>CM076184.1:22971121-24221121 GCA_038277355.1 Encarsia formosa
ATCGGAAAAACTTTATTCTAGTATTAAGTTAAATTTTGAGTTTTTAATTTTTTTTATAGCAGGAAATGAACTCATGATACGTTTGATAATAACAATGTCAATTATTGTTAGTAGCGAATGGTCAATAGAGTTGGACTCTTACACCAAAGGTGTACCAATATATATAGTAGTATAACTATACTTGAAATATTCAAAAAATGAAAATAAAATTAAAAAGAATTAAAGATAATAAATCTGCATAGTTTTTTTTTTTTTTTTTGTTGTCATTATATCATTAAACTACAATTTTAGTTTTTGTTCATTTCGAAATCAACTGTTGTGTTTAATCTTAACCTTAAAAAATTTCTAAATTAATTTTCTTGAAATATAAAATGATCTTATATATTTAAAATAATAATATCTAGTTTTATCTTGAGAGGCAAGTGGTTAATTCGATCGAACGTTGGACTTGTAATTAAAAGGTCGTCGGTTCGAATCCCAGAATTTCCATAGCATCAAGGTAGGTACAGTGTTATACCTAGTATAACTAAACTTCAAATATTCAGAGGAAAAAAAAAAATTTCAAAATTTTCACACGAATCAATTTTTTTTAATATTAAACTACAATTTAAATTTTCGTTTATTTCAAAATAAACTGTTCGATTAATCCCTACCTTAAAAAAAATCTATCAACCAATTACCATGCGTACTCAGATACACAAAATCCATGAACCCTATCGAACTCACAAAAAATTTGTTTTTTTGTTTTTTTTTTTATTATTATTATTATTTTTTTTTATTCATCATTAAACTAAAATCTTGACTAAAATTTAAATTTTTGTTTATTTCAAAATAAACTGTTCGATCGATCTCTACCTTAAAGAAATCCATTAACCTATTACCATCCGTACTCAACTAGTGGACAACCACAAAAAATCCATGAACTTCATCAAACTCGCAAAAAAATTCCGATTCACATTTATCCCGTGAGAATCTCTCGATAATTGAGAGGTGTTCGCTGGGTGTGTTCGGGTCGTGCCTCGCCGACAACCACCGTGACCCCATCGACGGAATATTGTCCTTGATCTCGGGCAATAACAACTGCAGCCTGTGGAACTATCGTGTGTGCCACGCGGAGGACAGATAACTAAAATACATATTCCCGAGATCGCGTGCGACTTGTGCAACTCGCTTTAATTATGGTAATCGACTTCTATTTATAGTAAAATAAAAAAAAAAAAAAAAGATAAAAAAAACAGATTTATATCTATTTGTCACTCGTGATTAGTCCGCGGCGTAATTGGGATTTTAATGAAGTCGAGCGGGGGATTGATTTATTTGATTTTTCGATTGTCCTCTGAACGGTTTATTAACAAAGCCTCTATGATAATTGTTATTTTATTATTTTTTACGCGAGAGATTGTATTGGTACTCAATACAGCTCGCAATATAGTGCTTCAAAGGAACAATAAAATTATTTTATTATTATTATTATACATATATGAAAGTAAGAAAGAAATCTTAGTTTAACTTTTAATTTTTTTTTTATTTAATACAGTTTTAAAAAATTTTATAAACAATTTTTTTCAGCACCTATAAGTACAAGAAGCACATAAATACAATCAATAAAATAGGTAGTAAGAAAAATATTCCACGTGACTCATGCTTGTATTTTTTAACTTACAAATTTCCTATTAACTTTGAAATAAACAGTTTATTGCTAGAAAGACAATACTCAACATACATTTCTTTTTCTTCTCATTCCCTCGCGTAAAAAAAAAAACGGCAAATATCCTTTACTTATCTCAATTTAAGCGCGCGGTATCATTACGCTCGTCCTCGGTCGCAGCGGTATGACAAATCGCGCATAAATTAAATTAATGTCGCGCGTAATCGTCTTTTTAATCTTCCTCCTCTATCGGTCGCCGCGCGCCGCGGTGGCTTTAAAATTACTCGTACATTAAATTCCACGTTACGCGCGTTCTCTCTCTCTCTTTTTTTTTTTTTTTTTTAATGTCATCGGACAGTCACCGTTTTTACCTCGAATCGATTAGTTCATTAAAATCTCCTACCGAAGAAAGTCCCACGGGGAAAAGGAGTTTTTCTTCTTTGAGTTTTTCTGGGGAGAAAAGAGGGCGTGACGGGGATTGCGGGGGCCACTTGTCGCCTCCTTTATTCTTCGCACAATGACGTTATTATTAGGTGTCTGGGGAGCCGACGACTACGTCGCTGTGCAGGTGACACACACCTGCCACCTGAGATTTTCCCAAGATTTTCCCACAGCGCTCGTGTAGACTGTCTTTTACACAATGGGGGAGTTGACTTTTTCTTTTCTTCTGGGGTTTTTTTTTTTCGGGATTGTTGTTGGGTGCCGAGGAGATTAGTTTTTTTTTTTTTTTATGGATTTATTGATATCATGACAGTTTAAGTTATAGAGCTGCTGAAATTTCTAAAACAATAAAGTAATAATAACAATGATAATAATTTATGAAGAAAAATATAATTATGAAGACATGCGAAGAGTCAAGAGCCATGTCGTTTGCAACTAAAATTTAAGGTGAGCTACTTTTTGACGGAGAGATTAAAAAAAAAACAAACAAAGTTATCAAATTCCAATCAAAAATAAAAAAAATTCCAAAAATACTCACTATTTAATTTTTATAAACAGCTCAGTAAAAAATTTTAATTTTACCTGAAACTTCAAAAGTATTTGACATTTCTTTACTGTGATTTAGTTATGTCTCAGATAAACTTATTGTGACTTTGAAAAAAAATTTTTTTACTCAAGTTGTACGATTAAAACTCTAAACTAAATTTAATAAAAAAAGAAAAAAAAAAAAAAATGCTAATCTTGCACGATATTTTTTTTTTTTTTTTTTTAACCAATTACCAATTTGGTCCCTTGTTCAGAAGATTATCATAATATTATTATTATTGTTTAAATAATAACAATTCAATAACACAATTGATTGTTCATATCGAGGAGGTGATCGTAGGACTCGAACCATCGAGCCTTTGATCACTAATATGTAAGCACAAAGGTTCATGCTACACTGTGTTAACGAAAGACTGTATTTCCAGTTTTTGTTCGTCACTAATTACTCTAAAACCATCAACTTCGTGAAAATTTTTCGAGTTTTTTATTTATTTTATTTTAAATTTTCTTTTACAGTTTGTTTCAGATAAAAAACTTAAACTTACAAATTTTTAATTCAAACCAAGGCATTCGCTACACTGTACCGAGCAATTTGTTTTGTTTCAATTATTTCCACGCGTCAAAGCCAAAGGAAAAACTGTTATTAATTTTTTACTCGATTGTCACAAGCGGGCACTAAAAATTCCGTAGTTTTACGAGTAATTTTTCAATCACATCTAATTACAACCTTTGAATAATTCATCACCGCACTATACTCGCGGTGTGAAAAAATCCAAACGATCGATAAATTACCGCTCACCGATTATTGTCGCATCCGCGCGTTTGAAAAATCCCATTCATCTTACGAGTCCTCGTTATTTTTCTCGGACGACAGCCAGGAGTGTTTTTTTTTTTTTTATACTCGAGTGAGTCTACGGGACGGGTATCGAAAATTTCAAAATTCTCACACCTCGACGTAACAATTATAAAAAGTTACATTGCAATTTCCATTATACGCGACGCGTCTATTCACACGCACAATGATATTAATCGAGCCGCTCTTCGGATGGATTTTTCCGAGTCATCGGTCGGCAGGAGAGTGACACTCGGCGCCAAAGGCCACTCGAGTTGGCCTAATCCTTTGCGTTCCTCGCAGGGTTGCGACTATTACCCAACCGCTAGGAATGCAAGATGACACGAGTACAATCGAACGTGGATGAGCAAGAATCGGTCGTTTCTGATTCTGATTCTAGTATTTCCAAAAATGCAATTTTTATCTTAAAAATAGCTGGGGATACTAAATTCTATAAATTTGATTTTTAAAGATAAAAATTTAAAAATCCAAATGAATTTTTTTACAAATTAATCGTGACAATTTATTTAAGTAATATGCCTAGTCTTGAACAAAATTTTTGTAGAGTTGATTCTTTTTGATCGAGTTTTTATATTTTCACCTTCTATAGTCACAATCAAAATCATACATAAGAACACTTTTTCTTAAAAATTGTTTGTTAATTTTCAGTGTTGATGAGCTAATGGATCTTAATTCGATGATTATTTTGGAGTCTTTTTCTGGTTATTAAATATATAAACGCTTCTACTATAAATACAAAATTTTAATATCATGAAATATTTATTGCAACTATTACATTACTATTATCTATTGCAAACATCTTAATACTTTTCCATAAAACATTAATCCGTCTGTAATCCTTTGATGTCATACTTTTTCAAATCCGCGTACTTCGACATGAATCAGAGGTCGAAGGTAGGACGCGTAAATCAAAAATTCGACGATAACCGCGGGTAAAAAAATCCGGCGACGGCTTCTGCAGGCTCGGTAATTAATTTGATTTTCCACAGGCTCAGAGCCGCGTGGATTTAGAAAGTATTCTCTCACAGCGGTGGCAGTCAGCGGACACGACTTTCCCGCCGCTCGTAGCCGCTCCCTGGCTGAGCTGCAGGTGTTGTTTAATTGTGCCGCGGTGCAGCAGAGGATATTGTCGCGAAATGCAAATTAGACGCACGCGGACTTTTATGTAAGTTTATGTAACTGGTTTTACGCGAGGCCGAGATTTGAAGTAGAAGAAAAATAAAAAACAACGATTACCCGGTGATCGTGTCTTTTAATTGGGACGGCTATTTTTAACGGTGTCGCATGGGGCGTGAGACGACGATGATACCGGGAATTACATAAGTGTTCTATAAATTTTATTTTATTACTAATTATGTCTAAATAATTTATTTTTATTTTTTTCCGTTTTGATAAAAGATCCATTTAATTTGATTTTTTTTTTTTTTTTTTTCAAATACTTTTGTAAAATTTTATTTAAAAAAAAATTAATGAAATTTAAACTAAACATTGCTAAAGTTGAATTGTTATCTGCTCTAAACATTTTATTTTCCCAGTTTATTTGGGTAATGAATAAACTGTAATTTTTTTGAGTTGCAAAATACATGAAAATGTAACAAAAAAATTTTTTTTTTAATTTAAAATTTATCGAATATCTAATAAATTTAGTTAAATTTGTCAATACTAAAATAAAGAAATACACATTTATAATCATTTGATAAAGCCAAAAATAATTTAAGTTAATATCATTTCTTAATGTGCTCACCGTAGATCAACCAGTACAGATTTGGATTGTAATTTAAAGGATCTAAGGTTCAAGTCTCAGTCGCTGTCGACTCTTATTGCTCGATTACAATCGTGATAATATTCATAATAAATAAGTATAAATTTATTATAAACTATACAAGCAAGTAATGTTTACTAGCATCTGAAAAAATTAAATAAAAATTCTTTTCGCTCCAAAATATTTTTTTTTAGCTCAAATAATACCTTGAAAATATTAATTTCATTATCATTTCTTACAATTTTGTCAAATACATTTTTATAAATTTTTATAAATTAGCCAATATATAACCACTCAAAAATATCTCTCACTCTCACGGCTCTGATTAAACTTTTTTTCCGCATCCATCCCGGTTTTATATCAAAAATCTGTCGTGTAATTCATGATTACGACTCAATCAAAGCCCCGAGAGAGCGGGTAAAAAAGGTTCCTCTTCTCACCCATCAACCGAAGAGGATTAAAGGGCGGCGCGGCGGCGGTGACGCTCAATTAGCTCAAACGAAGCGACCGCGCGGGCCCCGTGACAAGTGCGTTTGTCGCGTCCAACAATGCCCACCCTAATTGACCCCCCCCCCTCCTAACGTCTTCATTACCCGCGCCTCGTAAAATCTCGTTACGACCCTGCGCTGGGGAATTATTATTCGAGCGGGCCTCGCTTTTTTATTTCTCCAAAATTGGGGCCCTTTGATTTCAGACTGGCGGAGATTAAAAATTTACGGGGTTTTATGAGGGCCGCTGTAAAAAAATTTTTTTTTTTTTTGGTTGTCACTGCGCAGAAAGAGTTTACCGTTGCGGTGGTCGAAAATCGATAATTGAGGTAATTCAAACTGCCTGCAATTGCTTTTTCAAACCGTTTAAAAAAATTATTTGAAGAAGCATTTTGGCAGTTAAGTTTTTCTGTTTGCAAAACAGACTTTTGTGGTTTTACCACCCGTTCCGAAAACTTAAAGTAAAGGGAAGTAAGTAAAATTATTAAAGAATTTGTCAACACTAATTTTCACACGGAAAAGTGTTTATTATTTTCATAAGGGGCGAAGGAACCTGTTAGCCAAGGCGCAGAAAAATCTCCCCTTGATGGTTCCTGTCACGTCTTGGAAAAAAAAAATTAGCAGTCGTCAGGTCGCTCGCCATGTGTTTATACAACTAATATCCTGAGTTCCTGGGACTTGGGAGGTTTACACTAACATTTCAAAAGTTCTGGTCAACCTAGCGTTGAGTGTGAACATTTTTTTTTGAAGTACAAAAATTTCTGAATAAATCGATTCGACTAATAAAGTTTAATTGATAGAGCATTGACTTACCCTGTTGGAATTGCGAATATTAAAAATGGCTCTGAAACTAGAAAAAGGTTAGTTAAAATATTCAATAACTGAGTCTAAGAAAAAAGGTAATAATTGCCAATTTTCTCCTATTTTTAATATAGCAAAGCGATAGGTTATGTTTATTCAATTAAAAATACCCAAAAAATAACTATCAAAAATTATTTTATTTTACGGTCGATTTCAATCTATGAATCGCCCGTTTAAAATGGGTAAAAAAATTTTTATAACCTTCAAAACAGCGTATTGCACGTGGTGATTCTCATTGCATATAATTTGATGGTAATTTTGGAAATGTCATAATTCTATGAAATACCTATTTTTCATGAGGTTATGATAAATATTTTTTTTTATAAATGTCGCTGTTAAAAGCAAATGATTAGTATTTAAAAATATGCATTAATTTTGAATCTAGTAAATAGCTATTTACATGGAAAAAAATCGTTTCATACAATCTAAAAATTAGCTATTAATATTACCTTGTTTCTAGTCTGAAGACATTTTAAATAGCCATTAAATGTCTATTTCCTAATTAGCATTTCTTACAGGGTAGTAATTCCCAGATTAGAGGTTCAATACAAGTCTGTCCAGCTAAAAAAATGGTCAGTTATAGGATATTACTAATAGTTAATATAAAACCTTAATAAAATAGTGATCATATAAAAAAAAAAAACCCCGATGATGAAGAGGAATATGAAATGATCGTCGAAGATTAAGTGAATTTACTAAACTATGAACATTTGGAATCTAAACTATCTATTTTATCAACTATTCATCATAATCTGTAAAATTATTTGTATAATATGATATCAATTTTTCATTTTTACATAGCTGTATTGATCTGAAATGATCTGGCGAATATTTAAATTTAAAAAAAAATCAAAAAAAAATTTCGATTTATTGTTAAAAAAGATCAAGTGTAAAATTTTTTAAAACTGTTTTATTGGTTATCTATTTTGAAGCATCATCCATGCACTTATACACCAAGCATATTCTTCCAAAAAATCTCTTAAAGCATTTTCCACCTAAATCCCTGGGCTGTCCAAAAAGCCCAACCAACCGAACGACAGTCGCAAGTCACTCGAGGCGTGAAAGATCGGTCATAATCGGGTACCAAAGCGCTGTCGCGTCTGCGAATTCAGAAGTGGCAACGCGCGCGAGAAGGGAAGATATTCGATCAAACGGCCCCGCGTCGGGAGCAATGGTGTCGCGTCCATTAGCGATTGGCGCGGACCGATAACGCTCCC
Organism: Encarsia formosa; assembly: GCA_038277355.1. Classification (NCBI taxonomy): domain Eukaryota; kingdom Metazoa; phylum Arthropoda; class Insecta; order Hymenoptera; family Aphelinidae; genus Encarsia; species Encarsia formosa. Next base: position 22,978,938 of record CM076184.1, read on the forward strand.
TTTTGGCGGCAGATATGTCGATGTTGATTTTTCGAGTTTGAGCCGCTCGAGAGAGATTATGGACGTAATTAGCTCCCAGGAACGCTTGACGCTTCGGGAGCCTTTGGGCGCTCATAATATTTTAGTGTTGCGAGTATGATTATGAAAAGTTACGACGAGTTTGTTTATTGAGGAGTTTTGGGTTGTTTATTAAATGATTTCAGTGCGGAAATTGTACTGTGGTATCGTATCTTCGTGGCTCTGTGGGTCGGAGTTGCGATTCTTGATCTCCTCGTAAGAGTTCGCTTCCCACTGAAGCAAATTTTGATATTTGTATGAAAAGATACTTTTGTGTGTATATATCATTTTTCAAAGGTTAAAAAAAAAAAAAAAAAATTGCAGATACACTGGAGCTCTCATCTACATTTTTTTTAAACGTAAAAAAAGTCAATTTTGTTGCTTTTTTTTTTTTTTAATAAAGCTGATGTAAAATTTCTATTCAATTTTTACATTAGCCCATTAGCAGAAATTTTGTTCAAAAAAAAAAAAAAAAAATTACATATCATTGTTATATCTAAAACAACAAAACAAAAGTCTATTTCGATGCGATATTTAAAAAAAAAAACAACATAAATTTTATTTACTATACCGAGAATTAAATCATCCCTTTTAAAAGATTTTTTAAACTTCTTTAAGTATAGTCAATTTTTTTTAGTCCACCGCGATGGATCAGTAATAATCACATTCGAGATGACATGATTTTCTCCTTGAGCGACGTTCTTTTTTCTAAGTTCCTCGATGACATTCAAAGTGTCTTCGGCGTGGTGCATCAACCCAAATTGGCCTCCTCTCATCTCCCCCGGTTCGCCGCTTATTGTCAAAAGCCTCGCGTCACTCGACTTACCGATTCAATCTCTCAACTCCTCGAGTCCTCTTCCCCCCTCCTTTCTTTTCAGAAAAATCTTATCTCATCTCCGCTCGCGCACCTCTTTCGGGTCCCGATAATCTGATAATGCCTCCATCTTCCCTTCGCGCGGGATTAAAAGCCGTTACGGCATTAAATTTAGATTTCGGTAATGACAGGTCCCCTTTTTCGACGCGCCCCGAGGGTTGGTGTAATTTTCGTCTGAGAATTCCTTACCCGCGGTTTCTTTTTTTTTTTTTTTTTTTATTTCTCGAAAAAATTTAGCCCGCCTGCGACAATGGGAATTTTATATTCAGAAAAATCAATTTTTGAGATAAAAAGGGGGGGGGGGGGACAAAAGTGTTGCGTGCCGTAGTAAGTGGACACCGTGACCGGGGGGTACGAGCCGCACGTGACAAATCGAGTTTTAATGCAGCGCACGGGCAATCAAGACCGCACCGCGGCGCCCCGGGAAGTTAATGCCGGGATAAATGATACGACCACCCGACCCCCCTTACCTCTTTGAGATGATACATCGCAATTGAATTTTATTGATTCGGTGTATTGATGTTACTTTGTTGTGGATAGATTTGTATTATCATCGAAGAGAGAATGTAATGAACAACAGAGTTCGTATTGCCACAAATTTGAATTAGCTCTAATGGTACAGATCTCGACAATCCAAGAAGTTTGGGTTCAATTACCACTTGATTATTTATGAACATTATTAAAATAATGCATTGATCGATATAGGTCAATGGTTTATTATATAAGTAAAATAAAAAATAAGTTTATATTTGTCATTACACTTTAGTTTATATTTTTTGTAAAAAAAATTAATACTTTTTTAATGAGTTAAAACTTTTTATTATTTTATTGATATTTTAGTGATCCGAGAAAAACGTCGGTATAAAAATTGTTACACTTGATTTTTATTGACTGGATGAATTTCTTTCATTGTAACCAAATCGGAATCGCTACTTTTTTATCTTGTTTTTCAATAAATACATTGATAGCTGTTACCGAGTAAACTCGAATAAGTTTTGGTTTCTAAATGTATTTACATGATTGTCTAGACAAGAGCGTAGAGTGGCTCCCCGAGTCGGATGATGATAGCCTATTATATATACCTGGCCCTCGATTTGACGATCCAATAAAACTTGGTTCGAATCCTGTGCAATCACTTGTGAAAGTGTCCCTTTTCAACTCATCTTAACATTAATAAATGATTAAAAAGAAAAAAAAAAATTCATTATATTCATTTATGTATTTGGTTTTTTTTGGAAAAAAAAATTGCAAAATAACCTTCATAAGACCACTGAGATACTAACCAAAAAATAAAACGTATTAAACTTGTATTGTTGTAAAAAAAAATTTTTGTTTTTAGTATTTCAGTGGAAAAACGTTGGCATAAATCTTTACACTTGGAAAAACTCATCTTAGTAATCAGGAAAAATTATAGATTTATATTATAGCAGTACAAACTATACGAACAAGAAGTTCTGAATGACTAGGTCAGTAAAGTCTGCAGCCGATATGTACGTGTAGAAGTCTTGGATTCAAGTCCCTTACAGTGACAAGAGAATCCATGCTCTACATCAATACAGTTTTCACATTATACCTCAATAAATGACTAGCTACCTGTAAGATATAAAAAGATATTGAAAAATATAAATAAATAAATAAAAATATGAAACTAGTTTCCTTTTTTGCAATCGGTACAATATACATTTTTTTTAAGTATAGTTTTTTTGCGTGGAAAAAAAATTGCTAGAAATATAATAAACTTAACATTTTATGATTTTTGCGTTGAAAAAAAAAAAAAAAAAATTTACAACTGCTTATAAAAAAAAAAAAAAAAAAAAAAAATCACTCTTTACTATAGAAAAAGGCACTCCTCCAACTCCCAAATCAGCAAACAATTTTGAGAAACCAAAAGCAAAAAGAAGAAAAAAAAACGCACGCTGCGATGACTCGGTGGGGTTATAACGATCGAAATCGAATAACCATTCTTAATTGGACCGTGGAGGCAGGCCGGCTATAAAAAGGCCTGTGTCACACCGGTCGCGGGTAATTTAAATCTCATTATATCCCCCGAGCCGGTAAGAAGGGGCTTCCAACGCTCGCGGCTGCCTGCGGTTTTGCGGTTTCGGAGGAGGTGAAATCGCTTGAGCGCTAAATCTAGCGATACTTTTTCAGGTGTATTAGAACAATTTTTTTTTCTCCCATCTAGCTTCCGATTAATTTTCTAAAACTAACGATTGATCGGTAGCCCATCTGCGGTTTTTACGGAAAAATCGCCCAACGAGCCGAGACTCTTCACCCATGAGTAAACGTAAACAGTACAGTAATGCTTTATTGACACCGTTTACCTATTTCAAATAATTGATTTAAATTTTAAAGAGGAATACACTGATTTATTTATTTTATTTTTATGAAAAAATTTTTAATTTTTGACCCAATTTTCTAACTTACACTTCAAATTAAAATTCATTAGAAAATTAAAAAAAGATTATATATAATACTAAATAAAATTAGTTATTTGTTCATGTTTTATGTGAATATAAATGTTTTTATTCGTGCGAGTCCTTTTTTGACATCAAATCTTAAGCTCCCTCATCATATTTTCAGAAGGTAAATTGTAACTTTAAATTGCGTTCATTTGGTACACTGAAAAAAAAGGGGGGGCGCTTCTTTTTTTACGTTCGTGATTGACATTAATCGAGTTATTTACCGGAAGGGGGCGGTAATGGGGCTCGTTGATTCGAATTTTAGGAACAAGAAACCGTATAATGATTATTCTCACGAGAAGAAGAAGAAGCAGGAGGAAGAAAAAAAAGGCTAAAAAGTACGTGATATTTGAGAAAGCCGCGTGCGCGTGCGGTATTGGCAATCTTGCGTGTGCGTGTAATACGACAAAATGAATTACAACGCGTACACTACCCTGTGTGGGTAGTAATATAATTTTGCTCATTTTCGTACCGCACGTATGTATTACTCTTAGAGATTTCCCCTCCGTCTAATTTCGTCTCGGTCAAGATCGTAACGGATGCCCCGGCTTGATTAAAAATCAGGACACTTACTTTTTATCCGGGCGCAACAGGTGACGGAGGGAAGAAAAAAGTCACCCCCGGCTAATAAAGAAGGGTGGGTGGGGGTCGAGAAAGAAAGAACCGGGAGAGGAAAAAATAAAGGGAGGACGGCGATAAGAGGGTGGGACGATACTAGTACTACGAGGGTGCGGGATGTCGAGGGTCGGAAGGTTGCCTCTTTTTTTTTTTTATCTCTACCGGCTTTTTTATTGTCGTGTAAGTGTTTCGGGTGACAAATATTTCGTGGGGGGTGATGGAGAGGGATTTTCTTTTCATTGCGGGGTGCTTTGAGGACATTTTATGGCTTATTGTTTCTTTAGTGATATTAGTGTCGTTTTGGATAAAATTTTGTTATTTATTATATTTGATTAGTTTTGTACCAGCACGTTTGTAAGTGTGGAATAGCTCAGTTGGTATATGATACGCTGTACGGACCTAACGGCCCAGGGTTCGAATCCATCTATATCTCTACTTCACTTGTTATCAAAATGTATCAATATTAGTAAGATTATCGTTAAAAAAAAAAAAATATATATGATTTTGTAATTTTTTTTTTATACATATATTTTTTAATATTAAAAATATTCGATTAAGTATAAGAAATCCCAGAGAATTGGTTGAATCTAATTGTAAAACAAATTTGTTATTTTGTTCTGTTACAAACAGATTGAAAAGAATTTGGAATAATTTATCCGTTGATACAAGAAATTGTAATTAAATTTGTTTATTTTAAGAAGATATTAAATCAAAATTTTTGAAATTTGAATGAGAAAGTTGTTCTTGATGAAATATATATAAATTAATTATGTATTAAAGGACATTAATGATGATAAATAAATAAATAAATAAATAAATAAACATTATTGTATCTAAAAAAAATTTTCATTAACAGTCAATCGAGAAATAATTTTTTTGTGACGATCAACGTCAATGTTTAAAAAAATAAATTAATTGAGAAAGAACACTTGCTTTTTTTTATTTGTTAAAAAATGAAATAAACAATTATTTAATTTTCTGATATAGGTTAGCTTCTGCACTGTTGAGATATAATCAAACCCAAGCCAATTTAATTGTCATTCAGGTCAAACCTACCAGACTCCAAACCGGGGATTTAATTTATACAAGATAATTAAAACCAAGTCGAGCGTGAATCTCTCGATACCCGCTGAATTGTCAAAGCTTAGGGGGCGCAGCACATCAAAAAACACAAAATTCCAGGCTACAACGAGAGAGAGAAAAAAATGTATCGGATAAGCGGGTGGTTATAATTTATAACGCAAACAAAGGCGACGCCAAGCGATGCGTGAACGTAAGGAAGAAATTAATTCGGCCTTTGATCCTGCATCCTTGATTTGTCCGCTTATAAAAGCGAGTCCGCAATTACCCGGGGCTTTTAAAAGCTAACAAGACATTCCGACACTGTTTGTTTGTTCGGGGAGAGGACGACACGTGTCACTTTGTTGGTACTACGAGGGACAGCGCCCCTTACGCTTGACAAATCTCGTTAAATTTTCATTCGTACGATGGACGCGCTCGCTCGGGCTTTAATAATTAAAAGGTTATCGTATCTGCCGCTCGACATGAGAATAATCGGAAATGTTTCTTGAGTATATTACGTATTAAAGTATTGCTCGGCGGGTACAGCCCGTGGTTTCTTATAAAAAAAGAGATTATTTTTAATTAGTGAGAAAAAAGTTGCCATAATAACAATACAGAGAAAAAAAAATGATTTTTTAAGTCTGCCATGAGGCAGTTTTATTGGTATAGACTGTGGTCTACCGATGCAAGATTTAACTTTTCAAGTTTCTCTAGCTTTAATTATACATAATCGAATTCATATCTCAGTTGCATCAAAATATAAATGGGTCGATGCGTTTAAACTACTACTTCGGGATAATTTAAAATAAAAAGTGTTTTTTTCGAAGAATTTTTTTTTTTTTTTCAATCAAATAAATCTATATATAATGTCATCTTCAGATGAGTAATTAATACGATGATTATTAAAAAAAATTACACGGTAACTCTAAGAAATATTATTTTTAATAATTATTGAAAATGTTTTTTATTTATAATATTGTTCTGAGAAATTATTTAGTAGTTGAAAAGCATAATGGTGTTGAAAGATAAATTTTCAGACTTTCTTTATAATATAATAAATAAATTTCGTCTTTTACAAAAAAAAAAATTCTTGTCTATAAAAATCTGTGAGCTCTCATTTGTCTTTGCATTACAAGAAAAGCAAGTGCTTCTTTAATATGCCTATCATGAATAAAATTAAAAACTCAACTATAGAATAAAAATATACTTTTCGAACATAATTTTTTTTTTTATCATAATTTCACAGCGTTAACCCTCAAACCTCCCCGAAAAAAGCTCGCTCACGCACGACCGACCCGTAAAAAAAAAAAATCTCCCAGCTAAAACAGCTCAATTAACCCGTTCGGTCGCTCCCGTAAAATTTCGTCCGTAATCAAGCGTATCATAGCCATCTCGTTGGCTTTTAATCCTTGCGCAGAGACAAAATCGGAGCATTTTATACGCCGGGGGGGGGGGTGGGAGAGGGCACAATTAGGCTAGACAAACGCGCGGGGCACAAAGCAGCCACTCGCACGCGCACAGCCCGGAGGGGTCTCCTCCTCCTCCTCCTCCTCCTCCCTGTGATCGGTCGAGCGAGTCTAATCGGCAACTATGCAGATGATTAAATTTGCAGCAGCACCGGCAAAATCATCGCGCCCGGCACGAGACACGTACGCGTGTACCAAGCTACAAAGAGGGAGTTTGAAGGAACGAGCCGGTCTTTGAGTCAGCGAGGCTCCTTGCAGTACTGTGAGAGATGCGTAGTGTCCGAGTTAAATTGTTCCAAACTTCTTGGACATGAGTTTCTTAAGACGCTAGGGAGCCGTCTTTGATTGGGTAGGCCTTGCTAAACTTTACCGGTGCAATAATCTTTGATCTCGTGTGGTGGAAGCTGTTGCCCAATATTGCAGCGTTGTATCGATGCCGAAAAGTTTTTTTGGGTAACCCTTGAATACTTGGATTCAAGTTTGTTCGGATAAGAGATGAACTTTTGTGTTTTTATATTTTTTTCCTTAAACTACAGTTTAAACTACTGCTGGGTCTATTTGGTATATTTAAAACAATGATTTTATATTTTTTTAGCTCAAATCCTTTTTTTTCAAACTTATTTTTCAATTTTTAAAATGACGTTTTATGGTTACCTACATTAAGAGAGATGAACACAAGGATAAAAACAAAGACCAACTTTATGCTGTACTTAAAGTTCAGTACAATATGGAGAAATCTATTTTGGTAAAAATTATAGAAAGCTAACTCTAATTCCAGAGAATGCAAGCTATTGACAGTTTGACACGTTGTTATATTATGTGAATGACGCCATAACAGTTCTCACAATTTTATTATTGAGTCATGAAAATTTTAAAGTGAAAATTGAAATTCAAGTTAGGTAATAAAAAAAAAATTTCCTTTAATTTTAGTTAAAATAAAAATTATTTTGTTGCACAAAAATTCAGAGAAGAGAATTTTTTTCGAGGAAATCCAATTTTAAAAATCTTACTGCACCAGAAAAGACAATTCAGCACCTATTTTGATGATATTTTCCGGTTTGGTACTTTATTATTACGATTATCATACTTGGGTTATTATTAGAATTTACAAAGTCCCAATGGCTTTTACTATCGTCAACGGTATCATCGACAAAACTGTTTATTCCATATTTTGAATTTTCATTAATTCTCCAGTCAGTCCCTGCAACGACCAAAAGTATCATCTCAAATCCCAACATCCTCTCTAAGACTCCCAATTACTCGAGTCCACATTCACCCCGTCATAATATTTATTCCTGCCCGTGACCCAAAAAAACCCCCCCGGCAAAGAAAATCCTCCCCTCACAAATCAGATCGAATCATCCGGTGGTCGGATAAAAAAGCGACAAAAGAGAGACATCAGAGACCCTCGAAATATTAATATCGGCCTGGTGCACCCCTCATAACTCACGCCCGGGTGATCCCGATGCCGCACGCACCGGTGATCGCGCAACGTCTTTGGTGTCTTTGTTCCGGGTAGAAAGACATTGTGTCTTTTTCTCAAAATTAGGGCATTGTCGGGGCCGACGTAATAATAATTCGTCAAAAATATTGTGATTCGTCGGTTACCACTGCCTGCTATAGCAGCGCTGGAGGATTTCTTCTTCTTTTATGGGGCCCCACTCCCTTTTGTGTACCGCGAGCTGTGTTTGCCGTGGTTTATGGTGGGGCCCTGGGTCTGAAATTTCATAGTTGAGAGCCGAGGGCTTTTTTCCCAATTTGCTCGAGAAATACTTGAGATAGCGTCCATTAGGATTCCTGGAGCAACCAATCTCAGGATCTGGGCCTTTAAGGACCTCCAGGTGAAATCTCAACCTTTGAGGGAACAAAAGCATACAATTTTAGGCTGTTTAGTCAAAATATGATAAGGATTTTTAACAGGTTGAGTGCTTTCAATGTTTTGAAAAATATTTATTATTATTATCATTATTTATTTATTTTCCGAGTACAGAGATGTAACCCTATCACACTCGTATGAGATATACATTTTCACAACTCACTAAAATATAATACTTTGACGTAATAGGCGACAATGTAAGAAATTAAGTATAAAATATATAATACATTTTTAACAAGAAAGTTAAAAGTTAAAACTAAGTTAACAATATTTTAATGTTGATAAATTCTTTTTCGATTTCTCTTGACGTAGTCAAGATACCAACTCTGGTACGAATTTTTCAATATATTGAACAAATCAGTTGAAACTCCTGCAAATTGTAAAAAAAAAACTCTTCTTTCTTTGACTTTTATATTTCCAAGCTTCAGATTTGGAGGTCAAGTCTAATAAAAATTCAAAAAATTATCCCGTGTTTGCCCAGCTACCCAAATTTTCACCTCTGTTCAAACAGGACACAAAAGACGTGAAAAGGGAAACTCTCGCGTTTCCTTCGAAAATATTGTGATTGGTCCTCCACGGAGGGGAATATGACGTTAGGTCGAACAATGGCTTACAACACGTGTCCTGTCAATGGGAATCCGCTTGGCGCCGGGTTTCTCCTCTTCTTCTTTTGAGGAAGCAGTCCCGATTCTGGGTGGTGCGCGGGAGGAGCTGTACTGACCCTCAACTGTGAGAAAAGAAAATTTGCCACGCTCTCTTGACTGCAGGCCCGAACAATGCGGAACCGATTTTACGATGGCTCCGGCTCTGGAAAATCCGCATCACATCACGCTCGGTTATGCAATAATTTTTTCATCGGAGGGAGAGTAATGCACGGTAGCGATGTATTAATCCGTATCATTTGGGATTTTACCTTTTTTTTTTTTTTTTTTTTTTTCAAAGCGCCGGCGGCCGGTCTCTTTTATTTAAGGTCCAAGCTTCATTAAATCTGGTTCCACCCACCCGGAAAGAAAAGAACTGATCGACTTTTCCCGGAGTACAATGGACTGGGGACCCTTCTTCGGTCTCCTCTTTTGTCATAAGAAATGGAAAAATCACCCTTCATAAGTCACGTCGCGCGACCTCTGTAATTACCGGGGACCGCGCTGCTGGTGTGAAAGAGGCCCAATTTTCCTCCCGGGCCTGTTCCCACCTTACCAAAGATCGATTTCGGCACAGCCTCTCTTTTCTCGAAGAGAAAAAAAAATGTTCCCATGTGGAGAGAGGAAAAAAAAAAAAAAAAAAAAAAACAAGCGGGCGAGAGGCGACGTCATTTCGCGCCGCCACCACAACTATCTTGAAAAATAATCCCGGGGGAAACCGAACGTAATTATGGGAACGTATACCGAGGTAGTTCATACGTGGGCTTGAAAGAGACAATAACAGAGCAAATCAAGAGCGTGGGACGGCCGCGTCGATAAGCTATTCGCGATTTGAGGAAATTTGGTTTGATACCTTCTAGATCAAAATTAATATTTGATAATTTTTGTTTAATATTATTATTCTATTTCTGTTAAAAAAATTGACTAACTCTTAGTAAAAAAAAAAATAATAATAATTAGTTGACTTTAACGTGTTACATGTAATTACTAACTTGTTTTACTTTTAAAAAGCTTGTTAACATTTTGATAAAACTGTATAAAACAAATTTTTTCATTTTAATTTCTGAGTTTTTTAAAGTAAACGTTTACATACATTTAACCAATATTACTGAAAATTTTGACTTTGAATGTTGATTTTTTTATGTATAAATATAAAAGTGCAGGAGATATTTTTTCCAAATTTTAATTTAATAAATGAATGTTGGTTGAATATTTATTGTGACTGAAATGATTTTTCGTAACTCGATTCTATAAGTTTTACAATTAAAAAAAAATTTTTTGTTCAAGTTTTGACAACGCTTTGATAAGGTTCATGGATCAATTAAAGGTGGGAGGCGAGTTTGCAAAAAAAATCAAAAATCAATTTTGTATTCCAATAGATTGTATTTTGATTTTGTTTTGTATTGTAGAAGCATTTTTTTAAACATGGAGAATTATTCAAGTAAAACTTAAAATTTAAATCAAAGTTGGACAGAGGCGGAAATGAACCCAGAACTTCTGTGTTACAAGTCACGAACTCTGTTTACAAAGGCATAGAAAATCAATTTTACTGAATTATGAAAAGATTTTAGTGGTGGATATTCGGTTGGATAATAATACACCTTTTTTGGTTTTGGGGTTGGTTCATTTATACAAAAGCACTTATCATAGGCGCAATGTCCAAATAAAGGAAAGCCTTCGATAAACTTTTTGCAATAATTTTTGCACCCTTGTTCTGACATGTTTTGGCCATCGAGAATGCATTTAAATTCTTTGTTTATTTCACTTCCTAGTATCAAAATAATAATGTTATAGAATGTAAATAATTCTTAAATAATTAATAAACAAAATGAACAATGTAAAACATTTTAATGAACCTTTGTTGCTTGAAGTATTATTACTATAACAGTATCATATCCCACCATTGCAACCTCCAATTAAAGGAAAGCGCGGTCCGGTCAAATTTTTGCATCCTTCTTCTGACGAGTTTTGGCCATCGACAATACAATTTAATTCTTTGTTTACTTCATCTCCTGTTATCAGAATATTAAAAAAAATTTTCAAATAAGTGAATTTTGTTTTTGTTCAATAAAGTCCTCCTGAAGAGGTCGGCAAACCCTGGCCGACGAAACGTCGAGGAATTCAGATTATAGATTTGTTTTTGAAAAATTCTTTTTGCAAACACACCTCCTGCCTTCAACCGATCCATACGCCCTATTGGGTGATTACTCAAATAAATGAGATAAGTATTTTTTCTAACCTGAAGCACTGGATAGAAGAACAGCAATCAAAGTACAAATTAGCTTCATAATTTTTAGTTTTTTTAATCGTTATTTCTCAATAAAAACATTCAAGATTAAGAATTGAACTGCTTCATGTGGAATGAAACTACTTAGATCAGAACATTCTCGTACAAAAACTCATAAAAATTTATTGTCATTTCGTGAGTGTTTAACTTGTAAAAATAGAAATAAAATAAACAAATCTAGAATATTTGTATCGATACTTAATATTTTTATAGATGTTAAAAACCATCTTTCACATTCTTAGATGCCTGAAGTTTTCAGAAAAGCAAAAATTACGACTTAGAAGTATTTATTTATGTTTACAAAGTTATATACTTATTTTTACTATTGACTAGAAGGAGGGTAAAATTATTCTTAAATAATTAAATATTAAACGAAATGTATGATGTGAAAAATTTTAATAAACATTTATTAGAATGATTTCTTTCCATCAATAAAAAATTCTTTCCAACAATAAAAAATTCAAGTGTTAAATGGAGAATAAGTCTTTTATTGCAACTGTATTAAACTTAATTCCAAAAAGAATTGACGCGGACGTGAAAGATGGTAGGTTGACCATTGATGGGCCTTCCACATTTGCACTCGTTGTTTTGATCGCAGCGTCCTGGTCTAGATATGTAACTAGCTGCGTTAAGACACCAATCGTTGCACTGCGGCTCCGTTATCGTAACGTCAGCGGTAAGACGACACGTTTTTATTACAACTTTTTTCTTTCTCCAAGCTGACACTAAAACGACAATTTTGATAAGTTTTGAAAAATAAATCAAGGGAAAAATTCTTTTTTGTTACCTGAGGCAAGACAGACGAGTGCCAAGACGAAAGCGACCCACAATTTCATAGTTTGTTTATTAAAAACTGAAGAAAATTTGTTATTTAAAACGATTTTTATAGTGAAAAAGCAAGTACTTTGTTGTTAAGATGACAGCTTCAAAGATAATGAAGCTTGAATGGAACTCTCGGTAGTTTATATTATCAACATTGGAGACCAGAAGGAAAAGATGTGTAAATATTTACGGAAATACATGATCTGCGGATAAAAATGGATTTTTATCATTCGTAGTTTGAAAAAATTTTATCGGTGCTATGTAATAGATCGAACAAAACTAGCTGACTCAATCGCAGCTTATCGATGAAAAAATTTTTTAACTAATGTTACATCTTCTTATCACCAAAAAACAGATGTTTATTGCGAAAAAATGCACTATCAACAATCATTCACATTTAAAAACCATACAAAACTATTTCTTCTTTTACCACTTTTAAAAAAATTCCCTAATTTATCGTAAAAAATCACACCCATTCAATGTAAGATATTACGACTATCCGTTTCGCTATTCTGCAAAGATCGGCCGTGAAATTCGCTTCTCTCGACCTCCTCGAAAGCTTTTCGTAACTCGCTGCGCTAAATACTAATTTTTGACAGGCCCCACAATGGCGGCGCCTGCGCGAAACCAACCCCCCCTTTGTCTGGGACGAAGAATATTAGCCATCAACGACAAAAAGCCGGAGAGACCGACAAAGCTCGAAAACAAATAAATCGATTTTTCTCCAACTTTTTTTTTTTAGGAGGATGCGCCGCTTCCCAGAACGTGGGACCATTTTTTACGTCCCCCTTTTTTAGGGAGGATTTTAAAAAAAGGTGGCGCGGGTGATTATGAAAATTTTACGGTTTCTTTTGGGGACTAGATTTCATTAAATTTTATTGAATTTTACTCTGTTTATTAATAAATAAATTATACCGCTGAAATTAATGATTTTGTAAATCATGTTCGGTATCTGTACCCTTTATCGCAGAAATAATAATTAGATTTATCGTAATCCAATTAGACACAATAAAAACTTGTTTCCTCGTGCCCATTATGATCGATCCATTCAGCATTGTGGTGATACCATTAGGGTAGGCACAATAAATTTTAAAAAATTCGTCAGTCTGAATGCACCAAAGAGTCGGGACCAACAATGGCCCGATGATTCCCCATGGCGAGCGAGAGAAAGAAAATAAAAGAAAAGAAAACGATCCAGATTTGGAATAAAAATAGGCACCGGCTACGATGTATCTTTATGAATTCTCCACCCACTCTATTACTACAACAATGAAACGAAAAAAGGCACGCTCTGGGTTTTATAATAAGTCAATTACTTGGTAATAAAATGAAATTTTTATGCTGTACCTTTTTGCTAGATTGAATGAGATCCAGACTGAGGAGTAGTCGGTTCATATATGAAATATATATGAACAATTATATCATTATTTTTTCATATCTATAATTCTATAACTCGAATTGTAGGTAATTCAGTCGCGAAATTAAATCCAATTAAGTTTACTTTTAGGACTTGCTTGTCTCTATCAATTTAAATAAAAAAAAATTAATAAAAAATATTTTTCTTTGTTATAGTATCTTTTCGGGTAATTTTAAACTGACATTTTTACATTAAATTTGAAAAAAATTATAAATTATTTTATTTATTTGTTTGATGTTCACATATTTTTAAAAACTTTTCTCGGATGAATCATTTTAAAATTTTTTATGAAGCTCCCAGCTAATAAAATTACTCAAAAAATTATTTTCAATGACTAACTCACAAATCATCTCTCAGGCCCATCTGCTCCCTCGAACTTACCTGAAACAAACAAGAAAATAAAAGCACATATATTAGAAAAATCAAAGTGAGAACGAAATCACTCAAAATTTATAACACCTAACAGCACCACGCGCCTCCCCTAAAAATAATTTACAATGGTAAACACGCGAACGATAGCTCAAAAATCGATGATGCCTCCAGTTCCATAAACTCCCCCCTCAAAAAAAAAGACATTAGAGCGCCCCGCAGAGAGCGAGCGCCTCGGATAAAAGAGAGATGATATAAGAAAGGTTCGATTTCCTCGGTCCGGGATGACACGGGGATTTTTCTCGCAAAAACAATGGGCCACGATGACTCGGCCTCTCGAAAAAGGTGTGACCGACCGGGCCTACCCCGCCCCCCTCCGGCGGAGAAAATTACGTCTCCTCCTTTTCGGCGCTTTCGGGCTATTTATATTATTTCAACACCCCCCCCAGAACGCTCATTGTTTCCAGGTGACCACAGCAGCTGTTTCGGGCTTTTTTACAGTTGCTAGAAGAAACCCCGGCCGGCCCCACCAAAAAACTAATGATGTGGTTGGGAAAACGCCGCACGAGAGGACACTGCGATGTTTACGAGAGTATTATTGTGTTTTGGTTTGTTGTTGAAAGATCAAAGGACGTTTCGGGATTGGGGACCGAGGTTAATGGTTTTTTAATTGAATATTTTTTTGCGATTTACGAAATTGGTAATTTTTTTCAGATTGACGAAAGAGTTTTTTTTTTTATTGAATAAGGTAAGATTACATTTTAGGTGATTTCGATAGAGGTAAATAAAAGATCATTGAACTATTTTATTTACAGAGAAAGAAGGTTTTGAAAATGTTTTAATAGCTAAAAAATGTATACAAACTATAAATAAAACAAAGATAATTTTTTAAATCTCGAGTAAATAATTTAGTTTCTTGAAAAAAAAAAATAATAATAATGATAATTTTGATGATTTATTAACAACTAACAAGGCCGGGACTATAAACATGTAACAGAACAATTTTTTTTCTTTTTTTTAATGTTTTTACTTCTTTGATAATTCAAAGAAAATTGTAAATAGTACTCATGAAAAGTCTTGATCGTACAATGCCGAAGAAGGAACTGAGCTCGGGGTCGCCAGAGTACTGATCATAGCCCAACTCACTGAGCCAGCAAATCGACTTTGGTTAAATTTAAATTTCACTATAATCAAGTTAGTACTAAAAGTCCAGTCGTATCTTTAAATTTTTAATAGAATGTTTTATAAAATAATCTGATTTAAAAAATATTTTTGAGATCCGCCTTTAAAAAATGATAATCTTTTATTGTCCAATCTGCCTTTGAGAGTAAGTAAGATATCAAGTACATAAATTTCAATATGAAATGAAAGAATATAAAACCAGTTTGAACAGATTTTTTATTTATTTATTATATATTTAATCCTTAAAGTCCATTATATGCTCATTATTAATATTATAAAAACCGACTACATATCTTTGATGTGTACGTAATTAAGAATGAATTTTTGTTCAAACAGAACTAGACTACTAGTATAAATTTAGTTTTTTAATAAATTTACATAAGTCTACATGATTTTTTTAAAAATTGACGATACGATTATAAGTCAACAGTTTCATTTTGAGATACGTAACGTCACACTTATACAAAATAGTAAACAATGAAGGCATTAGAGAAGAAAATTTTTCATAATATTTATTCAAAAATAATCATCGAAACAGTCGCTCAATACTTATTTTCAACAAAAAAACATTTAAAAAAAATGAAATCCATAAAAAAGAGCTCTCGAGCGGCACGCGTGCCACCCATAAAATTGTCATGTACCACTCGGTACATTAGATACAGTACGGGCTGGCTGATCGTAACCTCGATGCTATTTTTTCCACCAAGAGGCAGTATTTTTCTCTCGGGCTGCACATGGCCCTCTCATCTCGATTACCATACGCGCGTACGCCGCACCGCGTCAACGGCTTTTCCTATAACCCGGCCCGTTATTTCCGTACCCAAGTCTCA
The DNA here is from genome assembly GCA_038277355.1 of Encarsia formosa. Lineage (NCBI taxonomy): Eukaryota > Metazoa > Arthropoda > Insecta > Hymenoptera > Aphelinidae > Encarsia > Encarsia formosa. The sequence goes on from CM076184.1 coordinate 22,994,901, forward strand.
GCAGATACTCTCGGCCATTATTATTATTGCTTCGGTACGAGTCTGTTTGATCAGAAGCCCACCACCGCTTTTATTTTTTGAAAAGTTTGCCCCGGTTTTCCCCTCAAATAGCTTTAAGTGACTTATTATTTTTAATGACTGCGGTTCGCGACGATGAAAAGAAGATACTCCGCGTGGAGGGACACCACACGTGCGATGCGTTTTACCGTACACTTTGTTACAGCGCTATTTAAGAAAGTTATCGAAGAATATCGTCTCGAGAGATCCATTAGTTTAATACATTGTGGTTGGGACGCTGTACACGCGACAGTTTCTTGGTTTCGTAATGGTGGGTAAAAAAAAAAAAAAAAAAAAAAAAGAGTTCATAGAAAGTAAAATACGAGTGCGATGGAGTACGCTTGTGGTTTTTTTTACCGATGTGTATCGATCTTTCTTTTCGAAATACTTTCATTTTTTTTCGGGTGAAATTTAAATCGTTCCCCGTTGCATTGGAAATTCAATACTTACAATTGTTGCCAAAAATAAAATTTAAGGTTAGTAAGTTTCAGAAGAAGTAGATTTTTGAATAAAAAATACCACGAATAAAATGAATTTTTATGTATTTTTTGTGTAAAAAAAAATTGTATTTTACCATTTTCTCTGTAGTTGATTTTTTTTTTTCTTATTTATCACACTATATGATATAAGCACAAACATAAAAATGTCTAAATCAGAATAGTGTCATAGCACAGGAATCGAACCTATACAGACAATTTGTCGCAAAGTATTGGTCGCATGATTTATTCATTGGACCAAAGGAACGTCCTGAATGCGGTTCAAACTAAAATGAAAAATTCAAATCTTAAGTACTTTGAGTCGAAAAGATAATTATAAATGGTTCATTTTTTATGTTTATTTGTAAATATTTTTTTGTTTCCCTGCAACCCTAAAACTTTTTTTATAATGATTTGGAAAACAAGTCAACTGTTGATTTTTCTTTGTGCGGGTTGATAACAGGCCAAAATTTTATTATAATATTCATTTATAATTAAAAAAAATAAAAAATTATATCCAAGAATTAACATTGATTTCACTGTATACTTCAACACTATATATATGAAAGAATCCCAAGTTTGCAAAAATATTCAATTACCACAAACGAGCCGTCCCAGCCCCCTTTCGGAGCAAAAAATTCGAACAATGACGACGTCGACGACGACGAAGACGACGACGAGATAAAAAAAATCAAGCGAATCGAACAAAATCAATGTCCGAGAAAAGGCATTTGGGACAAAGGGATTTTCAATTCTCGCGGGAGAGTATCAAAAAGTGGAACGAAACAATTTGGCCGGGCGAGAGACGGCGCGGTTGTTGGGTGCGCGCAAAAAAAAAAAAAAAAAAAAAAGTAAGAGATAAAAGTTCCTCCCACCCGTTTTTTTTAATTTTATTTTCGGTCAATCTTGAAATTGCCATGGCTACCGCACGCGAAAGAGAAAGAGGGAGACCCGCATTCCAACACGCGACAGGTATAATCAAAATTTGGGGGGATGTGTCCCCTGGCTTTTGTGTCGAAAAATCAACCTTTATTGTCCGGAGGAGAATGGGACCTGTGGCTTTTTTTTTTGTTTGAAGTGGCTCTTTTTATTTACTGGCGTTGACGATTTTCTCATGCTTTCGTCGAGCTTTGTTACCAGGGTGACAATATTCACAGTCAAGGTGTTTGAACGTGGAGTTTTCGGATCAGTCATTTGGTAAATACAATAAATTTTGTAGATTTATATTCTTATGTTGGTTTTTTTTAATTTAAAAAAAAATAGTTGAAATGAAATACATTCATTACCATAATTAATTATGTACAAAAAGATATAAATTTTTGTAAATGTTATTGAAATACATCTCGATGAAATTGGATGGTCATTATAAAACATAATCGTACTTAGAATTGGAAAATAAATTTCAAAAAATTATAATTGGTTTACTTACATAGAAAAATTTTTTTTAGAGAAAAATGTTAAATTTAGTTTTAATTTAAAAGAGATTTGATTATGGATTACATTTCTTTTTATAATGATCAAATAAGTTTAACTGAATAGCTAAACACTAAATAATATTGACAAAAATTTATTTATGCTGTTGTAGAAAAAAAAAAAAAAACTATTTTTGTCAGATTTACTTTTTTTTATCATGCAAAGCTCTATTCACTGAATGTTGCATTTATTTTCGAAATCCAATTTTAATGAAAAATAAAAATCGTGAATTTGTGCCGATTTATAATTTAATCGAAAAAATTCTCAGAACATAACTTAAGAACCATTTGTCTGGCGACTAAGCGAGCCTAAAACACAAGACTTTCGACTTTCCAGCCGAGCGCTCTATCAGCGAAGCCATACCTCGCCCCTTGTAAAATTTCGAATGGATACAACATATTAATAGCTCCCGAAGTAGTCGAACTTTGGGGAGTATTGGCATTCATACGCGCCCGGTTTCTATATTTACACCGAGTAAACCCGCGTCTGCAAGACATTCGCCTCTTATTGCCTTCGTTGTCTTAGACGACTAATCGAGCAAAGTGCATTTTATCTTCCAACTTCAAACACGTGTCCCGCGAACACATCTCCAGCCCATTTGTGTTTCACTCAACTCGTGAAATTTTGTACTTTGTTTTCGCACGACATTTCGATTCCATCAAAATGCAGATTGCCTCGTAAATTTAAAATTAATCACGAGAAAACTAACTCCGTACGCGGCAAGAGGAGTATTTAAATTTAAAGCGGGCAATTAAGAAACACGCCAGATGCACAATTTTCCGCACGGTCCAAATTTTCGAGATATACACCAGTAGAGGGCAATCAGTGCGTGATTCGGCGACCTTTTACCAGGATTATTACATATTGTATCGATATGTGCGTGCCATCGACACATAAAGTTTGAATATTTAATATGGAAGATGTCGAGTTTAATTTATGCAGTCTCGAGTTAGCATCTCGTTATGGTTACAGGTGAACTTGCAAGAGATTACGGGGAAAGGTTTATTTCTTGGCTTTGAAAAAATACGATTAATTTTTTGTTTGATATTATGAATTAAATTTTGAATCAGTAAAAATTATACTTAAAATAAAAGAAAATGAGTTAGTTGCCTGGGATTTTTAATTAAAGACTGCTTCAAACACTTGTATCACAGATAAACTCAGATAATGTCTTCCTTGGTTAAACAGATGACATTATTCTGATAAGCAGTGGTGAATAATTTTTTATTAATCATATTTTAATGTTTTATGGTAATCTTGTCATTAAATCATAAAACTAAAAAGATTAATCATAATAAATAATAAGTGCTCAAAATTATGATGTGCCATTTCCTCTTGATAATTTAGGTTAATAAAAATTAATTTTTTTGTGTACAGTAATAAAACTTATTATGCGTCAATAAATCACATTTGACCGAAATTTCACCTATTTATAAAAAATAACTGCACTGATAATGAAAAACAGTTCGTTATTAAACCAAGTAAAAACTTCTAATTAAATTTTAATTGAGTTTTTTGTGTTAACTGATAATTTTTTAAAGATTTCATAATGGGGCATTCAATATTTTTAAAAATGTATTATTGGTTCTTTTTGACAACGATTTCAGTCATGGCTTCGCCCAACGCACGAAATATTTATTGGTTTTCTTATAAACAAAACAAACAAGTAATCTACGAGTGCATTGAACATTACCTTTCCGACCGCCGTCACTTTTTTGAAAATGAAGATGCGAAGATTGCACTCTTCGCTATGTTCGCTACGAATCAATTCTACGATAATACGTACTTTAGAAATAAACTCTATACCAACTATAAATCATTTGAAGAATCTTTAAAAAAGTCAGAACATTTTTCGTGGATAAACGATTCAGAAAGGACTATATTAGAATCACTGACGAGAGAGGCTCTGATTAATTGCGCCGACGCCGGACCCGGAAACCTCATAAAAGAAGGAGCCCTAGTTTTTGACAGAGAACCATATGACATTGGTATTGTTTTGGATTATATTCTGGTAAGTTGGCCAGTACCTCCGAGGCAATACCTTCACCGTGCAGCAGGCCGAGCCTTGCTTAGAAGTTATGCAGAACATGCTTACGCAGCTCTTGAAATCGCCTTGAATTCTTTCGATGATCTTGAACAGTTCAGAGTTGCTTTGCATGAAAACTGGATGCGTCGAGCTCGACTTTATTATGACGGTCGTAATACGGGTTTCCCTTACTTTCTGCATCGTTACACAGTTTCTACTGGACTCAGCAGATATGGCAATGTACAGAGTATGCTTTCAAATTGCAATGAGCAGAACTTTGATGATCGTAATCCTCGAGTACCTCAGATAGATGTTGATAACTTTTTGAAAATTCATAGCGTGGATCGTCCCCCTTATGTAGACCATGACATTTTCGCTGACTATGAGAAGAATGGTATGACTAGTGCCGAGCATTATCTTGAAACACATATCGATATGTTCTACAAAATAATTTTCTTCGACCTAGAATCAAAAGCCATAGGTATAAGGAGTAACGCAGATGACATTTATAACACCACACTGATTCCTTATGATATACTATCGGAAAATGTGCAGGAAATAATATTCGACGATCAAAGCTATCAAACTTATCTCTTTTCTCATCGGATACGTCTCCAAAATATACTGAATGATGATTTCTTAAATTTTGAATTTGTTGAGCTTAGCACATCCAGTACGACCAGTTCTACTCCCAACTCCGTAACGTCAAAGTACAATCAATCCAAAAGAAAAGGCAGTGTTTACAGAAACAAAAACGGTAAAAATTTTTCAAAGCGACCCAGAACATCATCCACGGAGAACCAACAACATAATGAAACTAACTATGGGTATATGACAAATAACGATCATTCCATGATTGAAGAAATTTCATGTGATTTTGAGACTTATGATGCAGCGTTTGTTGATTCAATACTGTTAAGCTTACAAAGGATTTAAAAGTTTACATCGCTTAATTAATTAAAACAAATTTGTGAGTGTGAGTATGCAATATTTGAGTTTTCTTTACCTCATTAAAAAACAATTTCAAGATTAATTCAACTTTCAACTTTTTCAAATGGTATTGTGCTCATCATTTTTTAATGTTCTAGAAGCTGATGAAGGTTATAATAAAAATTCAAGATCATAATTTTTCCAAAAAACTGTTTTTTCTCATGAACGTACACCGATAAGATCTGATTGATCAACCGTGCATTTGGAAGTGATAACTGAAGTCATACTTATTCTGGTCAATATAAAATCACTAAAATCATCTACAACTTGGGTACTGATAAAAACGAGTTGGAGTTTCGTTCAATATTATTGATCCTCTTCATAGTCTTAATTATTTTGTTTCGAGTATTATTACTTAATTAATTTTATTATCCTAGACTGTAAGAAAACAATAAACTTATTCGAGGATAAATTGGAATACATTTTTCATATTTTTTTCACTGACTGATGAATAAAATTAAATAGTAACAGTTCCAGAACATTTTGTCTCAACTTTTTCTCTGTCACAAACGTAACATGACGTTATTTTCGTCCCTGAAATAAATTTAAGTCGCTCATCTCCACGGAAGAAGACACAATTCAAATTTAAAAATACAAGAAAATTAGTTTTTTCGTACAACCCATTATGCTCAACACATCTTAAAACATTGTCAAATCTCTCCACGTCTACCCAGCAGGCCGTCACCTGTTTACATTGCGATGCCTATTTCCACGGCGCGGGGCGTTTGAAACGCGCATTAAAAAAGACAGACGCGGGTGGTCGCGGGCCTATAGACATCAAAACTATGTTACCCGGAATCGAGAACGTCAAGTCGCGTTCCCCGAAAGCCAGCGAGTGCGCGGGGCTTGTCACAACTCTCGACACAAATATCGAAAATACCTACCACTCCCGCGGCCGCGGCTGATGGACCAGATGGCCCGTGACGCGCCGGCCAGAGCACGCGACAACTACTACTCCCTGTATTTTCGTCGGGCTGTGTAAACAAATGGTGACGATCCGGGAATACCTACCGCGTAGTCTCACTCGCGGGCAAAGTGTTATCAAAGATCCGGTGCAATGACACGGTAGGCTCGATTCGAGTCCCCACTTCTAAAAACTGCAAATGTTGATACAAAAAGTGGTGATTTTCAAACCATTCGTCAATTTTACTTTTTTCAATTTTTAGATTTTAATGCTGTAAGTGACGTGTCACTTACTCTGATGTTATAATCGTTGTATACCATAGCCGAGTAGATTTGGGCAAAACTTCGAGTCCGAAGATCTTCGTTTCGAGTCCTTTTGATGTACGATTGTGTCTAATTTTACATAATACATCCCCAGTTGATTTTAAAAATTAAAAAAAAAAAAAGTTTCTTTTCTGCAGGTTGCATCTAACTCAGCAACCATTCAAAAAAAAATTTTGTTTTTGGTTTATTTTTTTTTTTTTAAATCAAAATATTAATTTAATAAGATGGCAAAAACCGCTACCGTCTTGAAAAGTAATTTTTCGTAATTTATCATTAGTTAAAAATTCTCTAACAAAATTGATTTCAAGTCTCAAGCTGAGTTCGCGGTTGAGCTGCAATTGACAAGGAGCATCTTTATGGACAGCATTTGTCGCTTGTTTTCCAGGATTTATGCGGATTAGTGGTCAGACTACAAAAGCAGTCTTTGTTCAAGACATGCATTCAGTTTTTATAATCATCACCAGAAGAGCTTGAGCTTTTTGACGCGGTTTCCATATTCATTACCAAAACTTGGAACTTGACAGACTAATCTAAGCTTAATCATTTTTTATTTAGAAATTTCAAGAGATTTGAAAGAATACCAATAATTCATTTTCCTGTACAAAACTCAGCTGGATTATAAGAATTGGCTTGCACAATAAATATTTATAAAAAATACCGAAGGTAAATGCCCAAATGAATTTCTCAATTACTCGGACGAATTGATGGAAAAATTATACGAGCGAGCGGGCTTTATTTTTTTATGATGAACGATGTCACCTCGTTGTATGCCCGAGGGGGCACAACCCGGAGTCTTAAAACACACCGCTAATAGTCTTCAAAGGAAAAAAAGAGTCACGGTCGCAAACGATTTATCTCTCGATCGGTTTCGCGACTAGTTTTTAGGGAGGGTTTGTTCGAGAATGGACCGGCTATTAAAACCCGAGGACGACTTCGAAGACAAGAGTCGAGAGAGGCCTCGGAGCGGTTATTATCGAGAAGGAGAGAGAATTATTATAGACGGAGTTGACGAGTTAAAAAATAAAAAAAATAAAAAATAAAGGAGGAGAGAACCCCTGGCGCGAAGTGATCCGGAGACGTCACGTGAAATGTGCAAAAAAATGGTAATTAGTGGGTGGAATTTTTGATAAGTTCTATTATTGATGTGTTTCTCATTTATAAGATTTTGGATGGTTTTATTTTTAAGGTGTTATGGAAAGACTTTTTTTAATTACCATCAGATTGAATATATACATATTTTTTTTATTTAATAAATCTTATACTTGAGTATTTTTTTGATAATAGATTATTATATTAACTATACTTAAAGTTATAGGGCTCATTTATTTTTGACTCTAAAAAATTATTTAAAAAGTTTCCCTACCAAAAGTATTTATACAAATTAAATATACACATAGTTTTGGGTACAAAAATAGTCTATCTAAACTTTTAAAGGCTCGGGGTGCTTGTTAAAAAAGTTATAAATATTTAAAAATTTACAACTTGATATGGGCTTCTATGGGAAATCTACAAATACAGCAATTTCTTAATGTCTAGCCCATGAAAAAATCAGACTTTTATTTTTTATTCTTCTTCTGATTTATTGACTACACATGATCATGTTCTTGTATAAATAAAATCGAGAATAAAATAAGTACATAAAAATTAACTTATAAATTAGTAAACATTTTTTTTGTGGATAAAATTAATATTTCAGGGTACTGTTTTTTATTAATAAATTAATAATTTAACTTTAAGACATCGAAAATAATTAAACCACGATCCTCCGATAAAATCCAGTCTTCCATCCAACCTCATCGAACCACCACCCCTTCATTAAATTCAATCCGCTTTAAAAACAAAGTCCCCACCAATCGTCATGTATAAATCCAAGTTAGCGCATCGATCACCCAGATTATCTCGCGAGTGTCCCCTGATTGATTTCTGGCCGGGAGGTGTCGTTTGGGCAACGTCAATTTTTTCAAAATGACCGCTAATATTATATTCGGACCTCGGGTAATTGATGCCCGACCGCTTGAACGTGGAATTATCGAAGCCACGGGTGATGAATTGCGACCCCGCGAATGATACGCTGTCGCGACCGCTGATATATGCCCGCGTGATTGATTTTGCCTTTTCGTGGGACTATGAAGAAAGAGATGATTAAACTCGTCTAAGCGCGGGATGAAAAATAAGCCTGATTTGTTAGAGAACGACGTAGTTTGGAATAATAATCCTGCATTGAGAAGTATAAACTGTAAAACTTTTTGTGTTCTCTCGAGAGATCGTATTTTCTTTGAAGTACGCATTGCACCTATAATGTTTTAGAAATAGTTTATTACTTTTTTAATATTCGCGTAATTTTGATAAAAATCTTCTTAATTTTACACTAATATTGATGAACAATAATCATTTGAAAATGGGATTGACATCAGATTCTTTCCCTTAAAATAAGAATCTTATTAAAATTTTTTTATATTATTTAAAAAAAAAACTTTTTAAACTTGAGTTAAATTCACTCTTAAAATCCGTGATTGCTCAGTTGAAGAAAGCATTATAGCATGGAATAACCATTGTCACGGTATGTAAAGTATCCACTTCCTCAATCTCGGCGGACCGAATTAAGCGTGTTATTGCCATCCGCAGAGCTGCAGAGCTGCGAGCGATGAGCAGGCTATGGTAATGTGCGTGGGGGGGACGTCACGAGGACATCACGGGCCGGATACCCGTGAAAGATGGCGCCTCCGGCACGACAGGTGCTGCTGGACGGCTTGGCTCTCTGGCGGTAGCGAGATTTTATCGTTGAGAGAGCACCTTTTTTTTCTTTTTAATTAAAGTTTTGTCGGCTATTGTGCGTGTTATACCGGGCGATTATTAATTATCATATTTTAATGCTGCGAGGGTAGCTCGCTGTTGATTGATACTAATCTAATCTGGGTGCATCGAGTAAGGGTTGTACCAGGTTGAGGGGTGGATAAGTTAAAAAACAAAGCAGTATGATAAAGAATTATCGTGTCATTATTTACTAGGATACATACCTAGTACCTACACTGGTTGGAGTTAGACCTTTCTTCAAAGAATGAATTTTTGAATTAATTTTTAGCCTTACATCCTACTATTGAAAATCTGAAATTGAAGTAAACTCCAACATGTATCATACATAATATATATTAATTATCAAGGAGTAGAGCGGAAGTGAATTTAGTTATTTTATCAACAATACTTTAATGTTTTAGTGTTCATGATAAGGTAGGTATGAGATCTAAAGATAAGAACATTCATGATTACTGTGCGATTCGTTACAACTATAAAACAGATAAAAAATTTTCACGATTATGATATTCCACAGCTTCCACAGTACATGTCAAGTCTCAGAACTTTACAATGTTAGCCTCACGAAACTAAATAAACCGCGGCCAGAGAGACAGAGCTGCGCGCAGGGAACAAAAATAAGCTCAATCAAGAAATAATCTAGCGTGCGAGCACGTACTCGCAGGGTATAAAATAAGCATCGCGTCTCGTTCGGGGCTCGCACATCCTCTTAGTTTTATTACGCAGTGACCACACCACCACTCGACCGGGGGGGGCAGGAGCAAATGGAGAGAGGAGATAAAACGCGCCCGGCCGGGCGTCGTTCGGAAATGAAAGAAGGTGGACAAGTTCCCCGAGCCCTGAAAGCGTGGGCGGAGCACGCATAGCTCCCGGCCCTCCTCCTCCTCCTCCTTCTTCTTCTTCTTCTTCTTTACCTTTTTTATTGCGATCCTTATAGATGGCCCTTTTTTACGCTTATTGTAATTTGTATTACCGAGACAAGAGCGACTGATGCACTTTGATAATAATTATAAGGGACTTTTTCGTTTTGGTGTGCAGGTCTAACGGACGTCAACCGCGATGACGTACGAAGCTAGCCGCAGTACAGGCCACCTGGCTCAGGTACGGGGCTTCGTGCATGCGATGAAAGCTCCCCGGGCGACTGCTACGTTCGAGAATCTCGCGGGTGGATGATTGCGAATTTATAGACTATAGGATGGTTTGAGTAAACGTATGGGGGGTTGTATAAACAATGTTGAATTTTTTTTTATAACTCGAGCGTAAAAGAATCTTGACGATTTTTCATGAAAAAATTTCATCATATTGTTATCGTTCACTGCTAAAATTATTTACATTTTTTTATTGGCTCTCAAGATATCGGTTAATAAAATAAAATTTCAAAAAAAAAAAAAAATAAATAAATAATAGTTTCAATATCTTGACATTTTATTAGAAATAGAATAATTTGTATTTATTTATAAATTCAATATTCTCTGGTTCTCTGCACGAGATGGACACATTTTTTCAAAGATTGGTCTCAACACCATGCAGATTTTCTCATTTCGTCGGTATAATATCAGCGTTTAGATGATGTGCGCGAGTGAGAATCTAAGCCCTTTGATATCCAGCCGACTGTTCTACTGTACGGTCATATAATTTGCGTAAAGTAAAAGAAAAGTGTGTAATAACTAAAATCATACTACAGTTAAAAAAAAATTCAGATAAAAACGACCAACTTTTTTCCTAGTAACCTGAATCTACACAAGGTTACCATCAACCTAAAAGATCGTACAAACTGACCCCTTCTCATTCTCACCTCTGCTCTCCCCTAGCCAACCGAATCATCAGATACTCGGGCTCTAACAAGCCTCTCTCGCGATCGAAGCCGCGATAAGTCCCAACAATTAACCACCCGTTTTTCCCCATTACGGGGTGTCGGTGCACCTGCCGCCACCTACGACTTATCCTCGATCTCTTACACGTGTAACCCTCCGTATCTGCATCCCGAGAGACATCTCCCCTTTCTCGCTTCATCTCTTAGCAATTGCGGCCGCGGGTAAATTGCACCGCGCGTGCACCGGGTCCTCGTCCCGCAAAATAACACCCCCACACGCGTCCTGAAAATTGTAAGATTCCGAGGTGTCTTCGAGAATACACACCCGGAAGTTTGCGGACTAAGCGCGACTCAAGGATAACGTCGTATACTCGGGCGACTTTGCTTTCAAAAATTTTATGTACCTGGTCACGGTCGAGTCGTAAACTCGGCTAACAATGAGGATTATGGAACAAAAAAAATACGGCCGTTTAGTAATCAATTGAGTTTAGTGGTTATTAAACGGGGCACTTGATGCCTTATTAACTGTGGTTACTATGGTCAGGAATGTCGTCCAAGGCTTATTTGACACTAACCGTGAAGTTTTTCTTCTCACGGGACAAACAAAGCCAGCTGAGCGAGGGAGGGAAAGAGTCGTTATCGGGAGGCACTTATCGGTTAACCACACCGATTTAATACACCTCGCGCGCGTCGCGTCGTCCATCCGGTAATGACCCCGTGTTTATCCCCCCCCCCCCCCACCTCCCCCAAAAATATAGTTATTACAACGCGTACGCCCCCTTCTCCTCCTCTTTTGTCTTACGTAACCTTTTGCATATGTACCAGGGCGAGGGAGTAGTAAAGGCGCGAGATCGAGATGAAGCGCCTTGGTCCGACGTCTCTCGATAATACCAAGATCGCCCGTGAATTTATTGGGTCGCGACTGTAAGAAATTGAATAAGTATAAAATTTTTAAATTATGGAGATTAACTTTGATGTTTTTATGAATTAACTACTGTCAAAAGTTTATTTTTGTTATTAATTATAACTTGATAAGATGTAAAGTATTACACCTAGCTACGACTATTGTGTATTAATCAGGTTACTAAGCCATTCTCTTTAAAAACTAAAATAAATAATGGTAATAATAATATATTTTTTAGTTTTTTATAACAATTAAATCAGTTCTGTCCATTGAATGGTTCAATGTTGTAATATTTGTATTTACAGCCAAAAACTGACCAGAAACTGTATCGTTACTGTAGAGATTACTAAAATATAATGTTGAAAATAATGGTGTTAATAAATTTGCTTACTTACAGTTAAAAATTAGTTTAATATTAAAATTTTAAAATTGCAGCGTGGTTTACTTCAGTATCGTTCCTCATCGAGTCCAGCGATTAATTAAAAGCTCTAGCGCCGGATGTATCGCGTTATTCAGCCGGTGTGTCAATAGAGCCGGGGGGATAATTCATTTATCTCCTTTGATACCTAATTATAAATATATCACCCACAAAAGAAGAAGAAGAGGGAGAAGGAGAATAAGGGCCGGGGCCAACACAAAAACAGTTTAGCCGAAAACGATTTCGAAGAGAAAGAAAAATAAAGAAGCAGAGGAGGCTCGCTCGCATATAATATAAGGTGGGCGGAGGGACTAGGCCTTTTTTATTTACGGCTGCTGGGACAGTTTTTAATTTGTTCTCAGCGACAAGCCAGCCAGCGAGAGAGAGAGAGAGAGAGAGAGAGAGAGAGAGAGAGAGAGAACGAAAAGGTAATAAGAAAAAAAAAGGGAAAAAGAAGAGGACTATAAGTCGTTAGCCGGGGAGGCGGCGTCTATCCCTCTGGGCGGGCAAGAGGGCACACATGGGCCCTGGCTAATAAATCCTTAATTATAATTGCGCTGACGCGTGACGGGAATAAAAACTCGGCTGATTTAATTATCGATCCGGGCGAGAGAGAAAGAGAGAGGATTGTTATTATCGGGGGGGCCGGAGCTGCTGGTGAGTGTGTTTGTACTGCACTCGGACTTCCGATTCGCGAAGAATGTTTTCATTATCGGACGAGTAGGAGCAAAAGGAGGAGGAGGAGAAGGAGAGACGGACTTTGATTGGAGTGGTTTTCTTCATTTGCGAATTTCTTCTGTTTTTAGCTGTCCGGGATTTATGTGGGAGATTTTATCTCACTGAGATTTCGAATTTAAGGTTTGCAACGAATGGGGAGAGTTCGAGAAATGAACTTTAAGATATAATTACAAAAACTTATTAATATTTAGAGATCTGGAGCATCGATGTCTGAACTGAATTTGATAAGTAGTACCATGAGCTTGGTCAATTATTGGTATACAACTACTATCAATACTTATAAATTAGAGTATAAACATATTTATAAAAACACAAAAAAATGTATATATTTATTGAGATCAGATCACAATCATATGGAACCAAATTTCATTAAAAACTTCTCAGTTTCTCATTAATTTTCAACCCATAACATGTCTGACGATAAAAGTGAAACAGAGTTAGATATTCAAAGACATTCGTCGTAACAATTAGTATTCACGAGCAGCACATATTTTCATAACAAATCAATCTTTCGAGTAAAAAAATCAGAGGTATGCAGCACCAAACGATACCCAAAAGTTGCTAGTCAGAGTGGTCGGCCCAAAAAATCTCTTCCAGTCCCAAAAGACCTGCTGCCTAGTTATGAAGAATACTTATCTACTTCAGCGTCGTCAAAATTATACTCGTGATAAATGGGATTCAAAAATTCCTGCAGACTCAGGGCACCCAACAATTTGTGAGAAGCCCGTCTTCACGAATTACCCGGATTCTTGAAAAATGGCACGACGCGATGGTTCTAATGCGAGAAGACACCCTCGGCAGAAGCACCAGCAGCAAATAAATATCCCTCGTCGATAATTGAGCTCGCTCGCGGGTCGTGCACTCTCGGCTATTTTTTATCATTACGGGGAATTCGGATCTGTCAAGATGTCCCGGGCTCCTCTGGCTAGCGCGAGCGGGCCGGCCTTAATTACGGTCTATCTCGCGGTTGCTTGATCCTCTCGAATAATTATTATAATCACGGAAAGTGCACACGCCTACCCGGCCGACCCGAGATGGATGGCTGGGGGAGGATAGAATCCCCTTTTATTTTTTTCTCCTTTTGGCTCGGGTCAATCGCAGGCGAATCAAGGTGGACGGACGATTTTTGCTTGGACGGGAGGGTTTTGGGAAGATTTCGGGGGAACTCGTAAACGTTTGTCTCCTTGGAGAAACTAGGTCAGATCCAGCCTGCTTTTTCGATGGTCTATCTAAATTTTGTTTCTCTTGATTTGAGAAACGTCAGAAGATGATGTTGTAAAGGCAAAATTTTTAAAGTTTATAATTTTTAGGCAAAAAAATTTCCAAGTTTCAAAATGAAGTATCTTTTTTGTTTGCGTGTATTATACTTTAGAACAGTCAAAAAAATTTATTAAGCTAGCACTTTTTTATTGTTCAGATGGTAGATTATCAAATCTTGTGATGTGAACTGTTTTCTGATGAAAAATCCTTCGAAATTGAAGTTTTTTTAGTCTATTCTCTAGTAGATTTTCTAACATCGATCAATGTTTAAGTTCGCAGAAAAACTTTAGCAACGAGATTTACTGCGATGGTATATCGGGGATATCATTCCAGTCGTTGAAACAATTTTTGCGAGAGCAGTGCTAAACTTTACTTTGCCAATAGTGACACGGGTTTCCCTTATATTCTTGCTTATATTCGTTATCTAACCAACATGTATAATGGACTTCTTTAGTACGGTAACATTGACATTCTTTTGACTAGAAGTGCAGTTAGTTTTGAATACAAGTTAACCGTATGATCAGTACTGAAAACTATAACGAAATAAAAGACAATTGATCGATTTTGAAGAGTTATTTTTTATATTTTGCATTTGAGAGCCTAATTAACCGAAGCAGAAGATGCATATTTCTTTTCCCATATTCCTAATGCAATTGTTACTGAGAACCTGCAGAATGAAATTCTCGATGATTAAGAATTTCAGAATTCAATCTCCAAACCTTGGATGTTATTTTTGGGTTCAGCGATTGCTTCTAAGGAGTAACGAACGATTCACCTAATAGTATCAGTACAACGTCCAAGTCTAAATCCAATAGGATTCATTAAGGTAAAAATTTGCCAAAACAACCGAAGACAAAATTTTGTCTTAAACTTATAACTAAAAAAAAATCGATTGATGATAACCCCGAAATAATTTTACAGAGTCAAATCGGCTCACAAAGCCATCTGCTAAAAGTTATTAAAGAGCATCAAGAATGGATATAAATGTTTTACTTGATTGACCCATCTTCTAAAAATGGTCTCGTCTGACTGACAAATAAACGCTCAATGAATGTAAAAAAAAATTGATTCCATAATTATGTACTCCACACATTTTAATGGCATATAAAAGAAAAAAAAAAAAAAAAACGTAGGAATTTTTCGTTCCTTCGATTAATCCATTAGGCAAATTTCATCGCGACTAATTACGAGTCCTTTGAGAACGAGCACCGAAGGTCGCTTGACACTCTCCTTTTGACGAATCATTTATACAGGTGACACATGAATCGTAGAAAAAAAAAACATAGTGATTGACGTGCGATCGATGAACATCAAAGGACCACGGATCGCTTATCCCACGCGTGTGTATCTTTCTTTTTTTACAACGGTAATTACGTTGAATAAATCGATTTCAAAGATTGATCGATTCGGTTGACATGTCGTGATTCCACGTAAAAAATGATATTAGCGAGGCCTGGTAATGGAAAGAAAAAAAGGAGGGGTGGTGAAAGATAAAGGACAACGCATTTGTAAAGTAATTTGCTGTTAAGGAGAGGAGGCCAAAGGCACCGCCGAATTTCAATAAGCAGCGATGAAAAATTTGGCATCGATGTCATTAAGGTAGTCTCCTTCATTTCTCTTCGTTCGCTTTGTTTCAGACTGCATGAGCCAGCAGACATCATCAGGAGAACGAGGAGGAGGAGGAGGAGCCGCGGGGTCCTGTCGCGGGACTAATGCTCTTGCTCTCTTCGTTATGTTTTTTAAATTCAAATTTCGTATGCGGGGTTTTTTTTTTCGATTGCTCACGACAGTTTACACTAGGCTCGAGGAAAAAAACAAAAAGTGTGCCGCGTCACTAAGGTATAATTATCACGGCGCGACAGTCTGTATCTCTACAGTCTGAATTTTTGATTATTTGAAAGATTTTGGATAGCTGTAGACACAAAAGTAAGAAAAC
This sequence comes from Encarsia formosa, assembly GCA_038277355.1. Lineage (NCBI taxonomy): Eukaryota > Metazoa > Arthropoda > Insecta > Hymenoptera > Aphelinidae > Encarsia > Encarsia formosa. The sequence continues at coordinate 23,011,030 of CM076184.1, forward strand.
CTAATAGATTTTACAATAATTATGTTTGAAAATTTTACACTCTTTTGTGTTATAGTATTTTGTAAAAGAACTTTCAAGTTTTAAACCTTACAGGTTTGTTTTTTTTTCTAAAATTTAGTAATTTTTTATCAAATTTATGTTTTTTCCACAAGTATACTAATTATCAGGTTTCCTCGATCTCAGCAAAAATTTAGGCCTTGTGATACAATAAAATTGATCAGATTTTTCACTTTAAGCTCAAAAGCTTTATACTCATATAATGATGCTACGAAAGACAAAACTTACAAACACTAAATCTAATTTTTTTTAATTTTCTCATATCTAGTGTTCTACTAACGCGTGAGTAAATGCTCCCTTCAGACTTTTAAATTGCAAGAATCCAAATTTAGTTTAATTTTATAGTATTTTGTAATAGGTTATTTTACAACAGGAAGAAAATTTTTACAACAGGTTTTTCACTTCAAAACAAAATTTTTTCCGAATTACGACCCTATACAGACTTCATGTCTCTAACCAGAAACTATTTAATTCCCAACGAGATCCATTACTCGGTAATCAACGAATTTTCTGGACGATTCTCGGTCGTCGCGTAACAATAAATCAAGGCGTCAAAAAATTAGGTACGGCATCATCTGCCCACGCTCGTAAACCATCGCATCTTCCCCAGCAGTTTCGCATCAGAAAAAAAAGGATCCAAAAGAGAGAAGAAGGGGCTAGCAGATCATAATCCAGGGCTAATATCGGGATTCCTCATAATGAGTAAAAAGGTGGACGGAGGAGGAGGAGGTGGCAGGTGGCAGCATAATCAAGGAAGGTTTCTCACGTGTCGCTGCCGCCGCTGCGAGTGGGAGTGGCGCGAAAGATGTACGATCGCGTCCCCGACCGCTGGAGGTAAAAAGGGCCCCTCTTCTTCTTCTTGTTTCTCTCTTTACATCTGTCTTCTTCTGGAGGTGGAGGAGGAGGAGAGAAGAAGATGATCGCTGCGGTGGTTATTATCGGGCCTCTGGTCTTGGGACACTATACAAGCCGGCCTGGCTGGCCATTGTCTTCTCGAGATTGCAACACGTAGGAGTCGCTTAGGACTCCTTTTCTCATTACGATCGGATTCGCCTTAGGATTGCTGCGGCTTCTCCTCCACCTCGTCTCCCTTGTTTTTCTTCTTTTTCGGGCGACTCGTTTTATCTCTCTTCGAATATTGAGAGAACCGGGGGAGCGATGATGCTTGCGGTTGCAGCCGAGTACTTTGCGATGTGCAGGTAATCAAAAAAATAAGAAGGGAGATACGAAGTTGACCCCTTCTGTTTCTCCCCCTCTCTCTCTCTTTCTCGTTTTCGTCTCTTGTCGAATTTAATCCGAGTCTTGGTGACCATGCTTTTTGGTAATATTCATCTGCCAAGGTTTCACTGATGCAATCAAAGAGGTTGGGAACTATGACTTTTCGAATAATTTGAGCTCAATTTTTTTTCACAAACACTCAGATCTAAAAAATCGTTACAGAAAACAAACCAAGTTAGTTAAAGTACAACAAATACATAGGACTTTTAAATAGTTTGTATTAATCTTTTAAAATGTTTGTCGAAAAATTATATATTCATGATCATATAATCACATCAAAGTTGAAAAAAAAAATTTTGGTTAAAAATTGTAAAAAAACTTTAATTTTTTAAAATCAATTCACCAATTCTATTGAGCCAACACCAGCAGACAATAGAAAGTCCAGGTAATTAGCCCTCTTGATCATCAATAAAATATCAATCCAAATTATTAATCAGCTCAGTGAAACCCAAGGTCAGCGAAAAGAATCAAGACTTAAAATTTCGTAAATGATAATGAACTCTTGTCAAAAAAGCTTCGGGCTGGCCCTCGAAATTTATGTACTCCAAAAAAGAGAAGAGGAAGAGTCGAGGAATAATGGGAGGAGGGCGCACCGGTCACAGAGTTAATGGGATTCCCTTGACAAGGACGCGATCGAAAGAAACCGAATAATAAAGGTTGCTGCACCAGCGACGACACGTTGTCCGACCGAACGGCAGCAAAAAGTCAATTTCCTCTCCGGCAACAGCAGCAGGAGCAGCCTCGGCTTATTACCGATCCCGAGAAGATTGCGGTACGGTCACGTACGCTGGATCATCACTACCAGGTAGATTGAGTCCGAGCCGGGGGTTGACGTGTTGATATTTTGCGGAATGCCGGCGTTGCCCGGAGAAATTGAAAGTAACTTATTACTACTCGCTCCTCGCGCGTAACGTGTGGAGCTTGGGAGGGTAAACGCCGCGTATCAGCGATTTGTTCCCCCGCAATTTGCGAGAAGCGAGAACCGGAGCTTACCTTTGCTATTATGTTATGTACCCGAGTGACTGCACCGAGGATCATTATTTACGTTCGTGTTAAAATTGAAAAAAAATCCCCAGGGGGTGTAATGGGTGTCGTTACGCTGCTGAGGTATTTTGTTTATTCAGTTGTTTGGAAGCGCTCTTCTACCGGAAATGATCTTTTTAAAGGGGTAAGGAATGTTAAAGAACACTCGGAGCTGAATAAATCTTGTTTTTTATATTAGGTCAAGGGGTATTTAAATTTTTATATCATTTTGATCAGACAATTTGTTCCAATCGTTAAAGTGTAAGACTTGTAATTCAACAACTGTTGGTTCGACACCGCTTGTGACAATACTTCTTTGCTTGAAATCATTCAAAATGTCAGTAAAAGAATAAAAGAATAAAAAAAAAAAAAAAAAATTCTTTTCAATAAATAAGTTTAATTGTCAAATTTTTTTTGTGTTTATGAATTTTTTTTGAATTTTTGCAAAACAAAATTAGCTCAATATCTCAACTGGAGCTAGAAATAAGCTTACTCGACAGAACTATTGACTCTTCACCTGAGGATTTAGGTTCGATTCTCTAACTAAAAAGTTTGCCTACAAATTTTAATAACATATACTTTTAATTCAAGCAATAAAGAAAAAATTAAAACTCGCTTGGACGCTTAAACACTCCATATGACAAACCAGGAGGCTCGACTTTTCCGACTCATTATCGGTTATTGATCGCTCATTTATTCAAATGAATGCAGATTACCAGGGGATCCTTATTCTTTTTTTTAATGGGCGCGAGAGACCCAATGAATGAATCGGTCGATGCTTTTTTTTTCTCTCTCTCTCTCAATGTGGCCCCGTTCATTACGCCGAGATTTTTTCTCCTTTTTTTTCGAGGTAGGGATTCGCGTTGAAAGCCGGCAATTAAAGAATCAATAATGCCTCTCCTCTTTGTGTGATAGTCGAGAAGGGTGAAATTGGAGAATATAAAGATTATTTTGCGGGGGGCTGGAGCTCGGCGAGATGTATCGGGTTTCGTTTAATTAGGAAAAATTTCCTTCCTTTTTTTTTAATAAATGCGCCCGCGGGAAAGGGTCGGACCGATAAAAATATTTCCGGGCTTACTAATTGCCTCATTGTCTCAAGATACTTTTTATTTCAAACCACTTGGGTACACTTCAAATGGTAGAATCCAGTGATCTCTTACAGGTATGAAAATTTTTGTGACCATAGACTAAATTTATTGGGTTTTTGATATTTAGGCCTAATTTAAAGTTTCATATACAAGAAACTATGATTGAATTCTTGGCAGAATAAACCTTAAAGATATGGGTATGCCTCAAAAAAATGACTGAACCTGTAAAAATTTTCTAAGATCATATTTAATTTATATAATAATAATTGGAATAATTATTTCTAAATTTTCATACTTTTTAAATAATTTAACTGATTTTACTCATTGTCATTAAGTTTTGAAATTTTCAGAGTATACCAATATTATTTATTTACTTGGGATAAAAAATATGCAGCAAATTTAAATTGAACGATAGTTGTTAAAAAAAAAATTTAGTTAACTTATATCATATAATAATATGAACATAATTTATTTAAAATAGATACAATTTAGTATAAAATACGAGACAAATAAAGTAAATTTTTTTTTTTTAATTATCATTCAATTTTTTATCCCAAATGAATAAATAATATTGGTATATAGTACGAAAATTTCAAAACTTAATGACAATAAATAAAATCAGTTAAATTATTTAAAAAGTATGAAAATTTAGAAAAAATCTTTTTTGAGATAGCCCAAAATAAGATTAGTAGTGTACCTTACATCAGAATAAATTCTGCACCAAGCTCCAAGATTGAGTTAACTCGAGTTTGGTTTCTCTCCGGACGGTTGTACGAAGCTACACGACAATATCTCAGCGACACGCACACACATCGATAAAAAAGTCGCTGCTCTTCCACCAGGGACAATAATTTGAGGTCGTCCGGTGCGATAATTCAGAATTATAAAAGGGGGGTGGGGTGGGCGCCTTGTATCTCTTTAAAATTACACCGTTTAGGGGGCACCGATAAATAAGGCGGCATGTTCGCGGGGGGAGACAACCAGAGAGAGAGAGTCGAACGCGTGAAATAAGACGCAATCCTCGGGGCGGCTTTTCGGTAAATCACCCACTCCTCCTCCCACGCGTGTGTTACACACCTCGCAAAGCGCGACATCAAAGAGTTTCTGATTTACGGCGAGAGCGACTGTTTTGATTTTTGTGGGAACGGAGCGAGGCTCAACCCCACCCCGCCCTTTGTCTTTGGCTTCTAATTGAACGGGTTTTTATTGAGGATTTTTCGGTTGTATGGAAAGGAAGTACTCGACTTTTTTTAGGAATAACGAAACTTGGGGTCTTGAAACTGAGGGTTTTCGGATTAAAATCGGTGATGATTGGTGAACAATGAGTTTCGTTTAAACGAGTTCAATTCGCTTTTACAATTAGGTGTACTTGAGTTTTATAATCCAAGATATATGAATACAAAGATCTGAAGTAATGTGTGGCTCAGCTGGTAAAGGCTTCATGTTGCGGATGGAACTGTGTTCGATCGAAAGATACGAGGTTCGATTCCTTGTTATATTGAATTTCTCATTTTCATTCGTATGTTCCTGAAAAAGAACGTTAAAAATATATATATATATATATATATGAATTGTTTTATTGTTCCGTTTCAACTTTCAACGTTACCATTTTTTTTTTATCATGTAGGCGCCTAATTTTTAATCTTTTTTAGAAAACTTTATAAAGGTACAGACTTTATACAGATATGTAAATAATGATTATTTATACACTTATCTAGCTTCAACAAAAACTTTTATCTATTTGATATAAAAAAGAATACTATTGATAAAAAATTGGTAGTATGAGTAAAAAAAAATCTTTACTAAAATCGTGCACGAAGTTATTCGGTATTTAAACAGTTAAGATTTTTTTGAGAATAGTATTTTCTGATGAAATTATACACGAGAAAAAGTTATAAATCTTAACATGGCTCAATAAAAACGATGAATGAACTTGCAATTTAGCTTAAATTGAGGTTCGATTCCTCTCGAACTAATTGTCAACTGATTAATGTAAGATCAACTTAATTGGAAAAAAAAAATTCATCTCAGGAAACGATATTTTTTTTTCAAACTAAAACTTTAATTAGTTTTTTATTACTGATTTTTGCAGTATACTTTACGAAAAAAATTTTAAATTTAAAAACTCATTTAGTTCAATTAGCGTATTCAATTCATTTAATATTTTAAGTAGATTTTAAAAATTCAAAATAATCATTTATTTTGAATTATGACATTAATCAAATTAATAATCCTTCATGATCCCATAAAAAGCACTCGAAAGATCATTAAAAACGATGACCAATTAGCTCGACACAACAAGCCGATAATAATTAATGACACGCCGCGACGACGGCAATAACTCTTAATGTTGAACGCGAGTGACACGTCGTTAAGCAGTTTTGTCTCCGCGGATAACCCCCTGACCCTCGTCACTCTTTGTATCGCTCGCATGTCGCGTGTACCCGGAGCATTTAAAAACGTTCTGTAAACACAACCGAAATCTAATCTCGCGCGGGCTTGCGAAAAAACCGAACCGATTACGCTTGCACTTGATGACATTTTTGGTGACTTTGGCGGCTAATCGACAGATTTTTTTTTTTTTGAGCGATCGAGTGACACTCAATATGATAACTCGTAATTTATAGAGGCTTATACAACACGGATCATGAAACATTGTTGGACTAAGCGATTGAGTCTTGAATCTGGTTTTGAGATTCAAAACTTTCGAACCCAAGTTTCTAGTTATAGGAAAAAATTACTCAAAAGAGTTAGGAAAATTTAGAGCTCTTGAATTTTTAAAAATATAAATATTTCTTTTATATACTTTGAGAACGTTTCAATGAGTCTAAAATGTAATAACCGAGGTAATAACAGTATAGAGACCTACTTGTAAGTTAATTGTAGTATGTTACTTTACTGAATCAGTATATACTCGACATTTGATAATGATACAAAGTATCGAAACGGCTGTCATGTAATTAAAAATTAAATAAAAAAAAATAGTGGAAATTTTAAACTATAACAAATGAATTTGTTGTTTATATATATATATATACATATTTAAACAACCTAAGTATAGAGACCAGTATAATTTTAAATGCATTTTTTCACTCTGAAGCTTTCGTTCCATGTCTTTCATTTAGATCAAACTGGGTATTTCAGTTTCAAAGGCATTCAAAAAGACTAATTTTCTTTCAAATTCAAAAGTCGTGATTTACAGATTTATTGTTAAAAGTTGAACTTTGGCAGACTCGAATCATTCGGTCTGCTCATTTTTTCTGACAGTCGGTTAATTTCAGCTTCGCACCTCGCTCGAAGCTCTCGATCCCACGAGCTGGACTCGGCGGCGCAATTATCAAATTCTAATTAGGCGGTCTGCTTCCCCGAAAGCCAATCAAGGAGTGACAGCCGGGGCGTAACCTTACGTCGGTCACAATCGGGTTGATGTTTCTTCAGCAGCGTCACCGCCTTAAGAGGGCTTTTAACGATAGCGCCGCTTCGTGGGTATCGGACCCCAGGATCTACTACGAGCGCGAAATATGCAATTTCGATATGATCGTCGGTTGCGCGAGAACGAGGATCTTTCTGTCTTGGGAGAGATGATGATTCGTGCTTTCTTTTGTTTTCCTCCTTTTACGAGAATGTGGAGGATTTGTGGGATGCTCGGGGTTCCGGGAGACGGAGATCATTCAGCGGTTATATTCACGATTACGGATGGCTCGAAAGTGAGAATTTACGTTTTTAGAAAAATTTTGTTTTTTTTTTACCATGGGGTTTGATCGTTTCAATGATTAATTTATGCACTTTTCTTGAATTTGTACCCTGCAAAATGATTTTGAAATCATATGTAGAAAAAAATTATTTAAAAATTTGCTTTCAAAAAACGCTTTTTTTTTTTTTATGTCTCAAACATTAGACAATCATGAATGAAAACATTACAGGCATGATGATTCGCACCATACAACTTAACCTAGCATGCGACATAGGACTTGAAGTCGCTACCAACTGAGCTATTCATGATATCAACGAATGATTTCAGCAGTTTTTAAAACAATGATTGCTTATGCCAAAAGATACATTTAAAAAATTAAATATTTTTATTACAAAAAATGTAAAGCATGATCGATGAGGCAACCATCGTGCTCTCAAAACCCTTTTCAATAAATTTTTACTGAAACAAATTGAAAATTGGATTTCTAATCAAAAAAAAAAAACCTTCAAAAAATTTGGTACGAATTAATTTTTAAATTTTTTGTATATATAGTTAGTCTAAAGGAAAATAGCTTTTATCTCTGCTGTTTACATCCTTGAAGAATGAATACATCTACTGCGTAGAATCGAACCTTGTACAGAGAATCAAAACAATGTTTTCAGCATTGAATTTATTGCCTGAGCCATACATTGGTCTATTAAATTAATACTCACAAAATTATGTAAATAGATACATCTTTTACGTTCAAAAGTGGATTTTTTTTTCTTATTTTCCATTTAATTAAAATAATGAAAAAATTACCTGGTATTATTTAGAAATTATTTTATTCATACTTGATTTCTCCCATGTAAATAAGTATAAACCCACAAAAAATCGAATAAATCTAACCCAACTAATGAGAAACCAAAATATTCAATAACGAACAAATTACACTCGAGGGTATCGGTTTCGTTCCATCGATTTGAGATAATTAGCCGGGTTAAAAGAGAGAAAAAGAAAGAAAGAAAGAAAGAAAGAAAAAAAAAGGTCGAAAGAGATACTTAAAGACGCACGGTAATAATCGCTCCGCAATTCAGCCAATAAAATTTATCATCCGCGCTCGCGGCCGCCCGTTATTATCTCGACAAAAGAGCGCTGAGCGTTTTTGCCACTATTCCGAACAAAAGCGAGCATTACGTAAAAACCCGCGCAAGCGCGTGCACAATTAACATGCGCATTAAATACGGATGTGGGGTACATGTCAGCATTGTTCTATTTTAACGATTGCACGACAATTACAACCACGGGCGCCAAGGTCCAAAGACACTACTCGGCCTCTTACTCGAAGAAGCAGAAAAGGTAAAAGGAGAGAGAGAGAGAAAAAAAAAGAGCGGGGCTTTTTTCGGGTCTTCTTCTAGTGTGATTATGCTAATTTTTATGCTCTAAAATCTTCTCAGAAGGGAATTATCTTTTAGTGCACTTCTCGAGAAATCGTTGGGGCGCCCTTAGAGCGAGAGAAGGAAGAAGAAAAAAAAGAAGCGGGTAAAAGACGCGCGTATATATGCGTGCGCTTGGCTTTACTGTCGCAAATGTATGCCAATTATTTGAATTGTCAGGGCTTTTTTCGAGGTTTATTGCGAGAGGCTGTAAAAGTTTTTTTTTCTTTACGGCTGTGTAACGGATGTTGATGAGACAGGACGAAATTACTCTTGATATGACAAGACGATTGATGTCTTCAGGGCCTGCGATAGCTCGGTTGGTTATGCCGAGCAGTCTAAAAAGAATGACCTAGGGTTCAATTCCCGTATTTGCTAATATGCTGAAACGTTTGAAATCCCATTAAAAAAAATTAAAAATTACATGTAATCCCGCTCTTCTAGAATTTTTTTTTTAAATTAATATTTAGATAAAGTAAATCAAAAATATTTTAATAGTTCATATTTCTATACTTATTACAGTCATTACTAAAATTCTGAGATTTAAAAAAAATTTTTTTTTTTTTTTTCTTTAAATTTGAGCACAACTTGATTGAACGAAGTTGTAAATAAATAATTTAAAAAAACTTAATCTTTAAATTTCGGTAAATAGAAGAGTGTAACATTATTTTTTGATAGCCGTGCGTAACATTGAATATTACTCTTAATAAGATGTGACCGATGATTCGAATCATATCTGTGGTAGCACAGTTGGTAAAGCGGTTAATCCTTACAATTGTAGTCGTGGGTTCGATTCCCGATGTATATTCATTATGAGTTTGATTTTTCCTCTCTTTGCAGAATGTAAATGCTCATGAGAGATATGAAACGCTTAAAAAAAATCAAGGTTTCCGTAAGTCATTAATTTTTTTTAATTCAAAATTTAATATCAACTCCCTGGTAGCAATGAGAGTAGGTTATGCCTGTTTCAGGCCTGTTTTTGGCTAGTTCATAGCGTGCAAACTATAAACTAGCCATTTATTAGCCATAACCTATTCTCACTGCTACAAGGGCTAGTAGTATCAAATTTTATTAAGCAGTCGACTATTAATTTTTAAAAAACTAAACTCTAAATTTAAAAATCTAGGGTCCAATACAAATACAGCGAGGCACCTCTCAACTATCCTTACTAGTTGATGTTGAGATACGATGAAATGGAGAACTAGAAAACAAAATACCACTTTCCTTTGAGTAATGTTTATTTATATATTTATTTAAATAAATATTTTAACTCATTTAGTAATGTTAAATAACAACAAATTTTTCCAGCTGTTCAAAAATTTGTTTCCATCTCTGATTCAGAGCATAATATCACGACTGAATAAGGTCATATGTAAAAAAGAATTAAAAAATTTTTTATTTAAATTATAAAAATACGATTATTATGAACTGTGAAATGTATAACAGATTAGGAAATGGCTAAATACATAGGGAAATCGTTCCGCAATTAAAAATTATTCGGTGCAATTCCCTGCTAACTAATATTTTCGCCTATGACGCAATATTAAGTTAATAATAAAAATTTGATAAAAAATAAGGTAAGTGTGCCTAATATGGCCCTGTGCCTAATATGGCCCCCCCTGTTATTTTGAATATGCTAGGTATGCGGCATCTCTGCAAGGTAGGAAGAAGTCAAAAACACTGAATTATGAAGTTTTCAGTTGTTTAGAACATTTTAAAATTATTTTCGCGCACGCCTAATAGCTAAAACTCGTTTCGTATACCTCCGTTATTATTTTACGTTGTAATTAAGTGGTCTGCCAAAATATTTAGACGCACCTGATCAAAATTTGAATAAGTAGCTTCGATTCGTTATTGTTTCAGCTTTAAAACGCGACCTTAGTTTTTGTTCAACTCGTTTTCTAACGGGTTTTATTCTTAAATAACTTTTTATTATGCAGTGTACCTAATATGGCCCCCCACGAATTAGTAGAAATACCGATATTAAGAGTCCTTATTTTCATGTTTACTTTTTAGAAAATCCTATCCTAATGTTATTTAAGAAAAATAAATTTAATTGTTTCAAAGCTTTTTTTCATTTTATAACTAAAAAAGCATTCTAGCTCAAATAAAAAACTTTGACCAAAATTTAAAGTTGAAATTTTTCTACTGGCTGCAAAGCTTTCAAAAACATTGTAAAAAAGGCTCAATTTTTAAATAAATCATTTTTGAAATAATAACAATTTTGAAGTTTTTAAAATCTTATATCCTGATTGATTTAAAAAGTAGGAACAAATTGCAATTAATTAATTACTTCAAGGGGGGCCATATTAGGACACAAATTTTAGGTGTCTTAAAAAACCGTGTTTTGGTAAATTCTCTGGCATTTGAAGCTCATTGATCAAAATCGAACGTGTAATGTCTCATTTTAAAGCTCTTGAATTAAGCTTTAAAATGAGACCTTACCCGTCAAAAAATATTGATTTGATTGGCCACAACGTTGATTCTCGCTTAGGGGGGCCATATTAGGTACAGGTACCTTAATTTGAAATACACTGTCAATTTTTTTAAATATCCATTTCTAGCTACCCCGATATTAAATTAAAAACTTTTTTAACTAACCACAAGTAATTAACTTTATCATTTATTAAAATTTTTTATCGATCAAATTCAAACAAATCTAAATTAAAAAAAATTCTCATCTTTCTAAAATGAAATCCAAAGAAATTTTTATCACTCCAACAAAAGTCAGTCCTGCACAAAAAAACCCCGAGTCGGAGGACACTCCAGCCTCGTCAAAATTTCATAAATCAAAAAAGCCCTCAAAAATTCGTAGAACCCAACCGGACTTTCCCGTCCTCCTCCAACCCCATCGAAAAAAAAGGATGAAAAATAGTCAAAGCGTCTTTCGTCGGCAGGACTAATGATCCGTGGTAACAATAAAAAACCCGAATCAAGGCCGGCCGGGCCCCCCGGTGTCACCATTAGCCCCGTGCTTTTCATCGTCGGGCGGCGCTTGCGGTGTGAAAATTCGATTCGTTACCCGCGCGACGCTGCTCCGTATAATGTCCCGCGGTTATTTTTCATCTCGGATGATTACGTGAATCCTCTTCTTCTTCTAGATCTTCGTCCCTTTTTTGCTCCCATGAGAATAAAAGAGAATGACTTTGTTGGGGGACCTGTTCCTAGATCGCAGGTGGTTCTATTAGCTTTTAATGGACCTGTCCGTAGAGTGTCCATACAAATTTTCCTCCTTCGAAAAATTTGTATAGGACGCTACAGGGTTGAAAAATGTACAATTTTTCAGGTGCGTCTTCTCGGAAAAGTTCAACAATCCTTCGATCTTTGACAAGTATCGAGATAAAAGATCAATGAGAGCTGCACACGGCAAACAAGCTATTAATATCCAGCTAAATTGTCGAGGTAAAAAATACCGGGGTAGTACGTCGCGCGAGTGCCTCGGGGCGAAAATCGAGAAGCTTGCACCTAGGACGCACGAGAGAGAGAGAGAGAGAGAGAGAGAAGAATGAGGTACGTTAATGGCGATTACCCGAGCGGGGGGATCAATGCGGAGAAGAAGAAAAAGGAAAGAAGAAAAAATGGTCATTTATGGCTCTATTGGACGGTGTAAGCTACCTGTACACCGGCAATCATAGCGTAACTATGTGGATCCTCTTTGCTCTATTTTTATTGCCTACCTGATACACTTTTTTTTTTATTTATTATGAATTTCTTAAGGAATTTCAGTAAATTTGAGGTAATCGAACACTCGGGATGAGTGCTGCTTGAAAACAAATAATTAAATTACAACAATCAACATAACTTTTTGAAGTAGTATCTGTTTTTTGTGAGATGTAAACAAGAAAAATACCGTGATTGGCAGTGACATGGTTAAAAAAGATATTGAAACAATGCCTTCGTGTCGATCTTAAGGTACAAGGTTCGATTCTTTGCCTCTGAGATTTTTCGTTCACACTCATTATTAATATAAAAATCATGATCCGTTAGATAAATAAAAAAAAAAAAAAAAACAAAAAAACAAAAATTTGATTTTAGCTTGATTCGTCCACTTTTTTGTTTTTTTAATATTTATTTATAAATATAAATTTATAATAAATTTGATTTGAAAAGGGAGTGTTTTCACTCTGTATCTACACTTGTTTAATATTTATTTTTAAATAAAAATTGTGTGGCTCAGGTAGTAAAGACTTTGAATATCTTCTCCAGCAGAATACTTAGACCAAGCTCAAAATTACTATATGTTCGAATCTCTGTTTCACAAAATTTTTTATTTACAAAACCGTTTAGAAAAAATTTTTTTTCATTAAATCAACCAAAAAATTATAAAATCTCAAGCACTCAAAATTGATTCATTTTTTAAAAGAAATTTTTGATAAAATAATGGAATGATCGCACTGAAGAAAACAAGAACCAATGTTCAACCCCTTCCTTCGGAATCAAATAATTCCTCGCGTTCTTCGAAGAAACAAAAAGAAGAAATCCAGTGCAAACGTATTTGTTAACACGACGCAGCGACTGTCAGATGCCCGGAGCAACAATGACCGCTAACGAAGGCTAATCGCTCGCATGCTAATTGACGTGGTTGCTGTGTTTACGCTTGCCAACACCGGATGCTCTCGGGGCGTGTTTCATCATCCTCCTCCTCGCGGATTATTTTTTCAATAACTCGACATTAGCGCCCGTGTCCCCGTACTTACCCAAACTGTTTTAATAAAGAAGAGAGAGAAAAAAAAAAAAAAAAAGGAAAAAATCAATGCCACGGAAGCACCGGCAATTTTCAAAGTGGCGCGGTGCTTATGCAAATCCCGCGGACGCCTTGAATAATGCATGGCGCGAGCCGAGCCAGCGTCAAAACGAAAAACGTCCACCTGCAGCAGCTATAACCGAGGCTCAATTATTGGGATGATTTACAGGCCCGACGCGAACTACTCGACCCGACGACGCGATGGTTTATGCGACCCTTTTTATTATTTGAATTCGTCCGTACGCTAAGCCTTTTTTTTTAAATTATAGTTTTTACATTTGTCTGAAGGATTCGAAAATTGGTTGTTTACCATTTGCAAATTCGAAACACTCCCGTTCGTAACTTTATTCGATCATTCACGATCAAGCTTTTTATTTATATTCAAAACGTATGGCAATTTATTACATAGATTAAAAATTTGCTTGAGTTTTCACTTTAATTTCTGTGAGGTTTACTTTCAATCTTGTCGTGATTATATCTGAGTTGATTGGATGATAGAACTTTGGGTAGGAAATCCCAAGATATTAACAGTTCAATTCCCACGTGCTGCTGATTCTGATGAAACACACTAAAGCTAAGTTCAGTTGTTGTACTGAATTGTGTATAAAATTTGAATTTTGAAGTTTTTAAAATTTATGTATAGATATATTTTTGAACTAATTAAAAAATCATTAAATTTTTTGCGAAAAATTACGAAAAAAAGTTTGTATTGTTTAAAAAACAAAAGCGATCGTTTACAGAAAACACTATCCAATTTAGAGAATTCATAATGTAATTTTAACCATCAATTAGCTTAAGAGCCGCACTCTCAGTCACTAAATTAATCGAATAATTTATTGAAAGCACCTGAGTGATTCAAAATGACAATTTATGAAGACGACAGCGAATCCGAAGACCGACAATAATACTTTGCATATAAACACGCTCGCTCGCTCGGGTGCTCACGCACGTTATGGTAATTCGCGCTTTGCGCCAATCAAGCTCGCTCGTACCTTTTTTAACCCTTTTATTTTTTTTTTACTTTAAAGGTTCTCTGTCGCGGTAATGCTCGATAATTACGGGGCTTTTGACGTCGGCACGCGTGTTATTTAGAGACGGCCTTATCTCCGACGCGCGCATACAGGCGGCGAAAATTGCGTCGTGCGGCGCGTCAACTCGCGCAAAATTGTTAAATTGATGGCTTGATTCCGGGGCTTGGTTGAGGTCCCCCCCTTGTTTTTTTTTTCTTCTTTGCTCTTTGCAAAGTGACGTCGAGGCTGTTACCATTCTAATTGGCGGATGATTTAATAAATTGGACGGATAAGATCGGGGTAATAAGCGAGTGCGCGTGGTGATAATTCAATTGCATATATTTTGATTTTTTCTCTCTTGCTTTAGGGCTGGTTTTTATGTAAAGCAAGGTAGCGTTTTATTGCCGATCGAAATGTTACGGTACCTGGGCTGCGATTTGAAGTTCTAAGTGGTAGATTTTTTGAAACTTCAACGGTCATTTAAAATCTTTCTTCTCGTAAAAATATAAGATTTATTTTTCATTTGTTACTAGATAAAATTCATAGGTATATTGCAAAAAATTATTTGGAGTTATGCTTTAGTATATGTATAACTTTTTATAAACGTTGAGGTGAAAAAATTATCAATTTTCATGGTCTCATTAAAAAAAATGCATGCATAAATTATGTTTATATAATAGCTAAATAAAAAAAAAGATCAAGTTAGTTACATAAAGTGATGAAATTTTTTTTTTTTTTAATGTAGATTCAGATTTTTATCAAACAATAGTTTAAAAAATGCATAGAAATTTTGCAATAACAAAGAATCGAACTTGATATTACAAATCCGAACATCGTCTGCATGAAGCTATTACTGATTGTGCCATGCTCAGATCCAGAAAACGTCAACTATTTTCCTTTCAATACAATTAAACTACTTATTTAATAATTTAAGAAACTCTAATGAGGTAATTCCATTTTTAGCGGCCGTCAGAATATTTTCATAAAATTTTCTGATTGGTTTCTATCTAGTGTATGTATTTTATCTACGCAATAACTAACAAGGAGAGGTCACACCCTCCGGGTCACCGATCTTGACGAAACTTTGGGGATCGTTTTCTTATACCAAAAGATGAAGAAATCTACCAATCATCCCGTCTAATGGGCCTTTCATACCTAGTTCCTACATAGCTTATATCGTATTTTTAGCTCTGTTTGGGTTTTTTTGCAAATTTTCAAAAAATTCCTGCTCAAAGCCTATTGCACTTACAAAATTCTGCAACCCCGCATTTTTTTTGTTTTTTCATCTTCTTTTGAGAAAAAATATTTTTAAATCTAATTTTGAAGAAATAGTCCTTGTAAAATTAAGGTAATCAAAAACATTTTTTTACTGTTTTTTTGGTTTTATGAACTTAAACTGTACGTCGTCAGCCTTATCAAAATTATGTCTAAAAATATTTTTTTCTAAAAAATTCATAAAAAAACAAAGAAAATGTGGGGTTGCAAAATTCTGTAAGTGCGATAGGCTTTGAGCAGGAATTTTTTGAAAATTGGCACGAATAACCACAAAAGTCGCACAAAGGTTTAAAAGTGTCAAAACAAGTTGATTTTCAAAAAATTCCTGCTCAAAGCCTATTCCACTTACAGAATTCTGCAACCTCACATTTTCTTTGTTTTTTTATGAATTTTTTAGAAAAAATATTTTTAGACATAATTTTGATAAGGCTGACGACGTACAATTTAAGTTCATAAAACTAAAAAAACAGTAAAAAATGCTTTTGATTACCTTAATTTTACATTGACTATTTCTTCAAAATTAGATTTAAAAATATTTTTTCTCAAAAGAAGATGAAAAAATAAAGAGAATGCGGGGTTGCAGAATTTTGTAAGTGTAATAGGC
Organism: Encarsia formosa; assembly: GCA_038277355.1. Lineage (NCBI taxonomy): Eukaryota > Metazoa > Arthropoda > Insecta > Hymenoptera > Aphelinidae > Encarsia > Encarsia formosa. Next base: position 23,027,218 of record CM076184.1, read on the forward strand.
TTCGAACAGGAATTTTTTGAAAATTCGTAAAAAAACCCAAAAAGAGCTAAAAATACGATATAAGCTATGTAGGAACTAGGTATAAAAGGCCCATTAGACGGGATGATTGGTAGATTTCTTCATCTTGTGGTATAAGAAAACGATCCCCAAAGTTTCGTCAAGATCGGTGACCCGGAGAGTGTGACCTCTCCTTGTAAGTATAGATACAGGATAAAAATCCAAAAATGAAAATGCAAGTCTTCGCACTGATTTCTTTGAAATATTTACGTTTAAGAGAATGAAAAAAACTATAGGATTGTGTTTAGCTCAGCTGGTATTGTCTTTCGGTTCCAACCATAATTGAAAACTTTTTAATCAAAATATTCAAGTTCAAAACTTTGTATGGGAGATCGTTTCATTCGAACCACACTTGAAGAAAACCATCGGTCGAATGAAAACTAAAAAGGAGTAAGAAATGATTCTGACATCAACAAATATGACTTCGAACAAAAAAACTTTTTACTTATTAATCAATCATTCAAAGTACCTAATTACAACAAAATATTATCTCAAGCATAATTTTCACAATAAAAAATTCTCTAGTTTACCAGTGAAATTAACACACGATCCACACTTTAAAAAAATCAAACGATTAGCGAGACGAAAAGTAGGCACGTTCAAACAGTCTTGTTTTTACATAAAATCAACACCCGAGTCAAGTCGGCCGGGGCAGGAAAATTGAAAGACTTTGAAACTTCGGGTATAATTACAGAGAGCCACTGCTCGTACGAGGCCATCAAGCCTGAAAACTCCCACGTTGAGATGACCGGGGGGCATCACCCCGGACTCGGGTAAAATCGGCCGGCTCTGCAGCTACTTCTTCTTCGGCGAGAGCGTGATTTTACCCGGGGAAGTTTTAACGGCGAGCTTTGCCGGGAACTTTCGGATCGATCCCAACTCTCCTCCTCGTACCGAGAACAAAATCAATTATGAAGTCTGCTGCCTTTTTTTAGTGCGAGGAGGAGGAAGAATAAGTTTCTGGTCTGGAGTGACGACTTTTCTAAGTGGATCGGCTGTTTCCCGAGAGGAGTTGTTATGGTTGTAATGACACGGCGGAGTTAAAGTTATCGATGAAAAACCAATGTTAAGAGGTAAGTTAAATAAACTGTATGTAGTTAAAGGTTGTTTTTTAAAATTGATGTTTTGGAGAACGCGGAGTTTTTCATATCCGCTATAAGTGGCTCAGTCAATAGAAGCTATTCGAATTTATACCTAAACGACTACTCAGAGCTACGAGAGTTCAATTCTCGATCGTGACAAATAATTCATTGATACGATTTCTATTTACGTTCATAAACAGAAAAAAAAAATTTATAACTTTTGCGGATGTCTCTTTTTTTGCTTATTTTGTTTTTTAACTGTAATCTGCCAAAATTCTATTTTTTTAAATTTTGCCTTAAGATATTTTAGAGAAGTACAAATTACAAGTATATATGTTTACATTAAATTCTTAAAAGTTTATTTAATCATTCAAAAATATTAGAAGACGACAATAATAAACACGAGGCATTTAAAAAAATAGAAAATTCATATTTGAACTGAAGTTGGTATTTTTATATATAGCTCTGTCGATAGATGTTTTTCCTCTGGTTCAGAGTGCTTCCGTTCAATTCCCATCCGCTGAGATTATACCAATAACATTACTAAGTCACTATTACAAAAAAAAAAAAAAAATTTGTACTCTTTTAAAAAATTTGATCAAATAAAAAAAAAATTTATTTCTACCAATTTTTTTTTTTCCAAGTCATACTCAAAATTCAATATTCTTGTATACAGCTCAGTCGATAGATGTTTTGCCTCTGGTTCAATTGTGGCTTGGTTCAATTCTCAATCACTGAGATTATTTTAATAACATTATTAAGCCACTATTACAAAAAAAAAACAAAAAAACAAAAAAAAAAAAAACAAAAATTTGATCAATTCAAAGAGATAAAGATTTATTTTATTTCTACAATTTTTTTTTTTTCTTGGTCGTACTCAAAATTCAACTTATACTCTGCAAATCTGTAACTTTACTTAAAAAGCTCGAATAAATTCACAAATTTCGTAAACTGCGTCTCACAGGCAGCCCCCGGTATGTAAATTACAGCCCGTCGAAAAACCCACAATCATTTAGGCCTCAATCGGGGTGGTAGTTTGCATACGATTCGTCAACGGGGGATGCCGGGGACAAAAAGGCGGCTCGGTCACGGCGTTTAGCCTTGGCAACCCGGGGCTCCGATAATAGTCTCCTCCCGGTTTTTATCGAGTCGGGCGGTCGGGTCGCGTGCCGCGAATTGCGGGCATCCGGGTCGAGGGTAGCCAGCGAGGGCGGGTGCGGGACAGTGCACGAACGAGTTGCCTACTGCGCCCGGTGATTCACGCGAACATGAGCGTGTAATCGATCGCCACGGTGCTTTATACTAAAGGGGGCTGCTGCTTTTTTATTGAATTAATCGTTATGCATTTTTACCTTGTTGCGGTCTTTTGAGAAAAAGTACTGCTAATAAGTTTCATGGGTCAAGTCTGAGATTTTTAAAAGTTATTTTTGAGTGATCTTTTACAGAATGTGGAAAACTACACGAGCTTAAAATGTTTTTAGGTTTATTTATTTTATCCGCGTGTAGCGTAAAATGACAATACTCTATTCTTAAAAGATAAAAAACAAAAAAATAAACAAATACTCATGAGAATGGTTTTTTATTTTTTCAAAAACTACTTATGTAAGATGTAAAAATTTAAATTTTCTTAATCAAGTACCTCAATTTTGGAAAATATGGCCTCTACAAGATATAGAAACAAAAATACTTAATAAGTTACTTAAATTGTTATCGGAAAAATTATTAAACAAATTGAGGAAATTTTTGAAAATCGATGTTTGAGACTGCCATTATAGAAAAAGCTTCTTGATTAGGTTTCTATAAAATTTTTACTACAATGTCATGGGAATTTTGTTTGTCCTATCATGGTTTATCACATCTTCGCTTCAACATACAGTCATGAAAATTTTACAGTTGATGTAAAAACGAAAATTAAAAATTTTCCGTCAAATTTTTTTCTTTATCGATAGTTTATTCAATAAAATACACAAGAGAGTTCAAGCCACTCAAAAAACTGTAAACTTCTAAATAAAATTCAAATACATAATGATACGTGAAAGAGTTATCAAAATTAAAAAAAAACCTGTCATACTGTCACGTCCCATCACTAGCTGAAATCGTCATCTCTATTATCTTAGTATTAAAAACTTAAAGAAAGCGACCTCCTTTCTCGAATAAAACATCTCGTAAAAACTGCCGCGACACTACTAAGATAAACATTCAAAAAACTACAAAAAATAAAAGCATAATCATCCCACTCCAGCTTGTTATTCTTGGTAGGAGTGAGTTCGGTAATTGAAAAAAGCTGACTTTTCTCAAGCTAGTCGCCCGTCAAATAAATTCCTCGTAGTCGGTGCATAATCGGCCCGATGTATCTACAAGCCCGGGTGTTTTCTTTAAAAACCTCTCCTGCACCCGAGCAACGATGAAAGGACAAGCGAGTCACTGTCTCGAGATCTCGGACGTTTTTGTCACTGATCCGTGCACCGTCGTAAAAGGACTCCGTTCAGTACTGTCACATTCGGAGGAATGAACTTGCCGGACGGAACGACGATGACATGTGTGCGAGACACCCGAGATTACTTCTTTTTTCATCCCGAGATTGATTGATTAAACTTGCTGGCTAACAGAGCACCGAGTTGTACTTCGTGAATGTGTTTTTTATGATTTTGAATCGAAATTTGGGTGGGATTTTTTAGTTCTAGGGTTGTTTATTTATGCCTAAATGCATTAATAAACTTAGTTGATTATATCATATACGATGAGATTTTTCAAATTTAGAAAAATTATCAAATTATTTAATCTTTTTTTTTATTTTGATGTATTGTTGAAAAGTGGGTCTTCGGGGACAAGTTCAAAATTGTTACAAAAACATCAATTGTTTTTGGTAACGTTTCGTTTAACTATGTAGACCTTTTCAGAGCAATGAAAATTTTTGAATTTTCTTCACGTCCGCCTCTGTCAAAGACTAATTTGAAAGTGATTATAATTTACTTTGTTCGAAAACATTTATTGATCTTAAAAGTTTCAAAGATTAAATCGATGGTCCCAGCGAAAAAAAACCTTGGCCGAAAATCAGAAGATTTGAAATGACCAATGGGAGGCTGAAATAAATTAAAAAACCAGAAAAATTCAGGAATCTTCATAAATCATTACTCAATAAATGAGATTTTTTTATATTTTACGATTTTTTTTATTCATAATAGCCCTTTATTAGTCATTTAAAATTTGCAGATTTTCGGCTAAGGTTTTTCTTCGCTGGGACCGTCGAAATAAGCTGTTGATATTCATGTTAGAGCATGGTTCAGTCGGCAAAGGCAAAAGTTAATCCAGCAACCGCTCTGTATCTAAAGCATAGAGGTTCGATTCCTCTGCAGATTATTATCATTCATTTGTAATTGAGATTGCTACGTCGAGATTTTCCGACAGCCATGTAAAGTCTGTTATTAATTAAAAAAAAAATGATAGTTGATCAGATTGTGATTAAATTTTTTTTTAAGTTTAATTATTTAATCCCGAGTAAACATTATGATTCGGCGTGACTTCGGCCCGAATTCGTATCCGAACTAGCCGAAGTGCTGCCGAATTCGGCCATAGTTCGGTGGGGGGCGCGGCGACGCTTTCGGCCCGAACTCGGCCGAAAACAAAACAGTGCAAAGCTGCTCAGCTAGCTGACGATAAACTTTATCGATGTGCATTTATACATTGATATTCTTATACAAAAACTGAATTTTTATATAAATAATTACTTCTAGAGCCCTGAGAGAAGTAATTATTTAGAAGCTATTCCTAAAATATTACAAAAGTTAGTTCTACTACACTAAATGCAATATTTTTTTGAGGTTATATTTGGCTCACTGGTATCAAAATTTTTTTAAATACGCTGAAAATTTAGCTTTTTATTCCTAAAAACATTTGATATTTTTAGAATGGGCCAGATTCTCTACAGAGAAAGAGAATTGATTTTAAATACACTACAGTGGAGCACATTTCACACCGGATAGTATCCACAGGTTTCATACCACAATCTAAAGTAGTTTATAAATAAAAAATGAAGGATTCATGCTGTTTCAAAACTGAAAATCTATTAGGATCATTTTACCACCTGTGTTATATTTATTTTGTCAGTTTTAGCTTTTTTGCTTAAGCCGTACTTAGTCTGCACCTTCCACTATATTGAAACTATGACTTACCCAAGTTGTTTTATGTATTTCACTTAAGATACAATAAAGTTAATAAAAATATTTTATGAAACATGCTCAAAATGATAATTATTTTTTTCTATACCAACAGTTTTCAATTATTTAGGTAAGTGTAAACAAAAAATAAAATCATTTAAAATTATTGACTAAAACCTATTAGATATAAATTAAGTATCTTTTGAAACATCAATTTTACTGTATCCTGTGTGAAAAACAAGAATCAAGTAACTTTTATATATATTAACTAAAAAGAATCAGTTGAAAGCATTGAAGTGTCTGTTTGGAAAAAATAAAAAAATGCAAAAAATTTGATAAGTTTCAGTTACATGATGTTGGGTGGTCAGACTAATTTAAGCAAAAAAAGCTAAAATTGACACAATAAATTCACCTAAAATAGTTTTGAGGGCTTATTCACTTTGAAATAGCATACATTTTTCATATTTTCTTTATAAAATACTTTAAGTTGTGGTATCGAGTACCTATGAATACTATCTTGAGTTAAATATGGTATATTTTTTGCTCATTATATAGTTTAAAATTTATTCTCTTGCTCTATAAAGCACCCGAATGAGTAAATTTGATCCAATGTTAGAAAGATTTGGGTGGCTAAATCTGACTGCTCCTTGACAAGCCAATATAAAACTTTTATTGTCATAAATATCTGACTTTTGTTTTACATTTTTTTTTTTTTGATTAATTCTGAATGCAACTACATTATCAATTTTCTTTTCACACCTTCAACTACAATCATAATAAATTTTTATTTATACAGTTGGTTTATTATAAATAACAACTCACTTTTATTCTAAAAAGTTTTTTTTTTAATTCCACAAATTGATAACAAAGATTTAATTCATTGATAAAGTTTGATAAAAAATTATCTACTACATTTATTAGACCAAATTTTCTAGTAGTTTGTTTATAACTGAATAAAAAAATGAAGTTTTTAATTCATTGCAATACTAAATTTGTTTATTAAATTTTACTTAGATGCCACCGAAAAAAAACTTTTTCATATTTTTTTTCAGCATTTTCAGTAGGATCAACTTGTTCATCAATTACCACAGTTTCACTTGGTTGACTTAATTCACAAAAACTTTCAACACTTCTAGGTTCCTGCTCATCTAAATAACTGCTATCAGACTCCTTTTTTAAACGTTTATTTTGATTTACTTTTTTTAAATTTAATCTTCTCTTTTCTGTAGAAAACATTTTGTGTTACAGATAGCTAAAACTTTTTTTGTAAAATATTTACATCTCAAGTTTCAGCCAATTCTATGGATTATATTTACACTCACTAACAAAATTGTTTATTTATTTTAAATAGCAGAAGCAACATAATGTGCATACTTTATAATAACATAACCTTTAAATACCTACAGTAATCCATCGGCCGAGTTCGGACCGAGATCACTACCGCGCCCCCAACCGACCTCGGGCCGAGCTCGGCTGCCGAACTCGGCCCGAATTCGCGGCTTCGGCAGCCGCATTATAATGTTTACTCGGGATATTACAATATTAATTATAATTTATAAATTAAATTAAGACAATTTTTTTACATTCTCCCTCTCTGAAAAGAAACCTAAAAAGTATACTTCCAGCCACGATAAACGAATTTTTCCTCCTCCCCGAAAAAAAAAGCTCGATCCGATACCCTGAAATCATAAGCTGTCACGGTCCGCACACTGGCTTGCATTCATCGTCCCAGCACATGTTCTAATGCAACGCTGTCCGTCCGTCATCCTTCCGCACGCTGATGATATTATAATCGCGCTGGCAGCCACAAAGCCCTCGATTTACACTGCCGTCGTCGTCGTCGTCGTCGTCGGATGCCGCGGGATGACGAGACTATCGGCGCGGGTAAAAATCACCCAGATAGCCGAGCCGACTCGAGAGAGCTTTTTTTTTATTCGCCGGCTTACGCCCGATACGCTCCAATTGTTGCGATCGAAATTCCGATTGACTGATGGCCAATCGTGAATGAAGTGTTTGGATGGAAAATTTTTCCCGGGATCGCGAGCTTTTGACAGATGCGGGAGACTAAACATTCCGAATGTCTGAAGAATGAAAAGAATCAGAGAAACACAATTTGTTAGTTTAGTTGCAGAGTTTTTAAATGAAATGAATAAAATTTAAATCCACTACTTTTCGAATTATATGTAGAAAAAAGTTCCGATTAATTTTTTGTCAATAGTCAACTGTTAAATGTTTTGAGATGCCAGGTACTGATCATTGCACATTTCAATATTTATTTTTTAAAATAAAAAATTGCATAATGATAGATATCTAGTTTTTCTCGAAAAGAATCAAAATATTTTTTTATTTATTATCTCAATTTCGTAAACTTCATTATTTTTTAAAATCTTATTTTTTCAAATTAAAATAATTACATGACTGTTTGTTGAGAGTTGTTTTTAAAAAGTTATTTTTATAATAAGTTAAAAAAACTTTCAACTGTCTCTGACAAACTTCAAAGAATGCTGTCTGCACCTTGAACTGTTCGTAACTTTATATTAAAATTTAAAAAAAAATTGTTTTTATACGTAAGCTAAACAGAATTTTTAGATTTTTACATTTCCGATTATTTATGAAATAAAAATATGTTTATCATTGCGTTAGGTCAGATATTATACTCGATATTTAAGTTAACTAACTACAAATATTCATTAAAATGAAATCTAAACAGTATTACTTCATAATTGATTGAATTTAATCTCCCCAGACACGCTTGACGACAAGCGATTATTAATGCTTCAGCAGCAAAGAATCGCAGCGGAAATCATAAAATTTCACTCACGCGACAAATAAACGTCGTTCGTTAAGAAATAATAAAAATTAAAAAGCCTTGTCAATGAACGAGAAGAATAATCGAGAGAGTTTACGCGCAGCGAAATCCGGGGCGTTATCTCTCGAAAGTCCCGCTAAAGACGTAAATAATGTTGTTCGATCCGGCATAAAAGTGTCGAAGAAGCAATAATAATAAATGTACCAGCCGATTGCGGTACGACACAGACTGATCGATGTCATAGGCCGCCTTAACTTGCGTCGTCGTCAAACGTCGCTCGCTGGACAGCGATCCGATAACCTCTTCCTCTTCTCTTGTCTTCTCTTCTCCTTGCAGCCAGGCCGCACGACAGTATCGAATTTCTGGGAAGCTTACGCGCGAGCGTAAACGTCTTTATTTCCTTGTGAATGGAAAGTTGCGAATTTTCTTGATTCATTGTTTCCTCCTTTCCCCCTCTCTCTCCTTTGGGACGCTTATAAATAGAAAATCTTGCTCTTTCAAAACCGTCTGGCTTTGACTATTTGCGGTTATCGGGGATGAGACTTCTTTTTTTTTATTTTCGTTTTTAGCTCACGAGATATGTACAGTTGAGGAAAACTAAATTGATAATTACTGGCGAGCGCACGGGTATTGCGATATGATTTTTCGGTCCCGACCGAGCGCACCGAGTTATTGATTGGCTCGCGAATGGTCGTTGCTAAATGTCTCGTTCAATTAATCAAGCTTTTTTTTTTTTTTTTTTAAATAAGTTGAGTATTGACATTTGCGACTGAGATACTTGTTATAAATGACGGGAGCTTTGAGAGAGTTTGCAGTAATTATTAGATAAAACGGTCAAACTTTGATTTATTTTGCAGTATGGCTAGCAGATTTTAAATAATAAAAATTATTTGTCAAAGATTATGACAAAACAATTTATAACTATAGACAGTTCTGAAATTAATTCTAACTCTGCGCCAACAAAAAAAAATACGATTAACGGTTAAGGACTATTATTGTACATGACATAGAATGGCTTGGTTGGTAGAGTGGTAGACTCTGGTCAAAAAGTCTAGGGTTCTACTCTCGGTAGTCGTTTACTTAAATGAAAGTGCTAAGCAATATCAAAAAAACTAAAAAATAAAATAAAATAAAATCCTTAACTGTGCAAAAGAAATTTTTTTTATTTATCTTTTATTCTATTAAAAAATAATTATTAAAAACGAGAAAGTCAATTTTATTATAAATTATATCAAACATCTGATGTATCAAGATTTTTTACTTTAAATTTTTAATTTATTCAAACTAGAATTAACAAAATATAAAATACTTAAGTTAAATATTGGTTGTTATTTAAGTAATATGTATTGTAGTAATTTCTATTATTACAAATGAAAAAAGTAAAAATCGTAAAACAAATATAAAATAATAAAAACTGTCGAAATTGTTCTAGTAATTCAGACATGTCTAATTTTACAAGAGCAGTAATAAATTCTGACAGCATTCATAATTTCATAAAAAATTTTAATATTCAACTAAGATCACCGACATAATAAGATCATTTCAGCCAGTCACAAAAATTAAGGGTTAAAACTGCCGTATCGAACAGAACTCCATTACCATTTAGTAATAAAAGGGGCAAATAAAAAATAAGAATTCATCTCAGAATACGCAATTCGATATACACAAGCCGAGAAAACCCGGAGGCAGCTATGCGACCCTTGTGTGTATTTCTATTAGCCCGGCGGAAGGTTACGAGCCGAGTGTCGCGCGGGCTTCTCCCCCGGGTGTATCTTGGCAACCCTTTCTCCGAAATAATTAGGGAATCTTCGCATGATTTAGGGCGGAATTATCCTCGACCCCGTAAATCCAATAAAAACTTTTCCCTCCTCGAAAATTAAGATCAAGCGACGACTCTCGCACACACACACACACAATTAACGCTGCACTATCAGTTATGACGAATGGATTGACGCGCGGCGATACATCACCGCTTGAATTTTTTATCCCCGATTTTTTTAAATTTCGGTCATTTATAAGGTCTTATCGGGACATGCGCTAAACCTATAAATTTTCACAACGGAAGTGTGTGCGTTGCAGACTCGATCGATGTTTATTAATGCTCGCGACAATTTATCGATACGAGAGATTGAGTTTATTTATGCTCGGGCGACAGACTGGGTTATTAATTAAGTCAGCCCGGACGATTTTGTTTTTTAAACAATTAGTTTTGTTTTGGGGGATGAGTATCACTCGGAAGAAAAGTTTCGGCCGATAAGAGTAAGAAGGGAATCACATACGCTGAGTTGTTATGACAGTCAGCCTCGGGTCATCCATCATTCCGAGAGAGTATAACTTATCCAATATTTAAGGTTTTGTCCCTCGAGTCTCGGACTACGACCCTTGATATATCACTCGCATTAATATATATTTGGCGGACGCAGGGGGGAGAGATAAGATTCGGAAGGGCCGTGGACAACGGCGTGACCAGCTTCTTTTCTTCTTCCGCACTCGACGTGATTGACAAAACGACCCGGGGAGGATAATGAAGTGTGTCGGGAAATGGAGTGCTTGCGTGGGATTTGTCATCCCGCGATTGTAATATTTTAAGAAGTATCGATCTCTGAGTATGAGAAGGAGAGTAATTTTTACTTTTTTTTTTCAAAAAATTTTTTGGCGAAGTTACTGTTTTTCATTCTTTGCCTGGTTTGTATCTGGAACTTGAGATCATATTTTTGCTTTTTTGATATTGTGAGTTTGATTAAAACTTCTAAAAAAAAGCAAAGATTTTGTTTTATTTTATATTTTATAATTTTCTACTTACAATTTATTTGATACTATAAAAGTCATGCACACCCTTTTTCTATTAGACTAAGATTTGATTCAAATTTCTAAATTTTTAAGAAAAAATTTGCAGCCGAAAGATCAAATTTTTTTTTTTTTTTTTAAATTTTTATAATCAAGTAGTGCTTATTTTTTTTACTCGAAATTTATCAGAATCGAGTCAACATTCTGTTTAATAACAGAATCGTCTGTTCAAATAGCAAAAGTCTCGGCAACAGTAGCTCTTGGGACTCGAACCGATGTCTGCTGGGATTCTAATCATGTTGTCTTCCTGCAGAGCGAGTTGCTATACGTAATTATTTAAATTTCCAACGTTCATGTTGTTCTTCCAATGAATATTTTAATACTGTTCTCGCAGTCGTAAGTAATAAAAACTGTCTACGGTTGAGAAACATCTAACTCATAAAGTATTGTCTCAGTAATAAAAAAAAATTTCAAAAAAATCGTTAATTAATTTTCTAGCCTCTCATGCGTGTGTTAGTATAAGACAACCACATATAATTATAGAAAACTTAACATACTCGGAATGCCTTAGCTTAATAAAAATATCATTTTTACAAGCGTCTAAACATTTTAATTAACGTTAATTGCCATACTCATACCTCGGCAAATAAAAAAAAAAAAAAGAGCTAGCGAGCAGTAAACGCTGCAAAGAAATAATTGCCAGTTGAGCACCGATAGGCCAATTCATCATTATGTTCAAATGGTATCGTTCGCATTAATTTATAACATCTGGGAGCTCCAAACGGCAGGTAAAAATAATTTTCAAAATCCGAGAGACATTGTCCGGGTAATTTTCACGTGGGAACATGAGGTATTAAAACTGCCGTGTAATCGATCGGTAAGCTCTCCCCCCTTAGGAAATAATTACAAGCAATAATGGCATTAGCTCGTTGAAACCCGTTTGATTCATTCGACCGTTGACCGATTACAAACGATTGATAAAATAATTTTCAGCCGTGCCTCGAAAACGATCCCTAAGGTTATTAATAGCTCGGACATTACTTGTTTCGCCAGACTCTATAATCGTAATAAATTATCATTAAGCGTTTGAAAGAGGAAAAAAAAAACGAGAGCCGAGCTGTGTCAAACGTAGATAATATGGGGAGCTGCTTGCGAAATCTATAATCCTCCGATGGAATGGAAGAGATGAAAAAAAAAAGAGGCCAACAAGGTGGACTGTTTTAGGTAAACGAACGGTTGATGAGCGTTTGAAATCTCCGGTAACGACCAGAAATAAAAAAATGAAAAATGTTTAACTAGGCTATATCATTACAGTGATGTATAAATCTACTCAGAAAAATAGTTTAATGGCATACTATTGATTGGCAAAGTTGATATATAGTAAAATTGTATTATTAATTTCAACCAACTTTTTTCATGAAAAAAAATATAATAAAGTTTAAAAAATAATATTTAGTAGTGCTATTATAGTTTTTGAAGTAATCAATACGTTTCATATCTTTATAATACCAACGATACTATATATTTTAATTTTAGTTATTGTGTGTTATAATAAAATCAAGTATAAAACTATGATTGTTTATAAAGATCAATGTGGAAACCAATGCAGAAAAAAAAGCACTGGAAATGTTTATTGAAAAAAGGCTACATTATTGTAGAAAAGGCTGTCAGAAAAGAAAGCAAAGATTTAAAATTTTTAATTAAAAATATATATGAAAATTTTATACTTTTGTCGTGAAAAAACTCATGTATTACTTTAATGTAATAAACAGAACCCATTGTCTTTTTTGTACTAGGTGTCGAAATTTAAATGACTTAATGAACATTTTTGTCTGATCCAAGATACAACAGATACTATTTGCGTATTGAGCGTTATACATTTTGAGCCCGAGGTTTAAGAGTCGACAAACCAAAAGAAGGGGAGATAGAAAAGCAGCCCTCTCGAGCCTCGCCGGAGATTTATAATACGCAACACAGTTGAAAAACATCGCGAGGACACGCAACACAGTCCCAAAAAAATAGTCCTCGCGTGCTGTACGACTTTTTTCACCACCACCCCTCCCCGACGATTCATAAGAAGTTAATATAATTATACGATACGGTAATAACGGCCCAATTTAAATAATACACCCGGGCCACCTTTTCGGTTCTGTCCCTTTGCCCGTTTATCTATTCCTTTGCATACGCGCAGCGTTTTAGAAGATGATATCTGGTCCCTTCGAAATTGCCGGTGTAATAACGACCAATTTCAGACTGGTCCCCGTGACACGGCACTTCCGTGTATGGCCAGTCTCCTACGAGATACCCACTCGCTTTTTTTTTCTACCTTTTGCAATCATCTTGTCAGGATTTTGAGAATCCCCCACTTTTTATACAATGGTCTTTACGACTTTCAGGGAATTGACACCGAATTATGGGATTTTCGGAACTCATTAGGATAAAACAGGGACAAACCGTGTTTATTCTCTCTTCATCGAATTAATCATCCTCGGGCCGGGATAACCTTTTTTATAACTGCTGGTTTTGACTACGAGGGAGTTAGTCATAAAAATGACGATCTTGACGCCGTCTAAGGACACGCGTTCTAGCCAACTAAAAAAATGATCTTTGGTCACTCGATCCTTTTTCTAAGAACTGAAAGGATAGTTGAGAGAGCTTTCGAGATCGTAAAGTTTTTTCAATCGTCACACGATCAGAATTACGAGTGAACCGGCTGATAAATTTTTGCAAATCAAACAATGGGTAGCTTTAATTGTATCTGTATCAATTTATGAAAAATTGGTTTATGAAACAAGAAGAAATATCGATTAATTAACCTTGATCGAACAATATTATTTTAATGATTCATTTTGTAATCGATCTTATTTAATTATAACCGATCATTTCACGCTAGTAACAGAGGTATATTTTGTAATGATCATGGGCATTTATTCAAATAATGATGTTTTTTTTCTAACAAATGAATTTTGAATGATATCTAGTTAAACAAGACAGCAGTCAGGACTATCACAAACAGTCGTTTCGGACGGTACTTTTACATTCAAAGTAGCACGTCTCGTGCTGAAAAAACAAGGCTAGGGCATATCGAAAAAAGTCATAACCGTCCGCGCTTGCAAAGCACCCAATTACCTTTTTTCATCTTCTTCGGAGCGGGTGGAGGGTTAAGCTCGTTAAGGCAGTATCCCAAACATAATCGTAACGGCGCATACAAACGGGCGCTAATGGCTTTTGTTGTTTTTAATTAACCCTTTTTGCCGTTTCCAAGACACAAAGGGGCAGCAGCTTCCGGGCAATACCCAGCTTCTTTCGTCTCTCCGGGGAGATGTAAATACGCGAGAATCGCGGCCAGACGGAGGACAGAAGTTTCTCGGCGCGGGGCGACCGAGGTAATTGCGCGGGCTTATCTAATTACCCTTTCTCCTGGGCCCCGAGGACTCTAATTGACGTCGTCCGTGGCCTTCGGAAAAGGAAGGTCTAATCGCGCGGCTCTTGCACCGCTTTCGTTATTCTTCGGCTCCTCCTCCTCTCTTTGTTTTATTTTTCGCGCGGTTTACTCAAGCTGTGGCTGTTTAATCAAATTTTTGGGGGTGCCGGAGAAATAATATTACTTTGATGGTTATTGATAATTTTTGTATGACCAATTTTAATTTTATGAAACTTAACGGCTTAGAAGATTAAATTTGTGTGTGATACATAGAACTGATGATGAGTATTCGACATTGTAATGCAAAAGTTAGTGGTTCGAATCCTAGTCGCAAGCATTGTGATGTAATCAGCTACTGAGTTTGTTGTCAATTTTTTTGTTTTAAAAAGTAGACGCTTAAAATTTAATTTTTGGAAAACTTTTCTCCGCGCTAATGTTTTTTTGATACCGCAAGCGTACTTTAAAATATTAAATTTGAAGTAAATACTTGAAATTAAATTAATTTTAATAATTGATACTTAAATATAAATTTAAACTCAAAACTTTTTATTTATTAAAAATAAATCTTCAGAGCTGTTTGGAAAACTTGCCGAAATCATTCTCCTTGGACCTCATCCCCCTTCAAAGCTGTTTGAAAAACTTGCCTTGAATTATTTAAAAAATTTTAACTTTGAAATAAATGTTTCAAAGACCATGCGCCTTGGATTTGCGCTGACACAGCTACAATACTCCTTAGGGTTGCAACGAAATATGTTAACAAACAGATGTTCTGCTGGGTAAATAGAACTTGCGAAGTGGTCAATAAATTTGAATTCAGCATTATTTTAGCAATGGAAACAGTAGCATATAAATTTAATTAAAAAAATATTTATTTACAACCATTTCTTCATAACGAAACAAATAACTCAAAATCGAATCTATAATGTCTACTGAATTGACGATAGTCTTAAAAGTGTTTCACTACAAAGAAAGTGGTTCCTATCTCCTGGAAAAAAAAAAAAAAAAAAAAAAAATCTAAAAAAGCTTTCAACGGGTACAAGTTGATTCAGTGTCACGACTCAATAGGTATTTATTAACTCGAACGATCCATAACTTTCTTTGTCAACTCAAGATTACGCAACATGAACTTAATAAAATCCACCCTCTTTCACAAGTAAGCCCACACATAAACAAATCTTATAGACGGAGTAATTTATCGAACCCCGGTCGGCCGTAAGTACATCAATAGTCAGATAAAAAAGAAAATGATCGTTTAGCGGATCATTAAGACGACGAGAGTATCACGAGTAAGCCAAGCCAAAGGTGAGTGAATTTAAGCTCGCGGTGGTAATAAAAGACCCTTCGCGAGCGGCTCGCTTTGTCGTGGTCGCCTGTCAATCACGCCGACGCTGCGGTCTCTCGGGTTCTTCTCTCTCGCCTTTTTTTTTGCCTTCACGATGATACGCCTTACACAATAATTACTATTACCGCGGCGCTTGAAATATTACTTAGAGAACCCGGGCTGTTATTACGACTCACCCACCACTTTTCCAAAAAAAATTTGTCTTTTACTTTTGAAACGGCTTTGAGATACTTATAGAATACCCAAATTTGACTCAATACTGTTAAATAATTTGAAAAAATTGTCTGCTGTATCGATTCCTGATATTGACATACCCCTATAGTATTGATTTATTAATCTTTTACTGTAAAAAAATTTAATTTTACACTATTTTATATTGAAATCCTTCGAAAAACTTTAGTGTCTATAAAACTTGTCTCAATAATTACTTTAAGAAATTAACATAGTTTAGTTTCTGTAGTTCCAATTTTTAGTACACTAATTACTTTTTTTAAATGATACTATACAAGATACTATAGCAGTACGAGAATTATAGTTTTTATACAAAATTTTCGTTAAAGAATATAACTGATTCGCCAAAACTACTCTTTTATTAACAGTCAATCGTTAATGTTCCTGCTTCAAATTTGACACTACTGGTAATACGTGAAACTTTAGTTATCTTCATTAGGTACGATATTTTTCTTGAAGAAAAAAGCCGACTCCACAACAGAGAAATTATTCATGCGTTTCACATATTCATGAGAGTGTGAAAAATCGATCGATTACCACTGGCAGGCCGGTCACGAAGGGCGACCTTCGCAAAAACTGACAAATGCCCTCGATACGGTCAGACTTTTTCCTCGGCGACTTATTTTTTTTCATACTCGATGAAGTCATTTGTCCGGTGGTCCCCCTGGTAAAACTCTAGTCTACATTAATACTTGATAAACTACTGTTTTTCCAGAGCCAGAGTGACGCACGAGAGTGTTAACTTACTTTATCATTCGAACATTTTCAATTACTTCTGTACATCTGCTTGCGAATAAAATAAAAAATTAGGCTAATAATCGATGTCTTTCGGCAGGATCCATCCGGCGAAGACCCTTATTTAATTACTTTTTGGTAATTACGAATTATTACTCGGTTGTGCCCGGACTAATTGCAAGCCTGGCCGATCATCGGCTCGTGGCTGTCAAGTTAACTCGAAAAAAGAAGGAAGAAAGGCCCCAAGTGACGAAGTGGCCGGCGAGGCATGGGCGGGACTTCGGTGGGCAACGTTCAATTTAACCCGCGAAATAACGCTCGGGCACGCGCCCCTGTACCTGTACCTTGTATAATGTAAACTTTAATTAGTTTTATATTACCGTCATTTTGGGTAAGGTATCAATTTTGCATTGGCCCGGGCGCGCGAGTACGCATGAAGATAAATTTTTTTTTTTTACAAAGTGATCGTGAAGTTGGTTGGGGTTGTCTTGACATGACCGGCTACGACTACTCAAATGGTATTTCTGTTTTTTAAAGATTTTTTTGATGATTAAATACTAGTTACAAAAAGGTTTATATTAGATCTCAAACTGTCGATAACAAAGTAAATTTACCGTAATAATCTGTTATTTTTTCAGCCCAAGATCGAAGATTTTAGTTTTTACATCAAATTTGTTTGCATCATTTTATGCTACTGTTGAAAAAAATTAAAATTTTTGACAAAAAAAAACCTTTATTATTGTCAAATTTTTTTATTTTATTTTTTTTAATTAAAAGTGTAATGTTCTCCTTTGATTGGATTGTTGATCATATTGATCATTATCACAAATTATAATGATATAATATAATAGACTGGTAGAGCGGCTCGATCCATCATACTTTGAGTTAGTGGATCGAGGTTCTGCTGACTTATCCAATTGCCGCAGTGGATTAAATAATTCGATTTTTATAAATTAAAATCATAATGAGAGGTTGCTTGAGTTGTCATATCTTCTATTCAATTTGTTCGACATTATAGAACCATGTCATCGTAAAAACATTTCTTCTAATGAAATAATTCTCCTTTTTAAGCGTTTTTCTATATAAATAGGCGAGTTTTTAAATCTAAATAAAGTCATCATTCATAAAAAAATTACTGAATGATATAAATTGGTTTTATGAGTTAGCGTTTTACGATTTTTAATAATAAAATAATAATAATTAAATGAAAAATAAACAAATATCTGATTCCGATTTACGTAAAAGCCAAAACCTCAACAGATTATGGATTTTTTTGAATTTATAATTAAATTAACGCATTTCTTAACAAAAAAAGAAGAGGATTTATTTGCGAAAAAAATAATAATAAAATAAATAAAATAAAACTTTTTTTATTGATTGAATCGAGGGGCTATGCACTCCAGAATTACAAAAAGAATCAGATATAAAAATAAATATAATTATTAAACTATCGATTTTATTTCAAGTAAAAATCTTCGAAAAATATTATTTTTAGCAAAATATTAATTGAAATTGGATCCAAGGCTCTAAACACTTTAAATTTGCAAAAAGAGTCACGAAAGAATCACTAAAGAATCAAAAAGAATCAAAAGAATCATCAGTGATTCTGGAGTGCATAGCCCCTCGGATTAAATACCTACTATTTTTATGATGAAATCAAAAACTTCAAAGAAAAAATCAATCTCATTTCCAAACCTTACTGGAAAAATTTACATTTTTATAAACAGTAATTTCAGAGTGCTCTCGAAGCCTCAAACATCTCAATCACAATTGAGTAATAAAAGTAATCGACTCATCAAACGAAATCAATCAAAGGGTAAAAAAGTAAGTTGTCTCGCCGATAAAATGAATATAAATATCCGGTGCTCATTCACAGGACGGCGTTATCAAGGGAAGGTATAAATAAGGCTCGCATCCATCGCGCCTCTAATAGATTCCCCCAGGACGGTATCTCGACCGGATATATATGTGGCTCGGAGGGCGACACCGTTCATCATAATACCTTCTTCTTGATACTCCTGCGGGCGAAAATAGCTCGGAAGCTGCTGCTGCGAAGCTAGCTTCCCCGATTAGAAAAAGACAAGTGAGCTCTAAGTACGGGGGGATAGATAACAAAGAGAGGATGGATTCTGTGTCGCTATAACTTAAAGCGGATGCTTTCTTTTATATTTTTTAAAGACGCTATTTCAGCCTCTCGCAAGAGAGTTTCTTGGTTAAAATAAAAAATTTTTCTAAAATATTTGTACATTGTCATATTTTTACGTTTATTTATTGACATTATTATGGTAAATAAGGTCAGACACTTTGGAGTTTATAAAACTGACTTCTATAAACTTTCATATTGTAAAAAGGGCGTCAATTTCGTTGAGTAATGTAATGAAAAAAAATTTAAAAAATTCGAGTTTGCGCAATAGTATTTCAAACATAACTTAAATTTTTTTTCAAACATTCCCCCTTGACAAAAAAAACCTCTTCCTCAAAATTTTTCAAAGCCTCGAAAAAAAAAAAAGTTCGTCGATCCATCCCTCGATAATTAAATAATTCACTATCCCCGTTTATCCTTCCTGCTCACGCGCGCGCGAGTATCTCCTTCGATTTTTACCTTTCACTTAAGGGCCCTTGCCAACTATCCCGTGATCCTCGGCTATCCAGACGACAAGAGACAAATAACGCGTCTCCCGAGCCCACATTAATCCGTATCAAGTCCCCGTCAATATTTAATCGTAATCCGGCGGCTCGCTGCTTACATCGATACCGTTGGTCCGCCTCAATAATGCAGGATCTCAAAGCCTCGCGCTGCTTCTCCTAAAAAAAGCCGGATGTAATTTCGTTAAGGCCCCTTTGATTTATCTCTGTTAATTATCCCGGAGTAATTTATTCGGTTGACCCTTTGCGTGATTTACTTGTTAGGTTGGTACCATCGAGCCAAAGCGGTTATTTACGAGCGGACGGGCGGGCATTGTGCGCGATTGGTTATTATCGTATGACAAAAATAATCCGACTTCAAAAAAAGTCGGCCGGGTATTTTTCCAGGGAAAGCGCCAGGTTCAAAAGACCCGAGTGTCGTTAAAAAATCTCCCTGTTTACAAGTTGGCACGCCTGCTCGCTGCAGGGGGTCCCGCTATTTCTGACTCCCAGGCTGCACGTGCCGATTGAGCGATTTATCCGAAGACCGAGCTTCCTCGGACAATCGGGCCTTTTATTGTCAGCGGTAATGCGGGACACAAGTGGATCTCTGTCCGTGCGCGTTTGTTGTTTCAACACAAATCCATCGTAACGAAATCAAGAACTTTTTTTTCTCCTGCGTACAAAGGAGATTTCTTTTTTTTTTCTCTCTCGCGCGCAGCATTCAATGCGGTGACATTTTTCAAAACACGAGGACATCAATCTCGAGTTTGAGTTTGACGGAGGCTCGATCATATCCGAGGGGTCATTTACACGTAAAAAAGGAGAAAGAGTTTGTTTTGAAAGACCGTTTGAATCGAGCGAGGTGCGCGAGTCATTTTTAATAACCGGGGGCTTTGGAACCCAGCGAGCGGAGGGCAAGATGAATGTGTCGCATTAGCATGTCCTGGGTGATTCATGACCGCGCTTCTTTGATCGGACTCCGAGAGCCCATTAGACCAGAGGAGAAGACTGGCGTCATGGGCGTGAAACTAAACTACCCCGATATTTATGTCGAGTGATTTTTTTATCGAGCTTCGCGAAAGGGAGTTTAAAAGGATCCTAAAAGTTTTGAAGCTTTTGAAATGTTGATTTGTGTTTTCATTTTGATGGCACTTTTGAAAAGTATCTCAAGCGATCTATCAAAATTTATCTTTTACAAGATTTTTTTATAATTTCTTTATAATTTTACAGTAACTTTAAAAGGTCGGGTTCACGAGGTAAATTAATTACAAGACATCAAATCGGTTTAAAAATTTTTTCCTTGTTTTTCAAGTACCGACTACAAAGATTTTTAATCTTACGCTTCGACTCTGTTATTAATATTCTGTGTTACGGATCGAGGTGAAAAGCTCTGACCCAACTTTCAGAAACAAAAAAAAAAAGCTACATTAAGGAACGAAAATTACACGGACGCGTGCCGGTAGCTCGGCCCGGTAAACTCGGTACAGTTTTTTCTCGCCTGGGTTTGTAATTTCCGAGGGACTTTCTTCTTTCCTGCCTCATGCAGCTGCGATGACGGCGGCGGGCGCAGATGTTGCGCGTGCCCGCCTTTCAACCCTGTCGTTACAAGCCGTGGAAAGACGAGGCCTGCCTGCGCTTTTATACACACGCCGATTCGTTTCCGGATGATTTGGTCGCCCCGTTTGAGGAGGGGAATGCTTGACCGTGGTAATTTTTTTACTTCTCGGTATTCTTAATTTATCAGGCTTGCGTCTGGTTTTTGCCAATTTTTTTTTTTACGGCTACTGAGGATTATTTTATTTTTTTTATTTTGAGGGGGTTGAATAGTTATAGTAAACAGTTCAAGAAAAACAGATGAGGCAATTGGCTCAACAAATAGTAAATGTACACCTTAAAAGAGGTCTCAAGTTGTGGTTAAACATCAAAAAAACTTTTGAGTTTCAGCATCGATGAGTAGATTAGTCGTAGAGCATCGAACTACTAACGTCCAGGTCGATGGTTCGAATCCAACTAGTTTCTTACAATAATATATTGTTCAAAACTTAAATTAATGTTCAATGTCAAAAGTAATAATTATGTTGACTAATTTAAAAAAAAAAAAAAAAATCCGTATTCCTCGTAAATGTTATTATTTTTTTATTTTTTATTTCTGACATCAGGCTAATGTAATATTTTGCTCTGAAATATTTCTCTTTTTTTCTAGATCTACAATAAATTTGCAATAAACGCAAAATAAAATCATCTAATTATACCAAATTGAAAATAATTTTCATTTTTATTCCATCAAATTTATTATAATTGCTCCGGAGCTAAATTAAAAGGGATACTCTATTATAATCGATCAAACAATTTTGCTTAGCGTAAAGGTTTGCTCGGGTCAAAAAAAACTTGATGTTACACATTCAATATCGTGCTCCCACAATTTAATTATCGTTCATACTCTCTCTCGACAACAGAGCAGTGAGCAGCAGGTTTTCCCTCAACGACGTTATGATGGACTCGAGTCAAACACGACCAGCAAAAATACTCGATTACGCACACGTAACCAGCCCTCGGAAAAATAGCCGGTGGATTACACGCGCGTTAAACCGTGCTTTAAAAAAATAATAATAATATAAAACCACGAGCAAATACGAGATGAGACTCGCAGGGGGAGAGAATTACAAAGAACGAAGTGGGCTGCGGGGTAATAGAGAAACGGTGGAAAAAAAACGCGGGAGAGGTAAATTTATTAATCAACGTGAATGTTTACTCAAAAGCGTACGAATTAGGGGTTTGATGAGCAGCTTTTACAACGAGGAATCGAAAGAGAGAGAGAGAGAGAGAGAAAATCAGCCGATTGAAATCGACTGGCAGGCATCGATGCATGATTAAAGAGCGTTTATGTGTAAAGCCAATTAAGCGGCGCGAGTGACCACCGACTACCGAGTCGGAACCGCGCGTCTCTGTTCCACTCCATTTGACCGTCCGACGTTGTTTTTCTCCTGCGGTTTGACTTCTTTCTTTTTTTTTTTCCCTCTCTCTCTATGCAACGGGAAAGTTTATAATTGATACGGTTACCTATCACACTCAGACGGTAATGTGACCCCACTAGAAAGACGCTACTTTTCACGGATATGCTAGTGATCCTTGATTTACAGTAATTGATCGCAAGCTCTAAGAAAAAACAGTTTTTATGTAAATAGTTGCGAGCTTTTTTAAGTTCTTGGGTCAAAAAAAAAAACGTAAAAGTAGAATTTGTAAATTAAGGCATTAGACAATATGGTTACATATCGTTTTATGAATTATAAATTAGGAATTTGAGCATAGTGAAATAAAAAAAACTTTGAGTACAAAAATTTAATATTTTTATTTAAAGATCAAATCATTAATAATAATTTATTGCAGATAGTAAAGAAAAAAAAAAAAAAAATAGAGCTTTGAAATAGATTTTTAAATAAAATGCCAAAACATCAAAAATACATTTTTTTTTTAATTAAGTAAAAAAAAAATAATACAATAAAATGAATATAAAAATTAATACAATAAAAAAATTTGATTTCTTTATTAAGATGATTCTTAAAATTCATAAAATAAAAAATAAAAAAATTCACCGCAAAAAATTAAATCTCGAAAAGCCCATAATACAGCAGTTCGCTTCCGGAATAGAAAATTTCCATAATTTTTTTTTTATTAAGTAAAAAAACTAATACAATAAAATTAATATAAAAATTAATACAATAAAAAAATTTGATTTCTTTATTAAGATGATTCTTAAAATTCATAAAATAAAAAATAAAAATATTCACCGCAAAAAATTAAATCTCGAAAAGCCCATAATACAGCAGTTCGCTTCCGGATAGAAAATTTCCATATATCCTCCGCGTCCCTGGTCGAGATAATCGTTAGCCGGGGCTCGGAAGAACAACGAGTTCATCTCATCGCTAAAAAAGAAAGAGGAGCGAGATATTTTCGAGGAGGCTGGCCCGCTGGCGACGTATAAATATAAAGGCACTAGGGATAGGCCTGACAAGGCTGCAAATGAAAAATGCCGAGGAGACGCTCTCAATGTAAATATATTCATGAGCACACACGCACGGGGACACACTTCTTCTTCGCTATACATTATTCACTCTTTGGCAGTTCATTACAATCTGAGAAAAAAAAAAAAAAAAAAAAAAAAAAAAAATGTTGACCGGCCTTTGTCAGCCCGGGTATCACTCCCCTATGCTTGCTTTTTTTGAGCGATGGGTATTTTTTCAAAGACGCGTCAGACTGTCACGAAGCTTCTCGGTCTTTTATTCACCTCCGAGGAAATATCGATGCACCCCGGTGGTGCTAACTGTGTGACTCACTTGACGTCATTTTTTATTACTTTTAAAAAGTACCTTGGAATTTTTTTTTATTGTTTGTTTTTTTATTAGTTAGTTAATATCACTGAAACGTGCAGGTAGTGAATGATGTTTAAAAAATGTATTTATTTAATTATTTTAGTAACTAAGTAAGAGTTTGCACATTGAGATACAAAATTCATTCGTTTAATGTATGAATCCCCCTTTTATTTATTTTTTAATACAGACATAAGTCATTGTAGCCCTGCACAAGTAGTAGAGGTACCTATTACGAGCTCCCTGGGTTCGATTCTCCATCGATTGATGATAAATAAAAAAAAAAAAATTTTATGGAAGCTTTTGTGATTTTACAACCCTAAATTTACAATGATTTATCAATAAAAAAAAAAAAATATTTTACTGGATACAAATGACTCATATTCAATTTGGAATTCAAACATACAGTTATTTTTTTATTTAACAAATTTTTGGTCTAATTTTTCGAAGAAAATTTTCAAAATCTTTTGAGAGTTGAAAAAAAAAAAAAAAAATTATTACTTAAAGATATTTGATACGACAATCTTGTTCATATTTTTATCATTTGATTTTTGAATATTATTAAATTTATTAAATCTCTGATTGTCAGTGTTTGGAATCCTATTGTTATAGTCAAACTAATTTATGATAAAAAATTTATTTAGATGACTTTAAACACATAAAATTGATAAAACGACTAATTCGCTTTCACGAACTGTTTTTGTAGAATAATTAAAGCGATGATAATCAGCAAGGTACGTATTATAATTATGATTTGAATTCAATAAACTTATCCTAAATTCTCTTGATATAAACGTGAACTCTTAGAAGTACTTTAATAAAATAATTTATATTTTTTAATCAAACACAGTAAACAGCCTTACAATGGCCGCAAACAAGCTCGCTTTTTGAAGCCACCTCCACCCAGTCAGCTCTCTTTCCCCTTTCATTCTCTCTCCCTTACAACACAAAGTGTCCCAGCTTTTGTTTTAGCTCGCTCAGAGCGAAACCACCCAAAAATCCCCCCCCCCCCCCCAAGCGGCCATTCTGTACCTAAAAAAAAAAGATAAAGCGAAAGACTTTTGGTAAAAATGCAGGGCCGTAGGTTACCCGAGGGACACGGATATTGATATGTATTCCGCGCCGCCTCCAATCTATCGGCGGGCGAGGTCAAGCGGGCGGAATTTTAAGCGCCCGATACGATACGTTTACGAGCTACGGGGCGGCATTGTGTCCGTTTTGAATTTATTATTATCCCCCGTTCGTGCGCTTTTTCATCCCCGTGAAACAAGCTCGCGGCCTGCTATATTTCTCGCCGGAGATATCTTCTTCGATTTCCGGGCTGAAATTATTGCCCGGTTTTGCATTTGGTCAGAAAATTGAATTTCGTCCCCCCCTGGTAGTAAAGAGTGGAGACTTACCGTGAGGCACCCATCCGTGATGGCAAATGTCGCAGCAACGAAGGTACCGCTGTCCAGGAATGAAGGACTCGCAACTGCAACCGCTGACCGTGCACCTAATACTCTAAATCAAAAAATTAAACTAGAATTAAACGAAGGGCAGTTTGATAAAAATTATATAAGGATACAGGTAAATAATCTTGGAAAATTTTTTTTAATAGTTGTTGTATTGTAATAATTTTCTACAATTTAATTGCAGTAAAAAAAATTTCCACTAGGTTTGAATTTTTTACAAAAATTATTTAAACAGTGTAACAACATTCAATAAAATTACTAATTAGTGATAAGTATAAGTACTTGAAAAAGATTTTTTCTTTATCTTTTTTTATTGAATCATCATGTATTAAAATATTTGATAGGTCATAGCTCTGAGCATTATATTAAATAATAACTATCGAAGAGAGTAAAAATGGTAGTATATACCAGTTAAGCTCATTTAAACACCTCACTTAAAATTTCAGAAGCAGACAAAATATAAAAAAACTTCAGTAAGTTCTCTCAATATTTTTTATCCGAGTACTCTTGTCCAAAAACTTGTATCCTTGAAGACAAGACCGCGGGCTAGTCATTTATATTTAACCTAAAGTGCGTATTTTTTAAATTGCCCATAACGCAGAGTCGTGACTCGAGGCCCATATTTCAAGTGACCGAAAGGGGGAAAGGATTTTTTTTTTTTTAAGGAAGCGTGAATTTCTTGCCGACCCCTCGGTGGAAAATTAACCCCGGGGGACTCCGCCGGTCTTCGATTTTTCTCGGATAGACTTTTCGAATAAACAAAGGGGGGAAGGGTAATGCTTCCGGCTATGGGGCTCTAAAAAGAGTTTTTTTAATAAAGTTGGGGGAGGGGTAGGGGGTGAAGGCGTGTGCCATTAATATAGAGACAAATGAAAGCGGGGTTTTATCGCGATGCGGGATCCACCAACGCGCGTGTCTCTATATCATGCTGCGAGGGATGTGCTGACTGGTGCGGTTTCATCGTAAAGTTAAATTTGAAAAAATGAGGAAGTGTGTGATTTCAGCGAGATTTTTCAAAGTGCCGAGATTAAACGACGAGCAAACTACCTATCTGTGATTTGAAAATTATTTTTGGTTTCGAGACTCGGAATGGCTCAGTTGGAAGAGTGTACAGGCGCAAACTTAAGAGAGAGGTCTCTAGTTCGACTCACCCGAAATTTATACTGAGACATATTTTGTCCATGTATCCATAAACTAGTGATCACGAATAAAATTTAATTACTAATTGGAAAGTTAAATAAAAAAAATGTGTTATGCTTATTAAAGGTTTAATTTTTTTTTTTTTTTTTATGGTTAAAATTAGTCGGAATATATTTTAGACAACTTTTAAAAATCCGAGATTTTGTATTTTGTTCATTTAAAACTTGTTTTCATGGTAAAATTTTAACGTAAAATAAATGCTTTATAGAAGCTGTTAACAGTTTTTAAATTATTTATTGCTTTTTTTAAACTCGTAACTGGTAAAAAATTGTAATTATGAACTTTTTTTTGTTTACTTTCAAAGATTATATTTTCAATTTTTTTTTTTTTTTTAATAATGTAAAAGAAATTTTAAAATTTATAAATTTTTCATAACAAACTAGTCAAAATTATTAATTAAAGAAAGCTCTGAATTTCTCGGAATAAGTATTTTTTATCATATGAAAGAGTACAGCCGTCTATCTCTTTCAAAATAAGTTAGATTTAATTTTTTTATTTTGTGTTAGTGTAATATTTTAGTCATTGATTAAACTGATTCGTACTAATATTGAATCATATATATATATATATATATATAAATTTTTCAATAAAAACCAATCACGAGTGTGCAAACACTACCAAAACGCTCTTTAAATTTCAATTTCCAGGAACAAAAAAATTTAATGAACAGCAAACAAAACACCTGGGTAAGAAAAATCAGCCTCGAAAATGATTGATTACAGTCTCTCCATACGCAAGCGTCGTCGCAAAAAAATTTCGGTACCTCGCATCGTATATTTCAATCCACGTTGGTCAAATCGAATTTCATACTTTCGCATGGTCAAAAAACACCTCGTGCAACGAATTATGAATCCTCCATGTACACGTGTAGTCCCTAATTGATCAGAACGGACACAATTAATTTGTCCCTGCCCGGTCCGGGACCAATTAAGGCCGAGTTTTTTTTTCAGCATCCGGGGTCCCCGCATCTGGCGCCTCGAAATCTCGGCGCGCACCTGTGCGCCGGCGCATAGTAATAAAAGACGTTGTAAAAAGTGTACCACAGCGCCATGTTTTTTAATAATACACGTGCGAAGAGGAAGAAGACGGCGGTTCCCTTATTTCTTTTTTATAATCCGTCGACAAAGCATAAATAACAACGCGGGGCGAGAGAGAGTTAATAAAATTTTTCGTGGCTGGTTTATAGAGACACACGCGACGGCTCATGGGGAGGGGGGGGGGGGTTCATTTGTCTTTATATTGCTTTTTATTCATAAGAAAGCGTACCGGTGTGGGTATAATGCAGGCTAATAGCGCGCGTTTGTGAGTTATTGCCGCGCCGTGCACTGAAGTCGGAATTAATTATTGTCGCGCGTCGACGCCGGGGTGATAATTTACGTCGATGCGATAAAAATTCGCGCGATGGGCCTTAAATTGTTTCCGAGTTATCTGGCAGGCGCTAAGTCACGGAGAGAATTTTCGTCAAAGTTATGGAGCTTTGCAAAGAGGATTCCAATGACTTTTTTTATTTTATTGAAAAGTCTGAAGAGTTATGTTTTAAAATGCATATTTTATGTTGAAGAGTCGCTGAATCCGTTCAAGCGTGGCATAAAATTTTCGCTAGATTTATTTTAATCTTTTAAACAACAAATAACGTAAATTAAGTTTATTTCAAACCCTTCAAATGGATATAAATTTTCATACTTTCATATTCATGAATCTGATTTGAATTTATTGGGCTCTTAATTAGGCTATATTAGTTTGATGTTTAGCTTTCAGACAATTACTTATTTTAGAACATTCATAAAACTAATCCAAAAATCACATTTAATAAGCCTATCTCGGTTCATGAAATAGTTTTGTTGGCATAAGATTTGAATAAAAAATTAAAAACTGTAGGTTCAATTCTCGCTTGCTTGTTACCATATGATATTAGAAACAATTTTTTCCTAACTTGTCGAAAGTCCTGTCGTTGTTTATATATTATACAGATAAAAATTATTAAAAAAAAAAAAAAAAACAAAAAAAAAACAATAAATTTAATTTCAGTTTTTTTTTTTTTATATAAAGTGACCAAAAATTAAAATAAAGTCTTTTTTTTCAAATTGCACTTTAATTTAAAAAAATATATATATTTTATAACACAGTTTAAGATGCCACTGCAGTTTATACTCCTGTAATTTTTAATGATAATTTTTATTAATTTTTTTAGTCATTATCAAAAATTCAGTTCGCGTAAGCCACATAAAGTACGGTGTTTACAATAGTAAAAAAATTAAAAAAACGGAACCGTAAAATAAAAGATCCTCGAGGTGATAATGAAATTAGTCTCATTAAAAATCCTCCCGGGTCTCCGGGGGTAATGACGTGATATAATTTTGCAAACAGCGACTCATCAAAAATGCAATCTCACCTCGAAATCTATCATCAATTATAAGGGCCATCGACGATGAGTAGTCCCCGATAAAGTTATGCACGCATCAGCTTACAGGTATACAGGTACGATAAATCCATTAGTCTTATTAGAAACAAATTCCCATTAAATAAGTGCACCTTCCTACTCCGCCTTCCTAAACGACGATAATTTCGCGGTGGTGGCTGCTAATCTTAAGTGTATCGGCATGACCGCGAGGCTCGACTCGGCCGTTTTTACGAAAGAGCAAGCTTATCTGAAATCGCGGCTAGAGACGACGCACCGCTCGCAGGTACCAAGCAAGCACGTGTGTGTGTGTGCGAACCAGCCTCGTTAATGCCCGCGCCGCGCAAGGTGCACAAGTGCAGCTTTACCTACCATACCCATTGTTCCGGACGAAAGGTGCTGCGCGCACCTTGACTGACAAAGGATTATTTATGCAACCGACCGATCTCGGAGAGATTTCGCCGCTCTTTCTCCTCTCCCTCCTACCTCTTCTTTCGTCATGTCTTCGGTGCTGATTAGGCCCGGCTTTTGTTGTGGACGTACCAAGTTTATATTTTTTACTATCTTTTGTGCTTTCATTGGACGGATGGGATGCTGGCCCAGTGAGAGAAGTATTATCATTTATAATTGAGCAGCTCGGAACTACGCGGATTCAATTCTTATATTGTCATTGAGTAAGTGCAACTATCATTTTTTTCCACTGTTGCAGTTAAATTTTAAAAGTTGAAAATTAGAGTATTTATAACTTATTCATTGATTTTTATTCATTTTCAAAACTAATCCAAAATTTATTTTGAAAATTTGAAATTTATCTTAGTTCAATTCTCATGAGAAAAAATATTTTTGACATTTTTGTAAATAACATTAATTAGTTGAACGTCAAACTAGAAAGCAAAATTGAAAAAAAATTTTTTTATTTTAGTTTACTTGAATAATTTAAAATTACAATTAATAAATTTAATTACTCCAGACTATGTAAAGTGTGATACATTCAAACTTTTATTGAAAAAAAAAAAAAAAAAAAAAAAAAAAAAATTTAACTGCAACTTAACTATTTTTGCAAAAACATACAATAGTACTAAAACTTTATAATACGTCTGTGAAATTTCCTTGGTCAAACAATCGTTGGTGTAGCGGGTACCCTATTACAGCCACATTGTCCAAAAATGTCATGAGTTCGATTCTATGAGCAGAATAATTAGTTCAAATGATGTCATTGATCGTTCACAGTTATAGATTATCTGAGAAGTTCAAAAATTGTTCAAAGTACAAAAAAAAAAAAAAAATTCTGCAAAGGTTTTCATTAATTAAATTAAATAATTTTTTTGGAATTATAGTTTTTAAACTATAGCTAATTTCTTTTTTTAATCAATCAATTAATTCTTTTAATCAGTTGGCCAGTCTTGCTTTGCCTCAAATGTAACATTGCTCTCGATGCACATATTTGTTAGCTGAATATCAGATTTTATAACCTTGAAACCTGATGAGGAATAAAAATTGATTAAATTTATAATTATTCCGGTATACTTTTTTATTTTTAAAAGCTTAAAATCCGTCTCTTTAAATAAAAATTAAAGTTTCAGCAGACTTTGACGAGAAGATACTTATTTCACGATTTACTTTTTCCCAAAAATTTTTATAAAAAAAAAAAATAACCAACAGTCATATATGAATCGATCGATTTTTCAACCGCACTCGCCACTCGACTCGCCACACAGCTAAATTCAAGCTCATTCAAATCACCTAAGCCTCACTCACGCCAATAATTCAACAACTCAGCAGCTGTTATTGTTGTTATATAAATCCCCGAAGTTGGAGCGCGGCCGCTAAATACCGCGCAAAATAATTACAAGCCTGTAGCAACAACATCCCATCGTAACATCGAATTCGTGCATGTCCCGATCTTAATCCACGGGAAATATTCTGTCGGCGGATGATTGTGTTTAATGAACGACTCCGAGCGCCCCAGCTGATGATCTCGCTCGATGCGAATTAATTTGGCTTTCGCGCGTTGTTGAAGCTGCCTCGCTCGCAAAGTCCCCCCCGCGAGCGAGCGAGTAAAGTTGCTGCGGAGCTTATTAACGCTGGCCCTACTCGAGCGCCATTATCCTCCCGTGGAAACGAGATCGCCCGGGTTTTCGAGATTAATGAGGGACCGTACCATTGACAAGTTCACCCGAGCACTCGATCGTCATTGTATTTTAATACGGCTTAAAATTTTTACACGACCGGGTAGCGGCAATAATTAGCCTTCCCTGCAATTATGTTGTTGGGTTTGGGAAATTTGTCAGTATTTTTCCTCCAATTGGTGGATTTTAAAATTCATTCAATGCACGGATGTAAATTTTAATTGCTAAAGTCAAATTAAAAACTTTTAGATGTCAGTAGTAGTTAATTTATTAGTAAATATTTTTTCTTAATGACCATTGTAGCGTCTTCGTTTTCCGAAATTTGGTTAACTTAAATTTTTAAATTTAAAGATACTCTAGAATGAAGTATTTTAATCTTTATAAATTTTTTTTATTCAAGATTTTTACCAAGCTTGGTCAAATCATGTAAATTTATTCTGCCAAGAGAAAAAATATTGCCTACGAATAATTAAAACGAATAAACATAAATTTTAAAATATGTATTGCTCAAAAAAAGCTTTGAGTTACGATTTACTTCAAATTCAAATTTTTTCAAAGTTCTAAATCTAAAAGTTCATTTTTATTTTTGCTCACGCTCGTGGTAATTTCGCATACAGAGTCCTTTGGTTTGATATTAAAAACTCGCTGATATTTTTCATTTGATTCATAAATACTTTTTCTTTTAAAATGAATTTTCGGTATCTCTTAATAACGATTCCGATGATTGTGGTTAACGGTGATCATTACTTATATTCTTTTTATCAAGATAAACAGCTGCTTTTCGAGTGCATCAAAGGCCAAATTCTAAAGAAAGACAAATGTCATCAGCACGGCACAACCGAACTTATAGAAAATGTTGCTGAACTGGTTGTAGAGGAATTCTACTACCACAGTTATTACTCTGAAACAATGGATAAAAAAATCCTAAGTCTATATAATGAATTATACGCATCAAAACCTGGTTTATTTTATCAAATGAAACTAAATAGTGCTCTAACATACTGTCACGATGAAGCCTCAAAATATGAGATTAAAGAAGGAGACTTAGTCTTTGACGATGAACCACCAGAGATTACAATTATTCTGGACTACATCCTCGTGGATTTAAGGAAACCTCTAAAAGACTTAATAAGAAATAAATCAGGAAAGGAACTTCTCAGAAAGTATACAGAAAAAGCCAAAATGGCGTATAACTGTGCTTTGCAACATTTCAAAAATCTTGAAGACTTCCGAGTCGTCGTAGGTTACTACTGGAAGCGCAGAGCTCAACAATATTTTGATGGCCGCAACAAGGGATTTCCTTATATCATCCATCGTTTTACCCTAATTGGTAAAATTTTTAAGTACGGTAACATTACAAATCTGAAATTAACTCGTAGTACTCAAAACTTTGAAGATCGAGATCCACCTGCTCCACAAAAAGATGTTCTTTTATTTCTAAATACTCACTCAGCGGACCGTCCACTTTATGATGTTGTTCCTGAAACTTTTGCTGAATACAAGAAAAATGGTATGAGTAGCTCTCAACTTTACATTGAAAAACGTATAGATCGATTTTTGAGGAAACTTTTTTATTACGCGGAATTGGATGCACTTGGAACGATTGAGAAACAAAATAGGGACAACGATAATCTTGATGAAGATCTACCTGAAGAATATCGTCAGATGCTCTGGTGTGATGTGGCCTACAAAAATTATCTTAACACCTACAGATTACGGATTGAAGTGATAGAAACTGGTGAATGTTTCCAAAATTAGGAATTTGAGCTTTTGTGAAACCACTAGACGCAACTATTAGTTACTAATTCTGTATTGATATTGTTGTAATAAAAAATATATTTTGACCAAACGATAGCTTTGATTTGTCAGAATAAACATGTATTTTTTGGTAAATGTTTTAAATTTTTTAAAAGAATTGTTAATAATTCCGTTAAAAGCATTTAATTTTATTACATATTGTCTTCTATTTATAAATGCAAGCATAGTTTTTTTCTGCAGTTTTAATCATTCAAATGTTGAAATTTAATTCTTGCCAACCCTGTTGTGCTTAATATTTCAGTATTATTATATACAATGTATTCATTGTTTTATTAAAGTTTTAAAAAACATTAATAAATCAACCGAGTTTATTCCACGTGCTAATACTATTGCTTGCTGATAAAAATAATATAACTCTCGAAAATAATTTCTCTCAAATGCATTAATTTGAAATTTGTTTAACCTTGAATTTTTACATTACGATTGGTAGGTACAAAGATAAAATGCCCTTTCTTTTCTCTGTGAAAAAGTTCTCTTAACCCAATGCAAATGCGACAAGTCGTAAATTATAAAACAGACAATTTACAGCCTATCAGATGCAAAAAAAGGTATGGTTTCGGGTTAACCAAGTCGTGTAGAAAAAGGGAAATAACGAGATGCAGCACATTGTCATGGGCAATTTCAATGACAAACGCCCTATTACCGGGTGCTCGGGGTTTCTCAAATGTACCGGAATTAACAGTTGAGGGTGCACGCGGAGGCGATAAATACAACCCGGGTGACAAAATATCGCTAGAAAACGGGAAAGAATAAGAGTTTGAGGCACGACACCCACAGGAGCACTAAGTCACCGGAGCCACCAGCCTTATGCTAACCCGGAATAATCTCCGCGATTGCAAAGGGGAAGCTTGGCGTATATAAGGGACAGTTGATTTTAACCCTGGGGGGAGACGACCAAGACCGACCCGAACGTTTCTTCTTTTTCCAGGGGATTAGCTGTCTTTATTTACGGCTTGGACTGCGCTTAGCATACCGACAATTTTTAACCGAGCTGCGATTTATGGAAGGGATTTGGAAAAAGTTGGTGACGAGATTTTTTATTTTTATTTAAAAGAGAATTTCTTGAATATTGATGCTGTTTTTGAAAATTCAATAGTTATTATAGAATGCAAGTTATTAAATTATTTTTAACATTTGTAACATAAAGATTGAAATTAATGTCAGAAAAATGTAGAAATAAAATTGATAAATTTATGATTTTTATAGTTAAAAAGTACATTATTTAAAAGGGCAATAAATTTTAGCACAAAAATCTTAATTATTATTTATAATTTTTTTAACTGTGGAATTTTTTGAAAAGTTCATTATTACAAAAAAATGTATCATGTAAAAAAATGTAACTGGGTTTGATTTTTTTTTTTTTTCAATTTATTTTAATGGTTTGAAACTTATACATAACGTTTGTATAGGTAATTCATAGATGCGAATGGGATTCGAACCCAAGCTGTTTGAGATCATAGTATCATGCTGCTTGTAAATGAGCTACTCATTGTTTCTGTTATTGAAATTTAATTTTGAATGTTCAGAAGTTCAGTTAATCTGTTACAGAGTACTTAACAAGTAATAATTAATCAAATTTAATCTTTGATGTAAACCCATGCATATTTATTTGAAAAAGTCTTGATTTACACTGGATTGTTTACAAACTAACGATTCTCAATTACCAAACTCCTCTAAAATATATGAATTCAATTAATATCCGAAAATAAATCACACCCCCTAATAATGGGTAAAATTTAAACCCCTTTGGTATAGACAATTCATTGAATTCTAATTATCTTTACAAAACTAGCCCAGAATCAAGCGTATCGACAACGTAAATCACTCGCATGAGCGAGTAAACGCAAGCGCTCGTGAAACCATAACAGCGTGTAAAATCATAAACAAACAAATCCTGAAATCATAACGCACCCTGACATCGACAATGCCCGGTAATCAGCCTAATCCCATAATAGCCCTCCTCACAAAGGACAGAAAGACTCGTGAGAGCACGAAGGATTAATCTGTGTTTGTGTGTGTCTCCTGTCAGTGGGCAAAAAATACGTGTGCGCTCAAAAGCGAAAAGAATCCGGCCAGCGGAAAAAGAAGATGTCCAAGCGACCGGATGAGAAAGGAGTCTGGCGCCGTGGGGAAAAAAAAAGGGTCGCTGCTCAATTATTCAAGGGAACTGGTAAATCCGCAAAAACCTTCCTTCTAAATTTGTTCGAGTGAAAAGTACGAAAATCCACTCGAATCGAGTTAAAAGTGAGCCACTCTTAGCTTAGAGTGGCTCACTTTTTACTAGGCTTCGAGTGGATTTGAGCTAACCTCACTCTTACAGATTTACCGAGTTCGCTCGAAGGAAAAATTGGTTTTTCCAGGTGGATGCGCGGGCCCTGTAGGTCGATCCCAAGGACTGAAAATCAATTTCAAACTTTGGGACTTTTAAAAAAAAATTTTTATTGAGTAAAATGATTGTAAGGGTTATTAGGTACTGGGGGTTTTTTCTGAAGAAAAATAGTTTGAAATTCTTTATGTACGAGTGAGCATGCATGCTCCAAGGACTAGTCTTTCAATTTTTCAAAAACCAAGGTCTTGAGCTTTTGAAGCAGCAAACATTTTTTAACTAAAAATGAACTTTTATCACTAAAAATTATTTACTAAACTATTAAAAACCTTTTTTGACCTTCTTACCTTCTTAAATTTCGTTACGACCGAGGCCACCCGAGAGCTTTGAACAATAGTTTGTTTGGAGCTACTCAATAACAGGCACAGGTGTTGACAGTTTCCGAGGTAAGAGATATATATATATATTTTAGAACCTAGCAAAAAATCCTACCAGACTCAACACGTACTAGACTAGGATGATTCATTGATTTAAAAAAGCCCCATCAAAGCCAATGAGACAGCACCGAGAATCCTTTCTCAAAAAATGACTTGACGGGATTTACGCAGGTCACCGGAGATTTTTTTTTTTCATTATTTCTACTCTTAACTAAAGTGTCTTACGACCTCGGCCCCGGCGATATCGATCGTCAATTTCCGATTGGGTCGCGTCATCGATCGCCATTGTCTAGCTGCAGCTGACTTCTTCGACTACTCGGGGCGGGCGGCTGGCCACACCTTCGATTACCGTTGGTAGGAAAGTAATGGCTGTTCTCGAACAACCCTTTATCAATGCTGCGGCCTGGAGATGAGATTTTCTTTCGGATGCATATTCTTTTGTTACTATGTAGTCTGCGGTTTGGTGATACAGTTAGGAATCGTGGAGGGTAAGGAGGTTCAAAAATATTAGATGTGGGGAAAATTTGTTTTTGTTCGGGAAGCAAAAATAAGTATTCTAGTACCACAGATTTTTCAAACAACGTTGATTCAGAATTAGTCCTGAAAGTTTTTTGTTTGAAAATAATTTTTTTTTTTTATGTAATTTCAAACTAAATAAAAAAATTTAGAATAGACGTATTTTTGTACTTTTACCCAGAATCTAGAAATTTTTGTTTTCAGTTTAGTACTTAAATTAATAAAAGATTCTTTATAATCATGTGAAAAAAAATATCACCCAATGCAATTTGGTGATAGAATTTTTTTTTCAATCATAGCTCAAAGGGGCTGTTGCTTTTCAGCTTGATAACAGATAGCGTTGTAAAACATAGTTTTACATAAAAGTAAATAGTTTATATAGAGGAAATTCGGACAAGTTTGAAAAAAAATATTGAATCCAAAACTATCGGATTAGCCGTGCACTCAGTCACTGAGCTATTGAAATTTCATAATTTTTTTTTTTACTGTTTTACATTTTGTGAGCTTTGTTTTCTAGCTTTGTAAAAAGTGCTTGATAAAAAAAATAATTATGTTTTGATTACAAAAACGATTGAAAATCAATTCATTATATCTTTCATGGTAAGCTTGCTATTTACAGTAAAATCATTGCGCGATTCAAGCTCAAAATAATCCTCACCAAAAGTCATTATCAATCACACCCAAAACCTGGAGCTCGCACGTTCCAAAAATAGCATGATTTACCGCCCTTCTTTCACCCCCGAATTAACATAATAAGCAAAGTCGCGAGTGGATTAGCATGAAAAATTTTCAAAGACACCAGTAGGAATAACAGGGCCGATAATAGTGCACCCCGCGGCTGCACCCATCCATAAATGAAGTGACACACGCGACCTCCCACGATTAGCATTCCGGGGGTGCGACTCCACCTGATGGCTCCCTGGCACGGCAGCCTTCTTCTTTCTTTCTGATTAAAACGAGTCTCATTGTGACGGTTTCTTTTTTTCACCCGCGCGCGATTCGTCTCGGAAGATTTTGTGTATTCACGCTTCGAAATTGCTGGACCCGAGAAATAGAAATCATTGTAGGGGGCGTGTACGATCCGAGGAGTTGGTTTTAATTGTACCGAGATGTTATCGGTGGGTTCTATTCAAATGCAAAGACACCCGCGGTTGGGCTACCTACGGGCTACTAGACGAATAAACAAAGGTGTTTGAGTGAGGTGTTTAAAACTATGTTGGGTCACTGATAAATTTTTTTTTTTTTTTCAATTACTAAGCTAAAAGAAAAATTCTGATTCAATTTAAAATATTAAAAAATTATTGACAATGAAGTCAAATAATAATTTGAAATAAATTATTATACTCTCAAAATGATAACTCTCTAAAAGATTTAGTTTAAAAGTGCAAAATTAATTTGACTAATTTTACTTACTATTAAAATTATTTGTAAATAAAAAACAAATTATAAATTATTTTAAAAAGATTGGGTGATGTATATGTATATCTGCAGTTTTAGTCACAATCCTGAAAAATAGCATTTACCTTAAAAACCTATCAATAGATCAAGCATCACTTGTAACTTACTTTAAACATTAGTATTTGATACACTTCCTTTATATTATTTCATTTTTCCAATAAATCTGCTTGAATGTATTTTTTGATTTTATTTAATTAAGCTATTAATTCCTTATACACGCCATTCCTACAAAACGAATTCTCACACCAACCACCAAATACTAAAAAAAAAAAAAAAAAAAAAAAAAAAAAAAAAAAAAAAATTTTTGTTTTTTATAATGGATCGAATTACACGCACATTATAATCTATAAGTCTTCGATAGGTTTCTTTCCCATGAATAGAATTACCCTGCATTAATCAACCAGCCCCAAAACCGAAAATCCAGCCCACCGCTAGCCAAAATATATAAAAAAAAAAAAGAAAGATGGTAGGTGGGTTCCGGACTTGCCCATTTATCACATCTCTCCCGCCCCGAGCCAATTTAAAGGATATCCCCGACTTCCTGCATTCCGGATACGAATTAGCCGCGACTAATAAAACAAAAGATGCGAGGCCCCCAAACTCTCATCCGCACACGCGGGAAGAATAGAAAAAGAAAGAGAAAGGGAAGAAGCGAGTAGATTACGGTGTCGAACGGCGAGCAATTTATTGCTAATTAACTTCCCCCGTACCACTGTTGCGGGCTGGCAGTCCGGGGCTCTCGTTTTTTTCTCCTCCTGTCACGCTGGCTGCCGAGTCGAGTCCCTTCTTTTATACGTCGTTCGGTCGGTCGGGCGCTGAGAGACCTCCAATAAATCGAGGACTTTCTCGTGCCAAGAGGTCGTGATCCTGCAGGAACGATGATTTACAACTCTCCCCTCCTTCTGTACAGCCCGATGCTGCAACTGTCGTCGGCTACCGGTAATCAAATCATCCGACTTTTTTTATTTATTTATTCTAAAATAAGTTTTATATCCCACCGATCGGGATGAAAATTTTATTCCTATCGTAAATTACCAAGTTTTGATCCGGAACGAAAAATCCAGCTCACGTTCGATAAAGTTTACCGCGGCGAGATACCGAGCACAAAAAAACAAAGTTACCCGGGTTCCTTCTACCCCGCAGAAGTTCCGCAAAATTTAACTAACAAAGTGTACTCTGCCCAAAAGGAAAGGCGTACTCACGCACCCATCATCTCTCTTTTTTTTTTTGGGAGACTCCCGCTCGATGCTTGATATACGCCCTCGTAAAAATATCCCGAGGAGCGTGCGAACCCACGTCGTCGTTTTTAATCCCCGGACGGACCAGGGTTTAAAATTCGGACCGACTGCGACCCGACGACGCGAGGCTTTTCGTTATTCCCGGAACAATGAGAGGAGCATAAGCAGCGGGGCGAGCTTTACGGAAGTTTGAAGAACTTTTTAATTAAAGAACAGTGCAGCCGAGCTGGTAGAAATTTTCTACTTGGACATGCCTCGTATAGTTTGGGTTTCTTTTCACGTAAATAACGTCCTCGTTATGCTTTACCCCCTCTTTTTTTAGAGTCTGGCCAGTGTTGTTGTTGTTGTTGTTGTTTGTGAGTGTAATTGAATTACTTTTTGAAGTAGTCGGCGAGGCTTAATTCCAGCTATGTTGTATTGAAATTCTAGTGTGGGCTGGTAGCTCGACTGGAAAAGTGTTGAACTGGCAGACCTCAAGGTTTTGCTGTTCGAAACCAATTCGATACTGGTTTTTGACAGTTTTAGGCGACTCATTTGTCGAATTAAATGCTGTAAGGTAGAGGACCCAATTCGCGGTCCTTACCCGTAGTAAATGAGACTTTAGCTTCAAAGTACCCCCATTATGGACCAAAAGCAGCTCTGCTTACCCTGGTTAATGGACCAAAAAATCGAAATGAAGCAAAATTTTCAAAATCTAACCTCACTTTTCGAGTCTTCGGACCGTTAATTGGGGTACGCAGATTGCAGATGGGATTTCACGTATAAAAAAGGACCATTAATTGGGGTAAGGTAAAAAGTGCTCTCATTAATTGGGTCAAAAAGGTGTTGACTTTAAACATTAATAATTCAATAAATAAATAAATATTTGAAGTAAAAAAAATTTATTTTTATGCTCAACATCCTTAAAATTAAGTTTGTGAAAAAAAATAGACCTTAAAGAGC
Source organism: Encarsia formosa (assembly GCA_038277355.1). Classification (NCBI taxonomy): domain Eukaryota; kingdom Metazoa; phylum Arthropoda; class Insecta; order Hymenoptera; family Aphelinidae; genus Encarsia; species Encarsia formosa. The sequence goes on from CM076184.1 coordinate 23,066,753, forward strand.
TTTGTTTTTTCAACAAAATTCAAAATCTGAAAAAACGTGATTTTTGCGGACCACAATTGGGTCCTCTACCTTAACAGCAGTATTATAAATAAACAGAAGCTAAACAACTTTTTTTTTGTAGCAGCTGTTGAAAATATTTTAAAGTATTTCAATTTCAGAAATTAACATAGAAATCTTGAATAGTTATACATTTTTTATTTTCAAATACAAATTAATAAAAAATCTACAATATAACAAGTATTTGTGATTTTTCACTATTAAACGTAATTATTAACTTTTAGTTTTTATTTAAGTTAATAATAACATCTTATACAAATATCTATTTATTAAATTAAGTTTCATTGGTATATTCAAGTTAACGAAATCTTAATCTAATATAAACTATTCTGAATTATAATTATTATTTTTTTCACGGTTAACAATGAAAATAAAAATAAAAAACATGATTCAATTATTAAGTCTTCAACAACCAGTCGATGAAAGTTCGTTCCCAGCATCAAGAATTCAATGCACGCAACGCAAACCAGAGCAGGACGCGCGCGCGACGACAATTAAAAAGCCAAACAATATAAAGCCGCAACAAAAAGACACCCCGACAGAGTCAGACAAAAGAAAAGCAAGCCAATTTCAATCGAGCGCGCTGCAGGGCACACACACGAAGAAAGAGAGGAAGGAAGGAAGGAAGGAAAAGAGCAATAGTCGAGCTTGCCAGCCAGCAAGCCGGTCCGGTGCAATATCCCTCCCTCCGGCGTGCAGAAAAGAGAGGAAGAAAAGCTTCCGGATATTCTCGGCACGCCGGTCTAGCCGTGAGCTAAAGGGTAAAACTCCCCGGTATTGATCGCCACTCGGTCGGTGGTGGGCGGTCATCATCCCCCCCCCCCCCCCCCACGGCCATCCGCTAATTAAATGCCAATCGGGTAACGCGCCATCTCTATATCGGGACCGAAAGCTCCCGAGTGGAGGTATGCCGAGAGAGAGAGAGAGAGCTTATGAACGAGAAGCTCGATAATGCTGACGAGCTGATGCTTTTTCCTGTTTTGATTGTTAACGAGCTTTCGGGGGAATGCGAGGGATTACGCGGGATTTCGAGCTTGGGATGGGGCCTGGAGTGGGATGCTGGGACGAGCGTGATAATGTCCTGCTGAGAATCGACTTTTCGAGGCTTTTATTCGATGGATTGATAAAAGGTAATACGTAGAAGGGTAATTAAAGAAATTTTTATTTATGTGAAATTGTAGAACTAGCTGTAGAAATTGAGCTTTAATGTGCCTTTAAAGTTTATGTTCACGTTTTGTCACAATTAAGGTTATGTCAACAATTTTTGGACATTGTTTTTATCTTCTAGGTTCACTGATAATCGGTATAAACAACTGCATTTTATTAGCTTAATCCTTAGACTTATTCGATTCAACTTTGGGAACAGCAACTGGATCAGCAATTGAATTGTTCTGTTCTCTTAAGTTACGCTTAAAAAATTATTTTTGAGCTTTACATACCTTCAACACCTTATAATGTTATGGAAGTAACAATTAAGTTTACGTATGAAATTGTTTAGATAAACCTTCAAGAATTTTTACCAGAAGCTCACCAAAAGGGAAACGCACCTACAATATTTGGATCAGTACAGTCAAACACTCTACCCAGTCCTTAATTTTTGTGAACTGTCATATTGTTACTTAATATTCATATTAATTTATTTATTATTATTATATTAATTTAATAGTCATATTAATTTAATTTATCAGTTTAAAAGTAACTATCAAACTCAAATATTTCAAGTACCTCTGGAGTCGATCCTACAAGTATCAAAGCTTGTCCTAAAATTTTTATTTCCAACATTTTCGTTATTTTTAACTCTTTAAAATTCATTAGAATTATAAAAATTGATGTTTTTATTGTATAAACCACAAAGTATTTGAAATTCAAACAATTCCTCTGTGACTCATCAGCGGACGGTATTTGTAGAATCACAAGCAAGACGTCTCGCGTGTATATTTTTCACTACAAAAACAGGTTCCACCTGCGAAGCATCAGCGACAAGTATCAACCCACCGAAAAGGTGTCGATTCACACGTGGTAATAAACACGAAAATTTTCTGAAGAGCATTCTCAACCCGAGTAAACAAATATTAAAAATACCTCGGAGTGTAAAACAACACAAAAGAGTGCACATCGCGCGTGGCGTCAGTGTCAACAGAGAGCATTGTGACGACGGTAAAAAAAAAAGTCGAAAATCACCCCTTCACTACGTGCGAAGGAAAAACAAGAAGAAGAGAGTCACTACTGGAGAGCCCGCGAAGAAAGGATCGCTTGATTGACTTCCCGTGGGACTTTACTTTTGGTCGAGACCTGCACAGCTGATCCCACTCTCGAAAAGCCAATCCCCCCCCCCCCCCCCCGAAAAACGTGACTGGCTTACTCGGCTCCTTTTTCTCTCTCCACCAAAGTTTTTGATGTATCGACGAGTGCGAGCGGAGAAGAAGAGGATTCTCGTGTTTATTAAGATTTTTGTTATTACGGGGTTAATGATGACGCGTGGGCGTTCGAGAGTTCGAAATCTTTCGGTAACTGGGTTATGAAGTTTCTTTCTTTGATTTTTTTGTGAACGAGTATGATTCGTGTGGATATTTTTTGTGAAAAATATAAGGTAAAGACTCAAGTGGTATTTTCTAAAGCGTGCAGTGCCAAAATACGAAAATTTCTCAGATTTTCAATTATTCTGATTCATACGGTTCATTAATCCAGAGAGATACTGCAAAAACACGAAGAAGGATTTTCAAAAGTTTGTAACGAATATTATATGAAAAATCTCTCAAATTTTTAAAACTTTTTAACTCAGAAGCTTAACCTACAATTTAATGATCCCCTAGCTTCCCAATTATTTTTTAGAGGTATATCCTGCCCATTTTGAAACTCGGAAAATCTTAAAAGTGGAAATGTATGAAAACTCTACACTAAATGAAATACCATAATCTCTGTAATTGTTCTAACTTACTGTACCATTTCTAATGACCCACCCTGAATTTGACTATTTTTCCATTGTTCATATAACAATTGCGTTTATTCAAAAGAAAAAAAGGCCCGCGAAAAATTTCAAACAAAAATAGAACCAATACTTTGGTCCTATTTCCATAAGCGCGCGCATTACGTATTCTAAATTTTTCTAATCCACCTCGCCAGTTTATTCTAATGATAAGGCATTAGCCCGGATCTATCTAATTTATCCTTTAAGGCCAAAAGCCGCCTGTCTCTCTCCCAAAATATTCAAACGGGCATCATAAACACACCGAAAAACAGGAGCAGGTGAACCAGCAGCTCCCCGGTATTCATTTTGCCCAAAATCCCTTCGAATGTTAAAAATCCAGTGGTCAATAATTACTCTAATTCATTCGGTACCGCGCAGACGAACACTTCATTAAATTCCTGCCGTTCGTGATCGGTTCGCTCAACTCTGGCAGCGGCAGTTAGCGCCAGGCTGCCGGCTAAGTATATCATCGGGGTAAAAAGAAGTTCCGTCCCGACGGACAATTTGCATGCGTGTAATTTTAGAGGATAATCACTGGGTCAGCTCTTAGACGACGGATTTTTAATCCCCCCCCCCTCTCCTCCCGAAAATTCGTATCAATTTATCTAGTCCGTGGACTAATGTATGTTATTTCGGGGGTTCCCGAACAGTCCTTATGACCTTTTCCGAAATCCGGGGGGTAGTAATTTCACTATTACGGTTAATCTGTTGACATTAGGAGGCGAGTCGCCGATAATTGGGGTGTCCGCGCTATTACCAACCGGCGCCAGATGCACCGTGCGTGACTATTATGCCCGAGGTAGACCAAATTGGACGACGCTTATGGTAAAATCAAATCTTGGAGAACGAGAGGGGTTGCGATGTTGACCGAGTGTCACGGTGCGAGGATTTTTCGGTACGGCAATGTTGATGTTTTTAATGATAGCAATGACAATGCGCGCCCAAGCGAGATTTTCGTACCGTCACTTCCCGTAATGCGATATGGGACCATCAATCTATCGGCGCGGTGCAGCGGTGGATTATACATATTCAATAGGGGGGGCTTAATTGCTCGAGAGCAACTCTTTATCATTTGGTAGGAAGTGACGCGGCTTAAATTTCTTCGTTTTTTTGCCCCGGAGTTTTTAGGATTGGATTTTTGTAAGGGGTAAACTGAGCATTACCCAGACATCTTACTAAGGATTGAGATTATAAATTTTAACTTTAAATTGTGTTTGTTTAATTCAAAGGAGAAGCAGTTAGGTTGATTTTAAAAAGGACTATTTAAGTAAAAAATATTTCAACGAAAAGTAATTATTGGTCATTTGGATTAAAGAGCAAAAAAATTTTCAATAACTTAACAACCTTTGTAGCAACGAGAATAGGTTATGGCTAATAAATGGCTAGCTTATAGTTTGCACGCCAGGAACTAGTCAAAAACTGGCCTGAGACTGGCATAACCTACTCTCATTGCTACCAGGGAATTTAAAAAATAATTGCACTTTTTTCATAAAATGGACAGCTTTGGATCTAAATGTTTGTTTTCATAAAAATCCCGATTGCTCTCCTGCTCCACATATCATACATACCTCGATGAAAACGCAACCAACAACAATCGTCAAATCTGGTCTAATAAAGTTCTACGAGCATTCGAATCTACAATCTCACCGCGTCGCCGTACACAAAAACAGCAAAAAAAACGAAGAGATCGAAGCTGGCACGTCAAACGCTTGTAAACAAAGGACTCCACTCGGGGCCTCGCACTTCCCACAAAGGAAGAAATAATGAAAAAGGCGCGGATTTATCGCTGAAAGGAGCCCAGCCGCACACGGCTCATTACAGGCTGGGGCCCCCTTTCCACCCCCCAGATGATGCGCGCGGATACGAGAGGTGTTTTTCACGACTGTGATCCGGCGTCGATGATTCTCTTCTCACCTTCTTCCCCCCTCCCCCGAGTTCGCTCAATCATACAATCTCGCGAATAATGCCTTTTTTCGACCGCTCGCGAACAACATCCATCCGATACCGCGACCGACCCGAGAACGCGGATATCAACCGGTCGGATCCCCTTTTATTCCCAAGGTGTGCGCGCGATAAAGACGCACACGTGGAGGCACCGAGTTGTAGGCACTCACCCCGGAAAATCTGTCGGTTGGAGGGTGTGAGAATTACGTGGAAGAAGGCTCAAAAAAGCTTTTTAGTTATTTTAACACTTTTTAACGAGGGGCTACGCACTCTGAAATCACTAAGAAAATCAAAAAAATCAAAAAAAACAAAAAAAATCAAAAAAATTTAAATAATAAAAAAATCAAGAAAGTCAAAAAAAATTATAAATATAACCAAATTAGAATTCAAATAATCTTTTTTAATAGTAAAAGAAATGAATAATTTTTCATAGCATTATTACAAAAGTACTCGATTTTACGCACGCCTCGAAATTTAAAAACTCGCCCTACTCACCAATCATATAAAATATGGTATGCGACGGGTGCAGCTCGTCACCAGGGCTTCTTAAAGTCACTCGTGTGATCTACGCTCCACTTCGCACTCGGTGCCTTTAGAACTGCCCTGGCGACGATACTGCAACCCGTTGCATAATATACTATTAATAATAACTCAAGATTTTTCTATTCAACTGGGCCATGTATATATTTAATTATCATTTATTGCCTTATTATAATTATACAGGTAGATTAAAGTTTCTTTTTACTTCAAAATTTTACATAAATTTATTAATTTTATTTTATTAATATTTAAATAGCTTGATATTTATGCAAATTATAAAATAAAAATTTTATAAAAAAGCTTTTAAAAGTGAAAATTACATTCTTTTGTAATAGTTAGTATTAAAAAATAAATTTAATCTCTTGTTTTTTATTCATCGGTTTCTTCACTGGGATTCTCGTTAGATTTGTCAGTATAGTCTGATCCAAGTGTATGACTTGAGTTTAGCTTTCTTCTTTTTGTTTTCGAGCCAGAATAATATTTATCAAGTAAATGTCTCGTAAAATTCGGGATGCTCCATTTAGACTTATTAGTGTCTCGATTTCTAAATTTTTTAAAGGAACACGTAAAAGTGTACGTTTCTTCCGGACAATTAATTTCCGCGATGTAAGCTACTTGATCCTGTTCTGTTTTTACATATATTTTAAAATTAACAGTCGATAATACTTCAAAAAAATTGCTTGGAAAGTAATGTTTTTTCTTGTCCAACCAACGTTTACACTCAGAGAAAGATTTGATTGGACCAATTAAATATTCTTTGTTCCCTCAAAAGTCTCAACATTGTAGCAGTTACAATACGTATGGTAAGGATAATAATACATATCGTTGCATCTAGCAAAGCAAATATTCAAAAATCTAACCTAACCTAGCTGTTTTTAAAAATCTCAATTGAAATCATTATTTCTTAAATATTGTGATATTTATAATCATTTGTATATTTTTTAAGATTAAAACTATTCATTAAATACATTAATTATACCAAAATCACAAAAAAGAAATTTTTTAAAATTAAGTTGTGCTACACTCAGAGAAAGATTTGATTGGACCAATTAAATATTCTTTGTTCCCTCAATAGTCTAAACATTGTAGCAGTTACAATACGTATGTTAAGGATAATAATACATATCGTTGTGACTAGCAAAGCAAATATTCAAAAATCTAACCTAACCTAGCTATTTTTTAAAATCTCAATTGAAGTCATTATTTCTTAAATATTGAGATTTTTACAATCATTTGTATATTTTTTAAGATTAAAACTATTCATTAAATACATTAATTATACCAAAATCACAAAAAAGAAATTTTTTAAAATTAAGTTGTGCTATACCAGTGAAACTAGAAAAATGTTAAGCCTTAATACGCCTGTTGTCGAAGGTAAATGTCGAGCTAAGGAGCTAAAGAAGAGATTGGTTGAAAATAATTTGCCCATGAAAGTGTGGCTCTCTGAAGATGCGACGAGGTGCACTGCAAAAGTACAATATAATCAAAAATCAAATGAATTGATAGGCCTTGTCTTACCAACTGATAAAAATTCAAGGCCAATCGCGTGTTCATTTCTTGCTAATTCTTTGGAAGAAATTGTCGATCATCATAATAAAAATTCCCTGTCTTCTTTATTGTACGTATACATGGCTCAGCCCCTTAAAAAAAACTCCGCTGCATTTTGTCTTGCGATTTATGGTACTGACAACAAATTTAAGGCATTAGACAGCCTAAAGCGACTACACTTCATAGCTAAATGTCTCGATGAAGAAGGAATTGAAACGTGGGGTGATTCATCTGACGGTGACCCGCGACTTTTAAAAGCCCATAGAGCCCAATCCGGGTTGGGGTTGCCTACTCCTGACTTTACTTTTTTGTCCAACAATCTACCAGAAAATTTTCTACTTGGGTTCCAGGTAAAATTACTTCCAAAAATAATACCTATTCAAGACCCTACTCACGTGTCTGGTCTTTTTCGTAATCGACTTTTAAAACCTTCAATTTTTTTACCACTAGGTAACTTCGTTGTATCTAGTACTCATTTAGAGATGCTGATGGATTTCTTTCCTCGCAAAGCGCACCATCTTACGGAAAAAGATTTTTCATCTAAAGATAAGATGAACTTCAAATCAGTTCTGAGATTTTGTCACCCTAGAGTGCAAAAACTTTTAAATGAAAATTATCCAGCGAGTAAAGCGACTGAAGAGTTTTTGAAAATTATGAACTATATATCCCACTCTTTCTTATCGAAAGAATTAAATATATTAGATAGGGTATATTACGCATGGTATTCGGTTTTTTTTTTTACGATATTGGCGATTATGAATACTAGAGAACATTGAGACGTTAAAATATTCAATCGCGGATAACTTCATTACCATTAATTCGTACCTTTGCGTTGAGATTAATGCTCACGGTTTATTTAATATTATCTTTAAATGCGTAAAAAATAACGATTTTGACAGTTTCTTGCCATGGTTTTTTGGAAGCCAAGCTTGCGAGAGCTTTTTCAGAATGCTTCGAACAATGTCGACCAGCTATTCCACCATTGTAAACTGCACAGTGCAGGAAGCTTTGCATAACCTAAAGAGAATTGAGTTACAAGAATCTATCTCCGTTTTCGATTTTGATAATATTGGAGAAAAACTTTTTTTCCGCGAAATAAGCACTTACATGCTCATTATGATGAGCTGTTTAAGTATTTGAAGTTTGACGATTATGAAAGTTTGATAAACCTTTTCGGTGAAACAGAGGTAAACTTCGAATCTTTAAATAACGCTTTGAATAAAGCGGAAACCGATGCCTGGATCGCTATCAGTGAACTAGTAGTTCAATTACAACTATCCGTTGCAAACGATCTTGATACTCCACAAGTTAACGATCTTAGTGCAGCTGGAAATGATTCAGATGAATCAATCGGGCTTGAAGAAGGTGATTATGATTTCTCTTCAGATGACAGTACTTTAGATTCCGATGATGACGAAGAAAAAGAGGACGAAGGTGAAGGTGATAAGATGGAAATCGATGAACCAGAAGTAAGAAATAGTACTCCTTTTCTTACGATAGAAAAAAACGGAAGAAGAGAAACTATTCGCAAATCTTCAGTCGTTTGAGATCTCAACAAAGGCTCAAACAAACTAAGCAGTGATCGTCTAGTCAGAGTTCAAGAATCTGAGGTTTTGACGATAACAATTAATCCTATTACATGTAACAAAAAATATGACATTATTTTTAAAAGAAACTGGTGCATTTTAAAAAAAATTGAAGGTAATGGACTTTCTTTGGGTTGTGTTTTAAATTTTATCTACCCAGGACATGATGATTGGAAATCGTCAGAATATTCAGCAAATTTTGCTTACGTTTATGGAAATACTAAATCCATTGACGTCATGTGCAATTGGTACTCTGTACTTGCCAATAAAACTATAATACCCCATTTTTCATACACGCCAGGATATATATCTATAGATAACTACCGGTTTACTCTTATTCCACCTATAATTGTGTACGGAAAATCAACTCTTAGTGAACAAACTTTTTTAATTTTACGTAATAAGATTTAAAACAATGATTGTAAAAATTTAAATATGACGAATAATTTAATTATTGTAAGTTAGTTTTAATTTTTCATTTATTAAGTGTATCATTAAATTAAATTTGTTCAGTATCCATTCAGGTTTCAAATAAGTTTTGGTTTTTTTTTTATGAACTTCAAGTTTTTTTAATCAGTATTATTAGAACGAATTATCCTACTAAAATGTTGACCACCGATTTTGAAAAATCGTTTTTCCACAAAAGCGATGCTAGATCAATAAAAAAATTGGATTCAACAAAAATGTGATTAATTTTAGCACGTTGAATTGCTTTTGATTAATAAAAATAATTCATTAATTTGGCTTTAATTTAGCGAATTCTATATTTTATTTATCTTTAATGTACTGATTTGAAATAATTTAGTCAATACGAATAACTATATCTTATATTCCGGAATTTGCTGAAAATTGTACACACTTTGTAAAAAATAGTAAATTCTTTTTAGTTTTTAAATTTAATGATGTATATATCCTTTGCTATTGTCCTAAAAATGATTAAACAGAGTACTTTTTATTCAACGTTTAGAAAACGTTAGAGAGAAAACAAAATTAGCCGCGGAAATGACTGAAACTGAGATAGATATCGCGACCAAAGGTCGTTAAATTTTTCATAAACAAGACTAACAATTATGTAAACATTTTTGATATTATAAAAATATTTTTTCTAAACTTTAGTCTTATGCACTTAACCATGATTTAAAATAATAATAAAATTTGCATTTTCTCTAATCTAAACAATATATTTTTTTGCAATTTAATGTGATCTTCTGATTTCGTATTCATTTTCACATTAACTTAAAACACCATTGGATTTCGAATATAAAAAAAAATCAAAAAAATCAAAAAAAATCAAAAAAATCAAAAAAATTAAAAAAATCGTTCGTGATTTCAGAGTGCGTAGCCCCTCGCTTTTTAATATTTTGTTTTCAAACTAAACTTTATTTTATGCACTTAAAACTTTTGAAAATGGTCTAAATCAATGAGAATTTCCGAAATTTAACTTATAGCTTATAATTTCAGATAAATTCCGAAAAAATTATTAAAGACGCTTGTTCGCAGACCTTATTTTGAGGGATATTTTGTAACTTCCAAAAACCGAGCCAAAAACGATACTTTAGATCTAAAAAAAAGTCATCAGACATCTGAAAGACAGTGCTCAATAAGTCTATAAATCAACGTTCATTTATTAATCATTAATTAATGATTTATTACAGAAAATTGTGTACATATACACTCAGAAAAGAAATTGGATCAATCAAATATACATTGCTCCCTCAACACTGGGAAAAAATTGGGGACGACTCTCCTCTCGTGTCGTGCATGGAGATACACGACGCTGTGGGGACAGCGAAACCTATATGCGGGGATCACGATCCCCACAGAAAATTTGCGTCAACGACCGATTAGCGTGATGTTTTCATAAATTGTTGAGATAGTGCTATTTTTACTTTAGGACAATCGCAAGGCTCGAAAGACTTGTAAAGCACAAGACGTATCACCAGTGAAATAACATAATTTGGCACACATATAACCGACATAATGAGGATAGGCATCCAATTTTGAGGTTAGACTACGCCAAGATACTCGGTGATTGCTAAAAATATATAGGTATACAAACTGCTGCTTGAGAAACGTTTGCGCGTAGGGGATCCCCATGCACGACACGTGGGGAGAGTCATGCCCAATTTTTTCCCAGTGAATAGTCTAAATCGACGGTCCCAGCGAAGAAAAACCTTAGCCAAAAATCTGCAGTTTTAAAATAATTGTGAAAAGCTGAAACAAATTTAAAAATCAGAAAAAATAAAAAATTTTAATTATTTAGCACTTAATGAATCGGGTTTTTAAGTTTTAAAAATTTTTTAATTCATTTCAGTCTTTCACCGATAATTTTAAATTTGCAGACTTTCGGCTAAGGTTTTTCTTCGCTGGGACCCTCGAAATATTATAGCTGTTACAATACGTATGATAAGAATGAAAATACATATCAGTTAGACTATCTTACCTAACCTTACTTTTTTCAATATATTATTTGAAGTCATTATTACATCAATATTGTGATTTTTATAATGATTTATACATTTTTTGTCATTGAAACTATTTATTTACTATACTAATTATGCCGAAATCACAAAAAAAAAAGTTTTTCAAAATAATATGTGCTACACCGATGCTACCAGAAGCATGTTAACTTTTAAAATGCTAGTCACCGCTACCATAATATTGTAATTGCTACAATATGCCTGATTGTCTGTATATCAACAATGGCATCTTAGATGTTATAATATATTGTTGACCCAATAAAATATTTCTCTGAGTGTACGGTTATAAGTTTTTCATTATTCGCAAATGAAAATACAAAATCAAAAATTAAAAATTTTTTTTTTATTTTCAAAAAGATAAAAATCATCGAAAATTTAAGCAAAGTCATTACATATTTACACCTGTCTCATGTGCATTGACAACGAGAACTAACTCCCAAAAACCAATGCGAATACTTTTTTCCGCAACTCTTTAAAAAAGAAAAAAAAAAGGCTGGCCCGAATAAGACCTCGTTATTAATCAAGCCGGACTCGTTAGCTCCGTAAAAAAGGCACCGTTGCAGGGGAGTCTCTCGGTCTCTTAATTATTTCCGCGCCAATTAACACGCGGGGGCTTGGTTAGTCGCGCTCGCCAATCGGCAGCTCCCCGCCGAAAAAACGAGAGAAGAGGTAGGGGCGGGGGGAGAAAAAAATCAGGCATTCAGGGCTGCTGCTTTTCACTGGGATTTTTCATCGAACTCGCCACGCTGGTCCTTTTCATCATTTCGGGGATTGGCCGAGTCGCGCACTCGAAAACACAACCTCGTGTATATACCCTGCCCGGCAACTTTTAATTATCAGCGGCGTCGCAGACTGTATTTTTGCTGTTTCCTCCGATTATTATTTTTTTTCTCTCTGCCTCTCGGTCGGCCGGACCCGGGAATTTCGGTGAACTGTGAAGGTATTTCTGGCGAATGAATAATTTTTCGGGGGATATTGGTATTTCAGGTGGACTTGAAGATTTTTCATCGAAGGAGAATCGTACGACATAGAGTGTGCAGATTGTTCTTCTTTTTTTTTTTTTTTTTAATCCTCATGAAGACGACTTCTATATTTTATGATTGAAAATAGATATTTTGAAGTAAAAAGTGAAAGTTAAAATAATCTAAGTCTAATTAAAAATAAATTAAAACAATTGATTTTACTGATTTAAATATTATACTTGATTGATTTTTAGAAGAAAATTGAATAAGATCCCTGTAAGAAATGTGAATTTGGTTATCCATTTCTTAGCCATTTAATGGATATTAAATGGATAACCTAATTCACATTTCTTACAGGAATAAAACAGTTATGTTCCCAACAGGCTATTGCAGAGCGGGCTAGAGTCTGATTCCGTACAGCTGTGTACGGGCTGACTATACGGGGGCAAGGCAAATAAGTGTGCAGCCATACTTGAGTTGCCTGTCGGGTAAGTACGCCTACTTTTAGCCAGGTCAAGTTACGACCCTAAAAGCTATACGCACATTTTGTCAAGTAGGCAAGGTTATGGGGTAATTAAAACTATGACCGTGGGCGGGGTTTTTGGGGACTCGAATATACTTTGTCAACCCCGGCAGAGGCAGTCGAAATCCAAATCTCAAACTGAGAGCATCGGGTGATCACTTTTGAATCATTTAATCTTTTTCAATAAATTGTTTATTGCTTTACATGTTCGTTTACTTCCACAACTTTTAATAATAATATTCTGACTTTTTACGGTCAGTTTAAAAACTTACTTAACAGATTCTGTATTTTCTTCTGCAATAATCGAGGCAACAATATATAAAAAAAAAAAATTTTAAACAACTAATTAAACATTTGTGTGGTGGAATAGATCTCATCAACAGCATTGATATCCTTGAAAAAAAATTTTTTAGTTTAGAATTGCCTAAGGAGCTAGCCAAAAAAGGTATGTATAAGTCCGAAGTCAACTCTATGAGCTCTCTAAAATTAGCTCTGCATGATGGAAATTTACGACAAGTCGAACTACTTTTAAAAAACGGTAAATCTCTTAATGAATTCGAATGGCGTGATGATCACCCCGGAATATATATGTACAGAAAGGAAAATATTGATACTAGAAAAAAATGGTGTTATTAATTATAAAGTATAGTTTGGCTGGGTTCATAAGTAGAACTGGCTATAATTTATTACACTTTTTGGCTCTTTACGCAACTAAAACTGATCTCGATGCAATTGAAATCGCAAAAATTCTTTTGAATGCTGGAATACCAATAAACGAGCCTAGCTACGATAACTGTATTCCATTGTATTTTGCTTAGTTATATGAAAATATTCCATTGATTAAATTTCTCATAAATAATGGTACTGATGTAAATCAAAAGATTCAAGACACCCAACTCACAGTCTTGTACTCGGCTTCTGAACTTAGAAACATAAATATCATTGATTTACTTTTAGAACATAGAGCTAATATCAATGACCAAGATTGTGATGGTTGGACGGCGTTGCGCGAAGCCTGCAGTGATGAGGCAGCCTCTGTAGTCAGTTTTTTGACAAGTTGAACTTGAAGAAATGAGTAATACTAAGTTCTATGGACCTTATTCTTACTACTCTCTACTCAAGTTGTCAATAAGTATAAAAAAATTAGCACATCTTACCAAAAATGAAGAACTTGTTGATGATTTCAGTAAAGTTTGAGTATTTTTTGTTACTACAAAAATGATTTGGTGGGTATTTTTGAAGAAGCTGTGCAAGTTAAAGATAGAATAGATCTTGTTGAAAAAAAATTGAAAGGTAAATTTGGTTATATTCTACCAGATGTTGTTTTAAGAATTTTAGGAAAAAATCTTACCGTTGAAGATTTACCACCCGATATGAAAATAAAATAAACTGAAATTTATGAATTGTTTTGATTATTTTTACGATGGATTTATAGAAGAAGGTTCAGAGGTTCCAGTATTCAATTTTAGTACCAATGTCCATAACTTTTTTTTCACGTTTTTTTGTCGGTGTTTTCTTTTTTGATGGAGCCATTACAAAATTTTGCGATGAAAAAATATTTAATTGAAAAATTTTGAGGTTTTGAAAAGCAATGAATATAGTATATGTATCCAAAGTAGTTAATGGCTTGCCCTTAATTGTATAAATTAATAAAAATTTTGTTATTTTCTTGATATTCGAAGGGCTAATAAAAACACAAAAATTATTGTATAATTTTTATTGTCTGACTCATGTTACTTAACCGTACACATGTACTTATATATTACAAATAATAATTAATCATTGTAAGATATTATTGTCACCTGATGAGGTCATTGAAAATGACGATACGTTGTGCTCAAACAATAAAAATCATACAATAATTTTTGTGTTTTTTGCTGCAATATAATTTTAAAATCACAAAATATACTCTTGGTAATAATGCACGCAAAGAACTTGTTAAATAAAAAATATTTTTCTCCGAACAAAATAATGACCATCAGCTAAATCATCGATTTTTAGGCTCGTTCAAATTTCAATAAGTCGTTATACGGGGTAATAAGATTGCGCGCACGCACACCCACTCGAGTCCGAAACACCGCGAACGAATAGAGAAAAAAAAAGGTATCATTTAATCAATAGCAGAAGATAGGATCGTACAAAAGTTTAGCGAGCCCCCCCCCCCCCCTAATGAGAGAAAAAAGGAAGATATATACGACGAAATACGCCCCGGGGCCGGGGTAGAGCATTGTTGAGGAGGCAGCTATCTGTGTCTTTAATGCATAATCTATTACCCGAGCTTTTAACAATGAGACCACCTCCTCTTACTCAACTTTTTCTCCGGGGTAATCGATAAAAACCCCCCCGACTCTCGTCTCGGGATGCGACTTCATTTGGAGATTTATATGGAAAATATGACTTGCGTAATCTTTCAGTCGGAGAAACGTTGATTGATCGACTTTTTTTTTGTGGCGGTTTTCACTTTCTAAATCGATTTTGAGTTTAATTCCGCTCAGGTGAAAGCAGTAGATTTTCGAGAATGCATTGTTCGAAAAAAATGTCCTCGTTGAGAAATAATACTTTGTGGTAATTATTTTCGAAAGAAAACTACGTAAGTGAAATTTTTTAAGCTTGTCAAGTGTCATAAAGCCCCATACGTGAAGAGGAGGAGGGGGGATTCTTGAGGAAAAAAAAACCACTTAAGTATAGTCGCGTATCGTGTGAGCCCGGAGCTATAATAAACTTTTAAAACGAGTTGTATTACGTTTGAAGTCGGGACGATTCTATAATTAGACGAAGAATTATAGTGTAATCACCTGAAGTAGAAAAACCTTAACCCATGACTCACGAGACTCTTCTTCAGGGATACGAGAAAGAGAGAGAGAGAGAGAGAGAAAAAGAACTCGATTTACATTTTTAAATTGAAACATCGTGATTGTCGCAAAGTAAATTAAAAACACGTGGCGCAAGAGCCACGAAAAATTCATTGTCATCATTATCTAGCGAACAAGAGTGACCTCCGACGAAGAAAACGTTGACAAAAAAATTTCGGTCGGGACCTTCTAAATCGATGCGTCACGCAACCCTGAGCTGTATACCGCAATTAAACACTGGGCTATTGTGATTGAGATGAGGAATAAGAGATTGTTCGAGAGCGGACATTTTAAAATGGTGATAGTCAAAGGTCCTCTCGCAAACATGAGTTTTCGAATGAAAAAATGTAAAAAGTCATAATAAAATCAAAAAATATTTTATTAATGTTTATCGATTTTAGTAGAGCATTAATGATTCAAAAGTTCAATTATCATAGAATGAATCATGCTATTATTGAATGAAAATGACAATCTTTTAACTCAGTTACAATCCAATGAAAGATTTTTGACCAATGTAACTCTCACTCATTATAATTTTAATGGCAATATTATGAAAATTGAATGATAATGAGAGCCCTGATTTATGACTTTTTTCGAAACTAATCAAACACCACTGGTATTATAAGAAATCCGCAAGCTTTAACAAACTGCGAATAATAAATATGAAATATCCTTTATTTTATAGGCAAACAAACTGTATTCAGTCGGGTCTTCTTTTTTATCTTTCTTTCATTCTTTGATTTTTTATTTTTTTCTTCCCCAACGACGACGACGAGGACGAACAAAAAGGCCCAAATTTACGAGCCACGAAATTCTTCGGTAAGTGTATATCGGGCGCGAAACCGAGAAAAGGTGAATAGGGCAGCGCGCGCGGCTTAGAGAGCCACAAATTATAGGCGACTGCTGGCGTCTTCGGTACGGGCCTTCTATTGTCCACTGTGACAAGCCTTTTTTTTTCGCCTTCTTCTCTCACCTACGGACGGTTATAAATCACCAGGTGCGCCTCTTTCAATCTCTCTCTGGGTTTTGATTTTTCGTAATTTTTTAGAACCGAGAAGATGACATTAATAAGCCCTTCTTTATGAGAGCTTTAGAAAAGATGAATTTTCAAAATGTGGGCCAAGTATACTTGGTACCAGATATATCTGGCGTTTGGTATTTTTCACTATTATTTAAGATAGCAGTGTTAGGGAAAAAAAAAAAAAATACTCGAGAATTTTATATATTTATTCTTGATGTATTTATATTATTATCAGCTGTTGTACTATTAAACTATATGAGTAAATCCGCCAAACTCTGTTTTTTTTTCAGTAATTTTGAAACTTTTTCAATTTTTGAAGCACACTCTTGAAATTTTGGCAATAATTCTTTAAAATAATAAGAAATAAAAAAATGTAGCGTGGATGGTCATAACAAGTTGCCTGAAAAAATTATTCAAACAATTAAATTATTATTTAAAAAAAATGAAAATCTGAGTATGACAATCGATTTTTTATTAAAAAAATAAAAGGAAAGATAGTATTTTTTCAATTAAAAGCTGAGTTTTTTCATAATAATCATCTAAACAACTTAAATTTTTTATAATAGTCATCATACGGCACTTTATGAATAGGTTAGGGTCTTTTTTTTTTTGATGTATTTTAATGTTGGCAATAATAATATATAGGCGATAATATTCACCTACTGATGTTTTTACACTAATCTACTATGTAAATTATAAGTAAAGAGCAAAAAAAATTGATAAATATAAGTTCATAACTACGACGTTGACCTGCCTGCTGCTGAAAGACATTAGTAAGTGTCGTCTGCTACAGGTTGAGTTCGAAGGTGCGAATAATAGAAAAACTCTTTTTTTTTTAACTAAATTAAGTTTTTTGGCTTTAGGCAGCTAAACTTAGTTAAAAAAAGTTATGTTTTATTGATCACACTTAAATTTGGAGACTTTTTTTTTAATCTGTGGATGTGCCAACTGAAAAAAACATTTTTTACAAGGATTCACGCTCGAACTTTTCAGAATAAAATGATGTAAACAATAGCTTATTTTGAAAGCACATTATTCGGATTGGTCTTAAATTATTCGTTAAAGTATGTAGTTTTAGATGAATACACATTTGTGGCGTTTGAATAATGCCTGAACCTGCAAAAACTTGAATAAATAGGTTATTCATTTTTATCAAAAACGTGTGGACACATTTTTAAAGTTATGTCATCTCTCGAAAAATATAGGCACAATATTTTTATGGGTCGTAAAACATTCCTTGAACCCAGTATTAATACCTCCATCAGTTGTAAATATGTGAAAAGATTGCCTGAAAAAGTTACAGCAGATAATATTTTCAAAACTTAGTTCCGGACACAGCGTTTTCTTGCGTTTTACAGGGTAAAACCTAATTTTTTAAACATTTGCATAAACTTTTCAGCATTTATATTTGTTTCCACAATCTCTAAAAGTGTAAATCTAAATAATTATTCAATTAAATATAAAAAAAATATTGTCTTAAACCTTTTTACTATGCCCGGACAGTGAAAATAAGAGTTTGGCGGATTTACTCATATACTTTCTGAGCACATTTATGTTAGTCTTGAAATGACCACCGTCTGAGGAAGCCACTGTGTGGCGAAACATATGTCACGGTTTAATTAAATGTAAAATAAAAATAAAAATAAATAAGTGAAGTAGAGACTACAACTATTGAAATTCATTGATTTATCTTATTAACAAAAAATTGTTTCCAATTTTATTTTAGAAAGAACAAGTTTTTTTATGAATGCAAAGAAATCGAAAAGTCGAATATATAATATATTCATAAAAATAAAATTAATGATGTTTTTTCATTTTCTACAAGTACCTGAACAAGTACCTTGCAGATCAATGATTATTCAAGATTTTGTTTTTTTTTTTTTTATTACTTTTTTCAGGACTTTTTCAGAAAATTACAAATCATCCAAAATCTAATTTTTTGCAAGCTTATAAAAAATCCTCGCAACCTCCTCCATCGAATCTCGTTTCACTCAGGGTATCAAAAAGCGGTCAGTATTTAATCGAGGAAGGAGTCGGGATTTAATGGGTGGCAGTTATCGCTGGCAGCGTGCGGGTGCGATACGCCGTGGCGGTAATGTTATTAGCGGGTCGTAAAAGGCGACGACGACGCACGGATTCCGGATTCCTCGATGTCAGAAGCGAAGGAGTACGAGGGGGAGGGGAGGGCATGACCTCGTGGAGCACACGAGAATGTGCTTCCGATAGTTGAGCCTTGGAATGCCTTTTTTTTCTCCTGTGCTGCCGGTATAGATTTTACCTTTTTTTTTTTTTATATGTGGGAAGTGAATTTTTGAGACTTCTGTTGTACACAGGATTATTTTTATATCAGCAAAATTATATTTGTATATTACTCAGTATAGTAATATTCTTCACATAAAATGATTTTTTTTATGATTATCGGAGAATATCAATGGTGCATTTGATATTTTATGAGACAAATTGAATATTAATTGAAAATAAGACACCAGTCGGATTTCCTTAAAGAAATTAAAATAGTTTTCAAGTTTTTTGGGGCAGTTCTGACGTTATTATATTTGCTATCGATTAATATAAAGACTAGGATGTACAATAATAAATAAAGATTTGTATTAATTGTAAACTATAATTTAAATAATTTGTTATAAGAAGCTATGTATTGTAGTAAAACTTGTTTATAGTTTACAACACAATGAAACTAATAGAATTTCAGAATTTTTAAAGAGATACAAAGATTTTTGTCCATACACATCAATCATCAAAGTTGTATTCGTTCAAACTACATAGATAAACTTTCGTGTAAAATGTATGTTACACTCTTGTAAAATTCCAAATGATAAATAATAAAGAATGTGGTATACATACATCGACAATTCAAAAATTTTTCAAACAACTACTAACCCAATTTTTTAAATACTAATTCCAACAAAAAAATGAATCCTTCAAAAGCCCTGATATTAAAACTAAAAAAGAAAAAAGGTAATCCTCGAGTTCTCGAAAATCATTCAATAATCCGAAATTCGGGGTACTCCATAATGCCCGATGAATATTTTTCGCTCGTCATCAGGGCCAAATCCCCGCAGCGCATAATTCAAGTCCATCTACGTCAAGCCCAATGGCGATGATGATGATGATGATGATGGTGATGTAATAACAGAGCAGCATAATATTGTGCTCGCTCGCGGTGCCGGGGATTATATCCATACACTTTCGTCAATTTGAAACGAGTGGCGAGGCATTAACATCAATCCCCGAGTTCGCCGCTGCAGTAAAAGGCTAACGAGGTATTAACGACGGTTGTCACTGAGTGTACTCGAAAAGAGAGCTAATTAGCCGGCCCGAACCCCGGGTTGCGAGGGGCAACCACCGACGATAAGAAGAAAATGAAGTTAGAGCGAGGACCTTTGGAAATTACCTGCTCTGCGAAAGTTTTGGCTTCATTCGTTTTGATTCCGAACTTTGGAGATCGCAGTGCAAATTCATTTATCGTGACCGGTTGTAAATGTAAAGTTGGTGAAAATTTAAATGCTTTGATTGTATTGGTTGATATTAAATCAAAGATAAAGTATTGTATATTATAGTTGAATTAGATTCACACTCAGCACTCAGCAGCAATCAAAAGATAGTATATTTCATAGTGAGCTTAGCATAGCCCAGCGGATACACCAGTCGACTTACCGTGCTACTGGTAAGAGGTTCGAATCCCTGATGCTTCAGTTGAAAATTAATCTATTTCAAATTGAATCTATACTGTAATTAATTGAAAAAAAAAAATTCAAAATTTTCATTTGTTTTTTTTTTATTTTATTTATTTATTTATTTTTTTATTAAATTTTAATGAAAAACTCATTAATCTCCAGAAGATAGATTTTAGTTTTCTTTGCTTTTCACTTCGTAATTTTTTAAAATATTAATTAAATTAAGGATAAACGTACATTGCATGTTAGCAAAGCTCTTATAACATAAATATCATCATTAAATACAAAGATTCATAAAAAATAGTTTCAAACAAAATAAAATTTTCTAATCCGTATTTTTATTTTTTTTTTCCGTGTAAAAATCCTGTTAACGTGTCAATTTGTCGAATCTCTGTCAAACAAACAACTCACAACTCGCGTGTCCTTTGTGTGGTACGAGTCCCACTGCACTTTTGTCATTGCTCGGTGTGTCGTGTCTTTTGTCGCCCCGAAACCGATGTTTGTCATCTTGAACGTCCCTTTGTCGCCCTAAAAAACCAATATCGATTCGTCCCTCGCAATAATTGTGAGAAAGCGAGTGCTCTTTTAAGGTTATTTGCAAAGTTAAATTATTCTCACACACAAGCAGGAAGCGGAAATCGCGTAAGTCCCTTGTCGTTTCCTTCGAAAGCGAGCGTATTGATCGTGCGTCAGGACTCATTCTTCATCTTTTCACAATAAATAAAAAAGAAAGGGAAATCGACTATTTGTATCGGTTGCGTCACACACTCGCAATTTGCCGAAATATGGTTGTGGTCGAGTGATTTCCGATGTCTTCTTCTCCTCCCTTCTGCATGTGAAACTCTTGTATTGAGAAATACAGTGATTAGACTCGACAAAGACCCAACCAATATTCTTCCTCCTTTTTCCTTTAGATATCACCGGGGATCACACTCAACGCACTCTGACGTGTTCCCTCGTCCGAGTAAAATATTAAAATCGTCCGAGACTCCGTATACATCCTCTTATTTTGAACGATCATGCAGCGCGAGGAAAAGCCCTACCCGGAGAGCAAACATCTCTGTTTGTTCTAATCACAGGCCCACCTTGCTGGTCCTCTCCATCAAACCAGAGCCTGGCAATTTTCAACATTCCCGCGCCAACTCGAGAGGAAAGTAAATAAATATCGAGCCGAGTCACGCCGTCAGGTGCGAATGAGAACGTCCCGGGCCTGCGAGTGATAAGCCCCAATTTAAGAGGGCGCATGCGTATCTGTTGCAGCATCTCGGAGCATGCACCGGGTCTCACGGATCCGGATACTTATGTCCGGGGTAATTGGTACTAAACGGGGGACACGTGTCGGAGGAGGGAGACCTTTGAGCCATCTCGAGAATTCAATTTGCGTGCCGAGGGATTTAACCGAGAGACGCTGGATGGGTTGGTATTTTGATAGATCACCGCGGACTCGATGGTGACTTGTGGCCTAATAGCTTTGAGCACGATTTTGCGATTTACTTTTAGAGCCTTTCCGGCGTTTTGGGATGTGATTGAAAATTTTTAAAGTTGAAGGGTCAAAGTTTATCGCAACTGTAAAAAGGATTGAGATTGGTACGTAAAAGTTGTAAATGAATTTTAAGAATTCGAGATTTTTTAATTCAGCCCACTGAGAGTAACTCTCCTTTTAGGAAGAATAAAATTATTTGTGGGTTCAAATCTAATTTCAGTAGCGATTTGAATTTTGCATTCGATATGAATTTTAATAACATTATAATTGTGTCTAGCATAGCTCGAAGCTTAGAGTATTCGGCTTGAAGATTAAGAGTTAAGGTTCGATTCAGCTTTTAGACATTCTTCTCTACACCACAACACAATATTATACAAAAAGTTGAAGACTGCAATAGTAGAAATAAAAAAAAATAATAATAATGTAGCTCCGACTTTTAAAAAAGTTTTTTTTATGCGTTTTTGTATTTAATTTAGTAAAATAAACCATGTTAAGCAAGTAAAGATTATTGCTAATAGCTCTTCTCTTTAGAGCTATCCAGGTATCTCTCTGCAGTACGACAGATACCCTGAATTACTATTCCAACAATGTTTTTACTCATTAAAATAAAAACTGAATTATAGGGGGAAAAAAACCACACACGAAGTGCTGTTCGAATTGAATAATAAAAATTAAAAAAATTATATTTGTAAAAATTTTGGTTTATTAAATTATATTTTACTCTGTAATTAAATTTTGAATTTTAATTTTATTACTTTAATTCATATAAATAAATTTTTTTCAGAATTTTCATTACTAAAAAATGTTTTTGAATAAACTTATGTAAAGAATCTTTTTTGAGAAAGCGGTTTTACTTTCAGCAGAGTTTGAATAGATACATTTATTTAATAAAGAGCTTTATGGCCGTGTAAACCTTAATGGTTTTAGTACGCCTTAATAAATAATAATAATTAATAAAGAGCTTTAATAAAATTAAATTCGGGTCAAGCGTGGACTAGTCCAGTGAGCAGTTCTGTAGTTTCACGGTCAATCTACTTTACAGTATTGATTCACATTAAAACTAAAGTACAAATCAAGCAAAGTCATACAATTAAAATAAAAAAAAATAAATTGCTTTCAAATATATTTTTTTAATACCTTTTGATAAAAAACTCGAAAAAATAAATAGTAAATATTAATAATGATAAAAACAACAATAATGCGACTTTGTTACATTAAAAAATTAATGAAGTTAAAACAAAATAATTTTAACGTAAATCATTTAAAAAAATTTACAATTTAACCCTTAAAGGCCACACCCAAATCCAGAACTGCCACACTGACAGTTATGTGGGGTCATTCTGACCCCGTGTGGCATTTAAGGGTTAATTTAAAAAAAAAGTACTCTAAAAAGTAAAGCTTCGTTGCTCAATTTGTTACTGACATCAACTGTTTTCACCAAAATCAAAACAAACGGTACATAGCATCTGTAAAACCAGCAAAAAAATTTGATTAAACGACCTTTGGGTGCATCAATCCTTCAATCGAATCCCAGTGCGCTTTCTCAAGAGACAAAAAAAAAAAAAAAACCCACCCGCACTTGCAGCAACAGCCACTATATACGTAAGAGGCTAATCGCATCGGTATAATTAATAGAGCCCGGGTGCAGCTTCCCTCTCTGTAATTGCCGTACGTCGAATCGATCGGGAGGATATTGATGAATCCAAACAATGTTTGAACAAATTGACTTTTACGGAATCGATAACACTCTCTCTCTCTCCCGCGTAGCTTTATCAAACCGCGCGGGGCAAGACACTTCCACACCCATCGTAAATCAACGTACAGTTACGTATTTTCCCCGCGAATCTGTATTAATTGCAAAGACCCACCCATAGCCCCCGAGGGAAGGGGAAGTGCGTGTATTAACACCAGCGCGAACGGAATGACAGGTCCGTAATCCACGTCCACCCACCTCTTTTATTTCGCATTGTTTCGAGTATATTTTTACGCGAGGGGTAGGAGGAGAAGCCGCGCCGCGGGGATCGTAAACTTTGAGGTTAGGCGCGAAGATGAAGAGGAAAATTTACCCCAACGTTTTTACGACGAAAGCACGCTGGACGGACCCGAGAGTTAGGGCCGATAAGAATCTTTAATTGTTGCGAGATTGAGTTTGATACTTTTGGAAAAATTGTTTTGATGATGAATGTTGATTAGGTTTGAAGAATAAAAATTCATGGTAATGAAAGTGGACAGCGAACGACTGTGTTCTCCAGAGTCAAAATCATTTTTGTATTTTAAAAAATTTTTTTAAATATTTCCGGGGACATGGACCTTTTAAATTATCTTGGATTAAAAGATTTTGAAAAAAGGTGCTTTGAGAAGTTTTTAAACGATTATAAATATTTCAAATGAATAATTTTTTGGTGAGTCTGGAGTGAATAGCCACTCGGTTTACAGAGCGTTTGAATCCTCGTTGGAGCTTCAAAGATTTTTCTATTTGAAACAGAAATTATTTTTTATTAATATTTTTTTCGAGGAATAATTTAGTCAAACAGAATAAGTTTTTTTAGTCATTTTATATGCATAGTTTTTAAAAGCGTTCTTTGCTTAGCCCCAAGCTTAGCCCCATAAGAAAATGATGAAGGATCTATCCGTAATTTAACCACAAAGAGGATTATGCTACTTATACAATAATACCAATATAGACAATATTGGATTGCGGTGTAGAGCTGTTGGTAGACAGCGATGAATTATTGATAAGGAGGATGGTTGAAAAAAAAAAAAAAAATTTTTGTATAAAAATTTCCTATGTATTTTTTTTGAGAAATTTCTAGTGAAAAACAATGTACACTGCAAACAAATTTAAAACTACAATTAAATTTTTTATTCGAA
This sequence comes from Encarsia formosa, assembly GCA_038277355.1. Lineage (NCBI taxonomy): Eukaryota > Metazoa > Arthropoda > Insecta > Hymenoptera > Aphelinidae > Encarsia > Encarsia formosa. The sequence continues at coordinate 23,091,283 of CM076184.1, forward strand.
TTTATAATTGAAAGCTTCTACTTTACTCATTTTTCACTATTATTACTACTATGATAGTAGTACTATCATTGTTTACTTTTGAACTCTGAAAAAAAAAATCATTCCGTATTTTTTTGCAATCTCAAAAAACATCAACGTAAGATTTAAATAAAATTTCATCACGCCATTTACATTTTTAACTCAGCTCGGTATTTTAAAATCAATCGAACCCAACCGCATGTGAAAAAAAAACTCTCCACGGCAATAAAATATATTAGAGTCCCGAACAATTCATTAAACCCCATCCCCCCGGCAATTGCAAAACCCGGCGTGCACCGTGTAAAACCACTTATGCCTGTAAATGGCGCGCATTAACGAGTAGGCCATTGTCTCAGAACCGCGGCGTCGATATGATTTATCAGCGATCTATATAAATCCTTATCAAAAGGCCGCCGCTGGTGTACCTGTCGAGCCTCCCGGTACACGTGCACGCCTGGCCACTCTCGCGTGATCCACGTATGGCATGTTTGCGCACAATAAGTTACCGCGGGATGCAAACAATTTTTCCGAACTATCTCTTTCAGTAAAGCGTTTTATCTTTATTTTACCTCCATCCACCCACACCGCGTTATGAGTATTTGTGATAAGGTTTTACACGTTAGCGCGAGTCGTGAATTTTTATTGCAAATACGAGGGGCTGCTAGGTGGGGGACGTTTTAGCACGTTCGTTTCGCTCTTTATGTGCCATTATCTGGCCGAGTAGAGTCACGTTGTGTACTGTTTCAGGTAACGATGCTTTTTTTTTTTTTTCGTGTTTAACAATTTACTTACTTGTAATATCAATGTGGGTGCACTTTATTGGTGTTTCGAGCTACCGTCCTGTTGACTCGGCCGTTATAACTTTCCTGTTTTATTGCGTTTGCGCGTACAATAGTTAAATTTATTTACTTATTTATTGTTGATGAACGTTAAGGTTGTTCTTTTGAAGTGTGTAAAACAAAGTGTTCCATAAAACTGTCGCAATTCATTAATGTCTTTGCATACGTTAAATCTTGTTATTTAATATTGATGGCTTATTGTAAATGTATATGTGCGAGAGTAGAAAGAATTAGGAAAAGTTACTCAAGTCAATTGAAAATTACCGAGCTTTTGAGAAATTGAAACGAGACTGATCTTACCAATAAAACTCTTACAAAAACTTATATATATACAAACAAAGTAGTCGTTGACTTTTGTTGTTTTTTTAATATTAAAAATTAAAATTTATTTGTTATTTTTATATGATCTATTACATGTTATGATTTATACCTTATACTATTTCAAGAACAATTTAATCAAATAATACATTTTTTTAGACACCTGCAGAAGAGGAGGGTTCATACCCTCGAAACGTTGTGCAATAAATAAATATATTCAAACAAATAACATCTTGTTTATTTTGCCTGGTTTATCAAAACAAAGTCACCCTACATTATTATTCTCCACTAGGCAATACAAAGTTGATTCTACATTATAAAGCACGATTTACATCGATACAAGAGGTAATAGATGAGTATTTAAATTCTCAAAAAGAACTCAATAAAAATTAATGTATAATTTAAGGACCAGACAATACATCCCTTGTCAGTAAATCAATAGCTCCGTCACTTCCTCTAATCTTTCCTAATCACGTAAAAGAAAAATTACGACACCCACCCAGCAAACTAAAAAATCCAGTCTCCAGTTTCATGCCTCAATTTGAAAATCCCGGTCCAGAAGTTGGCTTAATTTTAAAATCAAACCGAAAAAAACTTTCCGGGAAGCTCGAACATCGCTCGCGTCGTTTGAAGGCTGGCCGCGCTCGGAAGCGGCCTCAAATCCTATTTGCCCGAGCGTTTAAGCCTGCACCGTCGTCGTAATAAGAGGAAGCTGCGACAATTAGCACCTGGTCGCCGCTCCTGGGCTACACACGGGTATGACTCTTTGTTGTCGTTGGGTCCCTAATGTCTGTTGACCTGGAGAAAATAGGATTGCAGGTGAAAAACGGGTTTACACTGCTGGTTTACTGGTTTTTGGGGGGTAAGCCTGGTTATATCTTTCGAAAATATACTTAGAACACTGCGACAAATTATCGGCACGTGTTTATCGGCTTGGTTAACGCTCTTTCTGTTCGCGGGAGAACGATGGGCTCTAATTTTTTGGACCAATGTTTAGGCTGACGGAGAAACTGTCGTAAAACTTGGACAAACTTTGATGTAATGTTTATCAAGGCACGTGCGGACGTGCGAGATGGGTTTTAAAGGTACCTGGAAACCTCACCGCTTTTATGATTTAAACGTTTTTAATGAGGTCAGTTTTTTTAATAGTCTTTCATCAGGTATGATTTATTATAAATCGATGGATGATTTAATTTAAAGAATGTTCAAGGTTTATTCTAATGACTTTCTATAATTTTGGTTCCAATGTGATTAATCATAAAAAATTTTACGGGCTCGGCCGCTCTTTCTAATTGGAATTGACACTGAGATTATGGTGGGGAGGTAGGTCCAGGCAAATTCCCCCCACAAAGGCCATGTTGGATTTAGTGAATCAGATAGAAACTTCCCTAGCGCCGGCCATGTTTTCATGCCCACCATGAATGCACCTTTAGTCCCAATATTTGATTACAATAGAAAATTTCAAGTTTCGAAGAAGAGCAAAATTAATCGCCAAAATATCACAAAAAATGCCACTCCCTATACTCTGATATAAAAAACCAAATTTTCTTCGCCGAGTTATATACCATACCGCGTACACACTGCTTCAACAAAATCTTGCACAACAATGATTTAAAAGCAGTTCTTAAAGTATCGTAATTTTTCAGCCATTTTATATTTTTTATAGATTAAACTAAATTCTTTGGTACTTTTACGGTTATTATTCTTTCCAACTGTCCCAAAAAAATAAGTTTTGCAACAATATTTAAGACAAAGTTTCTAACTTTGAACATTTATTGATCGTATCATAACACTTCGAAGATAGCATTGTTCATTCAAGATTAACCATCGGCACTATTTCTGTCAGTCACCAAACCCTTCTCGCAAAATCCAAAACTGTCTTCCCTCCCAGCATTATCTTTAGCGAGGGAGAGAAAAAAAAAAAAAAAAAAAAAACATTTTTCCCCTTTCTTAAAGAAAACAACCTTTCCCTGGAACCCAAGAAATAATAATAAAAAAAAGGCGCTTGGCTGGCTGACTTGCACAGGTGGAAGAACGTGGCAGGCCACGACAAAAGAAATCATCCGCCACCGGCGACATGAATATTCAGGGCGCTAGCGGCAGCAGCGGAGTATTTGCATTTATTAAAACACAGCGCCACGGCCGGGAAGAAACCCTTTATTTAAAGTACGCCAGGGCCTCCTGCAGCACGGTAGGATAATTGCTACCTTGCCAGTCCGAGGGTCTTGTTTGTCGCTCCCGAGAGCTCCGCGCTGGCCCGAGAATATGAATGCATACTTGTTTCCGGGACGCTTATTGTTTCTAACTAGAGTACTTTTCATCAAAATGGCTTTTCAATACTTTGTGTGTGCGCGGCGTTTACCTTCGGGCCCCCGGGATCATTGTTTTTCTCGGTAGTTGTTGTTGCCCATTTGCATCGACGGGAGATTTGTTCTTCTTGGTGGAAGATGTATTTATAAATTGTGAGAGAGTCAGTTTTTTTTGCACTCCAGTGATTTTTAGAAATGTCAAAAATGTTGTTTCTGTTTTAGAAAAATAAGTGTTTTGACTTTGACGTATATTTACTGTGATCAGTTGAAAACTAATACTTACTGATTTATTTGATATGAGGCACAGTAATATCTGTATCTTTGTAAAGAATAATATTGTCCTGAAATCAAAGTTAAATGAAAATCCACACTGTAAAATTTACTATGATTTAATCATTACGATAAAACGTTAAAAATAATGTTATAAGACTACTCATCTTATAATTTATAACTACATTACAGAATAATATCATGAAGAACGCGGTAAAAAACTACAAAGTTAATTTAAACTGTAAGAAATTTCAAACGTGGGTGTGGGCAACAATGATACTTTGAAAATTAATTTTTCACACCACCACCGGACTCGAATGATTTACAACACCTTTTTAAATATTCTAAAACCGTGATTATCAAATTTGAACGAGATGCAGTATTTGTTATTTTAACAAGGGGGGTATAATACCGTTACGTGTGTAGGAAACTCGCGGGCTGGGTATGTACCGCGAGGCATTTATTTCGCGTCGAGCATTTATATTTAGAAAGCACGCAAACAAAGGTGTGTACCGATTTGCATGGATAATTACTCAAGCCAACAGATGTTACCAAAGATTTGGCCGCGTTATCACCCGGGAGACATCATTTCAACACGTTTAATATTACATAATTTCAAATTATCCGAGCCAACATTCATAATCACCAAGAAACATATTTTATTCAATATAATTTATATTTAAAGTAACAGTTATTTTTGTTTAAACAAATTATAGGACACGATACTTAATGTCGCGTGTCCCCAGTTTGTCTCTCCAGCGAGTTCCAACATGCAGTTGGTGCAATCAACTCGATACTCGTTGTCGAGTGTGAGATTTCGCGATCTTATCCACGTATCCATAAAAGCAGCGATGGGATCTGCAGAAAACGGTGACACAGGCCCATAAAATCCTCATAATGCAGCTCATTTAACCCCTTACAATCAAGCAATTTGTCTCTCTCTCTCTCTCTCTTGTTTAGTTTATCTACCACGAAACTCTCCGCATGCAAATTGTTCGATTACCTCACTCGCTACTTTTAATCCACTATTTGTCCAATCAGTCCTTCTCCTACAGGTGCGCGGGGGTGTGGTCGAGACGTGGGAAAGTCGCTTCTGTTTCATAACGAATGGAATATTCGGTGAAAATCGTTGAGCATTGTTTTAACCCCCGTGATGAGAGAGTTCACAAGCATTGTTTTCGCGAATCGACGAATTAATCATACTTCGAGTTTCATCGACGAGGCGACAACGAGACCTTCACCCGCGAGGAGCATAACCAATCGATCGATCAATCGTCCTCCCGGGGACGGACGGCAAGGTTGATCCTAATCGCGGATGCCCGCTGCGCGTGGATGTCGAGACTCTTGTTTTTCTCGCTCGCCGAACTGTTTGGAAGAAAAAAAGCTATCGGGCAGAGGCGTGACGGTGGTTAATGAGCAGTGCGGTAATTACGGCCAGCTGCAGGGCTTTCTCTTTTTTTACCATTGGCCGGGACGAGTGAGGATGGGTGGTGCAGAAAACAAGAGTTTTCGGGTGCAATCTGCTTCATTGGTTGCGCAATAATCAGTCGTTGATAAAAATTTTAATGTTTACAACTATATTGTACTGAAGAAAAATTATTTATACTACTGAAACTAGATCTTTGTATTGTGTACTTATGTTCTGTTCTACCATGTAGATCCAGCAAAAAGATTCTAGTCAATCTTTTATTGCACAAAATTTGTAGAATTATTTTGTAGTAGTAATGAAAACAGAAATGATAACGATAATTGGCATAAGTACTTAGTAATTTTTACAATCAAGTTCTTTAGCACACAACTACATTGTGGTAAGGGGGCAGAAAACAAAGATGTTCCCAGGTCTACCGTTGACATGTCGCACGCCATTCCATGCAAATTAAAGCCGCGCGAGCGAGCAATAAACTTCATCGCCCCTAATTAGAGCCGCACTAATTGCCAATGGAAAAAAAGCGGGAAGTGTCGGCGTTATCGGATCTCTCTGCGTTTGACTTCAAAAATCTTCTTGTTAAGCGGGGATTGTAACTGCGTGAAAGTTCATTTGCGCAAGTTGATCGATGCTGGATACTTTTTGAAAGGGGGGGGGGGGGAGGGAGGAATTATAATGAGTTGGAAATTTGTGTGTGAAAATCGAGGCTTTTCATAGAAAAACACACCGAGCGCAGCGGACACACCTAGCTACTGTGTCGTGTTTATAGCTTCTTGTCAATTAGTTATTTCGACGGGAGTTTTATATCTATTTAAATATTTTTTTTTGCTTGCTCTCGGGTGCATGTATGTACATACTTGCGTGACACTAAGTGTATCTCGAAAGTTCATTACTCTTTTATAAAATCGTTTGCGCCATGAGAAAACAAATCCTTTTAGTGTAGAAAGATTTTTTTCGAAGTAGCGTTTAGAATAGAATTTGTTTAAAATTTATGGCTATTAAATTTTAGTCGAGGTTTAGTATTGTTATTTTAAAAACAAAAAATTATTCCGATGAGTTATTCAGAATTAAAAAAAATACACTCATATCCACAAAAACTTACTTTTTTTTTTTAATCTAGTTCGAAATTCGAGATTCTGACTAATATTATAAACTATACTATAAAATGCTGAACTACGCTGGCAAGCAGTTAGCATCCTATCAAGTTGCAAGTCGTGAGCTGGAATCGAACCGACATGTCTTCGATTATACGAATACATCGTTCTTCCCGCAGAGCCACTTTATACTACATCACCCGCTTAAATTATTCCTAATAATAAATTAAATATTAATTTTGCTATCGAAGGTTTATGCTGTGTGGCTTTTTAGAATTAAACTAGATTAGTTAATTTTCTTATAGTACTATAAAATTCTAAACTAAACAGAACGTAATGTGTCTTAGTAAGAAAAGTATTGTACTATCATCTGTAAAATGTTGAGTTCAAATCCCGTTCACATAAGCTGTGACACAAATTATGTCTGTTTCTAAATTGCTTTAGAATATCAGACAGCTTGAAAAAAAAATTTATCTGATTTTGTTTGGTTAAATCCTACTTGAGTATTTTTTTTTTTTTTTTTTAAATAATTATTTAAAATAAAACTTGTTTCTAGTGAAAAAAATCTTTCATTTAAATCTTTATGTTTACTTTTTTTATGCTGCATTAAATTGTACAAAAAAAAAATCTCTTTTAATTTTAAAACTTTCAGAAAATGGTAACAACACACCTTTATTTTTGGTTAGATTTCTCGTAAAAGAAATACTACCTAAAAAAAACGAACGCATAATTTTTTTCCCCACAGTAACCCCTTTTTTCATACCCGTGGGTGGCAAACCGAAATCCTCGTTAACGCATCCTCGAATAAATTCATCTCCTCTCTCGAAAAAAAAAAAAAAACAAATCATCGGGAGCGGTAGTCATAAACAATGGGGTCATTACTCGATGTCCAATATCCCCGATAGCCTTCTCACGCGCGCGTACAGCCCGATAAAATAACATTTTAGGACGCGTGAAATTGGCTGCAGCCTTACGAGCCATAACCGATCCACTAAATCTGTAAAATAATTAAGCACTAGCCTGCTTCCGGAGAGGACCATTTTCAAATTCATCGAATCGAGATTTTTAACGTCTCAATCAGAGTCCCCCCCGGGGGTTGGTTCTGGCCTACTGGTGGTTTTTCACAATCGCTCGATTCCCACGATTTCACTATCTATTAACGCGATCGATTAATCCCCGCGTGTAACATGATTAACGTGAGGTGAATTCTAATCGTGAAAGTTTAAGAGTGCACAAGTGCAAAGCCGCCGCCGCGGCTATCTCAACGGCGCGATCGACAAATGCGATGATAAATAATACAAGGCTGCCGGAGTTTTAGCGACCGCGGCTGAGGGTAATGATAGGCGCGAGCGCGTGGAGATCTAATAAATCTTAATTGTCTAATGGCCGCTGATTCAATACTCCTGATTGGCCCGACTGGAATTCGATGAAAATTTGCATGACTATCGGCCGGGATCTATACTCCGAGTTATGGCTTTATTTTACCGAGCTTGTTTTTTCGACGGGTTGTCAACTGGTCGGCAGCAACGGTGATGAAAAAATGATAACGAGGGACGAGCTTGTACGACAACGTGTACGAGCACGTTAATTGGCCTTAATTCGATTAACGATAAGCCGAGAGAGAGGAGGAGGAGGAGGAGGAGGACCTTATCCGAGGATCGAGGGAGCGAGCGATTAAGCGGGAGCCGGAAATCAGTGACCAGTTCTGTCCCCAGATATCGTATCTACGGAGATTATAAATAATTACGCGTAATCGGGGCATTCCGGTGCCCGGGAGATAAATGCTTGGCCCCCGGGGCGTGATGACAGTTTACATGTTGAGCGAAGTGAGTTGGGTTCGAGTTTAAGACTGGTGTGGTTGACAAAACGTTGGGCCGCCATGTAACCAAGCCCTCAAATTTTAATTTCAAATGATTGGTAAAGAATATTTAAAAAATTTTAATAACGCTTTAGATAAATTTTTTTTTTATATAAATTATGAAAATATTTTTTTATGCATTTAACTCGGTTAAATAAACTGCAATGAATGAATTTTCTATGGCTGGAAAAAGTTAGCGCAACGTACTGATAACGATAGTAATAATTATTTAAATATGTCCAATTTAATTCTACTCGTATCAAATGGAATTTAAATTATTCATCGTTACATCGTAAAGAGGTTTAGTCGAGAGAGCGTTCAATTGCTAACCCAAAGTTCTCGAGTTCAAATCCTCGCTACCAACATACTACTACACATTGTGGCAGTTTTAAAGCAATAAATCCAAGTACCTGGTAAAATAAAAAATAAAAAAATAAAAAAAATCATTGTAGTTTAAAGAATAATTTTTTTTTATCTCTGAAAAATACAAATTTAAATTTTTCATTTTAAATTTAAATCTGTGACTGATAATTTTTATTCTCACAATTAGTGGAATATATCACGGTTTTCGAGTATACTAAATTTAAAAACTTAATTATGTCGTAGTGGGGTCTGTTCGACAGAGCATTTGCCTCTGAACTCAATAGACCTGTGTTCGAAACCCACTCACTCTTTTCTCACTTGCTTCTACACTCAGAGAAGCCCGGTATGACAGTAAAGGCAGCAGCGTGCATTAACTGTTAAGTCGTAGATGCAAACTTTAACAGTTAATGCGTCCCGCATATCGAATTTAAAAATTTACTGATGATTATTATACTTGCATACAAAATGTTGAGTATTAATGTTTTTACTAAAATATAAATGCTTTGATTTATACCATACAAATGATAAACTAGATTTCATGCACAATTCCGCGCAAATACACCGAGCGTAATCGCACTCGCACGCCGAAAATATTTTGATTTGAACAGTTAATGCGGGAGGTATAACAGTATAATAATCATCAGTAAATTTTTAAATTCGATCTAGTTAATATGATGAACATAACCCCGAACATACGTGAAAATCAATTCGACTTGATACTTAACAGTTAATACTCGTCCCGCATTAACTGTCAAGACGCATGCATTAACTGTTAAAGTTTGCATCTACGACTTAACAGTTAATGCGCGCTGCCTTTACTGTCATACCGGGCTTCTCTGAGTGTAGATACAAACTAAATCTGCTTCCAATTGCTTCGCAGCTAATATCATTCGCAATACAAAAAAAAAAAAAATCTTCGTACAGGGTATTCTACGATTTTTTTTACAATTTTTCACCCTATTCTTTTTGATAAATCACGACTAGACCTTTGAAAATTTTTTAGCTGAGAAACATGCAAAATTTCAGAAAAATCTTCAAACAGGGTATTCTACGATTTTTTTTACAATTTTTCACCCTATTCTTTTTGATAAATCACGACTAGACCTTTGAAAATTTTTTAGCTAAGAAACATGCAAAATTTCAGAGCGACCGCTCGCATCGGTAAAGTGTCGTCCTACTTTCGGTCGAAAAATAGAATCGATAGTTGGCCGCTGTAGCCAGGAGAGAAATTCGGACGTGTTTGTAATCAATTTCCCGGCGTCATTAATACCACCGATCGCATCGTCCCGGGGAGTGATGCGCAGCGCCTTGTTAATATTCAGCGACGAGTTGGGAGTGAGTTATTAGCAGTGGGAATCGTAAAATCCTTCGGCCTACCTTGCCGCTGCTGCATACACACGGGTGATGGAGGAAACTACAAAATTTTATTGCCGAGGCTTTACTGGCCACTAGAAAGTTACTTGTTAATATTGAAACTGAGCTTATGCTACTGTGTTCTCAACAACTGTTACTGTGCTGCGAGAAGGAATCTTCGCGAGGCTTTTTTAAACTTCGTGAAAGGTGTAATTCACTTATATCGTACTTATGTAAATGAAAAGTAAAAGTTTTGGAATGTAACAAAACGTTGTTATCAGAATCTGAGAATCGAGTTTTAAAACTCTATTTTAATCCCAAATCTAATGTAAGAGTTATTATTGTCGACGGATCAGAGTAGACTTATATGATCTACTCATATGATATCTTATATGAGGCAATTAAAGATTCTATATTATTCGTAGACTACTTAACACTCAAAATATGAAATTTATATTATATTTTAAAATAAATTTAAATAAATTATATGCACAAAAACACATTTTCAGCAAACTTAAAATTTTCTTTACAAATATGTTTCAATATTCTTGCACTTGGATTCTAATAGTTAAATATTAATCTGAGTATAGAATTGAACTTCAGATCCTCAATGTTGGAGTCAAACGCTTAATCTAAGTGATGAAATTATTTTTGAGATTCTCAAAAACTAAAAACAAGTTAGTTTATCATTATCTAAAACAAAACCAAACTCAAAGTACTTTATTTGTAATTATTTATAGAAATTTGTACACATGGACATAAAAACATTGTTAATAAAAGGATAAAATTACAAAATTGTAACATAAATTCAGTGAAGAAATAATTTAAAGCATAATTTAAACGAGCCCTCTTAAAATTTATAATCCTCATGATAGTACTCCACCAACTTCATCTCGTCCCTTGATGAATTACAAAAAGAGTCCTAATCGATTTAAAAACAATTTGAATTTACAAGCCCGCAGGGCGCATCTCGACTCATTTGCGTGGCTTAATCGCGCTCGAATATTCTCCCTTGGACATTAACCGCGGTCGAAAAAGGGACGAGGATCAAAACAGCACTCAATCTTGCCAACTCTCCATGAAAGTCTTCTTTGAAGATGTGACAATTTGATGTATAGCGGGCCCTTTTTTTCAACTGTCCGTCACCCTTTTTTTTCTTCTTTTTTTTTCAGCAAATCAAATTTGTTTTTTCGTACATTTTTATGATGTTTGATGAAAAAATAAAAGAAAATCATTTATCGAACCCCGAGTAAACTCAGATTTCAAACGCTATTTCAATCATCCTCCGGCCCACGTCAATCATGCCGTCAACGCTGCTTTTCCCTCCCGTTCTGCAACCCCGTTTGTTTACCCACCTACGGTATGGACGAAAAAATTAAGCGGAGTCATGAGTTTTCCGGGAAGCTTATTTAACCGCGACAAAAGTGTAAATTGAATATCGACCAACCATGATCGGTGCAGGGGCTGAGTCCATTACGTCCCCTCCCTCTTTGTTCTTTCAGTATCGATTCCAGGTAACTACCGGCCATTTTGTTGTGCAAGGGATTGACATAAGTTAATGGAGTGCGTAATTACAGTTTAATCATTCCTCTACCTTTTGTTACGATAAATTTTGCTCGTAAATAAACCGAGATAATTTGTGAAATAATATCCCCACGCGCGTTGTCTTTTCGATGGTCTCGTGTCACGCCATTCGGCAATCGAAACGTAGACAATGAAATATCGCATTATTGTCAGCTGGGCTGTTCCATCGGTCTGATAAATGTGACCAATCGACTGTTTTTTGAGTTGTTATTAAACATTTCTTTAGGAACAAATTTAATGCATTGGTTGTACTTTTGAAAAAAAGTTACAAAAACTTTCCAGCGGTCATTAGACGATGCTTTGACGTTTCAGGACTGAGAAGAAGAGAAGAGAATAAATAAAAGTTATTTGTGACACACTGTACTCACCTCGAAAATCGTAGGCGTTTGTCCGTGTACCTTATTGACTCGGTCCGTGAATGAAGGCTTTGGGTCGTTGTTGTTGAATGGGAACGTCGACTCGGGTCTGAAGTACCACTGCAACAAACAAAAAAAAAAAAATCAACGAGCTTCGATCAATCTCGATGATACCATTTCTCCGTCCCGGATCATTTGTAAGAAGGCCGGTTGAAAAGGGAAGCCTTAGATGAAAGGAACGGCTCTGTCACAACGACTAATGATATTTTTATACCCGCGTGGTACTGTAACAAACCCGAGGCCTTAAATAATGTTACTCGCTTCGGGACGACACGTTGAAGCGAGGGGCGACATTAGCGAGAATTGAGACCCGAGATGGATGACGAGAGTTAGCGGGTGCGTGTGGCCCCGAGCCCATTGTTGCGGGTGAATAAAGAGGTGAAAATACCTGGGAAGGTGGATCATCACCGTGACGCTGTTTAGAACTTTTTTTTTTTTTTTTTAATAAAATAAAGGGAAAAATTTTTGAGTATAAATATTCAAATTTTTGTATTTTACATGCTGAAGTTTCTTTTTTATGTGGTAATCTAGTTTTTCTTCGCAAATTTTGATGGTATCGATATGAAAAAGAAGGAAAAAAATTTATAATGGAGACCAATTACATTGTCAATTTATTTCATTTTTTTTTTCATTGTTTAAATTATCTCGGTAGAGTTTTTGAGTGTGGTTCTAGTGAAAAGACATTTAATAAGATCAGTCAGCGCAGAATCGAACTTATGAAATTTCAATTACTAGCCCATTACTGTGCTGACTGAGTTATTTCGGGTCTGTCTGAAAGTTGTTCATAAGTATTGGCAAGAATCTACTAATATTAAAAATAAACTACTGATTTCAGTATCTAGTCTAGAAAATAATTTCAATGATTCGATTAATTTTTATTATGACAATTACAGAGAAAAAAAGTCGATTAAAATTAATAAAAATTGTTAATTTTAATAAATTTAAAATCTTAATATTAGCCAATAGTAAACGGTTTTCGAATCAATCAGGAAATAAATTTCGTATTTTTTATTTTAACTAACCTTAAATTAATTTTAATTAACAGCAACTTTCACATTATTTACTGTCTATTTTTAAAATGTTTGCAGAAGAAAAATGTTAAAAAAACACATCTTTATCCAATCAGTCTCAAACAAACAAGTGATGAAAATATATAATAAACGGGAGTACGCGGGTTAAGTAGCTGCACCAAAAACTCGCGCTCGTCGTCCAGAAATTCGCGTCGCCTCCTTGAGTAACTTCTCGGAAACGAGCTAAAATTACAGCGTGTTTTGATACGAGACGCGTAATCACTTGGTGGTCGCCCGAATTTGCGGTCATCTGGCAAGTGTCTCTTGTCGCTCGGCGGTGTGTACCCTGCGGAGTTAGACAAACAAACCAGCTCCGAACCCAAGAAAATTTTCTCTTTCACAAAGGAGATATACGCGATTAGCTGTTTACGCGTTACAAAAATAAAAAAAATAAAAAAAAGTAAGTGTGACGAGGAAGTGATATTCGTTTTTTTTTTGGAGCGAGCTAGCTAAACGACACTTTGGACTAAATGAGACCGATCGATGTTTTTGTCGCGTCACGACGATGTCGAGGCGTTACATTTATTACGCGAGGTGTATCGTACAAGATACGGAAAAAAAAATGACGAGGAATTGCTCCCTCGTCACCGGGGTGTCACACGCCGCTCGGGCGTGCAAGCGTGACGCTTCGTTGACGGTGTCGCGACACTTCCTGATTGGTTATTTTCTTTATGCCGCGGCTCCCCCCTTCGAGACCCGTTATGGCTGCAGTGAGGGACTAAAAAATTGATTGGTTCGAACGTAAGTATAAAGACGCTTCTGTCGTTTATATATACATTTATTTTTATTCAAACTTTGTTATGTGACATGACTGAGGATGTTAAGCGACAGTTGCGTCATTCTAAAATTGGTCTGTCATTTTCATAACGATGATGACGAAGATGACTAATTTTTTTTAAAGTTAAAAAAAGATTTTGTTTAAAATTTTTATGAAATCTAAGCAAAACATATATGATCAAAAACAAAGAATTAATCTTAAATGATAATTCATAAAGTAACGTCATTTTTTGGTCATGCAGGTTTTTAGTAATCTTAATCGTTGACCTATTTATTTTTCAACAAAAGTTTTAATCCATATTACATTGATAATCTATCAGAAACTCGTTGTTTGGCCATACATACTTGATCACTAGGTTGGAACTATGTTGATTGATAAAAGATATTATCAAGATATTATAAAAATTTATCAATCACACGTAGGTCTTATTTTTATTAAGAACCGATTTGAATAATTTTTACATTCAGAATTGAACATCTCTTAAGGTAGGACCGCACAAACTAGAAAGAGATGTGTTAAAAATCTAAGACTTTAGGAAGTCGAAGATAAATATTAAAAAATGAACTAAATTTTCAGAACCTGGGGGTTTTTCGTTTTTGAGTAATTGAATATTAACATCGCGTCGATTTAACCCGTAGTCTTATGGGAGAGCACATTTTTTATACAATTTTTACATAATTACATGTGATCAAGTTTTCAGAATATTTGTCAGTTTAACTAGAATGCACAAGAATCACATAGAATTAATTAAATCATCCATTCGGTTCCTATAAGTATTAATAAAAAACAAAAATATGTGTTTTAGGTTAAAAAAGCTTCTGCTGCTAATGCACTTCTATATCTATATACGCTTGAAGCTAGTCAAATGTTTAACCGAAAATGCATCTTGACTAGAGCCGTAGGTGCGGTCCTACCTTAAGATATATAATATTTTTCTATTTGTCAGAAAAAGACAAGATCGAGTTTAGTGTTCAGGGTAATTTAACATTAATAGATTCCCAATAATGTAGCTAAGGATCTAAAACCCAACTTTCGCTAAGAAATCAAAGCTTATCAGCCACCCGGAAAGTACATCGAACGACCGCGCAAACGGATAATTTTCCATAAAATCTAGTGAGGAGGAGGGGGGGGAGTAAGGAGGATGGCTAGAAAGTTATATTAAAAGATCGCCGGCGCGCATCGTTACTTACTGCGCGCCGGGTAATTAGAAATTCTACGGGCGGTGGCCGCTCCTGCGGCACCTACCGCAGTTACAGGAGCAGACGCGGTATATCAAAACCCGGGGGGGGAAGGATTTCTCGTCGAGCAGGAAGCCGCGGCAATAATTCGGAGTCCGAGCGCGCGTTCTCACACGCGTGTGTTAACTCTTTGGATCGATCGAAATTCGTGTCGCGGTATCGATCTTCCCCGACAATTTGGACAAAGATACTTTGAGAGTACAGTGTTTAATCAACCTGATTTTGTGTGCATGTCTTGATAATTTTTTAACTTTTTTTTAATTCATTGAAGGGAGAGTTCAGATTTGAGGTTTTTGAGTAGATTCACCAATTTCAAAATGTAATTAAAAAAAAAAATTTTTGATTTTTTTTTTCAAATGAAGTACACCTGATGAAGATAGCAAATATAAAAGAATTTCTTCTGTACAGCACATAAAAAACAAACTTATTTCTTCAATTTAGTTTAATTTGTTCAATTTTGTTTAAATTATTTAAATAAAAAATAATTGATTTGATCAATTATAAAAAAAATTTATTTTGATTAAATGTTAATGTACACAATAAATTTATTAAGTATATTTATTATAATGTTTAGGGCTCGGTCCAATAACCCACAGAAGAAATATGGCAAAATTGAAATATTTCAGACCGTACTTTTTTGACTGTTGAAAGAAAAAATATAGTCAAGGCCAATTTAATTTTTCATAAAACGCTTCAAACATTACAGAAAAACAACAAAAATCAAGTCCAATTCCAACATCGAATCAAACAAAAAATTAAAAAACATTACCATAAGAAAAAAAAAAGAAAACCTTCCGCGTAAAAAAGCTCTTCATTAGAGTTCCAGAAACCCGCGTGTAACAGACACGAATAACGGAGCCAATCCCCGCGATACAAAATTAGTCCCTGCCACGGCACCAATCCCGAACCTCCACGTGTATAATTAAAAGAAGACCCAGTTTTAAAAAATCCAACCGCGTGCCGGTAGGTTTGAAAAATACTATTGATCCATAGTACCGGTGCCCGGCTCTCGACTGTCTAGCCTCAAGTTTACCCAAGGAGTGAAGTGCGCGCAGCCGTGTTATTATCACGGCTCTTCGCATGCGCGGTGGTCAACAAAAACCAAATTCCAACTGCACTTTTATCTTTTGTAATTTTAAGATCGCGTCGCGTGCTACTCGTGGGAATGTTTTTCTTCCTTGCCGCTATCGATAATAACCCGCGCTGAATTTTTAGCGAGGACGCGATTCCTGCCGCGTCACTTGTGTAAACCCGATGTCATAAAATATCTCCGACGATTGAAAAAAAGAAATCTCTCTCCGCCTCCTTTTCCAATTGGGACGATCACAATTCGTTCCTTTATTTCTGGACCAAACAAAGGAACGCTCATTTAAATAATGTCTCAATCATCCTTGCTTTCGGTCGCCAAATATTGACCCATGGATGGTCAACCATATGTCCACCCAATAATCGCATCCGCCGTACAAATAACGATCGTTCCGCCCTTTTCCGGTCTGGGGACAGTAGCACGAAATAATACCTCCCGGGAACCAAACAAGAAAAAAAAGTGATTTCGAAAGGCGACACGAGACCCGGTTATTAGTCTCCCCGCGCGCAAGTATACTTTCAATGTCATTTTCCATCCTTTTGATAATTGATCCTCTCCTCCGTCTCCTCGAGCTTGCGACACTGCACTGGAGGCGATCAAAACGTGATTGAGGACACATCTTTTGTAATTATCTGCGGTCTGGGGGGATTCGTAAGAGCCAGGCTCTGAAAATAGTTCTCCCGAGTTTGTTTTTGTACGCAATTTCGCCAAACCGGTTCCACTACGCTCCAAAAAAAAAAAAAAAAAAAGCCCCGGCTAATTCAACCACCGGGAATCTCTATTGATCGCAATAACATTAAATGATAACCCGCGTACGTAACGTAAACTCGGTGCACGGAGCAGAGAGCTGGATATTTTTTAGGCCCCAATTAGTATTTTCAGTGGAGATAGTCTCAACGCGGGCTAACAGTAAATTCAATTTAGCGAGCCTCGGAAAGCCGACGTCAGTTTAGTCTCACCCGAGTGTCAACTGGCCCCCAGCTGGCTCGCGCGTGCCTCTAGATCCGCGAAAAAGATCACGTTGCCGGGAGAGCAAGGCTAATTGCGAGTAATCAACGTTTAAAACGAGCGACCAGATCAAAGCTGAGCCGGGCGCACGACCGCGCGCGAGCGGAAAGAAGGGGGGGAGGGGAATATCGTTTTCTCTCCATCGTGCTGCAGCGGCGGCGAGACTATTTTCACCATCGATTGTAAATCAGACTTTAGATATCGGGAGTGTGTGCGAGAGCGAGCGAGCGAAGCGTGCGCGATTCCGTAAATGGACGTGAACTTTATCGTTTTTCCCCATTTACCAGCGAGGCACCAATATGATACGGATTTGCCTGTGTCAATGCGCCCATTGAACGCACCGCGGGTACTGCGGGTTTTCAAACCAACCGTCGATTTATTTTAGAGTATTTAGACCGCGGCCTTTAGATAACGCAGTTTTTCAAGTGTCATGCGACCTGAATTAATGGGACGGGCTTACACTCTAATACCGTAATTAACTGGTTTTCGGAGTTTATTAGCGAGTGTTAGCGATGATATTGTGGATTTATTCTCAAGTCTATGATTATGAGGAAACTTGATGAATGACACTGTTGAGAATAATTTAGCTGGAGGCTTGTCAGAAAACTGAAAATTTGAAAAATTATGGCTTGAAGCTATGTGTACTCTTAGTAGTGTTGAAACCATAACGTGAATTTATGAAGAATGATCGAAAATTTATAACATTTTGAGCGATGCTGTTTTACAATTATTAATTATTTTAATATTTTTTCGTATTCAATATTATGAGCCGATGTTTTAAAAAAATATTCTACGAGCACAAAAGGGAACTTGGAAGTGTAATACTGTGGGCAGATACACTTCCAAGTTGTGAAATGACACAGTAAACTAATTTTATAAAACAAAAAAATTCATCAATTTTAAAATCTCACAACATCTACGTTGCTGTGTACCACTGCTTAAAATGTAATAATTTTATTAAATACACAAAATAAAAAACTACAAAAAATTATTAAAAAAAAAAAAAAAATCCAAAAGCAAAATCCAAAAGAGAGTTTAGGAAACCATCCCGCGATGAAATTACGCATGCAAATCGTCAAGGGATAGCTACCCAGCTCGTCATACTCCACGATTATCCTCGGTTTCGCAAGCCCCCGCGCGAAGGACGAATATCGTAATCGGCGTACAACTCAGCAGGTAGTAGTCGTGGGTGATGCGTACGGTAATATCCAATTACCCGGTAATGACGTCTTCGGGATACTACAGGAATCCCAATTTTTCTTCTCCCTCTCAAAGCTAAAAATCCCGGAATGTCCGAATCGATAAGCGGGCCAATTTGCCTGGACTATTCTTCCGGTAAGGCCTAAGACAATGGGCTAGGAACAGCTGAATTTGGCCAGAGGCGGGTTGATAAGGCCCGGGTCCCAGGTTGCACAATTAATCCGCGCGGAGACAATGCTATCAGCGATCGGGGAGCCCCGGGGGGTGGGGTGGCCAGGAGGTGGACCACACAGCGACGCATCGTCGTCTTAATTTATTCTCCTATTACGGGCTTTCTACTCCTCGGCGAGCGAGCGAGCGAGCAACGGGCTCCTCTGACGAGTATGATTGTTTTACTCTCGACGGACCTTCGGAGTCAGCTACGTCAATCAGTGCGGAGGAATGTCGGAGGTGGGAAGTAAAAATTAAAGAGACATCGGCTCGTGAAAGAATTGATTGAAAAGGTTTTATAAAGACTTTGGCGTGCTTGACTCTTTGACACAACGGTATTGTTTGTGTACTTTGTTTTGAAATATTATGTCAGTGCCTTTAAATATTGAGTTTATACTTTCATTTTATCGGTTTATAAAATTTTCAAGTCTTACTTATCAGTTTAATATACGCAAATTCAAAAATATTTCGCAAACTAGAAATGAGACTGACATATTTTTTGACATCCTGATAAACAGAATAAGCTAAAAATTTCAAATTTTGGAGTATTATAATTTTATAATTTATAAATTGATTTTACGATGGAATCAAAATAGCCTTAAATACGTAGGTATACTTTAAGATTGAGTACAAAAGCAATATTTAATTTTATTATTAAAAATCAACTACACTTCAACAATAATAAACAACAATCGACGTATAAAACAACAATGAATATATAATTTCAGGCTAAACTGATTGATTAAAATTATAATTTAAAATGCTGAGTAAAAAAAAAACTACCAACTTGTTTTAAAAAAACTTTTTTTTAGTATCATAAAACCAATATTTACATCCTATAAACCTGTTGTCTCCGCACCCCATCGGAGTATCGATGTCCCAACCCAATTAAAGTCCGTGATTAACTCCTCAATTACGTCTTCTTCTCGTTCAAACAAAGAGCCGGTCCAGCAGCCTCCACCCTTCCCTCGCTCGCCATACACATTATAATTGCGCATATTAAAATGGCCGTCGACGTCGTCGTCGTCGTCGTGGTGGTAGTCAGTTAGTCAGCCATCTTTAATCAATAATGAAGAAGCATCGCAGCGACCATGACAACAGATACGTGCCGTACCTGAACCCTATCTCTTGACGGGGGACCCCCTCGGGCAAGGGTTGGCCGCCTTGGCTTCCCCCGAATCTGTCTCTGTCTGCGTATCGGCTTACCGAGCGTTACGATGCCAACCCCTTTCGAGCTGGGGTGGGCCGATACGACACACCGTGTGTTTTATTATTATTATTATTATCATCAAGTAGAGGGAGATGATTTTTTAACAAAATAACAATAAATCAGTTCATTTTTGTGGGTTGTAAAGTGATGTTATTGTTTTTTTTTTAAATTTTATTCATGGTTTTGATAAATTGAAATTAGAACAAGTAAGATTTATGATTGAAAAATTCATATTATTTTAATTGCGTCAACCGGGCTTCTGTTGGAGTTTATAATGTTTTATAACTTTTTTCAAAACTAGACTATAAAAAAAAAGAAAAAACTGTATTATATTTGTGGAATATCAAATTATTAATAACAAATATATGTAAGTGGACCTGCAGGTTTATGTGAAATCCTTTACCACTAGAATTGCGATAATAAGAAGCATAATGTAAAAAACTACCTATTCAAAGTTTCCAGCAGCAGGAATCTATCCCTAGTCCCCGGTTTGAGGGCTTAGGGCCTAACAATGTCGAGTCAACATAACTCTCTTAAGAGTATAATAAATATAAAGAGCATTTTATTTCTTTGAATAATGATAAAATTAATTAAATATAAACTTATTATCACTATAAGAATTGATAAAAAAATTTTATTAATACAATGTAAATGTGGTAATAAATTACCCTCTGAATTTACCAAGTCAAAAACCAAGTGATGCTTAGCATTTTATTATAGTTTTGTTATAATACATCTTTAATATAAATTTAATTTAGATTTAAAAATAAATGTATGAATAACAATAAAAATTCCAAAAAATAAGCAATGAGTAAAAAAAAATTTCTTTCAGGTCATTCACTGTACTGCGTGCAGTAAAAAAAAAAATCTTAAAAATGTAGAGTCCAGATGACCTTTTTTTTTTTAAGTTTACTCTTCAACATTTCAATTAAGAGTATAATGTAAGTATGTATACCGCTTATCTGATCAGAAAACTTCTAATCGTTGAGGACTCGAACCAGCGTTCTTAAAGCCATGAGCCATTCACAGCAACCTCTAGGTTAAGCTATAACCATGAATAAACGTTAATTAACCAGCATTATTAACTTGAACGTAATAAAGCCTCCTTCTAAACTTTGATATCCAGGTAAAACCACCCTAAAAGAAAATATAAACAAAGACCCTCCGTATTTATAGTGCGGGAGAACAACGACGTGGATAAATAACAGCCGCGCAGCCGGGTCTCGCGGTTTTATCGCGTGAAATGTTAACTCCATCCGCGCAAATCAGCTCAAACGTCTCAATCCCCATAAAGGCCGGGCCGGGGCACTAATAATAATATATATAGTGTCCGCAGCGGGGGGAGAGTAAGGATACAGCCGAACAAGACCGCGCGGTAACCTTCAAAGGCCAGGACAACAGGCCGGGGGCGCAGCATCCCAGCCGGTCGAAGATACATCGCGGTTGTACGATCGGTATGAACATCATCCCCGCGCGTATCCGGTGCAGTGCCGGAGTTGTTGAGATCGCGCGAAAATACAACGGTCTTGACCCATCGACGCTCCGAGTGCGATCGCGACGGTGTGATAAACGTGGGATACTCCTTCAGATCCCGAGTGATAACTAGCCGTTGATTGTTTAATTGAACCTGGAGATATGATGGCTTGGACCGTGATTAATGCTTTGGATCGACTTTGTTGTTGTTTTTTTACATTTGATGATGTATTACGAAGATGCTGGGGGAGTGTGGAATGGCTCAGATAACAGAGAGTTAGACTATTCAGTTATAAGTCTTGGGATCGAGCCTCACAAGCTCGCTATAAAGTATAATTTAATTTACACATTTTTAAATCGCTGTATTTGATTATAGACTTTTATAAATAAAAGTATAACCAGACTTATATTTAAAAAAAAAAATTTTACTCCTCGTTTTGCTCCATGGCAGTTATGATTTTTTACTTTTTTTCCTCAAATAGCAAAAGAAATGGATTTGTACACTTTATATTTAGTAGTAGAAACTTGTCAAGTTCTCTATTAATGGGTAAAGGTCGCATCGGAAGACTTCTATAAAATAATATTAAAAAATAAAAATAGTTTAAAAGGTCAATATGTCGATTGAAAAATGAATAAAATAAACGACATTTAAAAATAAAAAATTTTTAAAAATCTGGAAGATGACAAGTATACCTAACTTTGTAAAAATTTTGAATGTTATTATGGTAACTTTTACTACTCGTTACTAAGAGACAGTCAATACTCGGTTGACGCGCTAATAGAAATAAGCCTGAATTCCGAACGCCTCGGGTTCAATCCCCGTTGCAATAATAATCACAGCTAATTTCAAGACTCGAAATTCTGAATAAAAAAAAAAAAATTTTTCATAAATCACAAGAGTTCTGCTTCATCCATATTTTTTTTTTCTCCATCATAACTCCATCATAATAAAACAATTAAATCTCGATAAAATCGTCACGTTTTTTTTTTTTTCTCTCGAAGCGTTAAACTGTAAATAAAATTTAACTTTCGAGAAAAATCAAAACAAGCGACGATAAAAAAAAAAGAAGAAAAAAAAAATAGCGAAACAAGCGGTGGGGCACGATGGTTAATAACTCCCCCGATCACGGATGCGCGCGTGCTTTTTCTCTTCTCTCCTCGTCGGCGGCGTTATTTTAAACTCGGGATTTTCTGCGGAAGATCGAGGACGAGGCCGAGCCGTGTGTATACACATGTTTCGAGCCCGAGCTGTCGGCGAGCCGATGGCGCGTTAAATAATGGCTAATAAAAAATTACGGCTTCTTCTTCTTCGTTTTTTTTTTTTTTTTTTTTTTTTTCTTATTTCTGCATGATTGATGCACGCAGTGTGATTGTCTTCTAAATGATTTCGAAGGGGGGGCAGCGTGACGGCTGATCATTACCCGCACGTACGAGATGAGCGACGGTTTTACGGCTGAGGAGCGATTGTTGCGGAATTAATATTTTTCGATTATTCTTTTGAGCGTAAATCTCGGTCTCGTTTGGTACGAGTGTCTTTTACGACGAATTCTTTGAAATATTAATGTCTTTTTTAATAAATTTTTGTGCCAATTGCGGAGTTGAGCGCGAGCTCTTTGTAGCTGAAGGTTGCGCAATAGATCACGCTGAAGCGTTGATATGATAATGTCACTGTAATTTACCAGAGATGAAAAAATTATCGTTTAATGCTCGGTAATGGTGCTGTGTTGAATGGATTTACTCTCACATACAATTAAGTAGCTTGATAACTTTTAACTCCCTCGTAGATGGGATACCATTGAAGAATAAAAACAAAAGTACACTGCAGTTCGAGCTGCAGTTTAATTTTATTAATCGCTGATTTTTTGATCTGCCACTGTGTAAGTGCATTGTAAAATTTTAATCTCGAACAACGTTACACTGATTTAATTGAAAACATAATTTTTATTGATTTAATTGAAAAATTTATATTTTACCCCAAAATACAAGAAAAAACCTTTTTTTTTTTTTAATAATACAAAAATTACCACAATTTTGAAAATAAAAATATTACATCTACCTAAAACTAGTTTTTTTTTTAATTTTACTATGAAAAAAAACTAATTTATTACATCAAATCTTTAAAATTATTTTATGAATTATATAATTGAAATAAACTTTACAATGTAAAAACACAAAATCTGAGATACAAAAGTTTTCTTTATGAATCATTTCAAAATTTATTGTTTAATTGTTTCAGACAAGTAATGGAAGAGTTGGTAAAGCAACCTGTTCAAATCTTGTAAGTTTTGGGATCGAATCTCCCTACCTAACTAATGTTTAAATTTGAAAATGATTTTCAAACAGAAATTTCTTAAAATTCTTTAGTTGATTTAATCAACTAATAATTAAAAAAAAAATACAAAAAAAATGTAAAAGAGATAAAATAGTTTTTTTTTTTTTTTTTTTTTTAGTATTATGTAGGTATTTAAAATATGTAAATAACCTAATCTGAAGATTATGAAGTCAAAAAAGATCGAACGGTCATAATCTCTATTCTCGATACGGCCGCTAACCCATTACCAACCTCCCAAACCCAACAAAAACCCGAATCCTCCAAAATCATCCGTAATTTCGGAAAACCTCCCCGGTATTTAAAAGCACGCTCTTCCTCGCCGTCCTCGCCCCTGCCAGTGCCCCAAAGTAGGATAAATCATTCACAAATGAGTATCGCCTGGCGTAATCGCATCATCGCTGCGGGTCAAAACGAGGCCAGTAAGCCGACTCTCCTCCTCGCGTATAAATAATTAGCGCTTCACCGCGCGGCCAGCTTTTGGATTTGCGGTTTGCTCGCGCGCGTGCCTCTCGCTCGGCTTTAATAACGCCCCCCCCCCACTCTTTTTTTACCTCCCAAATTGAGGTTCTAGGAGAAGTTTTTACCTCCGTAATTTCACCCCGCACGGTGGCTGCTGCGTGACGCGGTGTATTTAAATTTTTTCTTCTTCTCTCGCAGCGCTCAAATCAATTGGATTTTTTTTTTTATTCATCTGGAGCCTTTCGTAAAGTCGACTGTCACGTGATCGTCCAGGAGTTAATTAAAGAGGACCCGGGATTCTTGTTTTCTTTGGCTGCTTAATACCAGGTGGGCAGAACCCCGAAATTCGAGGTTTTTATTGGGACCGAGAAGGAGAAACGGAGATGCGTAATGCGCGACTCCGGGACTTTAATCGGTACGCTACTACTATAAACAAATCAATTTTCATAAAGCACTCGGAGAGAAGGAAGAAGGTGCTCGTTTTTTTTACTCTCCGAGGTGCCGTATTTTTTATGCCTGGTGCTGCAGATGACCTGTCGTTGCCCGAAATTTCGAGAACTTGTTTACGGTAATCGCCCGGCCGTAATTTCTTTCGCTCCGGTGCTGCTGCTATGTGTAAATTTTTCAATCTCCGTTTTTTCTTTGCCCTTCGGTCGCTCTATTGTGTCTGTCTAACTGAAAAATTTAGGTTTCCTGGTAAGTTTTTTTTTTTTTTTTTTTTTTTTCTTTTTTTTACGGTGTAAGAAGGTAATTACTTCATTTACAAAGAATTTATTCAAATTCGTTCCCCAAAAAATCAAACCTGCTCTTAAAAGTTAAATTTCAACCTGTAGAGTAAGGTAATTAGCAAGAAAACTGAAGGTTTGAAAAAGTGCACCCGAAAAAACATTTTATTTTTTTGAGTATAGTAAAAAAAAAATTGAAAAAAAAATCTTTTGAAGTTTTTAGACTCAATTGTCTCAATTCTAAGCACTCACTGTTGTTTATTTATCTTCATAATTACTGAACAAATAAATTTTTCACTATCACCATAAATGAAATTTTAAAATTGTAGGGTTTTTTGCTCGGTTTTTTGTACTCTCTAAATGCTTGCATATTTAAATATTTTTTACGGATTGAAATAAAAAAATTTACAGTTCCTGAATGTCTATTTGGTTCAGAATAACTACTTTATCCACATGCATAAAATTCTACTCATTTCAATCAGAACGCGTACAGTACCTAGATAAAAAATAAATATTAGCATCGTCCACAAGCAGCCTTAGAAAGTCCCCGGCATTGATAAGAATAATACGGCGGGCGGACAGGGCCGTGAATAGATAAATCCTTCTTTTCGAGGATGATGGACGCACCGGTGGACGTGAAATAATAACCCGTCGCTTTTTGTTACGATACAGGCGCCCCCTCGGTATTACTAAGCAGATACAGCCGGGCTGAGAAAAAAAAAAACGCGGATGATCGATCGCGGCGCGGGCGTGAAATGATAATTCGCGCCCGGCTTTTGATTTGACGAGACATTAGCGGTCGAATCGTTGCGTTTCCAGCTCATCTGCGCTAAAATTACCGCGGTCCGTTTAATTGTGCAGCTCGGGCTTTAATGATTTAACCGAACGTTACAAAACCATCGTTTGGCAACTGCTCGTGTGTGAAATTAACTGACTGCGTCAACAGTGTTGTAACGCTAATTAATACGTCGTTTACACTGCAACTAGTTTAATTTGCGCTTAATATCAAAAAGCTCACACTGGACGCTGGATAAAAAACGCATTTGATTATTCACGCGGGGAGGTTGTAATACCCGTAGAGGGGGATAATTATTAAATTTTTCGCTAAATCTCATTTGGAGCTTAAACACCTGTAATGATCGTGATTGGACCATTTATTATTCAATGTTAATGTTTTAAACTTTGTTCCATTAATTTCACAAGAGATTATTATATTTTGAGATATGAAAAAAAAGCGAAAGTCCATTAAACGCCGCTACTATGTTATTAATACGGCCAGTAAAAAAAAGGTCTTTGGAAATTTAATTGATTTTTAAATGATCATGCCTTTCGTTTTTGATTTTTAAAATAGCTTCTAGAAATTTTTTATACGATGTTTGAGAAAAAAACGAGGAAAAAACTACATACTGACAAAATATAAATTGGAGAAAGTCTTTATGAATTAAAAAATTTTCTTTTCTACTATGTATGAAATGATAAAAGTTTGAAACTTAAATGAGTGGCCTAGCTAGCAGAGCGTTTGTTTACAAATCTGGATTGGTTGATTCGAGTCTTACTAACTTTACTTATGGTAACAAATTTATTTGAAAACCTGCAGGTAAAACGCAATTTTAATAGTCTGAAAAAATAATAAAAAATAATTAATCGTGAGATGGTTGAAGATTTCAAATCATAATTATCTAATGTCAAAATCCAATTTTTAAAAAAAAGTCAAAATGACTTTTTTTTTTTAGTTTTTGATAAAAATTTCATGAATTTCTATTCTATTATTTCCTCTCGCAAAAACTAAATTTAAGTTCAGGGTTATTGAGTATACTTTTACAATAATTTTCTCTTACATTATTTTTATTTTATTTCAATTTTTCTTTTATTTTGCTAGTTAATCTGGTGGTTTAAGGACGGTGGACGATGGAAAAAATGATTGTAAGTAAAATGATAACTAAAAAATAATAAGAAAGAAAATGGAATAAAATAAAAAAATGTTAAGAACACGAAAACAGTTCATATATGTATACATGAAAAATAAGATTTATTTTAAATAAATAAAAGATTACGAGGTTCAAAAAGATTGAATTGAATTTAATTAAAATCTTTATTAATAAATAGGATTTTTTCTATTTTGTTTACTTTTCCAAGTGTAATACAGCACTTTCTTAAAATTTTTCAGTTATCTGAAAGTCAGCACCCCACTGCACTTGTTCACAAATCCCATTGAAAAAAATCTTCATATTTATACCCAGCGCGAGTGCTCGGTTGACAAAAATAAGACCCCCGCAAAATCGGCTCGCACAGACAAAGATGACAAACGAGCCATTTATAAAATAAAGGGCGCCGTGGAAGAAGCCTCGGCGCGGGGCAAGTGCTTCACATCCGCGATACACGATCCGAATCGGCAGATATACAGCGCGTATAAGAGCGTGTTTTTCGCGAAACGCCGCCGTTTATTCTCCTCCACCTCCAGCGGCAGCATCAGGGAGCAGGTGCACCACGCGATGTTGGCGTTTTCTTTGGGAACCCGCCGCTGCTGCTGCACCGCACCGCGGGGATAATTTATCGCGCGAGATACTTCGCGCCTCCTCTCTGGGACATGCGCGCCACCGGGATTTATTGATTGTGCACCGGGAGTAATTCCCTTTTGGTAATTTCATACCCCCCCCCTTTTTTTAGCTTCGGTTGGGACGGGTAGTAAAGGTTAAGTTCGAGGTTCGAGTTGTTGTGATTTACTGGGTAGAGTTTCCTAGTTATGGTTGTGGTTGTTACAAGCTTTTGTTAAAAATTTAATTTTAATCATTGCTTTTTGTTAAAAATTTACAATGTATTTTTGAAATCATTAGAATTTATACTCGTAACAAATTTTTGTTCTAAATGTAATCCTGTCAGCAAAGTGCTGGACTAGTTATTGAAAAGTTCTGGGTTCAAGTCTTAATCTAGGCCACATTTATAAGAAAAAAAAAAAAAAAAAATTTATAGACACGACTGGTTTAGTTACATTCTTTAAATTTAATAAATAAATAAGTATACATTATAAAATATCAAATTTTTTTTAAAACTTTTTTCAAATTGTGACACAGTAACAAGATTTTATATATATACATATTTTTTCAAACAAATATAAATGTCAGTACTAAACTCAGAGATCAAATCATAAACCCAAGTGATACTTTGAAGCATTTTAAATACAGTGGGACCTCGCGCATTGTCCAAAACTCGGGAACGGTCCCTGTAAAACCTCGGAAGTTGTCCAAAAATCAAAGGAGCCACCATGGACGATTCGCGAGGTTCTCGGTCCCGATGGGTGGACAATGCGCGAGGTCCTACTGTAACATGCATCATTGTGATTTTATTTAAAATATGACAGCCATCTGACCATACACGCCGAAGCTTCAGGGACACATCATCAAAATTAATTAATCGTCATGGTTAGTGTACTGAAATCTCAATGGTACAGCTCCAACATCAAAATCAAACAGAATCGACACAGAAATGTCACACCACTGAAACACTGAAATTATTCCAATATCTGTGTAATGACGCCGACATCGAATCGCAGTTAAATGCAGCATTATTATGTCATCGTAACTAATAATTGGCGCATCAGTTATCATATATTGCATCACCCCGCAGCATCTCATTAACATTACGTCTGTACAGCAGCGACATCTCGGTAATACGAACCCATTCGACTGTCACACACTGACCCGACGTACGGTCTATCTTCCCTAGCTCCCGGGTGCACGTACATAAATAAACCTGCACCCGCTCACCTGTTTTCCACGAAAATCAGCAACCCGCGGCTTCTCGAAAAACACCGGCGCGAATTCAATGCCCCCCCGTGATCCCGATCTCCGGACCGGAGGAGGGGGGAGGTTGCGTGGGATGAACGACCTGCTCAAAGTACCTGCGCCGATATTTCAATCAATTAGCGCCGAATAATCAAGCCCTTTTTTCGTGGATGATAAATAACACTTTTTTTTGCGGATCGATCGTAATCGCGCCGGGGCCCGGGGACATCTTAAACGATCCCCTGGCCCCGAGCGTACCGCGTATATATTTCAAGTGTGCAAAGAGCCGATACGTAATCACTGTAATTTCGAGGGAGGACTCTTGCGATTTATGGGTGACCGAACCAGGAGTTATTTCTTTTTTTTTTTTTTTCATTAAACCTCATTACGACCAATAAGTGCGTCCTGTCACGGGGGGACCTTGGGAAAATCTTTTTTTTGTGCCACGGAGAGAAAAATGTCGGGTTTGACCCATGATATCCATCGGTTGAATCCATGCTCGCCACCGGATTATCCGGTGCTGCTCATGCGATTGGACTGGCGAAACAAAACACGATGACTCGCGCACGCGCTTGCGGGCAAAATATTACGCGGGCAATAAATTTTGATAGATTATTTTTATTCAAAATTAATTTTTAATAAAATCTTTATTATTAATTAATACATCACTGTTAAAAAAATGTTACTGTAAAAAAAAAGTTATACCTGATATTTTGCCCGCAAGCGCGTGCGAGTAATCGTGTTTTGTTTCGCCAGTCCAATCGCATGAGCAGCACCGGATAATCCGGTGGCGAGCATGGAATCGACCGATGAATATCATGGGACGATTCCATGCGCTGCTTACAGATCTGTTCCATATGGCGTAGCATGGGTCAAACCTGACATTTTTCTCTCCGTGGCAATGTCTTCATGATACCCTAACCTCAAAAACCTCATCATTTTTCATCGTACCCATATCCTTTGAAAAAAAGACATTATTCTCACCGGTGCAGCAAGCGGTGGAGCAGTCCACTCGCGCTGGAACATGCTTCTCCCGGGGAATCCGTGGTGTCCGGGCTGCAGGGGCAGGGGTGCGGGATGCCGAAACTCCTCCCGCACCTCGATTCTCGGGGCCCTGCAGTCGTTGTCCGCTGCACCCTGATGCAGGCCGCAGGCCTGCTGCATGATCTTGGCACTGTTCACACTGGCATGTCACACGAGGAGGGAGAGAGGGGAGGGGAGGGGAGTGGGGGCGCTGCCAGCGGGGGGAGTGACGGGTCGTCGCACGTGTCCCCGCCTATTCGGCCGACGGTTATTGTCACTTTAGTAGAGAGAGACGGAGATAAAGAGAGCCGATCCGCGGAGCGTGCACGGTAGTAAAGCACGGCGTAAAACCAAACTTACTTACTTTACCCCGCTGGCGCTGTGCACTTTGATCGGCGGGGCGAGAACAGCTGCTGCTGACCTCGAGCGAGTGCGCGCCGGCGCGGTAGCGGAAACTACCGAGCGCCACCGAACGCGAAATCTTTTTATTAGCGAGGGGTGTCTTTCGTATGCGTGGGATTTTGGAGGGAATGAAAAAATGAATGGGATGCGTTACACGGTATTAACCGAATTTTATGCTTCCATGTACTTGGTAGTTCAGGGTACAAGGTTGTAATAATTATCATTATAATCATAGAATTAGAAATATCGTAAAAAATGTTGAGTAGTTTTTTAATTATTGTTAATCCTCTTGGATGCTGTTCTATATATTATTTTATTGAGACTTGTTCTTATTAACTACAAAAATTTTATTATACACAAAGTGATATATATGTCAATTGTAAAAATGATTATAATAGCAGTTTTAAATTTATAAAATTTAAAATATTAATTACGCACACGTCCTATAGTTATTGGGATCTTTATAAAACTTGCCGAGATGAAAAGTATTAGTTTAATAAAATACTAAATTGAAGAAGGAACTGGCAGTATAAATTTTATGGCTTTACTTTAAAGTTTGGAAAAACTTGAACTTTAATTAACTGTCTTGCAGTAAAACCGTCAACAAATATTAATTGATTCAGAAAAAATTTATTACGTGCGACAAGTTTATCGGTGTAATGCAATAAATTTTAATGATGAAGAGTAAGATAATCGTCCGAGAATTTTTTTTTACCGCAAAATATCTGATAATGAGATAACCGGAGTTTAAAAACTCGTCCACCAATTAGATTTTAATAACTCAACGGCGCAATATCAATTAATTAATTTTTTTCCCCAATACCCTAAAAAACTTTATACCGCATTAATCATTTTTTTTATATTTTATGAAACTGATTTAATAGTATATTATAGTATAGAGGTCCTTAGTAAGCCCTGGTGACGTGCTGCACTCGTATTATATACTATTTTATAGTACGAGTCACCGAAAACACGCATCAAAGATTTGATTTTGTGGTTAGAGTGACCAGGAGTACTATAAAAAAATATACTCTCTCTCTAATTAACGTATCTTCGATTCTCGTCAAGAATTCAATATCCGTCGTGATTACACATCCGGCACCATAACTTCCTTGCTTCATCCTCTTCTTCTTTTCCCGGATGGAACAATAACAATTTTTCTCAAGGAGGAAGAGGAGCCTTTGAAAAACGCCTGTGTGTGCGCGCGTTGTAAGTGAATCGAGTTAGCGCGAGTTATTGTGTGAGGATCTCGTACGCACGGTAAGGTATACAATTTCAGTGACTTGGCCAGTTTTTTTTTTTTAGTTTTGAAAAAATATGGTTACGTGAAATTAAATTTATTTTTTGAAGCGGAAAATTGGCTGTTTTTCCTTTTCACTGCTAATAGTTCTTGATTTCTGGTAATTTTCTCTTTAAGATTTTTCAAAGGACACGTTTGCACGGATTAGGAGTAAATTTGATACTTTTTTTGAGAATTGATAGTTGATCATAAATCAAACAAAAGCGTTTTTTCATAAACAATATGAGCGGTCCATTAAAAGAAATCTGGAAAATACATTGTCTAACAGCGAGCATAAAATCTCGGTTCATAAATCTCAAATCACCCACCAGTCATTAAGAGCCGTATAATAACCGGCGGGCGCGCGACTACCGTATTTTTTCCAACAACAATAATATCTCTTATTAAAACCTCCGCGATTACGAAACGAGCTACCGACGATAAAAGCCACTCGAAAAAAAAAAAAAAAAAAAAAAAAAAAATAGAAGAAGAAAAGAAATCCCAAAGGAAGACAAAACTCCGCGTATACTTGGCGATGACTCGGCGTTCCTCATTCAGCTCGATTAAAAGGCATTGATACACGTTAGAATATATCCCTGCAGCAACAAAAGCAAATGTAGAACGCGCACTCACAGCGGACAAAGGACTGCTGCAGACTCGTACGACGACGATTCCGCGCGGATTATTATTATATGTACACAGTTTGGCCTATGGGAAATATTGTGTTTTATATGCATGCACTGTGTATGGCCCGCGAGTCAATTAAGCCGTTGCGCAAGCGCGCATTCTCATGCTGGTCTAATAGTAAAATGTGATTCTAGGATTTTTGCTTGTGCAGTGAATGAAATTTTTGAGGTGTATTGTAAATTTATTTATAAGCGCCCCATAATGGAAAATTTTGAACAGTGATGTAGTTTTGTTTACTTAGTTAATTTGAAAAAAAACTACACGATTTTTTTGAAATTTATTATATTGAAAGGCGAATATACAGACATCACACAGAATAAAATTACATTTTTTGCAGATAAAAATTGTAGGTAATCATTTATTAGAAGACAAAATTTTATTTAAAAAAAAAAAATTGGATAAAGATTACAAGCGTTAATAATTTGAAGATTAGTCAACGCTTGAACTGTAAGTCCTACTAATGGGCAACGATCGGGATTCGAACTTCGATCTTTCGAGTCTAAAGTTCTTCGCTGTACCAACCGCCTACCTGCGGAACTACTCACTGGTATCTAAATATTCAACAATTCCCCAGTAAAAATATTTCGAAAAAAGGCGCGACTCATGAATGTCAATAAATTCTTTCTCCTCTCCAACTCCCGTACGTTTATGCAAATCAGTATGACGAAAACCCCTTGGAGAAAATTTTTCCTCCTCCCCGTACCCGCACAGAACAAACTCGTCCGCGCGCATGCAGTTTCCACCCCCTCGGAAAATCTTGGCGAACGTGGGCGTGTGTCACCTTCCCGTCCCGGCGACCAATGGGCTTCCCGGAGGGGAGGAGTGTCCATGCGGTGTCGCTCGGTTGTCTCCGCGGCTCCCCCTACCCGCGACACCGCGGCAGTGGTGGGGGCCGCGGGCGGAGTGGGGCAGCCGAGCGAGGGGAAGCGAGCCGGGGGGAGGGAGACTGGTGACACGCCCACCCGAGGAAGAGTGGGGCGAGACTCGAGAGTCTCTGGAGAAGAGATGACGGAGATTTTTCGATATTTTTTTTCCTGCGCAGGTGAGTTGGCTGCAGTTGCGAAGCATGTCTCCTTACAACGTAAGAGTTTGAAAAACTGTAAAATCGAGCAGTCGAAAGCTCAAGTTCTACTTATACACCCTTTGGAACCACTGAGAAAAGTTAAAGACGCCCAGCGATGTATCATTTTACTGGGGAGATGGAAGAAAAGAAGCTCAGCGGGGGAATTAACTATCGAGTCGATAGATTGACGGTTCTTAATTGCTAGTTTTTCCCTTATCTACTGTCACCTCTCGTGCCCCCCTTAACTTTTATCGGGGGGTGGCTCGGCCCTGCCGATATAATACCGAGAGTTTACTCCACTTGCTAAGACTCGAGGATTAGTCTCTCTATCACTGCCAAGCTGGACGTCGAGCCGGCCTAATCTTTTCGGAACACAAACACGTACGAGAAACGATTTTTTTTTTTTTTTTTAGATGGAGGAAAGGGTCGCGTTACAGACCTGTTTTAGGGTTGGATTTTTTGAGAGATTAGATTTCGACGGTATTTAGATGGGAAATTTACGATATGTTTCAATAGTAATAGTAGCACGAATGAAAGAGCCTTGAGCTTATGACTACGAGGTTCATAGTTCGAATCCCACATGGTGAAATCTTGAATTTTCCTTAACAAGCTGTGATAAGTAAAAAAAAATCTTTTTAAGAGATTTTTTATAGCTTCTTTTTTTTCTAATCTAAGGACTATACTTTTTATTATTACAATAATTTTTTTTTTTAATCTAGAAACATTGTTTTTTACTTAATTAATAGAACTGGTGTTTACTTGATGAAAATTCATTTCAACAATATTAAAATAACTAACACTTTAAGTTACGTGTTAAAATTTTCACTTTATTTTTGTCAAATCATAAAATTATTATCGTGAACAATTGTCACGATAATAATTTTATAATTTGACTAAAGTAGAGTGAAAATTTAACACGTAACTTAAGGTGTTAGTTATTTTAATATTGTTTTTTACTATAATCCTCTTCATTTTTTTGTGATAAAATAAAAAAATAACAAAGGAAATTGATAATCTTAGAGATTAATCTATACATAAAAAATAAATTTTTTAAGTTTTAAATGTAAATTTTTTTATTTAATACCCGAAACATCGCGGTAATACAAAGCACAAAAGTAAAAATAAAATCTCCAGTATTTTTTGGATCGAATCACGGAGGCGCGTGTCTCTCATATCTTCCACCAATAAAGCCCCTCCTCCTGGCCCCGCAAGTTGTTAAAGAAGCCCTCGAGAGACGAGCTCTTCTTTTGACACTTGACATTTAAAGTTCGTGCTGCGGGGTCTCCGTGTCAGCTTGACGGATCGGCGCGCGCACTCAGGAAATTAGGCAATTTCCGGGGGCTTAAGGACTCTCCTCGTGTGTACGCGTCGCCCTGCTGCACCTGTGCACCTTTGCACGGTTATCTGGGTCTGTCTCTTTCTCTCTCTCAATCTCTCTCTCCCTCTCGCTTACGTACACACGCCATCCACTGGCGATCGATCGAGGTGAGTGCAGCACCGGCTCCGATGTCTTCTGCGGGCTTTTGCTGAAACAATGCGCCTCCCCCCGAGTTTGTGTAACTTTCGGTCGTCTTACGAAAGTGCAATTTTTAAATTTACGAAAATTGATTGTTATGGGAGTAACAATAACCGAGTATTGATATATAATAAAATTTGTTTCGATGAATATTATCTTGATGTTACAATATTATTGTCTGATTTGGGAACAAAAAACTTGCTTTGCTTTACGACTTACTCAAATAAATCTGCTTATTTTGATATCAACGCCCAGCTGTAATATTCACACTTAATTCTTGCACCTTGTGGCTGGCGTGGACTGTTCACTGTGTATACTTACATGTATACATATATAGGTATAGCTGGTATAGGTATTTTATACACTTATATACTTGAGTAGAGTACCTAAACTGTAGTAGAAATAATTTTTTTTTATAAAAACTATGCAAGATATTTTTAAAATCATGAATATTTTTATTAAGTTTGCAAAAAATTAATTTTTAATAATAATAAAAAATGGTAAAAATAATAACACAATCGTTCAAAGTTTTTAATTTTGAGTGAAAAGCCTGTTGTAATTTGGTACTGCAAGATTACATTATTCAAACTCTCTTTTTTTTAATTATCATAAACAAATTAATTACGATACTTCTTCGTTAACATTTTGTAATCAACAGTATGATCTTTATTTTATTTACTGTTATAATGAAACTATACATTCAAATATTATACAAACGCTTAGTAGACTTTAATTCCTTCTAACAGTGCTAATAAATGAAAAATTTAATATTAATTTACTGTATTATAGCGAAAAAAGATCATACGTAGCCCTTTTTTTTACTATACACTTTGTAATTATTCTTTAAACTAGAAGTCTATGAACTACAAGCAAGGAACAATCAGGATAGAAAAAAGGAGTCAAGGAATGATCAACACCTCCCAGCAATTCCATAATCCCGGATCGTCGGTGCATAACTCGGCGGCAAGTGTGCATCGGGTGTTGATAGCTCGGGTGCATAGGGAGGAGGGTTCGCCCTCGTCTAATGACACGAGCGGTGCTCCCCTCACGTGAATTGGCCTCATCAAAGCGACGAGCAAACAATGCCATGGGGATGTGTACCGGTGTGGTTAGCCAAATCACCGCACGTACACCGCCCGCTCGTATCGTATTATTTTCTCTCTTAATTAATTTAACCCTTTTTTTTCCCTGTGTGTGGCTGTAATTCGAGTTGTCGAGGCAGGACGAAAACGGGGTTTATTATGAACATGATGGAAATGATAAAACTGGTTGTGTTTACTACACTGATTTTATTGAAATCCTACTTTGGAATTATATAATCAGTTACATTATGGTTTATAAGTAAGAAATTGTAAACAAAGTATGTTACAAGAACATTTCGAAGAATTAATTATCATTAAACTTTGAAATAATTTTCGTGGCTGTTAAATTTAGATGTTAAAAAAAAGTTTTTAAACTTGTTTTAATCATTTTTGACTGGAGTGATTTGAAAATAACTCTATGTTAAGGATAAGTGTCTGTGGTGGTAACATGACAGTCATAGACAACCAACGTTCATTTAAAAAATTTATTTATACAAATAAATATTGTTTCAGTCGTTACACTTTTGATCGAGTCTCGTCATTAAACAAAAGATACTTTCATTTGGTAATACATAAATTCTCGTTCTGAACACATCTTGTCATTGAAAATTTATACGAGTAAGATTGTTGACAGATTAAACTTCTCAACTTATTCGAATTTGCAGATTGTTTAATTGTCAATAGACCGCGTTCACACTTGCCATTTGACAAAAACAATCCCCGATGACTATTGAAAAAACGTCGGTCATGGAAGATCCCAGACTGCAGCTCGTCACTCAGAGCCGATACGCGATCCTACGTCTAAATTCCTCGACGTTACTAATACGTACCCTTGAGCCACCCCCTGGTATCAAAGCTGAGGATCTCGGTGCAATCTCCCGGTGAATCTGCTTGTTTGTTTTGCTGCTGCTGCGACCGCCCCGATTGAACCGCAGCATTTGTAGCTGCGCTGTCATTGCGATGTGGGAAAAGACACACGAGGAAGCGATAAAGAAGAGAAAAGTACTCCTGAGTGCTGTTCTCGCCGGGTGTAATTCACTGCGGTTTTTTGAGGCCCGAGCAGAGTGCTGATTTTGAGATGTGGAGAGTTGGTATTAGCTCTCCTTTTCTCAAATCG
Source organism: Encarsia formosa (assembly GCA_038277355.1). Classification (NCBI taxonomy): domain Eukaryota; kingdom Metazoa; phylum Arthropoda; class Insecta; order Hymenoptera; family Aphelinidae; genus Encarsia; species Encarsia formosa. The sequence goes on from CM076184.1 coordinate 23,127,872, forward strand.
CAGAGTTCGAAGTGCTTGTTTAAGATGTTTTATGTTGTTGAGAACTTTTTTGTTTAGATTTGCAAAAAAAATAATTATGATTGATAGTAGTAAAAAAATATTTTTAATTGTGCAGAAACGCATTTTTTCCCATATTTTTTTTTTTTTTTTTTTTTTTTTTTAACTTAATTTTAAAGTTGTACTAATCGTGGCTTTAGCTGGAATCGAACCCCAGAGTTACAACTCGGAATCTTATGGGTCTATCAATCGAGCCATACTACATTTAATGACTTCGTTATAAATTTGGTGAATAAATTCGTTGTTGAGAGATTTTTAGGTATAATAATAATTATCTAGTTGTAAGTGATACATCGAATATGACTTTCAGCGACTGATTTTTAAATCAAGTTTAGTATCGGCACTTTTTAAACTGTTTGAACGCATAATAAGATAACTTTTTACTACTAAGGAGTCTGGAGTGCACTTTTATTTTTAGGTTTTACTTTGAAACATTTCGGCTTTGATTAAAAATAATAATAATATAAACAAATTTTACATTAAAAGACCATTTAAATTCATCAATATTTAGTATAAAGGGATATTTTTTTTTTTTTTTGCAATTTCACTTCTGTATTTTAAACAGATTTTTTTTTGTTGAATTTTGTTCACTGAACTTTCAAGAAATTGTAAAGCGCAACAACAAGTCACCAAAACTTTTCACTTCACACCATAAAATCATAAAAACACCCTGTACCCTCAAGCAAAAAAAACCGAAGGCAAATTGATTACATTGGGTTCGCTCGAGCATAAAAAAAAAGCTCGAGTGATAAACCGCGAGCTAGGGGCATCCGACTCGGTAAAAAAATAAATAATAAAAGCAGCTTCAGCATGCGATACAAGACACATCATCGATGAACGCGAGCGAGAAACTCGTTCAAGCTCAGGTCTCTTAATAAAAATGTTAATTGCGCGGCTCGTTAGTGTCGACTCCCCGCTTGCAGGTAAGGTCAGCAGGGTCGTCTCTTCCCAGGGCGCCTTCCTCGTCGATGATAATATTTTTTTTACTTTTTCAAGAGGGCATTTTGTATACCTCGAGAGCACAAAACCACCCCGGGTTTTTTCAAGTTTTCTTGAGGCCTTTTTTCTCCTCCTGCACACTCGACTTGGTTTATACGCCCCAGACGCAAAGGAAGTAAAAAAGGGGGAAGCGTGTGTGTTCCGCAAAGAGTCGCTCGTCTTTTCGGGCAGGGCTTTCATGAAAATTGGCTTTGGAAGGGGCCAGCAGCACCCTTTGCCACCGTTGCAACAGATTTTCTGTTTTTGGGTATTCAGCCTGAATGGTCGGGGAAGCCAGAGCCGCCCCCTAAAAAGGCTAATTTACTTTAAAAGTATCTTTCCTCAAAAACCCGCGGCATCAAACGGCCCATTCAAAGGGGGCTAATGCAGCCAGCGACAGATTGGTCATTTCGCTGATAGACCGTGTACAGTCGAAAATATAAAAAGGAGGAGGGGAGGGGAGGGCTTGATAAACCAAATGAGAGCCTGCGTGAATTTCGAGCTGTGCGCGCAGGCATAATGGAGACAAAGAGATAAAAGGGGATAATTGGATCCCGCGCGGCTGGGAACCGGACATTATGGAAATTGACCGGTGCCAAAGCGGGAAATGTGATTGGCTTTTTGCTCTTTTCGTGGGTGGAAGGGCTCTTTTTTTTTTTTGTCTGTCGTTGATTTTACGGGTGTGGCTGATGATGGAAGTTTGGAGAATTTTATTAGCGATGAAGATATGTTGGAATGTATAAAATTAGATTGAGCAAATTTTTATTTCTAATTATATATATTTTTTAGAGTAAGCTCTGTACTGGCTAGTTTAAAATTAAATTTTTTTTTTTTTATAATAAGAACAAATAAAAAAAATTATTTCCTTTAAAAATTCATTTTAACAAATTTATAATAATGTGAATTGCCTTAAAAATTGTTTCGGTTTAGTCAGTAGTCAACTTAAACTTACAAAAATTTGAACGTAATAAATTTTGTACTTTCAAAGCTTTTTGATGTCAAAAAATAATTTTTAAAGAATGTAGATGAAGTCAAGTCAAGTAAAAATTACTTTAAAATAATTTTTACTGTTTTTAAAATTCTATTCTAAACAAAAAATTATTTTAAATTTCAATATAATTTTTACTTAGAAAACCTTATCACGTGTTGATAATAAATTTGCTATGTATCGTGAATTTAAATATATTTTTTTTGTCTCGACTCACGATTTTATCACAAGTATGGAGGATTATGAAAATAAACGTGCTGCTACATACTTTATGCACGTAAGTAAATGACTTAAATTTTTATTTTTTTCGTTTTAAACTTCGTAATTTCTAGCCCATTTTATGACTATCATAGCTTGACGTTTGAAACAAATAAATTTGATCAATTTATACTAGTTCAAGCACTAAATGCTCGGTTCAAAACCAAATGAAACAATGAAAATGTTTTTTCTCTTCATCAGTGTAGTCATTTCAGCAGCTTTAGGTGAATATATAAAGCTATTAATTTTTAAATTTTTCTTCTTCCAATTTGCTTTTTGTAGGTTCTCAATTGAATCAGGGGCCCAAGTGCAACGGATCGAACACAGACAGTTGGTGCAGAATTTGGTGTCGAAAAAATAATTTGCACATTACCTCATTTTACGTATCTGGGCATTGTAATATTAACAATGATTGTCACTGTGAAATATATTAATCATCTGCTTAAACGGTTTACTGATCAATTTTATTCGATCTGAAATCAAATATTTTTCTTGATAATTTTTTTTAATCATCCTTTCTTAAAATTATTTTGAGAATAATTTTATACTATCAATTAATGCTATTTTACAGAATTGCGATTGAAATACTTTTTGGATAGAAGTGTGAAATAAATTTGGAGTGCTTTACAAAAACCAGTGAGTAAAACCCATTATGCACACATTTATAACTTTTTATATAAAAATTTGCATAAATTAATTTAGATCAACGTCATTTTTAATGCTCGTTGCTCAAAAAAAATATTGAATAAACAAAGCTCATTTATAAAATCAACGGACAAGCAGTCGAATCGGAACACTGAACCTCGGATAAAAATTAAACGAATTATCCGGGGAAAATTTACCCCAGTTTGAAACCGTACGCAACCGTGACAGAGAGCAAATAAATTAATCGAATCGCGGTAACCGAGTATTTGCACCGCGAAACAATAAACCGGGCGCGGTTTAATTAAATGTCAAACTCGGAAACTCGATTCGTCCCGCTGGCACCACGATATTATATTTTCCCGCGGCGCGCTTGATTGAAGCCATTTCAGCACCGAAATGACACTCGGGATATTTGCAATCCCCGGGGAGATTTAAGCAAATACATGCATTTCATTTGTCACTCATACGTAGCAGAAAATCCGAACCAATCCTGTCAAACGCCTGCTTTTCCACAGCAGAAATATAACAACGCAACGGTACAATAAAGAAACGGGGTGTAGTTCGTCCGTCATTACCTGCATTTGATAAGCAATTACCGAGATTAAAATCGCGCCAGTGGTAGTAAATTGAAAGCGAGCGATAAGCCGTTTTGACAAGCGAACCAAGACGACAATTTCCTACGGCACCGCGGCGATGAGTCTCGTTACGGAGTCACCGCCATTATACTTGTAAATTCCGAATAATTAGCCGTAATCAAGCACAGGAAACACCCGAGTACGTAGTGGGTGCGCAATTATTTTTAAATAAGATACGCGGACTCCTTCTTCTTCGCTTCTTTTTTTTCCCTCCTGCGCCTCCTACTTCTCGGCTTTTTTCTTCCTTCTTCGGTATGCCGCGACCGTGATTGTTATTAATCTAGGCGGCTCTCGATTCGTTGGGCTGATTACGAACGAGTGCCCCCGCTTACCGGACGTTGTGCGACCTGTGGGTATACTCCACTCAGATTTTTTCTGCTCTCGATTCATTATGATTTAGAGACAAAAAAGCTTCGTTGAATGGATATGCAGGTCGTTTTGTGGAGTAATTCAGGAATTGCTAAAATTAACTTTTGGATTTGGGATAACGTTGCGGATGACAGAATTGTTTGATGAATTCATAATGAGAAAATTTCAGACAATTTTTAATCTTCAAATGCTGCATTTAATATTTTTAATTTTAATGTTTTGAATATCATATTCCTCGGATGTCATTCTTTCAAAATAAAAAAAAAATATAAATAAGTGCAAGCTTTAAGCTTTTTTTTCACAGGACTCGGTGTACTTTTTTGCAAATTTCTGCAAAACCTGATAATTTAGAATCTTTATTCTATGATTTTAAATTTTCATATTATTATTTTAATTCTTATTAGCAAAATTCATCAATGAGTTCTTAAATATTTTATTTAACGCTTATGTAAACTCGAAAGTTCTACGGAATTATACAAATTAAAAAATTTAGTCACGTATTTGGTGTAATAATGCAAACTTTTATTTATTTTGCAAGAATGTTCAATACTTTAGTTGGTAAAGAGCTTGTCTGATAATCCAGGCTTACCAGGTTCCATCCTCATTTCATAAAGAACTGACTTCGAGATCTTACATATGTAATTTCTCTAATTCATAAATATATTAAAAAGCATCCAGACAAATAATGAAAAAAAAAATTATGATTCAACTATTAAAACTAAAATCAGTTACTAATAAAACAATATTTTCAATGACTTTGTTTTGAAATATATTTTGTCATAATTTTTTATGTCGCACATGTAATATGGTAATTAAGCAAGCGTTTTAAGGTCTAAAAACAACTTTTTTTATGCTCTTCCATCCACTTAGAGATTTTTATAGTTGAGAAAAACTGCTTGAAAGAGATCGTTTCGCAGATAAACTTTAACGTCACAATATTTCATAGATACATAAGTGCGATGTGACAGCTAAATAATAACGCAATTGAAGGTTGTGTTTTTTTTTTTTTTTTTTTCCTCTCATTCAATGTAAATGCACGTTTTTCACGGCTGTGATATTTTCAGAGACTTAAAATCAAGGAATCGCGTGCAAAGTGCCTGGCAATTTTTATAAAAAAATATTCGCGATGAGATCGAAATTTATGCGATACCTCGCAAGATAAATCCCGAAGCGAAGGCAGAGCCAGTGTAACATTATATCGACAATGTTTATAATCTTTTTTCATGGCTTCTTAGGTACACGGTTTTCGGGGGTCCCTACCAAGAACAAATAAAGCCCTTAATCATACCGAATGAACGGGTATGCTTGGTCGCGTTAAGTCTTTCCATTAGAGCACTTCTTGGGCAAAAAAACAGAGCCGACGACACAGAGAAAGAAAAAAAAAAAAAAGAAAGTCAGGCAAGCTAGCTTCTTCTTCTTCGACGTACGGACGGACGGAACTGGGTTTTTCGGGTGTTTGGCTCCGTGACCAATGATCCGAAAAAGTCGGCTTAGAAAAGTTTCAATCGACTCCTCTCGCTCATCGGACCGTTGACGAATGGCGTCGCGTCTACCTCCTCCCCCTCCAGACGACTTTTTCGTCAATGACAAAGCTCGAGCTTACTTTGATCCACGTGTCTGTCTGGCAGATTGCCCTTTTTTCCTGGTAAATAGAATTATCTCCAAGTTTTAATCAGTTTATTGGTTTTTTAGACCTAGTTCTAAAGAAAAGTTTCTCGGTAAAAAGAATCTGTTCTTGATTGAACTCCGGACTTAACTTTGTAGAGGCACTATAAAACGGCTTAATTTTTAAATAAATTTTTTTTTACGTTTATTTGGTTAGATTAGTATTTTTAAATTTGTGGTAGTATGTTCCATAAAATTACGGAGAGAATAATGGCTACTTAAACGGTTCTAATAAAAATAAAATGTTGAAGTGAAAAATGAGACTGCTTTATTGCATTTAAAAGAATGCATTTTATTTAGTGAATATTATCTCTATTTTTAGTTAATCGGTAATTTTGATTTGAATAGATTTTATTTGTTATATTATTTTATATTATTTGTTTTATTTTTTTTGCATTGATTTGGTTTTTGCAAATAATAGATTGAAACTCAAAGTATATAAATTAAGTTTTCTTTAATTAACCTAATAAAAAGTTCTATTCAAAAGTACAGTCGTAAATAAAAATTTCAATCTAAAATTGAAATTCGAGTTTAGATTTGGACATAATTCATGTTAAAATTTTTTTTAAATCTAAGATAATCCATAATCCTCTTTTTGAATATTTAAAAATAAAGACGAAAATCTGAACTCAAAACTAAGTGTCCGATATAAATAATGAGCGAAAATAATAAATCTTACGAAACAATCAATTCAAAATCTGTTGCACACTTTAAAGTTGAACTACCCCAAAATTAAATCTTACCCTTGGACGAGTTGGGTATACAGGCATGTGTGTTTTCAAGAAGATGTACCCCTACATCTTCGACTTTAACATGAAATTTCGCTCGCCCCCCTCGAAGCGGTCGGCATTATCGATCCATCGTCACGTTGTGTGGCCTCCCCCAAACTTGGGGAATTACATCCCTTCAAAGCATAAGAGAACACCCCCGTGACGTCATTCATTGGGTCACTGTGTCAATTTTCAAGATTTTCCATCGCATTCATAACCGATGAGCAAAAAATTGAATTGGTATAAATTTTTATATTTGATTGGTAATTCGGTGTGATTTCAGGGTATCGATTGGCGAAGCGTTATTGACGGGATAAAAAATCTATAATCCAGGACCGATTAATCGGAAAGATGCGACAAAGGATGGCTTCTTGGTATCCACGATCGGTCGACTTTATTCCACTGTGACAAATCCCTCAAAAGCGCCGCGCTGCGGTATCATAGGCGTGGAAGACGCTTCTTCGGGTCATCGTCACTTTTTAATCTGGGAGTGATCTTGATAAAAATGAAATTTCTGTTTGATAGTTGACGAGGCTGCATCGATGGATTTATAAACAAGTGTTTACAATAGATTTTTATTCATGAAAAAATGAATTTCACTGGGGAAAAATTAATTCTTACAACTTTGTTAATGATCAGATTTTTAATTGTGAAACAGAAGCTTTGGAAGTCTTATAAAATTAAAACTTGTCATAAATATTGTTGTTTCTTAGTGTTAAGACTTTAGTTAAAACTATTTTTGGTATTTCTTGATATATGATTAATAAATTACATTTATTGTTTACTCGACCACGACATAACAATAGAGTACCGATAACATTATACTGTACCGATACATGCGAGTCGTCCAACAACTGCAATTTCAAGCTTTTGACGATGCTTATGAGCTAGTGAAAAAATATTTTTCAGTCATTGCATGAATTTTTTTACAATGGCTTTGTTAAATAATTGATAAAGTTGCTTCTATATATTATTTAAACAACAAAAGGGAAATGAAATTAATTTTAGTTTTTATTACGTTTTTACTTGCGACTTCCGGTAATGTAAAAGTGTTTAATAATATAAAAAAATTTTTTTCACAAATCTATTCACAACAGAGTCTGCAACTGTCAAGGAAACATGCGTTGTCAATGGAACCATGCAATCAGAAGTAGAATGCGTTTACTGGTGTGAAACTTCTCTTCATTTTGGCTCGGCCCTCGATGGACATTGTGAAAAAAATGAATGTCATTGCGAATACATTCCGTGATCACAAAATCAAGATTTTCATCTCTGCTAAAACTCATCAATACTAAATGTAAAAATTGAAATTTAATTAAAAGATTGAAACAATTACTTTCATTCGTATTGCTTACTTTTACTTTTTGTTCAGTCGATGTGATGCCAAACCTTAGAATCGGTAAGTAAAATCTTCCTTTTTTTAAATTCCTGTGTCCAATCTCTGAGATTAATTTTCAAAAACCACCACGTATCAATTGGACTTTTCATGAATCGATTAATTCAAATAAAGCCTTAGCGCATGCAAATCGGTGTTTCAAACGACCGCGATCTAATTTCAATAAACCTCGTTACTCCGATGACTTACAACGCTCCCTGAAATTAAAAAATCCCCGTCCCAACAATCCCACAAATCCACCGTTATTACAGTATAGCCAACGCACTGATCGATAAACAAACCTCAGCCTCCCGGATTATCGCGCGGGGTATCTAATCACCCGCGCTAGAACAATGTGCTCGCTGCAGATATGCAAATAGAATTTATAGGGATTGAGTAATCGATTAAACCGCGGTGGCGCTCGGAGGCGAATATTTTGGTCGTGTGAATCGAACGGGTCGTTGGTGGCACACGCTCTTACTCCGGGCGATAATTGTTAGGGTTAATGACGGGTCCCGTGGATCTTTACGGGCGTGGGAGGAGTAACGAGAAACTATAACTCATAATGGACTTGTAAACCGGGTACGAAAGCGCGATTTGATTTGAAAATCAGCACCGCACGTGGGGATAATTCACTTCGCGATCAGAAAAAAAAAAAAAAAAAATCAAGTGAGAACATAATAACGTTTTGATAGAAAACATGCGTACCCGATCGATAAGACACGCACACCTGCAGGAGCACGCAAAATATCGCTACCAAACTAATTGCTAGATACAAGGATAAACGCGGGTCCCGTTATATTATATACTTACTTTTCGTCCGAGCTGGTTTGGGTTGGAGAGAAGGGGAGAACGAAAGAAAGACAGACGGATGCTGGGGGTCGCACGCACCACCGCTAGCTGCAGCGAGAAATTCTCTCTCTCGACTTGAAATATCGATCCCCCGGTTGTATCTACAACCCGAATGGGAAGAATTCCCGAGGCACTGCGAACTAGCTGCGTTCGTTTATACCCGGCAACAATATTTCGAACCCAGGGTACGGTGCGCCGATGAAAATATTTTACGGCTTTTCGCGAGCTACGATATAAGTGATTGGAAAAAGTGGATTAGTCTTTGAAAGTTGTATGGTGAACGCAAGGGTTGCGAGGCCTGATTTTTTATACTAGTTTGATGAAAGCTGAAATATCTTATGCTGTGGAAAAATTTTTTAAGAGATGTGTATCTTGAGACACTCTAAGAATCAACACTTAAACTTCTGCTCTAGTTAGTCGAAGAGCTTCTTAGAGCACCAAATAAATATAATCAGCTGCACTGAAGTTATTTAAGTTAAAGCATAGCTCAATTTTTTCTATACTGGTCAAAAAACCGGTTTATTTTATTTTCTTCAAATATTTTTGAAACTACGAGACAATGGAAGTTTTTCATGCTTTGAAATACAGTTTAGCGTACAAATCTTGGTGTGACCTGAAACATTCAAATTTATAGTTTCATGAAAATTTCAAGGAACAGTATAATATTGAGATGCTTTTTTATTTTTTTTTAAATTTCCTTGGTTTTATCCAAAAGCTCAATTTCTGCGAGTTGAAATGAAGTTTTATAATTAATTAAGATCAATTTTTTCCACAAATTTGTTGTAATGTAATTATTTTATGCACTTGTTAGAAAATATTCTTCTATTAACGAACAATCAATATTTTTTTTTCTCAATTAGTGATCAAATCCAAGCTAAAACAAACGGTTCAGTTTTGGCGCTCCTTTCAAGTTTTTTTTATTAATTCGTAAAAAATAGTTTTCACACTAGTTCAATAAAATAGCTTCACCAACAATTCTCAATTTTTTTTTCGAAACAATTCCTAAAAAAAAATATATATCCAAGTTAAGTTCGAAACACAATTAAAACTAGAAAAAAGGAGTGGGATAAGCCCACTAGCAAACTCCCCAAAAATAAACCAAGAAGTAATGAAAAGGAAGAAAAGGCTAACGAGGAAAGAAAGAGAGCAAAGCAGGAGAAATCATTAAGCTCGTGAGGGGTCGCCGCGCCGGCCGTTTCTTCTCAGCCTCCCCCCCGTCGTATAAGGCAATCGAGAAGGGAGAACCGCATTACTTTTATTCCGTGTCATTTGAGTCCACACCCCGCTCCGATAGATTCCTCCTCCTCCTACTCTTCCCGAAAGTGGTTTTCTAGTGGTCCTTTTTTTTCTTCCTTCCTTCTTCCTCGCTACCCCCGGCGTCAAATAAAAGGAAGAGAAAAACAATTTCTGGCGTGACTACGTCCCTTTTGTTCGAAATGAGCGGTGTACAAATGTCACGCGCCCGGCATTGTTTGCCCCACCGAAAAGACCAGAACGTGGGGCTGATCGGTTCGATTGCCCTTATTTATGTACCAACAGCCAATCCAAAGGAATTAAAAATCTCGCGAGGTCCTTGTATAAACCAATTTCGAATCCCAAACACACTTTTCTCTCGACCGCGCTTTTTATCAGAGATCATCAATCGAAGAGTTATTTTAGGATTACCGCAAAACCGCTAATGTATATAAGCTTCCTCCACAGGAGTGGTAAGGCGTCGGCTAAGCTCGCGGTGCGGTCAAATGAGGTCGTGACTTTTCTCGCGCCGCGGCGGCATGTTGTATGTATCGGGGAATATAATCGCGGGCTGCTCCTCATCGCGGATGTAGCTGCCGTTTATCCCCACTCACCATCTTTATCGTCGACAATTACGCGGAGCCCCCCCCCCCCCCCCGATCGGAATGTGTTTCTACATCTTTTTATTGCCAACCGGCCCGCGCGCGAGAGATTCAATTCGAACCCGGGATAAAAATTCAATGGGATGGATGGATTTTTGTGGTCAACCAGATCTGAGATCTATACGAGCTGGGCAGGAGGGAAGCAAGGATTTTCCTTCTTCTTTTGGATCTTTGAAATCATCCTGTTAATTTTACCGAGAAGTTATGGTTGCTGATGAATCGGGATCGGTTCTCCCCGGGTAATATCAATTTGTGATGGAGGTTGGTGTTTTCAATTTATTTCACGTTGATGTGAGGTTACCGTAAAGTGACTTTTTGCAAGGTTATCGGTTACAAGGGATTTTTTTCCAGTGTATAATATAAATAAATAGTTGATTTAGCTTACAAGAAGATCATATACTCTCATTTTTAGCCGATTTTCAAAAAATTTTTCTAGCTAGTTCAAAAAATTCTGCGCTTCCTTGGACCAAAGTCGATGAGATCAGATCCAAACTCGATGATGAATTTAGCAGATTTATGAAATCCACTAAGAGCTCATTTTTGAAGTAGCGTAACCCTACAGCATTATTTCTGAAGTCCTTCTAGGGTTATCGAAAACTATTTTTTCGTGCTTTATTATGTCGTGAAGAAGATCAATTTTATTTTCATGATGGCTGCGTATGCCCATTATAAATTGTTGCAAATTCATTTTACTATATAACTTTTATGATATTTAAATTATGAAGCTCTAATACCATAAAACGAGCTCTTGCGGATACGAATCGCAGAATATATCTGAGTCTGTAGTAGCGTCAGTACTTTTCTTGTTTTAGGTAACACTTTTTTTAAGATGCTCTCATTCAAAAAATACTTCCAATCACAAAAATAAATAAGAATTTTAAAAAATAATTTTAACAAGGGGCTATTTAAAGAGTTAATATCAAACTGGTACTTACCAAATTCAAGCGGTTGGTAACAAATTCTCATTCTGAAAGCTCCAAGAAAGCTCAATGTGATCAATTTTTCTAAGGAGTTTAAGAAAAGCAAAAGCTATGCTTACCTAGGACATAGTCATTTATGGGGTCATGATGAAGCAACACTATTTGATAGTAATGTTGCCAATGTATTTAATTATTCATTTGAAATAATAGTTTTTATAGACGATAAGAACTCTTTTTGTCTATTTTGAAAAAAAAAAAACTGTTGAATTTCTAATATTTTCCTAAGCCAAAAAACCATATTGTTGTTGCCAAATACCGAAAAGGTTCTTCACCATGAAAAATTCAACGATCGACTACCTTAAACGCGCATTTACCCAAGAGTCACACACTTCCTCTAAAAAGTATCATCCACATAACAGTTTAGACTATCGCTACAGCAAGCCAGCCACATAAAGCTGAAAAGTTAATACCTCCAGAGTTCCTCCGAAGCTTCAATCACTGAGAGGGTCCTTATGACCCCTGGGCGGCACGACACACCAGGGATCCCGCGGGCATCAAATATGTAGGATGGTTATGCGGATCGTTTCCTGAGATGCGTGCAACCCCCATGCCCGGCTGTTTGTCACAAGTGCGATTTTATGGGGAGCCTGATATTCAGATCAATGATGCTTTCCAAACATCAATTTCTGATTCTGATGGTTATGATATGAAATTGATCTTTGGAATTTTAAATTACATAGAACAAAAGATTGAAGCATCAGGCATTGATTTTGAAAAAAATTGGCACACCAACAGTAATTTGTAGAATTTTTACCATAGGACCTCTTCTGAAGGAATTTTCAATGCTTTATTATGTAGTTTTAATTTAATTTCATTCTAGCTGAGGGTAATTAAATTATTGACAAATTATAAAGCAACGATTGGAAAATTTTTGATATTATATAGAGCTTTTTTTTATCTAACAAAATTTTCTGTAACTTATTATTACAATAAAGGCAGGTTGAATCTAATACAAAAACAGAGTATAACAAAAACTTTTTAATGATACACGTAACAGTTTGTAAAAATTGTAGTTTAGTTTCAAAATAATATTTTCAGAAACATCATAAAAAAAAATTTTGATAACTCATGATAACTCGCGTCAAGATAGACAAGAATGCAGAACACAATAATTAAAAAAGTAAGTAATTTTCAATAATTTCAACTGTACATAAAAAATATTATTCGCACGATGACCTTTGACTCACCTTTGTTTATCGACTGACCGGCCTATCATCGAGTATTCACGTTTGATAGGTGCACACGAATCGGTATAATAATAACAACAAAAGCCCTGAATAATAGACGCTCACGCTAGTCCGGGGCCTTGTCACTCGAGACGTCCGACGTCGCTTCGGTCGCCCGGACGCGATGCCTATCAATTAATTACGCCCCCGCTCCTCCAGTCAATCCAGATAGCCATATCAAAAAAAACGGGAGGTCCTTTGCGTAAACCAAGAAAGTCACGAAAAACAAATTAATGCTTCTACCTACGTCCTTGGTCTCGTCCTGCGTGCTCGCACCGAGCTTCCGTGAGAAACGACGCGTCGGCGCAAAGTAATGTATGCAGATTGGCCACCACATCACTCCCCTCCCCCCATTATGTCTCTTTCGTCGCGGTGCGTTGTACTTCTGTTTTTTTTTTTTTTTGGGAAAATGTGTGTGTAGTTTCTGTGAAGTTGGGTTTTAAATGAGGACGGAGAATCATTTTGTAATTTAGAATATGTGACTCGTGTGTGGACACAAAGTCATTTTAAACCCGAGGAGGTAATTTCACCGAGGGGGTGAATTGCCTTTTACCCGCGTGTAATGGAACACACCTTTTTTTCGGTTTGGTCTGAGAAATGTCATATTAAAAAAATAATTATAATAATTTTACTGAAAGTTTTCATATTTTAATATTCAGCAGCGTAAAAAGTTTGTAGTTTGTGAGAACTCTGTTGAAGGGTTAATTTTTTGTTTGAGAATATTTTGATATAAATTATTTTTTTCTGATTTAGAATGTAGTTTGGTAGTGAATAAAGAAACTATTTTGTAACATAATAAGTATAAAGCTTGATATTTTAATTTGAGAATAATTTTTCTCACCTTCTATGATATAAATTTATTTTTTTCGTCTTACCTAATAAATTTTAGAAATTTTGAAAAAAATTTACATAAATGGATCCAGAAAAAGAATTATTTTCTCCTAATTATGATTATTCTAAGAGCTGTGCACTCGAGAATCATCAATTATTTTTGATTCTTTGTTCAAATCAAAAATGTTTTGAGCCTTAAAATCACTTTTGGTTATAATATTTTTTGAATATTTTGCACTCGAAATGGAGTTGTTATTTTATTGCATTAATTTCTACATGTGATTCTTTTGGCGATTCTAAACTACATAGCCTATTTCGATTTTCACTAAACAAGTATAATTTTTAGACTATTGATTAAATAGAAAATTATTTGGTGAAAATTATATCTACTTTACCACCTTATTAAAGAACTTCATATCTCGTAATGTATAATTGGGTTTGCTTGAAAATGTCTCTTACCTAGAAAACTTTTCATGTAAATTTTTAATCCTTGACAAGGCTTTTCTGATTCTCAAATGAAAATTTTTTTATTACTTGCTATGAGATTTTTTTATTAAAGAAGCAAGGAATCTGTCAAAGGAACCAATTTTTACTTCTAGATTCTCCAGAATAAAATATCAGCGATATTACAGTGCGCTAGACGCAGACAGCCAGGATATGAAAATGAATCATGTGTCTTGTGTGTCTTGAGTACCGGGAGCTTTTACAGCCATAGCCGAGGGCAGATTTTATACGATCCTTTGATCTCGCCCAAGGACCCGTAAAATCATCCCACATATATTTTAACCCGAAAAACGTTCCCATGAATTTTCATGCATATATCATAATACAAAGTAAAAAAAAAAAGTGTCGTGGAATATTTCCGTCCCAAACCAATTATGATCTCTAAATGCTTACACAGCGAGAGAGCGAGTAAAACGCGTTAGCTAACAAACCGCAAGAAATAGCAATTCGGAGCGGCATGCATGTACGAATTCGTAACTCGCGTGCTTCGACAACGAAGGCCCGGGCTAATTACCTCCCCCCTCCGAGCTCGCGTTTACGCAATAATAGACAGCGGAGCGCGCGTGGATCCTTGGGAAATCATCGAACACGAGCTTAACTAGTTCAGTGGCTCTCGATATATGCCCTCTCTGTCCTTTTCTCTGTTTGTTTGTTTGCTTGGAGTTGGTCGGGAGGGGAACAAAAAAAATTGTCGTGTTAAGTAATTTTCTTTTTTTTTCGTGAAATTTATGAACACTTTGTCGAAATTTATTTACTAAGTTTCATTAAAGCTAAACATTGGTATGAATTTGTTTTTTAAACAAAATATCTTATTAAAGAAGTCCTTTTCAGATTTTATCAATGCAGTACCAGTATAGTTAAATTTAATCTTATTGAATAGTCGTACTTTAGGCTCAATTTTTAGATGAAAATTTAACGTGAATAACAATGTAAAGAGATACATGTGTAAATACAACTTTATTAAAAATATTGAAAATTAAAAACTCAAAGTAAGTATAAAAAAATACACGCTCTTAGAATCTTCAGTATTTTTTATTTATTTTTTTTTAAGTTACATAATAAATGTGTTTGCTTCAAAATATTCATGCGGAATCGAACCTGTAAACATTGTACATATTTCTGCAGAGAGTCTCGAACGTATTTGATTATCTTTACCGATTGAGCCACGGTACATCATACCTAAGAATACAAAATTTAGAATTCGTAATTTAGAAGAAAGATAATTAAATGAGGGCAAGAAAGCTACATGTTCAAAATTTGACAATATTATGTTCAATATGTTATTAATAAAATATTACATACGTATAGATTTAAAGTACAGTTATAAAGTATGACAAGTAAAAATTAATTATTTTTCTACTTTGTACTAACTGATTATAGAAACTTCAAAAATAATTTTTTTTAATAATTATCAAATAGGTACACAATGCAGATGCAATAAACAAATGATAAATTTCCTTCGGAGTAAAATTTTGCCACAAATTCCTAAAACATCGGCACTCTTCACCTTTCTTCAGACTGCACATCCTAGTCAACCCTGTAAAAAAGTTTTGAGAGCCTACAAGTCTCCCAATAGCCTTGAGCCGTTTAAACTTCAAAGTAAATCGGAAGCTCGAAAAATCTTCAATTTTCAAGGCTCCAAGAAGACGCCGAAAATTTTTTAATCCGCGCCGCCGCCCGTCCGTCAGTAAAATCAATCGAGGGTGTCATCATCAATCAAGGGAGGTATCGATCAGCCCCACTTTGGTAAAACTTCTTCTTCCTCCTCGTCCTCCGACGGATTCGTCCGCGGATTACTTAGGTAATTGGCAAACACGAGGGCTCGTCCCCTCCCAGGGAACGAAATGAGCCTTAAAATTGTTTAAACCGCTCGCTCGCTCCCCTCTTCAAGAGACTCAGAAGCGCGTTAATAACAAGGATGTCGCGTACGGTAAATGTCATGAGTCCGCAATTCTATTCAGAGTAAATGTGAACTAGGTGACTTGGGTGCTGAATTAATCCTTATTAAACGTCATAAAAATTACGCTAATAAGGGATTGGGAAATATAACAATGAGACCATTAAGCACGCGCGGCTACGGAATATAATAATGCGTGCGCGGGTATCTTCGATCGTAGAGCGTAAATCATTTCGGCTTACTTTCTCTGAAAATTATTGACGGGTTTTCCGAAAAAAATAAGTGTATTATCGATGGACTTTTGATTTGATTTTCCGAAGAAGGGAGAGAGAGAGAGAGAGAGAGAGAATAAGTTTTTCGAAAGTTTTGGCACGAGAGATCAATTATGATTGACCTTATCTGCCCTGATCGAACGTTGGGTTATGCTAACATTTGATAATGGCGAAACCTTGTTTATCAAAACAGTAAAATAATTTTTTTTTGTTTAAGAAGTGATGAATCGAGTATAAAAAAAAAGATTCAGTGAATGCGTGCACGTTGGAGATGATACGAGATTATTTCGTGTCTCCTTTTATTCTCCCCCTTGGTGCAAGGGTGCCGATCGAGCGACTCTTTGGACGTACGTAAACCAACACGAGTGCCGTAATCGCTGCTCACGCATCGTGCGTGCGTGGTTAATGTATGGCGTGCGCTCTTTTGATTTATACGGGTCGAGCCTTAATTAATTATTGGATCTCGATGAGCACGTGAGTTTTTTTTGATCGATACAATTATTCTTCTAACAAAAAAAATAAATTTAAAAAAAACTACTTATACATGGCTAACAACCGATTTTTTTTTTTTTTTTAATACAGACGAGCAGACTCGAACCACTGACATTTGCAAAGTTTGCCCAGCACTTAGCTATGTGAGCCATTGAAACTTAATTTTGATCGTACACCAGCCGGACACCATATCGTTCCGAGATTTGAACTGCCGCTCGAAATATGACCGTCAGCCTAAAATTTTTTTAGTACCAACCTCGCATCACGAATGCACTAAAAAAATTATCTTGCTCAAAATGAGGTTAGAGAGCCAATGTAAATGATAGACACTGATTTCTATTTTTTACTTCTCAAGCTAAATTATTAAAAAATTAATTATTATTGATTGATTGAGTTTGAGATTCCTTGATCCAAGCATTTAAAGTAAAATTAAAAGAAAAATAAAAAGCGTAAATTTTTTTAATTTTAATTTTGATACGAGTCAATAAAATTAAACAAATAAAAAAACTAACTAGAATAGCTAAATATTTTTTAACTAAAGTCGTTGCTATTGTGACGTCCCAGACGTCTTATACTTTATGTCTCGCTTCATGTGCATATTCTAGTTAGTTTTTTTATTAATTTTATTGATTCGTACAAAAATTAAAATTAAAAAAATTTACATTGGCTCTCTAACCTCATTTTGAGCAAGATAATTTTTTTAGTGCATTCGTGATGCGAGGTTGGTACTAAAAAAATTTTAGGCTGACAGTCATATTTCGAGCGGCAGTTCGAACCTCGGAACGATATGGTGTCCGGCTGGTGTACCTACAATACTTTACAGAGGACTAGTTTGCTTTAATTTTTTTGATTGCCCATTGTAGATGAATTTTTTTTCTTGCAAGCTTTGACCCGACGTTTTTATTGAAGCTAATTAAATCAAAGTCTAAAAATTTTAAGCCACCAAACAAAACGTCCACTATAATAAGGAATTTTAGTTGATTACTTTATATTTGAAGGGCTAATAAAACACTAAAATTAATAAATAATTTTTATTGTTTTGAACGACGTTTCGTCATTTTTAATGAACTCATCAGGTGGCATTGATATCTTTCAGATTATAAGTCATTGGTATTTATAATACATAGTACATGTGTAAAATTAAGCTTAGTGCATGTTAAAGTTGACTTATTTTGAATACAACCAAGGGCAAGTAATCAACTACCTAAATATTGACAAAAACGTCCACTGTTCTACCAAGAAAAATCAATATTTCAAAGCAAGTAAGAATTTAAAGCTCCGAATTTTTAGCCCGGTTCCGCAAACATAAATTTGAAAATGATAAAGGCGTTCGCAGGCACGACGTACCGACAAATTTATATCGGTCCGGTGGATTGTTTTGGCTCGTTAAACGCCCGGGATATTATCTTTGGCGTCGTCACGAGCCGGAGACGCGTGATCTACGAGCCCGCTGCGTTGGATAGATTTCTTCGTACTTCCTTATTTCTCACCGCGCGCGCGCACCGCTTATCTTTGTCCTCGGCGATTTTCACCTCGCGCCAATGCGATGAGTTACGCGAGTTCCGAATGGCTTTTGAAAGATTAATTTTTGATGGGAGACTGCTTTTTCGAAATCCTCTGAGTTACGGTTCGTACACGGAAAATTATGTTTTACTGGGCACGGTTAACGGTTTGGTTATAAAGATTGCAGCTGACTGGAAAAATTATTTGAAGTTAGACAGGTGGGAAGAAGGTTTGGGATTTGATATTGACTCGAGCTGGACAGAAGCGACGTTGGCTCGTACTGCTAAAGTCTCGGCGAACTCGATGACAGTGCGGTCAAGCCCATATAAAAAAAGAAAAATCTTTTACTGTATTTAGTGGTATAGTGTTTAATTTTAAATTATAAGAATAATAATTTTTAAGATACCCATTTTTTTTTATAATACATTCCTTACATTGTGTTAAAATTTCATTCGACTTGACTAGATATTTGACACTGCAGCCCTGGGAATTTTTACGCTTAACAAACTTTTTAAAACTTCCCTGCTAGAAATTAGTGAAAAATTTCAGCAGATTTTGGGCAGATCCAAGCAAATTTTTTTCGCCTTCTGGTGAAATTCTGCTGAAATTTCTAGCAGGATTTTTGCAAATGGATTAAGTTGATTTACTTTTCAACAAGTAGGATATTTTTTGGTTTAAATATTTAAAAGTATAATAAAACAAGTGGAACTTCGTTCATACATTCATAAATTTTATTTTTCATAGCGTTCAATATTCAAAAAAACCAGAAAAAGTGAAAAAGTTCTAGCCAAGGGAAAATTCTAGTTAACAAACAAAAATTATCCTTAAACATTTTCATAAAATATTTTCAGTCGCACAAATTTATCATAAAATTTCACACACATCCCATTTAACGGTGCGTGTGAATCCAGTGGAAAAACTCTCGATGTAAATACACAATCGTCAGGGGTGTATGTACGTCAAAGATGGCAAATTGAAAAGTGATTACTGCCAACTTACAGACCTGAAAAAAACTCCCAACAAATTATGTTACACGAAGAAGAAGAAGAGGAGGAAGAAGAAATCTTTCTGTAATAAAATGAGAAAAGCACGAGGAGGAATGGAATAAAAGTCAACGAGAGCCTCGCCGAGCGTTGCGTGTTGCGACAATGACTGGCTGCCGAGTTCCCAGGGTGTATTTTCTCCTCTCATTTTTTTTTCTCGGTCTCGCTCTCTCTCTTCGAGCAGCACCATCATCGGTCAAAGTAATATCCGAGGAAGAAACGCACGGAAGGACCTTCGCGCTACTCTACATTTACCGAGGCTTGTATTTCATTACCTTTAAACCCTTCCCTCCGTACCTGCCTGCCTTCGTCTTTTTACCTAACAACCAATGGACCGGAATAATTTGCGAGTAATTTATATCTTTTTCAGCTTGGGCGCGATTTTTTTTTAAACCTGCCTGGTGATGACTACTTGCGGTGTTTAGTTCGTAAAAACAATTCACCGAGGTACCTGTTCACAGTACTTGTACATCAAACTAACATTTGACTTTATAAGACCTGCAAAAAATGATTTACGTGGCAGCATTTAGCCACCGGTATAGTCACTTTTAAATAACGTGTACTGGTTTATCAGTTATAGTTTTTAATTATCAAGTTATGTTATGTTTCATCTTTGCAATGCATTTACTTGTAATAGGAGATTGATTGCTGCTAGTAGTCGGTACAGATAGTTATTTTTACGTTTTGTTCACAGTGTATACATTTCAAAGTACTACCTATTTTTGTTTGAAGTTTCGTTTATCATTTGATAGTTAGAGCAGAAAAGTTTGAGCATAAATTTAAAATATTGAATTGCAACCCATTGAATAATACTTTCTTATTGTTAGGTTATGTTTTAATCTGTTTTGTCTAAATTTGATTCAAAAGTACGCTATTGAAAGTAGTAACCGCACTATATTAGGTACTTCAACTTGAATGGTCCGATCGTCAGACTCACACCCGTATACTGATAAACCCATAAAACTACGAACCATTATTTTTTTCCTCGCCACAACAAGAAAAACAGCCACCGGTCGAAAAGACCTTCGGGTCATTCGGAAGTTTATTGCGACTGCCCCGGGTCCTTTTCTTTTTTTCTTCTTCTCTTCCGCTCCCCTAACCAAGACACACCGTAAACCAAGGGTGGCCAGCTGCTAATGCACCGCGAGAGCTAATTACGGTGTTTTACGGTGCCGGGCAATTTGGCGCGACAGAAATTCTTCAATTCGCTGCAAGTCCTGTAGAAGAAGAAGAAGAAGAAGCTGCGGAGGGTGTAAATCGTTCGGCTCTGGGGTAGGGGGAGGATATCGACTACCACCGCGGCGTTGGCACGGAAGGAGGAAGGGAGTCTGACCGTACTTCATTACCCGGGGGCAGGAGTAGCTATGCCTCGGGGTCATCCGTTATCATTTTTACAACTGACGCCCCATTCAACAATGTCGAATAAACTCCGTTAGGTATTGCGGTCGGCCCCAAGACGGTCCACTGGGGGATACAGGAGAACGAAACGATCCACCTCCTGGCTTTTAAACGCCAGCGCGGGATATCGACATTCGGGATTCTGCGGACGTGCTGGCTGATTTTTACAGTTATCATATTTTCGGATGCGGAGAGGCGAGCTCGGAAAAATAGTGCCGGGAAACCGGCTGGAAGTTTTTTTTATTTCAGTTTGAAGTAATTGAAGTGGAAATCAGAAGCTTGTGAGGTTCTTTAAACATAAAATTTAACCACATTCAGGAGTGTACTTGTAAATTATAATAAAACAATCGTAATTATTTTATAATTAATAAATCGATTTGCGAAAGCATAAGTATTATTGATGTTTTCAGATTCAATGTTATTGACTTAGAGAATTAAAAAAACACTAATTTCAAAAAATTTAACGCGTTATTGAAGTAATTTGAGAATCTTATCAGGCTTTATTTTTTAGTTGGTTGCAATTGGGACCGATAATAAAAAAATAAGTCACATGAATTTCATTGATATTGTGAAAGAAATGAAACCTGAGAAGAAAAATGTGGAAAAAAATGAATACATTGGAACAACAGGATTGATGTACAGTTACTCAAAATTGTTTGACGTTTCGCCATTAGAATTGAAAAACTTTGACGTACAATTTTTTCAAAATTCCGCAGCAGGTGACGTGAATTTAGAATAAATAACTGTTGTACTAAAAACTTTTAAATAACATGTATTCTATTATGGTATGTCTCAAGTTAGATTATGATTAATAATTTAAAATTATCGTTTTTTTAATTGGTTTTTCACTTGAGCGGATGAATAAATTTACTTTAAACTTTTACTTTAACGCTTTTACCGTAAAGTTGACTCACAGTATAACGCACATATGAGTAATAAAAATGTCAGAGAAAATTGATTAAAATTGCTCTTATTTTAAATCATTAAAAGTTGCAAATATTGAAATATGAATTGAAAAAATATATAAAGATCGGTTTTTTTTTAAAAAGAATCAAGGTATTACATTTTAAAATTTGCAAATTTGTACTTTTTAGTATAAGTTCAATCTTTTCACATTTAAAAAAATGAAATTTTTATTACTTTCCTTGATTTTGCTTGTGGTTTTAAAGGAACTAGATGGACATGGAATGGTCCTAGATCCTGTAAATAGATCCAGTGCAGGCAAAGCAAACTTCACAGTTACTATAAATTGGGATGACAATGGGAACTTTTGTGGAGGATTTTATGTAAGTTTAAGCCATTGCAAAGTTAGTTGACCTAAACGAATAAATTCTGTTATCTCTTATTTCCAAGATTATTATATTTGAAGTCAAACCCGTGAGCTTAAAGTTCAAGTCTGAATCTGAGTCTTTAAGAACTGATTTCCAGTTATAAATGATTACTAGATATTTATGACATTTATATAAGTATATTTTTTTAAGAGGCATAAAATTATTAGGAAATAAAAACGAGTTAATCCGATAGGTTCAACATTATACAAATGAAGGAAAGTGCGGAGTATGTGGTGATAATTACCTTTTGGAAAGACCACGACCTAATGAAAATGGAGGAACCTATGGACAAGGAGTTATTGTCAAAAGGTAATGCAATCAAATTAATTTGTTTTCAACTAACTTACTGCAAATTATAAAAAAAACTTCATTTTAAAAATCAGGTACAAATCAGGAGAAAATATTACGACCACAGTCTTCATATCGACAAATCACCTGGGTCACTTCTTTTTTTCCGTATGTCCTTTGAAAAATGAAAAAGAACTAGAAACAGAGGAGTGCTTTGATAAGTACAATTTGACACTCACAAATGGCTTGAAGAATTACACTCTGGAGGAAGGTACGGACGGCGACATACCCATCGAATTAAAGCTGCCAGAAGATCTCGTATGCGAGCGCTGCGTGTTCAGATGGCACTGGATTTCAGGAAATAACTGGGGTCCATGCGGTAACGGCACCGAGGCCAAAGGGTGCGGAGATCAGGAGCAGTTCAGAACTTGTTCTGATATTGCAATCGAATAAAATAAAACTTATCATTTATAATGTTAAGAAGTAGATCGTATACTAGACCATAAGTAAAGTAATAATTATTGGAACTAATTTATATCAAATTGTTTCATGTAATTGACAAAGTGAATTTATTGTATCAGCCTGAGTGGAATGAACTGATATATTTTTTTAATACTTGAATTTAATTGAAAATTCAATAAAGGGTGGTTATAAAATTTGAATTTTAAAATAAAAATGAAATAAAATTGATTCAGAAGCTATTTATCGTCTTACATCCAATTTATAAGTCGGGTAGTACACATTCATAAATCTTGTTATTAGCTTATCAAGTCTATTGCTATCATAGCGAAACAACTTTTTTTTCAAACACTCACTATAGTAACGATTTGACCTATTTATATCAAACTCTAGTGCGCACTTGTCAACATCTTTTTGTACTTCTTCTAAAAAATGTTTTTCATCTTTGCTCATGTTACCTTCAAATTTTTTTAAAGTTTCAGCATCATCTATAGTTTTGCTCATAAGCAAGAGATTATTAATGTTCACAACTGAATCTTTGCTGTGAAACTGTGATTGCAAGATGGATGATTGATAAGTCCATTGATCAGGTAGTAAGATTGATGCAGCATCTTTTACCTCCTTTAAGTAACTTAACGCCTTGCTTGTTGACTCAAAGATACCAAGAGACAAACAAAAGATACTAAAACATAACAGTGTAAATCTATTGTAGCAACAAAATTTCATAACTGATTTCTCATTAAATATTGGTATTAACAAAGTTAAAAAATGATTAGTTTTTGAAGAACTAAGAAAATTTTGTAATAAATTGAATAAAATGTTTTTAAAAAATAAATAACTATAATGAAATACACTATTAGATTTCTCTATATAGTTAGTCACTTACATAATTAAGAATTTCAACATAGCGATGTTACACTTTATAGTGGCAATTCACAACTGAGATTCAAAACTCTTCCGCAAATGATTGAATAGTTTGACTCGAGTGACATCATCCGTTTAATTTAAAAATAAGAAACACTTCTCTCGTTCGAGATTAAAAATGTATTCAAGCAAAGTTAGCAGCATTTAATCTCAAACAGGAAAAAAAACACAAACAAACAAAAAATTAGATAATTCGGTCATTCATTTTTTACTGCTTACGGCAAATCCATTATTAAGAAGTGACATAAGTTCACAAATGATTTCAAAATTTTTATTTTTTATTAACTTTTTTTTTTTAATAGGACCTATGTCTGATTGATTTAGAAAATCAAAATTGTTAATAAGCGCAGTTATTTGGGTAGTGCTGAAGTTTTTTCAGGAAAAATTAATATAACGTATTCGTACAGCGATCTATATTTAAAAAGAATTAGAGTTTTTTAATGAAAAAATCAGATAAAACTATGGTTCAGATTTTGTTTTGGGTTAAAAATTAATTAAAAAATAATTTATTCTTTAACGACCAGGACTAGACTTTGAATTGACGTTTGGTGCACATTTGGCTGCATTCTGTTCAAGATTCTTCAACAAAAAATTGAACAATTCACTTGTGAAGTGATTTATGAATGCTTTGAGTGCTACTTTGTTGTGACGATTGGACTTCTGTTTCAAACACACATTGTAAGGGCGACTGGATCTTGACCAATTCTTGTCTGTTCCTCCTATGCTGCGCGTACAATCATCGACGTCTTTGAAGAGTTGTTGGTAAACCCTTTCTTGTTCTTTGCTCATGCCTTTTTTCAATACTTTGACGAACTCAGGATCATCTATGAAACGAGAGATGGCCCAGATGTTATCGAAATAAAATTGGTAATCCCCATTAGCTTGCTGAGATTCAGAAAATCGATGTGACCATAATGATTTTAAAGTACTAACCAAGTCGTCGTTTGCGTAGTTGGTTGACTGCTGACCTGACGATTCAAATACTCCAAGAGCCAACAGGATAACGCTGGAAAATTATCAATTTTAGATGGTAGCTTATATTTTATAAATAGTTTTTAAAATTAAACTTGAAAGTTGTAAACAAGAACAAATGAAAAATGGTTCATCTACAAAAAGCAGCTTATCACAAATATATTTAGTTAACAAAATGGAAAAAAAGGTTTAATTAATTTTTTTGAGTTAATTGTTTTACATCATAAATAATAATGATATTCATTAATTCTGATAACACTAGTACATTTCACAAATATTTTATTTCGATAAGAACTTAATTTTTACTATTCTTTGATTATTTAGAAAAAATTTCAACAACTCGTTGTGCTCTTCATTATATACGAAAAATTTTTGTAAGGAATTGTTAAACGAAATATTTTATAATAATGAAATTAATAAGTTGGTATTAATGAAACATTAATAAAATTACTCACAAAATTGAAAGCTTCATCATTTTGGTGTTCACTCAACAATAGCAAATTTAAACTGAGCATTGAAAAATATCGGAGAACGATTATAGGTTTTATAGTTTCAGGTTGATTGACGTAATCAATTAAATTTCATGAAATAATCAAAACAATTTCCACACTAAGGATGATAAAGTTATTTTGGTAAGCTTTGCAGAGGATAAACTAAATAGAAGATAATTCGTTATTTTATTTTTTAGGTTAAAAGTCGAATTGATTTGAAGGCCGAAACCGGTGATCGCGCGTGCAAAAAATATCTCTAAAGAAGAGTTTCGGTATTTATTTATTTATTTATTTATTTATTTATTTATTTATAAGATATACGGGCCAAAAGGTCCTTACAAGAGATAAATAGTAATAATATGGGTATTATAAACAACAATAGATAGCGCCTTAAAAAAAATATATAACAGAGGTATCACTTAAGTTAACTAAAAAATGACAATGTTTGGCATTATAATAAAACTAATAATAATGTGAAGACAATTTCGTCCCTAAAATAATCAAAAAACGAATCATACTTCAGAAGTAATAAGAACAAGCTCAATCTACCCTTTATTGCAAAGTTTGAACTCACCAAAGGGCAAGGATTTAATGTTGGGGGGAATAGAGTTCCAAATTCTGACAAGTCTTTGGGAGGGAGAGTAAAATTGAAAGTCGTCTGCGGAGTGAGTTTCAATGAATTGTCGGGTGTTTCTGAGGTTGTAAAGGTTAGCTTTGATGACAAAAAGATTATTGATTGCAGGAATATTGATAAGTTTGTAGACAATTTTATAAGAGATTTGATAATGGTTACGAGAACAGCTAATCTTTTTCAGAAAGATTAGATCAAATTTCGGAAAATCCCAGGATGATTTTTGTTAGATTATGTTTTTATGGTATAAACCTTTAAAATAATTATTATAAACATGTTTAAAACATTTTATTTTGTAAGTTTTATATTAAAATACATTTAATAACATAAATGATCAACTAATTTATAAATTTGATACTTAACAAATAGTAGTTCTGTTAAATGTAGATCGATAAGCAGTCTCCAAAGTATTGATTATACTGTCTGATGACCTGAAATATTTTTATTTTTAACTCAACAAAAGTTTTTGTAAAATTTAGAACGTTTTGAATTATTTTTAATCATGTCAACAGTTGGGAACTATCTATTTATAGCGGTGATTGTTATTGTATTCGTCATATGATTTTTGGTTGAATTAAATTTTCTTTAATTGCTTCTGAATGGCCTACGTCTTATCAAATTTGCTTAATTTATGAATCATAAGCGGTCCACGTGTGACAAAATTTGAAGGACAAATATTGTGATAAAAACTAACATTTGATACTTTTGACCTGAATAACATTTTAAGCGTATCATTCTCGCTTCGTTTAATATCAGCTTATAATTTATTATGATGAAAAGCTCGTTTCGGTCAAAATATCAAAAAAATAATAAATTCGAACTACAAAATAAAACTATTTTCTTCTTAAACTATGATCATGACAATTTTTTTAAATGGTCACATCCATTTTTGGGAAATTCAAACTGAAATAGTGCATCTGAAAATACAATACACTGCATATGAAAAACTATAATCAGACAGTAGTCTGATTGGAAATTGAAACCCGTGGACGTCATATCAGCGAGTCGTACAATCGATAGATAAAGCCATCAAACATTTAATCAAAGTTTTTTTTTTCAAATTTCACCTGATTTTACGTTTTCTCAAGTTGAAATTAATGCCTTCAATTTTTATAAATAAAAAATTAATGTAATCTAGTATACTATGGAAATTAGTAGTCCAAACAGTCGATCTAATAGCATTTTTTGTGTTTTTGATAGTTTGATCCATTTGTCTTCAAGGGTTAATTACTTTCACAAAGAAAATGAACCTTAAGTTTTATTAAAAAAATAATAATAATAATAAAAACACTTCAATCCTCAATCAACAAAAATTTCAAATTGTCAAACTTACAAAACATTTCTCCATCCTGCCCACTCGACTTGACCCAAGCAGTATAAGAATTTCTCCTCGTCGAACTTTTCCGTGTTAATCACTCGTCAGGACTCAACAGCTCCCACGAGTCTACGCCAGGGACAATAAACCAAAAGCAATATAGAGGACTAACGGCCGAGGACGAATATTAATCTATCGGGTGAAAGCTCTCTCTCTCTTCAGCCCCACCCTGTAGTTTAATTCCGGGAAGAAGCTCGCCGCCGTTCCTTACCCGGTCGGTTTAAACAAGCCGAACTCATTACCATTCGTCAATTTGAGGTACGCGCGAGACCCGAGTGACCAATGGCTCTCTCCATCCCCGCTTACGTAATGGCTTCGCATTCGTCTCCTCTTTTCTCTCTGCTCCTGCTGTTATGTTTGTTTGGCGAGCGAGCTTGCACTGTCGCATGTATACCGGGGCTTAAGTGCTCTACTTTTGATGATGATCGCGTGACCGTAATTACCCCGGGGTCGGGGGGAGCACTGTTGGACTTGATGGATCCTTTTGATGTGACGATGGCCCCCTTTGAGTGCGCCCGATGCACCGGTACGACCCGGTGACGTCTCGTTTCAATGAGCTTTTGATCGATATCAATCGCGCTCGACTTTTTTCGATTTGCGTGATGGCCTTTTTTTTATCATGAAGGTTGGAGGGTGAACGGGGACGGTTTTAAAATTTTTCAATGGTGAACAGTTTTTGGAGGATTATTCGATGCTTTGGAAATAAAATTTTTGAATTAAATATTTCAGTTTTAATTTTTATACTACAATTGAATACAAAATGTTCAAAATTAAAAAACAAAAAAGCTCAGCAGCATTTATAATAATTTTTTTTTCAATACCTGAAAAAAAAATAAGATAAATCAACACAAAAAGAAACTTTTTTGGCCGTCAGGGCCGTTAACATGTATTTCATCATCATCGGTTCAACTCTCAGGCTTTACCAGTTTTCATGGTCGAAATATTTAAGAAATAAATTATCTACACGTAACAGATATACTTTAGATACTGCATTTGAATGATCCCTTTTCTGAAATATGAATTTTATTCTAATACCTAAGAGAAATTTTTATTCCGTATTATTTAAAATCATCAATAAATAAATAAAAAGCTTAACACTACAGCACAATATAAAATTTTTCTTTTTCGCACCATCAAAGACTCACTTTCAAGAACAAAAAAGCTCGGTCATTCCAGCAAGGGGTGGTCAAAACGAATTCCACTAACGAGTTGACAAATCGAGTCCCGGGGGAGTCGTGCCGAAGTCCAGGCCAGACCTCACCTTTATTGCAGCCACAAACGAATGGTCTTTTTTTTTCTACGTCTTTGTATCAACGATAAGGCCCTGGCCATTTATCTTGGCTTACCGTTAAATCGAGCACTTCTGTTGGACGAAATTCCTAAAGCTAAGGCACGAGTTCTTCTGAACAGGGAGGAAGGAAGTTTGATAAAAACTGATATTTAAGATGTATTAAGAGTTGCTGGAATTATTTTTGTTGATGGATAAATTACTTTGAGGGTAGAGAGATGAAAATCGACAAAAAAAATTTTTGGAGCGAAGCCTATCTTTTAACCGACTTGAAAAGATCTTCAATTTAAAAAAAAAAAAATTATTTACCCTGTAAGAAATGCGAATTGGGTTATCCATTTAATAGCCATTTACTGGATATTTCATAGACTCAATCTAATATTTTTCTAATAACTAGTCATTTAATGGCTATTAAATGGATAATCTAGTTCACATTTCTTACAGGGTAATTTTGACTATGTAGCTTCGCCCCATTCTGTAATTTATCCTAGTAATTTATAAACCGATGGGTTACTTACTTACAAGGAGAGGTCACACCCTCCGGGTCACCGATCTTGACGAAACTTTGGGGATCGTTTTCTTATACCAAAAGATGAAGAAATCTACCAATCATCCCGTCTAATGGGCCTTTTATACCTAGTTCCTATATAGCTTATATCGTATTTTTAGCTCTTTTTGGGTTTTTTTGCGAATTTTCAAAAAATTCCTGTTCGAAGCCTATTACACTTACAAAATTCTGCAACCCCGCATTCTCTTTATTTTTTCATCTTCTTTTGAGAAAAAATATTTTTAAATCTAATTTTGAAGAAATAGTCCATGTAAAATTAAGGTAATCAAAAGCATTTTTTTACTGTTTTTTTGGTTTTATGAATTTAAACTGTACGTCGTCAGCCTTATCAAAATTATGTCTAAAAATATTTTTTATAAAAAATTCATAAAAAAACAAAGAAAATGCAGGGTTGCAGAATTCTGTAAGTGCAATAGGCTTTGAGCAGGAATTTTTTGAAAATTAGCATAAATAACCACAAAAGTCGCACAAAAGTGTTGAAAGTGTCAAAACAAGCTGATTTTCAAAAAATTCCTGCTCAAAGCCTATTGCACTGACAGAATTCTGCAACCCCGCATTTTCTTTGTTTTTTTATGATTTTTTTAGAAAAAATATTTTTAGACATAATTTTGATAAGGCTGACGACGTACAGTTTAAATTCATAAAACCAAAAAAACAGTAAAAAAATGCTTTTGATTACCTTAATTTTACATGGACTATTTCTTCAAAATTAGATTTAAAAATATTTTTTCTCAAAAGAAGATGAAAAAATAAAGAGAATGCGGGGTTGCAGAATTTTGTAAGTGTAATAGGCTTCGAACAGGAATTTTTTGAAAATTCGCAAAAAAACCCAAAAAGAGCTAAAAATACGATATAAGCTATGTAGGAACTAGGTATAAAAGGCCCATTAGACGGGATGATTGGTAGATTTCTTCATCTTTTGGTATAAGAAAACGATCCCCAAAGTTTCGTCAAGATCGGTGACCCGGAGGGTGTGACCTCTCCTTGTTAGTCCTGTTAAAAAGTCCTGAATAGTCTTGGCCAGCCTATTTTGAACGGGGCAGGACCACGAGAGCTTGATATAATATTTTTATCTGATAGTCTTGTCATAGTTTTGTCTAAACAGGACCAAGTGCGTAACTCCTTGTTATAAACTGAAAATTCAAGTATTTTACTTTGGGCTCAGTAGTTGTAAGTTTGATTCAAACAATCAATCTTCATATCTTATTTTTCATGAAAAAAAAATCTTCATTTTCAACTAATGCACGCACGGCATTTTGTAAAAAATACCGTCTAACTAAACTACCGTACACCACTGTAATTCCAGTGTATAAGTAACTTTATTTAATTCAATTTCAATTACACGCTACCGAGAAATCCAGCAGCATCGCACGGAACCCAGGTCCAATCAAAAGCTGACACATCCAAACGATTTACCTCCATAATCTCGCCGATCAGAGTAGCATCCCTGGAAGATTGAGTGACATTAAGCGCGCGTGACCCGTCCCCGCGCACGCACCATCCAGACTCCTCAACCAGCAGCATCCCTGTGATTATTCTTTTCCCTGGGTAAATTATTCCCTGGCCGGTTCGTTGTTCTCCCGAATAATGACACTGGGCAATTGCTCCAGGTAGCCCGATTGCTTGCAATATCGAATGACCGCGGCGTATCAACGAGCAATACTTTTTCGTATGATTGAAACACTTACGCGGGGCTGATGATGTAACGCTTAGAAAATCAGATTGGAAACAATCGAGGCTGGAATTGATTTTCTCTGGTGCATTATGACACACGAGCCCCCTTTTTCTTTCTTTTTAGTTGGTATCGGACTATTTCTGGTCCGAAACAAAGAGAGAGAGAGAGAGAGGGAGGGAGCAGCTGCTGGGAGTAGATAGATAGACAGGGAGCTCTCGAGAGAAGACATCCTCCAGCATGCTAGCAGCTTGATGTGTTATTACGAGGGAGGTAGATACACGAGGTCAGAACTGCTGGTGGAGGAGTCGGGCACCCAATTAGCTTTTGACGTGTTGCTTAGATTTCAAACCACTCGGATATTAGGTGTACGGACGGAGCCGGAGATATATTTAGACTTGATTTTTAAGGTCTTGTCGTGAAAAGAGTCGCTGAAATTGGGGTAGCCGTCGTGTTTTTCTGATTAGCAGACTTATTAAGAGAAAAGTAAATACAATTTTTTTTAATCAAGACTATAATGTAAAATATCACGGAGTGCACATGTTAGATGTCGTGAACATGATCTCTATAAAAGAACTTTGTTATTTATTTTACCATGTTATTTAATATTTACCATATCTTTTTAAGTTTATCTTTTGTTACATCACTGTTATTTATGATAATATTGCATTGTTAACTACATGTATATATTCTATAAAGAGTATCATACGGGCATATGCTTTATACTCGGAAACAATAAATTAATAATAATAATAATAATTAAAGTTAATATGGCTTATCTGTTAATATTATTTTTTTTTATTAATTATTATAATAAAATAGTTCAAACGTAAACATTGAAATCTTATACTCAATAGTTAATATTCTTCGTAAGAAAATAAGGAAGCACTTTAATAAAGCTTGCGTTTAATTTTTTTATGCTTTCCGCATCATAATTTTCTAATTTTTGCTTTAAGCAGATTTTTTAATCATTGTTGGACCTTTGCAAATCAAATTTTCTTGTACAGTAAACAATATCTTCACATACTTCTTGCAGAAGTGTTATTTGATCTTCCGTCAACTTTCTCGACACTTTACTTTTCATTTATGGATTGTCCATAAACCAACTGAGGCTCCAGACGTCATTTTTAAACCAAAGTGGTCCTTTGAAAAAAGACAGTAATTCAAAAACTGTTTTTTTAATATCTTCCTCTTCATGAAACTTGATCGGTAAATTAAGTAATGCCTTGCTTGATGACCCATAAATACTAAGAATCGTCAAATAGATGCTGAAACTTGAATAAATTACTGAATTTTTATTAAAAATAGATTTTCTTTTGAAAAACACAAGAAATTTTTGAATAAATAAAAACGAAGGAACTTATAAACTTAATTTGAGAGATTTTATCTTCTAAACAATCAAATAAACTAATAAATGTTAACAATTAAACGTGAATTCAGATAAAAAAAGCTTGGCACTGGTGCATATATATTACACCTTTGCACAATATTATGTATCAATATATTGTAAAAATTATATAAAAAAAAATTTCAATTATACGAAAAATAGTTTTGGTGCAATTTACTCACGTCATTAATAGTTTCAACATTTTGAAGTTATGACTGACAGTAGCAGATCCAAATTGAACTAAAAATGCTTGAGAAGATTTTTTACTTCATTTCTATACTGCCGCAACTAATTAAGTTGTGTACAATAATTAAAACGCTAAGCAGTCAAAATAATTTTTAAATTTATTTTAATGAGTTTGAAAAATTTCTAAAAACTTTTTTTACCTGTGCTGTATTTATTGTTTGTTATAAAGATAAAATATAGTAAACTTATACTTCGAGTTTTATAAAATTTACCAAATTTTAAAAGATGCGTAAGTACTAGGACGGGGCTTAATAAAATTTTTTCATATATATCACTCGGGCCGGGCGAATTTTGCTTCTTTGTACTTTGAAAATCGTGAAAAAATTTTTGTTGATGATTAAAAAAATTTTTTTCCCGGTCCGCAGTGCCTCTGAAGTTTTCCCATAGGATTTGCACGTAAAAAAGTAGTCATAATATATATTCCATTCTAACAGAGTGAAAATAATGGTTTTTCTTCATCAAAATGGCATGGATCCTTGTATTTTTTCCCGCTGAATCGAATGGAACCATCAGTTTTTACTGATTTTGCGATTTAAAATTACTGCAGGCCAAAAATCGTCAAAAATAGTGAAAAAACACTTAAAAAAGAAGCTTTTTCGGTCTTAAAAAAAAAAAAAAATGCAATTTTTTTGTTCACATGACACAGGTCGATGTATTTTTTCCCGCTGAATCGAATGAAACCATCAGTTTTTACTGATTTTGCGATTTAAAATTACTGCAGGCCAAAAACCGTCAAAAATAGTAAAAAAAAACACTAAAAAAAGAAGCCTTTTTCGTCTTAAAAAAATAAAAAATGCAATTTTTTCGTCCACATGACACAGGTCGATGTATTTTTTCTCGCTGAATCCGAATGAAATATTAGCTTACACCAATTTAATGATGAAAATTTTTATTACCAAAAAACTATGAAAAACTCTTAAATTTATGAAAAAAAAATAAAAAAGTGTTCTTTTTGGAAAATTTCTGATAAATTTTTTTTTATTTCTTGAGGTTTTGTTTGAAAAAAATACATTTACATCTTTGATTGTTTTAATATTTTATCGAGTATTTGATACTGATTTTGATTTATATTTTTATAAAATAATACCTGAAGTCATATTTAATTGAACTCTTTTATTTTATTACATTAAAATTTTTTTTTAGCATTCATGATGAAAAAATTAACTGCTTAAATTATAATAAAAAGTAAAATTATTTTATTAATTCGTTTTTCTGAATTCAATAATATTTTTGAATAAGTGTTTCCTTATTACTATTTGGAAATAAAGTACGATACTCTTTAATTACAGGAAGCAAATATTGTTTTTGTAAATCATCTTTTGTAAGAATATTATTAAATTCAGTCATTAGTTTGACTTCTCTCTCTGCGACATCATTTACGACTACCAAATTGTCAACTACTCGCAAACCATTTATAAAAGATGTTGATTTTTTCCATTCTGATGGATTTTTTGAGAAAAAATCTGTATTAATGTTAAAACGTTTGAAAAATTGATTGGATTCATTGCTGATAAAATCACTTATCTCTGCGCAAGTTATTTCTGTCACGTTTTTTTCTGTAACAAGAATACGTTTTTCATGAGGAAAGTTACAAGAATCTAATTTCAAAGCCTGAACCATTCGGAGCTTTTCTTCGTTCGGTATACTGAGATCAAAAAAAGCAAGAGCAGCTACTTCTGGAGTAAGATACCATAAGTGTTTGCTAAATTTTTTAACAGTGACTTCAGATATGATCTGATCTATGCTTCTGTAGTTGTAAAGTTCTTTGAACAAATTTAAGTCTTGATTTGGCGCTTTGGATGCAAATGGAGCAGAAAACCAAGCTTTTACGTAAACTTTTACTATAAATATACATAAGTCCCTATAATTTGATTCATCATTTTTTTTTTCGTGCAAATACTGACTTCTAAAAATAAAAATTTTCAGACAATAAATGGCTTTGGCCATCCATCTTGCGTTATGAGTGGCGCCTGGAGGATGAAAAGAAACTCCTTTGGACAACGTTCCACCGAGGAAAATAATGACCAACTCCAAAAACTCTTTGTAGTCTGATCTGACTTGTTTTTTTTGTAAGTTTTCATAACAAAATTTCAAAATTTCTTCTTTGACATCTCCTAACGATTCGGACACAAAACTATCAGTCACACCACTTTCGTATCTACTTTGATCAATATTTTTCCAAAAAGCTTCAAAATGCTTAAAGACATTTACTTCTGGTGCAGTAGATTTACCGAACTTTTCCTCAAATGTACACTTTAACAATAATTCATATATATGGTGTCTGCATATAAACCACAGCAGATCTTTGTCGAGTAATTGTTCAAGAAGCGTACAAGCACCTTTTAGTCGACCTGTATTGCTAGCTGTTGAGTCGCAGCATACCGCTTCGATATTTTCAGATAAACTCCAATCAATTAAAGATCCATAGACAGCGTCAGCTTGATTTTTTCCAGTACTTGATGGAATTGATGGAACTCCAAGAAGCTGCTCCATTCCTTCACTAGTAATAATTATAGCCAGACGGTCTTTTGTTTCGTTTCGAAAATGTCCTGGCAATAACTTTGAATCAAAGTGTATGGTTTTTGGTAATGAAGAAAAAAGAGCTGGAGCCAGCTCTTTGATGACCTCGTACCGTTGTTGACGATATTTTTTACGAGCAAGATAAATTGACTTCTCATTTAGTATTATATTATTTGTCTCAACGCCTAAAGCTTCGGCAGCTGCCATCAACAAATGCATTGCATTTCTTTTACTTATTTGACATTTATCTAATGTAATTGCCAGTCTTGCTGTAATGACAGTTTCAGTAGCTCTTCTTTTTGCAGGCGGTGTATGTTGCGAAGGTGGAGACTCTGATTCTGGTCCAAGGTAAAGAACTAGTTCTTCTGAAAAAGATTAAAATTTAAAATTCATTTTAATGTAAACAAACTGACAATTATGTTAAGAATTATTTGTTTATTTATATTTTTATTGGTTATGTTAAAAATTTTTTGCTATAAAAAAATGAAAAATTTTTTAATCCTAAGTATACAACTGCATCTTAAAAAAATTTTACTTTTAGACTTCTTCAAAAAACTTCATAACAAAACTCCAAACAAACCAAAAATTAAATTACAAACCTTTTGGCACAGGTTGAAATAGACTACTCTTCTCGTCTTTTTGTGATGCAACCTTATCATCAGTTAGTTTTGAAGATTCAAGGTTTTCTTCAGAAAAAAGGTTTTCATCAAGCTCCATCGATTCAGTTTTTGCAGTAGCTGTGATAGAAGTACGTACTGCAGAAGCGTTAACAGAAGTTTTACTATTCGATGAAACTAAAAATAATTATTTTTATAAAAATTCACACAGATAAAAAATGTTTTTGTTATACAAAAATTAATGTTGTTTTCGTTAAAATTAAAAATGAGTTTTTCTTATTATATATCTATAGATTTTGTAAAGTAAAAAGTATTTTGACATACAAAATTTTCGTGTTTTTTTTTACCAAAAAAAAGGAGTGAAATAAAATATTCAGAGTATTACATAATTTATCTCGTAAATTATACATTGAAATTCTTTACTTAATTTCCACAGAGAGAGAGAGAGAGAGAGAGAGAGAGAGAGAGAGTAGTTACTTGCTCACAATATTAATAAAAATAAGACACTTTTTGATATGCGTAAGTACTGCACTGAGCCCACAAAATAATCAAGCTAGGAATTCTATTAATTATGTTGCTTGATTAGTAGTCTAATGCTTTAAAAAGTTTTATTATTATTTTTTTAATCATCTGGTAGCTAAAAGGTATTTTTACTATCGAAAGATAATAATAAATCTGTATTATTATTTTTTTTTTAAAACAGCTGATCATTGTTTGCAAGTACAGAAAATGGTAAAAAACTAGTTCTATCAAGTTTATATAGGAATTTACTATTTTCAATTGACTCTTACATAGAGTTTTAATTTATTAATATTATTGAATCATGATTTTTACAAACTCCAAAGTATATAATTTATTTTAAAAAATTTTCATCTTTTCAGTTTTAACAATTTACCTTTTGTTTTTAATTCGGAAAAATGACTTTTTTTATCTTCTTGAGTTGCAGTTTTGATACTTAATAAATTCAGGTTCTCATTGCTAGCAGTTGGATTTTGTTCATCTACTTCCATGAGTAAATTTGATTTTGACGCACCACTTTTAGAAGTCGAAGGAACGAATGGATTTTTTTGATTATTAGATAATGCTGAAAGTATTTTTTTAAGTAATCAAGTTCAAACTTTTGAAAAATAACAATAAGGATGTATTTTGATTTATACAATTAAAAAATAAAATTTAAGTACCTCTTTGATCCATTAAAAATTGTTTGTCTTTCATATCACTCATTGTTTCCATTGCTTTTGCGTGTGCGATATCAAACAACGCGTTCAAACTATTTTCGAACTCTTTTTCATTATTTTTTTGCGTATCTGACGTTCGATGTGCACTTTTTTGTAAATTTTTCCATTTATTATGTATTTTAATTATTTTAATAGTACATTTTTTATTTTCTTGCGTCGGGATGCGAGCTTTTTTCCAAAAAATAAGACACTCGTCGACTGCTAACTTCGCACTTTCTTTTAAATTATTTGATAATCTTCGAAGATTGTAAAAAAAAACAGCTAAAACTTGCTGAAGTGTGGGTAATCTACTACCCACAATTATTTGATTAGAAATGTAACCAATATGCGGGATTTTTTCACGTAGATCATATGACATAATCAATTAGAAAATATTTCTTCAGATTGATAAGAAAAAATTTTCATTTGTACGCAGCAGTCAAGAACCAAAAAATTCGACAGCACTCGATTAATCTTGAGATTACGTTTTAATAGAAAAAAAACTTCAGGAAATGCAGCTTTAAAACACGTTTACTTTTATAGACACCATCTCCGAAGTTTATAGATTTAGCACGAAATATGCGATATTGTAAGACGCGAATACTTGACTCTTATTATAGCTGAATACTAATCCTGGCTCCACCTTACGGCAAAACGCCACCTGCGAGCGGATCATCTCAGCTATTTTGCAAGCTCTATAAAGTTAGAACCCGGGTGAGCGATTTTTTGATAAATTTTTGTGGAATCGATAGCGTGGGTGGTTACAAGAAAAAAATTATCTATTCAATTTTTCAACGCAAACAATAATTTTTTTTAAAATCGATAGTGTTTGAAATCGTTGCTGTCTGCGCGAGGTCTGCGCCGTCGGTTAAAAAAAAAAATTAATATGATTTGATGGTTTTTCACTGTTTTAAAACGATTTCAAAATTGAGTTGGTAACCCAATTTTCACTATCGATTTAAAAAAAAATTATCGTTTGCGTGGAAAAATTGAATAGATAATTTTTTTCTTGTAACCACCCGCGCTATCGATTCCACAAAAATTTATTAAAAAATCGCTCACCCGGGTTCTAACTTTATAGAGCTTATTTTGCACAACAGAATGTACAGTAAAAATAAATATCTGTTTATATCTCAATCATTGCTGAAAACTAAAAATGAGACTTTCTGCTTATCAAACTCTAAAGAAAATTTATTTTATAAATTAACGATGGAATATTTATTAATAAAAAATTTTTCAAATAAAAATTAAAAACTCAATCATGATCCTGAAAATAAAATTTTTTTCAACCTTTAGAGGTGAATAAAATTATCATTTTTCTTAAACTTGAGAGTTTTTTTGTAGATATACAGCTATCAAATTGTATAAATATGTAATTTAATCGTTAAAAACGAAACACACTATTATTTGCATTAATTTTGAGAGGATTTTTTCAAGTTTTTTGGTAATAAAAATTTTTTATCATTAAATTGGTGTAAGCTAATATTTCATTCGGATTCAGCGAGAAAAAATACATCGACCTATGTTATTGAGACAAAAAAAATTGCACTTTTTATATTTTTAACACCAAAAAAGCTTCTTTATAAGTGTTTTTTCACTATTTTTGACGATTTTTGGCCTGCAGTAATTTGAATTCGCAAAATCAATGAAAACTGATGGTTTCATTCGATTCAGCGGAAAAAAATACATCGACCTGTGTCATGTGGACAAAAAAATTGCATTTTTTTTTTTTTTTTTAAGACCAAAAAAGCTTCTTTTTTAAGTGTTTTTTCACTATTTTTGACGATTTTTGGCCTGCAGTAATTTTAAATCGCAAAATCAGTAAAAACTGATGGTTCCATTCGATTCAGCGGGAAAAAATACAAGGATCCATGCCATTTTGATGAAGAAAAACCATTATTTTCACTCTGTTAGAATGGAATATATATTATGACTACTTTTTTACGTGCAAATCCTATGGGAAAACTTCAGAGGCACTGCGGACCGGGAAAAAAATTTTTTTAATCATCAACAAAAATTTTTTCATGATTTTCAAAGTACAAAGAAGCAAAATTCGCCCGGCCCGAGTGATATATATGAAAAAATTTTATTAAGCCCCGTCCTAGTAAGTACTCACAGAGAATAAGAACTGTAAAAAAATTTATTAAATAAAAGCATTTTTTTTTCATCCGCACATAAATAAAAAGCTCCCGCAGTAAGTAATTTACAGCATCGCCAAGGGTTTAACCTTCCCGAGCGTCTCCGTAAAAAAGCAAATTCTCGGTGGAACACTAAAGCGTCCCGAAACAAAAATAAAACGCCAGAGTTCCACCCTGTAAAGGGGCGTTAATTAATTACCGAAAACCCATCCGGAATTGCCATGCACACGACATCTCCTCTTCCTCCTCCTTCTCGAACTAAGGGTCATAAGTTTGCTCCGGAGTAATGCCTTCGGCCCTACGGGGATTCTTAGGTCGTTTGACCCTTTCCCCGAGTAAATTCCCCCGGGATTTCCGTAGCAAACGGCATAAGCGACGTGCGATGAAATCAACAAGAACAACTAGGAGAACCCCCCAGGAGTGACAGAAGGGGTTGCAGCCGGCCAGGCTATCGTCTTGGAGGGCAGACTTTTATTATTGGCCCGTCAATTGTTAGCCCGGTGGCGTTATTAAATTAATATTACGGACGTGGTGCGGGAAAAAGAAGAAAAGGAAGAAACAGAAGAAGGGTTGAGCGGTACGGTTCCCAGGGGGATGAGCGAGCGCGTGATGTCCAGAGAGGAGGTCAATTGACAAGGTTATGAGAATATTGGCTGCGATTGACGCGGGCTACGCTCTCTCGACCCTTCATGAAAATTTCATCCCGTGCGGGGAAAAACAACTTCGGCTCAGGTCAAATATTTACCGACACGCGTACGAATCTTTCGTAAGGTAAGAATCTTACGGTAATGTAATAATTTTTGAAGATTCAATTACATATCGGAAAAGGCGCGAATAAAGTTCGAGTTTTATGTATCTAAGTTTAAGACGTGAATCATTTATCAATATGATAACTTAAAAAAGTATTGGTTGTTTTCTCTTTTTGATATCTATTAGAAAAAAGACGAATTTTTAGAGAATTTTGCTTGTAAAAGAAAACATTTACTTAAAAAAATATGCTGTTCTTGATATTATTTCATTAATGCACACAATGCTGATTAATTGATCTAGTATTCAATGTCTGTAGACTGAAAATTAATTTTGAAGTTAAAGTGGCTACTACTTAAAATTGATCCAAATTAACCTTATTAATAGTCTTTACATTGGGTAAGTACGTATTCATAAGTGGAATATTATTATCGTCTCTATAACAGTACTTCTAGAGTAAAAAGCTCATCCCTACTTGAAAAATTTCTAAGTAAAACAATTCTTTACAAAAAAAATTAAGAAATCAGCCCCGGACACTGAACGTACCAGCTCAAAAATTAGAAAAGCCCGATTAAACAAATCCGCAATGCTCTTTACGAGAAACTTCTTCCCTTTACTTAGGTAATCAGTAAATCCCCAGGATGAGATGATCTTTTAGGAGCTGCAGCAGAGCCAACAGCGACACAGCAGCAGCTGCTGCGTTAGAGAGAATATAGCTCGGGGGCGATAAGCCTGCAAAAAGGAGAGAGAAGGAGGAGGAAGAGACAGCATCCGTTGTCAAACGCACTTAGCTACTACAAACGCCGCCGTAGCCCCCCAAGACCCCGAGGCCAACGTCTTCGTCTTAGAGCGGGTTTAATTACCCGGGCAAACCTTAAGGACAAGCTTTAATTGAACTACGGGGCCTCTCTTAAAGCTCTGACGGCTTTTCAGCTTTCGTTGATGAGCTACCGAGGAATCAAACGATTTCTTCCTTTTTTTTGGTAGCTGAAAGTTTTTACATCAAAATTGTGGATGATTTTTATGGATGTGGATTTGATGCAGATTAGTGAACGCAACTTTGGAATGATGCTTTTATCGCGAGCTTTTAAAGATCCATCAGATGACTTGATTTGAGTAAGCTTTTTTAAAAGACCCTAAAATTTGGAGTCAGTAGGTTTTTTTTCATAAGTATGAACCTTAGCATGTCCTTTGAAAATTGTATTTTTAATATAGATTTAAAAATTGTTTAATAAATATCATGCAAGGCCCAAGAACTGCAAAAATTCATAGAAGGTAGATTTCGTTTTTATTTGAGCTTTAAAAGCTCTGTGATTTGTTGTCACTGTAGTTCATAAAACATTTTATCATAAATTATTTTAAGCCTTTCAAATTTCTCATACTGTTCACCATACTTTTCCTCAGCATTAATTCTAGGTTCAAAAAAAGCATCAAAAAAGTTAAAACAAAATGAGCTTTAATTTTTAACGAGCTTTTAGATTCTTTCTATCGTCTTTCCTAAGGTACCAACCCAATAAATTTCATCAGGGGCAGAAAAGCTCGCGGAAATTAAGGCTCTTGGAGACAACCCAGCAAAGGGAATAAATATCGGCTATAACAGCCCTAAATATTCTCGCACCGAGTCTGCAACAGTAGCGGTGATTCATAGAGGTCCGTGAGAGAGCTAAATTACTTTGAATCGCTATTTTTCAGTTGGGAGAGAGAGAAAAAAAGCGATCGTTTACTCGCCCCCGGGCACGAGGGCTGCTCGCAATTAGCCAATTCTTTGATTCGTATCTCCGTGTTTACACTGGCTTGTATAATCCTCGGTTACACTGACGGAGCCGGCGATGAAGCGGAAATTTTTATTCTGTTTGTCGAGGCGAGGTGCGTTTGAGAGCTTTCTTCATATATGAATGAAATGAAATTTATGAGTTTAATATCTAGACCGGAATTGGATATTTTAGCGTACTGTGCAAACATGACTATCTCTCGCACGGCTGGATGCGCGGTATTAAAATTTCTCAAAAATATTAAGGTTTGAATTGTATGAATCGGACGAAAGCATGAGGCGAGGTGTGTAAATGATGAAATTCATTATCGTTTTTCTTTATTTTCGAAATTTTTAATTCAAAGTATCAATTTCCGTGAGTATGAACAAATTTTTTTCATAATCCTTCGGTAAGTTATTTACAATGAAAAAATAGAGCAATCTACTCAAATATCAAGCTTATACAAGAATTTATTAAGCTTATAAGCATGAAATATTGTATGATCAATGATATAAAATTTTCTCTGCATCTCATTGCCTAGAAAACTGTGTAATTTTTGAAAAGTTATTTCTTCAAATTAAAAAAAAAACTTCATCAGTGTAAAAGATTAAGATTATTCGTAAAACGACGAAAACACTCAAACAGCTTTAAATAATTCAAACTGCATAGTAGTAAATTATCAATACCATCTCAAACTGTAAAAAAATCAGTTTTTGTGACTCATCAATCAGCGGAGAAATACTATATCAAGTTTAATTTAAAAAAAAGAGGACTAAAAAAGGATTTTTAAAGAGTTGTTAATGCGCAAACACTTGATGCCGACCAATAACCTCATTTCGATTCCAAACGACTCCAGCTCCCAATCCACCCGTACACTCATAGAGTAATCATGATTTACCAAAATTACCAAAAAGATTTAGTGGGTCATGAATAACAACGCGAATTAATCATTAAAAATCCACCTCTCCCCGTCCTCGTTTGTATTCGGGGCGTCTCCCAAGATCACAAATCCCGAGACCTCCCGGCTAACTCATTTTTCTAATTACTCCATCACACTGTCGTTTTTGGAGAGAAAATAGAGGTACGATGTCGCTGCCATAACTCGTGTGTACGTGCGTGTGATTTCTGGAGGCGCTAATGCGCACTACATCAAAGCTCGCCGGATCGATAAGCTGGAGAAAAGAAGAAGGAGGGTTGATTGAGAGCATTAGCGGGTCCTTTCTTCATAAACATGTCACGTATAGGACCGGAGAGCCGGAAACTACGAGGGGGCATAAATAGACGCAATTAAGGAGCCAGAAGTATTGAGAGAACTTCGGGAAGTGCTGACTTTCATTGAAACTCGGGCCTGCTATCTCACGGATCGAGTGGCCTTCATGGATTTTTATTGTTTTTGGTGCCGAGGGATTCAATGCTGGATTAAGTTCTAAATGAACTTTCCAAGATTTTGATCTTGAGAGTTTGCCTTGTTTGACAGTGTTGTCGTCCACTAGTGTTGAGAAGTTAAAGACCAAAGGATCAGGTCCTCGGGTTTCATTACGTTTTCGTTTTGATTATTCTATCATCAGACTTACGAGTATAAAATTACCGTAAAAGTAAGTTTTTTCATTATTTTTTTTCACAACAAGAATAGCCAAAAGTTTTTTTCAAAAATATTCATTTCAAAAAATATTATTACGAAAGCTTTTTATTTTGGTTCCTCAAAAGCTATGACGGTTATAGTTTCTCATCCATATAACTGTTGTAAAAATTTATGAAAACGTTTATATATAATAATTTCAACAATAATTGGCAGTATACCCAATAATAATTATGATACAACAGACTATAACTGAAAAGTCATAAAATGTTAGAACAATTTTGAATTGACTAATGAATTAATTTTAGTTAAGGTATTATAAGTTTTTCTGTGTTTTAAAAACAGTTTTTGCACATTGGGTTAAAAAAAGTTGCAAAAAGATACTTTTTTTTAAATTTACCTCAAAATTTTCTACCTAATATATAGTTTACGTAAAAATAAGTACAGGGCCTCACTTTGAACCGCTATGCTCAAAATCTCAACTACTTTTTATAAATTTACTGTAAAGCAATACTAAGACGTGATCAAAAATACGTACATTAAAATTTATAAACAAACAAAAAAATGAATTTTGTAAAGCATAATAATTATTACGCTCGTAATCGCAGCACGTCAGTCGGCCACAATAACTCACCACGGGCTTCATCGTAAGCATCATCCCCTAAACGACCCAACAAATCGTGATTTGTCTATGTGTTTAATCATAAAAAAAGGAGTGAAATAGAGACAGCTCGTATGTATTACACACCGCATATCCATCTGGCCATTATCACTAGACACTTTTACCCTACGAGCGCCCCTTCGGTAAAACCGCACGAATACGTTGTTTTAACGACGTCGTTAATATTTAACCAAATTTCAAGAGAGCAGCCGGCTTGAGGACTCGGTGCGGTCGTCACGGCTGCAGGCTCTCGGTCAAGATTTAATTAGGAACTTGATATTTTGCTTGCGGAAGTACGCACGTAACAGCCCTTCCGGAATATGTATCGTCCTCGGGAATCCCGAGTCGGGATTAATATTAAGTGTGCGCAGAGCATAATGAGAGATACCCCCTTGTAATAATATGCTTCTGGTGTCCTGATGATGTGTAATCGTAACCGCGTATTGTTTTAGTGTATTTATTTTAATATTTTATGATAACGAGGAGCTAAAATTTTTGTTGAGGGATAGTGTTTTGTTACTTGTTTGTTGTGGTTGATAAAGTACATTGTGTGGATGACAATGCTCATTTAGATAGAACTTTTGAAAATATTTTTTAAAGTGCATTCTTATGTTTTCTTAGGTTTTAAAACTTCACACTGTCAAGTATTTTTGCCTTATTTTCACTTACATTATTATAATTACTTTTTTTAGAACATTAATGAAGAAATATTATGAAGTAATACAATGTGTGGCTCAGACGATGAAATGGTAGACTGATATTTAAAAGACCATCGGTTCGAGTCTCCGTCAGTATCACTTCTGATTAAACAAAAAGTTCAGACTTTAAAATTATTTACAGAAATAAAAATGAAATAATATAATAACAATAAACACTAGTATCTTTATTGAATTTAAAAGAAAAAAAATTTCAATTCAGCGATTGTTCATTTTTTTTTTTTTTTTTAAAAGAATATTGAATCTGAAATTCTAACTCATTCCACTCGTTATTATTTGAGCTCTTGATTTATTTAAACATTTAAAAAAATTTATTACATCTTTTTTTTTTATTGTGTTCTAAACTAAAGAGCTAAGTTCAAAAGTTACGAAACTTTCCAGATTTATACTCACAAAGATATTTTAAATTTTATCCCTGCATTTTAAATTATATTACTAACAAATTAAGAGTATTAGATTGTAAGCTCT
This sequence comes from Encarsia formosa, assembly GCA_038277355.1. Classification (NCBI taxonomy): domain Eukaryota; kingdom Metazoa; phylum Arthropoda; class Insecta; order Hymenoptera; family Aphelinidae; genus Encarsia; species Encarsia formosa. The sequence goes on from CM076184.1 coordinate 23,172,551, forward strand.
TTAAAATGCAGTGTCTGATTATAAAAATAAAAAAAAAAGTTATTAAACCAAATAAACTTTATTTTTATCTCAAATCGACTTAAATATTTCAAAAAGCACCCGAAATTCGCCGTACGATTACAAAACCATCTACCGAGCAAACACCGTTTAATCACCCATTTAAAAAAAGAAGTAAGTTTCGGGTCAATCGCCCGCGCGCGCGCGGCTCCGATAGAAGAAAACCCCTCTTAGCTAGCCCCGTATCTGAAAAATCTCGGCACGAAAGAGAGCTTAAACCACGCACGAAAACTTAAATGGTATCAACTCTTCTTCTTCTTCTTCTTCCTTCTCCTCGGCTAACTTTTTTTTTTTCTTTTACTCTGTGATTCTTCTTCCCCCGCTACCTCTCTTTTCGGATAACCATAAATCTAGCGGTCGGTCTGTACAGTAGTACTTCGAAGAGAGCCGCTCGCTCGCGTATCTCGGCGCGAACACTCCCACGCGGATTTGGCGGCGGCAAACACACTAGTACCCAGCTACCCACACACACTAGACGGAACTGCCGGCCAGCAGCTGATCTCGATAGTGCTACTCGGCTTACGAGCCACCGCGCCGATAAAACTGTTGGAAGGAAGGAAGGTTATGTAAATTATCTCGCTTTACCGCGGCGCGAGAGTTTTTAAAACCCCCCCTGCTGTACTGTGCTCCGGCCGGGGTGATTTAGGAGAGTGACTGACCAGATGGTATATTTTACGCGGGTGCGTTTTGTCGAACGACTGTGTGGAAATTGCTGCGCCGCTTAAGCTATGCATGCTACGCGAGGGAGATCAATTCAAATCTATGGATTTTCAGATTCCCCGAGCTTCTGCTGCAAACGGATTACGAAGTATGCGCATATTGCCCGATGGGAATTTTTTTAAAGACCGGATTTTTCGAGCGTATTATTGAATCAAAATTTCTAAAAGCCCGCCAAAATTTTCATGGCGTATAAAAAAGCTTGATTTTGGCAAAAACAGTTTTAAGATGAAAATGATTGATTTCCCAGTTGTAAAATAAAAATTTTATACAGTTCCTAAAGAATTTTAAGCAAAAAGATGGGTACACATAGCTTTGATTTTTCTAACTATGTGAGAAAAGCAAGAAATCTACAAAAAATGCGAGAACGATGTACTCGTAGACAGATAAGACATTTGAAAAGCTCATGAAAAATTTTTAAAATTGCTCGTTTTCAAAATTTGGATTAAAACGATGTGTACACCGGAATTTTTGTCGACGAAGATCGGTAAAAGTCTATGTACCAAAAAATTTTCGCGAAATTTATATAAATTACGAATAATACAAAAAACATATTGAAAGTGTAAAAAAGTCTTAAAAGTTGATACGATAAAAAACTTGGAAGCTTACTAAAAAAAGCTCGGTTTCTTCAAAGATAAGCGCACCGACCCTCCTGTAAAATAAATTCAAAAGCAAGTTCGTCCGATAGATCACCCGATGATACTCGCCGGGTCCGGGGGGCAATAAATCTGAATAAGGAATAATCAACCCTCCTGGAAGAATAATGCAAACACGTGTAAACTTTGAAAGCTTGACCTCTCGACCCCCTTATTCTTCCCCCCCCCCCCTCCGTTTGTGTCTGAGCTTGCACAACAACCAGAGACGCTGCGGAGGTGATATTTTAAGGGGGTGGTTTACCGGCCGGGGGGGGGGGGAAGTAAGTAAGTGGGTGGACTAGTTAGGATGGTCTGGGACAACGGGCATAAATTCTCGGACGAGACGAGGGATGACCACCCCGCACGCGATCCATCCAACCCCTGGTCTTTTTTCCCGCTCCATGGAGTTAAAGTTTTTCCCAGCTGAAAGCCGAATGTAAAGCAGTGCAGTGCCCGGGTTGCTCTCAACAGTAGCACACTTTATTTGGGTCGGGGGGTGGCTAGGATCAAAGATTTTCGTGGAAAATTTGAAAAAGCTTTGAGAGCTTTCGGCTATCAGGAGTTTCTCCCTCGGTTAAATCGAGGAGGTGATCCCGTTTTATCTCGTTCATTAACTTTGGGGTAGGTTCTTTTGAAAATGATTACTTTGTAAACTTCAAAAGTTCGGGAGGTTCAAAGGGTGCAAAAGAGAAGCCTCCCTTGATTCTTTTTTAAAATAAAGCTCCGTTGAATTTATTTGGCGGTGGAGCTTTTAAGATGTCGTTTATCATCGGGAGCAGTCCGAGTGACAAGAACCATCACCTCCTTCTGTGGACATTCTTGAGGCGCGCGTGCCAAGAGCCGGGACGTAAATACCCGGGGACTCCTTCTGGTTAATCTCCTCCTTGATTTCGACCGCGTACCAGGCATTCCAAGGCGCTCGCGTGGGCGCCTCCGACGAGGAGTTTGATTTACGACCCGATCGATTTTTAATTTGTCTTTCGGGAATCGAAACCTTTTTTTTTTCTCTTCTGATTCGAAAATCTTTTGTTTTACAGGGTTTTGGGTCTAGAATTTCTGAAAGAAAATTACTTTTTTTTTTCAAAATTGTGAGATGTATTTTAAGAGGCGCATTGAAGAGTTCTACGTGCTTTTCACAAAATATTTCGCAAATTCCAATTGTAATTTCCTCACCTCTGAGTATGAACAGTAATCCTGAATATAAAAGGAAATAAAAAAATTGTTTCTTAAATATAATTCAGATGTATCGATCTAATCATAAAGAATCATAAAGCAAGATCTCCATCGATCAGTATAAAAAGGTTTTTTTTATTCATGAGGAAAAAATTTTACTGAGTCAAAAATTTATTTATTAATATTTATTGTTTACAATAAGCCACAGCGATGAACAGCTATCAAAAATCAGCCGATACATCGTTGAAGAGCTAGTGCAATAACGTATATGTTATTGCACAACATAGTCTAGATTTATCTGACTGATCTAACACGTCGAATAAAACTTTTGATTTCTTAGACCTCTAACTCCAAACAATTTCCAATAATTAATTACTCAATACATCATCATGTATATTAAATCTTCAATAAAATTGTTTTAAATGCCCTCGATAATTCGTCAAAAATTCCTTTTTCAAAATGAAAAAAAAAAGTCTTTCGCATATCGATCGTAATTATGTCTTTGTATAGCGTGCACGTCATATCGTGAGACGTAAAGTTGGCGAGCCTGCAAAACTTGCCGCCTCGCCGGGCGGGAGTGTTGATCGATGGCCACCCGTCAGTTGGCACCACTTTTAATTAAACCGCCCTCAAGATTAGACCAGCCCTGCCCCTCCGAAGAAGGATCCTTGTAATTGTTTTAAATCTCACTCTCCACCGTAACAGACGTTTCTCCTCCCCCGTTTCTCGCTCGTCACACTTTTCTTTCCCTCGCAGCGAGTGGAAGGCAGGAAGGAGAGAAAAAAAGCCGCAAAGCGTCAGGGTGACAGATTCAACGGCATTTACAAACTCGAATAAAACAAGATCACCCTCGTGTACCTCTTGTTCTTGAGGATTAATTTACTTGTTGAAAAGGCGATTCCGACGAGTTTTTCAATGCTTGCGATTGAATGAAATTAAATACTGACTCGATTGATTGTTCAATATCAATGAATAATTGAGAGCATTAGTCGCCCCAATTAAGAAACATATAACTCGGGAATCACGCGTGAAACGAGCTAACCTGCAGTCAGTTCAGAAACGTTCTAACTCAGATCCTGTTTGGGACGACGAATTTGTACAATCTTAAAGAAGTAATACATAAATCTTGAATAGCCTAACTAAGATAGTTTACCTGATTTTTACAAAATGACTTGCATATATTTCTACTCGTATTTCTAAGCTTTTTTCTTTTGTTTGCATTGTAAAGTCAAGTAAGTATTAATATCTCAAAAAATAAATGTAAGAACAATCATCAGAAGTCATAAGTTAAAAGTATATTGTTTCGTTAATCAATGAAAAAATTTTTTGGAAAAAAACCTGTTGATCGTACGTAATTTTCCGTTTTATAAGTTCAGATACATTCAAATGTTAATATTCTTTGAAAATTTTACATTTTTTTCCATCCAGTTTGATTCATTTTTATCAAATGACTTAGATCAGACAGAAGTGATTAAATTTTAATTTTATCAAACTTACAGTTTCAAAAGTTAATTTAAGATGTTCCTCCTCATAATTTTATCTAATTAATACGAAATATCAAACGTCAAAAGAATCTTCATAAAACAAAAACAAAATAATAATTTCCAAAAATTTTTATGTAAATAGAATTTTTAAATTTATTTTTAGGTAATTACCCATTATTCTAACGCACAATAGTTACTTTTGCCTTTATCATCATCGACTTTAGTATAACTAGATGAATTCAAAAAAAAAATTTGTTTTAAAAAATGTATGTTAAAAAATTATGTTGACAGTTAGTGCAAAGACAAACATAAACGAAAGGCTTCCTGCTTCGAAGTCATTTGAAATACTTATAAGGATCGCGCTCAAAAAAGTCAAGTAAAATTATTACTTTTTAACACCACAACTATGATGAGTTTAATCGAGTTTAATAAATTTTGAGTCAGCAAATCATATTTTTATTTTGATTTTATTACTTTGTTATGTTCTGCAGAATAGAACTTTGATCACATTTTACTTTACATAAATTAAATTATAGTTTTGACTAGAGTCGTCCTCCTTAATAAACTTAATATTTTTATTTCGATTTTTTCATGAATTTTTTATCGGCGTACATAAATTTTCAGGTGTCTATATTTTTTCATTTTAGAGATAACTTATCTGAAAAATAAAAAACTATTCAAACGTAGCGAGTACTATATAAGTCTGCGTTCATTCTGCTTCAATACATTTTGAAAAAAATTTTGTTCAACATTGTTCCGATATTCGTCTGAAAGAAAGTCAAACCATGAAGCTCATTTTTATACTAACACTGGCTATCATCTCAATTGTGTTGGGTAATCAATAAATGTTTTTCTGGCAAATTCATTATAAATTTTTATAAATTATAAATTTTATCTTTTTTTAGTGACAGCTAATGTATCAGAGGAAAAAAGATGTATACTCAACAACGAAGAAGTATCAGAAAGAGAGTGCAATACTTGGTGTAGAAACTCAAATAATATATATCATGAAGGAATGAGCAAGAGTTTGAATCGTCGCGTCTCCTACGAGTTTGGCCGTTGTAAAAATAATTTATGCGAATGCGGTATGTGGGTGAAATAATGACAATTTTATTTTGTCATTGTACTCACATCAAATGAAATTTAGAAATGTATAAAATTAAAGCAAAATAAAATTTCATTTTTGTCTGAATCATCTGTCTTTATTATACAAAAAATGTGATGAATAGGTAGCTTTAAAAAAAAAAAAAAGTGTGTTTTTTTTATTATTATTATTATTATTATTAGAACTATAATTTCATTTTGAAGATTTTATAAAACTTTTTCGCTCCCCCCTACCACACATGTGTGGTTTTAAAAAATATATGCAACATAAAATACTTCTTGAAATTTTTTTTAAATGGTAGTATAAAAACTATACATGCTTAAAAAGCATGGCACAGCAAGTCCAACTTTTGGCATACTATTTTTTAGCTTACGCTAAAAAGTTACTACTTTTAACTTTCATTATGATGTTAATCAGATTTGAAAATTCATTTTTCATCTTGGCTTAATAAAAAATTTTGTTCCAATTTTATTAGTAGAGAACGTTTTAAATGAAAAAAAAGAGGTAAAAATTTGTAGTTTTATTTGAAAAAACATCTGAGTAAAGAAGGATGTTTTTAACAATCTACGTACATGATATTTCGAGTTTCTCAAACTCTTATTATTCATTGTCAACGTTAAAAATACTTCCAGAAAAAAATAGAATTCGAAAAGTCTCAATCTTATTGTTAATATTTCATCAGCATATTATGAAAATCTTATTACGAGATTTGTATGACCTTTTCCGGTTTAGATTGAGGACTTTTATTTTTATAAATAAAATCTACTAAAATAAAAAAAAAATTTGATTTGAGACACCGAGATAGTATAGCCCAACGATCTCCAAGAAGCCCTGTTAAACTTTAAATGAAAATATTTTTTTTTCAATATAAAATTGTAGCAGTATCAGAAAGCACAATTTTGAGATTATAAATATTTAGTTTAAATTTTGTTAAGATATATTTTTAAGTTGGATTATCAACCAAATGCAAATTTTTTAAAATAAACCTACATAAAAGAATCGCAGGCGAAGTCGTGGGTAATCTTAAATAGTAAGTAACTTATATTTGACCAGTCGTTTCTTTTATTTCAGAAATAAAACAATTTTTATGTACGTGAAATAATACGTCTCGTCATTGGAATCATTATTAAAACTTCGCTTATTAGCATTGGTATGATAAAAAAGTCTACATATAAAAATAATTATAAAAAAAGCAAAAAAGTTCTCACTGAAAAAAGTTCAGTAGAAGACAGACAACCTGCGATGGGTTTAAATTTTTTTGTTTCTGTATACTTATATAAATGAAATGAAAATTATTATTTTTTCCACATAAAAACATTTTGAATAGAACTGCTAAATAGTATAATATTTTTCCATCGTTGCTTGATCAAAAAACAGTCATGAAACTGTTACCAACATTTATTTTTATTATCATCTACGTGGCTAAAACTCAAGGTGATAATATAATTTATTCATTTAAAATAAAATAAGTAGTTTGGACAATTAAATTTTGTTGATCATAGGGTACGATTATGATGACAAAAACGTGAAAAGGTGCAAATATTTTGACGAAACGGTTACTGAATTAGGATGCTGGAGGACGTGTCAGTACGGCGGACCCGGCAAGCCAAAACATCTGCCAGGATATTGTGACGATGATAATAAGTGCAAGTGTGGCGTTAAGCCCCCTCCAAGTAAGTACGAATGACTTTTTTTAGTTAGAGTGAGAAATAAAAATTTTTTCTTTTGGTTACAGAGTATCCGGACGAAACTAAAAGATGCAAATACAATGACGAAAATGTTACAGAAGTGGGATGCTGGAGATCGTGTCAATTTGGTGGATACGATAGCAAACCTAGACACTTAAGAGGATACTGTATAAATGACAAGTGCGTATGCGCACCAGATAGACCAAAAATTACTGTGTAGAAGTCTGCATAAATTTTACATAAATACTAATGCGGTAAATTTGAAACATCTTTATACCGAAATTTATTTATCTGACTTATTTCAAAATAAAGTTTTTTTTTTCCATTTAAATTATTTATTTCCATTTCCGTCTAATCCTAAAGATTTTCCAATTTTTCGAAAAAATTTGAAATTTAATTTAACCATGCTGGAAATTTTCAGAGATTCACGAAACATAAACATAACCTTCATTTCATGTAAAGTAGCTTTTATGAATTTTTTTATGTTTAATCTTTGAATTGATTTATTTAGCAATGAATCAATTCAAAGATCAAACATTTTTTCAATAAATTATAATTCACATTTGCGGTTACTGTTACATGTTATAGTTAAGATTTATGTTGATTTTTCCACGTCAAAATCGTAAAACACAGTTTCATTAAAAATTCAACGTCATCTTTCGCCATTTGCTTGAATCTGTCGAAATTCATTTGTTGAATTTCTGGCCAAAATTGTCAAATCTGCCTTCTTTCTGTTCTAAATCTGATCAAACTTTCTCGCAGGGTATCTACAAATGTGCATTTTTTAGGTACACGTTTTTTTTTATTTATGACTTTATCCTAACTGTAATTTAAAAACATGATTTAAAAGAGCTTTATCAATTTCAGTTAAAATTATACATATTAATTTTAATCCCAATTAAAAACATCAAAAACAAATTTTGTGTGATAATGATTCTATTTCAATTCTATTCAAGCACAGCAATTTATTTTTTGGTCTTGTTACTGCGTAATTTTCATTGTAATAAAATTTATTTCAAACTTTTTTATTGTAATTTTTTTAAAATTTTACTAAAGTTACATTAAACGGTATTGCTATTCAGTGGACTTAGGGTTACTTGCTGAATGGTAAGATAAAAAAAAAGTTTTATTAAACTTTGTCTTAGAAATTTTGAATACACATTTGCTCTTATTAATGGAGTGTTTTGTGAATTTTATTATTCTATTTTACACTTAACAATCATTTCTTTTTTTTCTTAAATCATAAAAATTAATAGAAAAAGAAGAATTATCATTTCTGTTCAAAAGACCAAGTAAAAATTTTCAATTCAACTATTTAATTGACAGCATTTCAATAAAGCTTCAAAGTTTGCATTCCAATTTTTAATTTTTTATCCATCAAAAATTATGTAAGTGTAGATAAATGATCAAATTTTTAATATCGATAAGTATTTTCCAATTTTCTAACGGAAAAGCCAAAGATAAATTATCTTGAATTAATGAATAATTACTTGTTGAGTTGTGGCTCAATCGATCTTATACCTGTTATATCGCAACATTGTAAATTTTTTGATTCTGATTTTCCGAGGAACAATGAAGTTGATCATCGTTTTGGTTACAGTATTGATCTCCATGGTATTTGGTAATTAACTGAGATTTGATTTGAATTTTTTATCGTGAAATTCATCGTTAACTTTGCTTTTTTACACAGTTATAGCACTGAGTCAAGCATGTCTTGTTGAAGGAGTTCAAAAAACATTAGCCGAGTGCAGAGCTTACTGTCGAAGAAGCCTAAATCCCAACATATATGGAGTTTGTTCTACCGATAATGTGTGTCACTGCCGTTATTATCATAATATAGGAAAAAGAAAAATATAATTGATTTCAGTGTATTGATTTATTGAAAAACAAAAATACTTTTAAGCACACTAGTAGTCTTTTTTATTTTATGCAAGTTCTGCGATTAGAAATTAATCCGCAATGATGAAAGTAGAATTAAATAAATTCTTTACTTCTTCATTTAATATTTGTTCATACTATTTTTCTACATCTTAATTATTTATTTTATTTTATTTATTAAATTAAACTGTGCATCTAAAATAAATACATTACTTATCATTAATTTTTTTATACAGTATTTTCATTATAAACTTTACATGGGCCATATGAAACTCTTGAACCAATTCTTTGAATTCTGACTTGCATCCTCAATAAATTAATATTTTCAATTTACTGAGTTTAATATTTTTTACGTCGAAACTCTAACATATACGTTGGGAAAAAATTCATTTAATACATTTTTAATTCAAATTACTAGTATGGAATTTTCATTTAGGTGATAAGAATAAAATATTACGTTTTAAATCAACATTTCAAGCAATCCAACAACTTGAAATCATCAAAACTCAAACATGTTATTAAACTTTGTAGATACTACGTCAATAGCTTATCTTGATTATAACAATTTCCATTTTCGTTGAAGACCGTAGTCAAAACTTTGAAAAAGTCTGAAAAAGAAGTCTGAATAAGAAGGCGCTAATAAATTGATTTGCATTTGAATAAAACTATGAAATTAATATTCATTCTAATTGCCGTATTCATCTCCATTGTCGAAGGTAGTGAATAAAAACTTTATTTTTGTATTTATGTTATATCTCTTAATTTTAATTTCTTACTTTTAACCTAGGGTATCAGACAGTGTCGAAAATGCCCTGCCTGGGCAATGAAAATAAGAGGTCAGAAAAAATTTGCAGAAATTGGTGTATTAAATCAGCCAAAATACAAATTAATGAGGCTTATGCAGATGGATATTGTGACGGTAAAGCGTGCGTTTGTGAAGTAGTAATGTGATTTAGATCTTTTAAAAAGTTTCACTTACTGTGTTATAGTTATTGTAATAATACTAAACATTTTCCCTAGTTACTTTTTCATTTAAGTTTATTAGTAAAAACCACTATACAATGAATTTTTTTCTTAATTAACTTTTTGTAATTACACTCTCGGTACCCCTAGGAATACCTCTGACTGTGACAATTTATTAACTAAAAACCACCAAAACAATTATTAAACATTTAATATAAATCAATGTCACAATTTCATTTAAAGTTTTATTTTTCAAAGTGAATCAAATAATTTTTGTATCAAACCAAAAAGTTCTGTCATCAACCATACTGTATTAAAAAAAAAAAAAAGCTTCTCATTGGAGGTAAAATACGAGCCCTGGACAGGGAGTGGGGTACGACGAGAGTTGTGCATCATCAGCAGGAACAGTAAAGTTACAGGCACGAGAGGAGCAATCTCGGGGTATGACAGCTTCGGCTCAGGTGGATTGACACGCTGGGCAAACTCTCCGGAAGGCTAATCCCGCGAAGTCTGCAACGATCCATCCATAACACGTCCGGGCCGTTGTTGTAACTGCTACCATCCCTCCCCGAGACGTATGGTAATTGTACTACGGGTCTAACTTGCCCAGGGGCCGGCGGTACTAAGTGCCCGCGAGTTATCTTCCGGTCGTATCACTCCTCTGCACCTGATGCAATGCTCGGTAATTGGCTTTTGACGTGCACTGGGTCAAGACGCAGACCGTCTTTTTCAGATTAATCGTTTGTTTTAAACAGCCCGGATCGATGGCTTCGGGGAAGTTTGACGATTGTTCGTCGTTTCTACGAAGAGACTATTTCCGTCTCCGAGATAGGAGATCAAAGCTCGAGGAGGAGTGGATGGCGTCGCGGGATTATTTTTTCACTCGAGAGCTTGCATGCGTCTGTTTATCGGGGGGCGACGCTGACCACATGGCGGGTCTATTTTCACGCGCCGCGGCTCGGTCACCTCGCGGTTGTACAACGTACCTGCGGAGATGTCTCTGTTACGAGGAGAAGTGTGTTTGTTGAATTTTGATCGCGGCTCTTTTTTGGTCGTGAGGGGGTGTCAAAAAGAGCGAGTGATTGTTTTTCTTTGCTCTTTTTTCCGGGTTTTATTTTTGAGGCTGATGATACACGTTTTCATGGTGCTTATGCAAGCTCTGGTGATGACTTCAGACGGGGAAAATTTATTTTGATTTGGGTAATGAATTTGAGAAAATTCAAAAAAATATTGAGATGAGAAATAAAGGACATTCGTTGGTGGATATTGTTGTAGAAGTCGAATGACTTAGTGGTTAGAGCACTGGTGATCTGTCCACCGGTTATTTGGGTCGATTCCTGGTCCCGGTCTATGATAATTTACTTACTTCGATTTCTTGTCTATGAATTTATGTACTAACAAATAAAAGAAAGGACTAAAAATGCTTAAACAAATTGAAAAAAAAAAAATTTTGGTTTAGGCGAATTTAAAAAAGCAAATTTGTAAAAGCAAAAATTTTTTTTATAATGTAAGTACAAAATTCACAATAATTTTTTTCCATAATTTGGTTCAGTGATGCTAAAATTTGTATTTTAATTATAAATGATAAATTAAAATCTTTCACCGTTTACAGATTTTTAATGCTATAAGATTATAGTTAATTTTTTTACGTCTTTTAGCTGAATTATAAAACAAGCAAACTTTGTATCATTTTTTCTTCAAAAATGAATAATCTTATTTAGTTTTTAAATAAGATTCGGTTGGTGAAAGATAAATACTTAATAACAAAATTTTTTTTAATTTAAATAACTAATCAAATTTTGAATAGCTATTGTTTTAAAATTCAAAACCTGGAAAAAAGTTATTTTTTTTTCGAGTTTTTTTTATAAAGCTTTTCAAAGAATCTTCTATCATGCATGACTTTTTAAAATAGTTCGGAATAATCTATAGTACGTAATTTTATTTAATATTAACATTGATGAAATTTGTCAATTTGTTATCGAACCATAGCGTGAAAAAAACAAATGTATAAATTTTTTTATTTTTTATAAAAAAAAATTTCGTAGATTATACGTTTAAATAACTTTCTTTAATCATTAAAATATATGCAGCTTGAAAATTATGCTTTCTTTCAAACAAACCATTCTGAAATACCTATAAATTCAAGTAACAAATGAAATAAAGTCGTGCCCTGAGATCTCGATTAAAAATGAATTTTCCAAGACTCTAATACAAAAGTACCCGCCCAGCAACCCACGATTTCACTTTGTCATCTCCACGGCTCATCCCGTCGACAGGGCTGCATTATGAATGCGAACCAATTTAAAATTCATTACCCGGGCGTAGCTGCTGGCTCGGTAACCAAATCCCCGGGAATACTACCACCTCTGTCACTTGGATATAATTGTTCGTCTTGTGCTTCCTCGTACCCAAGACAAAACGCTCGGATCGTGTTTATTTTAATAATGCCAGGGAATTCGAATGATCCATACATTGTTACCGGAAAAATAGGGCCAATCGGTGTGGTTGCTTATGAAAACAGCTTACGAAAATAGACTAACCCCTTGTACCGGAAGTCAAGAGGCGCTTGGGTTTTTGACTCGCGACGACTGTGTGTTTTTCTATTCCACATTTGTCTGTTGATAATGTAACGGTTTGCTTGATCCCGCCTGCACACTTCTTTTGTGATTGTTGGGTTTCGGATTAAGTGGGTTAAGATCTCAAGACTGAATGTTTTCAATTTTTTTTTAACGCAAACGACAGATTCTGAAAATTATCTATATCTTTCAATGTTATAAAAAAATGAGGTCGAGAAAAGCTCATTCACATGAATTTCTGTTATAATAAAATAAGTAATAATAAAATAATAAAATAATAAAACAATAACAAATAATAAAATAAGTATAATCAATTTAAAAAACGGCATTTTGCATCTAAATTTGATAAAGACATGGAAGTTTTTAAAACAGTTATCATGCTTTACAAACGGAAGTATTTTTTGTGGAGATTTTAACTATTTGTTTGTTTATTTATATTTTAATATAAATTTCCATCGAATATCAGCCATCACGTTGGGAAATTTAAGTATTTTAATTTTGTAGGTTCTAAAATTGATAGATTTAAGTCGATTTTTAGTAGTCGCACTTTACTTTAAATGATGAAACAATGTTAAATTATTTTACATGTAATTAAAAAAAAGATAACTCTGAAACAAAAACCCTTAAAAACAATGAATTCTTTCCTGAATTAATAAAATTTATATCCTTTAATACTCACTAAACCAATATCTAACTTCTAAATAAACGTTCTGATCTTGAAAAAAATTAATCGTTCCAATGATAAAAAGATAAAAAAAGATGCAAAATTGACGTGAATAATAAAAGCATCATCCCCCTTTCTCCCAATTTTTTACGTCAGCAATTAAGTCGCTCGGTCGAACGTAAACAGGGCCGGTGTATTTCGTCGGGGGTGCGGGCTTCAGGATCAATCGCTTCTTTATAAATGAGACGAAGTAGTCGCGCCTGGGACTCAGATATTCACCGGTTGATTACACCCTCGCCCGCACAGCCGTCGCAGCTCCCTTCCTCGAAGGAAAAGATGGAGAGCGAATTCCCGCGAGGGGGCAGGGCGTTAACTCGACAACTGACAAATTAGCTACGAATACCGACGACACTTGCAAAATTGCGCCCTCTTGTTGCGTGTGTCAACGGACTCGTTCCGTGCCCAAGTCGTTTGTCACCGGAGAAAAAGCTCCTCTGTTTTGACTGTATATTTGCATTTTAAGTGGGTTATGTAAGTGAATTACTTTCAAAAGTTTGCGCCCGGCTCGTTTGATTGATTGATCGGTTGGTGTGATTTCTCGAGACGTGAAACTTTTTTTTAGGAACCGGGAGCCTGTTTATATTTAAGTTGGGCGATTGTTGTGGACATTTTTGAATCATTATTTCAAAAAATTGAAAATTTATTGAAAGTTTACTATTGGCTATTAATTATTATTACTATTATTGATATTATTTATTTCAGTTTTTTATGAATATTCCTGTTTGTCATAGAGGAAAAAATTCAATTTAATTCTTTGTACATGTAGAAGTATATTTAGTTGCATTAAATTATTGAACGACATTGCAATTTTTTAATTTCTTTTATTTATTTTAAATTTTTTTACTACGATTTTATTTACATGTAGATTATATGTAAACAGATTTCTTGAATATTTTTAAAAAAATACATAGCATAGTGAAACAGTCAAAGGTTCATCACAAACAATGGGTTAGATAATTGAAAAAAATGATTGATCTTTAAATAAAATTATGCTCTCAATAAAAAATTAAAGATCAAAGCGAGAGGTACTTTGTCACTTTCTCATTTATAAACAATATAATATCCTCTTAAGTTGAAAAAAATTTCATGATAGTTTTTTAAATGATTTATTGATAAATAAGTGTTTGATCTTTTTTAAAACATTATGTTAGATCAAGTTTTGCGCTTTCTAATGGTCCTTTAAACATAAAATATAAAAAAAAATTTAGATAGAGATAAATTAATTTATCTAAGAAGTCCACATCCTAGAAGATCAATGATTTTTTTTTTTTTTGCATCGTATGGTTATACTTAGTTAATTTTTATTGGCTCAGAAATAGTAGAAAATGAATAATCTTGTAACGAGCAAGAATCGAACCAGGTGAGCTTGAAATACAAGTCAAGAACTCTGTTCATTCTGCTATCATCACGTTTTTAGTGCATATATTTAAATAAAAACCCATTAAAAACATTTACTTCAGTACTTCAAATTTAAAAGAAAAACATCCCGCAAGCAGATACGACAATAAAGCCTCCTAATTATATAATACGGTTGATAAACCATCCCGGCAATTGCGATAAGTCAAGTGTAATTCGATCAATGAAACCGCGAAAAACAAAGCTCAAATTCAAACAAAAGCCCTTACCCCAGCACCACCATCCGCAAAGCAGTAAAGCAGCCCCCCTCGGAGTACATCCCCCTCGAACAAGAGCTTAAAGGCCCGGGTAAACTTCGCTTTCTCTCTCTCTCTCTCTCTCTCTGTTCCTAAGTGAATTGAAAAAACAGGAGAGAGAGAGCGAAAAAAAGGTATCGGCTCGCACTTCTCCTTTTTCACATTCGAGAGAACGAAAGAAAGGAAGGAAAAAAAGGGCAATTGTTATTCGCAGTGCGTGCGGCCTCGGTGTCACTTTCACTTCGCACTGATAAACGAGCGGTTTTTTTTCCCTCTCCCGGAATGTAAAATTTCTTCCTACCCTTGCTAGGAAGCTGCTGCTACGAGAGTGTAAATCGTTTCTCGACTTAACCGATTGTCCCTGCTGCCTGTTGGGGTTCGAATTAATCGCTCGTGCCTTGAATCGATTAGTCTGGGCCCTTTTTTCAAGATTTAAAGTGTACTTGATGAATTGTAATTGGGTTTATGATGAATCCAAGGTTGAGATTAAGCATGTTTTTTGAAAATCTTTTTAAATATTTTAATGAATAATTCAGAATTATTGATTGGAGATTCAAATGTATCGAAGTTTGAACTTTGAGCACATTTATTAGCATACTGTTACTTAAAAGCCTGATACATAAAAAGTCCACTACATCAAACCCTAGAAGAAAAAACTAAGGTGCCTAATAATTAATTACCTGAAATTTCTTAAAATTGAATTTTAATAATAGTTTATCCCTCGAAATTTACATTTTTTTTAAATCAAACGTTTTTTCTTAACCAAATTTTTCAAAATTTAGTAGTTTTAAATTGTTTCTATTTAGATAGTCTTTTAATGTTCTGTAAAATATCATTAACCATGTTAAATTCTATTATTTTGTAATTTTGTTTACTTTGGCTAGTTAATTAATTTAAATATTTTAACTTTGGGAGCTGTTTCAAATAATATGATGGATATAAACAATTCTTGATATATTTTATTTAACCATAACTTTGTAAAATTTGTTTTAATTTAAACTTTCCAAACTTGCTGATCTTCTTCAATTAATTACAACCACCTTGCTTAGAGATTAAAAAAAAATAATAATAATAATAATTCCGAGTACTAAATTAAATCTTGGTTTATAAATCTTCGCAATCTAAAAATTCAAACGAGTCCACGCTCCTAAACCGTCATCTGCGTGACTTTCCTGAGCTTTCTCGTGCAAGAAACAATCATAAATAAGAACAAAATTTTCTGGCTGGATCCAAGATAAAAGCCTCGTTAGACGTGAAAATTTAATAATCCCGGAAATTTATCTCGTCGAGCGGTAACAACCCAATTCGTCAAAGGTCGCCACAAATCACCAACTTCGCCATCACGTACACGATGGGGCCACTTTGGGGGGAAGAAGGAAGTAGCTAAGAAAAAAAAAAAAAAATGAGCGGGAATCTCTCGCGACAAATCGCACGAGACACGCAGCACCCGATGTACGTGACGCGTGCCTGTCTCACGTATGTAGAGGACCCCCGGGACCGATGGCTCAAACGACCACGGGGGACTGAGATCAGCTGATATTTTCTTCTCTCTTTTCTTTGGAAAATGAGATTATGGGTTATTTTTGGACTGGTTTGTTGCTGTTTTCGTGTACTTTATTTTTTAGGTTTTTGGTGCTCCTGATCGTAAGATTTATGCAGTGATTCAAATTAATTTTATAGTAGTAAAAAAATTAAACCACGAATTTAATTTTCTATGGTGAGAGTTAAGTCAATGGTTCAGTGCGTGGAGAGCGCTATTGCAAACTAAAAGATTGTAGGTTCCATTCCCACTGAACTCTCATTATCATTAACATGATTTTCCAAAAAAAAAAAAAAAACAAAAAAAAAAAAAGGTTTCTATTTCGAAAGTGTTCAATTTTTGAAAGGTATTTTTTTATACTTCATACGATCCATACGCCATATTGGGTGATTACTCAAACATTATTACTATCATTTTTTATTTAAGTACATAACAGTATATTTAAACAAAAAAATCTGGTTAAAATTTGTTTAAAAATAAATTGTAATTAAAATGGTTTTGTCGATGTACTTACGTACAATGAATTCTTATCTTACTGTAAATGATAAACTAATACAACTTTAACGGCAATAAAAAAAAAATTTCGTTCTCCCTAATAGTAGATTTAATTCATTCCAGTTTACGATACTTATGCATTAAAACATCTTAAGCATATGATTGAAAGTGTGAAAATAAGAGCAAAAAAGCTCCTTTCCTTCAATGGAATGATCTTAGCAAAATGTTTTAAAACTATAGCAACATTTTCAAAGAATCATATGAAATGTCAAATGGTTTTTTAAATTTAGTATTGAACGCCAGCGGTGTGATAGTAAATAATTTTCTATAAATAAAGTAAAAGATCTTTATTGAAGAGAACGTTACTTGTCTCGCATATAAGACAGAGTAACTGGTATTCAGTAAACATTCAAACATAAATACGGAAAAATGTCAGAGAAGAGAGCAAAACCTGCCCCGTGAGATAAAATATGTTTTGCTCGATGCTGGGACGTGCGGTACGGTCGAGGCGATAACTTTGTCATAGGCAATTTGCTCAAGTGGTGTTCACGACCCAGACCCGCGGGTTATTTGGCACTGGGGACTATCGAATTTATGACTTAATGTGCTGCCCTTAGATTCAAACCGAGATCTGACGATCAATTTCTGGGGGTTTTATTGACTACTCGGTGGACCTATATTTTTTTCTCTTATAAATCATACGCAAAAAAAGCTTTTTTACTTTTTACAATTAATTTTATGTTTTCAAAACTTAAAAATTTCTGTATAATAATTAATGAAGCAAATAGTTCAATTAATGGTATACAGTGACTAGTAAACAAAAAACCGTCAGTTCGAATCCTACCCAAAACTATTTCACGGTAACAGACTGTTTGATTATTAAAAAACAACATTACTGCTGATGAACGATAAAACAGAAAAACGAAAAATATTATTTACGTTGACCTTAGCCTTGGTTTTAAATTCTTGACTTACAGCTTCAACAATCAAAAATTTATATACTTATGTTAATACAATAATAGAAGATTAATCTTACTAAGAAATAGATATTTTGTTTTTAATAATTAAATGATTTTTGTGCTTTTATGCATAAAAAATCTTAATTATTTAAACATTTCTTTCTTCAGACAGACGTTTAATTTATCTAACTATAGTTTTATAAATGCTTACAAAAATAACTTTGAAATTTTTATCGAATAATGAGTTTGATTGATTGATTTATTTGAATTTTCGAATGTAGGATAAAACCCTGTCACATTCGTGATTGTACATAGTGTGATACATTATAAATAAATAATTAATAATTATAATACGATAATAATCACAGCAAAAGTATAAATACAGATTTCATTTGTATATCAAAAATAATTGAACATAGGTAACAAGATTATAATGTATACATATGTATAGTAATGAGTAATCCAGTAAAGAAATAAACATGACAATGTACCACTCCAAAACGCATCTCGCTCAACGTACACGAATTAAAAAATCAAGTTACATACGTGATACTCCCAAGACTCCGCTGCTCCTCCTTCGCGTTACCGCAGAACTAAAAGGGCGAAACCACGTATCCCATACGAGAAATGTGCCTCATCAGCGTGAAACATAATGTGTCGGTGGTCATAAACATTTATCCTCTGCGGCCTGCAAATCCCTAGCGTTCCGCAACCCTCCCCTCCGAAATTCGTATTCCGTTCGCGCTCGCGCGGGCATCGGGGACATGTGTCACTCTTACCCCGACTGGGGGGGCTGGAACGACATCGGAAACGGTTTTCTTTCGGCCTCTTTAAAATTTCATCCCGATCTTGGGAGAGAGCAGGTTAAGGGCACGTGGGATTTTTTTAATGTCACGACAATGGCTTTTTAAACTTTTATCAACGGTTATTGGACACGTGGCGGGAATGGCTATCGCTGGCTTACGTGGATTTTTATCTTGTTCGATTGTACCTCGGAAAAAAAGATATGGTTTTAGGGGTGTACTATTTAAATGGATTTTTAAATTTACAAAGCACCAAAAGAATCATAAAAATAATTAAAAGGATAGGTTTTTTTTTTTTTTTTAAATATTATTATTTTTAAATTGACTATAAAATTAAAAAAAAATAGAATTAATTTTTACTTCCGAAAAATTTCTTTTTCTTTTTCCAAGTCAACGGGCGATATTAAATAAATTCTGCGGTAACCAGAATTTGTAGGGATTCGAACTGATTACACTTAGCTTTAAATCCAAAAGTTATACCATTTGTGCCATTTCCCGATTTCCATGAAAATTTGAAATAATCTTGTTTTGAAAAAATGGAACACTTCCATCGGTTGGCCTCCAATAACCATACTCTTCGACTCCCGCTGTTTTGAAATTTCAAAATAATCAAAATCAACAAGTTAATCATACAGCATAATGTTAACATTGAGAAATACTATTGGAAAATGTGTTTACACGACAAAATATGTACCGAGTGTCACGATAAACAATAGTTTTCACCGTAAGAGCATAACCATAGTTGTTTTATAACCTAAATTTTAATATTTTTACATTACCAAGTGTTTAATTGATTTGTCAAGAATCCGGTGCTGTATCTGACGGAGTCAAAGATGGTCCATGGCAATTTTTGAAACGCAAGCTGGGCATCGGAAAAAATAGTAATTTTTTAACAATCTATTTTAAAAAATGCATCGTTAATGGTATTTATAATTTGATTTTTCAGGAAGCAAAGAAGAAGCAGTTGATCCCTACGCTGAACAGACGTTCGAGGTGCAGGAAGAAAGAAATCCAAGTGATGAGCTTTACAAGCCTGGATACCGTGGTAGAACTGAAAACAAGCGTTTTTAAAAAAAAACATAATTAATTAAAATAAAAAAAAAAAAAAATCATTTTTGTTGTGTGTGATGAGTTCAAATTTCAATAAAATTTACAGTTTCAAGGCAGTTAGTAATCAAAAATAAAAATTCAAGGGACTCGGTAATAAAATGTTTTGTTATTTTTGTTGTTATAATTTTGTTATAGAACAAATACTAAAATGGACTTTTTTATGTTATTTTTAAAAATGACGTAACAAATTGAACTTTTGTTATGTTATTTTTTTTTGGTAACAAAATTGCTGTAAAAATTCAGTTCACTTTCTTAACCCATCTAAACGAAAGGTTATTGCTCATTGTTATGTTATGTTATTTAAAAAATAACATAACATAACAAAATTTTTATTATTACCAAGTCTCTAAAAAATTCTTAATAAGTATATAATTTATAATTTTTTTAATTGATTTGTCAATGTTGATCACTTTCCTAGAAAATAAAGTTTGTATAAGTAATAAATTACTGTGCATAAATTTTACATTTCAAACAATTATGTTTAAAACACTGCAAATAGCAAATATTAACAACGGTTTAGCCGTTATAGGTACTCTACCTATGAACACTTGCTATATTTTTTCAATTTTTTTTAACATGTGTAAACTATAAGAATACAACTTATAACTATAATAATACATTTTACCGGGGACTCGCTAGCCTGATGCAAAGGAGTGGGTTGATTTTCTTCAACAGCATCGATATCTAAACTGTGCTCTAGAAGAATGAACTGTATTGATCTTAGAAAAATGCAATGCTATCTTAGTTCTCTACTATTTTGTCTAATCCTAGTTTGTGATCACTCCAGTTTCCCATCCCTACAAGACACTCCAATTCCCTTTTTTAATTCTTAATTGTCCAAGCCTTATTTTTTAATTTAATTTTTAAGATTTAAAATTCCAGTTCAACTTAAAAAATGATTGAATTTTCATGATTGAATCATTGTTTATATTTAAAAATATAACTGTAGCTGTCTATTACAATCAATTTTGACAAATTTTCATAAATTGATTGTAATAATGCATCAATAATAATTTTATGTTTCCATTTTTTAATTTTATATTCAAAGCGTCAGAATCCGTGAATTTTTTATTTCTCTACTACTTTTAAATAAACCATCTCATCAATAATGACAATTTATAACAGTTAAAAAAAAAAAAAAAGAACGTCAGATGAACAGGTTAGTCGTGTTTAACCGTAATTTTGTAAAGTTTACTTTTTAATTTTAAATTTAGTCTTCAAAGTCGAGATTGAAGTGCAAAATTTTTAAACCGATTCATTAAATGCAAAATTGAGTAATGATCTATCCACATATTTATTTGAGTAATAAAATTTGTCTACCGTACTTGGCAAACACAAACTGGTTTCGAAATGTGTGTACAGGTTAGGAACCAACGATAAATATTTTTATCTAATACTTGTAACTTAATTATTTACAAGCTTCTTAAAAAAAAAAAAAAAAAAAATTTATTCCCAGCCAGTGTCAAACTATACGTCCAAAAAGAACAGTCCGGGGGTGGAATACTTGCCAGACTAAAAAGTTTATTTCATAAACACGGTACGTAAACAAACTCACTCTCCTAAAAAAACCCCTTCTTTAATTTTTATGGAAAATGAATTCTCAAAATTCGGTAAAATTTCCTCCCCAACGCGGTAACTTCTTCTATTAAATCCAAACAGGTCAACTATCGTCAACAAAGCGATACTTTTCCGACGAGCGCGCCTCGGACGATACCCGTAAGCCGGCCATCCGCGAGCCAAACTCGCCCGAGCCGAGCTCAAAGAACGAAAAGGAGAAGAAAAAGGAAAAAAAGGACGACACCAAGACACCGGTCCTGCGTTTGGAAGATGATAAACCATCCGAGGACGTTCGTCAAATACTGCATCACAAGTGGGGCGTCAAGCTCAAAGGCTCGGACCTGATCCACCAGCAGAGGTTCAAGTCCAAGGACACGTTCGAGGATTCGGGGGTCACGAGCAAGCTCCGTTTGACCTTGATTACGAAGGGCAGCCTCCCGGTGGACGAGGTGTACATCCGCCGACCGGAGAAGAGCAACGAGTCGTTTTCGGTGGACGAGAACATGCAGAAGTTCCTAACCTCCGAGGAGTCACAGGAGATGGTGATGGAGGATAACGCTGCGGACTCCGACTGGTTGATCTGGAAGAAATACGTCAAGACCTCGACCAAGCGACCGACCTTCATCGACAGCGAGGTCAAGCCCGTTGAGCTCAAGGAGGTCGAGTCCATATCCATAAGACCCGAGCCGCCGACCACGAAGCTACAAATCTAAAAGCTTCAAGTGTTAATTAAAAAAAAAAGTTTGAAAAAAGTTGAGCACCGTAGTGGAGTCTGTTTGTTTTATCCGTCTATGCCGTGTGATATTCGAAAAGATACCTCCTGAGAATTCATATTCCAAAAAATATTGTGTTTGGCAATTTTTAAAAGATTCAATTTTATGTAGAAGTACTTGATGATATACCAAATATCGAAGGAAAAGCGGAACCCACAGCGATGATTCTCCCCGATTTGATGGCGAAATTGCCATCGTCAGTATCAAAGTCTCAGTCTTCAAAGTTAGATACAAATGAAAATTTAGCTATACAGGGTAATATATTCACATAAACAAAATAATGAAAATGACTCTTCAAGGAATAAAATTGTTTTAGAAAAAAAAAGTTTAATTCAGAAACCTCTGGTGGTCGAAGGCAGTAAAGAGTCCATTGTACCGAACAAAGGCCACTGGCTCTCCTACAAAGTCGGACGTCAACATGGTAACTTCTGAAACATTAATTTTTCATTAATATCCTAAAATTTAAATAAAATTTATTTTTGTAGCCATCAGATTTGAGGACGCTCAAAAAATCTACGAGAGAAAAAATTACAACTACCTGAAGCTCGAGGAGATGAAGGCCCTGAAGGAGCTTCAAATGCCAAAATTCGAATCCTCGTACGAAACATTCTTCTACTCGCCCGAAGTAAATCAGCTCACAAAGCCATACTACAATATCAAACTCGACGAGAGTTTAGCGACTAGACCATCTCAAGACTTCAGTAAAAATCTGCTCGAATCCAAAGTCGAGTTCGTTGAAACAACTCCATCTCCCAAATCCGTAACGAAAAAAAATCCCAAAGATCTGAACGGACCAAGAGTGAAATTCAAAGTCCTACCCTTGCCAGATGTCATTTTGATGCCCGAGTCAACAGAGTCGGCCAAACAAAAAGTAGAAGTCGTGTCGTCAAAACCAAGTGTCAAAACCGTTCCCAAACCCAACGTCCCTCCGCGTACAAAATTCTTTGTAATAAAAGATTAAAAAATTGCATTTCTCAAAAACTCTGGTAGTTTTGATGACGTCGCTCAATTTAGAACTCCAGGGCATTGATTTTCGGGGGGGCAATCATTTCGCGAATAATCTCCCAGTGTTACGTGTCTCGCTCGTAATGACAGACCAGGTCTAATGCAAATGCGAGCGGGGTTCGATGTCCTGGCTGCTGGCACAGAAGTAATAACAGAAGTCGCGTACATGTGTAATGATCGAAGCGAAGCCCCGGAGTCAGTCGCTCGATTTCATGTCATTTTGTCATTCCGCAACGCGACGCACGGAGCTGGGAGCCTAATTGACAAATGCCTCCGCACGGCGCTAGTCGATTGGAGAGGAAGAAAAAGAAGAAGCGGCGGCGCAGCGGCGTAGGATGCGACTTGATGGGATGCGATTACGGTCGGTGGGTAGGTACTCTTTTTTCGAATTCTTGTTCGGAGTCATCAATTTCTAACCGTGGACTTTTTCTGATATGGTTTTGGATTGACAATTTTGTAAATTTATGCTGCTGTAATGATGGAGTGTAATGTTTATCTCGGGTAGTGGTATCGATTTAACTTCATGGGTTGTAAAATATATTATTGAGGTTGTAATATAGGCTTTAATCAAAGTAACATCTAACTTTAAAGGGCAGATGGTAAAATTTTTTTTAATTATTTAATCTATTTACATATTTCATGTGATCTAAGGTTTTTTTATAAATAAATAATGCCAGGGTATATTTATAAATAAAAAATTCGGAAGATTGACCAGCTGCGTATAAATAAATTAATGGTAGAGCTTTGGATGGCTTCAAAAATTCAATAGAGATAAAAAAATTGCTCTTTATTATAATAATAAAAAAAAAAAAACAAAAAATTAAAGGTTACCTAAGTATCATGTTACTTCATGCTAAATTAAGTGGTATGAAAAAGTGAGCAGTGTCTTCCAGTTCAATTTATACTCTGATCCTTTTTATTAAATAATAATTTCTTACATGTAGTGCTTTTCAAAATCAAGTAAAAAAAAAACAAATAAATAAAAAAAAAATTATAACCGTTTGGGAACGTCTGTTCTAAAAATTTTATAATATAACTGCATGAGAACAAATTTTTTTTAGCTTACAAACCACCACTTTCAATAAATTAATGAATGTTTAGATAATAAATAAAAACAAAATCGACCTATCCACAAAAGGAGTTCAGAAAATTACAGTTATACAAAAAAGAAATTGTTTTTAAAAAAATTTTAAATCGCTTTTATTACTGTAATTAAGAAAAGCTCCGATGATTACGTATTTTGTTTACATTGGAACATGTACCTTTTAGCGAGAATTGAAAAAAAAACTCTTCTTAAACCTCATGCCCGATCGAACACGCTCATAATCATAACTTTATTTTAACAAACTCGGCATTAAAAACTACTCGATTCCAAAGAAACAAGTCGGATCAAAGCGAAAATCATCGGCTAATAATTTCCCCAACTCCCCTTCAGCAAAAGAATAAAAAAAAGTCTCCGGCTCGCATTAGCATAAGATTTCCGTCGTGCAGGTCCCCGCAAATGCATATAAGCGCGTGCGGCGGCGGCAACTACCGCATCCAATTTGCAGAGTCACGGATCGATTCTCATTTCTTCCGATCGGACGAGTCCTCTTCTTATTACCCGGCACGCACGAATGCCAAACGACTTGCCAGCTCCTTTGATCGTCGCGAAATCACCGGTGTCCGAGTCACTCCGTAATGACGCTTCTTCCATTGGCTGCTTTCAACGATTTTTTTGTTTCATATTTTTCAAGGGCTTATGGAAAAAGAGGAAAAACCACACTTATTTATATTTTTTGTAAAATATTGATTTGATAATTTTTGTCCTGTGAAGAAGAGAGCTTTATAGCTATTTTTTTACCAGGAAAATAAGTACCCTGGTAAGAATCTTCACTGAATATAAGCTGAGAAATAGCTAAAAATTAGCTGAAGTTTCAGTGAAGATTCAGCTAATTATGAAACGCTTTTTCACTGAATAATTCAGAGAAGATTCAGCTTCTGGCAGAGAACATTTATTTACCGATTGATACTAAGGGATGATCCAAACTATATATTAGTAAAATTTTACGCAAACAAAAAGTACAAAACTTTTTGAAAAGCATACACATTTGAAATAATTAAATAAAAAGGTAAATGACTTGAAGCCTCGAATTACCAAGACTATAATTTTTTGGTTTCTTTTCCAAGCTGATAAATGATTTATCTAATTTTGGGGCTGAATTATGTATTAAAAACTAAAACTTTGATGTTTGAAAAGTTTTTTAAAAATATTTATCACTAGTATCCTAGGTAAGTTCAAAAGATAATTTTGGACAACTTCAATTTTCTTTTCTCAATAATGTTAGCCACAAATTTATTTTTATAGTTATTAGTTTTATAAATCATAACTATTCTAAATATACCCGCATACTTTTCCACAAATAACGTTTTTCGTAGTTTTACCCGTAGACTCCTCAGACATTTTTGCAATTTCATTGAGTAATGTTTATTACAGTGATGACTCGTTGATTAAGTGGGTACTAAGTAGCTGTAGCCCCAAATCTCCAAGACGAATCTCCCGCGGTTACGTAAGTCACGAAATTCGGTACCCAAATTCACCGAGTCACGAGATATATCTGCTAAATTAGTTTTCTAAATTAAAAACAATCATCGAGCTCGGGGGGCCAAGGAGGTATGAAAAATAGTGCTTTCCACGGGAAAAATTTTGTAAGCGCTGTCCGCGTCTTATCTCCGGGTCTTAAATCATAGACGCGGGGCGTTATCGTCCTTTCGGTGCATTGTCCCCCATTTTTATCCGTCATCGTTGTCCCCGCAGTCCACCTTAGATGCAATCACCGTATATTACTCACACCGCGCGAAGCTTTTTCACTAGCGATCCACCCGCGATATCATAACTCGGTGGTGTGTATATAGCTACGGAGCCGATCGTAATTCCCGATAGACGGGTATTAAACCCGGGAGCGCACGAACCTTTTTAGATTACAGTGTCCTTTATACCGAGCGAGGCCCGGACTGATGAAACAGACACTTGGTTTCAAATGAATTTTTAAATTTAGATCGAGTCTGCGGGGTGCTGGAAAATCGATCGGCACGAGCCTTCGAGCGCAAAGAGCCGAACGAAAAGTAGCTAACACTTTAAAACTCTTTGACTGATTTAGAATTCCGTCGCTCGCTCATCAATTTTACCTAAAAATGGTTGTTTTCGACAAATTAATATTTGTTTCTAGTGTGATCATGAAAAATTTGTTGGAAAACTGGAAAAATATGGTAAAATTGAATTCATACTAATTGACTATTAAAAATTCTGATAAGAACCAAATATATGAACCTCCGGGATACGTGGAATGAAATATGATTTTTATTCCACTCGGCCATGTGATTGGCACTTTTCGATGCGTCAGTTTTGTGGAGAAAGTTTTAAATTCCAGCAACGTTAAAAAATAAGATGGGAATGTCAAAATTCCACCACGATCGATAGATTTTGACATATTGCTGCTCCTATTTTTGTTCGTCAGTGAGAGTTTTTTTTAAATTTGTAACCTCACATTTTTAATATCATCATCTGGATCATCATCACCACTGTGCGTGTAACCAACAACAATAGAGTTTTTTTTATCAAATATGTAAAATGGCCTCGAATAAAACGAGGAGTGAATTTTTACCGTGAAGATGATAAAATAAGTTGATAAAAAATCGAGTTGTAGGCTAACAAGCCTAATTCCAAAATTTTTCTTAGAGCATCATTGACTTTGTTTAACGCTGTATTATTATAAACAGTGATAAGTTCTTAATTTTACTTGTTGCAAAAAATATTTGACTATAATATTTTGAATTTTTCTAGTTAGTGATTTAAATCTTATGCCTGATAATCTCAGTTCTAATTTTTAAAACTTAGTTTTCACAGCATTTTTTAATCTTCTATAAAGTTTTAAATTTTTTTTGTAATAAAAAATACTTTTTCTACATTTTTAGAAGTAAAAATTCTTTTTAATAAATTTGTTCGTTCAATGAGAAAATTTTATTTGCCGTGATTATAACTATTTTTTCATAAAAAAATTATTATTGATTTGGTTACCTCAAAGTGCCAATTTACATGTCCTAGTGGAATAAAATTTCCCTTTATAAAAGAGAGCTATCGCCATCTTGCGTAAGATTTTTATTCGTGAGCTGATTGGTGAACAAGTTTTTAAAATATTCGAAAAGTGCATTTTGAGGTTACTCTTATTGTTTTTTCCTATGCGCGCTTGAAGCGCGCTCAGAAGAGCTAGTATTGTTAAACAGTAACTTTGGATTAACAATATATCATTATAATGATCAAGTAATAAACTTGATAATTTATAATGTTATAAAAATCCAGAAAATTTTTTTAAAAATAATTTAATAATACTTATTTAAATTGAATAAATTTTCATAAAAGAAAAACATATACATTAAAACCCATGTATAAAGCAAGTATTTTTTGCCTCCATTATTTAAAAAAAGATTTTGTGTATTTTTGTAAAAAGATGTGTATCTCAAGATTTAAATAAAGAAAAGTTGGCTTATTAAGTTTCAATTAAAATGCATTTTTTTAATTATTATTTATGTCAAATAGTTACATTTAAGTTATTGACTACTGATAATGCAGCTGCATTTACTGTTATCGCACATGCCCCACGAAAAGTAAAGAGAAGAATCAGCAACGATAGTAATGTTTCGGCACCATTCATTGCAATCTGACTCTCTAACCAGCACTCCATGCTTTAAACTATCAGGTTTATCAATTGTGCACTCTCGATATTGATTTTCCGGAATCTGACCTAAAATTCAAAAAAATATTAAGTACTGTTTTTGAGAATTCAAAAGAAAATTTCATTACCTGAAACGATCATGATTATTGCAGCGATAAATATATAGACGAACCTCATGGTTTCTTTCAAATGTAAAAGACATGTGAATATCTTTTTTTAAGAGGGCTCCGAAGAAACTTAAAAATGTTTTAAGATTTTGTTATAAACAGGTGATTTATGTTTTTTTTTAAATTTATTCTATTGCACGAAAATAAAAATATTTTTCAAAAATACTTTTACGATCTTTAAGATTTATGATTTTTTTATTTTGTACGTAAATTTAGAAAAAAAACTTCAACTTCTGATTAATACTGTTACTAATTGGAATTTTTATCACTTCTGATGTTGTTTTAATTAAAAAATCTTATCAGCGTTTTAGTGAGTTAATATTGGCTCATTAAAACGCTGATAGTATTTCTTATTTAATATTATTATACAGTTCCTATTATTTCAAAATGATTTGAAGATTATTTTTGGATTCCTTGAAAGTGATATGTATAAAAAATTAAATAGATAATTTGGCATATTTTGAAATTACCTTTGTGAAGAAAATCTTCACCAGGGTTAATCTACATACAATACAGAAACTATCTCTGATATTTGTCATTTTAGAGGTGCGTTATGTCAAACAAAACTCAAATAGCTCTAAAACATTTTCAATTAAAATCGACAGTAAAAAATGTTGTACACAAAAAGTTTGAGGACAAAGCTGGAGCACCTCGAGCAAGAAGAGTTTTGGTCGCCACTGATGCTGGGGTCGACCCGACCGAAATAGATGGTTTACAGCCTCCCTTAAATACGTCAACGTTTATGCGAGGATTCCGGAAAGTAAATCGACGCGTGGAATGTTTTTCCAACGACGCTCGGGCCGCGAAGTCGCGATGCTCAGCCAACCAAAACGCCGCATGTGCCTTGTTCTTGTTCTTCTTCTTTATAAGTGACCCCCATCCCACCCCAAAAAATATGATGCTCGCTATTATTAAATCCACTTACTCGGGTGTCTGCATTATTTACGATCGGCCACGAAAAACACTCGACCCGAGATCGACTACTTCAGCTCTTTTTTTTTCTGGCTCGCTTTTCTCTTGATTAGAGAGCATAAACTTGCGAGTTATTAATACGTAATGTCTAGTCGCTTTTTATTTGGACGTTTCTTTTATGACTAATACAGATTTCGAAAAAATAATAGAGTAAACATACGATAATTTTATACTTAAAGTTACCCTAACTCAAAATGTTGGTATTCTGTACTTCTTCCTTGTACGATGTTTGAGCTATTTAATACTTATAATCAAATTTTGTGTCCTGAGTTGTAGTATTGCACTTGGGTACTCTATACCAAGGACCAATGGCTCATGAGTATGTAGAAGAAGAAAAAAAAATCGAATCTCTAGTTTAAAACTTCATAACTGGTATTTACAAATCATTAAAATAAAATTAAATGTCGTAAATAAAATTATTTTAAATTTAAGGCAGTTTAAAAGTTAATAACATAATTTTTTGAAATACATAGAATTGTTAAAAAATAGTTGAGTAATGTCGCTTCCAAGTTGTGGTCTACCAATTTTCCTATTCAAAAAGTTATCTTCATATTTATCCTGGACTTAAAAAAAAGTAATTTTAATTATTAATTAATACTTGAATGAATAAATTAATTAAAAACACATACAGTGCTCTCAATGGTTGTTGATTGGTTTATTTTAAAGCTTACCGACTTACTAGTGTGGTTACTAAATGAACCCTAACATCTAAGCTTACTTACAAGATCAATTCAAGAGTATAGTGACTGGTTAAGTTGTCTTTAGCTGGGCTAGTAATCTGAATATTAATGGTTAAAACCTGTTGATTACTATTGTTGAAAAACCACGCTTTTAGTTTAAAATAAAAAATTTTTAAAAAATTATTTCCAAACTTTGTTTTTCTCCACTCCAATATAGCAAATTCGTAAATTATTAATAAAATACATATTTTTTTTTTAAAACCACTTATAATTATTATTTTTCTGCACAGGCTAAACTTTCTTTTTGTTCAATATTACATCAATATCCATGGTACAGAAAAATTTATTTACCCTACTTGCTGTTATTAAACATGATGAACTTAAAAAGCTTCCATCAGGCTGTGCCAAAACGATACAAAGAAACAAACCTCAAATTAATAACAGTCCTCGAGGTTTTTTCAACAATGCTTGTCGAGTATGGGGAGGGAGAAAAACCAACCCTTAATTATGCGGCACTTCTCGGGGGAGGACAAAAATCAGCGTCGCTCGGCCGTTAAGAGAGTCGCGTGGTGCAAGTCACACAGGAATCACGCGGGAGCTTTTACCGGGATATCTTTCAATCACGATGCCAGCTTTAGTTGCAAGTCAGCCCAGAGGACGAGGGTTCTGCAAGCTGACTCGCTGGTGATTAATCGCACGTCAACCGCAGACGCGTCCATCGCCAGAACGACACTCGGCCGATCCTTGATTTTCACGGTTTTTCGGAAAAATTTTGGATTACATTAGTTAGTTCCGACGCGACCAATTTGAGAAGATGAGAAATGAGTTATACATAAGATTTTTTCAGGAAAACAGTCATTTTTTACTAGAAAAGTTGCTAGTTCTGGAGGTAAAATTGTTTTCTTCAATGTTTTAGAGTCTAAATCA
The DNA here is from genome assembly GCA_038277355.1 of Encarsia formosa. Classification (NCBI taxonomy): domain Eukaryota; kingdom Metazoa; phylum Arthropoda; class Insecta; order Hymenoptera; family Aphelinidae; genus Encarsia; species Encarsia formosa. The sequence continues at coordinate 23,202,903 of CM076184.1, forward strand.
TAATTTTTTTTTTTTTTTAATTTAAATTAAAAAAAAAATAGCTGTTTGACTAGTATTTAAAAATCTTTTTTTTCTAAATAATGGTCAGTAGCTTTTTTTTTAGAGTTTTGTCAGTAATGAACTTATGAAATCGAAAACGACTGAGACTAGACTCGAACCACAGACCTTGAGGTGAAGAGCACACGCTCAGTCACTCGAGCTACAAGCTACACAATATTTAGATGAAAATCAGAAACCTGGTACTTTCATGATTCACTATTTTTTGTTACAATTACAGTATTAATAATTTTCAGATTATCATAAAAAACATAATCGACTGTGCAAGATTGGCATATTTTATGAAGATTATTTCATTTAGTCAAAAGAAACTTTGAATGGACTTATGAGAAACTGCCAGCGAAATCTTGTTTTTTGTAAAAAATATAATTTAATAAAGTTGTACGGCACTTTTAAAATCATGAAATTTTTGCAGTAACCTTCGGTTTGTACGTATGCAAGCAAGTAATTTTTTACGATAAAAAAAAATTTGCATTTAGAAAACCAGAAATTTTTGTTTTGTTTTACATTCAATTAACAAATTATTTTCTTGAAGTCTCATCAGGGTTGTATCTAAACCCCCGTTTAACAACGAGTATCAGCAGTAGGATTTTAGAATTGCTCTTCATCCGCGCCATTCTTACTAAAACTAAGAAAGATTACACCTAAAAGCCATTGATCAGGGCACTTGTCCCGCACCCGATTGAAAAACTATCCGTGACGGTCGAACGAGCGCGTAATTGGCGCGTGCAATAGTCCCGAACGATCGGGAACCAACACCCACCTAAAACTACAATAGCCCCGGTACACGCGGGTAATTATATCGCGTGGGAGGACGATTAACGCGACGTTTAAGTCCACGTGCGCGTCCATTATTTCCCCTTTTTTGGGAATAGTGGCTGCTGTTGTCTGAGCCGATCCCCCCTTTTGTTGTTGTTGTTGCTCTGAGTGACAGCGCTCGGGGGGTGAGCGCCGTGACTAATTCGACACAAAGTGTCGATGTTTGAACTGTTAAGTCCTGCGTTTTTCGGCTGCACTAGGATTGTGGACATTTTCACAAAAATAAACAAAAATTTCATAGGATTGCGCACATAGGAAAATTCAGGATTGCGCACACAGTGTTGCCAGATTATACTTAAAATATTCCAAATAAACACCATTACTGTTTTATTTTAGGCAACTTTTGCAAAAAGTAAGCGGGTTATTATTTAAATAAACCAAATAACCCAATTTCATTGTAATTTTGTACTTTCTTTTTATTGCTTAAAAAACCAAATAACCCATTTTACTTTATATTATTCAAATGGCTCTTTTTATTATCTAAATAAACCAAATAACCCAATTTTATTTTTATTTGTAACTCTCTCTTATTATAATTAAAAAAACCAATTAAATAAACCAAATAACCCGATTTTTTATTTATCTCTCTTAATACTATTTACAAAAAAAGGCAAATAACCCATGTCTCTTTTTATTACATATTTAAATAAACCAAATAGCCCAACTTTAACATTTTGAATATTTGAGTAATTTTTAAACTATCATTAAAAACAGATAAAAAAAAAAAAAAAAAAAAAAAAAAATTCCGATCAAAAAATAAATTTATTTAGTGTTTTAAACAAGACGAAAGCAATAATAACACTTTTTTCGCGTAAATTCTAAATAACTCACCTATGATTTACTGTCAGTATATTAAGTGTGAATTCCACAGATATTACACCGTGGTGAATTTATTCAAAAATACAGAAGACTATGAAAATTAAGGTGGCAACGCTGTTGAATTTTTGTGCGCAATCCTGATATTTTCGCCTCACTTACTTTTGTGCGCAATCCTAGGGGCAAATGCATGTTTGTGCGCAATCCTGAGTCACCGGCTTTTTCACACACTTTTAATGATATTTTATTTTATTTATTAACTTCATTCTTTCTATATCGTTGTTTTACAATACTTGTATTTTATTGTGGTGACACTAGTAGTCTGGTTTACTAAATGTTTATAATAAAAATTTATAATAAACAATATTTATAAATAAAAATTGATACTTCACATGTTTGTTTCCGTTTAATTTTTAATTAAAAAAAAAAAAAAAAAAAAAAAACAGATTTTATGTTATACAAGCTAACAAGCGTAAACATAGAAATAATTAAGTGAATATAATTTGACATTTCCCGCATTAATAAGGAAAATATTCAAGTTGGTAACGATTAATACTCGTGTATTAAATGTTACTCTGAGGCGGAAAAACGTCGAGAAATTATGTCGAAGCTCAGTCATCTAGAATCTCGCTCTCGTTAATTTCGTGCGTCAAAACGACAGTCTCATATCACACACACGGCAGAGAAATTATTCGCTCGTTAAGTTCTTCAGTTCGACGCGTTCATTTGTCCTTGGCGAGGGAAAACCTATAATACACACCGGATATTAATCGTGGGGTTGTGACGAACGTTTTATCATTTTCTTGCCTCCAATAACCTAAACGAGTTTTTCCTGATGATCGAGTGTGACTCGTTTCAGAAAAAATGTCTTTGACCGTACATCGAAATTATTCTGCGGAACCTGTGTTTAGCTGCATTGGTACTCGTGTATCATGGTGCACAACATCGATAAAAACTTTAAGAAGTTATAATAAAATGAATAATAAAAAAAAAAAAAAAAAAGATGAATTAAAGGACCTTAGAACTAATAATTTTTTCGGAAGAAGAACTTTAACAATTAATAAAAGACACAATTCAAGTGAAAAAAAAAATTTTTATTGTGATGATGCTGAGAATTTTTTTTTTATGATTTCGTAGAGTCTATAGTTACCAGATCAAATTTATAAATAAAAACCACATTCACATTTACTTTTTTTGCAGGATCCACGCTCATATTTTATTTTCATTCCAGGATCTTTCTGAGCTCTGCACCATTTTTGACACTCATCTAATGATTTTAGAACGCCGTTAACAAAACATTTCTGTTCTTTGGCTGACGCGAATCCTACTGTAAACAAATTTTAATCTATTAATATAAAGTATTTTATTTAAAAAGAAAATTGTATTAAAATTTATTCGTTACCCAAAGAAATGCACAAGATCACAGCAAGAAAAACAAAAGTCAGCTTCATGATTTTTTCTAGATCAGAACAAAGAAAACTACTCTTGAAAATGTACCTGACCGGAATAAAGACGAATTTATATACAACTCGGTGAGTGTTAATAATTATTTGTTTTTGAGATAAGCTATCTTCACGACAATAAAGTTTCTTGAATTAAAAATTTTTCCTGAGCTTATAAAATTTTAAGACAATGCAGGTAAAAGTAGATTGACTCATCAAAATAATATTTTTTGTAGTCAGTTGAGTTGATTTAAAAGCTTCCGCTATAAGTTGCTTTTAAGAAAAAGTTTAATGCATCGAATGCGCTTAAAAAATATTTATCAACCTGTTCATCATTAATTAAGTTTTTCATAAAATTTTTGTAAGTCAAATAATTGTAAATTTGTTAAAATAGTAATTGTCCTATAGTAAGTATTTCTTTCTTGTGTAAAGAGAAATAATGCAAATCCACGAAATTTTCATCATAAACATTGATTCTTAGATAACGTATGAAACAAAAAAGTTCAGCAAATATAAATTCAATAAAAAAAAAAAGTTATAAAAATTTTTCCTTTTTTTTTTTTAAATCCAAGTATTTGTTTGTTTATTAACGAAACCAATTAACAGACCGGACGCTGTAGACCCCCGAAAGCGGCACCCGAGATCAAAAAGTATAATTATCCCGATAAAACGTTTACCCCGGGCGTCGCGTTGGGTAGTTGACGGACAATTTGAGCTTTAATCTGTACGGAAGGGGTTAATAGAGGCCGGTCCGGGGTCGTGTTTGCCGAGCGTTTATTAAAGCCGGGGGAGTGTCAACAGCGATACCGGAAAATGATAAAGCGAGTACACGAGCGACTGTGGATTTTAATAATGTCACGGCTGTCGTAGCCTGCCGCACCCCTACACCAAGCGACGGACGGTCAGTTTAAGGGGGCGACATCACGCACTCATGCGCTGGTATATCGTTGATTAATTGAGGTCTCGAAAGGACTCCCGCGATTAAGCTGTTTGCCCTTTTTTTTACCCGGTGACGCGGTCAATTTAGATCAAAGTGTACGATTTTGTCCCGGTATTTGTCCTCGGGTAATGACTTAATGGCTTTTTTACAAGGGCTGTAAGGTATTATGGAAATTTTATTTTTATTAGTACTGAAGTCATATTTTCAAATCTTAATGAATGTGCTTTATACTCTGGATCTTGGTCGTAAAAAAAAAAAAAAAAAATTGCTATTTTTTCTTTAGATTAATCTTTTTTTTTTATGTCAGTATTAAAATAACAGATATATCTTCATTGATATCAATAGGATTCGAACATTGCATTGTTTATTTTCAAGTCGAGCGCTTTTCCAACGTGACCATTCTAAACTTCCTACTTGAATGAATTCTTTAAGGACGTTCAACTTTGACTACTCAAGTTAAGTCTTCTCGTATGACTATTTTTCCGATGTACATAGAAACACGCTGATTGGTTGCTCGAGTCTAACCTAACCCCAAAAGTACTATTTTTTTTTTCTTTGACTATTCTTTTCTATTATTAATATTCTCCTAATCGTATCCGTAAACATCTTAAAATAATCCTCAAATGCTCTTTTGACACCTCAAAAAAATTGTGCTTGGTGTCATCATCCATTATTGACAGACTTTGTTAAGAAGCACGAAAAAGTTCGATTTCCCATATGACACTGTGTTGGATCAAAAAAATAATTATTGATATCTTTGTTATTATACTCCTAATTGCTTCCAGATTTTAACAGAGGAATTCTTATTATTCAATTAAAATATTTCTAAATTTTCATAATTTATTCATCATGATTAATTTTTCGAGTTGAAAGTCCTTAATGTAAGGTATTTCATCGCATGTGGATAGCCGAGAGCCACCCAGCGGTCAAAACAATAAACAACATCCCCTCAAGAAAAAAACTTACGCTTTTCCTTAAAAAATCTCTAAGAGAAAACAAATTTAAGTCTCGAAAAACGACAAGTTCCGTAGAAAAAAATACAAAAAACAGTGAAAGAAAACAAACGCAAGCGAGTGGAGGTTAAGTACAGCGGTGGTAAAAGAAATGATGGGCGTAGTTTATTTGGTCTCGCGGGGGACCGCGCGAGTTGACAAGAGTTGCATTAATCGTAGGTGGAAAAGGGGGGTCTTCGCGGCGATGATTTCGAACGATGTTTTCACTACGGCTCCGAAATAGTATCCGGTTTGTGTACGTCTTTCCTCCGGGCGCGCCGGTGTCAGCCAGTGTAAACGCTTCCCCGGGTAGATTTATCAGCTCTTAAAACAGTTTCGAAATCGTAAAAAGTCCGCGAGAGACTTTGTCAACGTCCCTGTCAAGCTCGCGTCAACACCGTTGCGTTGGCTTTGCCGGCTGGCGCACCGTTGCCAAGTTATTTTGAAATTTAACGACGCCTCGATCGTTGGAAACGCGTTCCTTTGAGCTTTCGGGGAAAATTTACTGGCTGTTCTGGTAGCCAGCAAACAGCTACACGATGTATTTGATATTAAGAGTCGCCGGCGATCCATCATGCTTGTTTAATTTGGACGCGGGTGGCCCGACGAATTTTATTGAGCTGTTGGACGATCTTATTGGGGACCGAGGTTTTTAGTTTCTATGATTGATTGACGTTTCTTGACGAATATTTAATTCTTGTCTTTTTTCTTTAAAGTTAAAAGGTATGAAACATTTATCTTGAGTTGGTTGTCTTAGTGCTTGGAATCCAATCAAACAGTAGTTAATTTTTTTTCAAAACTCTACGAAAGTAAACTGAACATGTTTGTGGTGAATGACAAAATTTAATATATTTCTAGATATATTTCTATTATATTTCTAGTTATATTTTAATATATTTCTTTGCATCCAAGTTATGACCTTTTTCAAATAGAATATGATGAGCAAATTACTAACTTGTTTTAAAATTTCTAGATATAGTTACCAAAAAATCTACGTGTATATTAATAAATAATAAAATGAAAAATATTATAATTTAATGAATATATGTAAAAAATAAAGCCTTTACAATAGTGATACATCTAGAGTTAGAACCCAGGATCTTTTACTATACAAAATAATTATTTAAATAAGCTTCATTAAGCTCTAGTACCTGCTATTAAGAAGCTGAAGAATTCATCGAAAGAAAGCTTCAATAATATCTAACTTTTAAGCATAAGTGATAAACATTGTGCATAATCACATTTTTCACCTTTATAATATTATTAAAATAAATTTTTGTATTTTGTCTTATGGATTCACCTCTTTTATTTAAACAAATAGAGATAAAAAATAAAATAAGGAATCCCAAGCTTTATTTACATACAAAAAGTTCAATTTAAAGCTCCATCACCAATATCTCTTAAATTAGCTTATTACTCTATTATAAAGCCTGATCAGAACGAGTAAGTAACTGTTCGGTAAGTTTAGAGCCCTCAGGGCCATTTTGGAGGCTTCTAATTTCACAGGCTAAACACCGAGACGACGACAAGGACACAGACTACGAGAAGGACGAAAAGGAGAAGTCACTTTACTTACCGAGACGCGAGCGATCAGCTTATTCCGGGCTGGTGAAACTCCGAGCAACAATGATGCGATTAAACCCCCTCGGCACATAATGGCGCACGTGTGTTTCGAGTTTCAGGATACCATAGTGGGGGAGGGATTCTTTAAAATTTAATTTAAACTTTTTAAGCTGTTTTGATCGCTCTTGGGATGTCTTGCTTCAAAAACCAGATTTTTTATTAAAATTTATGACTTAAATAATTCGAGACAAAAAATGGTTTTATCAAAGTGTTTTCTGAGACACAGTCCAAATTGATCGGTAACAATACATTTTTCATTCGAACAAACAATGGTTTGTTACCTGGTTAGCTTCACAACACCCCTTTTTAGACCTTTAAAAAATAGCGACATCTGTTTGTGATACGTCACCTTTGTTTATTGGTATTTATCGATTTTTATGTGAATAGTACCAATTTAAAAAATGAAAAAAGTTGCAGTGCATCGAGAAATTTTACGACTGAGTATAGATTCAAACTTGAATTCTTAACCAGAGCAATAGATTTAGCACAGTGGTAATTATAAAAACCGACTTCATTATTTTCTATTAATTATTGACCAAAATAAGACAGAAATAAATCGCTATAATGACTAGTTGAGGATACAATTTACACAATAGGTAGAAACAAAAAAAAAACTACTTCTAGGTATAATTTCTTATTTGAGGCGTTGGATCGAAAAACGACCTAAGTGACAAAACCATGTTTTGAGATAAATCGATTTTAAAGTTTCAAACTATAATTTTTCGAAGTAGAAATAAATTTTTATCTAATTTCTTTTACAACAATCAAGTGTCATTATCTTACAATGAAAATACGCATGTTTGAATTATTTTTAACAAAATTTACTTATTTAAACAACAAGAAATAAACAATGTCACTTAGGTCGTTTTTCGATCCAACGGGTGTTTCGCTTTGATTTTTTTATTAATTTGATGGTATAAATAAGTGCCATTTAGTTTTCAATGTAGAAACGAAAAATAAACTGTTTATTAATATTTTTTTACTAATAATAATTGGTTTTTTATATTTTTTGACAATATTGAACATGGTTCTTTAAAATGAAAAATTGTCTTCTTGTCAATAATTATGAATCTACATCTTCGAATACTTCATCATCGGATTATTCATCGTCTATACCAGGAATATTGTCATTATTTATAACTTTTAACAAGTTTCTGTAGTAGTAGACTTATCCATCGTTAATTTGGAATATATTTCTCTATAGAAAACAAAAACACACGAGCGCGTTGAAGCGTCAGGCAGTCACTGCACAACAGCTGATTGGGAGCAGCGTGCGAGACTCGCGCGGGACGACTTATCACGCGCGTATCTTTACTTTATGTTTAGATTATGTAATATTTAACTTTGTTTATGTGAATTTAATGTTGGGTACTGACTAATTAGGGTCTTCTGAGTCCGAATAAGCGATCTCCAGAAAAACGACCTAAGGCGCCTTAGGTCGTTTTTCGATCCAACGCCTCATTTACAGTTTGAATTTGTTTTATTTTATACGTTGGAAAATAAATTCAGCATTGTTTTTCTTCGACAAAAAATAAAAATTAAAAAACTTCAAGAAATCAGTAAAACGAAAATCAACTCGCTTTTTAAAGCTTAGTGATCCAAGATTTTCGCTTCTTTCCAACATAAAAGTCCCATCTAATTTCTAAAAATTTTATTTAAATTTAAAAAAATAAGTATTTTAACAGTGGTAAAGTACAAGTTTTTATGAAAAAGCCGTTGGTAGCCCATTCGCTCGTCGCCCAACGGATTTCCATAAACATTCGTTGTAGATCATCGCCGCGCTACTCATCTCTGATTATTTATAGCTACGAGACCAAAATTCTTTTAACGTCGAGCGGGTTAAGTGCGTCCACGTGTACCGGGAGATACGCAATAATGTGCTTTCAGCATTACGCCACGCGACGAAAAAAAGTGTCCCTTATACCTCGAACCGACTGTCACTTGACATTTTTTATGCCCTCCGTCTTTTTACCCGAGATAAAAACAACTATTTTTGTTTTTATTCTTCAAAAAAAAAAGATGGAAATTTTTCTTGGTAGTGAATGCTAAAGACATAAATGTACCAATTCATACCTTTTAATTTTTTTGTAACTGTAATTTTTCAGATATTAGCTTTTTTTTGTTTTCGTTTTAGACATCGAAAAATTTAATAAATTAATTAGATGATACAAATATACTGTAGAAATTGAGCAAGCCATTTCGACTTTTAAAATAAAAATTTATATTCTCAACTTTATTAGTTAAGAAAATTACCATTCATCGAATATTCATGGTAGAGTTGGTTGTAGATCTACAATGATGAATTTTAAGGCAAAATCCTGAAAAGTGCATCCAACTGACTTCTAGTTTTAAAATGATTATTGTAATTATGGAACCAGAGTAGCTGGTGGCTCAAAAAGTATACGAATTACGAACTGATGACTTGAAGTGCGTCAGTTCGAGTCCTAATTCCAGCAGTTTAAATTAAAATTTCAATTATTGAAAATACTGATAATATGAAAAATATTACAAGGTAACATAGCTCCTTGATTAAAAAAAAAAAAAGACTAATACATACTTAAGGAGGTTCCCTACCATCAACGTAAGTCAAATGTGTATTTGAGTACAGTAGTTGTCTGCTCATTGGCTCAGCTACTTTCTAACCTCTGTATGAGCCAATGAGAAGTCATATTTTCAAGAATATAAAATGAATTGTTTATAATTATTGCTACAGGCTCCTAATGAATGTTTTGAAACAAGTATAATCAAAGTCTGATTTTTCCGATTTTTGTGCGTAGTTACATTAAAATCTGTGGGCTGGAAATTAAGTATTTGCTGTTTTAGTAAATTTCCCATTAGAACCCATGCAAATTTATGAAATTTGAAATGTTTATAACTTTTTTCACAAGCTCCTCAGGGCTATGAAATTTTAGCTGAGCTATTTTTATACTAAAAACTATGTGTTCATTTAATTTGGACAAAATCTGTGGGCTAGATCTATTTGGTAGGGAACCTCCTTAATACTATCACTATCATTTTTTTTTTTTCTTAAATTTTATAAGCCGAAAGTTTTTTTTCTAACTACATTCAAAAATAGTTAATTCCTTCTCATTTCAAAAATCAAGTTTTGCAAAATCCATAAAACTGGATATATTTTAACGACGCTACGAAAAACCCCTCGTGTCCATACCCCCACGTTTAATAAACCCCTCGTCCTCAGCACGCTTTCACCCCTCTTAAAAAAAAAAAAAAAAAAAAAAAAAAAAAATTCGCCCGGAGGTCACCGATACCCGGAATCAAAAGTCACCTCCAGGGTGGAGGGTAGAAAAGCAAGCCGAGGTGAGTTGTAAAAATAAAGGCTGGCTTTGAACTCGGCCCGGTAGGAAAGTAGTGGCGATCCGCGGGACGACGAACGCCCAGAGGCAATTCGGCTTGATTACCGCGGCGCGGGATTTTAATTAGCGGGCGTTTGCGATGAGCAAACACGATGGACCGACCGCCTGGATTTTATATCAGGACTGTTTGACGGTGGACCGCGACTTTAATTTTTGTAGAATTTTATTTAAATAACTGGGAGGGGTCAGACTGGTAATAAGTGGAGGGCGGTTTCTATTTGTTGCTACCAGTACTAAGATATCTAACATTGGACTGTGCGCGACAAACTTTCTAAATTCAATAAGTAAAAAAATCTGTTAATAAACTTGAGTTCATACTCTCGAAATTGAGTGAGCTTTTTCTACTTTCGAGTTTAAGATTTTTATTTTTGTTGTTTAGTGTGTGGACTATCCGATCTCAAAAGGTAGTATTTTGTAAAATTCAGCGGTGAGTATTTCAACTTCAACTCCTAGTGTAGTTAAAAATCTTCAAAATCAGATTTTGAATTATTTTTTTGCCCAAGCCTCAAACTTTCAACAGCTTAAATCAAGTATTTAAAAATTTTAATTACATAATGTAAAATAATTATTATGAACAAATAAAAACTACAAAGAGCCTTTTTCGATCTACATTTTAAAAAGTTTTAATCAAATTCCATCATTTTAGATCATCTTAAAATTTTTGTGTGAAAAAATAGTTCCATCAAAATAATGATATATTTTTTCATTTTATAATTCTATTCATTTCTTAAAAACTTATATTTTGGCAAACCTATTCTGGTAGGACCAACTTCTTCTAAAAAAAAAATCATTTTAATAATAATTTATGTATTTTATGAAAGCTTTTCTTTTACCTAAAGCATTAAGGTTTTTTAATTGAAACTTAAAGTAGCTTTTTATTTTCTAATAATATTATTATCTTTCTGAAAAGTGTATACGTGATTGGCTCAGTCTCTTTAATTTAGTGCCAGCGACCCAAGGGACGTCGGTTCGTATCTCCTGTCTACCATGCCAGTTGAGAATTCAATTTATTGCTGATTATTTGAAACTGACAAAACTACATGTCCCAAAAACAAATTTAAAAAAAAATTGTTCTGTCATTACTTTTTTTTAAATATTTTGTATTTAGTAAACTGATTGAACAAAATTCTTTATAACATCTTGTAAATTAAATCTTATATTGCAATATCTTAAACAGTAACTCTGAAGGGTCAAAAAATATTCAAAAACTACCACGTTTCATTAATTTTATTCCCTCAAAAAGTTACATCGGAAAATAAAAAGATGCCGCCTAAGAAAATTCAATTATTTTATTTTTTGACAATACTAAAGCACTTTTTTATCATTTGTTTACAATTTTTGAAACTCATTTTATACGTTTTCCTTGCGCATCTGGCCACTGAGTATTGAACTAAACGTTCGTCGTATCACCTCCCGGAGGATCTGTTAGTGGTGTACAGTGAAACCATCCTATACCATGAAAAATTAAAAAACTAGAATATCTTTTTAAAAGTTATTATTAATTACCTAAAACGATGGAAAAGATCAATGCAGTGAATGCTAAAATCAACTTCATGGTTTTTTTTTTGTTTGTAACTCGTTGGAATAACTTCGTGGAATACACTGAAAAGAAAAAGCTGTACGAGTACTTCAATGATTGTAATTGCGATGAAAGTAAAATTAGGACAGACTCGACATGTCGCAAGTTGGTTATCAAACGGTGAGTCATTCCGAACAAACAAAACAATAAAATCTTTTGTACGGAAAGTACGGTTTAATTACCTCAGTGTTTTTAAATCAAATACCGGGATCAAAAGATTGGTTTTTCTTAAGCCATGATGATCTGTTGCGAGTTTTGATGCAGGAAAATTTTTTAAATGTTCTTTTAAGTTCGAAATAAACACTATGTTGTTTGAAAAAGTAGAAAGATTTTTTCCTCAGAACAATTAATTTTTTTCTGTTGTAAAAAATCATGTAAATTAATTACAGAGCTGTTGATAAATAATAATAAAGTTGTTAAAATTTTTAAGCACATGAAAACTATTAAAAAAATTAAAAAATTTTTATCACGTGAGTTTAATTAACAATTTAAAATCAGTACTTAGCTCACTTTATCAAAAAAGAAAATTTCAAAAAGATAAATCATAACACTTTATCTTATCTTCCAGCTTCTTTCGCAAAACTAGTTTTTCACGTAGCTTACCATTAAAAACTACATAAAATCAAACCGTAAAATCCGCATATTCCACATATTTCTCCAGCCAGGAGGTCACGGTAATCCAAAAAACCTCTCGAAATACTCGCTAAACATCCCCAATAAAAAGTTAATCTCTAGTAATTTTCAGATCCAGACCATAAACAAACCTAAATTTCTCAAAACTTCGCTTATCCATGTAAATTCCCCGTTTTACGATAAAAATCCCGCTTGTCTCCGTCGATTAGCGTAATCCAATTAAAAAGTCCGCGAGTAACTACTTGTCGCCGCAGTTAACTTTTCATCCACGGAAGCAACAAAAAAAAAAAAAGAGTTGTCGGCGCACGCGCGTCACTCACTCAGTCCTCTGACAAATGAGACGTTGTCGTGCGTTTGTTCAAATTACTCCTAACACCGTTCGTTCGTCGTCCCGCGTCTTTGAAATATTACTCCCGTGCAGCAGAAGCTTCTTGGCGGCTGGCACGCTTTTAGCGCTCTGATGTGTTTCTTGCCCCGTTTCTTTGCCCCGCGAGCCGAGCGGATCGACGAGTCTCATTATGCAACTTTTGCCTCTTCGACTCGCTTCTTCTTCTTTTTAGTTTCTGGGTTTTTTCGACGAGATCGAGTCGTCAGGTGCAACGAGGTGACAAATCGGGGAATGATTGATGTCGCTTTTCATGATGCAGTGGTACTCGGAGTCTCTCGTAATTGGGTACTGCTTGAGCAACTATTCATCGATTCAATTTAACTGCGTAATTTATGTGATTGCAGAAATATTTTATTTGTTATTATTATTTTTTATTGTAAAAAGTTCGTTGCAGATTTAAAATGACATTTTTTTATTTATCAGTCGTACTGGTTGCATAAATTATTCCTTCTCCTATAAAGGATTGTTAGAAAAAACTATCTCAGTATTAAAGAGACATTTATGAAAAAATTTTGGGAGAAATTGTTTGGCATTTGTGCGAAATTATGTACAACTCAAAAATTTTAAATAAATTCGTTTTATTTTTAGGGTACGAAATAACAAAAAATTGTGAAAGAAAATCAATTGTCAATAAGTTAGAGGAAACGCCAGTACGTATTCAGAGTAGCATATCAGGTACAAAAAAATATGCTTTTATAAATAATTTTTTAGTTAATGAAAAATTAATTTTTCGAAGTTACTAATGTTTACTAATGTAAGAACAAATTTGTTAAAATACCGATGCTTTCTTGGGAGGGGCTATGCAATATGCACTCCAAAGTCACCAAAAGCATTTTTTTCCTAAACTTTTTGGTCTAAGATAATTTTTCAGCGTCTATGCCCCCGGTAATGTTTAAAAATTTTTTTTAAATCACGGAAAAAAATTACAAATAATCCAAAAATTACGAAAAAATTAAAAAATTATTCTTTTAATTCTGGAAAGCTTGCGTCCCTCGCTTTTTTCTTCTAATTCGACTTGAAATAAATTGAAAAAGATAAAGAATTGAAAATTTTATGTTATTATATATACAATGACTTGGCACTAAGCAGTTCAATAAATTAATTTTTTTCTAGTTATTTCTCATCAATTCTTCACCTAATTTTTGTATTTAAATATATAATATTCAATGTTTAATATATCATTTGTTGTCCACCAGATCGTTTGATAAAAATAAGTTTTTAAGTCAAGCCTTGGCTATTAGACATCTGAAATTCAGCAGAGTTATGAAGTCTCGGGTTCGATTCCCCATCGGCCCGAAACATTTCGAATTATTTATTCTACATATAATATTATAAAAAAGGCTGCTAATCGAACTAAAAAAAAAAAAATATTATATACTCATGATTGTCTAGCTTTTATCATCTTGAGCACTCTTAATTTTTTTTTAAATACATTGTTCCTTCAGCACCTTCAATTTTGACAAGAAAAGGTTGAAATTTTTTGCATACCCTAGCCCAGAAGTTATGATGATCAGCAATATCCATCGATGGAAAAATTTTTTGTCCGCGACAAATAATCCGAAATCAATTACCCTGGAGAGAATTAGGAACGGTCGGGGCGCAAAGTGAAGTCCGGCGAGGAAGATTAAGAGCGAGCTGATAGAAGAAAATTTGCCCGGGCACGGTCGCGAAATAAGAAAGAGAGGCCGACGCTTCTGACTGCTTTCACGGGCGTGTAACCATTAATCACCGGGTTTTTAGGCTTGGAATTCCCTCGCGCCTAGTTTACAAAACGAGCGAGCCTCGCACGGGGTTGAGCCGAGGAGCCTAAAATCGCCCCGTCACCCGACACTCCTCCTACGACAAGCTCGTTTTTGCCCTCGCCGGGGTAAAACAGCGAGCGCCGCGAATCAATTTCCCCCCTACCCCACCCGTTGCACCTCTCTTCTCACTTGTTTTTTCTCGACTTGACATAAGCTGGAGTGGTTATTGAAAGTGGTGATGATCGGAATGAGCTTTTAAGAGCTTTTTTCTATAAAAGTTCAATTTGAGTCAGAGGACAATATTTCAGGTATTGTTCATTTTATGTAATATTATTTTTTTATATTAATCGAACCAAAACTTTAAATTTTCAGCCGGTGCAGAATATTTTTTCATTTCTAAGATTTCAAATTTACATAAATTTTTATGAAAATTAAAACTATAAGTATTTTCTCTAAATTCAAAAGAGCGTCTTTGTCATAAAACCACTTAAAAAATATAAAAATTACTGCTCATTTTTGAAAAAGTCACCTTACGACACTTAAAATTCAAAATATTTGTTTTTTCTTTTTAAAACATTTTTTTACTTTTCTTGTTTTTTTAAAAAACTATTTTAGTTTACAAAGCACAAATACAATTAAAAAATATTATTTTTTGTTCGTATTTAAATCTTTTTTTGTTAGGTTCTTCGTTGGTTGTTAAATTTTTCAAGTTTTTAAACTATTCTATAAATATTGATTGAATTCAATTCATTATTATTCAAATGTGAGAATTTGTTTAAAAAAGTGTATTGTCTTTTGCACCAAGATCGAATTACAAAAAAAAAAATAAATAAATAAATAAAAAAAATACTTGTGTCCAATTCTTTGAAAAAAAAGCTTTAAAAGAGGTTTAAATTCTAAATTTTTCGTTAATTTAAAAAAAAAAAAAAAAAAAAAAAAAAAAAAAAAAAAAAAAACTAGAAACTTACTCCTCGAATTTCATATCTGTCTTAAGTATGAAGTTAATATTTGTTCTCATTTTGGTGATAGCTTTTGCTTCAGGTAAATAAGTATTTTTTGTAATTACACTATTAATTGTTAAACATGATTTCGACTTTTGCTTATCCGTTAAACAGAGCTTGTATTAGGTCAGGCAACACAGTGCAGCAATGATAAAGAATGTACAAACACATGTATCCTAAATCTTCCTAGAATCGGAGGTACAAGAAAATGTTCCGATGGTAAATGTGTTTGTATTATGAGATGGAAGCTCAGAAGATCTTAAAAAATTTTAGACGATCTGTTTACATAGTAGGAATAAGTATGTCAAATTAAATAAATGTATTTGAATAAAAAATAAATATATATATTTCCTATAAAATAGTTCTAGACAACCTACTTCAAAAACTATTCTTCCAGTTTGAACTCAATATGACTTCACGTATTTAAAAAATTTAATTGACCGTAAACTTTTTAATTTGCCTTTCTTCCCTCAAAATCTAAATGAAACAATGTATCATTTCCCTTGAAAGTTAAAGTTAAACAATTAAGTCGAGTTACAAATAAGTCAAGCTCAAAGAGCTGAAAACGACACCCGGTAGCATAAAACGTAGCTCAATTTGTCAGTGTTTAAAATTGGCACTCGACTTTCGGAAGGGTAATGGTGGGAGTTTATGGTTTCCCGCGAGACATATCGTTTTACCGAAAATTTGTAAAGACTCGTTGGACGGTGTCTTTCAGTTAGTTCACAAAAGGGACTGAAATAACAAAGATGCATTAACGTCTCACGGACTGTTGTAACCAACAGCACGTATACGCCGAGGATCAAAGTGTACCTCGCGCCTTACCCCCTTCAAATAAAGAGTGACGAAGAAAAAAAAAGGGCCAAAAATAGTACGGAGCCACCCACGCGAGGTCTGGTGTCGAACTTTGTTCTAAAATTAGTTCGAGTCATTGTGTCAGGAAATTAGGGTACCGAGGCAAAACTTAGTTTTGTACTCGTAACGAGTCAATAATATCAAGATTTTTTTTCAAACAAATATTTTTTACGGGTAGAAAATAATAAAAAATTATTATTAAAAAATTCTTAAAAAAGTCCTCAAAAAGTAGCTAAAATTTTTACGCTAGCGTAAAAATTGAATGTTCCGGCTGAAAAATCTTGAGATCACATTCATTTTGCCGTATAAAAACCTAAAAAATCTTTTGAAAAACTATCAATTATATATTTTTTCTCGTAATAAGTCTCGAAAATTCCTCAAATGATTGCGAAAACCATTATGCCAGCGTAAAAATTAATTATCATGGTTTTAAAAATTATAGGATTCACGGATTTTTCGACAAAATATGGTCTTATTTTTATTATAAAATGATTTCAATAGCTTTTAAACCGACGAAAAATTTAAGTTCTCAACTCATGTAAAAGTTTTTCAAAAAATCCGAAATGAATTTTTCGGATTTTTTTGAAAAATGAAAAACATTTGACTTCAGATCTTTGACCAACCCTGGTTTATCGTATAAATAAATAAAAAAGTAGAAAAACATGCTTTATTATTTAATAATATATAAAGTATATTGAACAGGAACCAACGTTCTATTCGAATCTATTTATTACTGCAAAATTCAGTCGATACACCTCCAGAAGAGTAGACTTGAAAATTTGAACCAACCTACAAAAGGACTTAAAGAAAGTGGAAAAGCCGCTTATTATAAATTGTTAGAATAAGCCGTTTGTCTGGGCAACTGGTAACACCCCTAAATAAGGACCGGGACAGAGATCTTTGCATATGCGCCGAAGCCTGTGCATTTATCTATGTGCTGACCCAAAGTCTTCATCTTTGGTGTTATGTGCGTTTGATTCAGTTTACATTGTGCGCTCATAGGAGTCACCGAAAATAAAAGGCTGGCGTACTTTTGTACGTTCACGAATAATCTACAGACCTTTTTGACTTATTTTGATAATTTTATTTTCACTCGTCTGTAAACTCATTAGTTGACTGAAATGAATTTCATATTGTTTAGTACTGCTCTAGGAATCATATTAAAATCAACACTTTTAGTGAATGGTAAGTAAAATAAATAATTTTTTAAATTGTAACTTTAGTTTTCGGGTTACTTGCAAAATAACTTTTAGAAATTGTTGAGCATGTAATTATTTTTAAATTTAATTGTCAAATAATATGGGTATTGAACTGAAGACCTACATTTTTTGTTTTATTCATTTATGTTTTTTTTTCAGCTTTAATCACTAAACCATACATACGTAATAAACGTATGGTTAATGGAGTAAAATCGACAATAGAACAGTTTCCCTATCTAGTAAGCCTGGAACGCAGTGCAAAACAATTATGCGGCGGTTCTATAATATCGCCGTTGCACATATTGACTGCGGCACACTGTTTGAGTCACAAAAATCCAAAACAGTATCAAGTGCGCGCTGGATCATCTTTGATGGAACGAGACGGCACTTTATATAGAGTGAAAAATTTTACAATTCACAAAAATTACAGTGAAGTTGACAATGACTTGGCTGTAATACAGCTCAAAGAACCAATTGAATTCGACAGTACCAAACAACCCATTGACATGTTTGACTTTGGTGAAAAAAGTAAGCCTGAATCCATGGCCACAGCAGCTGGTTGGGGCATAGCAGGGTACTTTGCGCGTGTTTTTTCTGGACTAAAAAGCGTTGAATTGAATATAGTTGATGAAAAAATGTGTAGAAATATTTGGAAAAATGACTACGAACGATATCATGCGACAGCAAAACTTAATGGAGGCAAAATAATCAACGAAGGTCACATTTGCGCACGGGACGTCGGACATTCCAAAAGTGCATGTAATGGGGACTCTGGTGGTCCTCTAGTCATTAACGGCAAACTGGCTGGAATTACATCTTTCACGCACTTTGGTTGTAGAAGCTGGCCCGTACCCAATGTTTTTACAAATGTCGCGTATTATAGAAAATGGATTGATGAACAAATTTTAGAATCAAGTAAAGTTTTGTTGAAGAACGAAAGCGGACCAGACAAGCACTTTAATATTTATTTATTTAGTATCATTGCTTCAGTTATTAGTATTGTAATTGTTGCTGTTTTCTTGATTCATTGTTCAACTTCATTCAAAATAATTGCGTGTAAAATTAAATGGTCGAGGTCACCTTCCAAACGTGGTTATGAAACCATATAATCAGCTTTAACGCAATCTAGAATTTATTAAGACTATATTTATTAATCAAATGCAAAACTTTGTTCGCAATATACAAAAATCAACAGTTGAAGTTATTTAAATACAAAAACCATAATATAATTATAAAAAAATTAGCCTTTACCTGACTTTTCATCAAATTTTTTTTTTTTTAATAAAAACTCCTTCATAATTATTAAATACTTTTTTATTTAAATCACAACTATTTATAAAAAGTACTTGTAAAACGGAAACCAGTAATTACTATGCTGATATCTGACAATTATTAAATTGAAAAATACCGTAGCATAAGATAGAAAAAAAAAACATTTTTTACCAATGAATCAAATTAAAAGGTGAGTCATCGAACGAATATTTTAATATGAGCCATAAAATAGTACTCATTTCAAACTGTGATTGTAAAAGTAAAATATTAATAAAAAATCCCGAACGATAACCCAATTTAGTCTCATTAAATGAATTTAAAAATATCATTTACATATAGTACTTTGTAAAGATAAGCAAAAATAATTAAAGTGAAAAGGCAATTTCGGATGAAATTTTAATTCACTTTACAATTAAATTAAATACTTTGAAATATGAAAAAGTTTTTTACTCTTTTTTATTAATACAGCTACCAAGAAATTTTTTAAATTATAATCTCATCGTTTCAATAAAAATCTTTCAGACAGATATCCTTATGTAAGTCAACGCCCTCTTTTACTCAGGCCGTAATTTTATTCGAAATAACTATCTAACTTTTCTTGACCTGACACATGTTACTTTAATTTCTCAAAGATATTTCAAAATTATGAAAATATTAATTTTTTGATCACCAAAATGAAATGTTTATTTTAAATAGCCTATTCTTTCATATCATGCCGCTGATAATATTGAATCCAAGTTTCGGTCCGGGAATTTTGTTTTGATTACAGTTTCTCCGATGACTAAAATTTTAAACAAACAGATACAAATTTTGAATTCAATGTTGTTGGGTCTTTCATTATGTAGTTTCAAAAGTTTTACTTCATTTAAAAAATTCCTAAAATTTTTGATTAAAAGCTTGGTAAATTTACAAAAATGTGTTTGTTGCTGTTTGTTGTGATCTTTGGAATCTTTTCTGAAACCTTTGTTTCAGCCAATGGTAAGAAAATTTTTTTTTTTTTTTTGCTATTACTGTCCAGTTGAATATTATTTACAAAAAATTCCTGAAGTGACAGTAAAAAACGAATGTATAAACTTTTGTCATGAAAAACTGTAAGTTTAAAGAATACATATTTCATGTTTATCACATGCACACTGCCTTCATCGTTTGTACTTATTTTTTATCAATTAACAAAACTGATTCATTTCTAGATTTTACTAAATATAAATGAATCATCTATGTGGATGACTAAATCTAAACCTAAATGCTTGACATTTCATCATATTACAAAGTAAAAATTGTAATTAACTTTTGCTTCATAAACTCTTTCAGCATTCTTCTTCAAAGTACAGTCTCGTAGTAAGCGCCTTGCAGGTGGAAAAACCTCGACAATCGAAGAATTTCCGTACTTGGTAGCCCTGGAGAGAGACTCGGATTTTCACTGCATCGGTGCTATAATTTCACCCAAGTACATTATCACCGCGGCTCACTGTTTCGATAAGAATAAGTACCCCAGCTCTTATCAGGTCCGTGCCGGCTCGTCCTTCAGGGAAAACTACGGTTCCGTACACCAGGTACGGTATATCACCATCCACGAGCACTACGAGGAATACGACCTCAACGCGTTCTCCGACCTGGCCATACTAGAGTTGAAAGATTCAATTGAACTGGATAACGAAACGAAAAAAACCATCGAAACGTTTCATTTAGGTGAATCCAGTGTGAGCGGTTCACTCGCCGTTACGGCCGGCTGGGGAAGAGCAACTGAGAACGGCCCACTGCCACACCAGCTGATAAGCGTTCAACTGAGCGTCGTCGATAAAAAGATCTGCAACGACTCTTGGACGTTCGGGGGGATCTTTGAGATCCAACCGGGTCAGATTTGCGCGGCCAGCGCCAACGGATCTCAAAGTATATGCTCAGGGGACTCGGGGGGACCACTGGTCATCAGCGGAAAACTCGCCGGAATCACTTCCACGTCCAGCCGTGAATGCGAAAGTCAACCCCTGCCAAATGTCTTCACCGAGGATGCTTTCTTCCACGAGTGGATCAACGAGATAATCGTTGGAAGTAATAAGACAGGAAAAAAAAGTAATGCAGTATCTGGTGAAAATGATACTACGAAGTTATTATACTACTATTTTTTTGTGATTTTTGCTGTTATTGTTTTCATGGTAATCGTCGTTTTTACTCTGTGTTTTATTTACTCCTCGGTTGATGAGCACGCAGCTGTACCGACTTCGAATCCAGACTCGATTCCAGTGACAGTGACGGTCGTTACGAATAGTAATGATAAAATCTCTGTTAATATCACCTGAGTTGTAAACATTTATACCAGCAAATTCAAAGGAACAAAATTGTTAAAAATATAAAAGAAATAGTATCAAAACTGTAGAAAACATGTATAGAAAGAATTTTATTTGTGTGACAAGATTGATTTAGTGAGACATTTTTCTGATATTTGAACGTATTAGGAGGTGAAGAGAAGAGAAGCTAATCATTTGCTATGACCTGGTAGCGTTACGGCTCACGTAACGTCCTTGCGAGCAAATGGTTAGTGGATGGAATCCATCATAAGCAAAAATAAAATAATTTTTACAAATTTATTTTTCATTTTATTTCATCTCAACTATCTGGCGGGGTTTTCCATAGATATGCTGAGGAAAAAATAAGCAAATGACATCTTGTTTATTAATGCCTGGATTGCCAATAGTCGTCATGTGTGTATATAAATCCACTGCTGCGAGATATAGTTGTGAATAGACTGATTGGAGAAACATCACATTATTATTGATAAATAATTTTTTTTTAATTCGTTCAAGTTCGTTTGAAAAGTGTACATACGTCCCATCGGTCACAATGGAATGACCGTAATTGAGAATTTTCCTTTTTTTTTAATGTATATTCGTGATAAGAATTAAAAAACAAAAAAAAACTTAGAGAAAAATATAAAAAGCCTCTCGTAAATTTTTTTCGGTGCAATGACGCTGTAGAACCAATACAATTTTCCCCCAAGCCCAAATCGCTATTGATATCGTCGTAAAATTACTTTCTCACTGTCCACGAGTGATCATTCTCGGGCGCTCGATGTCCCGACACCATACTTAAACACACAAAACCCAGCGCGCGCTGACTTTGGGTGTAATTTATTAAACGCCGCGATTCATAAACCGGGCGGGGGAACAATGAGCCGCGTGTAATTTCATTAACCACCCGACAATTTACTCCTCGAATAATAACACGGCATTAAGCCAACAAAAAAAAACGCTTCTCGCCCACGCAGGAGGCCTTAAAATTAGAAGGTTGTCAATCACCAAATTTTTTGCTCAACGAACATTTTGTCATTTCTCTTGACGGCCGGCACTGATTACTGTAATCACCGGGAGGCGCACCTCGCGGATAATATTTCCCCCCCGGAGAGCCGTTATGCCATCTCGTTTCCGGAAAGTTAAAAAATCTCCGGAGCGAAGATTGCGCGAGACAATAAATTGGTCGTGATATCGAGTGTCCTGCTCAATCGCTCGATACACTATTAAAGTAACGTTTTGCCGGGGTGTGTTTACGTGCAAAATCACTTTGATTGTTTCGTACTTTGATCCTCTTTCTCTCCTTTTTTCAGCCGGATCAAGTGTTAAGAGGGTGACGCTGTCCAATCGATTGGTGCTATCGTAAATCACCGGGGCTTTTGTAACGGGGCTTTTAAATCATCCTCTGACGTGAGGCTGAAAATAATGCGAATTTAGGCAAAAGAATTTTTTTTTTTCGACAAGGTAATAGTCGCAAGAACAAGAATGAAAAAAAGTTTGTTCTTAATTATTTAGAAAATAATTGAAATAATGAGAAAGCTTATGACAGGATCGCAATCATTAATTTAATTTTCTTTCTATTTTGAAACAAAAACATTTTTATCTTACAACTATTGTTTACTTGTAGAAGAATAATATCAACTTCTTTTGCACATTTTATTACTTATTATAATTATTATTTTACAATTAATAATTGTGGGGTTAAAAATCAAAATTTTTTCAACGTCGATTTATTTGAAATACAGTTAAAATTACACCATAAAAATTTTTTCTATTAATTATCTGACCTGATCATTCTTGTTGTTACCCAATGAGTAACCATTTATTTAATAAAAAGTTTCCAACCAACTAATGTCTTACTTCTCTGTAACCATCCCTAAAGTTATTTTACTCTAAACAACTTTTTTTTTTTTTCAAACCACCGTTGGCGACACAAATACCTCGTTGACAAATTGGTCGTCTCGCCATTGATTTATTAACATTCGATTCCTAGCATGATTAACGATCCCGAAGTTCTCTCAAAAAAAATGCGTCACCAACAGGTAGGATGATTTGTTGGGTCAGTGGCGTTGCAGGTATAATAAACCCGGCCAGCATTTGTCGCAGCTGCGGGATCATTCCTCTCCGAGGTTTCTTATCGAGGAGGGCTATCATCGCGACGGTGCACAGCAGCAGCAGCACCAGAGGATTGCTTCGTGACTGAAAAGCGCTTCCTATTAGTCGTGAAAAGGAGGAAGCATTAATCTTCGGGCCGACCTTATCTTTTGCATCCCCATAACTGCCAACAATCGTGACCCGGATTATTGGTTAATGTGGTACATGCTGTAGCGTACCGAAAAGTCTTGCATAACTTGTGATCGACAGTTTATCAATCTTTGTAAACGGGGAAAAAAAAAATTACGTAAATGCGGTCGCTTTGTTCTTGAAGTTTGTATATTCCATTTGTCGAGTACAAATCCTTAAGATTGAAGACTATTCATTAGCAAAAGAAAGTTGAAAAGGGATTTGAGAAAATTAAAAAAATTATTTTGTGCTTCACATTATAAATTGAACAGTTTATAAAGTAATTACATACAAAATACAAAGCATGACTTACAAATTAGATGTCAAAATATTATTTTAATTATCTATTTACAAATGTATAATGATAATTTATTCTTAGTTGTACCGTTTTTTTATACATTGAACTTTGTTTGATCAGCTTTTGAGCTTTCATTTAAAAATTACAAATTAAGCATAAAACTGATATGACTTAGAGTAATATTTCCAGTTTAGATGGATAGAAATAATTATTTAAACAAGTTCTTAAATTATTGAGCTAAATTATGCAGTAAATTAAACTAAAATAAGCACAATAATTTTTAATGACTCTCTGTTCTAAAATAAAAAAATACAAAATTAATTTTTTAGTATCTAAAAATTTTCATCTTCAAAAGTTGAAGTGTTCGTTTTTCTAATAAGCAGCAAGTTATATAAAAGTTACTTTCAATTTACTTTAAAAATTTTTTTTATTTTAGTTTAATCATGAAGTTAACTTTTATTTTTTTTATTGTTCTTCTTTGCGTTGTTTTAGGTAATTAAACAGAGTTCAAACATGTTGAAGAGTTAAAACGCTTATTTTATTCTTTCAATTTTTCAGGCTCACGAAGGGCAGAAGCAAAAAGTAAATGTTACGTTGATGGACTTTGGAAAAAAGAAAAAAAGTGCAGAAGATCATGTCAAGTTAAATCTAATTATCTTAAGTCTGTAACTGGAATGTGTGATAATGGAAATTGTTTTTGCTTTCAGTTAACAAAAAAAAATTATTACGATTTACATACACCAACACTAAACTAAGATATGTATTTTTGTTAAACAAAATAAAATCCTTTTTTTACTAAAATATTATTAAAAAATGTTCTTAAGTAAATTATTAAGAAAAATTCAATCAAGTAGTCTTTGTGAAGTATCTATGAATTCTTTAAACATTTTTTCACCTATCAGGGCTGTTCGATGGTGTCAAAGTTTTTACTTGAATTTTTTTTCTTGTTTTTCGAGTACATATAACATTTACAAATCTAAAAAATTTTATATTAACTAAGAATTGATCAATCACATTAATTTAACCTAACTCACAATTTATACTTCACTTTTTAAATTCTTTATCCTATAAAAATTTGATTGTATAATAACTTAAAAAGCTGAATATTTATAATAATTCAAATTATTTATGATTAAATGTTTTTTATTAATAATAGTTTTTTCTCAAAATATTTTTTGAAAGAAATTGTAGTTTGAAGTTACCACTTGGTAATCAAAATTATGTTTTTTACTGCTCTTGATATATTAACGAAATAGAACTTATGTAATTCAAAATAAATTTGACTATCAAATAATTCACTATCGAAGAATTCATTTCTTCAAACTGCAAAAAATTGACCTTTTACATATTTTACAGTAATTTTACAAAAATAATTTTCACGTGAATAACCTCCAAAACTGCGATATTCAAAGATGAGGTTAAAAGTTTTAAAAAATGTTTTGTTGTGATTGTCAATGTTTTTTTGGTAGAAAATAATTTCAGAAGCCATAAAAAGTTAAAAAATAAATTTTAATAACCAATTGTTAGTAATTTGGTGAAATAATTTTTTTTTAGTCTTGAACTTGACTAGCTCTGGTAAATAACCACCTTAATCCATATAACAAATAATTTTTACGATAAAATTTTTTTTTGAATTTTCGTATACGCAAGTTCTATTTTTATATTTCTTAGAACGCTTATCAAAAATGAATATTTGTAGCCAAAGTTAGCGTTTGATTTTTGAACAGTTCACTTCGTACGTTTGAGATCAAGAATTGTAAAAAACATAATTTTACTTTACCTAGTGACAACTTCAAACTTTTTTGAAAATAGTTTTAAAAAAAAGCTGTTTTTACTGAAATCTATAAATTATAAGTGGCTTAAATCTTTGTTAATATTATTTTGAAAATAATTATCAACAAATTGATAATGAAGTCGATTCTATTTTTTATTACACTGCTCATAATCATCGCATCAGGTATTTATTGAGTTTTACTTGGACTTCTTAAGTATATACAATTTAATTAGAATTTCTAATCGTTTCATAAAAAATGTATTATTATTATAATCTAAAAAAAGTAAGGAATGATAGTATAAATAAAAGCTTTTTGATTTTCTAGAGAGTGCATACCAAAAAGAAAGGATCGCATTAAAAAAAAAAAAAAAAAAAAAAACTTGTTTTCGTATCTTATTACGTCTTGCATCCAACTTAAATTAAGTTCTAATCCCATTAAACCAGAAACCCAAAGTGAAAAAAATCCCGCATATTCGTTTCATAGTGCCTCATATCCCGCATGATTGGAATCCTCAGATTCGAAAAGTAAAAAAAATCCAAACTAAATCATCCTTGGATTAGATTATAAACCATCGAGTTCGGCGTCGTACCAACGGGAGCTGGAATAATGGTCGGGAGCCGTTGTTTCATCTCCGTAATGGTGATACGCGCTGGAGGAGGGCAGCCAGGCAATGATATCGTAACGAGTTGCCAATCGAGATGGATCAGCTCATCCCCCGGACAAATGAGCTTCCGCTATGATAGAACGCGATTTTTTCGTACCCGGCACCCATTCCCATGCATGGGGGCGGTTGAAATCGTGGATTTATTAATTGTCCGCGGCACACCGTAGCGCGCTTTTTACTTTTTTCCATAGCTCGGGGTCGTTTCGCCTATTTCTTAATGTCTTATCAACGTGTGAAGATCGAGGCGATGATTACGTGGCGGCATTATATATTGGAGCTTTTGATTGGGATCAGTGTGGGTGTTGTTTTTTTTTTCGTGGGAATTCGAGGGTAAAAATATTTAGGTTTACGTGGGAGAGCGTTTATTATTCGATGGCGATTTTTGAAAATTTTTTTTTCAGGGCTCCAACTCGCTCGATCATTTTTAATCGGGACCGTAAATCACTGAAATATATCCTTATCACCGTGAAATTGATTGCTGAGGGAAATCTTGAATCTCTGAGTGCATGAATTAAGCTATAAATAACGTAAATTTTTCAAAAATGTGGTTTATACGTCCAGATAAAAAGAATTTTTCGGTGTTAGTTTTTATTGCTATTGTTTGGATCGATTGGGACTAGCCCTCGACATGAAGTATTTTTACCTCGACTTTTACATAAAAATAAGAAATGCATACTACAATATCGTACTTGATGAAGTATCTAATTTCTAAAATCGCTAGAAATATTTTTTTAAATTATAATGTTATTAGTTTTTTTTTTTTTTTTTTTTTTATAAATAATTAAAATTATAAATAAGTGATTTGAAAAATCACAAGAGAACTAAAAAAAAACCTATTTCTTTAATAAGTCCGAATTGAGAATAAAATTAAAAAAAAAAAAAATTATTTATATATGTACTGATGGTTTTGAGACTTTATTTTTGTACCCTGTATATTCTTAAAATTACTAAAATAAAAAAAAATTTCAAATGTTATATTTTACTTTATCAACCCTAGTCGAATTACACTCGAAAACAGAACTTTTTCGTATGATAAACATTTGTAAAATATATTTTTCTAAAAAAAAATATTAGGCAATAGATTTTTCATTTTTTTTTTTTTTTTTTTTTTTTTTTTTTTTTTTTTTCAATGACTTATATTTAGTGGTATATAAATAAGCTGGATTCCAACTTGATGCCATCTCTTCAGAGTCCGATACTGTACCAACTAGGCTAACATGGACTCATGGGCTTTCAGCTTTAAAAAATAACAAATTTTGTATATAGTTTTAAATAAAAAAACTTTTTTTTTTATTTTCACAAATTTTATTTATAAAATATTCCAAGTCATCATGATGTCATTTCCAGATGAATAGTTTAAAATAATATTTGATTAATAATGTAATTTTTTAAAATAAAAATTTACTTCATCACGAAACCCAAGTCTTTCCCTTCAAAAATATCAATTCCCTGAGTTATCACACAAGCATTATATATATATATATCTCTCTCTAGCTACAAGATACATATCACAATGTCCAATTCCGTTACATTTGTTGAATTCTTTTAAAATTTCAATGACTAAAAATGAATCACGAGGGTCCCAAGTTATGATATAAAATTTTCCAGGCTTTCTCACGAGTCAACTCGTCCCCGTTCAAAAAATCAAAAAACAAATGTACAGTCCAAGCTAACAGTACCCCACCGGTTCAAAAACCGTAACACAATGCACTCTCCGCACTTCTATCGGGGAGTAAAAATATCTCCATTGTTCTCTTTATTAATCCCCAATTACCCGGCGACGATGTCATACACTCGCGAGAGGACAGGACAGGACAGCACTAGTGGGTAGTATAATAAAGTCCTCCATTTTCCGTCTGATAATGGGCTCGGTTCATCAGACGGGCTTGTTAGCTCTTTCCATCTGTTTCGTCATTACCTTGGGGTAGTAAAGCCACCACTATGTCATCTCCCCCGGGTGGGCGCGTTTTTCTAGCCCAGGGAAAAATCGAGTGATTTGTCCGGGTAGGTGTTAATGGCTTTCTCTCACTAGGGTCCGCTGCTCGCAGTAAAACTCTACTTCGTTTAATGGCCCCGAGGTGTCGAATATTCTTGTTTTTTCCCCCAACGCGGGGCTTGAAATATTTCAGGTTATGTGACTTTGTTCTTCGAAGATTGATGCACGATAAATTTTCCGGGAATTCTTTTTTCGTGGGACACTTGATTTGCCCAAATTTTTGATGGAGGTTTACTGCTGGTCATTAGTCTTGGGGTCGTCTATAATCGAACGATTAGCATCTGAAAACATGGCTCCCGCATCTACGAGAGGGATAAGTCACGATCATTAATATGTTCAAATGATGTTCGTGGGCTGAGAATGCGGGATGGATCATCGGAAGCCGCTGGATCTTTCGATAGAAAAGCCCTCGAGTTGGTCTTTGTGCTGACGTGCGATAGGCTTGATTTTTTAATTTTGAAAGAATACTTTTTGACAAATCTCTGATTATTATCATCTGATTCAAATTTTCAAGCACAGACTAATGAATTCAATAGATTGTTGTGGATACGAAGATTTTCTTGGAAATTAAATAATTTTTAACCTTAATTCTATTTTTCCTTTTTATTAACTTTTGAATCCTGATAAAGTGTGGCTTAAATTAATTTTTTTATCTACAAAAAATTAATGCTTGTATTGAAAAATACTGTACATCTGTCATTTTTTATTGCAATTACGGCTTATCATGAAATCATAATAATCAAACATGATTATTCACTACCGTATGTATTTAGTATAAATTCTTCACAAGCCTGGCTAATTTTGAAGAGAAAAAAAAAATTAACTCCAGTCTCATTGTATCAGATCCGAAAAAGAACCATGAGGTTGATTTTTGTTTTCATCGCAGTTTTCATTTCCATTGCTTTGGGTAGTAATAATGAATATTTTTTATTTTTTTATTTTTTGAGTATACTTCAACGTTTTTATATAAAATTACAGGGAACGAATCTTTTAAGGATCGGAAATGTCTTGTTGAAGGAGTTGAAAAATCAACAGCTGAGTGTAACAATTGGTGTAAGACAATAAATGGCAGAAGGGTTTACGGCAGATTCGGATATTGCTCTGAAAATCATGAGTGCTCGTGTCATCATTGGATACATTGATTGTGAATATACGCTTTTCAATGTTGATCGAATGATTTAACACTACTAAAATAATAATAACATTTAAGCTCAATTGAAACATTAAACTGTTTATTTGTATTATTTTTTTGATTTCAACTAAAAGAAATACATAGCTAATTTAGTTGTTGATAAAATTAAATTGCTTCATATAAAAATGTAAATATAAAAATTGATTTATTAATTTTTTTTTACGTGTGATTCTCAACGTTGAATTTTAGAGTTTAACTTTTTTATCAATTAACAAACATTAAAAATTTTAATTACCTCTTCTTCTTTATCACAAGAACTGCTTAACGTAAAAACAAAATTATTATCGACGTTAGCAATTAATAAATTATTCTTAACTTTATTCTGACTCATTTAAAAGAAAAGCTTTAACGTGTAGAAGTGCTTCGATTTATTTTTTATCAGAACCAAAGTCATGCTCTTTGCTCTACTATGGGTAATAAATAACTATTTCATTTAAATTTTTTGTTATTATACTTCAATATTTTTCATACAGTTGCAGGACTTGAGTTGGCCAATCGACAAAAATGTTTTGTTGAAGGTGTTGAAAAAACCGCAGCTGAATGCAATGACTAGTGTAAAATACATCCTCTCAGAATGGGATATTGTACTAAAGATCATAAATGCCAATGCCCTTGGTATTTATAAAATAATTTTTAAAAATAAATAATTATAAAGTAAACATCTGCTTCCAAGAAATTTATAGATTTAATAATACAAATAAATTAGTTATAAGGATTTATATATTTTGACTGAGTAACTTTAATTTTTATTTTTGTAGTAACATTAATTTGTTCAGTTATAATAATTTTCTAATAACTGTTGGTCTATTGTATCTATTTAGAAGTTAAGAGATAACCGCATGTACTAAATATATAGAATTTAAGTTGACAGTTTTTTACAAACTTAAATTTATGTACACAATTGTTAAAAACTTTGAAGTTGTTTTTGCGCTTCAAACGTGGCTTATCTTCAAAAATTAGCATGTTACTTCGAAAAAATATCGTTAAATTCTTCAACAGTTTCTTTTAAAACGTTTTACACAGAAGTCTAGCGTTGTTTTTTTTTTTTTTCATATTCGATTTAAAAAAAACCATACGCAATAACCATGAAGTTGGTCATTTTTTTTTTTATTTTCATGGTCATATCTGCAGCTTCAGGTAATAAGTAAAGATTCATTTTATACATTTGTATTTTTTTTAACACTTTTTCGGTAAAAGGTTTGACAGATAACAATCGTGGATGTCCGGATGAAAACAAGTGCTTAGACCACTGTCGAGAAAATATTAATGCTAAGGATAGCGATCATAGAGTAATTGGCATGTGTTTTGGCAGTGTTTATTGTCAATGTTTTCAAGAAAAATTCTGATGGCGGTCTATAAGTGACAATTCTATTCCTAATTGAAAGTCTAAGTATTCACTCCTTAAAATATTTTAAGGAATGTGAACAAAGCACGAAAAAAAATGTTAATAAAAATTTTTTTTGTTTGAATCTTTAGTTGTTTTATTATTACAATTATTTTAGAGTTACCAAATAAAAAAAGGATTTTACATTAGAAAGTTTATTTCTAAGAAATTATTATAAAAAGAATAAATTGAACAAATACATACACGGACAGAAAAAAAACAGGAATTTACTGTGGTAAGCTAACACGAAAAAATCGTGTGTGAACCTTACGCAGAAAAAATCCTAAGCGCTACTGTAAGAGAGCCAATCAAAATCACTCTGGTCCCACCTGATTGCCTGATTGGTTCGGCTACAGTAGCGCTTAGGATTTTTTCTGCGTAAGGTTAACACACGATTTTTTCGTGTCAGCTTACCACAGTAAATTCCTGTTTTTTTTCTGTCCGTGTACATTTTAAGTTCATAACATTTTTTAGTGCTTAAAATTATAGAGACATTTTTGTAAGTATATTATTATTCTGTTTATATAAGTCAGAAATGAATTTGCAAAAATATTTATATCCAAACAGTGTTCTAACATGTTTAATCAACTTTTGTCTTGATGGAATAGATTAAACATTTACTCCGATGACACGTAATAAAAATCATTCGATTATCAGTCTTTGAGATACTTGTTGCAGGAACAATGAAGTCCTTTATTCCACTCATGCTCCAAATCAAAATACTCCCAGCTTGGTGCATTTTATTTCATTTTATTTTTATTTTTTTGCATTAATGTATACGGCTGTCATGATTTTAAAATAAAAATGTGTTTTCAAAGATAATTTAAATGTAATTTAATAATGACCTTATTTAGAAACTACTTCAAATTCATCTATATCAAACGTAATAATATTTTCATAAATATATGTACACTTCATAAAGTAATACAACAATTTGCAGATCTCAACACACTCAAATTTATCTATAAGCCGTTTGGAATTTCAATGTTACTAAGATCACAAGAATAAACTGTTACTGGCTAAATAATTATAACAAACTCCGCAATTTTAAGTTTGCCATCTCTACAACTCCAAAAAATTAATTTTTTTTCAAAACAGTATTTTCTAGTTACGACGGGTATAAGCTCCGTGTCCATAAATTACAAACCAACTTCGCGTAGTGCCAACGCAACGGTCTAATTTAAATGTCATCGCTCAGCTTAAAACGCACCCTCGCAAATTGGTTTGCCGTTAATCCCTCAGTAACGTCTGGGGTCGGGAAGGTTGAGCAATAACGCTAATCCACGACAACAACAAACTCCTCCTCGGTCAGGCCCGTAGCAGTAATTCCCAGCGGTCAAGGAAGCGCCTCCTCGGAGGAGCAGCTCGCTCGGACTTTGTCTCTTCATCTCTGTCCGCCGCGGTTTTGGGTACGGCGACCCCCACTGCGTCCTTGTAATTTTAATAAGCCGTATTACTCTGCTACTACCGGGCTTGCTTTGTTTGTGTCCGTGTGGGAGTGTTCTTTGGTTTAATAATATATTTGAAGAGACCAAGAACCCGACTCTTTTTTACTACGCCACGGGGTCTTTGTGCGAATGATAAATTATCAAAGAATTGGATTCGAATAGCTCAAGTAGAATGAAATCTAAAGGCAATGTGGGACTTACATTGTAAAGTTAGTTGTAAATATATTATTCTTTATGGATATTTTTCTAGTCCTAAAAATGATGTTTCAGATGGGGTCAAACTTTAATTCAATCTAAAACCAGAATTAAAGAATCCAGATTGAAAGACATTAATAAAAAATAAATTTTTTCTGTTGATAAAAATTCTAAAAATAAGTTCAAAGAAAAAGATTAATTTTTTATCACAGCATTTGTGTATCTTTACTTTGATTAAACATTCATTTCAAAATGTGATTTATATTCAAAAAATTGTTTGAACGATTAGTAAAAATGATTTAAATTGTCAAAAAGTTTCATCACTTGTTTGCGTTAGGTATTAATCTGAAAATTAAAAATAAAACTAACTGAAAAAATTTTATTACTGATTCATGCTTAATTTTGAAATATTTTCAGTATGAAGCTTATTGATTCTCATCAAATATTTAATCAAAAACCAAAGAGAAAATTCATAAACCTTTTCGATCTAATTTCATTTTGACAATTCCTTGACAAAACAAAAGAATTAATTCAATTTTAATAAAAGTATACACTATGAGAGTTTCAATGAAAATAAATAAAAAAATTCGAAAAACCAAATTTGAAGAAAAATGATCCGCAATACTTCACTCAACTAGGAAGCCTAAATAATTTCTCGATCGCTTACGGGGTTTGAAAAATTCCCGGGCATTAAGTTACAATTAGGGCAAAACAACCCAAATGTCTTGCCATTTTTCAGGGTGGCGACCCCTCGCCTAATCCAATCTTACTCGGTCGTCCACCCTCCGTACGGAGAAAAAAAAAAAAACCGCGTAGAAGAAAAAAAATGTCGGGGCAACCGCAGTACTCACGAATCGATTAAAAATTAAAGCGAGCCATTAGTGACGCTAATCCTCGGCGAAATGATAGCGTGTCGTTTTCGTCCCCCGCGCGCTAATTGCCGCATTCGTTACAATATTTAATTTTAAAAGTATAACAGGCACCCCGAAGGGGGGAGAGAAAAAAGTTAATAGCTGGGGAGGGGGGATTAAATACCATTTTTTTCTTCTTTTTATTATTCTTCTACTTTCAGAGCCACTCGTGGTTTTTTCGCAAACTCCACTCGCAAAATCAGCTCGGCGTTATTTTTTTCCCAAATCCGTATTATTTACCTTGTTTTTTTTTTTTTTTTTTTTTTTCTTACTTTTGGCGCGAGGAGTTATTCGAAGTTTCGAGTGTAGAAGCCGGTTGATTTATCGGGCTCATTACGGCTCGAGGGGAGGGGGGGGGGGGGAGCCACCCCAAGAGGCATGTTTTACAAGACGGCATTAATTGCTGGAATTAAATATGCACCTCGGCTACCGAGCCGTCTTCTTCGTCTTCTTCTTCTTGTTCGTTGAATTTTAGCCCCGGATTGTTATCCTTGTCGGCTCCCGCTATTGTCTACGCTCGAAGAATTTTTTTTTTTTTTCTTTTCTTTTCTCTTCTCCGGCTCCTCTTTCGCGAGTAATATGGAAGCACGCGAGCTTTCGTAATTTATGTGGACGAGGATTAAAGACACCGTTTAGATTAAGTTTGGATTAGTTAGAGAAACGTTGATTGAATATTTTTTTACTTTCTGTGGATTACTTGTCTGAAGGTGTAAATTAAAATTTTGTAAAATTATTACAGTTCAGTGGAGAATTCACACGTAAGTATTTGATTGATTAGCTAAACTAATACCTTGCAATTTTTTATACATCTAGTCCTTAGTATAATTATTACAATTTAATACTTAATTATCAGCTGTGTTGATTACAAATTGATCAGGATAGATTTTAAAAAATATAAAGAAAGTATATCACAAAATTATGTATTTAGTTTACGGGTTAATTAAAAATTAAAAAAAGTAAAAAAATTTTAAAATTTGAAAAATCTGTTAAAAAAAATTTGCGGTCTCTATTTATGAATTTTTCAAAGCTAAAACAAAAATTGTCTACTAAAAACTCTGTTTAACTTTTTTAATTTAAAAATTTTTTGGTACTCGCCGATATAGAAAATAAACAACACAATTCAAACTAAAAAATCCTTTACTACTTTTCATCTTAGATTCATTTCTAATTTGAAGTATCTAATGGATTACTTGTACGTGATGATTTGGCTGGCTAGAAGAAGTCGGGGTATACGCACTCGCATATGTTTTTATCATTGCAGAATCCATCTCTAATACCACCATAAGTAATTTCTCTGCACCTATTTATGCAGTGATTTAATGTCGTTTCATCGTAACAATCTAATATTTCAGTCAGTTCTTGAGCTACAACCAAGAAATGAAAATTTTTTAAAATGCTATAAATAATAATGAATGTTATTAATTACCTGAGGCAATGGCGAAAGCCACCGTGATGAAAATTAATTCCAACTTCATGGTTTTTTTGGTCACAGTGGAATAAGAAACAAAATGCCTCGCAAGACTTTTCAGAATGTGCCGACGTCACAGTCGATATCGAGAATTTATACTTCGGGCATTTTAATAAATTCAAAATGAATACTATTAAATTTTTTAAAGATAAGGTTTGAGCTGAATAAAAACGAAAACAGAAGTTTAGAAAAAAAAAGAGCTTAAGTCAACGAAAAAATTTTAATTTTATTTAATATTGAAGCAATTGATGATCCAATAAATTCCCTTTAAATATTTGCTAGTTTTTAATTTATTTTGGCTCAGAAGTGAAACATCTGTACATCAATTTTTCATGAAAAGATGTTTAAGTTTGCAATAATTAAAAGTCTCAAAAGTTGAGAAATTTATTAATTTTAATAAAAGTTTAAATAACATTAAATGTCGCTCTTACTCGAGGGATCAAAATTCACTCTTTGATATAGTGGATTCTCACAAATAGACTGGCTCACTTTTTAATTTTTACGAGAGAAAATCCTTCTTACATTTGAAAGACTCACTTTAAACCGTACCATAACAATTTTTAGAAAAATTTCTGAAAAGTGTTATTTTATAATTTTTTAGCATTAAAAAGAGGACGAATATAATTATGTAAAAAAAATTCGAAAAATTATCATACATATCGACGGGTGATACGAAAAAGGGCACTTCAGCAAAATTAGCAAAGTAAAAATTAACAATGTAGGCGAGCCGCGTAAAAAATAACACGAACGATTTTTTCATTATTTTGATAACTTGTTTTATTAAATAATGATGAAATCGTTCGTGTTATTTTTTACGTGGCTGGCCCATGTTGTTAATTTTTACTTTGCTAATTTTTCTGAAGTGCCCTTTTTCGTATCACCCGTCGATATTATTCATATGAGTGGATAAGTGGCTTGTTCAGCTAAGATTGTTTAAACAAAATGATTACTTAAAATACGACACAGTTTTTGATTTTTTTATAAAAGATTTTTTTTTTTTTTTCTAAAAAAATAATATACATTTTTGCTTACGCATGGTTCTTAAATTATTAATATAACTATGTTCTCTTATATAATTCATACAGCGACTATTTCATATTATATGACATTAGCAATACTTATCGTAGAATTTACATTAACTTATATCTCAGGAACATGTAGCAAAAATTGGCTCATTTCTTATATAAGTTTACCCAAATCACAGAGCTTTTCGAGTTCAAAGTCACTTTTAATCAGTTATTGACCAAAATACTCAATGCACTCGCACTTTTTTGTTGTCGTACAATACCCGTTTATGTTACCAAGTCCCAAACAGAAGTCGAAGCAATCTTCTTCTGGTTTTTCTACTCCATCAATAAGACATCTTGGTTCAGCTTTCAAAACAAATCCTATGAACAAAAATTAAAAGTTAGAATATATAGTTAACAAACAATGCTTTAGTGGAAAAAAAATTCTTGTTCCTTACCAAAAGCAATCGAAATGAGAGCGGCTATGAAAACGAAAATTATCCTCATGGTGTTCATTACACGGATAAAAATTTTCAGAATGTATCTAACTCCGCAAACTGCAGTATTTATAACGACTTGGTTAACATAAATGACGTTTCCTTTACGAGATTATCTGTGTTCTGCGTCCTTGAGACAGAAAAATGACTCAAATATGAAATTTTTCCTAAACTTTTTTTTATTTCGTTTCGATAAAAAATTTCCGCTTTGTCTGAGAAAGTATATCCTCGTAATTAAATTAAAATTAATCCAATTAAAATTTATTGCTTGAGACCTAAATTGAAGTTTTTAGGACGATGCAGGTCTCAAAAAAATTTTCCGGGTCAACTTCAGTTGAAACCAAAATGTTTACAATCATAAATATTTGAAGTTGTAGGATTTCATTCATGAATTCTCGAAAGTTTTCTTCATTAATCGAGTAGTTTATCGGCAGCACGTGCTAACAACGTTTGTATAAAGTAAATATGATATCACCGGAAAATTACGTTTTTTTAAACGCTGAATTGCGTAATGTCTGGCGTAAATGACGTAAAACTACTGCACACACATCTGTTACAAGAATTAAAAAATAATAATAATAATAATCACAAGATATTCATATCGGTCTTATAGTTAACCATACATGCGGATGATCCTTAAAATCACCCCCGAAGAACATAAAATATCGATTAGTAATCAATATTACAAAACCCACAATTTCTGGGTCTTGCAACAAAGGAACATCTAATGATCCTCTGCAGTACCACCTTCGAAGTAACCTCAGAAATCTGCAAAAAATTATTATTCCCACTTTATTGATCCTCAGCTGTCCAACGTTTTATTTAAGTAGGATTGTGATTATTTATTATAGGACAGTCAATATAAAGGTTTATCTAATTAATAGGGAAGATGCACACTGTCTAATTATATTTTTTTCTGAAAGTTCTCGATTTTTAATGAATTTTAAGATTTTTTTCATAATTTTTCTATCAATATTACCAGAGATCTAATTTTTTTTAAATTGGTACTCGTGACGTCATCAGTACCATTTTACATTGAAAGTATATCTATATATATGATTATTTCGGAATCTTCCAAAGTCTACAACTCCTTCAATTTTCATTTTTTTTTCAAAAAGAAAAAATACGTGTCGATTATTTTCCGATACACTATCGAATAAAGTCAAACAAACTAAATAATTTTTTATGCATCTTCCCTATTAAAAAAAAAAAAAATTCTTCTTTTGAAACTGAACATCTTCAAGATTTAAGAAAACCCTTCGTACAAGCTTACCTCTTCTTGCAGGCCCACACAGGTACATCAAGCGCATAGACGCGCCTCGGCATGTAATTAGCCCTGAAATTGATGTACCTACTCGGGGCGCACCGTAAACACTGGAAAATTTTAATCGTCCTGTCGTATGATAATTACGGCTTCGACCCGCGTGTACCGGATAAATCATCGTCCCTCAAATTAGCCTGACCTTTGGCTCGAATGTTTATAAAGTGTCGTTAAATTAAAAATACTCGCCCGGGGTATATCAATCACCCGCGGGGGTCTTTATCATCTCTTCGATTCCATTTTGTCCAGTCCAGGTCTCCTCCTCGCGCATGCCCTTTATCTCTTACCTCGATTCATCTTCCTCTTCTTCTTCTCGTTTATGCTGCAGCAGTTATTCCCAGGTATTCATTTACTTCGTATCAATCAAGCCTCCGCTGCAAATTGATTATGGCCTATCGCTCGTTACGGCCGATCTGACGTACGACTCGGGCCAAAGGTTGCGGGGGGTATGCACGTTCAATTACTATTACCCCCCCCCCTCCCCACGAGTTTTTTCTTTTCTTGAGTATGATCAAATCCTTGCTTCCATTAGTGTCTGCTGTAAGCAGATTGTCGTACTGATTAACATCTTGTTCTTCTGGATCTGATCGAAGAACTTATGAAGAATGTGATTAATTCAAGTCGCAATAGTAAACACACTAAAAATGAGTAAAAATTACGCTTAAGAGTGAAAATTCTTTATTAAAAAACTGTTGGGAAATTCTATTCAGCCAATTTGCCCAGTTTTTTAAAGATCAAATTTATTTTAAATGACTTTTTTCAATAGACAGGTATCCATACAGATTATTCCATATTGCTATTTTATTTATTTATTTTTTTCATAACTAATTTTTAATGATCTCGAACAAATGTGTGAGATGTGAAATAAGATCAAACTGAATAATTTATGTTAATTTAACTAGTTTCGCTAGTTTGGTTTAATACCGTCAACCGGAGTGCTTTATTTTAAATTAAACATTTACTTCAATACAATTAACTTTCATTGAATAATACAGAGAACACTTCTCAATTGAAATGAAGAATTTTTTCACTTGACAATTTTATAACAACGAAAAGCGTCAATTGCTAAGTATACTTAGTCGTGAAAATTTGTAACTACGACAAAGACTGGATTTATGAAATTTATAAAATTAACAAAGTTATTGAGAAATCACAAAATAGTAATGTTCTTTTTTTTTCAAACAATCGTTTTTATGATTGTGGCTTAAATCTTCATTATTTATCAGATTTATTATATTTGTATTTTGTATTGTGATTATTTTGAAATTCATTGGCATTAAAAATAATATTTAAGAAAATAATATCATAAAATTGACAGTGTTGTTATTTTTTCACAAGTGTTAACATTGTTCATATATTTATTTAACAAGATGAGATGGAATTTAATATTTCTCAAACGTTCGACTACATTATCCATGGATTTAGTAATAACGAATCTAAAATACTATAATTAATTTCAGTTCACAGAATATTTAACTATCCTTCAAACAACAATAACCACTGCAACCTCGGTCAAATTGATTGTTGCTCTCCCTAAAACTCGCCATTGTCTTGAAAGCGAAAATAGCAAATATCGAAAAGTCATTGCTCCCCCGCGCCTTCACCCAATCAAAATCGTTAAAAACTGCATCGGCGTAAAAACTATTACTTCGCGCTAACGATTTTCCCACGAACGCATAAACACGCACATCGCGCTCCGCTCGGTTCTGTGACGCAACAACTCCTCTCCTCCCTCCCTCGATTTTCACCCGATGCAAAAAAGTCCTTAAACCCGCACTCACCACCGCTCGACAGACAGGAGAAAGTGCGCCTCGCGAACTGTTTCAACCGCGAGTCGGTGTCATCGTCGGGGAAAAAGGTCGTGGCCCCTAATGGAATCAATTAGTCGCGGATTAATATTGACAGATTTATCGACCGCGCGGGGTCCTTTGTGCCCGGGTAATTGAAAACTGTGCGCTCAGCCCCCCTCGAGCGTCCTCGCTCTTATTAATCTTCGTTTTCTCGTGCTGCCGTAGTGGCATGGCAGGGAAAAAAACATCCCGGCCGACGCGGGCGCTGCAGGTTGCCTTTTTTACGGGGACGCCGACGAACTGTTTTGCCTAGGGGATACGGCCAATAGTGCAGTCGTGCGAGCTTTATTATGGGTCAGAAATTTTATTATTGATTTAATTTTCTTTTTGTCTTAGACGGAGTTTGAGTCTGATTCCTAGGACTCATAGAAAAGGCTCTCGAGTTGGATTCAAAAATTTTAGGTACGAGTCTTAGTCCTCGAATTTTTGGTTATATGAGTTTCAGAGACAAGTCAAATGACTCAGAATCAAAATTTTCGATTCCTGACACCAATACTCAATTTTTGAACTCGTGAGAATTTAGAGTGACTCCAGAGTATTCAAATTTCAGACTCGCGAGTCTGTATAAAACAAAGTCACAAGACAAGAATCAACAGACTATAACACAAATACAGAATCCACCGTTTACTCATCTCAAATCGAGTCTCAAAGTAATTGTTTCTTAAAGAATAGATTTATTCTCGATTTTCATAAATAACTCAAATTTATAGAAAAAAAATTTTTCAAAACACTGGCTACAATAGAAAGACGTAAATTATATATTTTTCCAAAACAAAAACATAGGTTCATTAACGAAATTATTCATTTATGGTTGAATGATACCATGGATATAAGCAAATTGAAGACACTTTTTTTTTTATAAGTTTATCGTTTATGTATATCCTATATTGTTTAATATTAGCAATTAATGTAACACTTGATAATAAATATAATGTGGCAAATTTAATTGAGAGTTTGAATAATATTATCTTTAAAAAATTCGATTAGGCCCAAATACAAAAACTTCGTACTCGATTCAAATTTCATTTATTTATTTATTTATTTTTTTCTTTTAATTACAGTTTGGAAAGGTACAAAGAATTATTTATAAATTTTTAACAAATTAAATGAATTTTTTGTAAATAAATGAGTTTTCAATTAAATAGATTTATAAGTTACTAGAAAATAAAAATTTTAAAAAGTCATCTATAAATAATTAAATGATATAAAGTTTTAGTACCTTCACACTTTATTGTAATTAAAACGATGGAATACTTGTAAATATTTACCACTTTTTGAAATGAAAAAATTATTTAAAGATTAAGCAAAAGATAGCAAAAACGTGTAGGTCTTAATTAATAGTTATAAAAACTAGATCCAGACAATGCTATCCGTTTAAAGGTTTTCTGCAATGGCACATGTTTTCAGTACAATTTCCATAATAAGGTGTAAATGAAAATCCATTACGACACCAATTTTTGCAACTTTTTTGTGATACTGGAAAGCCACCAAGTGAGCAAGTTATATCATCATCGAGATCGTATCCTATTACTAAAAAATAACCCTCAAAATGTATAAACTAAAAGAAATTCGATAGATTTATTTATTATTTACCTAAAATAACAAGTATGAGCGCAGTGACGAAAGCGAAGACCAACTTCATGATTTCAGTCTTGCCTGGGCCGAATGAAAAACGTTACTGACTGGAAGTTCATTACCACTGCCCTAAAGTATCACAAAGCGGAAATAAGATAACTTAATCAACATCATTACAAGAGAATAACATGATAACTTTTTGTTAGGTACCAAGGAAATAATAGTAATGAAGTGTATAATTTTTAGAAATTCAAATATTTTTTGAAAATAAAATGATAAATCGCAGCAAATTTTTTAATTATTTTCCCAAGTGGTTTTACATTTCTTTAATACATAAAGTGGACTAGACAATAAATAGATTTTTAATTAAATTAATTAATTTAAAAAAAAAAGTTTTTGATATTTTATCATTTAAATGCTGCTTTACACAAAGTTTTAGAAAACATATCATCATCATTATTTTGAGAAAGTAATTAAAATAATACTTCAACTGAAAAATAATCAGAAACAAATTTTTTTTTTCAAATTGAAATAATTAATCGTCAGTTAATAAACCCTCTTTGTTGAGTACAATATATAATGAGCGAGTTTAGTATACATAATTGAAAAAATTTTTTTGGAACATTTTCTTTCTTTCTCTCTTTTTATATATTTTCTTTTAGAAACAAAGAAAGAACAAAAAAATATAAAAAATTCATACTAATGTTATTTTTACCTCATAACAGACTCCACGGTTGAAATTCGCCTAATGGCGCCCCATCAATAATCCCGTAATGAAAGATGTTTATCTAAGGTTATGAAAGGATCACGAATCCGTCAGTGGGAAAAAGGTAAACAGGCTTGAAAAAATTCTCTCGAAAATTGAAATACGAAAATAACGTTAACAAAAACATGAGTAATCGACACCTAATAACTTATTGCCCCAACAATGCCCCCTTCCGTGATTTATAAACTCGTGGTCTAATGCGCCCACAAAAGAGTTAAATTGAATCGGGCGAGAATCGATTAATTAAGCCGTAATCGCGGCGCATCAATCAGCGTATGATTGATGCGCTTGACCGCGAGTGGGGTGGGGTGACAAAGCTAACGGACCTCGCGGAGATAAAAAAATGTTTTGAAAAAACCGAGCGAGCCAATTACCTAGGAAAAGAGAGCTACCGTGATGTGCGCATTGCGTGTTTATGTCGCTTAGAAATTAACTGTATTTTCATGCGCGAGCTCTTGTTTAGCGGACTTTTTTATCCGAGGTTTTTTACAAGCCTCTTGTCAATCCGTTATTTTGCAACATGGGTCTTTTACATTTAAATTGTTGGGTTTTAGTATCGAGCCTGACTGAAGTTTCTCGAGTTGCTTGAAGGATTTAAGCTACCGGCTGTTGATTAAAAATACACTACTTCGCCAAGGATTAAATTTCTTTTCATTTTTTTTTTTTCAAGTTCGTAAGTAGGATTAATAATGAGATTATTGGGAAACTTAAAGATTAATTTTTTTTTTCCAACTTTTCGAGCACTGAAGTTGTCCCAAAACTTTTAACAGTGGAATCAAATTCGGTAATTTTTAGCTTCCTAGATTTTTATCTTACAGACAAGTTTGAATACTTCGATTATCAGTTATTTCATCAAAAAATTTGTAGTATTTTTTTAAAAATTTTTAATAGTTGTATTTGGAGTATTGTGTATTAATCATAATATTCTAATAATAACAGTGTAGTAAAGGGGTAAAATGGAGTAGTTTTAAATAATTTTTTTTTTACTTCAAGGGCGTAGTCGAAATAAGGGTTATAATACTTAGCAACATTATTACAAAA
The DNA here is from genome assembly GCA_038277355.1 of Encarsia formosa. Lineage (NCBI taxonomy): Eukaryota > Metazoa > Arthropoda > Insecta > Hymenoptera > Aphelinidae > Encarsia > Encarsia formosa. The sequence continues at coordinate 23,245,591 of CM076184.1, forward strand.
AGATAAAACTCAATTATTTCAGTGAATTCTACAAATAGTCCTTTTGTACGGTACGTAATCCCTAAGGATATCGATTAATTCGACAACTTAAAAAAATCTGTGCAAGTCTTTCATCTCTGACTGTATTTTTGAAAAATAAGATTTACTAGATATACACTGCAATATTTTTTTCGTACTAGAATAGTAACTCAAAATAAAAGTAAGCTCATTTTTTAAGTGTAAAATAAAACGATTCGACTCTCAGCCAGGCCCTTAATATAGAAATAAAATATAAGAAACGTCAGGCGCGATAAGGAACGAAAAATCACGGCCCTCGGGCGTAGCATAACTGGACGTCAGGTGTCGTGTTTCGGTGGCGCGTCCCGCAAAAAGGAGGAAGAGCGCTCGTCCCCCCCAGATAAGCCCTTATCTCGGTGCCGACTGACATCAATTAATAAAGTCGGCGGGAGTCAGTCGAGCGCGCCAATCGAAAAAAGGGCCTGCTGAGGTAGCCAGCCCCCCGATGATCCCGCGGGACAGATTAGCCACCTTTAAAAACAAAAATAAAAAAACAAACAAACGAGAGCTGCTGTTTTTATCGGAGCGTGCTCGCGCGTCGACACTCACCTGTACTTAATTTGCATACTCGTCGCGCATAAATCCCCCGGACCCCGAGTAATCGATTTTATTCTCGCGGCGCGTTTCACGGAGCTCTAAATTGCTTATTGGCGTTTAATAATGATTTTTGACGGGGTGATTAATTACCGAGTACCGGGGATGAAATTATAGGGATTTTCTTTATCGTCCCTAAGTGTTTGAACGGCCGGACTGCTGCCGAGAGTATCGATCGCTGTGTTTGTTTTATTTGAATGATTAATTTTGAAATAATTTAATTCGTTATTTATGGGAGGGGATGCGACTGCATTGCGCCGATGGACTTTTTACGAGACGTGAGTTATTGCGGGAAGCTCGTTGGCCGTTTGATTTATTTTGGGAGCGATCGTAAATTAAATATTGTTGGCTTATGCTGTCCTTTTGGTAACAATTATCTGTGCTATCACATTATTTAAACTTGGTGCGTGCTAAGATTTTCATCGTTAATGAGAAATTATCTTAGAAGAGATTTAAAATACTAGTTCTAAAATTCAGGAACGTGGAATCGGATTTTCTTTCAATTTTTAATTTTATACTGGCAGTAGTTACTTATGTCCCCCGGGAAAAATAAATTATGTTCCTCATGCACTGGTGGAGTAACCGGAGAGTGACTGCGTTGGCGGGACAGTCGTAGCGTATACTAAGTTTCCGCTGAGCTAGCAAGGTCTTGGAGGATTGGGGTCTTGCTGCAGTTAAGAGTATGATTTTTTTCTTTACGAAGTTCTTGGTCTATTGTACTTACTTTTTTTAGCTGAGTTGACAAGGTCAATAAGTTGCTGCTGCTGATTCCAATTTACAGTTTTTTTTTAATTTTTAATTTTTTATTATTAATTTTTAGGTGAATTTAAAACACTTCTTGAATTTTTAAAGTACTTAAGTTCCTGGTTTATTATAGTTACTTTTTTTTTCAGCGGCAAAAATTTTCTAAGGAACATATTTTATTTTTCTCGGGGGGCATAGGTAACTAGTACTGGCTATAGCGAATTCCGAGTCCGAATTCTAGAACTACAGAATCAGGAAACAAATTTATTTTTCTCAAAATTCACGAGTACGGAACTTGGATCTTACTAATGTGTACTATTGTTTACTTAAAAAATACGAGTTTAGAATCGAGGACCAAAGAACATGGACTTAACTAAAATATTCCAAGATTCAGATCGTAGATTCAAACTGTAATTAATTTTGTATTCAACAACAGCGACTATTAATTTAACATTTAAAATTCAGAACAGTTAAGTTTTTCTTCGCAAAAAGCTCAAAGTGAAACTTTTCATCACAGTCAAAAGTCGAACGATCCTCTGATTTACGACGATCCTGGACTCGCGCAAAAACAAGCACAATTTTCTCGGAAAGAAAAAAAAAGTCAGGCACGCACCCGAGAACCGTGGATAGCTCGTAAATAAAGTAAAATTAAGCACTCGTTTCGAATGAGGGGACATTAATCATAGTCGCAAGATGGAGACATTAAATTTGTAGCGGGGATGCTGGGGTTTTCGTATTAGATGCCGAGCTCGCCTTAATTCTCGAGCGAGTGCGATGAGTTTAACGAGACAACGCACCGCTACACGCACTGGACGAGTAAATTACTCGGTGCGTTCGCCTAACGACCTTATTGTCCGCGAGGAAAATATGCTTGTTCAGGTGAGATCTTGTGCAGAAAAAATGAACTATTTTATTTTGGTTTTTTAAATTTACTGTTTCCAAGCTACTTTGTAGTTTATATAAAACATTTTATTAATTTTTATCGCATTGTACATGAATTTTTTTTTTTTTTTTAAATATACAGCAGAATAATTTTTTACTTACGTTAGAAAACTTTAAAATCATACTCAATTAAAATATTGAAACTTGGAGAAAAAGTTAATATCTGATATGTATGAAATATTTGAAAAAATATTGTAAGTAATGAATTTAAAAAAAATTAACAGTTTAAAAATAATGACAAAGAAGGGCTACGCACGTTAGGGTCACCAAAAAATTAATCTTATGAAGTACTAATAATTAAATTTTACAAAACACTTTTTTACAAAACTTTTTAGTCTTAGATAATTTTCAAGGTCTATGTATTATATAATATTTAAAAGAATGAAAAAAAAAAATCACAAAAAAATAAAAAAATAACTTATTTTGATACAGTTAATCAATATTTTTTTTTTTTTTTTTTTTTTTTTTTTGATAATTTTTCTAAGAAAGTTTGATTATTTGATAGATTAATGTATATCCATGATGGAGATTCGAACTAGGAATCTGTCAGTCCAGAGCTAAACACTTCTTTGATCAAGCTAGGCTCTTTTTGAGTTACAAAAATAATAATAAAATCTTAATAGCTTAATTTTTTTTCTAATAATCTTATTATAATAAAACTTGTTTTTATCTCGGTTTTTATATTGGTAAAAAATATTTTTTTTTACCTGTTTTGTAAAGTCATCGGTCTTTTTCTATGTTATAAATCTGGATTTCCAGTCCAAAAAAAATAATTTCAACTTTCTCCTCCAAAAAAAAAAATAATTTCAACTTTCTCCTCCAAAAAAAAAAAATAATTTCTTTTTAAACTTAGTTTAATAAATTTATTTAGCCTCAAAAATGACTTTTCTCAAGAGTCTATATTAATCATCAGCCACTAGTTTAAAGAACATCAATAATTTTTACAATCAAATAACCACCATGAAACTTGTGTTCAAACTAGCACTCTACAAACCTCGTAGCTTCATTGTTCGATCGGTACCTAGAAAATTTACATTCCCATAGCAGGCAGCTTAACTGTCAAAATAACAATTTATCGTAGATCTCGTAGCGCGATAGTCTGACCGCTTTGCCCGTGGAAGATTACATTAAACTCGGGTTCTGACGTCACAATGTGAACCAAACGCCCCGAGCAGCATCCCGGTTGCATGCATGCATACACGTATGCGAAAACAAAACATCTCTCCCTGCGCCTCTACGCGGTGTGATAATAACATTCGCGGGAGATCAACAAGTGGCCCGTGACGCAACACCCAACTCTCCCCGCTGTTATGCCCATATTTTATCGGCCCTTCTTTGCATATTACGCGCTTACGGGGAGTATTTAAAGCCCGCGTTTAACTCAATCCATTGATAACGAGGCGCGCGCGCGAATGACTTCGAGCATTTGCAATTCAAATCGGTTAATGACTCCGACGCCGCGGTTAATTTTAATCGTAATTAGACTTTTGTGCCCGATGATGTGTACTGATTTCTCACAAAGAGCTTTTTTCTTTTTTTTTTTGTTGGGGGATCGGTTCTGAAGGGAGTTGATTTATTTAATGGCTCATAAAGGAGCCTTACTTTCACTGGTGCTGATTTTTTTATGGTTTTGAAAAGTTTTTTTTTTACCTTGAATTTGCGTGGTTGTGGTACAAAGCAGGGTTATCGAATGGTTCGTTAACTGGTTGTATCATAGATTAAATTGTGGGGTAGGATAAAAAAAAAAAAAGAAATTTTGTCAGAATTTTTCATTTTTATATGAAGCTGAAATGACTTAGATATTTACAGAGTTATGAACTAGTCTAAACAAATTTTAGCACATTTATTTCATCTTTGAAAAGTTAAAACAGTATAAATATTTTCGTGTCATCGACTCTTATTCATTATTACGAAAAAAAAACTTATTCATACCTTCGTCTCATTACAGTTGAGTAATTTTGGTAAAAAACAGAAAAGTATGATTAAAAGTGAAAAAAAAGTCGGCAAAGAACTGAAATGATTGATGTACTGAGTAACTTACACAATAAATTGTTTTATTATACTTATTTATAATTTTCTTACAAAAATTTTGCCTAATAATTTGAAAGTATTATGAAGATCAAAATGTTATATTTGTAAGGAACGATAATAGCAGCTGCACTCGTTTTTAAAATAACAGTTACCAGCTAACCGAGAACTTAAACTTTGACACCAATCAGTACAGTCTTCTAGTGTTTTTTCAACTCCATCTATGAGACATGTTTGTTCTTGGCTCAGTCTGAATCCTATTATAAATATAAAAAGTGTCATAAATAATATTTTGAAAAAATAAAAAACAAATGATTATGCGTTACCTAAACTAGCAGAAACAAATACCATAACGAAAACAAAAATTAACTTCATGGCTTACTTCTAATTCAGATCGAACGATGAAATATACTGCCAGAAAATTCTTCTTGAAATGTAATGAAGTAAAAATGAGATAGCTTTATCTGTATTCCAATGAAATAATAATTTATGCAAAAAAATTTTCCGATATGATGGGGAGGTCAACTTATGACAAGTGTTTCAAATACCTGTGCAGTTGAGTTATTTCGAGTTCATTAAAAACTGAGCTTAGCAGAGCATTGTGTTAATAATATTCACTGTAAACTGATAATTTTGTTTTGAATGGTTCACTTATTGTCATTGATATTTTTCATACGAATGATTAGATTTTTCAACACTTTTTTTCATCATTTTTTTTCATAGAAATTGTTTCAAACTTTTTATTACACTTTGAATTTTTTAACAAAAAATTCTCTCACTAACTCCATAAAATATGTAAATTATGAACGCTGAATTTTGATGTGCAGCTGACTTATTTCAAAAATATACTGAGCGGTAGAAAAAAATTAACTCTCTACTTATAGTCAACAGCTTCGACTAAAATTTAGCGTGAAACCATTAAAATTTATTATTTTTTGGAAGTGACGTACGCATTGCTCATCAACCGTAGTTTTTCAAACTACGCTTCAAAATTTTGAAAAAACACAAAATAACGTCACCCAAGGTGAATTACTTGTTGTCACTGAGCGTCATTCCAGGTTAATAACAGGTAGTCGTTTGAGTTTCGAGGCACTGAATATTGTTTGGTGAATCATAGTTCATGTGTTATGCCTAATGACGCTGGCACTGAAACCTGTTGAATAATTAAAAAATTATTTTCATATCTTTATTTTTCTATACATATTCGATATTATAATTTTATATATTATGTCACTTATGTGAAAAATAGATTTTTAATTTAGAATAAAAATAATTTGGATTTAAACGAATGACTTTTTTAAATATTTTCGTTTTGATCAGTTTGTAACAAGAAAATTGAACGACTTGTATATACACTTATTTTGACTATACAGTAAAATTTCTTCACAATAACTGTCTTCTTGAACAAGTAAGTTTTATTTTTCATGAAAATTAATGATTAACACTGAAATAAAAACTTGTACCTATCTCATAGTTTTTTGAAAGTTTAAAAAAAAAAAACACTGAGAATTTTAAAGTTTCCGTAGGCAGTCTAAAATAAAACTGATTCACCAACAATTTTTAGAAAACGAATAACAATTCGTGATGAAAGATAAGATAAATTTCTTTACTTACGAATTACAATTATCAGCTGGATGAGTTCGATTTCATCATTAATTATTTTAAAGTAAAAGAATAAAGAGTTGCAAGCACGTGCTTCCGGTTAATGACATTCTAAAATGAAAATTATTACATCCATAATTATCACTAATTAGAAAACTCATTCGTTGTACAAACGTCCGAGGACAAAAATTTATCAACTCCCACCAGCCCCCAGAAAAAAAAAAAAAAAAAAAGACAAGAGTCCCGGAGTCCTTATCCGAAATACAACTCGTTAAACAAAGTGCAGCGGTCGGTCGGTAGTACATTTATGTAAATTAATCAAATGCTTTTTGTCGTCACGACCGTCCGGCATTGTATGCACCTATATAAAAGCCCGTCCCGAGGATAAAAATCACCGGAGGGAGTATAACAGGCGTGTTTGTTAGTCAAGGCTCCAACACGACAGCAGAGGCGTCCCGCTGGGAGGACAACTAGCCACCAGGAAAACTAATCTGCGGTTATAATGCACCGCCGTTTGAAAAATACCCGTGATGTAACCACGCTGCACTTAGCGATAGCAAGAGTCCGCTACCTACCGAGACCTGACTTTTTACCGAAAAGACTAATGGACGTAATGGAATGATAATGCCCGCTAATACACTTTCGGATGGGCAGAGCTTATATTATTGGAAAGCTCACGGGTACCTTTTTTTTTTATTATTTATGTTTGGTACATTATTTACGGGATAAAACTCTTTTTTGCAAAATGAGATACGGAAATTCAAGGAGCCAAAAAATTATTTTATATTTGTTTAAAATCTATAAAAAAGCACTTATTTTACAAAACTTTTCAATCTTTGATAGTTTTTAAGATAACTGTACACCTCGTAATTTCTGAAAGAATTTAAAAAAATTTCAGTTGTGATTTTGGAGTGCACATTCTTTCACAAAAATTAGTTACAATGCACAGGGTACTAAAAAATATTTTCCACAATATATCCTTTTCAATACATTTTATTTCAGGATTCTATTTGTTGGCAATAACTCGTTTTAAGACATTAATTTTTTTTTAAAAAGAATCATTGTACTGGAAAACTTCGTCATATCTGACTTCAGAACAGACACAGAAAAGTGACTGTACCCTTAAATTTATTGCTTAATCTTTCAACAACATTCAAACTATTTTTAGAATTTTTTTCAATGTAACATATCAAAAAAATCTCATAGAAGTCTCATAAAAACTGCTCGAGTGGTAATTACGAGTGTAATAATTTTTAATCACATGGAAAAAAAATGTATGAGTTTGCATGAAAAAAAAGGCGTTTTACCACTGTCATTAAAAACAATTACCACGTGACGCAATTACGTCTTTATCAGTGGTGAAATTACGAGTTCACACATAAGTCGCGTTATCGGACGGATTGATTTTAGAGTTTTCGCTTAAAGAAAACGGGGAGAAACTCGTCACGCTATCGCGATCAAACAGAGAAGTAATTATAACTTTATCAAGCCAGCCCCACAGTTTAACGACAGGGCTTTTACTGGTTTCGTATCCTGTGCAAATAGGTCCGGACTGACCCCGGAGGAAGACCCGCAAGATCAAACGGCGATAACGAGGAAGTAGCTTGGCTCAGATAAATCATCTCCAGGGACGTGCTTCCGGCTTCTGCGTATATGACGCCGCTAATGATTGCGCTCGCTGGTCAGCCGAGGCAGAGGATAAATATCTGGAATTCAAAGCGCACTGCTGCTGCTGACTTTTTTTTATTAGTTATACCGCGCGATTTCTCATTGAAATCGAGGAAAAACGGGAGAGATCGCAGGAGGAGATTTACCCGCGTTATGACCGTTTTAGTGCGTGCTTTTTTGAGAGATTAGATTCGCTCGAGAGGTCGATGATCTGCTTTCTTTGAGAGTCGATTTTGAAAATTTTTAACCTATTCATGGTTGGAACGAGGGGCTATGCACTCCGGGATCACTAAAAAAATCACACACGAAAATCAATATAATCAATAAAATATCAATTTTGTTTCAAGTAAAAATCTTCGAAAAATATTATTTTTAAAATAATATCAACTGAAATTAATTCCAAGGCTCAAAACACTTTAAATTTGTCAAAAGAATCACGAAAGAATCACAAAATAATCAAAAAGAATCAAAAGAATCATCAATGATTCTGGAGTGCATAGTTCCTCGGGTTGGAATTATTTTTTTCATAACTTATTAAAAAAGCTATTATTTAGTACCCTGGCAATCTTTAGTCTTATGTCACTTCGTCGCCGCAATTCAGAAACATGTTAACTCAGAAATCGCTCATGAAACCTGCGGGGTTCGGAAACACGCTATCTCAGAGCCGGTTCAGAAACGTGCTAATCCAGATTCGATTTAGAAACATGCTAACTTAGAGTCCGGTCAGAAAAGTGATATCTTAGATGAGATTCCCTTACAATATTCAAATCAGTGTAAAATTAAAAAAAAAAAATTAAATTTAGCCTGAGATAGCACTATTCTTACCGGAATCTAGTTCGCACGTTTCTGAACTCGCTCTGAGCTAGCATGTTTCTAAATTGGGGTGACGACTTGTTCTTAAAACTGCGAATGCAATCTAAAACTAAAAATATACTCAAAAGGTTTAGATTATTTCATAAAGAGTCAACAACTAAAGTAAAACTTAAATCGAGTTGAAATCTATTAAACAATAATATCGACCAAATAAAGAATATTACTTAACAACTTATAACTTTTTTGTCGTCAGAACCTAGAGGATTATATTTTAATACTTATCAGTTTACTTGAGTAAAGAGATGATTTTTAGAAAAGAACTTATATACTTTATTCAGGTAAAAAATCAAACATTTGAAATTCTATGATCAAATTTTAGTAAGGTTTTTTAACACCGCACACACACTGATTATTATGAATGACTGCGTAGACAGCATCGATCACAGGAACCGTAATATTATGACGACAATAATCTTCGCAATTTTTTTTTGATAACTCTAACGTTTCCTTTTTTTCATTGCGAGTTTCATTATCAGCTTCAGAGTCTCCAGGCTCTGATAAAATTAAAACACCTTTTTGAAAAAATTAATGTATTAGTAACAAACAATATACTTGAAAATTTTTTTGTTAATTACCAGAAGCTATGAAAATAAGCAAAGCGATCGAAATAATTGTCAATTTTATATTATTAAGAAAACAATATTGTGAAAAATACATTCTGCCGAATCGTGACGACAGCTTAAACAAAACTACGTATAAGTTTGTTTAAACTTTTTTTTAGATAAGGTGGCTTTGAAACAGAAAAATAGCTGCTGTTTGCATAATTTTTAACTGATAAAAATTTGAATTCTTAACGAAAACTAAAAAAAAAAAAATTAAAATTCATTATTTAGAAGACTAGATGTCTCATTATATTATTACTCTTTTTGGCTTAAAAATGGTAAAAAGAGTTACAAAAAAAATGATAATAATAAATAAATAAGTAATAATAATAAAATCTTTCTAATTTAAATACTTATAAATAATTTTTGTTGCAAAATTTTAGTATTAATAAATTTATAAATAACAAAGGCAGGGGGAAATATATAAAAAAAAAACAAAAAACAAAAAAAAAACTTTAACATTGACCTACTTGAATTTTTAATTTTTTTTCATCTCTACAAAAATATCGTGCAAATTCATTAAAAGTAAAGTCGTTGTGACTGGGATCGAACCCTCAGTTCAACAAACTAGACTTACAACCACTTCCGCCTGAGTGACTCACCGATCTTAATAACAAAGGCCCACAAAATTAAATGTACTTAATTAGAAAAAACGTGCAATGCCAATTTAAATAAAACTTTGTTTTCACATACTACAACTTTTCAATTTCACATTCACATTTCTTATCAAGACAGTAGGCATCAACGATCCCATGATCAACTTTAGCATTATTTCGACACCAATTTTTGCAAGCTTCCAAGGATTTTCTATCTCCTTCCAAACATTCTCGAGAATTGTTTAATTTATACCCTATTATTATTAGAAAAATTAATTTTTTATTAAACAAAAAAAGGCTAAAGTTTTATATTACCTAAAACCAGCGAGATGATCACCACGATTAAAACGAAAATCGGCTTCATGATTTTCTTTTAATTTAATTCGAAAAAAATTTCCTCTGAGACTTCCGTCAACAGTACAAGAAGTTGGAAACAAAATCGTTCAAAAAGCACTCTTTTTATTTAAATTTCAAGATAAGCTATCCTTGAGATTTTAAAACAACAGGCGTTTTTAAAAATATAATGTTTTTCGAATAAAAATAAATCATTCAAAAAAAAACTCAATTAACGTTTGCGTCATAGGTTTATACGTAATTAAATTTTAAACTAAAAAAATTAAGGGGCAAAGTAATTGTTCATTTGAATTAAACTTCGTGTTTTCTAATACACGATAGACTTTTTATATTTTCAAATTAACTGAGTATATATCGAAAGTCCCAGTGAAGAAAAACCTTAGATAGATAAAAATCTGCAGATTCAAAATTATCAATAAGAGGCTGAAATGAATTAAAAAATCGGAAATAATGAGGTAATCGAATTTATTGGGCACCAATTTATTTAAGTTTTTGATTTTTTTCTGATTTTATTTATTTCAGCCTCTTATAATGATTTTAAATCTGCAAATTTCTGGCTAAGGTTTTTCTTCGCTGGGACCATCAATATTGATTATTACATAATAATTTGGAAAGAGAATAACAAAATTTTTAAAGAAGTTGAATTTATTTTATTGTACTTTGAATTAAATACATCTTATCAATCGGGTCGTGAAGTTGAATCGGTTAAGAGGAAACGGTCGTAATTTTTGGAACAACGCTACACTCGCAATTATTATCACTGCTTCGGTGTCCAATGACTTTGTCTTCATTTGGATGCTGATTTTTGCATAAATCTGTGCACGCTTCTTGCGATAAATTTTCTACTTCTGAATTTTCTGAATTTTCGCCTTTTAGATCTTCCAATCCTTTTGGTGATCCATACACTAATATTAAAAAATAAGTTATACGACCAGATAAAGAAGAATCATCAAAAAAATTCTTATTGATTACCTAAACTAATGACGAGAATCACACAGAAGAAAACCTGAATTGGCTTCATCATTTTCTTATAGCTTTAATTTGATGAAAACAAATTCTTCAACTTCACAAAGAGTAGCGACTACACTTCTCGCTAGTCTAAACGTAAATATTAATTTTTTTAGATAAGCTTATTCAAGCTGGAAAAATAACAAAAGTTTCAAAATTTTCCAAGACTCGCGTATTTTTGAGCCGATAAAAATTTTAGTAATCAAAAAAACTATTAAGACTTAGAATTTCTTTTTAACTATTTCATTGGCTTGATGAAACATTTATGTGCAGTGAAACCCGTTCATAACTAATATGAGCGAAAAAATAATAATTTCATTATAACCAGAGTTTGTCATATCCAGGGTTTATTACATATATTTTTCGTTGGAACTAACTAAATGTCGTTTAAAAATCATTTCATTATAACCAGATTTTCGTTATAACTGTGTTTGTAATAACCGGGTTCTACTGTATATTGATACATTTAGTTTAAAATAAATTTCAAAACAATGTCAATAATATTAGGATATTAGAGTATATCAAGGTTAATATTAAGAATGATTTTTTTATAATATCGATTTGAATAATTTACAATGAGCAGAGCTTCAGTGAGCAAATAAAGTGGAAAACACCTGAAAAATTTATTTTTATTTCACTAAACAAGTTTCCTCAGTCATTGAAATCAATAAGAATATAAGATAAAAAATGATATATTGTTAAACAACTCGGCTTCGCCTCATTCGGCAAACTTCACTAAAATAAATAAATATTTTTGGGGATTGGGATGGGGCAGGATGGGACAAAATAAGATGCTTAAATCCATTCCGCTTGGTAGACTGGTTTCAGGTTGATTATCACGGTTTCAAAAATGGCTTTTTAAGGCCTTTAGTTCATTTTTTGAAATAGCATCCAGCATTCGATAGCAGGGATTCGAATGGTTGATTTATCGTCTTGAACTGGCCTATAATTAAAATTTTAGGAATTTTCATGAATGTGCTTTTTTGAAACTTGAACATTAAATTTTTGTGATTTTTCAAACTACGTCCTTTTTTTATGTCAAGCTTTAGACTCTAATCATTTTGATGAAGTGCTTTTGTGTTTAACTCAAGACACGTTTTTATTAAAAAATAAAATTTTTCGTGTACAATGCATTATTAAAAAATTTCAGTTGAAATATTTATTTAATTTTAGTAAAGAATCTAAACTAATTAATGTTAAATTATTATTGATTAAATCAATATAATTAAAGAAAATGTGGGTTTAAAATATTTATGAGATATCAAAAATTTTTCCTTAATATAAGTTTCTCAAAAATATTGACAGTTAATTAACAATAAAAAAAAATTGCTTTTTCGTAAGAGCTTGCATATTTAAATATGTATATACATACTAAAAAAATATTTTATCATATGTAATCAAATCAAATAAATTTTTTTTTTTCAAATAGCCTAAACTTTAAATTTAAACAAAATATTACTATTTTTATTGTTAAACCACACAATGTAATAATTTTTCAAAATATATAATAGACTATAGATATGCTGATGGGAATATAAAAGAAACAATCACAGAATTAATTTTCAAATTATTTATTTGTTCGTCAAAGATTCTTAGTACATTGAAACATTCGTCAATACCATTGAATTCACATCCACCCATAAATATTTTTTTCTTTTTCTCGAAAATACACGAATTTGCGCTTCTCCAGCCGCGCGGGCTGCAGTCACGCCCCGCGTCTTCTCTCGGTGCGTATTATAATAATGTCACTACTACGGGACCGGGGCAGGCCGCGCGCACGCAGCATGCGGTCGGGTGCTCATTGAGACGCCGGACTACCGCGCCGCGCGGCTCCTGCCTCCGACCACCCAAGTTGCCACGGCTCTCTGTTGACGAACAAATTCTTTCCCTTCTTTTTCCTTTTTTTTTTTCAAACTTCTTCGAGCGCGAGGCCCAATACACTGTTATCATCATTATTATTGCGACTCCGTAATTGAGACGTCTAATTCTAAGCCTACGCTGTTGTACGTTTTTTGGTGGTTAATACTACACTAGCTAACATTTTATACTAATATTTTATAATTTTAAATTGTTTATTAAACGTGATCCTCGGCGCGATCGGAGACCCAGTCGTAGAATCTAAACAGCTCCATGTAGAGTCCACCAGGTAAGAGGGTCCGATTGCAATTCGGGTACAGAAGGAAGCCCACCAGCTGCTTGTCGACCATCACCAGGCCCCCGACGTGGGTGAAACAGTCGTCGGTGCCGGTCGCGTTCCCGTAGAACCCGTGGCAGTTTATCCTCTCGGCCGACTTGATCAGGGACAGCTTGCAGTTGGTGCTCCTGTAGACCGTCAAGTTCCTGGCCGCGAGCCGAGTGTGGTCCCTGTCGTAGGTCGTCACAACGGCGGTGTCGTTGAAGTCGGCCCTGGCGTCGAACTCAAGGACGTTCTGGAAGAGCTTTATCTTGACGATGTCGAAGTGGAAGTAGTTCTTGATCCTGACCAGGGCGACGTTGTTGCGAGTTACGTTGAAGTTCCTGCGGTATAGGAGCTTCTTGACCTCGAAGAGCATCCCGTACTTCTCGATCTGGGTCGAGCCGGCCCGCACCCTGAGGTCGGTCAAGCTCCGGTAGGCGACGCACTGGGCCGTGGTAAGCACGTGATTTACCGAAACTATCGCCCCGCTGCACACGTACCCGAGCTTTTTGTCCGCGTCGAAAGACTCGATCGACGCGTGGTACGAGTGCGAGAGGTCGTACTTCTCCACCACGTTGGCCCTTACTTTCTTCCTGCCTAGATGTCGAACGAGAAAAAAAATCATTTTCAAAACGAGTCCGCGAAAATTGAATATTTTAAGAGATAAGCTACTTACCGGCCGTGACACTATCCGCCCACAAGCACGCCAGGATGACAAACACACTGAGATAATTCATGACGAAGAGGTAGCTGAGTACGCTGGAATGGAACTATGAGCACGAAAAAATTTCCCTGGGATTGTCACAGTGTCCCATCTTCACTTACGCATGTTTCGTTAAGGACTGTTGAGGAGCGGCGGGCGCGCCACCGCAGTCGAGGCTCGGTCCGCCGACGTCGTTGCGCCCTACCAGGTAGTCGATATTTTTCGGTTGCCCCCGGTCGTCGCCGAGCAGCATCAGCCCCCTGTTTTTCGAGAAACGAGCATCGATACCTGGTAAACGACTTTCCCCGGCCCCGGGGGTCGGTGACAAATGACTAATTGAGCGGAATACGCGGAAAAGTGAAATGACTCGGACATAAAACTTTGCTTTATTTTTGGTTTCAATAAATTTAATGCGTCAAAAAATTTTGTATTGCAAAAAAATTGTTTATACTCGTAAACAATAGTTAAGAAGAAACTAAGGGGCAAATTTTAATATAGATATGTCAAGACTTTCAAACGTAAAAAAATTAAACAATTCTTCGAAATCAATTAATTTAGTTATTCCGAATTAATTTAATTGGTTCTGAAATAATTTAATGTAATAATTGAAGTTTTAGACAGTAAATTTTATTTAACATTTATTAATTTAAAAAAAAAAATTAATTCTTTTTTTTTTTATTTGCAATCATAGATAAAGTATTTCGTGAAAGCTGATCGAGACAAAAATTTTTTTGACAACTTTATTACAGTAATACGTAAAATTTCATGAATTAAAAAATGGAAAAATAAAAATTGGATGTGAAAATTATAGTAATTGTAACATCAATTATTGTGATTTTTTCAAGTTTTTACATTGACTGAGAGTACTAATTAAATATCTTAAACAGCACTTTATCTATGTTGATTTTTATTTTGCGATTTTTTCTATAAAAAAAATTCAAAAACGTAATCATCTTATAATTAATTAATTTTTACTGTATTTGTTTATACTAACAGATTTTTGTTACTCTAATAACGATAAAAAAAGCCAACACATAAATCTAATCTTTTTTTTTTCTGTTACTTTGAATTTCTAATCATAATTAATTATTCAAGTTGTTGTTAACATTTTCAACATAGGATTAGTAATTAAGTAATTTTTTTTTTGTTAAAATCGACGGCGAGTAAAACTTGAACCGACGACACTTATATCACCAGACAGACACTTTATTGGTTGATCTGACCGCTTCGGTAATAACAATTCGTAAAATCTAAGTAAAATATTTCAAAATTATTAAAAATTTAATCGTTTTTTAGTAGAAAGGTTTTTTTCTAAAAATCATAAAGTTCTTTTTCAAATTTCCTTCAACAAACATTAAATACTTTACACAGTTTGTATCTCAAATTCTAATTGAAAAACGCAGTTTGTAAATTTTCTATTAGTGTGCAACAAACAAATGGGCACTATAAATCATTGCTAACAGCAAAATTTGTAATTAGAATTATTTGTTTGTAAAAATTTATTGCAAATTAAATTTCAAAAGTCACTTTGAAAAAAATTATACGTAAATTGAAAACAATTATTTAACTCGACCAGACAACTGAAAACTCCCGTCATGACGAAACGAAAAAAAAAAAAAAAACAGAATTTTACCGACTCCACGATGTTTATTTTGATAGATACACGAGACTTCCGGATAAAAATTCTCAACCCACTCGGAATGACTCGAAGCTAACACGGCTTAGCATGACGATGCCCTGCCTTACGAACATCTTCATTTGATATTGGCAATTTAATTAAACCTGATTTAAAAACATGCGAGAGCCGTATTTATGCTGACAAATCTCGCGCAAGCCATTGAGGCAGACGAAGAAAAAAGTCTTGCGCGTACGTATGGGTAAGCGCTCGCAGGCGAATATCATCTAAACTTTCTCGATGTTGCGGGCTTGTATCGAGTGAAATACCGCTCGAGTACTTGTACCAGCAGCAGTGAAATCAGGGCGAGGTTATAAACTATGCATATTCGCTGCATCTTCTAAAAAAAAAAATAAATAAAAAAATTAACGCCTTTTACGCTTATTTTATTTCCATTCGGGTGCTATAAACTGTGGGAAAATTTATCTTTCAATCGCGAGCGCGGGCTTTTAAAATTAAACATCGTCGTTGGTACATTATGTCACCTTGGGTGCGCGGCTTTAATTTATGGAAATTCATTTAGAATTTGCATCGATATGGTATTATTCACTTTTTTTTTTTTTAAATGTGCTTCTGACATACTTGTAATTTTTAAAGAGCGGTTGGCGTGATCAAAATTGAACGAGTTAATAATTTAAAGCGACTGGACACGAGGTAATTATTTATTTCGTAATACTACGGACAATTTTATTCTGACTTGTGCTTGACAGAACCGATAGAGTTTCGTCTCAGTTTTGATTAACTTTGAATATTCAGTGCTACGTACTTTCATTTTATCTTGGATTTGATAAAAATAATTTTATATTTTCTTTCAACATTGGTTTACATTTATTTAAATGAACGAATAGATAATTTATAGTGTTTCTGTCAAACAGAGACAATAAATTCATAGTTTACAAGCGTGTCAAGAGCAATAAATGTGAGAAACGTAAATTTCAAAACTAATATTAAAATCATACTTAGCGTCATAACTTATGACTCATAAGCGACTCAATATTGTCCAAAAATTGATTTAAATATATTGTTTGCAAATTTTTCAAAAGCCTGAGTTTATATTTAATATATTTATGACCAACAATAATTCATTGCAAGATCAAATTTATTTAAAAACTATTTAATGGTTTTTATCAATATTCACAAAAATATTATATACTGCATAAAAGGTTTTTTACAATGATAAGATTATAGTTTGGGTTGTAGAGTTTTAGTATAGTAATCTAAAGAGGATTAATTCGATTCCCAATTGGATCCAACTCTGATATATTTGTCAAAGAAAATCTCGTTAATCAGACAGATACTTAAATTAAAGAAAAAAGTTACCCGTTAGTTGAGGGTAAGAAAAAAAAAAAAATCTTGTTGTTTAAAGGTAACGCGTAGTATAGTTTTTTTTTCATTCCACTCGGCCATGTAATTGGCACTTTTCGATGTGTCAGTTTTGTGGAGAAAGTTTTACATTCCTACTACGTTAAAAAATAAGATGGGAATGTCAAAATTCCACCACGATCGATTGATTTTGACATATTGCTGCTCCTTTTTTTGTTCGTCAGTGAGATTTTTTTTTTAATTTGTAACCTCTCTCTTTTATCATCATCATCATCTGGATCATCATCACCACCACTGAGTGTAACCAACAATAGAGTTTTTTTATCAAATATGTAAAATGGCCTCGAATAAAACGAGGAGTAAATTTTTACCCGTTAAAATGATAAAATAAGTATCGAGTTGTAGGCTAACAAGCCTGCTTCCTAAATTTTTCTTATGGCATCATTGACTTTGTATAACGCTGTATTATTATAAACAGGGATAAGTTCTTAATTTTACTTCTTGCAAACAATATTTGACTACATTCTGAATTTTTCTAGTTACTGATTTAAATCTTATGCCTGATAATCTCAGTTCTAATTTTAAAAACTTAGTTTTCACATCATTTTTTAATCTTCTATAAAGTTTTAAATTTTCTTGTAATAAAAAATACTTTAAAAAAAATTTGTTCGTTCAATGAGAAAATTTTTTTATTTGCCGTGATTGTAACTAATTTTTCATAAAAAAATTACTATTGATTTGGTCATCTCAAAGTGCCAATTTACATGACCTAGTGGAATAAAATTTATTGTTAAACAAAAGGATATATATATAATATATCATTATACATATAATTATGAAGAATAATTTGCCTTTTTTAAGAAATTATCGGATCGTATAAAAATAATCTCAAAGTTATACGTTCATCAACTGAAAAAATAATTTACAAAATTCGTATAGAACAATTTTTTCATCACCCTAACATTTATTCTTACGATTAACAGTTTAATTATTGAGTTTTTATGAAAAAAAAGTAATAAGTTTTTAAAGTATTTTGTCCTAATAATTAAAAATTTTAATTATTAAAAAAGAACAAGTTATAAAGTCCGCTCAACTATCGGAAAGAGTTTAATCATAGAGTTCAAATGCTAAGATTTTTGAAAAATCAAAGGAAAAAATAAAATCCATAAGATCAGATTTTGACAAATGTTAAAATTTTTTAAAAGCAACTGTTACACTCTCTGAAAATTCTGTAAAAACCATAAACAACTTTTTCTTGGGCTCACCCCCTTAAAAAAAAGAAAGGAGTGGCCGGTTCATTTTTATGAAGTCTTCAGTCTTAAATTTTTTGTTGTCGATTTCAAAGTGTTACGCGAGAGGTCGAGAAACTTTCCCATCGCTCGAAGCAGAGGCAAAAAAGGTCTCCCCCGGATTACGAGAAATACCCGTGGAGTTATCGATTACCCGGCTGCAACTACCGTGACCTCAGAGTAGTCTTCTTCGGAGGAGTCGCGTGCGGCGACTCGCTCGCTCGCTCGTTGAAAGTAAATCGCTTCCCTAATGACCGCCTCGGGTCGGAAGGGGATCGCTCCTGCAGAGGAAGCACCGGCCGAGGCGTCACGGTCACGAGCCGCACGCGCCTACTCCGTCGTATCCTTCGGATGACCGCGTGCTGGATGAGGATTATTGCGGAGTAATCTGCTTTGGGACCTGATGACAAGCTAGTGTTTACGCGAAAAGTAAGCGAAGTGTTTAAAATGCAGGTAGAGTTCCTAGATATGGTACTTTTTCAAAAGCTGATAATACAATATGTGCAATGTGCATATACACATACATCCGAGTATTTTTTGAAAAATCTAGAACTGAACAAATTCTGGTGTTAACCTACAATTTTTAAAATTTATCAAAAAATAGTATATTATGCAACGGGTTGCAGTATCGTCGCCAGGGCTGTTTTAAAGGTACCGAGTGCGAAGTGAGCGAAGCGAAGCGTATAGCACGAGTGACTTTAAGAAGCCCTGGTGACGAGCTGCAACCGTTGCATACCATATTTTATAGCATTGGTGCGTAGAGTGGGTTTTTAAATTTCCAGGCGTGCGTGAAATCGAGTACCTACGCACTAATGCTATAAAATCATTTTCGTAGCTTCAAGTGGGAGGTTGCAGCTTGTTTTATTTATTTTTTTTTAGATCTTAAACAGGCTATATAATTAAACAAAATGCTGTCCCAATACTAATTGGGGCTTATTACTGTTACCGGTGGCAAAATACGCAAAACTGGGTAAAAAATGATTCTTTCTTATAGTTTTTGCTTATGTATCCTACTTTTTTATTATTTTTCACATTTAATTTTCAATAAAGCTTTAAATGATTTTTAATGGACAATAAAATGTAAAGTGTTTTTAAAGTTTTGATTAATTTATTTAAGTTAAATTTTATGATTACGCTTTTTAAATTTCTCACTATAAAATTTAACTGACCAACAGTTAAATTACAACGTAAATCGACAGCAATACAATAAAAAACAACCGCTGTTTCAGAAAATTCCTCGCTGATAATTTTCAGTAATTGCTAAAAAGTGTTGTTGGTGATCAATAAAAATTTACTGACATATTTGTTAATTTTTACGTTTTTCCAAAGTATAATACCTTGCAATGCACCACTTTAAACGTTATTAAGTAGATCCATTTATAATATAAGAAGTTTAAGATTTTTTTCCGATTCCTAATTACTATTTCAAGGACAGAATATAAATTATTTCAATTTCGGTAAGAAACTAAATCATTTTAATTTTACATTAATTAATATAACTACCACAAACCAAAAGCAGTCCTTGCTGCCGTTCGAAGCCATTTAACGTTTTGTTCACCAAGGTTGGGCAAAGATTCACAAATATCAGTCAGAGTCTAAATTTTTCTAATCTAACTAGGAATTAAAACTAATCCCCAAGCATGTTGTTCTCATTGTAGAACTTTCAATTCGTCACTACAACAAAGAATTTCTTCCCTTCCAAAATTGATAAATATAGTTCAAAGGTATAATAATAACAACAAAGTTAACTTCCATTACGTTGATCGAAAAAAAAAACTTTCCAACCCCCAAACCATCGAAATCACTTTTCGTACTAATCGCAACCCATTCCGATCCGCTAAAAAAGGCTCGTTCCCAAGGTAAAGAGGTCAGTGCATGACTCCACCTCGCTTTATTGAAAATCGAAACAAAAAAAAAAAAAGAAGAAGGAGAAGGATACAAGAAGTATCGTGGGCCAAAGACGCTCCACCGGCAAAATAATAAACTCGGTTACCCGCGTATAAGACAATTTATCCCCCTGCGCCGGGCGGGCGCGTAGTAAGCGTACGGACACTTAGCTTTTACGATCGGTCATATCGGGTGGGGGCCGCACGTCGCGATCGGTAATTGATTTCGGTGCGTTTAATTTAACGAAAATTGCGTCGGACACGGACCGCGCGGTAAGTGGCGAGTCCTCTCTCTTTCTCTCTCCTAATGATCGTAATTTCGAGCCCGAAGAGGAGAGGAGTCACCGGATACTCCGCGCGGACGAGGATTTATGCACTTTGTAATTTGAACTTGGATTTAGATACCCGATGGATGCCCCCACCGAGATTTATACGTTTCGCGGTGGTGAGGACCTTTGTTGTGACTTTGAACTGAGATGTACGACTTTCGGGCTGGATTGCGGTATAATTGTACGGATAAGTAACGATCGGCTGGAGTCTCTGAGAAACTGATGAATTTTTGAAGGATTCGAAATTTGTTAAATTTCTTTATTAATTTGATGATAATCAATCAACAAATCAGACATATCCAAAAATCTCAAGTTTGACCAAAACTGGCAAACGAGGAGGAGATCATTTTTTCCGCATTCTGACCTAAAAATCGGAACTTTGTTCCTCACATTCAGCTATCATGCGTAAAAATACTTTACTAAGCGAAAGCAGCATTGTAATATATTATCATTACGCACTTTTTTGTGAACCAAAACAAGTCTTTATTATTTTTATAAATACTAATAAATTTTCATTTTGTGAGTTGAATTAACTTATAATGAAGAACAATAGAGACAGGGACTCTAGCCTTTTCTGTATTACCATCTTAATGCTCTGTTTACTGAATCAATCAATTTAATTTATAGATATTCACATATTTTTTTTAGTACTTCAAAACTCATGATTAGAATTGGAATTTATGAAGTTTATATTTTCGTAAAAAGTAAAAAATACAATTATAACGAAGACACTTAAAAATTATTTTTCCTGAAAGTACAAGTGATCTCGAAGCATCTTCGATCGAATCTGGTCTATCGAGTTTCAGAATCAGAGTCCTCCGCAGATCCGAGATAAAAATATTATCGGAACCGATCAATCCCATTCATTTCTCCCTTCCTCCTTTATAATTCTTCATAACCGTAAAAAAATCGTTCTGTCAGGAGCCATGTCCCCTCCGCATTCATCCGGGAGGAGGACGAGAGGACGAACAAAAGAGCGTGACAATTTTTACATCTCGGGTTCGTCGCGATCTCATATTACCCCGCGCGCGGAGACACAAACTCAACTCGTCCTTCTTCTTCTCTCGAGAGCATTGCGAGGATCTCGGATAACCGATCCATCTCCTCGCGAAAAATGCACCGCGAGATGAAATCGCCCGAAAAACGTCTCGTGACAAATGCTCTCGCGTGTGCGGCCTTTGTTCCTGTCGCGGATGGCCGTCGCTTTTACCTGCAGATAAAAACCAACCGGACAAATCGACCCCCTTGTGTTATTACTAACAAAGTCTCGATTCTCAACTAAAATTTTATGGTAGTTTTGTAATAATTTTTTATTAGTTTGAAATTTCTGATCTTTACAAAAATATACCAACAATCACAATAATAAAACAAAAATGGTAGCATTTCATCTATTATTACTTCAGGAGTTGATGTAAATGAATGTATATATTTTTTTTAATTATTGCAACGCTTAGGAATTGTAATCGCGCAGGTAATCTGCAGTTTAAAATAATGAATTTTTCGACAATTAATCTCTTATATTTAATAACTTTCTGAACATTTTTTCTGTGAAAAAGATAATTATTTATCATATAATGCAACTTTTTGGGTGGCTATGGGAACAACAGTAATAAAGTACCTTGCGATGATTTCTATAATTCTGAAAAAATTTGATTATATTCTCTTTTAGCGCGCATTAACAAAAAACTCACTCTTACAATCAAATGGCTATGTATTATAGAATTTCCAAAAAAATTAGTCGAATTTATATACAGCCACTCAAAAATTTCAACGAGCACTTTATTCACAAAACTTTTCAATACAAGATAGTTTATAAATTCTACATGCTTCATACTGTCTAAAAGAATTAGAAACAGTACAAAAAATTACTACTTTTTCTGGAGAAGAAAGTCCTTCTCTGTGAATGTTCAACTTTGACTTTTAAACAAGCTCATTTTCTTGACTATTTTTTCGATAAAAAGTACCCTGCTCGCTGGAAGAAATTAATATTATCTTTGTTCGTAAGCTTCTTATCGCTTCTAAATTTTAAAGGAGTACTTCTTATGCATTAATTAAAATATCTCCAAATTTTTTGAGATTAACAGGACGTTAACGAGCAGTGATAAATAGCAAAAATATCAATTACCGGCATGGTTAAGAACAACAGTCTAGTAATTAACTGGTCAACGATGCACCAAACAGAAAAAAAGGGGATTAACAAGGTAATTATAGATGCACGCAGGAGGAGTGAGACGCGTGGCTCGAGCGCGTGCCTCCAGGTACGACTTAATTGGCATATCAATCCACTCAAAGATCGGTAAAAAAAAAAAAAGAAGAAGAAAGAAAGGAAGAAAAGGGTGTATAAAATCGTATAATCCAGCGGCTTAATAAAGCCAACATCTGCCCCGAGATTACAATTTTTCCGGCGGCTAGCGAGCGAGCAAGTGAGCGAGCGAGAAAGAAAGGAAGGAAGAAAAAGAATACGCCGATTTATCATCGCCCGCTCTCGTACCCTAAACGAGATTAATTCACGCGAGGTGCACCAACGTGAATGGTTGTAAAGAAAGCATCGAGTGTGTCAATAATAAGAATGGCTACATACATAATTATGTGCGGATTAATTTATATGCTTGTGGGACTTCCACAGTACGAACCGAAGTAGAAGGAAATATTCTAAAAAATATCAGCATTTTAAAATTTTGGATTGATAAACAAATATTTAAAGTTTAATTCGATAAAGTCTTAATTTTTAAAGCTAGCATCATTTAAGTAAAATTTTTAAGAATTTTAATGAATTGATCTGATTGAAAATTTATGATTTAAAATAATAAATGTTTATATAAATCATTGAAATAGTAATAATTATGATATTAGAGGAAAAAGTTTTAAGAAAATTTTTTATTTAAATGAAAAAAACTTGAAATTATGATTGTAAAAAAAAATTTTTTCTCGAGAATCCAAACCAATACATCAATGGTAAGCTAAGGATACTAGTAAATGAGTGACAGACGTCAATATTTCAGAAAAAATTTGTCAGACTATTATATAAGGACTCAAAAAGCATGAATTTTTGATCTCAAAACTATCCATTGTTTGCACATATTAATTTTTTAAAAAACCCGCCAATATTTTTATCTAACTCTCAGTCTACTTAGCAGTATCGTCAAAAAATTTTACACGAAAATCGTTGTCGAATGAAACCAACAGATTACTACTTACAGATAAGCCCCTAAGATTGTAATGTAAAAAAGAACAAAGAAATAGAAACCCTTAACTCATTACATAAATGTAATTTACACCTAAAATCTCGAAAATCCAATTAGATCAATCAGTCACGAATTCATGAAGAAATGTATATCCACCCGGGGAATAATTAATTCATCAGGAAGACACAATTACGTGACACCTCTCGGCAGCTAAAACCGTGAGAAAGTGCATTCGACCGAGAGCGCCTCGGCTAAGCGGCTAATCGCGTCGGGCGATTAATTCACGTCCTCAAGTGTCGAGGAGGGAGTGGGGCCTGTATCGATTTATAATAATGTATCCTTGCGCGAGTAATGACTTTATAATAGATTTCACTCCGGACGATTTTTGATTGAAGTTTTTAGGTAGTTTTGCGTTACGTAAGTAACCCCGGGGAATTGAGCAAACTTAAGTTTCTCAATCGGGATTTGTGAATTAAAATTGTTCTGAAAAACTGCTAAAACGGAGAGCCAGACGTTTGTTTCATTAGGGGCAGGTTAATCGACATTTAAGATTTACTGGCATTGGTAAGAAAAAAATGAATGCAATAAACAATCAGAAATTTTTTTGAATTAACAAAATGATTGCAACGATTATAAATGACACAATTAAAAATTTTCTTGAATAATTCTATTTTGTTTATTGAAATAATATTTTTACATATTTTGTTATAAAGAGACCTCACTATCGGTAATTTAGATTTAACTCTGTTTACCGTTTAATATATTATTTTGTATTTAATTGAAGCAGCTCTTATTAACAAAAAATAAAGATTACAATGAATAGATTATTATTGAAAAGAGGTGCTCGGCATGACCACTATTTTATTATTTAACAAAAAAAATTATATACTTACTTTTTATAAAAAGTATGTAATTCAAGTTTCGAATTAAGAACTCTCAATAGATTTGCAATACTTTTTACAAAGATGTACAACTATCCGTAAGTTTATAATTTCAAAGGATTTAATTCAGTAAACAATTTGTTTGAAACTGAAGAGGTTAAAGTTTTAAATTTGACATACATTCAAAATTTTATGGACCAGAATTAATTAATTGCTTAAATTTTTTGAATCCTGCAGCGTAGATTTTGAGCGTTAATTTAAATTTTGCACTTGTTTTAACAAAAATAAAAGTTGGACAGCCTAGAGAATTATTGCTTGGTAGCGTACACAGAAGTCTAAAAAAGCAGCAATCATAGGGTCTCTATTCAAAAGTATAAATAATTTCGAATTCTAGGACCACACATCGAAAATTTTAATCTAAGCCGCGTATTTGAAGTTGTCAGGGGGCGCAACCCGAAGCGTTTACGAGCACGGACGGTACGACGACCCACCGCGCGCTAATAGTGGCGGGCGCGTGCACGCGACCCGGGAAGCAGATTTTTCGATCTGCGTGATGCCCTAGGAAAATCGACCGACGGGTAATTTTAATAATTTCGCCGAGGCGGCGGGCACGTGGGAACTTACGTCGTACAGGTGTTTCGGGGAGGCAAAAATAGTGCCATTTCAATGTCGAAAACTCGTCGAGGGACCGCGCCCTGCCTGCCCCTACTGGCAGCTTGACATGTGTCTTGTACGTAGAGGCGGGTAACAACGGAAAACTTGTGTAAAATAGTCGCATCACCTATAACCGAGCGACTTTTCGACAGATACGGAATCATCGTAGATCCCGCATGATTTTTCGGCTTTGTGTCGTTGTCATGACGTCAAAGTTTTTTTTTTTTTTTTCCAGGCTGTTTGATGATGTTGATTTCATTTTTTTAATGACGTTTACTAACTACTCTTTAAGTTTTATAACAGACTATTAAAGTAGAAGAAGTGAAAAAGCAGAATTCTGTACTTAAATTCAAGAATCTCAGTATCAAGCTTATTATAGATAATTTATAAATATAATTTTTAATAATAATTTTAGCTTTTATACACGTCAGAAAAAAAATCATCTTAGAAGCTTTAGCATTATACACTTTTATTTTAAAATATAAAAAAGTTTAAAATAATTTATATCTTTTATTACCATGAGTACGAATTAATTCAATAACTAATAAAATTTTGTAAAATTTAATAAAAAATAATACATCTCTATAGAACTTTTTGGAGATGATACTTTTCTGTTGTGAGATTTTGAGATGAAGTTTTTCCACACTTTAGTGACGCTCTACGTTTGACATTTTGGTGATTTGAAGCTTATCTGGGTTGGAAATAATCGAACCTTGTCCCTCGGGGAGTTTACAAGTTGGGAACAGCAATAAAAAAAACTACAAGTTGGGAACAAGATAATTTCTGATACTTCTACAAGTTGGGAACACCCTTTTTTCTCGTGCTTCTACAAGTTGGGAACATCCTTATTTCTAGTGCTTATAAATTTATGAACATTAATCAAAAATTATGAATTATTTTTTTTTTCCCTGTGATAAGGGATGTTTTAAAGGATTTTTTTGGTTTATTAGTTGGGCTTACATTTACAAATTTATATATATTTATAAAAAATTTGTTTTTGGGTTATTTGGTATGGGTTCTTGGTTTTATTTTGAATTTCAATATTATTTATCATATCAAATAAAAAACTAGGAGGGTTATTGGTTTTATTTGGAATTTCAATATTATTTATCATATCAAAAAAAATAGGAGGGTTATTATTCATATCAAATAAAAAACTATGAGGGTTATTTAGAATATTAGGTTTTTTTATTGTTAAATATTGTATCCAGGATAACCTATTAGGGTTTGGTATTTTTTTTTTTTTATTCTACAAAGGTAAAATTAGAAGAATTATTTGGAATATATTTTTATTCTTATTTTATTTTATTTTTTCCCTGTAATAAGTGATGTTTTAAAGGGTTATTTTGGTTTATTGGTGGGGCGAACATTGACAAATTTATAAATATTTATAAAAAATTTGTTTAAACACAATTGGATAATTCTTACAGTAATAAAGAATACATATATTTGCTATAGTCAATTTTAAATTTATATTTTATTTTTTTCTATAAAATAATTTGTTCCCCATTTGTAGAAGCACAAGATTTTTGTATGTTCCCAACTTGTATAATCATTGGAATATGGGGTGTTCCCAACTTGTAGAAGCACTGGAAAAAAGGGTGTTCCCAACTTGTAGTTGTTATGGAACTGTTATCAGTTATTTTGTTCCCAACTTGTATTCACCCGTCCCTCGAGCAACCACGGTGTCTATTCACTAAGCGAAAGCGTTGCTCTCTGGACTAATGCTGCCACTAACTATTTTAATAATACAGTCAAATGTAAGCAATACGCTAAAAAGATAAAATAAATTAATGTTTGTTCAACAGTTGATAAAAATTTCTTGTTTACGGTGTAATGGGTAACGATTGTTTTGAACAGAGACTAAACGGTACTATTAATAAATGGTTTAATCCGGAAGAAAAGTTTTGATCGATTAAATCTTTGGATAAAATCAGTAGGCTCGAGTTAAAGAAAAATCCGACAATAAATGATCCCAATAATATAAATATTTTTCCCATAACGAGGGCTATAAGTTCCCTCGCGTATACTCACGTATTAATTCCAACAAATTAGCACGTTAACAAGGGAATATCTAAGCTATCGGTTTAAAAATATTCAAACTGCAGCTTCCACATAAGACCGAGTCGGCGCCCTTCGAACTTTGCAAAGCCGCGGATTCCAGCGGTAAATTAAACGTCGTCTACGCGGCTCGGCGGCGTGCTTCTGGATTCTTTGCAGGTCCTTGTACATTTTCCACTTTCGTCGAGCTCATTTAGCCCCGTTAAGCAGATAAGACTTGCGCGTGGCAATCGTCAAAAGGTATTTATCCGAGGCCGATAAGTAATTTTAGTGCGTATAAGAAGCCGCCGCGCCGCCGCGCCGCGTCATTAATTTAAACGTAATTACAAATGCTACTCGGTGACTGAGAACGCTGGGCTCTTCTTTGAGGTATGGAATTGCGGGGTTATTTATGCTTTATGGATTTTCTACGCAAAGGTATTTGTCGCGTCGTTTAAACGGTACGAGCTTTTAGCCAGAGCGCGGAGAGCGTAACAGTTTTCCGTTTTTAATAATTGAATATTGTGTGTGATATTTCAATGATCTTAATGCGCAGCCGCGCGGTGGGTGGTCGACGAGTGTTACAGATTATTATTTTTTTCTTTTTTTTTCTGGAACTTATTGCATATTGAAACCCTTAATTCAACGTTTTTATCGAGGGCGATATTTTTGTCAATTGGGAGTACGCTGCGAGCAAATATTTTTCATGAAATTGAATTGAAACGTGATATTGAGAATAAAGCTGGTGCATAGAAAATGTTCGTATGAAAAAAAAATTTTTCAAGATTGAATGTTTCATTTAAAAAAAAAATTTTACTTTTTTGTTAGACTCTCAATTTTTCAAAAATTTTATTCACAACACGCCTGTTAAATTGTTAATTCTAGATTATGAATATTGTTCATTAAAAAAAGTATGAGTGCGCATAATGATTTCAAATGAACCATTCTTATCAAAATTTTCATGGCTTTGTAAGTATGAACAAGTGGTGAGTTTATAAATTATTTGCTCTTACATTTTAGTTTCCATATCCTAACTTCACAGTTCAGGTTAGTAAAATTTCTGTAAAGTTTTTCAAAATAATTTCTTCAATTATTTCACGTTTTTGTTTGATTATTCAATAATAATTCTTTTTTGCAGTAATAAACACCATTTAGATTATATTTTACTCAATACTCTGGTTTCGAAATGTATCTTAGATTTTATATGATTACTCTTATCTTCATGACAATAAAAGGACAGGAATTCCATCAGTTGTATTACACCAGAGATGAAAGTACATTGATAAACTGCATTGAAAATAGCAAGTTTTTGAAGATTTTCAAAGACGCTGGAGTTATTAAAAGAATAGCTGAATTCGCTGCTCCAAGGCTTACCGGGAGCATTAACGCAATAGAAATTATGTATAATGTGGCTTCGTTATTGGAAAAAATTCGTCCAAATTTACCATCAACAAGCAGCGGTCAACTTCCCTGGAATAAATTTCAAGATGCCATAAAAAACGCATTAATATACTGCTCTGACGATTATGATTACGTGAGATGTTCTAAATCCAATCACACTGCACACCGGAGGACACTTTTAGAATTTTATGAAACTCCTGACTATGCGTCTGTTCTTAATCACATGTTGGTCGTGTGGCAAGAACCTCTCGAAACCTTGGTTTCTACACCACAAGGTTTTGATTCTCTCAACAGATACTTTGAGGATGCCCAAAGCGCACTCTTATGTGCTTTGAATCGTTACCACAACGATTCTTACATCTTTCGAATCATGGTCAGATCACTGTGGGCAAACAGAGCTGGCGATGAAAACTTTGATTATCTTAAACTTCAATGCTATTGGTTTTTTTATCATTACGATTCGGCTGACAGAAAAATTTACACATGTGGTTGTGCTAAGAAAGACTCACAATTTTTTGAAACCTTAGATGTAGATGACCCACAAGTATCATCTCATGATTTGGTTAATCTTTTAAAAATCCATCTTGCGGTTCGTTCTGGACAAGACGAAAGAGACGTGTACTGTAGATACATAATACACGGTATGGTTACGTCCCAATATTACTTTGAAAGACGAACTGATGAATTTTATCGGATTTTATTTTTCTTTCGGGAACTTATATCACATGGCTTTTTTTATGACGGAGTTGTGATCGGTCAAGATTTTATTAATAGGGTCCCCAGAGAAATTTTAAGGATACTCTACGACGATCTCTACTATGGACGATATTTACTAAATTTAAGAGAACGTCTTTTAGAGAACGTCATAGACTCCGGCAATCCTATTAGAGATAAACTCGAAAGGACCATTCGCCCGCACGAAGAAGACATGCTTTTGCTTATGATTGAATACCCAACAATAACTGGTGTTACGATTGTTAGCAATGCAAAATTATCAACAACGACAGCAGCAGCGACCAATGACATTATTTTTTCAAATATTAAAACGACAAGTGAAAAGCCACAAACTAAGCGAAAAAGAGGAAGACCTTGTAAAAGTTCTAAGGAGAACCATACTGGAAACAAGCGGGTTAAATCATTCCCCAATAGTTGTTGTGAAAAAAATTATGGAAAATCTAAGGCAGTTGACAAGGACTCTATTAAGTCTTGTCTGAAACGGAAATTTAATTACACTATGAAAAAATTCAACGACGAAGCTTTAGCAGTCTGCTCAATGATACAAGCACAGCAGAAAAAAATAATCATGAATAACCCTGAGATGTACGGATACATAAATTACAATGATGAATTCTTTAAATTTCTAGACGATGAAAGTGGATATTTCATTAATATATTAAATCTAATA
Source organism: Encarsia formosa (assembly GCA_038277355.1). Taxonomy (NCBI): domain Eukaryota; kingdom Metazoa; phylum Arthropoda; class Insecta; order Hymenoptera; family Aphelinidae; genus Encarsia; species Encarsia formosa. The sequence continues at coordinate 23,275,606 of CM076184.1, forward strand.
CAAAATTCTATATACTGAAATGAGATAATTTTATCCTTGCTTAAATTAATTTTTAATTATAATTTCTCACTATAAAATTAGTTTTTATTGGACGATCTGTTGTAATTTAAATTTGTACCATATCTTTTTGATATTGAGACTGCATTAAATGAATAAAAAAGATAGTTAAATAAATTAGTTTTTTTCTTTTAGTCTACAACCAAACACAAACCGTTTTTCTTGATATAAAAAAAAAAAAAAAAAAAAAAAAAAACGTTTTAAATTGATTGAATTATTGTAATTTATCTGTGAAGCCGAATATTTTACGATGTGGTGTGTGCATAAAATAATTATTTTATTTTTATAACTTTGAAATGCTTTTGACTCTTTTTAATGGTAAAAACTTCTCCAATAAAAATGCGAGTAAAAATGTAAGAAACTATAGTGATAGAAATCATTTGTCTAATTATAAATTCACAATTATTTCTCAACCAGTCCTCTCAAAGCATTGTCGCAACAACTGTTTTATTCAATATCATTATTCTATAAGTACAAATAAATAAAGAGCAAAACTTTTTCATTACTTATGATAAAAAGTATCTCAAAAACTAATAAAGCACGTCTTAGCTCTTTGTAAATTTTCTAGAAAATTACAAGTAATTCACTGGAATTCAAAAATATCGTTAGTTGTTTAAAAATTTTTGGTTATATTTAGTCACTTGGCATACGTCAGTAAAATTATTTATTCTAGATAAAAAATATTGCTTACCAAGAAAAACGTGAACACGCATAATATTTTGGAATGAAACTTATTGTCAAACTCAAAAATTTACGTGGCTAGAATGAACAGTGAGCTAGTAAGCTCCTAGATTATTTGTCCATACACTTTGGTTTTCATTATACTTCTATAAAAACTTTGAAAAAACAGGTATCTTAAGGTTTTCTTGATAATTCTGTAATTTTCTTCTATTGCAGTAAAAAAATTACATATATACATTGCCCTGAATTTCATTAAATATTTAGATTGCGCAATGCATCTGTGGTTTTATATTTCAACGCTTATCTTTATTGAAATAAAAGGACAAGAATTCAACGAGTTACACTATACCAGAGATGAAGAGACATTGATAAGATGCATTGAAAACAGTCAATTTTTGAATAATGTCAAAAATCTTAGAGAAACAGGAATTATCAAAACCATAGCTAAATTTTCAGCACCAAAACTTACCGGAAACATCAACGCTAGATCAATTATGATGCATGTGACTTCAATGTTGGAAAACGAAATTCGTCCGAATTTACCTTCAACGAGTACTAATGAAATATCTTGGGATAGTTTGCAAGTTGCCATAATAAATGCATTGATGTACTGCTCTGACGATTTCGACTATGCCAGATGTATAAAGTCCAATCATACAGCACATCGCAGGAATCTTCCTAGATTTTTCGGTGAAGCACCCGAATACACATCTATTATCAACCGAATGTATGTTGGATGGCAACAACCTCTAGAAACTTTGATCTCTACACTAGATGGATTTGCTGTACTAAGAAGATTTTTTGAAGAGAGTCAGGAAACACTTGTATGTGCTTTAAATCTGGAAAACGATGATTCAACCATGTTTCGATTAAGAATCAGATCTTTTTTAATGAATAGATTTCGAGGTCGTTTTGACCTTTTAAAATTACAATGCTATTACATGTATTATCATTACGATGCTAGCACTGGAAATGTTTACACATGTGGTTGCGCAAAGAGAGACTCACAATTTTACAATGTTTTTCTAGGTCACGATGAAACAGTTCTCCCGGAAGAATTGAGACATATTTTAAATATTCACCAAGCGGTTCGTCTTGGACGTGATGAACTTGATGTATTTTCTAGGTATGAAAGATATAACATGACTAGATCGCAGTATATGTCAGAAAAACAACTTGATTTATTTGAGCGATTAATGTTTTTCTTCAGAGAATTGATAGCAAATGGTATCTTATATGATGGAGTTATAATTAATCAAGATTTTCTTAATAGAATTCCCAGAGAGATATTAGCAATACTCTATGATGATAACTATTTCGGGCAATACCGTTTAAACTTAAGAGAACGTCTTTTAGAGAACATCATAGACTTCAGCAATCCTATTAGATATAATCTCGAAAGAACCATACGCCCCCATGGAGAAGATATGCTTTTGCTTATGATCGAATACCCAACAATAAGTGGTGTTACGATTGTTAGCGATGCAAAAGTATCAACAACAACAACAACAACAACAACAACAACAACAACAATGGCCAGTGTTGTTACCTATTCAGAATTCAGAACGACCAGTGAGAATCCACGAGCTAAGCGTAAAAGAGGAAGACCTTGTAAAAGTTCTAAGGAAGACTATTCTGGAAATAAGCGGTCCAAATCATTTCCTAACAGTTGCTGTGAAAAAAATAACGGAAATTCTGAATCAATTCATAATCAGTCTATTGAGTCATGCCTTAAGCAACAATTTAACTACACCGTAAAGGATTTAAACGATGAAGCACTCGCTGTCTGTTCATGGATGCATGCTCAACAGAGAAAGAAATCTGTTGATAACGAAGACTGCTACGGATACATTATTTACAACGGAAATTCTTTACAGTCTCCAGAGGTAGAAAGTCTAATTTTGGAAGGATTGAACACTTTACAAATGTCTGAATATTGTTTTTGATTTTTTTGCCCCTAAAGTCAAATTGAATTAATCTATCAATTTACAGAAATCATTAAATTTACAACTAATTTGATTGTTTGATGCTGTGTTAAAAAGAAAACAAATAAAAATAAAAACTTACTAACAAAAATTTTGTTACACTATTCATTTTTTACGATCAAAGCAGTCTACTCAACCCTAAACTGTTACTCATAACATAAAATTAATCAATAAAAAATTTAATTTAATGTTAAAATCATTTTTATTGCAAAGCTACACTGAGACAATCTAGTCAGATAAAGTCATTACATCTCAAACCTTCTCTTTTAATTTTTTATCTTCTATATGAAACAGAAAAAAATTGATATTTATCAACGCAACTGAGGAAACAATCGAGTAATTTCCACATATGTATAATGTGTATCAAGTAAATTAAAAATTTAACGTTGAACTAGAATATTAAAATTTTAGTTTCATAAAATTAAAGAAGTTCTTGAACAAAAACCTCGTAAAATAAAAATTCAAATTAAAAGATAAAATTTGAAACTTCAAACATTTTAAAATCAAATGATTAATTTGTCAAGGCAATCATAAAATATGATAGCTAAAGATGAAATTTTGTACAATAATTTTTTTTTTAATTTTAACTCAAATTAAAAAAAATTTTTCCTATATCAAAGTAAATTCCAGTAATTGCTAGATGACAGAAAAAATTCCGCTTCGAAAAAAAAAGACATTTCCAAAAAATCACTAAATTTCACAAGAATTCATCAAAGAGAAGAAAAAAGAATCAGAAGCCGCTTCTTAACATAATCCGAATGAAAAAACACATAAAGTCGCGGGGACAAAGCTAATAGTCCAACCGGGCGTATGAAATATCAAAGGACACCGCACCGCAACCGATTATTAATTCGCCCGAGCGAGTATCATCAGCGGCATTGGCTGCCGGAGTTTAAGGGACACCTAAGCCTTCTCTCACATACGCACGCAAGAAGAAAAATTACAGTCGAGTGGATTTTGGGCGCGAGTGACACACCGTGTTGGCGACGCTGTCGGGTGGGTTAACTTACTTGAGTTTGAAAATTTTTTTTCTCGAATCTGATATGTGGGTTGACATTTTTGGGATTTTTTATATGCTGGACAGGCTAAAGATTTATTTTGTGATGACAGGTTTATTAAGTGTACCTTCTCTTTTTTTTGGACGCATCGTTTCAAACAACTTTAAAATCTCAAATTTGGTTTTACCAACAAACTAAATAATTCAAGACCACAAATAAAGTCGATATATAAAAATAAAAATAAAAGCGTGATACCCGAGTAAACATTATAATGCGGCTGCCGAAGCCGCGAATTCGGGCCGAGTTTGGCAGCCGAACTTGGACCGAGGTCGGTTGGGGGCGCGGTAGTGATCTCGGTCCGAACTCGGCCGATGGATTACTGTAGGTATTTAAAGGTTATGTTTGTGACGGGGTGAAATAAATAAAGAAACATAAAAATTAAGTTTAATATAATTTATTCACCTGTCCAAAAATATCAAAATACAACAAAATCTCGGAGGGAATTCCGCCGAGAGAAAAGAGATTCTTTATTAGTCGTCCACACTCTACTTACACACACACTCTTTGTTGTCCTTCCTGTTTTCCCGATGAGTGTGCTTACCAACAAGATGTCCACGCGTTGAGTCGGGGATGCTAGGCTGGAACGTCAGTTCCGGTCTCTTCTTATGGCCTGTACGAGGTCGACCCGATCGTCGTCCTGGGCTGCCAAGGTGCGAGTTGCCGGGGTGATGTCCACGTAGAAGGTCCGTCTGAATCTCTCGGTGGTCCTGCCGTCTTGGTCCTACCAGGATGCAGGAAGATACGTCTTCACTCTCTAAAATCCACTTCTTTCCTCTCCGCCACACTTCAACTCGTCATCAACTGTCGTCCTGCAACTCGTCAACTACTCGTCGTCGTCTCCAAACTGCAACTCATCGACCACTCGTCTTTACCACTCAACTGCCACTGCGCCGCGCGGGCCGAAGTCCGGCGTTCGCTGATAGCAGCAATGGCTGCGGCGGCGGTTGAGCCAATCACAACACTCCGTTGGCTTCGAACCTGCTGCCGCCGCTGCTGCTGTCTTCTTTCTTCTTCTGTCGTCCTCGCTCTGTCGCTCTTGCTGCTGTCGTCTTCTGTCACTTTTCTCTATGTTTCGTCGTCCATATTATTTACAATAGAAAAATAACTATTTACACATCTTTATAAATAAGCGACGGGAAACCCCGTCGCATGTTATTATAAAGTATGCACATTATGTTGCTTCTGCTATTTAAAAGAAATAAACAATTTTGTTAGTGAGTGTAAATATAATCCGTAGAATTAGCTGAAACTTGAGATGTAAATATTTGACAAAAAAAGTTTTAGCTATCTGTAACACAAAATGTTTTCTACAGAAAAGAGAAGATTAAATTTAAAAAAAGTAAATCAAAGTAAACGTTTAAAAAAGGAGTCTGATAGCAGTTATTCAGATGAGCAGGAACCTAGAAGTGTTGAAAGTTTTTGTGAATTAAGTCAACCAAGTGAAAATGTGGTAATTGATGAACAAGTTGATCCTACTGAAAATGCTGAGAAAAAATATGAAAAAAGTTTTTCTTCAGTGGCATCTAAGTAAAATTTAATAAACAAATTTAGTATTGCAATGAATTAAAAACTTCATTTTTTTATTCAGTTATAAACAAACTACTAGAAAATTTGGTCTAATAAATGTAGTAGATAATTTTTTATCAAACTTTATCAATGAATTAAATCTTTGTTATCAATTTGTGGAATTAAAAAAAAAACTTCTCAGAATAAAAGTGAGTTGTTATTTATAATAAACCAACTGTATAAATAAAAATTTATTATGATTGTAGTTGAAGGTGTGAAAAGAAAATTGATAGTGTAGTTGCATTCAGAATTAATCAAAAAAAAAAAAAAGTAAAAAAAAAGTCAGATATATATGACAGTAAAAGTTTTGTATTGGCTTGTCAAGGAGCAGTCTGATTTAGCCACCCAAATCTTTCTAACATTGGATCAAATTTACTCATTCGGATGCTTTATAGAGCAAGAGAATAAATTTTAAACTATATAATGAGCAAAAAGTATACCATATTTAACTCAAGATAGTATCCATAGGTACTCGATACCACAACTTAAAGTATTTTATAAAAAAAATATGAAAAATGTATGCTATTTCAAAGTGAATAAGCCCACAAAACTATTTTAGGTGAATTTATTGTGTCAATTTTAGCTTTGTTTGCTTAAATTAGTCTGCACCACCCAACATCATGTAACTGAAACTTATCAAATTTTTTGCATTTTTTTATTTTTTCCAAACAGACACTTCAATGCTTTCAACTGATTCTTTTTAGTTAATATATATAAAAGTTACTTGATTCTTGTTTTTCACACAGGACACAGTAAAATTGATATTTCAAAACATACTTAATTTATATCTAATAGGTTTTAGTCAGTAATTTTAAATGATTTTATTTTTTGTTTACACTTACCTAAATAATTGAAAACTGTTGGTATAGAAAAAAATAATTATCATTTTGAGCATGTTTCATAAAATATTTTTATTAACTTTATTGTATCTTAAGTGAAAAACATGAAACAACTTGGGTAAGTCATAGTTTCAATATAGTGGAAGGTGCAGACTAAGTACGGCTTAAGCAAAAAAGCTAAAACTAACAAAATAAATATAACACAGGTGGTAAAATGATCCTAATAGATTTTCAGTTTTGAAACAGCATGAGTCCTTCATTTTTTATTTATAAAGTACTTTAGATTGTGGTATGAAACCTGTGGATACTATCCGGTGTGAAATATGCTCCACTGTAGTGTATTTAAAATCAATTCTCTTTCTCTGTAGAGAATCTGGCCCATTCTAAAAATATCAAATGTTTTTAGGGATAAAAAGGTAAATTTTCAGCATATTTAAAAAAATTTCGATACCAGTGAGCCAAATATAACCTCAAAAAAATATTGCATTTAGTGTAGTAGAACTAACTTTTGTAATATTTTAGGAATAGCTTCTAAATAATTACTTCTCTCAGGGCTCTAGAAGTAATTATTTATATAAAAATTCAGTTTTTGTATAAGAATATCAATGTATAAATGCACATCGATAAAGTTTATCGTCAGCTAGCTGAGCAGCTTTGCACTGTTCTGCGTTCGGCCGAGTTCGGGCCGAAAGCGTCGCCACGCCCCCCACCGAACTATGGCCGAATTCGGCAGCACTTCGGCTAGTTCGGATACGAATTCAGGCCGAAGTAACGCCGAATCATTATGTTTGCTCGGGTATTTAACTATTTGAAAATTTGAAAAATACTTTGTATTACTGATGAAAAATTTTAAGTATTTATCTCTGAAGGTCATAAAGCCAATTGAGCTTTTTAAAATGGTTAAAAGTCCTCAGAATAAAACTAATTGAGCAAATGACTACTTTTTATTTATAGATTAAAGTTAAACAAACAAAGACAACTATTATTTTTAAATTGTTAGTTCTTTTCTAACTTTTTAATAGTTGTTAATTAATTTAGAGTTATAAGTATTTATAATCATTTGCGACGAACAGTAATGATATGTCAATAGAGACGTAAATGTTGAGTAGAGTAAAAAAAAGTATGTGTACACACAAAATTTGAATCGGAATGTTTTATCTGAATTAAAAATTTTCATCGCAAGGAAACGTGAACGACTTAAAACTTCTGGACTGTTCGTTTTCATTTTTTAGTTTCAATCAGCAACTTTCAATGCTATTAAGTGGTCGGCTTCAATAAAATTTTTAGGTACTTTTTACTTTTTTATCTAGTTTATGAAGTCGAAGATTTTTTTTCATTGTACTATCATTATCATCATAATACTTTAATACAATGTCTACAAAAGACATTTCATCTGTAATGATTATTTTTAATCAATTAAATTTTCATTTTTCTTTACAGAAAATTGTGTCCTCACAATGTATTTAATGTTTCTTATCACAGCAACTATTTTTGTTGTTAGTGTAACTGGACAAGATTTCAATCAGTTGTACTATACCAGAGATCAAGAAACTTTGATTAATTGCATTGAGAACAGTAGATTTCTCGAGAGTATAAAAAACAGCGGAGGTACGGACATTGTTAAAAAAATTGCCGAATTCGTAGCACCAAGGCTCACTGGGAACATTAATGCAAGAGCAATCATGATGGATACTGTCATGTCATTACAAAACGAGATAATTCAACATCTTCCTTCTACCAGTACTAATGAAATAACTTGGGATTATCTTCAAATTCCAATAATAAACGCTCTAATTTACTGCTCCGATGATTATTTCTACAAAAGATGTTCAGACTCAAATCATATAGCTCACCGCAGAAATCTTCCAAATTTTTACGGCGAGTTTCCTTATTTTACATCGATTCTAAACCATATGTTAGTAGACTGGCAAGAGTCTCTCAGAGTTATGGTATCCACAACAAATGGATTTGCTGTGCTGAAAAGTTACTTTCAAGATTCTCAAACTGCTCTCGGGTGTGCTTTGATGTACTGCGAAAACGGTTTCCATGTATTTAGAGCCATAATCAGAGCACTATTTGCAAAAAGAGCTCAAGGTAAGTTTGATCTTCTCAAAGTTCAATGTTATTACATGTTTTATCATTACAACGCCAGTGATGGAAGTATTTACACGTGTGGTTGTGCAAAAAAAGATTACCAGTTTCTTAAAGTTCCGTTCGTACACAACCCATACGTACTACCTAATGATTTAAATGATATTTTGAATGTTCACCGTGCTATTCGCCCTGGTCACGATGAAAGCGATGTGTTCTCTGCGTACGTAAGATATGGTATGAAAAGCTCGGACTATTACTTCGAAAGACAGATCGATCAATTTTATAGAATTTCATTTTTCTTTCGAGAGTTAATAGCTCATGATATTTTGAATGATCATGTATTGATTGATCAAGATTTTATAAACAGAATTCCTAAAGAAATACTAGAAATACTTGAAAACGATGCTTATTACAGTAGATATCTTTTAAACTTGCGAAGACGTCTTCTAGAAAACATTAGAGATATAACAAATCCTATAAGACAAAATCTCGAGGAAACTATTCGTCCTTACGAAGAAGATATGATTGTTCTCATGAATCAATATCCAAGTATCAGTGGAGTTACCATTCGCAGCTCTACAATGACGACTGCAACAACTAGTACCACGACAACAATTAGAACCACGACCAAGCAGCCCAAACCTAAGCGTAAAACAGAAAACATTTGTAAAAATTTTAATACTGTTGGAAATAAGAAATTTAAATCGTTTCCTGAAATTTGCTGCGAAAAAAATATAGGAAAGTCGGGAACTATAGACAAGGATTCTATTAAAACATGCTTAAAACAAAAATTTAATTATAAAGTTAAAGATTTGAATGACGTAACTTTTGCTGTTTGTTCTTTAATTCATGAGCAACAGCGAAAGAAAATAAAAATTAATCGTAAGTGCTTTGGGCACGTTACATACAACGAGTTTGAGGGTAACTACCCATTTTTGGACGGAGAAATCGAATCTTTAACGAAACTTTTAGATGGTTTAAAAAATTCTGTACATTGTTCTGAATCGGCATTGTTCTAAATTGTGTTTTTAATTTAAATTTTCAAACTATTAATAACCTTTAACGTTACGATAATTGCACCGAGACTGAGCTCAAATTAATAAGCTGAAAAATTCTACGAAGAGAGTTTCAGCTTTGATAGAATATATATGATTGTCTATATCATATACTTGTTTGTATAATGATTTGTCAAATTCATTTCATTCACTTAATAAATGAAATATTAATTGATACTGGTTTTTATAATTTATTTTGTGTACTTACACTGATAGGTTAGCTCAAATTTAAACTATTCCACTCTAAGTTAGAATTGGCAAAAATTGATAAAATTCAAATTTTTTAACAACAATTTTATTGTAGTAATTGTTGTTAAAATTTATGATGATAAAATTTTTTTTATAAAAATTTTAGTTCATTTGTAATTTTAAAACTGCTAGTATAGTTATAACTTGAATTAGTATCTTAACCCATTACCGCCCATGGAAAAATCCAAAGTGATATAAAAAAACCAACTGTTGGAAAACCTGTCTCATGAAAAAATAGTAGATACGTGTTTTTTCTTTTTTCAATTTTCATTGTTTAAACATTATTTATTTAAACAAATTCGTAAAAAAATTTAAATTTTTATAAACTTATAACGGCATTCGACTCTTTGACCAAAAATAAGGCGAAAGTCATCCAAGTAATTTTTTGATCAGACGCTTAGATCTTTTGCTACGAGCGCTCAAACATGTGAAAAACTCGTTTTATAGTGGTGAGCTCCGAGCAGTGTTGCCGATCCCGGCCCCAGTGGTACCGCGAAATTTGAAAATCTTCCGGCAATGATCAGGCAAACGAAAAACACACTAAACCTTGAGCGGACGAGTTCAATAATTAAATAAATGGTAAAATAAATAAATTTATGAAAACTCAATAACGCTGGGCGTTTGAGTTTTTTTAACTAACTAATTAAAAATAGAATAAATAAATAAACCCCAAGCTAGATAACCCAAAAATCCTGGACGATCAAACTTTTTTATAAAATTTTAAAAATAAATAAATAAATTATCCCCCAAGCTCTAAACCCACAATACCCTGGTCGTAGGAGGTTAATTTTTTGATAAATTAATATAAATAAAAAAATAATACTCCAAGCTATAAACTCACGAAACCCTGGGCATCAAAGTTAAATTATTAAATGATATTATTATAAATGAATAAATAATCCCACAAACTCTAAACCCAGAATACCCTGGGCGTCCAAGTTAAATTTTTAATTATAATTATTATAAATACATAATCCCCCAAGCTGTAAACCAACAAAACCCTGGGCATCCGAGTTGAATTTATGAATAAATTATTATGAATAAATAAATAATCCCCCAAGCTGAGACCCACAAAACCCTGAGCATCCGGGTTGAATTTATAAATAAATTATTATGAATAAATGAATAATCCCCCAAGCTTAAAACTCACAAACGCTGGGCGTCCGAGTTCCATTTTTAAATATTATTATTATAAATATAGTATATTATTAAATATTATTATTATAAATATAGTATATTATTAAATATTATTATTATAAATATAGTATATTATTAAATATAGTATCCCAGAGGGACTAAAGTTCGCAGTGGAGGCCCGCTGTCATTGCAGCCCGAGACGAAGTCGAGGACTGCCAATACCTGGGCCTCCTCAGCAAACTTTAGTCTTGATGAATATATGCATGCTCTTTTTTAAAGTCCGTTGATCACAAAAAATAACTTGATTTCCTCCGATTAAAGCCAAAAGAACGAGATGTACTCCCGAAGCGCCAGCGGCCGACACGCAGCCAGCTGCCATGTTGCGGCCCAAGCGCTAGCAAGGGCATGCAGCGGCCGAGGGCCCGAGTTCAACAAAAAAGCTGATAGGCTACCCCCTAAGCTCTAAGCCCCAAAAACCCTGGGCGCCCGAGTTCAATAAAGAAGCTGATAGGCTACCCCCCAAGCTTTAAGCCCCCAAAACCCTGGGAGCCTGAGTTCAACAAAGAAGCTGATAGGCTACTCCCCATGCTCTAATCCCCAAAGCCCCTGGGCGGCCGAGTTCAACAAAAGAACTAATCGGCTTTGCCCCAAGCTTTGGACCCTCAAAACACTGGGCGCCCGAGTTCAACAAAATAGCTGATTGGCTAGCCCCCAAGCTCTAATCCCCCAAAACCCTGGGAGCCCGAGTTCAACAAAAAAGCTGATTGGCTACCCCCCAAGGTCTAAGCTCCCAAAACGCTGTGTCCCCGATTTCTAAAAAAAGCTGATCGGCTAGCCCTCAAGCTCTAAGCCCCCAAAACCCTGGGAAACCGAGTTCAACAAAATAACTGATCGGCTATCCCCCAAACTCTGAGCTCCCAAGCCCTGGGTGCCCGAGTTCAATAAAACAAACTGATCAGTTGGAGGTTTGGAGCTTGGGGGGTAGCCAATCAACTATTTGTTGAACTCGGGCTCCCATGGCTTTAGGGGCTTAGAGCTTGGGAGGAAACCAATCAGCTTTTTTGTTGAATTCGGGCTCCCAGGGTTTGAAGGGCTTAGAGCTTGGGGGGAACCGATCAGCTTTTTTGTTGAGCTCGGGCTCCCAGGGTTTTGGGGGCTTAGATCTTGGGGGGTAGCCGATCAGCTTTTTTGTTGAACTCGGGCTCTCAGGGTTTTCGAGGCTTAGAGCTTGGGGGGAAGCCAATCAGTTTTTTTGTTGAACTCGGACTCCCAGGGTTTGAAGGGCTTAGAGCTTGGAGGATAGTTGATCAGTTCATTTGTTGATTTCGGGTGCTCTGGGTTTTGGGGGCATAGAGTTTGGGAGATAGCTGATCAGTTTTTCTTTTGAACTTGGGGACACAAAGTATTGGGGGGTTAGAGCTCGGGAGGTAGCCAATCAGCGTTTTTGTTGAACTCGGGCTCCTAGGGTTTTTGGGGATTAGAGCTTGGGGGGTAGCCAATCAGCTTTTTTGTTGAACTCGAGCGCCCAGGGTTTTGGGGTTTCATAGCTTGGGGGATTATTTATTTATAATAATTACAAATTTAACTCTGACGCCCAGGGTTTCGTGGGCTTAGAGCTTGGGGGATTATTATTTATTTATAATAATAATATTTAAAAATCGAACTCGGATGCCCAGCGTTTGTGGGTTTTAAGCTTAGGGGATTATTCATTTATTCATAATAATTTATTTATAAATTCAACTCGGATGCTCAGGGTTTTGTGGGTTTACAGCTTGGAGGATTATTTATTTATAATAATTATAATTTAAAATTTAACTTGGACGCCCAGGGTTTTGTGGGTTGAGAGCTTGTGGGATTATTTATTTATTTATAATAATAATATTCAAAAATTGAACTTGGACGCCCATCGTTTTGTGGTTTTTAAGCTTGAGGGATTATTTATTTATTCATAATAATTTATTTATAAATTCAACTCGGATTCCCAGGGTTTTGTTGGTTTACAGCTTGGGGGATTATGTATTTATAATAATTATAATTAAAAATTTAACTCGGACGCCCAGGGTATTGTGGGTTTAGAGCTTCTGGGATTATTTATTTATTTATAATAATAATATTCAATAATTTAACTTTGATGCCCAGGGTTTCGTGGGTTTATAGCTTGAGGGATTTTTTTTTTATTTATATTCATTCATCAAAAAATTAACCTCCTACGCCCAGGGTATTGTGGGTTATCTAGCTTGGGGTTTATTTATTTATTCTATTTTTAATTAGTTAGTTAAAAAAACTCAAACGCCCAGCGTTATTGGGTTGTCATAAATTTATTTATTTTACCATTTATTTAATTATTGAACTCGGCCGCTCAAGGTATTGTGTGTTTTTCGTTTGCCTGATCATTGCCGGAAGATTTTCAAATTTCGCGGTACCACTGGGGCCGGGATCGGCAACACTGGCTCCGAGGCGCCGCACCGAAGATACACTTTTACGAGTCAGAGCTCACCACTATAAAACCATATTTTTACATGTTTGAGCGCTCGTAGCAAAAGATCTAAGCGTCTGATCAAAAAATTACTAAGATAACTTTCGCCTTATTTTTGGTCAAAGAATCGAATGCCGTTATAAGTTTATAAAAATTTAAATTTTTTTACGAATTTGTTTAAATAAATAATGTTTAAATAATGAAAATTGAAAAAAGAAAAAATACGTATGTACTATTTTTTCATGAGACAGGCTTTCCAACAGTTAGTTTTTATATAACACTTTTGATTTTTCCATGGGCGGTAATGGGTTAAACAGGTGTTTTTTTTTTTTTTCTCAATTTACATAACAGAAGGTATTGCAGTTAGCCTTGCTAATGATTGTGTCAATATTAATATACATATTTTAAGATCTTTCAATTTAAAGCATTTTTAATTTATTTTCTTTGAGAAATTTTTAATAATTAACTGTAAGCTGCGCGTGTAAAAAGGCAACTGATAAAATGTTTCAAACTTCTGTACTATATCTTATACAAAATGAAATTCTGAATTTAAAACTGTTTGTTTTTTATTTTTTACTTCTATTATTTCAAAAAAAAAAATTTTAATAATTTAATATTAGAAAAAAGTTTATGATCTCTTGAAAACTAATTTTGGTTTTTTTATTTTTAAATAAAATAAAAAGCCTTCAAGTGGCAAAATAAAATAATTAATTACGTTTTAAATAGCTTTATTTAAAACATAATTAATTTTTAAACTATTCAAAAGACTTTCTTTTAGTAAAAAAAAAAAGAAAAAGCGATTTTCATTATAAATTATAAAAAGAAATTTTGTATCTACCGTGAATTACTTTTATTTTTTCTCAGTAATTTTTCATAACTTTTTACTTTAAGGACAACTAAATCCTTTTATATACGCACCATAGTTTTTTCAGCCCAATTTCATCAGGTCTGTTTGCTCAACGTTACGCAACGATTCTCAAAAACAGTAAAAAGTACAAAAAAAAAAAAGGAAGAAGCTACGATTATCAACAAATATCTTCAGGCCACGAACCGCACGCCCGGTAAATCGGGTGCAGGCCCTCGGGGTGTTCCCACCGTTTTGCCTCGCGGACTCGTGAGTACCTGCAGTTCCTCCGAGGGAAGAACGAATTCATTGAGCGGGGAAATAAAACGCGTCAAGATGGGCACTTATTGACAAAAAAAGAGGGGGCAGCGCCGGTTGCCCTCTGGGAATCGCGTGCGACCTTCCGTTCGGATCGTTATGGATTTGGGAGGAAAAAATCTTCCGGTCATTTAGAGCGCTTCGGGGAAATTTTTTCGTCGTAAAGATTCGCCCCGTGGGAAGTGAAAACAAAAGTGATTATCGCTGGCACGCGCGCCCTCAAGGATGTTGCTTATTGCCGCTGCCTCTATCATCAAGATTCGGGTAGCGGTCGAAAAAAATTTTATTATAAAAAAAGATTTGTTACCGAAATTTACGAGTTATAAATTCGTGACCTAAAATAAAAAGCTTTTAAACTAATATGAAAAAACCAACGATTCATTAAAAAATAAAAGATGTTTTTATTAATAGTTTTTTTTTTTTTTTTTTTGAAAATAATTGGATAAATTGATAAACTGTGAAATATTGATGATCTATTGTTTAAATAACTTTTAAAATATGTTAGTTGCTTCAAAGTCTACTTTTGAAAAACCTTGGATCCCCCAAAATTCTTAGGTCGAGTTACATGTATAAAAGAAATAAAAATTTTTCTTTTTCGAGAATGAAGTTTTTTATTACAATTTTCGGAAAAACGGTAGAATAATTTTGTTTTTTAATAAATATTTTCAAACTTTTCAGTTCTGTCAATATTGATTGTTATAGTTTAAGACTTGAAAAACTATCTATTTTATTCACAGTTTAAAATTCACCTTTGTAATGCCATAGATTTTAATTTATGAAATTGTTTAACTTTTAATTTTACAATTTGCAGCTCAAATTAAAAATATATTACAAATAAAACTTCAAAGTCAAAATGTGTTGAATTTCAGGAAGTCCTACACTGTCAGTGGTAAAAAAAGATAGCTTTTATTGCATATAACATTATAAATATACATTAAACACTTAAAAGTTCTATTGAAAATGTTTTCATGAGAAATGACGATTCATCCGCAAGGTATAAAAATTGTTCACAATTTTGACTGCTAGTAAAGTATCCCCAGTAATGCTTGAGATTTTGAATTTTTTGTTTCCGTCGTTTGGTATGAACTTTGTAACAGGTAGCAAAAACTTGATCGTTTAAATTTTCAACGGAATAATTAAAATTTTTTTTCAAACACGATTGAATGTATTTTTTATCCATTAATTTTCCACTTTTACTTTCACAGCAGCTATCGGGAAAAGACTTGAACCGCTTATTTCCAAATCTGTGTCCTTCTAGATCTTTACTAACCTTTTCTTTTTTACGTTTACGATCCGGCTTTGCACTCGTGGTTCTGACAGTAGTTGTAGTTGTAATAGTAGTAGTTGTACTTTTCACAATTTCTTCAAAATTTTTCAGTACAGCACCAAACAGTAAAATTAAATTTTCTTCGTGAGGTCGAGCTGTTTGCAAGAGATTTTGTCTATTGATATCATTAGTATCATCAACTACGGTCAACAGTCGATTTCGCAGGTTTAAAAGATAGTTTCGGTAAGTATCGTCATTGTACACTATTGCTTGCAAATTTAGAGGCACTAAGGTAATTGGAATATCATCTTCATAGATATCATCTTCATCGGTCCATATGTTTCTTAACCTAAGTTCTTGAAAAAAGAACAGAATTCGGAAGAACTGATCTATGTGGATTTCTAAATAATATTCATCGCTGGTCATACCACTTGAGTCGTATCTAGCGAAAAAGTCAATTTCACCCTGACTGGGTCGATCCGCTCGATGGATGTTCAAAATTCTTTCAATGTCCTGTCTCAGTATTGGTGGATTTTCAAGGTTAGTATAACGAGTATTAGCATGCTTATTAACACAACCGCACGTGTGAGGAACTCTGTCATTCAAAGTGTAGTAGTGGAAAAAATAGGGACACTCAATGTTGTTAAAATCAAAGTACTGCTGAGCTCTCATTGACCAGAACAATCTAATCAAATATCTAAACAAGTGAGAGTTACCATCGTAGCTTAGAGCATTGACGAGCGCTCTCTGAGCATCTTCAGCATATCTTCTGAGCAATGCGCGCCTTTCTCTCGTGCTGATCATGATCTCCAGTTTTTCCGGCCAATCGACCAGTATGAAATCTAGAACAGTAGCTAAATCAGTAGGTTCGTCTGGAAACTTCATAAGGTCCTGACGGTTCCACGTATGATTGGACTGCGAACATCTTCTGCGAACGTAATCCTCAGAGCAATGGACTAGTGTATTTTCTATTGCATCCTGCAGTGAGCTCCAAGACAAGGCATCGTGGCTTGTTGAAGGTATATTTTGAAGTATCTTGCCTAGATTATTTACAATTTCTCTAGGGTTGATGTTTTTGATGAGTTCTGGCACTGCAAATTCAGAGACAGTTTCAGCTAATCCAATTATTTTTGTATTATTTACATTTTTCAGAAAGTTGCTGTTTTCAATGCAGTTTGACAGTGCTTTTTCATCTCTGGTGAAATGCAACCCTTCCAAACTTTCAGTGTCTGCTGCAGCAAAAAGAACTGCGGCTAAAAAATATTGCAAATTCATAGTGAGAAAAACGAGAAAACTAATCAAATTAAATCGAAAGATTAAGAACAGTCTGAAAAAAAAATTATCTTCTGGAAGAAGGCAATAAAAAATTCACAACGAAGAGAAATTACTGATTAAAGCTCAAGAAACAGGACGTGATTATCAGCTACGATAATATTTGACTCAGATAAGAACGAGACGCTTCTTATTATTTTTGAATAAAAACTTTCACATGGCTGTCATTTTTTATTTGAATTACATTAATAATTATTAAGAACAATTTAAATAATTTCTGAGACTCTAAAGTCCAAAGTCTTTAGAAAAAATATGCAAACGACAGTCTCGTCTCGCGATTCATCACCCTTTTTTTCTTATTCTTCAACAAGAAAAAGTTCGTCCATTTAAAATTCATATTACTTACGCCTAATATTTATCACGTTCCTCCTCTCCTCCCTAATGTTGCTATCAAGCCAAAAAAAGAAAAAACTGCCTCGGTCATAATCATCCATTCGGAAAAAAAACTCGCTTCCACCCCAGCGAGAAAAAGCACAACCCTTTTTTCCCTCCCTCCCAGGGGGATTCTCGTTCGTCATAAAGCTGGTCCGATTAAGACGTCGTTGCCTTTTAAAAATGCATGCAATTAGTCGGAGCGCCCCCCGTATTACGTAAGGAAAATATGAAGGCGCGCGCGGTGACAAACTTACGAGCTCGAGGTACGGCCGTTAATATTGGATTTACGGTCCGCACCCCGCGAGTCGTAACTCGATTTCGGGCGTGCTTGATTTAGCAGTAAGGGCTGCGAGTTCCCCCCTTTCCATTTTTTCAATCTTCTCGAACTGTAGGATTACAAACTCAAGCTGCGGGTTTTTTAGAATCAAGTTTTAGCCAAACAAAGCGACCTGATGCCCGAGCGATAAGAGAGCAGGTACGTACTTACGTATCTAAGAATAATCTGCGTCAATCGAAATGAGCGCGCGAGCGGCATTGTCGAGGAAAGGAAAGGACAATGCGAGGACAAAAAACTCCCCGATATGCAACGTAGCATAAATATTTATGAACGCGCTCGATATTAACGATAACGATAAAAAGACACGCGCTGGAATGCGTGATGGATTGGGAAAAATACACACAATGGGGTAAATATATATAAACGTCAATGCTACTACGACTGCCGGAGTTTATTTCATTAATCATAGGCTAAAGCTGGCGCGTTACTTCGTTACGATATAGACACGCAATTATGCAAGTCGCGCCGCGTGTGTCACTGAGAGCGGGTGTAAGGAGCGAGAGAAAGGCTTGTGCATCTTTATCGAAGGTCCCCTTCAAAACGTAACTCGGTCGATCGATCGATCTTTTGGTAAAGGCGCGGAAGTGACGAAACAACGAGGTCTTATAAATAAATGATGAAATTCTTGCGTAGTGGCGGCCTGACTTTAACAAATATAAATATTTGTTAAAATCATTTTCCTTGGAGCTCATGCTCCTTAGAAAAAAAGAGAGGGGGAATGGAATAGCTGTTTGGAAACCTTGTTAAAATCATTTTCTTTGGAGCTCATACTCCCTCAAAAAAAGCAAGGGAGAATGGAACAGCTGTTTGGATAACGAGCCCTAATCATTTTCCTAGGACCTCATCCTCCTTTAAAGCTGTTTGGAAACCTTGCCGAAATAATTTTCCTTGGACCTCATCCTCCTTTAAAGCTGTTTCAAAAAAATATTTGTGACATTTAATTAAAAATTTAATTAGTTATAATATTTTAGAATAATGATTCATATTTATTCTTACAGAAATTCTGTATTTTATTTAATATTTTATGTATTTAGAGAATAAACAACAATTATTTTTAAAAAATTTGTCAAATTATTGAGACCGAAACTAAAACCGAGACCGAGACTAAAAACCGAGCCCACTCTTTCACTTCACATAGCCCATGTAAATATAAATCACCTATCCGCTCACTACTCTGAACTAAAATACAAAATCATTGGCGAGAACTACGACATTATCGCCCTAACTGAAACCTTTATCCCACATGATACACCCGTTCACATGTACACCATACCAGGCTACACACTTCTTCACCACGATCGCTTTGGAAGGCCTGGAGGAGGCGTAGCTATCTACCTCCGCTCTCACTTCAAAGCCGAACAAATAGCGAAATCACCCGTTACTACCCAAACTCACCCCGAATTCTTAGCACTATCCATAAAACTGAAAAACAAAAACCTTTTATTTGCAGTTGTCTACCGCCCCCCAAAATCACCCCTCCCCACCAACTTTTTCAACTCTATCACCCCCCACATACCTCTTCACGATGAAGTAGTCATAACTGGCGACTTCAACATTGATATGACCAAAACTGACTTCTCCTCCACCTTTCTAAATAACCTAATCGAGGAAAACCGTCTTACTCTTGTTAGCAAATAACCCACCCATCACCTTCTATGGCACGATGGATCCACTCACCACACCTGCCTCGACCTCTTTATCACCCGCTCAACAAACAACATTTCTTTCTCCCAATCCGACACCCCGTTTACACCAGGTCATGACCTCATTTCTTTAAAGTTAAATATGCAACCCCCCTCCCGCCCCACGAAAACCTTAACCACGCGCAACCTCAAGAAAATTGATCTCCCCACATTACAAAATATCTTACAAACAAAACTCACTGAAATCTTTCCCCCACCCCCACGCCTTGTGAATTGCAGCATTACCTCACCCTGTCCTTCACCCTTAAACCGAGACCGAGACCGAGACCGAGACCAGAAAATTTTTTCGAGACCGAGATCGAGACCATCCAAAGTCTCGTCAGTCTCGGTCTCGAACAGCCCTAGCTGTTTGGAGACCTTGCCAATATCATTTTCCTTGGATCTCATGCTCCTTTAAAGCTGTTTGGAAAACTTGCCAAAGTCATTTTCCTTGGACCTCATCCTCCTTTAAAGTTGTTTGGAAACCTGATGATAAAAACCTGAGATGGCAGACTGTAGTGATTGATTGATAGATATTTTCTATTCAATGTACATTAGTTCGCACAAAATTTTTAATTAGATTAATTAGAATGAAAAATTAAAATAGTAACAATGTACACAAAATTTGAAATACTATAATGTGTAAACAACTTGTGTGTATATATAAAATCTCCGAAACGTAAATGTACTTTAGTCGATATTAGTCGTCTGATTATGGTGCTGTGCACCGAAACAATTGTTACGACAATTTTATAAATTCAGTATTAAATAAAAAGTGAAAATTTTAACACTTCTTAACGTGTTATTTATTTATTTTAAATACTATAATGCTGTATAGCATATTGAAAATTGTCTAAAGTTCTAGATACATTTTGACAATGCATTTTTTAAATAATTTAATAATAATTTGCAAATTAAATTAAATTTTCAACTCCAAATCGTGGTATTGAAGCAAAAATTTGTAAAAAAAATTAATGAAAACCTACCCAACATAGGAAACAGTAACTAATCTTTGCCCATTGTCTGTGCCAGTGACTTTCGGATGCGCCGTTGACGGTAAACCAGCCCGAAACATCAAACAATTCTTGCGCCAAACCCCATCCCGATCGAAAAAAAAGTTTCCTCGACAAAGTGCGAATTTTCTTCGCCGATAAATCCCTGGAGATAACGGTGTCTCCAGGGCCATTAATCATAGCAGTTTAAATAATAAGCTCCTCGACCTCGGTCTTAAACGCACACACACAATTCGTCACGAAATCATCCTCCGGGAGTTATCAGATTTCCCCGCAGCAGCAGAGTCACGCAGAGGAGGAGCGAGGTATTCCGTTGGTTCGATTAAAATCTCGCGTCAGTCAAGCCAGCGGCGGCAGCGGCGCTGAAAAATCGGACGACGGAAGAGTCCCGGCCTCGCATGAATCACCCGGGCTCGGGACAGCTGTCCGGAGTGTCACCGCGTGGGTGCTAAGTAACCCGGCCGCGCCGCGTCTTCGTTTACCCGGGGAATTGTCGTGTGTCCACGCGCGCGCAGCCGGGGGATAGAGTTACGGAGATCCTTTTTGCGTGTCGCGAGACGAAGCTGGAGGAGGAGGAAAGGGATTTTTTGTCGCGGCTGACGGAGTTATTGAAATTTACCGGTGGTAACTTTGTTTGTCTAATGGACTGCTGGTTTTCCTTGAACTTTACCGGTTGTCTAAATGGTCTGTGGTTGGATTTTGATATTAAATTATTTGAATTGTTAATGCAATAGGGTAATGAATTTTTTTTTCAAGGGGATCTTCATTTATTTGACTAAACTAAGGAGTCTGTACAAAAATTAGTTTGTTACAAAAGATAAGATGTATCAAACTCTCTTGATGGTTTGCTTTTTCTGTGAAGACATATTAAAATTTGAGTTAAACCTATAACTAGCTAACAATTTACATTTTAACTTTAATCACAAATTTTTTTGTGTTTTTTTTTATAATAAAAATAAAGTTTTTTAAATTATACCCTCAAAAATTTATATTTTATCTCGGTATTTTTTAGAAACGTTGATGGCTTGGTGAGTCGAGTGCGTGCCTTGAAGTTTGAAAGTATTGGGATCGAATCCCGCTATGACGCTTGAATTTTACTCGGAATTTTACGAACACATAATTGTTTTTAATCACGTAAAAAAACAAATAAATGTAAAATTAATCGTGATAAACGAAAAAAAAAATTTATTTCCTTCATTTTTCTTTCAAATTTTTTTTTTTTTTTTAATAGATGGGATCATATAAAAAAAATTTTAAAGTTTATACATTACACTAATATTTGAACTAATTGTTACTAATAGTCGTAATGTGCACAGTAAAATTAAAAAATTCAATTTAAAAATAAAAATAATTAAATATTTCCACGCTTATTTATCTTTTTAATCGACTTTTTAAATTAACCCAAACTTAGATAAATTTATTTGATTAATAAAGCAGAAAAATATTTATTTAAAATACAATGACAGTGATAACCACGCAAAAAATAAAAATCGGCTTCGAAATTTAAATGTCATTGTTACCTAAGCAAGTAAATATTTACAAATTTAGAAATCATATGATTGATGATTTACAAGAAACCTTAAAAATCGGAAGGATTGCCACGCGAAAGCGAGAGGAGGATTTTATCCCTGGGGTATATAAATTTAACTTTCATTCTCAATGAATTATTGAAACAGTAGATGATCATTTGAAATTTTACAAATTGTCATGTTGCATTCGGCTGAGACTCGACTCGACTTACGCAACCTCGGGCTTTTATTTTCCGTGGGACCCAGCTGTATACCACCAATAATGACATCATTATGAAAAGTCATCCTTTCTCGAATATCCTTTATACCTCTTTTATTATTTTATTTCTATCGATTTAAAAGCCTCTCTCGGATCAAGATGACTCTTATATTATAAAAATAGTCGTGACTTTGTTTGATTTCTGCGAAAAATATACATTTTATACTCTCAAGGTTCACGTTCTAGAAAAAATTTTTATCAAAGATCTTGCAGAGAGAAAAACTGTGATTACCTGTGTAGAGTCAACTATTTTTATATAATTTTATGAGTATTTTAAATTATTAGTATTGTTAGTAAAAATAGAATTTAAATAAACAACGGATGTAAACAGGATTTGCATAGAAATGTATACCTACATACATTTCGGCTGAAAAATATCAAAATTTATTTATTTATTTATTTATTTAACATCATCAACGGACATTAATGTCCTTTAAAATTGATTTGATTTTAAAAGAAACTTATTAATAAAGTATTATATGTGAGTTACAAAGACTAATTTTAGTTCTTCCGTTCCAGTGATTTTGATAATCGTATAGTACATTGATACATGCTTTTACGTAATAAAATGAACTTTCTTAAAAATGGGACACTAAAAATAAAATGTAAGTTTCACTTGTAATATAGTAAATGGATCACATCCCTGCTAGAAGTTTCAACAGAACGTCTGGGGTGCTCGCCAGATAGTGGGCAGAAAATTCTGTCGAGCTTATTATTTTATGTATATGTCTATATATATACATATATGTATATGTACCTAGATGCGTTGATGAGAGGTTAGTTTACAAATCGGAGCAGCAGCATGCAGCTCCGATGTTGCAAAATTGATAAAAAATAATCAAATAATTTTGTAGAAATATAATTTTAATTTTTAATCGATGAATTATGCTTGCTGTTTGAAAATCCTAACCTCTCCCTGCTGTATAGCCACACGTACAATGGACTTGAACAAATTTTTTTTCTTTTGCTAAATATTTTAACACCTATGGAGTCAGGGCAGTGACCTAGCGCATAGGATAGCGATTACAACCTGGAGATGATTTCCCCAGGAAGTTTTGACTCCGGAGAGGCCAGGGCGTATACCTGGTGCACCTGGTGATACTTACGCCAGGGAGATGATTTCCTCAGGAAGTTTGGACCTCGGAGGGGCCAGGGCAGATACCTGGTGCACCTGGTTATACTGAAACCTTGGAGATGATTTCCCCAGGAAGTTTGGACTCCGGAGGGGTCAGGCTGAACACCTGGTGCACCTGGTGATATTTACGCCTTGGAGATGATTTTCCCAGGAAGTTTCGACTTCGGAGGGGTCAGGGCGGACACCTGGTGCACCTGGTGATACTTACGCCTTGGAGATGATTTCCCTTAGAAGTTTTGACTCCGGAGGGGCCAGGGCGGATACCTGGTGCACCTAGTAATACTTACGCCTTGGAGATAATTTCCCCAGAAGGCCAGGGCGGATACCTGGTGCACCTGGTGATACTTACGCCTTGGAGATGATTTCCTCAGGAAGTCTGGGTCCGGAGGGGCCAGGGCGGACACCTGGTGCCCCTGGTGATACTTACGCCTTGGAGATGATTTTATCAAGAAATTTTGACCCTGGATGGGCCAGGGAAAATACTTGGTGTACCCGGTAATAACCCAACTCTGAAGATGCTATCCTAATAGTAAACTTGATGATGTGAACCCACTGGGATCAAAACTTTCTGGGAAAATCATCTCCAAGGCGTAAGTATCACCAGGTGCACCGGGTGTACGCCCTAACCCCTCCGGAGTCCAAACTTCCTGAGGAAATCATCTCCGAGGCGTAAGTATCACCAGGTGCACCAGGTGTTCAGCCTGACCTCTCCGGAGTCCAAACTTCCTGGGGAAATTATCTCCAAGGCGTAAGTATTACCAGGTGCACCAGGTATCCGCCCTGGCTTCTCCGGAGTCCAAACTTCCTGAGGAAATCATCTCCAAGGCGTAAGTATCATCAGGTGCACCAGGTGTCCGCCCTGACCCCCCCGGAGTCCTAACTTCCTGGGGAAATCATCTCCAAGGCGTAATTAATACCAGGTGCACCAGGTGTTCAGCCTGACCCCTCCGGAGTGCAAACTTCCTGGGGAAATCATCTCCAAGGCCTCAGTATAACCAGGTGCACCAGGTATTCGCCCTGGCCCCTCCGGAGTCCAAACTTCCTGAGGAAATCATCTCCAAGGCGTAAGTATCACCAGGTGCACCAGGTGTTCAGCCTGACCCCTCCAGAGTCCAAACTTCCTGGGGAAATCATCTCCAAGGCGTCAATATCACCAGGTGCACCAGGTATCCGCCCTGGCCCCTCCGGAGTCAAAACTTCCTGGGGAAATCATGTCCAGGTTGTAATCGCTATCCTATGCACTAGGTCTCCGCCCTGACTCCATAGGTGTTAAAATATTTAGAAAAAGAAAAAAAATTTGTTCAAGTCCATTGTACGTGTGGCACACGTATGCCACACGTGTGGCTATACAGCAGGGCTGGTATTGTGTGAATAATATTTTAAAATTACATCAAAATGGATGAGAAAAATGTTCAACATAAGGAAAAAAAAAAAGAAAAATTTCAGAGTCAAGTTATGAAACTGAACATATTTTTGTTAGTAATCAATGTTACAATTTAAAATAAAAAGGTTTATGCTATAGCTCGCCAGAATCCCTATGCGTAAAGCATTGGCCTTCTGTCAAGAATCTGGCGATTAACCCTACTAAATTTCTGCCCAATTTCGCTAAATCTGCCCACTGTCTGGCAATATTCTGGCGGAAATTTCTCGCAGGGATGAAGGCATTTTTATTTATTCAAAACTTCTCAACGTTCCGCTGACATGTTTTGTCAGCCTCGTTAGGAGATTGCGTAATAAATAACTTTAAAAAACACAAGATAAAAATACTCTCTTGAAAATAACACAATTATCAAATTATCGAATCAGTAAAATTTTTTTATGGATTTTTGAAGGTTCATACAGATTCATTACAATACGTATGAATTTCCAAACGTATGTTTTTTTCAGTTTTTTTCAATTAGTATTTAATAAATTTTAATCAAACCTACAGTATAATAAAAATAAATTAATGAACAGATAGAAATATTTACATTTTTTAAAAGTTTTTGTAATAAATAAATAAAAAGCTCTTAAACTTTTTAAAACTATATCATTCAAAATCCTAGGTAAACAGCTTTGAAAATGCTCGGTACGGTTAATTGTTTACGCCGAGTTGAACATCTTCCAGCCACCCATATACATTTAATCGGGCCTGACTTTAATAGACCCGGATCATAACACCTCGGGTGGACACTTTGACACCGAGTGCGCAGCAGGTTGACCGACGTCGGTGCGGTCGTTAATTACCCGCGTCGGTCGCCCCGTATCACCGGCGGTCGTCTCGAGGCGGCGAGCTAATAACGGCGTATTCAGATTTCGCGACGCGCCTCGTAAAGCCCCGCGACCTACCGTTATAAAAGAAGATCGGGGGCGCGCTCGTTAGACTCCTTACTTTTTTCAAGCTCCAGCGAATTGTGCAAGAAGCTTTTAATTGAGAAAAAATCGTTGATGAAGAGCTCGCCGACCATTTAAAATTACGAAAATCACGGGGAATTAATTATTAAACGCGTGGTAAACTTTTGCGTCAGCGTCGGGGGCAATCAACCGGAGGAATCTTGTGTAACGCCGTACGCACCCGCTTTTCAGGAGTCTTTGATCGCTGGTTTGAAAATTTTTCGGAAAATTAGTCGCCCTCTCGCGATCTCGGAGCCACCCATAAATAACGAATCCGGCCTGGCAAAAGCCTCCCCGAGTTCATAAATTAGTATTTTAATTTGTATTGTCGATAAATCATGAATCGCCGGGGCGAATAAAACCACACCTTAAAAACTGGCCTATCTCGGTCGAGCGTTGTAAGTTAAATTTATGCCCTCGCGCGCCCCGCGCTGCACCGAGAGACTCAATCAAGAGAAATTAAACAAAGTCGCGCTGCTTGGCTTCTTGCTTCTTTCTTTTTAACGCTAACAAGTGCGTGAGGTTTTTTTTAGGGGGTAATGGGCACCGGTGAAAGCATGAAAAAAAGATGAACGACGGATTAAGTTTTTACTGGTCAATATTTAATAACTGGTTCGGGCTTTAAGTGGTTTATTTATCAAACTTGCTATGCGACTATAGGCAAAAGTGGTTTTTTTATTAGTCATCGGACTAAAGAATTTTCTTATTTTAAACTACTTGTAAAACAAAATTATGCTTACAACCTGTTGAAGAATTCATTGTTGGATTTCATAAACTAAACAAATTCTTTCATGAACAATTCATTATTTATCAGTTTATTTAGTTAAAAAATGAATTTTTACTTAATGTATACTTAAAATTTTTTCTAAATAAGACAATATTTGCAAATAATAAGAGAATTTTCTACTCATCAATTTTGTTTCAGAAGGTGACAACTCAAAGTAAAATTTATTTCCGAGCTGAATATATAATCTCTGTGGTTCATAATTGCAAAAAATAAGTTATAAGGTAATTAAAATTGTAACTTTAAAATAAATAAAATACTCCAGAAATAAATTTTACTTTAAGATGTCACCTTTGTAAAATAAATTCAGTCAAAACTAAACCAACGCACTCTAAAAAATTTACAATCTTTTTATAAAAAAAAATAATTAAAGTTCGTTTTTCTTCTACTAGTTGTGAGTCCCCTTTTTTTAATCTCGACAGATAAAAGAGATGAGACATTTGACGCCATTGTGAAAAGCAGGTACGATCGAATCATCAAATCGTTCTTGTAGCGAGATCTTTCCTGTCTCTACCTACCAACTTATATACTTCTCTTTGAGTACGAAGTCGTGACTGGCGTTTGAACTTGTCTTATACCATGTTTATTTCACATTACAATGTGTCTTTTTTTGTGTCGCGGTTGATTGAATCGTACATCAAACGATTCTTTATTATTTATTTTTTTTTTAAACAAAGTAAAAATTAAAGATCTAATAATTTAAAATAATTGATTAATTGAAATCATTTATAATCAAAAGAAAATATTTTAGAGAGTCAAGTAGCTCAGTTGGTCAAGAGAATGTCTCGAAACTTAGTTTTCATGAGTTCAATACCTCTCGCCATGAGTACAAACTTGTAAAATCCGGTGAGAATTAAAACCGCATCAACAGTACTTGAAAAAAATTCATGATAGTTTAGACAAGAAATAAATAAAAATAATCGGTCAGTTTCAATTTAGAAGAGTTTTTTTTCCTCAACAAAAAATCACTCAAATGAACTGACTTCTTTTAAATCCAGATTTTTGTTCTGAATTGAATCGCAAACCCAAGATAACTCAAGGAAAT
The DNA here is from genome assembly GCA_038277355.1 of Encarsia formosa. NCBI lineage: Eukaryota > Metazoa > Arthropoda > Insecta > Hymenoptera > Aphelinidae > Encarsia > Encarsia formosa. The sequence continues at coordinate 23,303,096 of CM076184.1, forward strand.
CATAAAAACCATCTCTTTCCACATGTAAAAAAAATTCAAACAAGATTCGCTGGTAGATGATAAACTCGGGGTACTTAAACCGATGATCGCCCGGGCAATTAACGACCTTGTTACATCACAACGACATCTGACTGTGTCTTCTCCTTTCTTTTTTTTTTTTCCCCGATAATTTAAATGCCCCGCGTCCGAGCATTGTCGATTAAACGGCCAGATAAGACTCGAATAATTCAGCGCTCGGTCGATCTATCCCCAGCAGGTTGGGTATAAGCGGCCCTGTATATCTTGACGTTTGAATCGGGCGTCGCTGACGCGTCACGCTATTACTCCCCCTGGTATACCGGCTTCATCCCGGTGAGTCGCTTTGCTTTATTTGCCTTCTTTCTTTCTTGATGCAGCGGGTGCCGTCTTCACCGTTAGCGCATTGACGGAATCGTAACGCCCTGTCTGCAGCGGGACGTACCGAGAGTAAGAAGGCTTAATTCTAACTCGGAGAAGCCTAGTGTTGCGAAGCTATAATTTGAAATGGATTTTTACCCCGTCACCGAACGAAACAATCATGAACTTATTTTGCTATAAAATTTTTTGTTATTGTCAAAAGGAAGAATTTTAGCTGAATATTTATACCCAAACAGCTTTTATAATTAGATAATGCTTTATAATTAGACAGAGCTTTTATTATAATATTTATAGATAAAATAAGACACTTGGTTTTGCAGTGAAGTTAAGATACAAAAATAAAATAATAAATTCCTTATATTAAACTTTAAAAGTTACCTACAAAGTAAAAGTAGTATAACAATATTTGTTAAGGTAGTTCCCAAAAAAATTGAGTTTCTTAAAAAATCTCTAGAATTTTGCACAGAGGTAGATTTTTGAGTCCTGTACACGCTGGTATTTTTCTTAAACCCCCAAGCCACACTTAATTTTGAGATATTGGGCTCAGAAGTTTCAATTTTTTACATGGGATTCCTATGCTGAGCGCGTGAATTCATATTTATTTTGAAGGTTATTCTCTCATTGCAAACTCAATTTTCTTAAAATATTTTTTAAAAACAGGTTTTCTTGTAGAGCAAGATCTTAGAAATCGTATCGTACAAAGATAAACATAGCAAGCGATATTAACTTATGAGATATACAATCAAAAAGAATGAAAAATGCATGATTTTAGCATGATTTCGAGCAGTGGTGGCGACGGCGGCGCGTGGCGTCAGAGTGGGGGCAACGAGCGTCTATAACTATATTTTAGGTTAGCTATATATGCGCTTCGGAACTACCTTAAGTAGTTGATTTCAAATCAATTATAACCTATTAGAGCTCCTAAAAACAGTTGGTTTTTTTTTTATTTTAAGTTCTGTTTCATAGATTCCCCTTAGTAAGAATACTCTCCCAGCAGACTAATGAAACCTGAAGAATCTAGGCTGCAAGGATACAAATTTTCATATTTTTTTACAATTTTTTCATTTGTATTGGTAACATTTTGTACAACCAAAGCTTTTGCGACAGAACAAAGACTTCAAGATTCTACCATTGACTTTCTTTATACATAGTAAATAATTAAACTGAGCTATTTTTGAGAGCAAGAAACAGAAAAACATTGTGTCTTCTAAGAAAAATCCCACCAACGTACAGTAATGACTGTCATAAAACCAAAAGGTGCGATTAAACTCTGAAAGAAAGTAAAAAAGCTCAGTGACTACCGGGCCTTAACATAACGGGCCACCGTAGTGCGGAACTTTTACGAGCGATCGATATGATCGACGGTTATTATTCGTCTATTGTCCTGCGATTGTTCTTTCGTCGCGTGACACTCGGCTGTGACCTCGTGACACCTACAACACGACGAAGGTTCGTGTACCCAACTGCTATCGCTACTCCATCGGCTCTCGGTCTTATTGGTACTAAACGATTCTTCGATCTACAAGAGCTTTTTTCGTGTCTGAGGGATATTCTGAGTCGTAAAATTTTATGGCCGAGTGATTTTTTTTATTTTGCGGGGGGTTCCATTACTCCTGCGAATTGATTATATTTCTGATGGATGTGTTTTTGATTTTATTTGGGATGAAATTCAGAATAATTGGCTTAGAGTGAAGAAATATTCTAATATATACATCCATACCAAGCTTGCAAGCTCAAAATATTTTTCAAGGTTACAGTAATATTTTTTTTGCTGAAGTACTGCTTTTTGCAAATACACTTTGAACTCAGTCGCACTTTTTTCCGTATGAGGCGTTGTACGAATCCAGGTTAATGTCTGAAACAGATTCTACTGATTTTGACGCATTTGTAAACTCTTGCCCTAAGATGAAGTTACTATTATATTGCCAGTTCAATTTATTGTATTGATCTCGAATATAATTCTCATTGAGAACTTCCACTAAAAAAATTACAGATCTTGACCCATAGTAATTTTTTGGAGAACAATCGATAATATTATAACTTTGAATTATCTCATTACAGTCCATAGGAAATCATCAAAACTATTAAAATTTTGAATTCGTTCAGGTACTTAAATAGTATTTAATAAAATTGTAATTCTATCTGTTTACTGCAAAGGGCTACCCACTTATAGTCCTGTTATAAAAGTCCTGAGTAGTCCTGAGTAGTCTTGAATAGTCCTGAATAGTTGTGAATAGACTACAGGATCTTGATATAGTATTTTTATTTGATAGTTCTGTGATAGTCTTGTGACAGTCCTGCCATAGTCCTGTCCAAACAGGACCAAGTGCGTAGCCCATTGGTTTACTATTAATGTGCAGTTTCGTCTGTTTACTAATTTTATTGAATATAAATTATTCAAAAATGAGAATCTTTCAACTATCTTACGCAAGGCACTGTCGAATGTTTACTTGATCTTGCTCGTCATTGGTTCAGATCCCCGAGTGATTTCACTCCCACCCAGCAGTAAAAATTTAATTGCCAAACCGAAAAGAAAAAAAAAAGAGCCACCAAGTTACAAGATACTCGTGGAGTCAGGCGCCAGTGTGTAATCAGTCAGGGCATCGGTCACGCGGGGTTTTTCGCGATCGGTACGCGACATCGCTGCCGCGGGAGAAAGCCACGCTGCAACCCGACCGATACGCTCGTCCCGGTCTACGTTGTCGCCGGTGCTGACTTTTTTATCCCGTCTCCTGGAACATGCGCGCGGGCTTAATGGACGTGGGACCTTGCCAGAATTATGTGCGTTTTCACTCTCTATCTCTTTAGCATTCCTCCTCCTCCTCCTCCTCCCCCGTGTGTGTGCGCTCGTATGTGGATTTGAAAGGTGAACATTTAAAACTGTGGCGAGGAAAAAACGAGGTAAGCGTAACTTCGACGATCTTGAATTTCGATAAATTTTCAAATGATTTATGTTTTAAAAAGGATCACGATAAATGTGTCATGGATAATTTCAAAATGAATACTCTACCCCCCCTTTTTCTATCGTTTTTCCTTAAATTTACCGGAGAATTTTTTATCGTCGAATCTGGGGAATTCAATAATGGCTCACTGTCGTAAGAATAATACGGCTCGAATATTATTAATATTGGCTATCGTCATTAGGATATTTTCATATCTGAGATGATCGTTTTAAAATAAAGTTCAATTTAAAGGTTTCTTGTTGAGTTTTTCTTTTTTAAAAGAAAAAATACATCTGATACGCATGATACTTTTTAAATGAGAAAAAAAATGATACTTGTGTAGATTAAAGCTAGTATACACTTAATTGGAAGTACTATTTACCCTTTGGTTTTTGTGGAAAAAAACATTTATTTTTTTTTAAATAAATAATAATCAAAAACTTTTATCTCATAGCTAGTATAAGGTTTTTATTTATCAAAAGTGGATCTATTTTTTGCTCAAGATGAAGTAACTTGACTAGGAATAAAATATTGTTCTTATTGATAAATAATCATTTTATTTCATATGGACAATTTTTTCAATTAAATTTGGCACAGATTGATCTGCTTTTTTTAACCTCCTTTCCTGCTGACCTTGCGTAAAAAGAAATATAAATCTGTCAACTAAAATCAGCTGATTATTTTTTGTCCTAGTAAGATAAAAGTTTGTTTTGAAATCTGCAACCATTATTGAAAAAAACTGTCCCCCAGAGATCATTAGAGTAACTGATTCTGTAGATAACTATAAAAATTTTCTAACAACAGTCATGGTTCTGGGATGGTTACAAGAACGTCACAGGACAAAAGCTTGTTTTTCATAAAGTACATGAAACCAAGAAATTTCAAAATCTGTTGATCTCTTAACACCAGCGTATAAAAATACATAAAAACTTTTCATAAAAAAAAAGATATCAACTGTGAATAATTATCAATTTATTTTTAAATAGAATTTTTAGTTTGAAACTTTGGTTGTGACGGACTATACTTAGCTAATATTTATAAACGAAAAATCGCTCCGACAAAACCAAACCTCAATCACCATTTTTCCTAATCAAAAAAAAAGCGTAGATAGAGCCCTGCACTTCGGGCTAATGGCACTCCGGATGGGTTATAAACTCGGGCTCGTCGCAATCCGCGCGAAGTTTACGAGTGCTCTACCCTCGCTCGCGTTATCTAGCCGGGCTCGGTAAAGGTTGACACGGACGCGTTTGTAAATCGCGGGGTATCGTGGGAACGTGACACTTTCGCGCCGGTTATCGAAGGTCGCCAGAGAGAGAGAAAGAAAGAGAGAGCGACACATACGCGCGCGCGGTGCTTAATCGATCCGGAAAATTCGTTTTAATTTTCTGCACAAACGGTTGACCCGAACGAAATTATGAAACCTCGCGGTGAAAACATTTAAATCATGCGAGCGCACGCGGGGTAATCTATGAAGGAAGTAATATCGGTGAAAGTATCGTGGTAGCCGATAGAGATTGGGAGGAAATTTTTCTTAACTGCCTGCACTCCGAATCGATTTTCGTACCTTTGTAGCTTAATCTGGTTTTTTTTTCTTGTAGGAGTTGGTACTTAGCATTTGGTTACACGTGGTTTTGTGAATTAACGACGAATGGGGAGTGCTGATCGATAACTAATCGGTGTTTTTTTGAAAAACTTGTTTTGTTCAGATTGATTTTTATCAATAGTAATTCAAGTTGGCAGAAAAAATGAAAAACTACTTTGAGTTTCAATACAATGACATGAAATATAATTACAAAAATTATAAATTTGATACTTTTTCAAGTGTGCCCAAACAACTTCATAGTTTTGAACTGTATTTCTCATTTTTTCAAAAATTTTATTTCAAAAGTCAATCCTTAAGCTTGAAGTTTGAAAGAACAAAATTATGACAACTGTTCATCGAGTGTACATAAAATAGTATTCTAATTCTAGAGCTTTTTATTGAACTTTAACTTTATCATTATATTATAACTTATTATATATTATAACTTATTATATTATAACTCATTATGTTATAACTAACCTAAATTATTTTTGAACTTTACGAAAAACCGATATTTATTTTTTAAATAAAAAAGTCAAGTATAACTTTAATCATAACCTCAAAACTATTCGAACTTTTTTCATTATAGATTTTTATAAATAAAGGCATAATTATTTCTGGATTTATTTTGGTGATTTTAAAACCAATATTGGATTCTATACATTCAAATTGAAACCAAAAAATAATTTTTTTTAAATTGTATTCCTGGTAAAAGGGATGAAACAAACTACTTATGAGAATTTAGAAACAATTATTTTAATTTTACCTTATCTGATTGTACAAGATAAGATTGGAGACTCACTTTATTTCGGGCTAGCATCTTAAGCCCACAGGATCAACGGCTTTCCCATCAAAGAAATCAAAACTGGTCAGAATTTTCACTACCACCTTATCGGTCATCTCGGTCAAGCGTGCAATGTACGAAAACCCGTCTACGTTGTCACGCGCACTAAAATAAGAAAAAAAGGGTCGTAGAAGGGGAAACCCAATACCCCCTGACGTCTTCGTTTCCTCGCGGGTTGCTGGGGGGGACACAGCCGTAAAAGTCCAGTTTCTCCGAGTCTCATAAAAGCCCGCGATCCTCCGCCTCCTTCTACCGGTGTCCCCGCGGCATTACAAGCATGCAAATGCTCGCGAGCTCGTTAAACGCATAAATCCTCGACACCGCACGACGACGATGAATATTTAATTCCGCACGTGTGCAATTTATGCGCGTCCGGCTGGTGGTGACATCCTTATAGAGATTTTGGATCGATCCGGAGATCACGCGGTCCTGACTAGTCTTATCGGGTTACGCAGGGAGGATGGAGATGTTTTTTGGGGAGATTATCTCCGAGGGTTATGGTAATCCAAGACGTCGAGCGGGACGTGATGATTTGCGTAAACGTTACCTCCGAGGCTGTGGAGTCGTTTTGGGGAAAGATCTTTTTGGGAAGAAAAATAATGACGTGCGTTGGTGTTGATAAATGTTGAACTTTGTTTTGGAGATTCAAAAAAAATTCAGCTACGTTGTCGATAAATTTGGAAATTTATTTTACACGGACGGTAAAGCCGCTTTGAGAGCCGCTTCTTATCAGCCGGCGGATAAATTTTGATTTGTTCTAAGCAAAAAGTCGTGAATAAAAAGACGATGTGACCTGGATTCTGAAAAACGTATGCGCCAGCTTTTGTTATTTAAATATTTATAACATTGAAGTTTTAATTTTCAAAAATCAATGCAACTTAACATTTTTATTTTTACAATCGATTAATATAATTTAAATTAATGAAAAAATATTAATAAATCTACTGAATAATTTGGTTTGTATTTTACTAGGTTGTATGAATGTTATGGTATAAGCAGACAATGGCTTGGATGTCATACAGCGACGTAATCTCGCTGCTGTGGTTATGGGTTCGAGCCCCGATCATACCAACTGGTACAAGCATTTTGATACATCATAAAAATACTTAAAAAAAAAAAAAATAATGACAGAGATTTTTTTTTATTTTTATAAATTTATTGCTGACTAGATTTTGTCAATGTACTTGACGAAACCGTCAATGTATTGAATAAAAAAATTAAAAAAATTAAAAATTTTTAAAACTTGTTCCATACAGTGCTGTTAAAAGAAAAATGAGTATATAGAGAACCATTTTTCACCCCTAAAAAATCACCTTTAAGTAGATTTCGGAAAAATATTTTTGTAAAAACTTTTTCCTGATATTGGTATCATATCTTCAACACTTTCTGACGGTCAAATTGGAATTTGCATTTTTTTTAAATAAAATATATGATTGGTACTGTACTAATAATACATATTAATGCTACTTTGAGGATAGCAAAAGGTCTAATAAATATCAAATAGTTGTATTTTTAATCACAAATACTCAAATTTAAATTGAATTCACATCCAATATTCTATAATAAAAAATTAACCCGTGTTGAAAAAAAATTCTGAGAAAAATTTAACTTTTTCAACGATTTTTTATCGCTGCCATTTTTTTGGTATGACAAGTTTCGCTTAGTGAAAATTTACAAAAAAATTTTTAAATGCAAGAAATATGGAAAAATTTTGATTAGAAAGCAACAATCTCTTTTCCATTGAATTAGAGCCAAACGTTTCCTTACGATTTTTTTCTACCCAAAATCAACAATATAAATAACTTCCCTGATCAATTTCGTAGCGATCCTTCACAAAAAAAAAATCCATGGTGCACCAGTCTCATCTGAATAAAACTCAAAGGCTCGCATCCTCGTTTTTGTCCCGGGAAACAAGCGGCTCAGGTGCATAAACCCCCCTCTCCCCGCCGAGTTGACGCTTTTTCCCGTATCGTACCGTAAGTTATTAGACGCATATAACTCGGGCCCAGAGGAGTCGAGGCAAGGGACACGGAAAAACCGGCTCGTAAACACAGCGCGACATTAACGGCCCGAGCTCGCCAACGAAGATTGCGGAAACACGTACGTATGGAAATGGCACGAAAAAATCCTCTCCCCGCGAGATCCTACGGATAAAGTGGAGCGGACAACCCTCGATGTAATTAGCGAGTCGATCATCCTGCAGCAGTTACGCAATGATCATTGCTTCATCGGCTTTGCACCGAGCGACATCTTAACGAGCGCGTGGCTCTTAATTAATTGTCGCGTGACGAGACCCGCGCGGGCAAAAAATAAACTCTTTTTGAGAGCCCCCGCACGCGAGCGCGGTGGGCTAATCAAGATGTTTAATAAACACAATCAGCAAGCCGGGAGAGGCAAAAAAAATATCTCCGGGGAGGATGTCGTAAAGCTCTTTTTTGAGCGGGGCACGCCCACGCGCGAGTAAGAGCGGAAGCGCGGACGGTTTCCGAGTAGCCGGAGAGATTTCGGCTTTGTGCGTGCAGAAGAGCACGATTCGCGATTTAGATTTTAACTTCCGCTTTTTGCGAGATGCGGCTTACGTAATTTTTGGTCGAGGTGAGAGAGATCAAAGATGGGAGCGGGATGATTTTTTTTATTCAAGTTGGGTTTTGGTTGTTTGCAGGGACTCCAAAAAAGGATTGCTGGCTCTGAATGATTAAAAGTTGAAGAATAAAATCAATAACTTTTAATAGTTTTTTCGGAAACTATAGAAAAAGTTTCTCAAAAAGTACACAGTTTTTAAATCAAATTTTTATCAATGAAAAAAAATACTTATTGAATTAATAATTACAAAATCTATAATGTTTTTGACTTATCTTCAAAACTATTTTAATATCAAGCTGTTACGAATTGTGTCCTGAACGTATAGTAAAATTGTATGATTATTAATAACAATTAAAAAAAATTATTTTAAATGTTTTTTGAAGGCAAGACAATTTTTTGGACATGCTGATATTATTTTAATTTAAATAAATAATTATTTGTCCATTTAAACTCCCAAAATCAATAAGCAAATATTTTATTTTATTTTTTCATGACGACGGTTGTTATCTCGAGTTGAACTCAACATCTCTCTGTTCAGGGTCGTGAGCTTTTACCAACCGAGTCATTCTCAATTCTATCCTGGGGTGGGATTCTGTAATCACATTACGGTAAGGTAAGGCAATCTAGAAAAGGTTACGGTATGTTAAGGTAAGGAGTAAAATACGTCAACCGGAAAGTATAATACGGCGCGAAATTGAAATACAAATCATATTAATTTTAATTTGAAATATATAAATATTTGAAATTAAAACATGGAAATAATCGCATTTAGAAATAAACAATCGAAGCAAGTATCCAAAAATTTTTAAAAGTGAGTGAAATGTATAACCTACAATTTGTGTGGTCAGTTTTACAAATAATCGTAGTGATACCAATGTGTTTTACTCATATTTTTTGAAGATATTTGATAAATAGAAATAATTAAGTCTTTTTTACAAACTAGCTAATAAAAATTTTATATTGTAACCATAAAAAAAATTTAGTAACAAACAATCGAAGCAAATATCTAAAAATTTTTAAAAGTGATTGAAATGTATAACCTACAATTTGTGTAGTTAATTACATGTTGGCAATAAAATAAATTATATTTTGATAAAACAAAAAAAAAAATCTTAATTTATGAGCGTTCGCTCTTAAAGCGCGTAGAACGATGTATTTTAAATGAAAAAATTACAGGATCTATGTTTAAAAATATTCATATGTTCTTGAATGTAATTATTTTTTTATTCATACGTTAACATCAAATACTGTATAAAATAAACATGTATATTTTTCATGTGCAAACAAAATTTTCATTTGTAATTTGAATTATACCATATATTTTAATATTCAAATTATTCTCGTAAAACCTTATTTAAAAAAATGAAAAAAAAAATATTGCAAAATTATTTTTATTTATAGTACTTGTATACAATTTTTTTTAGGTCTTACAGTTCATTACTGAATAACAACATTTTTTAATGGTTACAATATAAATTTTTTATAAGCTAATTTGTTTTATAAATATATTTATTCAATATCTTCAAAAAATATGAGTAAAACACGTACATTGGTATCACTACGATTTTTGTAAAACTGCGCGACTACACAAATTGTAGGTTATACATTTCACTCACTTTTAAAAATTTTTAGATATTTGCTTCGATTATTTATTACTAAATTTTTTTTATGGTTACAATATAAATTTTTTATTAGCTAGTTTGTAAAAAAGACTTAATTATTTCTATTTATCAAATATCTTCAAAAAATATGAGTAAAACACATTGGTATCACTACGATTATTTGTAAAACTGACCACACAAATTGTAGGTTATACATTTCACTCACTTTTAAAAGTTTTTGAATAGTTGCTTCGATTGTTTATTACTAAATGCGATTATTTTCATGTTTTAATTTCAAATATTTATATATTTCAATTTAAAATTAATATGATTTGAATTTCAATTTCGCGCCGTATTATACTTCCTGGTTGACGTACTTTACTCCTTACCTTAACATACCGTAACCTTTTCTAGATTGCCTTACCTTACCGTAATGTGATTACAGAATCCCACCCCAGGTGATAGAAATGTTAAATCATTCGACTTGAGTATACTGCTAAAATTTTATATCAGCTGATTTTTCTCAGTTCTGAATCAATTTTCAAATTTAAATCTCAAAAAAAAAGGTAATTTTCACGGGTAGTATCAAAGTTAAAAGAGCCTTTAGCCGTGTGAAACTCAACACTCCTCGAACGTCTCACTCTCCCAAAGGCGATGCGCGGCGAAAATTTGCAATCGGTTATATCAAGCAGCGAGTCCACCCGGCCTTTCTCCGCGCAATGATAAATATCTCTATGGAGCAGATAAGCCAGGCGCGAGGTGCTCGCGATCGCAATCACCGCGAGGGTTTTTACACGAAAAAAAGGAGAAGGAAGAGCGGCGAGCTTCGTGTTGTTATTTTATTAATCAAGGCGACACTACACGGCCATTGATTAATAACCGGGCCGGGGATAGTTAGCGAGTGTCACGATGATTAACGGCCCGTTTATAAAACCTTACGTTTACCGGATACACGTGCGGTTTGTTGGTTTATGGCTCCGGGGCTCTGTTGACACTGCGGGGAAGTGAGTGCATGTATCGGGTTATTTCAAAATTATATTTTTTTTCGCGGAGGGGGCTTGTGATTTATTCGTGATTTTCAGTTGATCTTAGATAGCGAGGAATGCAATACTGATTTTTCTAACAAGGGATCAGAAAAAAGTTTTACGAAGTTTCAAAAATGATTGAAATTAGTAAAATTATGTATAAAAATGTATAAAAAGTAGTAAAATTACATAAAAAATTTAAGTATGAATTCAAATTAAATTAATCTGAAAAAACTTTACATTATAATTTTACAACAGTAATATTTTATATTTAAAAATTTTTTAACAGTAATTTTGTTCAACATTTAATTAAATTACTGTCTTATTTATATTCCTACAATTTTTTTTGCGTTCTCTTTAGTATACGGTTTGACGTAATGATATTTACATTTATTTATTTAAAATTTTTAACCAGCAAAATTTTTCTTTTACCAAGACAAAAATCATTAACAAAAAAAATGATGATTACTATTAACGATTGGAACCACAAAAAATTCAAAGTTCTTTAAAGTTAAAATTAAATTAATATAAAAGAAAATAAAAAACTCCTATTATATGCCATTAATCATGTTAATTATGAATAAATCATCTTCAAGGGTACACACATATATCATGCAAAATAAATCAATTATGTTAAAAATAATTCCAACAAATAGAAAAAAAAAATTTGAAAGGTTTCAGCTACAAATAAGACAAAACTTTTAACTTCTTTACATACCTAAAAATTAAGTTTGGAACATTTTTTATCAAGTAAAATAAATATCTTTCTTATTCCAAACAAAGCATTGTCGCAAAAGTTTAAAAAAAAAAAAAGAAAGCGCAACAATTTATAAGGCGCACTCACACAAAAGAAATTTTTACATAACATACTCAAGCGCGGGTAAATAAACCACAGTCATCGTCACAAATTCGAAAAGAACTCCAGTGGCTTGACGGAACTGCACCGATCGTCGATTTCCGCCGTCCGATCAACGCAAGCGCGCACCGACGGCCGGTCTTAAATCATGCAGCGCTCGCGAATTCTTAGAGTCAAGCGTCCTTGCGGGTAACGAATGAGCTTGTATCGCGTACACGCGCATTGTGTTATATGCATCCGCACTCGCCGTGAGAAATACACACTCGGGACGATGTCACTCCTCTCGAGACTTTCCCTGTTACAGAATTTGCAAATGTAGGTTGCGTGGATAATGTTTAGGCTTAGTCAGTCATCGTGTTTGAACACAGTTGGGTGCATTTTATTTCGGCTTACACTACTTGCTGACAGAATTATTTTTGACGGCAAAATTTTTTTAATCAATCGCTATTGGAATTCATGATAACACCTAACATCGCAGAGGGTTGAAACTCTTCGAAAAAAAAGCTAACTCAAAAATTTAATTTAATTTGAACAATTTTTAAATAAACAATTTATTTAAAAAAAAACTGTTAAGAATATGTAAGTGTCAAAATTATCTCTTGATTGGAAGCTTTATGATTGTTTGAAAATTTTCAGTCGTAATACCCCTAGTGCTTCAAAATTATCTAAAATTTTGAAGTACGAGGGGTATTCGGCTGGATTATTTTCCCCAGCTGAATTTCAACCCATGAGGATGTTAAGACGCTAGGGGCGCTGCTGCAAGAGACTCCCTCGGCCGTACTACTCAACGAGTAAGACAGAGAAAGAGATAATGTTCATTTGTCCTTGTCTAACCTGTAGAGTAGCATAGCCGAAGAGGGAGTTTCTTGCAACAGCGCCCTCCGTGGCGTTCATTTCTTAACATCCTAATAGAAATGCTGTATTTTACATTTTTGCGGTTATATTACTATTTGTTTACTATGAATATACCTATGTATACTCATATATATGAGCATATATAGGTATACACCGCAGTGACTCGGATCTAACCCAAAAGTTGAATTGAACAAGTCTAACAATTCAAGTTGCCATGTGACTAAATGGAAATAACCGAAAAATTATCGAAATAATTTTACCCACACCCCTCCGCCAAATGTCAAATGCGGCGTTCCTATTGGTTGAAATTCAGCTCGGGAAAATAATCAAATTTATTTATAAATCTGTAGCTACCAAAAGGAATGAAAAAATTTTTATTTGTAATTATGAGAGTTTCTGAAATTACATAATAAAATTGCATGACTATGAGTTTTGATATAATTAATAGGATAAAATAAAAAATGTCTAATTATATATAAAAAAATTAGTTCAATTCGTCTAAAGAAAAAAAAAAAAAAAAAACGGCCGACGAAAAGGTAAGATTTTTTTTTTTTTTAATTTCATTATGCTTCTTTATTAAAATAACACCATAAATTATAGTAATTTTTATAAACGGTCTGTCGTGAGAACTATCAGCGACTCGGACTCGAACCAACGATCCTTTAGTTACAAGTCGAAGGCTCTATCGATTGTGTCAGTCGCCACACCAGGATAATAAAATTTAATTCCCCTTTGCAAAAAAAATGATCTTTTAATGGTTTTAATCATAACAAGATCAGCTGTTACTCGAGCTTATAAAACCTGTCTTTGTACTCCCTCGATTTGCATAAAAGTAGTTTACTCTCGCAAATAAAGCCGTAAATCACTAGCACAATCAATAAGCGGAGCCCGCAACCACAGTTACGCTATCTAGAATCGAACCGCAAATCCCTCGCGGAAGCGAATTTTTACCTAAAAAAACTTAGCTTCCTCCCCCGCCCATTAGTCAGGGCCATAATCGCCGGTCGATCGTCCCACGCGACCCGGGCAGCAGCGGTTATACATACGTTAGGTAGAGACAAGCCGCACACCCAAGTGCATTATTTAACCCTAACGTCGCAGCAGGGTAAAAAGAGACACGATAAAGTAACGAAACTAAGTATCACTGCTAAATCGCGCATAAAGAAGATTATAAGGCGCACCGCGAGTCGAGATTATCGCGCGATAAACATACAAGACTGCACTTATTAAAGGGCACGGAGGAGGAGGAGGAGGAGGATGCAAAATTATTGTAAAGCTCTCTTGCTCGGGTCTTTACACGACGACAAAATTGTACCCGCGATAATTCAGGGAGGGGCATTTTAACTGAGATTCCACGTTTAAGCGTGAATAAATTTTTAGCCGCGACGCGTTGTGAAAATCCGCGGCTGACGTTTAAGGGCAGTGATTATAAACACCGGTATCGTAAAATTATGTAAATCTAGGGGGGGGGATAATTTTTCACGATTTTATCTGCGAGAAAAGTTGGTAGCCAAGTTGGTGCCTGGATTTTTTTTTCTTTATTTTCTTTCTTACTTTGCAAATGGGCTTGAGTTGTATTTAAATATCCAGTTCTCTTTATCATTCGATTGTAATCAATTGGCGAGCTGTAAGATCTGATATACTGTCGAGGGTATAAGTATGTATGTGGAAACTCATGTGGGGTTAGGTGCGCCGGGTTTTGGTGAAATAATAACTCGAAGTTTAATATTTTTAGACTAGAAAATTTATTTGAACAAGCTCGATGCGAACAGCTCGCAGAGCAAAACTAGACTGTTGTTCTCGGCCTGCCGGCTCGTTACCGCAGGTCAAAAGGGCCCTGAAGTACTTAGTGAATCATCACACTGAAGTATTTCAGGTATAATTAAGGCATCGGGTGTTGGAGCCTTCGTTCGGCTCAGCAGGAATCGTACCTGCGTCAAAATAGAGCCTGAACGGAAAATTCCATCACTCGATCGCCACATACTCCCTTACCAGTGATAACGTTAAAGTAAAAAAATTATATGACATAATTACAAATTGGAGTATTGAAAAAAATAGTACTTGATAATTTAATTGATATTAATTATAACAAATTACATATTAAAAAAATTTTCAATGACATTCGGTCGTTTGCTTAAAAAAATTTGAGAAAGAAAATTTGTAAAAAAAATAATCATACACATTTTATCGAAGATATTCGGTAGTCGATCCATTCGTTGTTTCAAAACATACAATTTCACAAAATACAATTTTGCATTCAATATGTCACTGAAACTTTCATTTAAAAAAATCACAACACTGCACTACACTATGAAAAACCAGCCTGAAGACGATCGGCAAAGCGTACTCGCCTGCCAGATCGCGTTTTGAACCACGATTCTTCAGCTGTGCCAGTCAGCTCGCGTGCGTTGTCATTTTCATCGTTGTTTGGAGTAGTGCTAACTGGTGGACAGTTGTCCTCGCTGCTGTTTCCGTTGTTGTTATTGTTGTTTGCCTGTGATAGTTGCTCACCGGTGTCGTTTAATACAAAAGCAGGCTTGAGTCTATCGATCGTGACTCTTGTATTCTTGCCACTTTTCAAAATAACGAAAGTTTTGTCGTTTCTTTCGATTACTTCGAAAGGGCCGTCATACGGGTTTTGCAGCGGTCTTTTTACAGTGTCGTTTCGTAAAAACACATGCGAACATGTTGCCAAATCTTTGAAAACGAATGGCTTTGTTGTACCGTGGCGAGTCGCTGCCACAGGCTTTAAATTCTCGATGGTTTTGCGAAGTCTTGCCACGAAATCTGTGTGAATTTGCGTTGCACTTGGTGCGAAAAATTCTCCAGGCAAGCGAATTGATTCTCCGTACGTGAGTTCAGCAGGTGTTGACTTCAGATCTTCTTTAAAAGCAGTTCGCATGCCCAACAGTACGATAGGAAGTACGTCGCTCCAAGATACTGTCTCGTGGCATTTTATTGATGCTTTTAATTGCCGATGAACTCGCTCAACCATACCATTTGCTTGAGCGTGAAAAGATGTTGTACGGAGATGAGTGATGCCAAGAAGTTTTCTGAGCTCGTTGAACAGGTCCGATTCGAACTGGCGTCCTTGGTCCGTCGTGACCTTGAGTGGAACACCAAATCGCGAGATCCAGTCCAAGAGTGCTCTCGCCACAGTCTCAGCAGTCATGTCGACCAGTGGTGTGGCCTCAATCCATCTTGTGTATCGGTCGATGCAGGTCAGGATGTACCGGAAATCTCGTGACGGTTCCAGCGGTCCGACCAAGTCGCAGTGAACGTGAAGAAATCTTTCGCTGACACCTTCAAATTCACCAAGAGGAGAGTGTACGTGCCTTGAAGTCTTTGCTCGCTGACACGGTAAACAAGTTCTGGCCCAAGATTTACAATCTTTCACAATGGACGGCCAAATGAACCTTTGCGTAATGAGTTTCTGAGTAGCTCGTACACCTGGATGAGATAAATTATGAAGATTATTGAATACTCTCCGTCGAAGAGATTTTGGCACAAAAGGTCGGATGTTTTTCGTCGAAACATCACAATAGATGCCTAATTGCGTCTCGGGCAATCGAACCATCTTCAATTGCAGGGAGTGGTCGTTGTTATTCAGCATCTGCACTAATTCTTCATCATTAGACTGTGCAGCTGCAATTTCTTCGGTGTTTACTGTCAAACTTACCTCACCGATTCTCGACAGGAGGTCGGCGACGACATTGTCTTTGCCTGCAATGTGCCTAATATCGGTCGTAAATTGTCCGATATAATCCAGGTGTCGGGTTGCTCGTGGTGTGCTTTTGTCCAGGCCTTGCTCGAATGCGTAAGTTAAAGCGGCATGATCGGTGAAGATAATAAAATATCTGCCCTCGACGGCCCACCTGAACTTTTTTACTGCTGCGTATGCACCGTACAATTCGCGATCGTATGCACTGTACTTACGCTGTGCTGGATTTAGCGCCTTGTTGAAGAATGCCAATGGTTGCCAAATTTTGTTGACAAACTGTTGCAACGTTCCACCAACAGCGAAATCCGAAGCATCGACGGTGATTGAAAGTAACGCGCCCGGGACAGGGTGAACCAGCAGCGTGGCGCTCGAGAGTGCGTTCTTTATTTCCTCGAATGCATTTTTGTCTTCGTCAGTCCACTCGATAGGCGTGCTGCCCTTCTTTTTACCTTTCAAAAGATCGTTGAGCGGTTGTTGCAGATGAGCGGCACGAGGGATGAATCTGCGATAAAAATTTATCGCACCGTTGAAACTGCGCAGGTCTTTCGCGGTCGCCGGAAGGGGGATCTTTTTGATCGCCTCTACACGCTCCTCGAGCGGGCGTATTCCCTCGGCGTTGACCTTGTAGCCGAGGTACTCCACTTCCGGTTGACCAAACACACACTTCGCGGGATTTATCACCACACCGTATTTGCTCAATCTTTCGAACAGGAGCCTTAAATGTTGCAAATGTTGCTCCGCGTTTTCACTCGCGACTAGATAATCATCCGTATAAGGGAATACAAAGTCAAGACCTTCAGTTATTTCATCGCTGAATGCCTGAAAGGTTTGACCCGCGCCCCGTAAACCAAACGGAGTGCGCAAAAACTCGAAGAGTCCGAACGGCGTAGTCACTGTTGTCTTGTGAATATCCTCCTCGGCGACGGGGATTTGATGATAAGCTCGGACTAAATCGATCTTCGAGAAAACACGTTTTCCGCTGAGGTTATGCGTAAAATCTTCGATGTGACGCATTGGATATCGGTTCGGTTTAGTGCGTTTATTAACGTGCCTGTAGTCTCCGACCGGACGTATCCCGTTATCTTTCTTGAAGACAACGTGTATCGGGGAGGCCCACTGGCTGTTTTTTACGCGTCGCACTATTCCGAGTCGCTCCATTTCTTCAAATTCGGCTTTCACGATTTTCAGCCGATCTTCGGTTAAGCGACGAGGACGGCTGAACACTGGTGGTCCGGGTGTAGTTTCGATGTAGTGCCTTACGTTGTGTTTTACATCGTGGCCAATCTCAGCTACAGGGCGAACGATGTCCGGGAACTCAGCTAGCAGTCGATGGTAAGGTGAGTCGCCGTGGATTGCGCGTACTGTCGGGAAGTCGTCACCAACGGCATGTCCTGCAGCACATAGTTCGGTCGCGTTGTCGATCAGTCGATTATTGCGTGGATCAACAAGTAATCCGTAGTGAGCGAGAAAATCATAGCCAATAATCGGTTGTTCAACGTCTGCGATAATAAATCGCCAGGTGAACTGCCGTCGTAGGCCAAAATCGAGCATTATAAGTTCACTACCGTATGTACTTATCGGCGTACCGTTCGCCGCGAATAACGTGCACTTTGATTTTTCGCGTTGGCCACGGAACAACACTCGCGGAAAAACACACAACTCGGCACCTGTGTCCACCATAAAGGTCTTTTTCGAGTAATTGTCTTTCACATACAAACGGCGAACACTGGGGTCGTTTTTAATTGCCGCAATTAAAGACGCCCCAACTAGTTTTTTTTAAACTTGCACGGATCACGACACTTGGTAGCCTTTTCGGCATAATTTTCGTGGTACCAGCAGAGATCTGGGTTTCGAGGAGCTGATGGACTTCGCCCACGCGAACTGCCGCGCGATTGTGAACGGCCGCGGTACTTTTGCTGTTTCTCAAGACGACTGAGACGCGAAGTCACCTCGTCTAACTTCTTTAATACCGCCTGCAGCTCGCTGCCATCACTTTTGCTTACTGCAGCTATCTTGGCGGGTTCGTGTGCCACTGCTGCTATCCTCGGTCCACGGGCTGCATCGATTACATGGATCGAGTCCGCCGTTTCTGCAAGCTGCTCCAGCGACTTCTCTTTTATTGTCGCCAGGATCCGTTGGGTGTCCACTGGCAGTCGTTTTAGCCAGAAATTTCGGAGTAAGTCGTCCGTTACTGGCAGATCTTTGGCCAACGTTTTCATCTTGCGCAGCATCTGCACAGGAGTGTAGTCGCCCAGTTGCACGGGTTCGAGCAGTTTGCCTAACCGTGTCTCAGTCGAATCCGATGTCCTCTCAATTATTTTATTTTTCACATCGGTATATTTTCCGTCATACACCGGGTCGTCGAGCACATCGTCCATCATGCTCGAGTACTTCTGGTCAAGCGCGCTAACCAGGTACGTGAACTTCGAAGCTTCCGAAGTAACACGCGACGACTTGAAATTCGCTTCAAGCCTCCCGAACCACCCCCTCGGATTTTCAGGCCAAAAGGGTGGTGCGCTCATTCCGATGCCATTTACACTCCCTTCGGCTGCAGCAGCCAAAGCTGCTGCGGCAGCCTTGATTGCGTCATCCGTGACTTGGGTAGTCCCAGAGCCGGATTCGTTGACGCTGACAATTCCGTCCTCGTTCACCATTTTTCACCAACAAAATCGCACAAATATATGCCCACAAACACAAAACACTAATCACGTCGGGGTCACCAATTTGTGGGGTTAGGTGCGCCGGGTTTTGGTGAAATAATAACTCGAAGTTTAATATTTTTAGACTAGAAAATTTATTTGAACAAGCTCGATGCGAACAGCTCGCAGAGCAAAACTAGACTGTTGTTCTCGGCCTGCCGGCTCGTTACCGCAGGTCAAAAGGGCCCTGAAGTACTTAGTGAATCATCACACTGAAGTATTTCAGGTATAATTAAGGCATCGGGTGTTGGAGCCTTCGTTCGGCTCAGCAGGAATCGTACCTGCGTCAAAATAGAGCCTGAACGGAAAATTCCATCACTCGATCGCCACACTCAAATAAAAGGCCTCTGATTAGCATACTTCTTTTGACGTTTCGCCGACAGGTTTAATAGCAATGGGTTTTATTGAATGAAACAAGTATTATGATTCGTATAATTTGAGATTTAATTAATGGGCCGAGGCTGTAAAACAAGAATATCAAGTGTTTATCTTAATTATACACTTACATTTGTCGTATTGATAAGACGTTACCTTTTTAATATATGGTTCGGTTACCTTTGAAACGTTTTATTTATTCGCTTCATTGCTGATCTCTACCGAGATTACTTTATGGAGACTTTCGAGACAAAAGTGCTGTCCTGATTGAGCTTGTTTATAAAACGTCGTATGAATTTATTAGAGTTCAGTATAAGAAGTCAAAATCTTTCGAGGATTTTATGCTTTAGATAGATGCATCCAATAATTTAATTTTTCTGTACTTTTTTTTTTACTTACGTATTCGTTTACAAACTTATATGATCATACTTTATTTATAACAAAGAAATACTTTATAATAAGGAAAAAAATAAATAAAAAGCAGAAAAAATTAATAACTTTCTGCTACGCATATAATACATAATGATTTAAACAAATAATCAACAGGACTTTTAAATTAAATAAAGAAATCAATTTTTTTAAAGAATAATATTTATTGACAGTTTTTACTATACCGTTTAGTGTATTCGATTCAATCTTATTTTTTAGAAGTTATACATTGCCAAAGAACTGAACTATAACTGATCGAGGTCGAGGTGTTTTATTAAGATTATAAAAACTTTTTTGCACACGTTTAAGTACTTTTTCATACAATATTTAAAATTGAAAAACAATCATTTACATACGATTGTGAAACTCTTTACTGAACAACTATTCTTCTTTTTCAAAAAACGTACACACTGTGTCTCAAATTTTAAGAAAAATTAAACAAAAAATAGCAGAATTATTTTCAAAAAACAAAAAACTTTCAAAGTCAATGTTAATTACGGAATTTAGAGTTTATATCATTATATTGGACTGAAAAATTTTTAACTTCGTTAAATCTGAAAATTTAAGTTTGATGTACTCTCAAGTGATAAGTCTGAAAATTCAAGTCCTATGGAGTTTTGGGTTTGAATCTTGATTCTGAACTATGAGTGTTTGCGCAGTAGGACGGGGCTTAATAAAATTTTTTCATATATATCACTCGGGCCGGGCGAATTTTGCTTCTTTGTACTTTGAAAATCGTGAAAAAATTTTTGTTGATGATTAAAAAAATTTTTTTCCCGGTCCGCAGTGCCTCTGAAGTTTTCCCATAGGATTTGCACGTAAAAAAGTAGTCATAATATATATTCCATTCTAACAGAGTGAAAATAATGGTTTTTCTTCATCAAAATGGCATGGATCCTTGTATTTTTTCCCGCTGAATCGAATGGAACCATCAGTTTTTACTGATTTTGCGATTTAAAATTACTGCAGGCCAAAAATCGTCAAAAATAGTGAAAAAACACTTAAAAAAGAAGCTTTTTCGGTCTTAAAAAAAAAAAAAAAATGCAATTTTTTTGTTCACATGACACAGGTCGATGTATTTTTTCCCGCTGAATCGAATGAAACCATCAGTTTTTACTGATTTTGCGATTTAAAATTACTGCAGGCCAAAAACCGTCAAAAATAGTAAAAAAAAACACTAAAAAAAGAAGCCTTTTTCGTCTTAAAAAAATAAAAAATGCAATTTTTTCGTCCACATGACACAGGTCGATGTATTTTTTCTCGCTGAATCCGAATGAAATATTAGCTTACACCAATTTAATGATGAAAATTTTTATTACCAAAAAACTATGAAAAACTCTTAAATTTATGAAAAAAAAATAAAAAAGTGTTCTTTTTGGAAAATTTCTGATAAATTTTTTTTTATTTCTTGAGGTTTTGTTTGAAAAAAATACATTTACATCTTTGATTGTTTTAATATTTTATCGAGTATTTGATACTGATTTTGATTTATATTTTTATAAAATAATACCTGAAGTCATATTTAATTGAACTCTTTTATTTTATTACATTAAAATTTTTTTTTAGCATTCATGATGAAAAAATTAACTGCTTAAATTATAATAAAAAGTAAAATTATTTTATTAATTCGTTTTTCTGAATTCAATAATATTTTTGAATAAGTGTTTCCTTATTACTATTTGGAAATAAAGTACGATACTCTTTAATTACAGGAAGCAAATATTGTTTTTGTAAATCATCTTTTGTAAGAATATTATTAAATTCAGTCATTAGTTTGACTTCTCTCTCTGCGACATCATTTACGACTACCAAATTGTCAACTACTCGCAAACCATTTATAAAAGATGTTGATTTTTTCCATTCTGATGGATTTTTTGAGAAAAAATCTGTATTAATGTTAAAACGTTTGAAAAATTGATTGGATTCATTGCTGATAAAATCACTTATCTCTGCGCAAGTTATTTCTGTCACGTTTTTTTCTGTAACAAGAATACGTTTTTCATGAGGAAAGTTACAAGAATCTAATTTCAAAGCCTGAACCATTCGGAGCTTTTCTTCGTTCGGTATACTGAGATCAAAAAAAGCAAGAGCAGCTACTTCTGGAGTAAGATACCATAAGTGTTTGCTAAATTTTTTAACAGTGACTTCAGATATGATCTGATCTATGCTTCTGTAGTTGTAAAGTTCTTTGAACAAATTTAAGTCTTGATTTGGCGCTTTGGATGCAAATGGAGCAGAAAACCAAGCTTTTACGTAAACTTTTACTATAAATATACATAAGTCCCTATAATTTGATTCATCATTTTTTTTTTCGTGCAAATACTGACTTCTAAAAATAAAAATTTTCAGACAATAAATGGCTTTGGCCATCCATCTTGCGTTATGAGTGGCGCCTGGAGGATGAAAAGAAACTCCTTTGGACAACGTTCCACCGAGGAAAATAATGACCAACTCCAAAAACTCTTTGTAGTCTGATCTGACTTGTTTTTTTTGTAAGTTTTCATAACAAAATTTCAAAATTTCTTCTTTGACATCTCCTAACGATTCGGACACAAAACTATCAGTCACACCACTTTCGTATCTACTTTGATCAATATTTTTCCAAAAAGCTTCAAAATGCTTAAAGACATTTACTTCTGGTGCAGTAGATTTACCGAACTTTTCCTCAAATGTACACTTTAACAATAATTCATATATATGGTGTCTGCATATAAACCACAGCAGATCTTTGTCGAGTAATTGTTCAAGAAGCGTACAAGCACCTTTTAGTCGACCTGTATTGCTAGCTGTTGAGTCGCAGCATACCGCTTCGATATTTTCAGATAAACTCCAATCAATTAAAGATCCATAGACAGCGTCAGCTTGATTTTTTCCAGTACTTGATGGAATTGATGGAACTCCAAGAAGCTGCTCCATTCCTTCACTAGTAATAATTATAGCCAGACGGTCTTTTGTTTCGTTTCGAAAATGTCCTGGCAATAACTTTGAATCAAAGTGTATGGTTTTTGGTAATGAAGAAAAAAGAGCTGGAGCCAGCTCTTTGATGACCTCGTACCGTTGTTGACGATATTTTTTACGAGCAAGATAAATTGACTTCTCATTTAGTATTATATTATTTGTCTCAACGCCTAAAGCTTCGGCAGCTGCCATCAACAAATGCATTGCATTTCTTTTACTTATTTGACATTTATCTAATGTAATTGCCAGTCTTGCTGTAATGACAGTTTCAGTAGCTCTTCTTTTTGCAGGCGGTGTATGTTGCGAAGGTGGAGACTCTGATTCTGGTCCAAGGTAAAGAACTAGTTCTTCTGAAAAAGATTAAAATTTAAAATTCATTTTAATGTAAACAAACTGACAATTATGTTAAGAATTATTTGTTTATTTATATTTTTATTGGTTATGTTAAAAATTTTTTGCTATAAAAAAATGAAAAATTTTTTAATCCTAAGTATACAACTGCATCTTAAAAAAATTTTACTTTTAGACTTCTTCAAAAAACTTCATAACAAAACTCCAAACAAACCAAAAATTAAATTACAAACCTTTTGGCACAGGTTGAAATAGACTACTCTTCTCGTCTTTTTGTGATGCAACCTTATCATCAGTTAGTTTTGAAGATTCAAGGTTTTCTTCAGAAAAAAGGTTTTCATCAAGCTCCATCGATTCAGTTTTTGCAGTAGCTGTGATAGAAGTACGTACTGCAGAAGCGTTAACAGAAGTTTTACTATTCGATGAAACTAAAAATAATTATTTTTATAAAAATTCACACAGATAAAAAATGTTTTTGTTATACAAAAATTAATGTTGTTTTCGTTAAAATTAAAAATGAGTTTTTCTTATTATATATCTATAGATTTTGTAAAGTAAAAAGTATTTTGACATACAAAATTTTCGTGTTTTTTTTTACCAAAAAAAAGGAGTGAAATAAAATATTCAGAGTATTACATAATTTATCTCGTAAATTATACATTGAAATTCTTTACTTAATTTCCACAGAGAGAGAGAGAGAGAGAGAGAGAGAGAGAGAGAGTAGTTACTTGCTCACAATATTAATAAAAATAAGACACTTTTTGATATGCGTAAGTACTGCACTGAGCCCACAAAATAATCAAGCTAGGAATTCTATTAATTATGTTGCTTGATTAGTAGTCTAATGCTTTAAAAAGTTTTATTATTATTTTTTTAATCATCTGGTAGCTAAAAGGTATTTTTACTATCGAAAGATAATAATAAATCTGTATTATTATTTTTTTTTTAAAACAGCTGATCATTGTTTGCAAGTACAGAAAATGGTAAAAAACTAGTTCTATCAAGTTTATATAGGAATTTACTATTTTCAATTGACTCTTACATAGAGTTTTAATTTATTAATATTATTGAATCATGATTTTTACAAACTCCAAAGTATATAATTTATTTTAAAAAATTTTCATCTTTTCAGTTTTAACAATTTACCTTTTGTTTTTAATTCGGAAAAATGACTTTTTTTATCTTCTTGAGTTGCAGTTTTGATACTTAATAAATTCAGGTTCTCATTGCTAGCAGTTGGATTTTGTTCATCTACTTCCATGAGTAAATTTGATTTTGACGCACCACTTTTAGAAGTCGAAGGAACGAATGGATTTTTTTGATTATTAGATAATGCTGAAAGTATTTTTTTAAGTAATCAAGTTCAAACTTTTGAAAAATAACAATAAGGATGTATTTTGATTTATACAATTAAAAAATAAAATTTAAGTACCTCTTTGATCCATTAAAAATTGTTTGTCTTTCATATCACTCATTGTTTCCATTGCTTTTGCGTGTGCGATATCAAACAACGCGTTCAAACTATTTTCGAACTCTTTTTCATTATTTTTTTGCGTATCTGACGTTCGATGTGCACTTTTTTGTAAATTTTTCCATTTATTATGTATTTTAATTATTTTAATAGTACATTTTTTATTTTCTTGCGTCGGGATGCGAGCTTTTTTCCAAAAAATAAGACACTCGTCGACTGCTAACTTCGCACTTTCTTTTAAATTATTTGATAATCTTCGAAGATTGTAAAAAAAAACAGCTAAAACTTGCTGAAGTGTGGGTAATCTACTACCCACAATTATTTGATTAGAAATGTAACCAATATGCGGGATTTTTTCACGTAGATCATATGACATAATCAATTAGAAAATATTTCTTCAGATTGATAAGAAAAAATTTTCATTTGTACGCAGCAGTCAAGAACCAAAAAATTCGACAGCACTCGATTAATCTTGAGATTACGTTTTAATAGAAAAAAAACTTCAGGAAATGCAGCTTTAAAACACGTTTACTTTTATAGACACCATCTCCGAAGTTTATAGATTTAGCACGAAATATGCGATATTGTAAGACGCGAATACTTGACTCTTATTATAGCTGAATACTAATCCTGGCTCCACCTTACGGCAAAACGCCACCTGCGAGCGGATCATCTCAGCTATTTTGCAAGCTCTATAAAGTTAGAACCCGGGTGAGCGATTTTTTGATAAATTTTTGTGGAATCGATAGCGTGGGTGGTTACAAGAAAAAAATTATCTATTCAATTTTTCAACGCAAACAATAATTTTTTTTAAAATCGATAGTGTTTGAAATCGTTGCTGTCTGCGCGAGGTCTGCGCCGTCGGTTAAAAAAAAAAATTAATATGATTTGATGGTTTTTCACTGTTTTAAAACGATTTCAAAATTGAGTTGGTAACCCAATTTTCACTATCGATTTAAAAAAAAATTATCGTTTGCGTGGAAAAATTGAATAGATAATTTTTTTCTTGTAACCACCCGCGCTATCGATTCCACAAAAATTTATTAAAAAATCGCTCACCCGGGTTCTAACTTTATAGAGCTTATTTTGCACAACAGAATGTACAGTAAAAATAAATATCTGTTTATATCTCAATCATTGCTGAAAACTAAAAATGAGACTTTCTGCTTATCAAACTCTAAAGAAAATTTATTTTATAAATTAACGATGGAATATTTATTAATAAAAAATTTTTCAAATAAAAATTAAAAACTCAATCATGATCCTGAAAATAAAATTTTTTTCAACCTTTAGAGGTGAATAAAATTATCATTTTTCTTAAACTTGAGAGTTTTTTTGTAGATATACAGCTATCAAATTGTATAAATATGTAATTTAATCGTTAAAAACGAAACACACTATTATTTGCATTAATTTTGAGAGGATTTTTTCAAGTTTTTTGGTAATAAAAATTTTTTATCATTAAATTGGTGTAAGCTAATATTTCATTCGGATTCAGCGAGAAAAAATACATCGACCTATGTTATTGAGACAAAAAAAATTGCACTTTTTATATTTTTAACACCAAAAAAGCTTCTTTATAAGTGTTTTTTCACTATTTTTGACGATTTTTGGCCTGCAGTAATTTGAATTCGCAAAATCAATGAAAACTGATGGTTTCATTCGATTCAGCGGAAAAAAATACATCGACCTGTGTCATGTGGACAAAAAAATTGCATTTTTTTTTTTTTTTTAAGACCAAAAAAGCTTCTTTTTTAAGTGTTTTTTCACTATTTTTGACGATTTTTGGCCTGCAGTAATTTTAAATCGCAAAATCAGTAAAAACTGATGGTTCCATTCGATTCAGCGGGAAAAAATACAAGGATCCATGCCATTTTGATGAAGAAAAACCATTATTTTCACTCTGTTAGAATGGAATATATATTATGACTACTTTTTTACGTGCAAATCCTATGGGAAAACTTCAGAGGCACTGCGGACCGGGAAAAAAATTTTTTTAATCATCAACAAAAATTTTTTCATGATTTTCAAAGTACAAAGAAGCAAAATTCGCCCGGCCCGAGTGATATATATGAAAAAATTTTATTAAGCCCCGTCCTATTGCGCAGCCCCGGTATAAAATAATTGATTTACCAAGTGGGACTTATATTGATTAAATCACTTAAAGATTTTTCAAACAAAAACGATTCATCAGAAAATACATTATACACATCCTGATAAGCATCTTCAGTTTGAGTTCCATACTTATTATTGTGTTTGATATTTTCTTTTTGTAGCAGCTTCTTGCTATTACGTCGGTGATTTATGCAGGTGGTCAAACATACAGAAAATATAGGGTCTTCTGAATTTGTCACGGAATAATTATACTGATTTTTTAAACATAAATCTACTGCAAATTGATTGTACAAGTCATTTGAATTTAACTCTTTTTCTTCATCTTCACACTTACAACATTTATTCGGGAACGTCGTAGATGGAGGCTGGTTTATAAAATGCCTTCCACAGTGATTAACATAAAGTTTTCCTCTTTTTCTTTCAGGATCAAAAATTTTTTCGGTGGTACTACTAACTGAAGAAATAGTGGTACTTGTGGTTGGAGTTGAAGTAGTTGTTGTAGAACTGACTGGGCTCATAGTAATAAGTTCACTTATACTCAGACTTTTCATTAGCAAAAGCATATCTTCTTCACGAGGGCGAGCGGTCTCATTAAGATTTTGTAGAATTATGTTTTCTGTATCGGCTACATTTGCTTCAAGAAGTATTCGCAACCGCAGAAGATAATCGCTGTAAGCATTGTGATCATAAACAATTGCTTGTATGTTTTCAGGTACTATTTCAAAAGGTAAAGTACTGTTGTAGTTATCATCTTCATCAGTCTGAATGTTTCTTCTTCTTAACTCTTCAAAGAAAAACTGGATTCGGAAGAATTGATCAATGTGTGTTTCAAGATAATACTGAGAGACGTTCATACCAAATCTTTGATAGGAAGCAAAATTGTCATCATCTCGGTAATAACCAGAACGATCTGCTACGTGAAGATTTAAAATTCTGTTCAACTCCTGCAAGGATGCAGGTGGATCTCGTTCATATTCATTCTCAGGCCTGAATTGTGATAGAAACATTGATGTTGCGCAACCACAGGTGTGAGGAGTTCTGTCTGTCATAGTATAGCGATGATAAATGTAAGGGTATTTTTTGTTCATGTAATTGAAAAAATTTTGAGCTCTTAGTTTCCACAAAGTTCTAACTATGGCTCGAAACAAATAAGTGTTGTAGTTACATAAGTTCAAAGCACACTCAAATGCCCTCTGAGAATCTTCTACATACCTTCTAAGAAGTGATCGCCCCTCTCGAGAGCTTATCATGATGTCAAGGGTTTCCGGCCAATCGACTAACATGTAATTAAGAACCTCGGCTAGTTCGGGTGCTTCAATGTCTGGAAATCTCGGCAGATCACAACGCTGATCTGCATGATCAGATTCTTTACACCTGTCAATGTAATTATCTTTTTCAAGACATTCCACCAAGGCTTTCTCAATTGATGGTACAAGTAGAATCCAATATACGGGTGGTTGTATCTCACGAAAAAATTTTGTTTTCACCAATAGATCAATTAATTCATTCATATCTCTAGGTTGAAATGGTTTCCATTTTGAAGATAAAATCTTAGCACAAAAGTGAGCGATTTTAGTGATGGTTTCGTTACCTACTTTGTTTCGGAAGTAGTCCATGGAGTCATGGTTTTCAATACAGTCTGAAATTTGTAATTGCACCCTCTCCCGAAATCTATGGCCTCTTACTGTAACAAATATAATTGTTAAATAACTTAGAAATAATAACCAACGCTTCATAATTTAAGATTTGAAAAAAAAATTTTGTAGAATTTTAAGCAGAGAAATAATTATTTGTAGTCTCTTCAACTAGAGTCAAAAAAAAAGAAACGACTGATAAGATAGCTCTGGTTGTGTGCATAAGCCAACATCACGTGATAGTTCTTTTTGAAAAAATTTGTACAATGAATGTTGCTAATTAATCATTTTATGATGTACATTTTACATCTGCGCTTATAACATTTTTCATAGTTTCTTACCTTAAATTTATGACGAATAATCACGAGTGAAAAAGCTTTGTATAAATGAAAAATTTGGGACTAGTAAATGTTGTACAAACTTTCATATTCATCATTGGCTAAAATGTAAAAAAACTTCTTTAGTTCAAAAATTTTAATTCACATTTCGTTTCACGTGGTGATAACCTGATTTTTTCTTGTTATTAAGACCGTAATAGTATGCAAGCTTCACAGCTACCCAAATATTACTCTCATATTCTTTATTATCAAAACGTAGGTATTTCCCATATTTTCTGAGAAGTAAGATCGTGAAAAACTTTCAATCACTCCATAAAAATATTATACGTATTTCAAGGAGATAAAAAAGTTTCAGGAAATGAAAATAATACAATCCAAAGCTTTACTGGCCCTTATAAAATGATTGACGCAGATGTCACATAGCTCTAAATCGATTTTAAAGCTATTATTTCATTTACTTAGGATTAAAATGAATTTTTCACCTATAAAAGTTAATTTTTACGAGAAATTCAGCAATTACAATTCTCTAATCACTATATTTTTAAAAAGTTCTCTATTTTTTAATTTGCTCAAGTGTTGCATTAATCTTTATTTACTCTATCGATGTCAATTACTTTGTAATATTTCTCAGAAGTCACCTGAGTTTAACTTAGAAACAGTTTAACGGAGAAAATCCTGTGATAACTAAATAAATTCTTTTTTTCATGTGTGAAATAATTTAATTCACCATGTATCGCTGCTTTTTTATTGCAGTCGCTTTCTTTGTAACCGCAGCTTTTTCTCAACGCGTCGGTTTGTTTAGTTTTACACAGGCAAGTAAAACAGACATCAGCAAAAATATTTATGATTTTCTTGAAAGATTTCTGAGATCAAGAAGGTATGAAGAAATAGGCCTGGAACAAGTCATTAGTGACGTGGCGGCTCGAGTTTCACAAATTCACAATGTGCGTGAAGTTGATGCTGATTACATTGATAACTTGGTTGTTGATATCATAGATGATTTGATGGAAAAAGAAAGTTACCAATACGTGCGAGAAATACCCTGGGATGAATTAGAATCTTATACTTTATACGCCCTTAAGATGTATTGTTCTGACTCGTATCTTCCAGACTTTGATTATGAACCAGCAGAAGTAGGTAACATTCTGGACTTTGTACTAGTGGATTGGAATGATTCTCTCTTTGATATGATTCAAACACGAGAAGGAAGATTGAAACTTAGAACCTATGTTAAATATGCTGCAATCAGGTTTAAAGTAGTCTTCTCCTGTTACAATCCAGAGCAATTTCGAGCATTAATAAGAACACTATGGATGAGAAGAGCTCAGCGGTACTTCAATATCAGAAATCATAGATACCCTTATGTTCCTCACATTTTCGACGTCCATAGAATATTTCCCATAAGTGATCCTGATTATTTCAATAGCTATCTCAGGAACCATTCTTCTTCCTCTGAAGATAAAAACTGGGACATTCGTAATCCAATGGCATCACAAGAAGATTTAGATAGGATTCTCAACATTCACACCTCCGATCGTTCCAGTTATAACTACGAATGTGATATTTTTGAGATATACCTTAGAATCGGTTTAGGTAGTGTAGAACATTACTTTGAAAGACACAACGATCAGTTCTATCGAACCTTTTATTTCTTTCAAGAGTTAGAGGCGAGGAATGTATCGAGTAATGAAGAAGACATTTACGACGGAACAGTGCCTTTTGATGTAATGCCTGAAGAAATTCAAGCGATCATCTATGATGACAATGCTTACCGTGATTATCTCCTGAGACTGAGAAGAGTTTACGAAGATACCAGAGGTAACCGACCCAGACGAAGTCTTGCAAGTAGTTCTCGAGTGCTAGAAGAAGACTTAGCTGAATTGTTGATAATTGAACATCCCACAAGCCATATAAGCACAACTATCAGTACTACAAGTACTGCAACTACCATTAGTGTCTCTACAACTACCACAAATGTAGAAGCTGTATCTGTGACTGCAGCTGTGGTCAGCACAACAGATAAAACTTCAGGAGAAAATAAAAAAAATAAAATAAATTTTGTGAAATTCTGTCAAAAATATTTTTCCAAGCAGTCCCAATCGGCAATCTCCGACGGTTGCTGTCATCAAGAGAGTGGTTATAAAAAATCAGGTGCTTTGCTGACTGCCTGCAACAGTAGAACACTCAAAATGAAGAAAAACATAAAAAGCGATCGGTTTGGATATGCTATATCAAGTGAAGGAGATTACGATGACCTTCAATTGTTTGAGAAAGGACCATCATTTTTTACAAAATTTTTCAGTGATTTATCGGTTTAATGTTTGATTTGTACGCATTATGTATTTAAGTTATACTTAAAGTGTATTGATTTTTTAGCCTTCAATTTATAAAAAACCCAGCTTTATATTTAAATAAATATTTTTTCATTCAATAATTTTAGTTCAATTTCGCCCAAATGAAGTCGTTCATTAAAAATCTATATCTATGGAAATTTAATTTCAGTACTTCTTATCTTTTCAAAAAAAATTTTTTTAAGTGCTCAATAACTCAAGATCGTTACATGACAAAGTTGCGATGTATAATTTTACTTAAAATTTTCGTACTTTATTAGTTGTGTGAAAGTTCCAAGTTCGAAAAATGACAAAATGGATTTTCAAACGCAAACTGGTGGTAGTAGAAAATTACACCCGCGCCGCGATTAATAATTCGCTCGCATGGGCTCGCGGGGGCCGGGACTTTTGTTGGCAAAGCCTCGGGAGCTGCAGCACGAATGATAATCATCGGTCGTTTGGCTCGAGTGCATGCATGCACCATGCCATGCGGTGTGTAGGACACCAAGATGTATCAAAGTCCAGAAGCGAAAGGATAAGGAGGGAATCGAGGGGAATAATTGCGTGGTGGGAATAAAACCGATTTATCTCGTATCTTGCGTTGCTGCACTTGCACTTGGGTTTCAAGTTTCATGCCAAGTGTTCGCGCTACCCCGAGACAGTGCCTTCTTTTCTTTTCCTTTTTTCAAACTATTTCATTCTGAAATGCGGTAAACTGATAGTTCGTTCGGTTACCGTTAGTTCCACAGTTTCTCATTGACAACGTATTTCTTTGAATTACTTTTTAAACAAATTCTATTCAATCGTTTATAAATTGTAAACCTAGAATGGTTACATTTATAGGTAACATAAGTTAAGAAAAATTTTTTAATGATAATTTAAATGATAATTTATACAGCTGAAATAAGAATAGCTCATGTGGTCTAGTATCATTTTAATAAAGTAAACAATAACAGAAACGACTGGTCTCAAAAGTATGTATTGGACTGTAATGAAACATCTCAGTTTCTGCAATTTTGAAATACTAAAAAAAAATGGGGATAATTATAATAAATAAATTTTTACTTTATCAAAAAAAGTTTTATTTACATAAAATGAGTTTTATTTACAACCTATAATTGTTTTAATAGGGTTGGCAACTTTTTGAAATTTATAATATTTTTTTGCTTATTTAGTTAAAATATCAAAAAATAATCGACACGTATTTTTTCTTTTTAAAAAAAAACTAAAATTAAAAGAACTGCAAGTGGTTAAATTTTTTAAAATTTCAATATAAGGTACCTGTACCTAATATGGCCCCCCTAAGCGAGAATCGACGTTGTGGCCAATCAAATCAATATTTTTTGACGGGTAAGGTCTCATTTTAAAGCTTAATTCAAGAGCTTTAAAATGAGACATTACACGTTCGATTTTGATCAATGAGCTTCCAATGCCAGAGGATTTACCAAAACACGGTTTTTTAACACACCTAAAATTTGTGTCCTAATATGGCCCCCCTTGAAGTAATTAATTAATTGGAATTTGTTCCTACTTTTTAAATCAATCAGGATATAAGATTTTAAAAACTTCAAAATTGTTATTATTTTAAAAATGATTTATTTAAAAATTGAGCCTTTTTTACAATGTTTTTGAAAGCTTTGCAACCAGTAGAAAAATTTCAAGTTTAAATTTTGGTCAAAGTTTTTTTTTTGAGCTAGAATGCTTTTTTAGTTATAAAATGAAAAAAAGCTTTGAAACAATTAAATTTATTTTTCTTAAATAACATTAGGATAGGATTTTCTAAAAAGTAAACATGAAACTAAGGACTCTTAATATCGGTATTTCTACTAATTCGTGGGGGGCCATATTAGGTACACTGCATAATAAAAAGTTATTTAAGAATAAAACCCGTTAGAAAACGAGTTGAACAAAAACTAAGGTCGCGTTTTAAAGCTGAAACAATAACAAATCGAAGCTACTTATTCAAATTTTGATCAGGTGCGTCTAAATATTTTGGCAGACCACTTAATTACAACGTAAAATAATAACGGAGGTATACGAAACGAGTTTTAGCTATTAGGCGTGCGCAAAAATAATTTTAAAATGTTCTAAACAACTGAAAACTTCATAATTCAGTGTTTTTGACTTCTTCCTACCTTGCAGAGATGCCGCATACCTAGCATATTCAAAATAACAGGGGGGGCCATATTAGGCACAGGGCCATATTAGGCACACTTACCTTATATAGATATACCTTTAATGAAATTTCGGGTTAATGACGTCATCAACCCATAGTTTTAAAAAATTTTCTTAATTTTCTTCTTGCTCAATTTTGATTTAAAAATTCTAAAAAAAATGTTAAAGTTCATTAAAAATCGAGTACTTTTAAAAAAATATATTTTTTAAGTACCGGTTGCCAACCCTATTAATCATTAAGTAGTTATCCACGTAATAAAATTTTTACAGTTAAATTTTTTGTTCATTTTCTACGTAACAAGACGTCAATTTTTCACTTCAATCCACCTGAAAAATCTCATATACGTACCAAAAAACCGTTACTCGCCGTGGATAAAAAAAAGCGTATATTCCAATCAGCGTGCAGCGATATCGTCGAGTTTTTCCATCTCAAAAGCGAGTCAGGAATTTCACATCATAAAACCACCCTAAAAAACCCGCGCCAGTTTTCAATACGCCGCACACGAAGCGACACAGCGCGCGCATTCCGCTAATTAAAGCCACTCGCTAATAAGCCGCCCTCGGTCCGTAATAATATTTATGGCTCCGCTCTGATAAGGACCGTCGGTGACACGAACCCATTTCCAAACTCGAAATAGAACATCCGAGTCCTCGTGAAAGTTCGTTATAATTAAGCTTACCCGTGGTTATTTACGATAGTTTGAGTAGCTCGCCCAAATAAGTTATAATCACATTATGAAAGGCACATAAGAAAATTGACGACGTCGATAAAAGTCCTGCTCGGTTTATTTATATCCCGAATTACTGGAATATACGATTTAATAAAGTGCCGGCGAAGTTCGTCTAGGCTCGTAAATATTCCCGACCTGCAACCTGACTGCACTCATACGCAGGTCGAAAAAATATTCAAAAGTCTTTTCATGACGAAAGAGTCTGAAATAATTCCCGTTACGGGCCTTCTTTGATTTCGGATCTAAGACCGCACACTGCGTGCCGCTACCTGCAGCATTTCGCCGCTGCACGATCGGATCTACCTACCTGCTGCTCTTTTATTCGCTTATCTGAGCTTATTAGCTTCATTTCCGTTCGTTTAATTTTGTCGCAGGGACGTACTGCGCTGGGGAGTCCGCTTCCATAATTAAATGAAGAAAGCCGTTGTGAAAGTACGTACGTGCGCTTTGTATGTTGTTTAAAAAAAAAAAAAAAAAAAAAAAAACAAACAAACAAAAAAGGTGCACGTTTTAACGAGGTCCTGCTGTAAAAAATAAATCCTATTGTTGTTACGAGCACCAGGTGGCACTTTTTAACTCGGGTTCGGGGATTAATTACGGTGTAATAATCAGTGTGCAGTTGTATCTAAGTTAAAAAATTTGTGTATGGATATTGGCTTGTAGGCATATATTAAACTGATGAGTATCGCATGATTTAGTTTTTAAGATATTTTGTCTTTTAAAGGTAACAAAGATTAGGATTTTTTTTATTCATTTGAAAAACGGTTGTTTTTTTACAACAAAGTACATTTTATTTTCTAAATTTGATCGATTTTATAATTACAGTACGTGGGTTGACAGAGAAAGATAATTATGTTTGTTTTTAAATAACAAAAACGATTTTGATAATGGTAATAAATTAAAAGCAAAATTTTTTTACATAGATTTTAATAAGTCTTCAATTTTATATCTGTATAAAATCAATCAGTTAGCTTTTGATACGTTTATCAGAAATGTTTGCTGACGAAGCAAGAATTGGCTCGGTCAATTAAGAGGTAGACTCGCACAAGAAAGGTTCCGAGTTTCAAGCCTGCTATGATTACTATATGTATAAGTATACAACAAGCTTCTGAATCTCACATTAGTTCAAGACAGTAATTCAACTATGTGCCAGTAAAAAAAAAAATTTTTGTCCCCCTTTTTCTTTTTTTTTAATGTTAGCACAGATTGGTTTCCAATAAATATTATTGAATTCTAGTTTTTATGTTAAATCAAATAATGAAATTTTTTTTTCAATATAACTTTTTACATCGAGATGAAAATTTTTCAAGACAAAAGCTATTAGAAAGTATATGTTGCTCAATTAGTAGTACTACAGGTGCGGAATTTCTCAGTTCAGTTTTAAACTTTTTCGAAAAAAATTTTGAGTCGACTCCTCCTTGTATAAATTTGAAACTTTCTCGATCTCTTTTGTTAATTCTCACAAAATTTTGTTTTTACATGAAGCCATAAAAAAAAAAATCAATATTAATTCTTTTCATTTAAAATTGTATATATAACAATAATTGCAGTACTAGTAACTTACGTGCACAAAACTTTTATTTTTTTAAAGAATTCAAAGCGTTCAAAGAATAAAAATTCATACCTTTTTATCCAATGAACCAATCATAAATTTTTGGACATTTAATTTAATAGTAGACGCTCCAGTCGTTTGATCGTCAAAATAAAGCACGCTCATGAAAATTCCATAATTTCAATTAAAGCGTGTACACGTGGACTCGAATGCAGGTTAAACAGTGCTGGGTTAAAAGGTTCTTGCAGCCGGTGCCGTGGTAGTACAGGTAGGATAGGAATTACACAATTACGAGCAATTTTGCAGTTCCTCGGCGATACTTATCCCTCCGCGCTAGACTTGCTTATCCAGGATCGTCGTCGTGGTGCACTTGCTCGCTAAGAAGAAGCCGCGCGGTGTATCCCCCTGCACCTTATTCCCCCGCTATTCACGCTTCGAGCGAAAAACTTTGCTCGCGAGGCTGCTAACCTTCCTTATTATGTCCCTTTAGCCGGCCAACAACATAAATTCACATGGCGGTGCGTTTGAAAAGCCGGCGGCCGGGCGCGCGTGCGTAACTCAATATATATCGAAAGGCGAATTAGTAGCCGGGTGCTATAATACCCAGAGTACGTACCGACGCCAAGCCAAAAGAT
Source organism: Encarsia formosa (assembly GCA_038277355.1). Classification (NCBI taxonomy): domain Eukaryota; kingdom Metazoa; phylum Arthropoda; class Insecta; order Hymenoptera; family Aphelinidae; genus Encarsia; species Encarsia formosa. The sequence goes on from CM076184.1 coordinate 23,339,294, forward strand.
ATTTACGCCTTTCGGAAAAACCATATTTTCGTGTATTAGCGAATAAATTCTATTGACTTTGCGAAATTGCCTGTTCTACGCGGGGATACGTGAGCTATTTATCGTTTGGTGTTTCTAGTCTGTGGATTTTTGATAGGTAGCTTTTAGATGACGGGTTTTTAATTGATTTCAAAAACTATTTTTTCGCTGCTATTTGGATACTTTTTGGAATGGAACTTTTTTTAAATTAATATTCTTTCTCAATTTTCGAATGAATAAAATTTACTTATAATTACTCGAAAATTTAAATAAATTAAACAATTGTTTTATATTAATTAACCTTTATAAAAGAGCTTATCAATACAAGTCAATTAATGGATCTTATTGACAATGTATCTGTCTTAAACTTTCAATTCATTAAATAATTGTGTGTTTCAAACATTCTCAAATAATTTTCAAACGGAGTTGTAAAAAATTTCTGTAATTTTAATAATAGTTTGTACTTTTAATCACTAAATAAAAATAAAATTTTATAAGTTAATATATATTTTTCTATATATGTCTCAGAAAATAATAATACTAAAAAAAAAAAAAAAACAATATCAATAAATTTATACGAGTTACCATTTTTTTTTCTCTAACAAATTTGGGTATGATCATACATAAGATAGATTTAAAGTATACTAGTAAGATTTGAAATCGAAATAATTCGTTTATAATAGTTAAACGTTTAACCTATCTGCAATACCCATAGATGATGATACATTTGTAATTAATGCTATGTCAAATGATTTAAAAAATGTTGAAAAAGTCTCGGAAAAAGTCATGAAAAAAGCGAAAAACTAAAATAATTACTAATAATTGTTTGATCCGACCAATCAGGTTTAGATTTTGTATTTTATTTTATTTTATTTTCAATTTCCGAGCATAGAGCTGTGCTCTGCCAAGCTCGTAGGAGTTTTACAAAAGTTAACAGTATTCAATCTTTTCAAATCATTATTTTAAAAAGAGATTTTTTATGGATAAATCCCTAATAAAGGATGTCAATCTACTATTTAAAAAAAAATTTTTCATTTACTTTAAAAACCAATAAGTGGAACTGATCAACTTTGGCTTTTCTCAAAACTTTTTTTGAACATTTTTTTAGTTAAAATATTTGACCTGTAACTGAAAAAAATCTTTCCATTTTCAATGAAGCAGTACAATATTTATTTTCCAAATCGCCCTTTCCACCGTAAACACCGATGCAAGGATTCAAAAACCACTTCGATCTTCGAGAGAAACTTCAGAATCAATTTTCGAGTTTCTTTCAACTGCCATAACGAGCCCCACGTCCGGTCCGGCCGATTGAGAATCGTGTGGGTGACCGTGTATCTCTCCTCCTCGGATTAATAGTTCCGCGGTCATAACGCAGCGCTGAGCTCATTAGCCGGTCGAATTTATCGGTTCCTCTGACCCCCCCCCCCCTCCTCCACCCATATGCGCGCTGGCTTGGAAATCAATACGTAACCGTTTTCGAAAATATCGACAATGGGACATTACCCCCCCGGGGAACAGACTCCGGAGATGATGCTTTTGTTTTAGCCCCGCATGAAAAACTCCTCTACTACAAGCCGGATCATTAACAGTGTTTACGATAACTCTTTAATTTTTTCCTCTTTTAGATTTTTTTTTCAAACTTTGAATTGTGGAAATAATGGCGGATTGTGCTCAAAACAAACTCAAAAATGAGCACTCGCTCGTACCTGCGGCAGTTCTCACGCGTCATTCATCTCCGGGCTGATTAGATAACTAAAAAATCCTGGCCCCCGCCGAAGAAAACAATCACGGTTTTGATGGATGAATTTGAATTAGGAAGCGCGATAAATCAGGGACATTAATTTGAAGAAAATCCAGGAGCTTTGTTACGGCGATGAAAAGATCATCTGGAATAGTTAGTTATCGCGGGGCGCCAAAATCCGTACGACACGATTTACGTAAGCTCCGACGCTGGGTTCACACGGGGGGAGTGTTATGAAATAGATATCATGTTCCTTGGCTATTTATCCGAGCGGGGGAAGGCATTTGTCGACTTTCAGAAGGACTTTCGCTCGCCCGGAGGAGGATTTTTCGTTTGTTCGAACAAATGTTGTTTCGCTGTATTGTCGTACTTACTCTCTTTCTTACCCGCTGCACGAGGCTGATTGATTGGGTAGCGTAACGTTTTTGAAGACATCGCGAGGCTTATTTACCAGTTGAAATTGAAGTAAGGTCGTTAAGTACAACTGGTCAAACATTTTGAGTTGTGCAAGTAAAGCGAAATGACGAATGATTGATTGGGTCAAAATAAAAATAGTTTGAGAAAATGTAATGAATCATCGTTAATGATGTAATACGGAAAAAAAGCGCGAAATTTTGGTATAAAAGAAAAATGCACTTGATGACGGTATTGTATTTTTTCGTATTTTGAATACTCAAAAAAACATCATGAAGCGTGTCGTTTTTATCCTGGCTGTCTGCATCATCAGCTGTTCCAGCGTAGTAAGATTTTATTTTTTAAGCTAGATGATTTTTTTGTGTAAATCTTTAAAAACCTTCATTCAATATTATTTTTTCATTCCTACTATATTTATATTTCATTATCAATTTTTATATTCATACCTCCACGAATTAAAATAAAAATTGAAAATAGAGAAAAAAAAATTATTTGTCATCTAAATATTTCATTGATTACGTACTTGTATTTTTTAGTCTTTTGGTAGTGAAAAATATAAAAAATTGAGAGCCTACAAAGATGCATGCATTGCACAAACTGGAGTTGACGAAGGTGAGAGTATAAATGTTGCTTAAATTGAACCAAATTATTCCAGTAATTTACAAATTTTTAAACATTTATTAAAATAGTTTGTTTCAAATGTTTTTAAAATATTCCAAATGTGATCCAATTAAATTAAGATTAAAATTATTTAATTCAAAACTTCAAGTATCCTGGTGGCAATGAGAGTTGATTATGCCAGTTTCAGGCTTGTTTTTGGCTTGTTAAAATAGTTTGTTTCAAATAATATATTCATTAATTAATTTTTTTTTTAACTAAAAATTTTCCAAATGTGATCCAATTAAATTAAGATTAAAATTATTTAATTAAAAACTTCAAGTATCCCTGGCAGCAATGAGAGTAGGTTATGCCAGTTTCAGGCTTGTTTTTGGCTTGTTAAAATAGTTTGTTTCAAATAATATATTCATTAATTAATTTTTTTTTTAACTAAAAATTTTCCAAATGTGATCCAATTAAATTAAGATTAAAATTATTTAATTAAAAACTTCAAGTATCCCTGGCAGCAATGAGAGTAGGTTATGCCAGTTTCAGGCCTGTTTTTGGCTAATTCCTAGCGTGCAAACTATAAATTAGCCATTTATTAGCCATAACCTATTCTCATTGCTACAAGGGATATTACAATTTTTTTACTGAAACACATATTTTATACATAGTAAATGTGAACATTTATTTTTTCATACTTTTAGCTGCTGTAAATGCTCATTATCAAATTATTTCTGCCGGTGAAAAAGTAACTCATGACCCTAAGCTTGACTGCTACTTTTTCTGTTTCCTAAAGATGATTGGATTTGTAAGTTTGTTAAAAATTATTATTAGTTTTATTCATTTACTATTAACAAAAAAGAATATAAAATTTATAATTTTCTATTATTTTAGCAACGTGATTGCGGAAAAATTGATACTGACAGATTCCTCGCTAAGGCAAAGTCCGCGAATCTAAATGTACCTGAGGTTACCGAAATCCTTAACAAGTGTAAAGAACGCAGTAAGTTTTTCATTATTTAATAACTTATTTATTCAATATGAAACTAAACTAATTACTCATTTTTAAAGCTGGAAAAGATGGATGCGAGACTGCTGGCAACCTTGTACATTGTTTTGTTGAAAACAATAAGTTCCATGAACTGTATGCTTAATATCATTTGCACGTACATAGCATCTTAAAAATGTAAAAAAAGTTAGATATTAACATTTTGTTTTAAATTTAAGTGAATAAATTTATTTTTAAAAGATGATTTCTGAAATGTTCTTCAAATTATAAAATAAAAATCATCTATCATTCTACCGTAAATTTTAATGATTAAAATGTTTTGACAATAGGGAATCAAATCAAACTTCTAATTGTAATAAAATTGTATGGAATAATTTTTAATGCTACAATAAATACTCTCCCAGTTTTTTCATTTTTGATAAAAATGAATTGAAATTACAATACCCTGTTGGAATTGCGAATATTAAAAATGGCTCTGAAACTAGAAAAAGGTTAGTTAAAATATTCAATAACTGAGTCTAAGAAAAAAGGTAATAATTGCCAATTTTCTACTATTTTTAATATAGTAAAGCGATAGGTTATGTTTATTCAATTAAAAATACCCAAAAAATAGCTATCAAAAATTATTTAATTTTACGGTCGATTTCAATCTATGAATCACCCGTTTAAAATGGGTAAAAAATTTTTTATAACCTTCAAAACAGCGTATTGCACGTGGTGATTCTCATTGCATATAATTTGATGGTAATTTTGGAAATGTCATAATTCTATGAAATACCAATTTTTTATGAGGTTATGATAAATATTTTTTTTTATAAATTTTGCTGTTAAAAGCAAATGATTAGTATTTAAAAATATGCATTAATTTTGAATCTAGTAAATGGCTATTTACATGGAAAAAAATCGTTTCATACAATCTAAAAATTAGCTATTAATATTACCTTGTTTCTAGTCTGAAGACATTTTAAATAGCCATTAAATGTCTATTTCCTAATTAGCATTTCTTGCAGGGATAAGAAAGTAACTAATTTACAATATGAGTACTAAAATAAATTATAATTATAAATATATAAATGAACAAAAAATTTTAATAAAAATTGATTTTAAATTGAGCCACATAATTTTTGATTAGGCATTTAAAATTTTCAAGTCAAGAATGAAATATATTAATTCAAATTTTAATAAAAATAATAATTATATTTTCTTTTTAAAAAAATTATTTTTTTATAACCTTGTGAAAAAATTATTTTTTACAAGCTTATGAAAATACTAAAAAATTTCATAAATGATTGGATTTTGACATTTTACTCAACGATTTATTTGATTGAACTTTTTATTATATTTCCACTGTCACTGATGAAAAATCATCGGATTAATGTTTAACCAGGTAAAAATATAAATGAACTAATTTACTCCACCTGGTTAAACGCTTATCTTTACGCAATCAACTCGAAATGTACTATTATTGACTCTTTACGAGTTCAACGTAAAATCGATGTGACTCAAAACCCCTATAAACAATTTTTGCCGTGATAAATGATAATTCACCGATAATAAATTAAAAAAAAAAAATGTAACGAAATTTCTCGTATAAAAGTACATTGACATTAGTTGAATTCATGTAATTATACTCATTATACGGGCATCATGAAGATTATTGCTTTCATCGCAGCTTTCGGCATCATCAGCTGCTGTAGTGCGGTAAGTGCTGCAAGATTTTTATTTTTTTTATTTCAAACTTCGTCTTTGTAAATTTTAATTTTAAGCGATAATTACTTAGTTTTATGTAAAAAGCGAACTTTTTTTTAAACATATACAAAATTTTTTTTTATGTTTAAATACATATCTATCAATTAATCTTAATTAATATGGTTTTTTCTACATTTAAGCTTGGCTTCTAAAATTATTTTTAAAAATTTTCTATGCAATACTCCTAACTGATTAATAAAAGTAATTTATTTATCAACATTTAATTCCCGATGTATAAACTTTACTTAGGATCTAAGTGATGTAAAGAAACAGCGACTTAATGCGTACAAACATGCATGTGCTCTTCGAACTCGAACTGATGAAGGTAAAAATAATAATAATTATAAGTTGACAATAAAAATGATTTCCTTGGCCATTTTTGAAATATTAAGAAGTAATCATTTTTTAAATGTATTTTTTCAGCTGTTCTAGATGTTTATCATCAAAGTCTTCTCAAAGGTGAAAAATTCACTCAAGACCCCAAACTTGGATGCTACTTTTTCTGCTTCCTAAAACTCATTGGCATTGTAAGATAATAAAAAAAATCATTATTTAAAAGTATTCTGTTAATTATTTTAGATAAATTTTAGATGTTTTAATAGATAACAGTTACATAGCAAGCTTATGTCAAGTTCATCAGTAAAAGTAAAACAATTTTCCGTTACAAGGATTTTCTGAATTTGGAATTTTTACTTTTTTTTTAGTATCTTGTTTTTAGTTTATTCAGTACATATATCTTTTACAGTATTAAATACAAATGAGCGTCTGGTATAGTTTTAGATATTTCATAGTTTTTTAATTTAAAACTGTGAATCAATTTTTCTTACATGACTATTTCTAAAAAAATAATTAATATTTTACAAGACAAAACAAATAAATAACAATAGAATTTTTCAAATTTTATCCTTACTTTTGAGTTTTATTTTGAATTTTAAACAGCTAAAAAAATGTAAAACTAAACTTCAATATTTTTTTAGCAACGTCCGTGTGGAGCTGTTGAACCCTCTGATTATATTAAAGCTGCAGAGCTCGAGAACTTTGATCTGACTCAACAAACTGATGTCATCGATAAATGCAAAGAACGTAGTGGTAAGTTGCTTTCTACATTTTGTTTTCTTATAATTATAAAAAATTTTATCTAAAATTGTTAATAAAAAAATTTTTGTTTAGCTGGATCAAACGGCTGCGAAAATGCGGCCAATTTCGTAGCTTGCTTCACTGAATACAAAAAGTTTTATGAACTATATGTTTGAAAAAAAAAATAATAATAATAATATAATAAGAATAAAAATAATATAATTTTTTTAATGTTGTAGACTGTACTTTTGTAATTTAAAAAATAAAAATTAGTTACTATAAAAAAATTAAATTAATAAAATGAAATTTTTTCGATAGCGATATACAAATCATTTTAATCATAAGTTTCAAGTATAAATTTTGTATCGCAGAAACAATTTGTCAGAAAATAATTTTTTCGTATTAAACTTTTAATTAACATAAGTATGAAGTTATGTGCTAGTTAATTTTGTAGTGTCACAGTAGCCTGAGACATGACAGTATAACTTCTTCTGACTAAGGTACAGTTGACTTTTATGATTCTGGGTTCACTTCCTGAATCATAAAAATTTTGAAAAGTGATAGAATAATTCTAGTTTGTTTACTTCACTCAGAAAAAATGGAGTATGAAGTATCATATACATATAAAGCTACTAGAATTACTATATTCATGAGCAAAATTTAAAAACTCAATAATAAAACTTGGAAAAAGAAACAAAAAATTCCAGTGTTGTCTCTGAATGTATTAAATTTTTTTTTTTTTTTTTCTTGACCTCAACTTAAAACCACCCGAAGGACTTAAAACTAATCTAAGTAGATATTAAGTTTTCTCTAACAAATTTAGCTATTCATTGAAGAAAAAACTCTCCAGTACCAACCCTTCCTCGAAAAACGTATATTTTCCCTCGCTTCAAGGCATCGTAAACACCCAATACCAAAAATCCCCCCAAGATTGACTTTCCCATAGGCGCGCTTCTCTGTTCGTCGGCCCACGCTTGTGTCCGTCATTTTCCCATCACCTATGGTGTCCCAAAAAACGCGCCGCGAAACGCAACACCGCAGTATCGAGTTCCGGCCTCCTTGGCTAAGAGTGGTAGCAAGCTCTTCTCTTCTTATCTCTCCTCTCTGCTCCCGAGCGCGCGGTAAAATGAAGAAGGAGAATGACTGAGTTGTAAATCGACGGGGGCGTGTATTACGTTTCCTCCCTTGCAGGTTTCTCTTGCACATAACGAGCCCGCTGCTGTCTTTTAAATGTTTAATAGCCGACTTTTGCGTGCTGCGGCACGGTTGTCTTAGAAATAAGCTACCGCGGTTCACGGTGTATTAGCCCTGTCTTGTCTGTTACCACTGAACTAGTGTCGAATTTACGGCTTCAATAATAATATTTCATCCCGAAGGAGGATGCGTTTTGCTCAAGGCGAGAGGTATTTTTCGAGTTGAGGCAGCAGGTGATGCACTCGTAAAAACGATGGGTCAACGATCCGTGGTTTGAGGCGAGCGGTCTTTAGCGGTCGTTCGTTTGAGGTTGTAATGGACTCTGCGGCAGCGTCTTTCAAATCTTGTCCGCTTTGACAGAATGAACCGAAAATTTCATTCTTTTTCTTCTTACCCTTTTGATTTGCCACAGAATGCACCCGTTCAAAATATCAGGGGTGGCCATATTAGGCACACTTACCTTAATATAATAAAAAGAGTAAACAAGTAGTAGATATGTCTACCGTTCCAGCAGTCTAATCGTAATTCTTATCCCAAGGATGTTAATTTTCTACTGAGATGCTACATCTGTAAATTGAGAAATAATCCCATGTTGTTAAAATCTCCAAGAAAACCCTGAAAAAGAGAAAAAAAAAAAAAAAAACACAGGTATCTTTTGAGTGTAAGATCCCATGTTGTTAAAATCTCCAAGAAAACCCTGAAAAAGAGAAAAAAAAAAAAAAAAAACACAGGTATCTTTTGAGTGTAAGATCCCATGTTGTTAAAATCTCCAAGAAAACCCTGAAAAAGAGAAAAAAAAAAAAAAAAACACAGGTATCTTTTGAGTGGAAGACCGATAGAAATGAAGATTTTTTTTTTTTTTTTAATACTTATTTATAGTCGCGACTTTTTATGCTCCGTATGGGCTTATTGACGATTTTGTCCCTACACTGCTTCGCATTAGCCCATGGCCCATATGGACCATGTGGAGTACGGGAAAGCCAGGGTATGTGAGTCATTCGAGTTAATCGTAAGACCAGCGCTGAACCGGCAGGCTCATTGAGACTTTTTATCCCACATATCGCCCCCAATCAGATAGTCTTGGATTAGACCAGTGCCGAAGCGAGTTTAGCTCATTGGGAAATTATGCCCCAAATATTGCCCCCAGTCGAGATAAACTTACGACCAGCGCTGAAATGATGGCCCCCGGTAAACACCGACTCCAAAGCAGTCGGGGTGAACGCAGGGATCGACATAACCGACGCAACGAACGAAGAAAATAATTCCAAGTTAGTTGCGCGGAGAATCGAACCCAAGACCCCAAAGAACGACGTTGTTTCAGAAGCGAGCACGCTAACCACTGGCCCAACGACCGCTCTAGAAATGAAGATATTATATAATTAGATAAAAAGACCGAGCTTTTACACATGAAAGTTTTGGGATTTTTTTTAAATTTAAAATATGTTTATTCTTTTTTTTAAACTTCACTGGCGTTTTACAATATACATATTATTAGAACAGCGCATTCATTAAAATCGGTATTTACACGATATAAACCTGCGAGGGTTTGAATCAGTATTCCAGCTGTGCTTTGTCAACGAAGCCACTCGTAACACAAATATTTAGGTTTGTTTAAGTCGTAAATCGAAACTTTAAATCCGAGTCTTAACAAGATTTATGTTTTAAAAAAACCAACGCTCATTTCCGTAAAAATAAAAGGCAACATCCTCGCTAAAACGATGATAAATCCGCTTAGCGGACCGTCTTATTGTCAGGCAGCGAACATCCTCCCGAGGTCCGACAAAAACTCTTATTCATGCCGGTAATTGTCTTGTACTCTCGGTAAAATAACACAGTGCCGCTTTGGTGTCCCGCAGGCGCCTGGGATTCACGCGCGTGGGCCGGGCGAATTTTATAGCCGATCGATGTATTATTTATCGCGCAAGGCAGGTAAGCACCCCGCCCTGTGTCCTCCTGCGCCCAAGAGCACACATGTTGAGTTGTCCGAGTAAGTTTACGACAACCCGATTTTCTCTCTCTTTGTGCTAGCTTGCAGAGTCCTCTTAATGGGCAATAGTTTCAATGTAACACGCGATTATTTCAAAGAACGCGCGCGCAACTCTGCAATCGCGAGCCGTTAAGCGCGCCCGCCGCGCGCGCGGATCCTGATTCATTGAGCCTGCGTAAGGTGCTTCTAAAGCTTCCTCCCCCCTTGGCTGCTTGCTTTGAAGATTTAAGGTTAATTGGCTGCCAGGGAGAGATTAAGTTTTGAACAAACTGCGCTAGCGAGCGAGCGAGCGAGCCAGACTCTCGCTCGCGTACATGAAAATTCACTTCGCTCGATTTTTCGTCGGCGTCGCGATTTTTTAGACTTTTTCGGATTCTTTTGAGTTGAGAGAAAAATTTTGTGATAATCCAAATTAATCTCTTGAGGATGAATTTGAATGTAATAATCTGCAAAGCTGAAGTTTTTTTCTGAAGCTACTTTTTCTTAATGTTTACTACTTCTGAATGAATAATCTAAAAACTATATGAGGTCGACGAAAATTTATTTATTTTTATGAGGACTATTCTATTTCTCAAGGTATTTACTTGTATATTTTAAATGCTACAGTAATTTAAAATACAGTTTTGGACTGATGGGAATTAGATGCTTAAAACTGAGACTAAATTAAATTTAGTAAAAAATTAAAATAGGAATTAATTTGTCCATTTCTACAGGGGATATAATTTTTTCACTGTTAAAAATCGTGACTTCATCACTTCTAATTTCCATAGTATTAGTATTTTCATAAATTAATACTTCAGAAACTTTTAAATTTGTCTTATAACTTTTTTCAAAAATAATAAAATGCTCGTCGAGTTTTTTTTAATCGATTGTCGAATAAAGCTATCTGAAAAAAAAACTTTAAAAAAACCAAAAGTATTCAATACTTGCCTACTGGGGCAAGACCTTTGGTAAAAAAACAATACTTAAAAAAAAAAAACTGTATAAGCAGCAAAAAACGTTTTCTAGCTCCAATTCTCGAAAGCGCAATAAACAACGCTAAACAAAACCTGCACGACCGAAAGAATTAGAAAAAAAAAAAAAATCGGCATCCCCGGCCGTAACTTCAGCCTCTCCCAAGCAAACACCAATTCCGCACGAAAATCCAGGCGTTTGATTGTATGTAATTACATCACACCGAGGACCCGCGATAGTAAGGGCTCGGCTTAGAAGAAAAAGAGCGACGATTGCGAAACAGCGAAGTTAACTACACGAGTACACGCGACAGAAAAGTGGTGACGATTTTTCAGGGATAATCGATTTCACGAATACCCCGGGTAGCTTTTTCAAAACATCGTAGCTTGAGAAATTATACAACTTTAATACCGCGAGAGTTTAATTAAAATAAAATAACCGTAAATTATCCATGGCTTTTTTTTAAAATGACTAATTGATACTCATTTACGAAAGACTTGGCGGCGAACAAATATAGAAAATAATACGAGTTTTGCAACAAAATTTTCATCGAGAGCTTAATAGTGCGTAATTTACGGTCGTCATAAATAATATCCCGAGGCCGGCTACCGATTGAAATTACGTGAACATTGAAAAATATTTTAAATTTCGATGTTTCTGCCGTCAATAAAAACTCTCCTTACACGCGGAAATGGAGAACGCAATTTTTCTTGGATTACTGCAGCTACTACTCGATCGAATGATTTTCCACATAACCGTGCGTATGTAAAACGTCAAGCGTATTTTTCTTCTCTGAGTAACGTGGCACAGTTGCACGACCACTTGGTAAAACAGTAAACGATTATGGTTTCAAACCATTACTGACTTGTGTTTATATCGAAAATTATGGTAATTTATTGTATATTTTGGTTGATTGTGCTTACGTAATGATTTGCATGTGATAAAGTAATTGAAAGGAGATTTGAAATATTGGTGTAGCTGTTCAATTTTGCATGAATTTAATTTATTCAAACAATTATTTTTGATTTTTTCAAATCTAGAATTAAAATTTAGTAAAAGTCGGCAGTTGTACTTAAGTACTTAGTTGGACTCAAAAATTAACATTTGTCTAATAATTTAAAAAATGGAATCATCAAGATCACTGAAAATCAAATTACATCTACGTAAAGCAATTGCTTCAAATAATTTTAATTCAGTCAAAGACTTGATATCAAAAAATCTAGAATTATTGTGTCTACAAAGTAATAGATCCGAGGTATTTGGCATAGCTTGTGAAGTCATGGAAAAATTACTGTCATGGACTGCTGGTAACGAAAATTTCGAGATTGTAAATCTTTTGATTCAGCTCGGAGTGGACATAAATCTCACAAAGCTGCTGCAATTTGCAGTAGATGATCAGAACCTGCGAGTAGCTGAATATCTATTGAAAAATGGGGCTAAATTGGCAACATCCAGTTGGAAGATCAGTAATTTTCCAAAAAGGCACAGAAACATCTTTAAGGATGGAAATCGCCAAGATACTTATCAACTTTGGTGTACTAGTCAATGAGGTAAGCTGCGATTTAAATTTTCCACCGCTGCATCTCAGAGTTAGAACTGAAAGTATCGAGTTGATTTCATTCTTTATCAACAAAGACAACGTAAACATAAAAAGTGAGTTCCAAGGATTAATCCCTGTTTATCTGGCAGTCATGCAGGAGGACAATTTAGATGTGGTTGATCTACTTCTTTTTTATGGAGCAAAAATCAATGCCATAAATAATTACGGAAAAATAATACTCCACGCTGCTTGCGAAAAATAACGAAAAAATCACCAAATTGTTAGTGCGTGAAGGTGCTGATTTAAGCGTTCAGAATTCGGAAGGAAGTACTCCATTCGATTTTCTGAATTCTAAAAAAGAAAATTATGACTGTATAGTAAGTTTTTTTATGAAGAGTCGTTGATTAGATTTATATTATTACATATATACTGTCGGGTAATACAAATCTATGTAGTTTTTTAAAATAACGTTCTCAGAGAGCTTTGCTGGCCATTTCATAACATCGAAACGGAATTTTAACTTTACGATTACGCTACTAAATTAAAAAAAAAAAAAAAACAAACAAAAAAGGTAAACCGGCCAACATAATTATTTTTTCTCATTAAAAAAGGTCCAATTAAGGAAGACCAGTATATTAAACTCGGGAGCATAAATGAAACTCGGGGGGTAAAAAGTCGCGAGATGCATATGCATGATGCACGCAGCATGCGTGATGTTGGCTCTATCTCGTCGAGCCTACGCGCGTTTGACACGCACGCGCCTCGGCCGCGCCGTCCCGTTAACCCCATCTCACGGGGGCCCATTAATATTTATGATCTGAAGTGTTCTAGGGTTCGGACCGATCGACAGGTGTCCGCTGGATGGAGTAAGACGTCGTGCCTTTAAAATGAATACTGCGGACAGTTGAGCTTTTTTAATGTCGACAATACGTTGTAACCATTTTCGTTTTTATGATAACTATTAAGACGTTTTTAACAGATATTGATGATTTTATTCAAGAGTTTTTATTTAAGACGATCCATTTTCATTTGATCTAGTGTTGTTTGAACTGCGACCTCTATGTAGGTCAATTTGTTTTTATAATGTGATTTCAACTTCTAGCTGCTAATGTCAGACCCTTGTAGGTTGTGGTATAAAAATCTTTTTGTTGAAAAATTTCTTTTTTATCAAACCTTTTTTTATTAGCTGACCTTAAACAAAAAGTTAGTCAAAAGGCGCAAAACCTGCCATAGTGAGGGTTGTGGGTTTGTTTCTTTCATTTAACAAAAAAAAAAAAACCTTTGATGGTGTCAAACTAAGTATAAAAATACCTAGTTAAAGATGATTTAGATTGGTTCTACGTAACATCTCAAGCACTGTTTGCATGTTAATCCTCAAACAATTTTTCTGTTCGTAACGGGTGATTGACTAATCAGCGAATTCAAATGAGCCTGCCTCAGTCAAGCTCGCAGATCTTCCCACACCTAATTAACAATTCCTATAAAAAAAAGAGATCCACCAAGCTCTCGCGCACAGCTTACAAACTTTGAATCTAGATTCACCAAACACGTGTATTATATCTAAAATCAGCGCTCTGCTCAGAGAGTGTACATATCCCGAAGGCTTAGCCAAAGGTTTTTCAAATGTTAATGCACCCCGATCAATCAATCAATCAGCCGGTGTTCGGGCTGGCACTTAAACTCAAGCCACTCATTTCTTTGTTACTCTCCACCTCCTCCTCCTCCTTGCTCATACAACTGTCATCTCTTCGGGATCACCGTCATTTTATTCAATATCACTTCTATCAATTGTTCCACCTGAAATAACATATAATTATCCTCTGGCGTTGCGCAAGGCTACCCTCATTTTAATTTTGCCGCGAAAAGCAGGTATTTTCCAGCAATCATATACCTTCTCCACCTCACCGAGAGAAACAAACACGGGTGAGTGTCTAATCCATGACGAAAAAACTCCCCTGCCTCCCGGGACAATAATTTAACATCATTGTTGATCGGTAAAAATCTCGCCGGCAGTGCGGCGGCGGGGGGAGCATTGTTCGCTGGCGCACAAAGGGGCATAACTGTAACTCGGCGAGGTGGTCAGCCGGGTAGGCAGGTGATGCCCGGTGTCCGATTTTCTTTCTCTCTTTTCTTTATCTCTCTCCCGGGGAGCCGGTAGGTTATATCGAGGGCGTGCAGCGCGTGCCCGCTAATGGCGAGAGCGTTGTTGTGCTCTTTTTATCGCACTCGCGCGCGCGCGCACTTCCTCTTTTTATTATTATTCCGGGTACTCCGCACGTCACTGCAGCGATACAGGCTCCACCCAAACGAGGAGGCTCGAGGCGGCTGCGGGGGAGTTCTACCGCCGGACAGGAAGTTATTTCTCGGGATTTAGCATGGCGAGCTTTGTTTTCGTACGGACTTGTGTTCATCGAGATTAATATTGAGAGTGGGGTCGAACAATTGGGTACAAGATTGACGATTTGAAAATTATCGAGGGTAGTCTACTCGGGGAAGTTGAACATTGGTCGGAGAAAATATTTGACGGCAGCTCACGCTGTGATGATGCCTTATTAAGTACCAGGATTTTTGGACCGGAAAAAATGTTGCTGCATTAGATTAATAGTATTGACACTATTTCCATAAATGTATCCGTTTTCTGGGACCATGCGAATAAATCCAAATTAAAAAAAAAAAAAATTTGTTATGCAATCAGTAAAGTTTGATTACGGATTTTACAGTAATAAATAAATTTACAATGTTAAGAAACCGAGAAACAAAATTAAAAAAAAAAAAAATTTAGTAGGGAAATCGTCATTATTTTCTATTATTTTGGTAATTTTGGTAATATTGAATATAGAAGCACAACTTGTAAGATGAACGTATGTGCTAAAACTGTTTAACATCAGGATCGAACCTGGGACTACTGGTATAAGTAGGGCTGTTCGAGACTCGAGACTTTTCTCGGTCTCGGTCTCGGTATCGGTCCGAGACCGAGACCGATACCGAGACGAGACTGAGCAGCCGAGAGTCTCGGTCTCGGTTAGTAATATCGGTTTTAATAAGAACCTTTTTCAACACAGCAACATTCGTTCTTAGAAATATTATCAGAAACAATATCACTTTCGGTCGAATGTCCTCGATTTATGATCGATGCGAATGGTCGTAAATGTTCAAAATTTGAATAACTGTTAAAATTGAAATGTTGAATACTTTGTTATTAGGAATTTTTTTGCCATCGTTTTTTGGATAATTGAATACTTTGTTTCAATAAATAGATAAAATTTCTTTGTAGAGTTCTATAAAATAAAATGAGAGTTCTAACAAAAAAAAATATCGAACAGAACTTAGTTCCAGGTTGCAAAAAATATGTGATGAATTAAGTGTTGTTATTATTTATGTACAGGTTAATTGCAATTAAAATTTTCAGAGCATTTTCTCATTTACCTTCCTTTTTTTTGAAACTAAAAATAAAAATTATTGTTTATTTATTTTCAGGATTAAAAATTTGATGGCTCTTATTAAAAATTCAGCACTTGCATGCCACTTGAGACTAGTTTGATAAAAACAGTTATTTATTTATTTATTTATTTAAATAATTTTTTAATTTAGCTTTCAGATTAATAAAATTATCACGACCGATACCGAGACTGTACCGAGACCGAGACCGAGAACGAGACCGGTAAAATTTTTCGAGACCGAGACCGAGACCGGATAAAAGTCTCGTATCGTCTCGTCTCGAACAGCCCTAGGTATAAGCAGTCGCTCTTTCTGCACAATGAGCTGCTCTATTTTGTAAATTCTTCCTTCCAGTTCTTATCAATAAAATTTTGTTTCAATGAAAAAGGACGCACCTTATTTTATAATTATTGAGTTGGGACAAACAAACAATGAAACAAATAAATAAAAATAAGTGTTATAAATATTTTCAATAATTTTATTATTATTATTATTGTACAATTTTTTGTTGTGTGCTTCTTTTTTTTACATAATTATTAACAGTTTTAATACTTATAAAATACTGTGATCAACACTGATAAGTAGTAACGGAGAGGATTGGTCAGACAAGTTGAACTAATTGTAAGCTGATTTGTGTATTGGTGTAATTACTTTTATAATGATAGGTAAACTCGTACTAAACGGAAAATTTTATTGAATCATCTAATTTATTTACTTTGCACAATTTATAACTACTATTTATTATTGTTTTTAAAACAACAATGTATAAAAATACTAAAATTTACAGTGTAAATAAATAATAAATAAATACTTGGGTTTAAAATTTAGTACAAAAAATGAAGAATCATATATAAGTAATCGAACGGAGCTCGTTGCAAGCATCCCAGATTAAAAGTATATATAATAATGCCGAATAAAACGATATATAACTCAGATCTCGTGACACCTCACCTGCCGCGCTGGTGCGCCCTGCCCGGCTCGTGGGTGGATCTCCCCGGGGGCCAGAGCTGGAAAACCGGTTAACATCTCTGCTGCAGGACAATAAGAAAATAAAGAGAAAAACTCGTACCCCCCCCCCCCTCCCAGAGTCTAAATCAGATTTTATTGGAATTATTTTTATCTCGATCATCGGGGCGCTGAACGGAGAATAAACATGTTAATCGAACGAGGATCGATTCGAACCCGGGTAGGTATTTTGTAAAAAGCCTGAAACTCTTTTTTTTCACGTCTCAATTTTATAATATCTCAAAAGTATCGCGGTGGGTTACGTTCACAGGGCCATACATTAGGTCGTGTCAAAACGGCGTTTTGTTTAAAAATTCAGGCTTCACGATCTCGATGAGAATTTTTATGTATCCCAATACGTATAATAGACAAATGCGAGAGATCGTATATTCAAGCCGCAGCCGGTGGAGAATGTTGCAAAATACCCTATAACTTTATACAGTGCTTATTGTATTATTTATTTCTCTTTCGGCACGATTTATATTTCCGCAAAAGAAAAGTGCGCGGCATTGAATTGTGCGCGGTATTATGTAGTATATGAAATCCAAGAAGGTTTTTTTTTTTTTTTATTTCTATTCAAATATCATAATCGAGCGGAAAAAGTTTATCGCGGGTTGGCTTGATTTACAACGGAGTCTTATTTTTCACCGAGAGCTGGCAAGGGACCCTTTTTTCCCGAGGCTGTGCAGGTTTGGTGCCTCAATTTTCAGGCGGACAAAAGTGCTGCAGATGTAGGAGGATAAGAATCACCGCGGCGCGGGCGGGGGAGGAGGAGGAGGTAAAAGCTAAGTCTTTTCTCGAGGCGCGAAACAGTCGTTTATTATGCGCCATGGCGCGCGTCGCCAATATAATATTATCGCGAATCGGCTGTATTCAGCGACCGCAGACGAGGATGAATTACCAAATGGAGAGATATGAGTTTTGCGCTTGAAATATTGTGAGGTCTATTTGGTTTTTTCTGATTTAGGATAAGTTTTGCGAGAGTGTGAGTTATTTGATTTTTAGAAATCGGTAATCTGTCATTTTGTTTGTTACGATTATATTTTTAATTAAAGTTTGACGGTACATTAACTTTAAAATTGGATCAAATTTTTTTATAGTAAAAATTTAAAATTTTGATAAGCTGCTTAAAAACGTTAATAATTTTAATAATTGATATGCTTTTAAAAAATACAGATTATAAGAAGCCATAAAAATTTGCAAAAAATGTTCTGACTAATGTCTAACTCTTGACTTTAGGTTCGTATATTCGTAAGTCCCAATTATTCTCACAATCGTTTCAAAATTGATACACATCATCTAAGTTATAATAGAAAAGCGGGAAAAAGCGTTTAAACGATTGAAGTCCAATGGCTCAATGTGTAGAGCGCGCGACTTCAATTCAGTGGTCTCTGGTTCAATGCTCGTCTGAGACACTTAAATGCGACTGTGACTATCTTTGTGTATTCTTTTCGCTGAACAGAATAATTAGTGCTCATTATTGACAATTAATTTAAATAAACTAGAAAAAAAAAAAAAAAAAAAAAAATTAAAAAGTACCAAATACATTTAATTTTTGTATTTTTATTGAAAAATTTTTTTTTTTGGATTATTAAAAACAATGGGAATCCACCGAAAAAAATTCTACCTGTTTATCTTTGATTATTTATTATTAACTCTACTTTTTTTAAATTTCTTTTAACTTTTTTCTTTTTTAATAATAAACATTTTTAATTCACTGAGATTGTCCAATTTCAATTTTTACCCTATCTCAGTAAACGATTATTTCTACACTACCTACTTAATTTACGAAAAAAAAAAAGAGCCGTCTCTCGAACATAAAATTAAATCCTCAATTCAAATTCTCGAGGCAGTAGATCAAGCGAGTCCTCTTTCCCACCGGGACCGCGATCACGATATCTTAACACCCGCGTCGTCGGTCGTACGGGGTAAAAATAGTATCACGGCCAATAAATTCAATCCGCGCTCGCTCGCTCGCAAACGATCGAGCGAGAGTTCGCATCATTCGTCACGCGGGCCCGCTGCAGCCAGATCGCTATGAAAATTACCCGCCCCGATGATCGTCGTCCCGGGCTGCTTTGAGATCGTTTGTGCACAATCGCGGCCGGGTTTTTTTCGCTGATCGATCGGTGGCAGCTTGATTGCAGGGAGGAAGACACCCGAAGAATCGATACACTTTTTATCCCGCGACAAATTGTGAAATACAGATTTATGGTGCGGTGGATTTTATTAATGCGAGTTCTCTTTAATGATTTAGGTAAAAAACACAAAATTTTTATTAGTGGCTTCTAAATTTTAAAATAAAAGTTATGTCGGGTTCGAAGGATTTGTGAGGGTGGTCCATGATTTTTCCTGAATTTTAAAATTAATATTTATTGGTCGCGCAAGCAAATTGAAGTTTTATGGTTTTCACCCGAAAAAGATGTCTAACTCGAATTATTGATAAATAGTTCAAAATGTAATTTTTCAGTTTATTTGTCACATGCGTAAATTTCAAAATTATTTGAAGCAAAATTTAATGTCCGGCATAGAACTCACGACTTGTTGTCAAACATTTCCAGGTTCGAGCCTCGCTTCCTACTGTCTGACTGAGACTTCTGTATGAACTCCATACAGCTTCTAAACTTTATAACTTCAAGATTAAAAACTTTTTTTTTACAAATCATATTTCTAATGAAGCTATTAAACCAAGACAGCAAAACATCCGCAGGTTCACGGTGACAACCCGTTAGATATATTTTTATCGTACCATGTTTTTAATTTTTTACCCAGCCGAGGTCGTCAAACACACGGGTTTATCGGGTCTCCTATGCGCGAGATTGCGAAAATTCCGGGTTCATTACCGACATTTGCATCGCGCGGTAGCGACATTAGTAAGCGTCCGCGGCGTTTAAACGGCCGACGATCTTCTGTTCGTCCTTTTTTTGCGAAGGGGGAGGGAAAAAAATAGTCGCGCGCGAGCTTGTTTACGTGAGAGAGTCACTTTGTATACACGCGACTTTTCCGTCGTCTCATGGTAATGGGAATACCCTTTCACTTCTGGACGTTTTTACATTTTTTCGCACTACGCCGGGGGGATGAATTATTCATGGTGGTTGTGTCGTAGAGTTGTGAGGGGTTTCTTTAAATAAATAAAGTTGGTTGGAACGTACAGTTTTTTTTTAATCGATTGATCTTTGTGGGTTAAAGAAGTTTCTCGCTGAATTGTTTGTTACGTTGAATATCTAATTTCGAAAAATTGGTTTTATGCTCAGCAGTATCTTTTAGTCTTTAATTCATTTATAAAATTTTTATAATTAAACTAAAGGTGTATT
Source organism: Encarsia formosa (assembly GCA_038277355.1). Classification (NCBI taxonomy): domain Eukaryota; kingdom Metazoa; phylum Arthropoda; class Insecta; order Hymenoptera; family Aphelinidae; genus Encarsia; species Encarsia formosa. Next base: position 23,359,337 of record CM076184.1, read on the forward strand.
ATATTTTAATTGTATTAGTCAACTCTTTGAACAAACATAATGTGCGAATTCATATGACTTAATTAATAATTTATGAAAATGATTGGTAACTCTACACAAGCCCTGTCGAAGATTGTGTAGTTGTATAGTAAAGTAATTTTTAATTTTTCAAAACAGAAATGGTATAATTTTGATAGAACACCGTTAACTCAAGTATAAAATATGACCTTTTTTTTTAATAATAGCAAAATTAAAGTATATTAATAAAAATTACATTGAAATCAGAAAAACCCATAAAAATGGTTTTTCCAACGATACGTTATAGCCTTTAAGATTTCATAAATCCATGAAAAATAAAATTTCAAGAATATTCAACCTGTTTATCAGGAAGATTAGCCAGAGTTTAGTTTACATAACCCTAAATCAGTAATATATTCCTCCAAGCCACCGAGATTAATAATTCTCCTCTCAAAAAAAAAGTCGCTTATTCGAGTGCCATAAATAAAGCTAAATCGCGGTAATTGCTCCACGACTCCTCTGATTAACTCAAACAAGTGGTTTATAGGCGCGAGTGTCACTGGTACGCAGAGCATAAATTCCGTTCGCTCCGTCGAATCAATCTTCTCACGCGCTGGGTTCGCGCACTTGGATAAAAAAAAAAAAAAAAAAAAAAAAAGAAGGAAGGAAAAAAATGCACAGAGAGAAATGACACCGTAAATATGCCGGCTTGGCGATAAATAAATAAACACGCGGCTCGGCGTAACTTCCTCGGCGGAGGAAGCCGTCTGTCCTTGTCGTTACGCTCTCCTTCCGTGTGGGCATGTGCAGGTAATTAAAGATATTATCGGAAACTCCTGCTGCACCGAGAGCCGGTGCGTGTCGCGAGGACACGAGCGAGAAGCTGGATAAAAGTGTAACGAGCGGCTACGAGGAGTAGGATAAGCCGAGTGCAGCGGCTCTGATAAGCGAGCTTGTTATCGTCCCGTTTTATCCGATGATTTAGACTGTGACTGCACTGCGCCCGATCCTTTCTTCGGGGATTACGGGAAATCGATGAATTTTCATTTGTCAGCGAGGTGTGTCACGTTCCGCATAAATTTAGGCTTTATTTATCGATCGAGGAAACGAGAATCTTGAATCTTGTGTCAAAAAATTTTGGTTTTTATAAGGTAAAAAAAAGTACTGTTGTGAGTCGATATTTAAATTTATCATTTTTTACTTCGTAATATCCAGACCAAGAGATTCAAAGTTAAGGAGGCTCCCTACCAAATAGATCTAGCCCACAGATTTTGATTAAATTGTACAGTCAATTTTTGATGTAAGATGTGGCTAGCTAAAATTTCAAGACGCTTAGGAACTTCAGAAGAAAGAAATTAACGTTTCAATTTTGACTTATTTAGCATAGTCTCTTATGGGAAATTCACGTTTATTAAGAATATTTTTATTTCTAGCCCACAGATTTTGATCAAATTTTTTTAGAAAATAAAAGCAAATTAATTAAAATTTTTTAGTATTTTTTAATTAATCATTAGGAGACTCTAACTAATAAATAAAAATCGTTTACGTGAAATATGCATGATTGCGAGGTTAAGGTACACTGCGCGTGTATACCTGTATATACAGAAATCTAATCGTAGCATTGCACTTGACATATATATTGGTAGGGAACCTCCTTAAAGAAATATATTTAATGGGTGATAAATAAGTGCAAAAATTCTATACTAATTCTAGATTATCAGTTTTTATAGAGAAAAAAAATGATTCAAGAGAAATTTGATAGAATTCACGTTCAATTTAAAAATTCGTTTATTTCAATAAAATTTTATATAATTGGCTAAAATATTCTTTTAAACTAGAATAATAATGTAATTTTTCATGAGTTTTAAGATTTAAATTATAATTTTTTGAATATAAACTCATAACAAAAAAAAAAAAAAACATGAAGTACTTTTAAATAAAATAGAAAATTACTTTTTATTTCACTTATTAAATAATTATAAAATAAACTAATTTAATTTATTCATGTATTTATAGTCATAGGCATGAAATAAAATAATTTCTCTTTATGATTTTCATAATAAACGTTACGTGATTATGAACATTCCCATCGATGCAGTATAAACAGTAAATCATCAACGTAGTAAAATGGATTTGAATTTAAAATAATGAACAGAACGTGGCATTCGAGAATACCAGATTAAATAAAGGCACTCGAGTCTATAAATTAATGACTCTGAGTTTTGCATAGAGACATTAAACGTCGTTGACCCCGTCGCAGTAAATTTTTGTAACAACAGGTGTTTCAATGCACCTCTGGAACAATACCAGATATTTCAGGGCAGGTTCCGTTCATTGCAGGTCTAAACGACCTCGGAAAATCGACCGGGTAGCTCTTTTTTTATAACCTATTCTCACGTGCGCCGGACCGAGCTGGGACGGTAATTAAAGTCCGAAATTCGTGGGGCTTTTATTTTTTTCGGTGGACCCAAGATCGCGCGAGATTCGGAAAGCGCGCGGCGATTGTAATTGGAGGAGGGGAACAATGAGGATTTAGTACCAATCCCCTTTATCGATTTTTCAGCCGGATTTTTTCATTGTTTTTAGGTTACGTAAATAAAGGGTTTTCTTTTTTTTTATTTGAGAGCTTTTTGTTCGTTTTTAAATGATTGAAAGGACTGAAATTTTTAATGCAAGAGTTAGTTTTTCTTTAAATCAGGAAACGTTAAATCTAAAGGTTATCTCCAACAAACTACGAAATTAATGACAGATGATCGATATTTTTTACTCATTCTTTTATTATTTTTTAAAAATCGTATTGAATCATCTATAAAAAAAGTAGAAAAATACTAAATACTAAACAGTAATTACAAAATATAACAAATAAACTTATGTTATTCATAAAAATATTACCAAATATTTTCTGAAATAAACTATCAAAAATAAAAATGTAAATGCTGGAGAAGTATACACAATTCCTCCAGAAAATAATTTTTAATTTTAACACTGTCTAAAATGAATTGATCGTCAACTGATAAAAACATCGAAAAAACAAAAAATTTTCATTTACTTCTGGTAAAAAAAGTTTATTTTAATTGTTTTGTCTACAAACAGTGTTATGAACTGATGCGAAGAAAGATAAGAAAAAAAATCATTTGATTTATGCTTACTTCCAGTCATTAAATTTATTTAAATTCAAATGAGCTCATTTTATCATCATACAGTTTCAGTTCTTATCTGCTTACAATCACGGTATGATTGATCAGAAACCTCAGAAAAAAATTCTTAGTTTAGTGAAATATTTTTTTATTCAGTAAGTTAAAAATTTTTCTCGAAAATAAGTCGTAAAATAGTAGCAGCTTTGAAGATGAGAAAAATTAGGGCTGTGAATTTAATGGTTTTAGCAACCTTACTGTTAGTGAGTGTTACTTTGTTGTGATGTACAATTTGGATTCATTAAATATTTTGAAAACTCATTTTGAAAATAATTATTTTAGTTTTGCATCGATGGTAAAGTTGAAGCTCTGCCTTTCTCTTTTAATTTTTTGGGTTCAAGTGATAAGGAATCCAGCGATGGAAATAATCCACTGACTTCAAAATTCAAGTCTCTTGTAAAGTCTTCAAAATCTGCAATCATGGAAAAAATATTACCAACTGATAGCCTCTTATCCTTCATGAATCCAGTATTAAAAAAAATAAATAAAAATGAGTCAAATAAGTTGAATGTTAATGAAAAAGAAGATTCAACTAGTGTAGCAGATAAAATAACTATTCTTTTGAAAAAATATTCACCAATGGTGGCAAAAAAGGTGAAAAGTTACTTGGTAAAAAACCCTGGTACGGTGAATAAAGTTTACAATTACATTAATAATTTTCTAAATAAAAAAAACTCTGCTGAAAAATAAAATATGGTAAGTAAAACAAATTGACTAATAATATTGTAAGACACTTATTCAATTACAAAATAAATAAGTTTTGAAAAAGATAAAAGTCTAATTTATTAATAAACTACTAACAATTTCAAAAAGAGAGTCAAGTAACTCGAAACCGGTCCTAGGATGATAATTTATTATTTATTATAAATTAAAATTGATTAGTTAATTGAATTATTTAAATCGTTACGCGACACTGTGTGTACTAACTAAAATTTAATTTTTTCTATTTCTTTTTTCAGTTTTTTAGTTAAAAAATAAATAAATAAATAAATTATTCACCGTGTGGTATAATAAGTGAGAAATGAAGAGATTTGCTTTTAGTTTATTATTTAATTAATTTGTATAAGATTTCTCAATAAGAAAACCCAAGAAAACTTTGTTTTCAAAATTTGAGACTATAACAGTTTCTTCAAAAATGATTTTTTTTTTTAAATAAATATGATAAATGTTAATTCAGAAATCATGCTCTCTATATTATCCTTAGACGTTAGCCTAAGCAATGAAATAAAAATCAAAAAATAAAGGACGCAAGCAGTGTCCCCGCGGTCACCGGCACGATCGTGTGTTATTGAGCCATCGTGCCCGCGGTGAATAGATCCGGGACATACGCGCGGTCGCGGTTCATAAAATCCGCGGCAGCCCGAGCTGCCCCATTATTTATCGAGACACAGACCGGTGCTGCGCCGCTGCACTGCCACCGCTTTGCCGCCGCTTTATTGCCCTCGCGCGTTCCTTTATAACGTTGACTTTTTCTCCCGCAGCATCCACGAGCGGCTCTATCGTTTTTCTCCGATGTCGCTGATGCCTTGAAAAACATAAAGTTACATGAGTTAGATGATGAAACTACCTCGGCTTTCTTGCTTGCACCGTACACCGACGACTAGTTTGTTTACTTATTGAATGAGCTTGGCTTCTTTTATTACCCTTATTTTTCGCGAGTAAATTACTTGAGTAAGAAAAAAATTTTTTAATAGTGTTGTTTTAACTTATTTATTTTACTACTTGAGTACTCAACGTTTGAAAAAAAAAAAAAAATAGCAACTAACATTTATATTTTTTCGATCTTTGTTTGATTTTTTTTTTTTTTTATGTTTAACGGTCAGGTGACTGTTTTTTTTTAACACAATATTGTTGTGATGATATAATATTCGAACAAATAAATGTATGAGTACGAGTTTCGAACCAGGACCCGTTGGATTCTAGTCATTTGCTGTGTACACTGCGCTATCAGACCTTATAACATTATCATAAAATTTTCAATACTGACTCTGAATATTTCTAGGATTATTAATCTAGTTAAAATTTTAAATAACATTTCTGAAAAAAGGAACCAGTAACTCTAATTTACAAGTATTGCAGTTAATTTCACTCAACTCATTGGCCACGATGTAAAAATTGAAACGGTCATTCCAACGGTCCATCTGAAATATTTGATAAGTACTTCGATAAAAGTGATTTGAAGATGGTATCAACACTTAGAACCCTTTTTTAATTGAATATATACCGATCATAAGAATCACAAACTAATGACACTATTTTATATGAATCTGGAGCAACATACTTCTGTAAAAACGTGTTATCAATGCAACACCTATTTTTCAAGAAAATTTTTAAAAAATCTTACCACTAGGCTTATGGATCATCCTGGCCTGTAGTCCCATGACATTCCTACGTAATATATCTTCGGTATTATGGGGATCGCCACGTGAAAAAGTAAACATCGACTGGTAGCCCCTACCGTGGACACAATCGCCGCAACAGAACCGCCGCCGCGGATACCAGAAGTACGAGGTGGAATCGAGAAACGAAAAAGAATAAGAGGAATAGAAGAAGAAGAGGAAAAAAATCGTTTAAGGGACAAGAGGGACGATGCTGGCCGATCTGCTGCTGTTGCATGTTATAAGGTCGCATAATAGGCTTCCGCGGCGTACGTGACTCGCCGAGATAAAAACACCCACGATGTGAAGGTCAAGTGGGTTCACAATGAGATACAAAACCCCCCTCGCGTGCCATACTTTCAGCAGGTGATTTTTCATTTCGTCTCTCCAAACTGTGTGTGTTGGCTTACCGAACGGAGAGGTTTCGACTTTGGTTATAGGACAGGTGTCTCTGGGCAGTCATCAATGAATAAAAATAATTTATTACCATTTGTTGACATAGGTAAGTAATCTCAGAAAATAAAAGTTTTAAATTGAAAAATTAAGTGAAAAAATTTTTTATCTTATAAAATATCTTTGGATTTATAATTTGATTACCCTTCATTTACATTTAAGGTATAAAATTTATAAACAAAAAATTATCAAAAATATATGTTCACATTAATCACTACTATTTTTTAAAATAAATTTTAACTGTAAAAATTAATGCAAATCGTTCGCAAAAAAAATTAGTATTCAATTTATTTATTTTTCAATAAAATAAATTATTTGGTTTTAAATTTAAATTTATAATATTTATTTTATACTTATTTTTTTATAGGTTTTGGAAATTAAAAAGAAAAAATAACGATGAAAATAAATCGATACTTAGATTTCGTTACCGAGACCGAGACCGAGACTTATAGATTTTTTCGAGACCGATACCGATATTAGGGGAAAGTCTCGTATCGTCTCGTCTCGTGCAACCCTACTGGGCGAGGATTTATCACCGAAGATTTACCAGTTTTTTAGTAAGATAGAGTACATGTACAGCCAAAAATACATATTATACATATTTAGTTGAGTTTTTGGATGAAAACTCAGATGGATTTTTAATAGTTATAATTGATTTTTCTTAATTGAAAAGAGTGACCGCAAAGTCGGTATAAAAATGGATTATATCAGAGATAGCATGTTTCGATTAAAATAAAAAAGTATGAAATAGAAAAGAAAAAACCTTGAACCAATGAAATATAAGGTTAGTACTCAATTTAATATTAAAATTTAAATCAAAAGTTAATTAATTTTGTCGCTCTTTTGCATAATGTATAACAAACAGTACTTGATGAAAAAACCTTTTAGAGAAATTAGTCTTCAAGGGGCTACGCACTTGGTCCAGGACTATGACAGCTATGACTGAACTATCAGACAAAAATATTATATCAAGCTTTCTTAGTCTTGTCTCGTTCAAAATAGGCTAGCCAGGACTATTCAGGACTTTTATAATAGGACTGAGTGGTAAACCCTCGTTGGTCTCTGTTAGAATCCAACCGGGAGTCTTACAGGAACTTTCGTTTATCATACTTTTAGTGTTCTAAATTTCCGACCTATTTCCAAAAAGAGAGAAATCTACTTATCCAAAAATCAAATAATTCTCACGATATCCTCCCTCAAAGCCATAAATAAAGCTTTGATTATGCAAATCGGGTGATAAGACCGGGGCTCGCTAGCGCACGCACTAAATCATCCGCGAGGACTATCTAAAATAATATTACGTATGGGTTCATGCACGAAGGCGTGTGAAAGCCGTGACACTGTGTCGCGAGCTTTAGTGTGTTCAATCTGTCGCCCGAGTCGCATGTCCTTTCTCCTCGGAGTCGCGCGCATTATGCATCAGGTGGGCCGCATACGTAACGCGCCCGAGAAGTCGCAGCGTCGCGGGCGGGAGCATTGTTGGTACGGCTCATTACGACGGGAGACAAGTGGGCGGGTTTTTAAAACTCAACTACCGATGGGACTACCCGGCTTTTGTTGCGTGGGAATTGATTAGACCCGTGTTTACGCCCCGGGATTTAAATGCTAATCGGGATTATTGTCTCTTTTCGGACGATACGGTAGTTTGAGCTTGCGTAATTGGTGGTGGCTACCGCGAATAGAGCGAGGCTCAAAACACAGTGACCACGAGTTCAAATCCGGATGAGTACAGTCTTACTAGTACTTGAAATGTACCTTATTTCGTTTCCCTAATCAAAAAGAAAAAAATTTTCAGCCACTTTAAACATTTTTTTAAACTTTTTTTATTTTGACAGGTTTTTTAAGGATGAAAAAAAAAAATTGTTTCACAATGAAATAAAAAATTCATATTATTTTAAAACAATTTTTCAACAAACATGATGTAATACGAAAACTATAAAAGTTAAGAATAAAACTTGTGCTGAAGAAACGTTAGAGATTATCATTCAGAATTTTTTTTAAATTTACCTCAAAACTGCCTTAATAAAAAAGCAATATATTTTCAAAGAGTTAAAACATGTAAGTTAAAAAAATTCACTAATTATAAAATTTGAAGCTTATTTCAGTTTAACATGAAAAAAATCAAATGAAATTACTCTACGACTACCTTTTCTAAACCTTTATAGATTATAATATATACAGGTAAATTAAGTTTTTTATTTCTATAAGACTATAAAAATTTGTCTATTCTCTTGTTGGAAAAATAAAACACAATGTTTAAAAAAAAGAAAATATCCAACTCACCTTACAATTAATTGACAGTTAAACAATATTAATTTTCACACTCCCATAACTTTTTATTAAAAAAAAAAAAAATCAGCTCTACGGATTTAAGGCCGCATCAATGTCAAATTACTTGGGCTCTAAATTTTGGGTCTCAAAAAACGAGAAGAGTTAAGCATCGAAAGCGTGACGAAAAAAGAGCCCGTAATATATTTAATACGCTCGCCACATTAAAAAAAAAAAAAAAACTCGCTTTGAGCCCAGGAAGTAATTTAAAAATAACGAGATTGCCTCCCCTTAATAGATTATTAATTTACACGTCCCCAAAATGAAGCTCGTCCACCTGTCGAAAAAAAAAAAGAAGGTATAAGGGATCCCATTATGCAAAATGAATTTTTATCGACGCCCTTGCGGCTAATGAACGGTCGTCCGGTAACGGGTTGACATAATACGCTCGCCGAGGGTTATTACTCTCCGCAGGGTCCGCCGAAAAAATATATGCACTGAAAATTGCGGTTATTGAGCCGTCGAAGGAGGGGGCTTATAAATCTATTACGCCCGGAGATTGACTAATATTTTTCGGCGCTCGCGATGAACGACCAGTTTACCGGGGACTTATTCAATCAAAAATTTGCATTTTTAGTGGACGAGCTGCCGCCGCCGAGACGGGGCTTTATTAATATTTAGCGACACCTGATTGAGATTGTTAGCCTTTACTGGCGAGGATCTTGTTTATGGTGATATCTCAATCTACAATGCTTCTTTTTTTTTATTAAACTAACTCAATCGAAATTCGAAACTATTTTTTTTTTCTTTAGATACACATTTATTTAGAATCTATTTTAAGATTCTATGAGATAAAAATTGTAATTGTTCAGGTAAAAGAGTAGAAAAAAAATACATTATCTGTCTACAGTGGTGACTATAGTTTCTTTAATAGTAATTTCAGGACCAACGGTTTGAATCTCACTTACCATTTAAATTTGATGACATAAGTTAAAAGATATGTAATAAACTGATGAATTGATGCTAATTTAACCCTTAAAGTACACACGGGGTGTAAAATACCCCACATAACTGTCAGTGTGGCAGTTCTGGATTTGGGTGTGTACTTTAAGGGTTAAAAAAAAATAAATAAAAAAAAAAATCCTTGACAACTCTCTCAAACTTTTCTTTGTTGAATTTTTTTGTTGTGATTTTTTTTTAAATTAAGTATAGAAAATCATTTTTAAAATCTTGAAAATATTTTACTGAATTACATTTATTTTTTCTTTATTAAAAATTTATTTTATGTTAACAAAATATTATAAAACATTATTTGATGATATAGTAGCTTTGTGGATAACTTTCATAGTATTTTACGACAAATATATTTTTTCCAAGTTTAAACAAAAAAACAATGTTCCAAAAATTAAAAATAAAAATTTTTTAAAATGTTACCTTCATTTTACTAACTTAGTTTAGTTATCTTCACAAGAACCGTTTTGACAAAGAAAATAATTATAACAAATTTTGAATCACGTGATAAACATTTTACAATGTGGTTTATTTTCTACATTCAGGACAGCTTTTCTAAATTTTTCTCACCGTACGAATCAATTTATCTCCACCGTATTTTATGACAAATTGTTTTTTTTTTTTTTTTCAGCATTAACTTCTCTTCGACAATCATTAACGGAAAGCCATTCCACGAAATCACTTTAAACTTTCAAAAAGCCAGCGAGACCGCGACTCTATAAACAATCTTCAACGAGCCCATTCAATTCAACTCTCGAAGCTTAAAAATCTCGAAACCAATTTGCAAAGGTAACACGGTCCCCCGACTTTCTTCAAAGCCCACACGTGTCGTATCCCACCCACGTCTCGTATCCCTGCATCATCGCTGTCACTTAACCCCCGCCCGTGCACAATTTATCGCGTTATTAATCCGCTCTCGAACTCGTATCGTTGCGACACTCCCGGGGACTTTTCATTTTTCCACCACATCCATCGTAAATCTATCTAGCTCGCATTGCGAAAATCCTCCGTGGATCGTCGTTTATTTAGTGATTTACAATAATAATTACCTCCCCCATTGTAAATCAAGGGTTCATTGTCTGTACCACTCGGTACGAAATTAATCAATCATACGCATTGGATCAGGATTTTTATTCTTGCTTCAATTTTCAGAGCGCGCATTACACCACATAAAACAAGGAGCCGGAATCAAACAAAGGAGGAAATCGATTACCCATCGTGAGAGGATGAATTTTTATTCGGGTGCTATTAGGACTCCGGGGCCCTCCTCTTCGGAGATTACCATAATTCCAGGAGCGTCAGGTGGGCCCCCCTCGCGAGGCAGTAACCCACGCGATAATGCCCGCAAATTGACCTTAACGGTAAAGTCTGCTTCTTGGGAACTCGTATTCAGGGGCACGGAGCTGCTGGTCTTTTTTTGTTGTCGGGCCTGGTAGCTTCGTAGTGCGTGAGAGCAGTTCGAGCAGATTTAACGTTTATTAGTATGGTTCTATCATTGCGGGTAGTTTTAAGGTAATATTTTTTACAAAATATACTTGAAAAAATTTTGTATGACCGTCTACTGTAACAGAGAACTGGATTGTTGAATTATCCTAAAATTGAAGTTTATCTAATAATCCACTTATTCTGACTCTTGATTTTAGAGTAAAAATTACTAAAATCACTCTGAACAGAATTGAGCCGAATCAAAAATTTCTGTTGAATAATATTAGATAAATTTTCGCACTAATAAAGCGTTATTTTACTAAACTGAATATGGAAATAAATAATGAAAATCTTTCAAAAAAAATATGCATTGACCCTTTTATTTGAACATATCGATGGTCCCAGCGAAGAAAAACCTTAGCCGAAAATCAGCAGATTTGAAATGACCAATGAGAGGCTTACATGAATTAATAAATCGGAAAAATTCAAAAATCTTCATAAATCATTGCCCAATAAATGAGATTTTTTTATTTTTTTTGATTTTTTTTATTCATTTCAGTCCTTTATTGATAATTTCAAATCTGCTGATTTTCGGCTAAGGTTTTTCTTCGCTGGGACCGTCGATATGTGCTTTACATTATAGTTTACAAAGCCTGGGTAATATTAAAAAAATCAAATTCTTCGGTACCACAATGACTTTATAGGTGGTCTCAATATCAAGGTAAGATTCCTAAAAAATAAGACTACAAACAAATAAAAAAACAAATTTTTTATCAATGATTCGACCGGTAAAAACAATCACTTCCACCCAACAATTAATCAGCGGAGTCTCGAAGTCACCCGTCAGCGAGCTCCTCTATAAAAAAAGTTCTTCTCGAATGTAAATTCAAATAAATATCCACACCCCGGGGGAGATTCCTGCAGAGTGAGCACACCGCGCCCTGAAATTTCATCCTCGTCTCGTCTTCGTCCAAAAACTTCCGCGTTTTGCGCGATCCTCCTGAAACGCGGCACCCGGATTGACTGATTAACGGTCCGGTGTCTCTCGACGGGGGGAAATAGTATAGCCGTTTAAGCCTCCGCCTCGGCTGCTGCTGGGGGGATATTGAGTGACCGCGAAAAATAGCGGCGTATAATTGCCCCCGCTGCTGGCGTGCTTAATTAATGACTCATTAAAGATGCGTCCCTCGGTTGGGGGGCCTCGACGCTGGTAGTTGACGTTTCGCGGTAATTGACCGAGCCACCGCTCTGACCGCCCGATGAATTAATGATTTACACGGGATTTTACGTCTTAATAGTTTACGTGCGCATTGCCGACGCTGCGTCTTGTATATACCCTCGGTACAGAGTCGTTTTTATGTAAGGTTTGTACGCAAGATTTTTATGTTTGGGAATTTTTTTTTTTTTTTTTTTATTTGTGGCTAGATTTTTATCATTGAATAATAATTTAAAAACTGGTAATTTAAAAAAAATTCGGATCCGAAAAATCATTTTATTCACTAAGCTCACCCCTTTTTTTTTCTTTTGGTACACTTCGTTTTCTATCCTAATTTTTTTTTTTTTTTTTTTTTTGTGTTCTTATAAAAAAAATAAAAAAATTTAAGATCTGTGTTAATAAATTTTTTTTTGTGTCAATATATATTTTTCTCTTTAAATCTAATATATGAACTTTGTTTTACCTTGCGCACTCAATTCAGAGTTTCAGTTTTGTCTAATTATATCACACACACAAAAAAAAATTATTACAGGAAAAACAATTTTTTTTTATTCGTAAAAATTTTTTTTTTTTTTTTTTTGTAATTCATACCTGTATTAGTTTGACAACTGAGTTTTCTGACCATAAAAGTTTATGGCGGTCGGAATTCGAACCAGAGACATTTATATTATGAGCCTGTTGCTTCTGTCAACTAAAGCATTCGCTACTGAACACTTTCTGCAATAATCTTATACAGGTTGATTTTTTAAATTTTGGGTTCAAATATGTAAATCTTTAAAATTTTTCTATCTTATACAAATATCATATTACAGAAAAACAAACACATGCAATGATTCAATAAAAATTTCATACGTTTTACACCAATCTTTAAAAGTATAGGTTGAAAAATAATTAAAGTTATTTTATGATGAAAATTTTTCTTATCTTAAATTAAATCGTCAAATGATTGGTTTTTCAATGAAATTTAAAAAAAATATAGAAAAATATGTTGAATAAGTTTGAAATTTCAATAAGAAATATACTGTTTGGTTCTCTAATACCATGTAACAATGTTCAAAACATCTATTTACCTTAAAAATATGAATTTCATGAAAATTAATCAAAAAACATAGAAAGCACCCATTAAAAAGGCTTATCAAGCAATCGTGCGTAATTTTAAGCTGGATAATTTAAAAACTCCCTCGCTCGGCATTCAAAGCCCATAAAACATCTGATTCTCATATTATTACAAACTCCTATCGGTAGTATGAATGGCCAATAAATAACAAAAACAATAATCGTCCTCTTAGATTCGCAAATTAGAAGGCCCGCAGGAGCGCGCACACCCGCAGCACGGTGCGCAATCGTCGTAACCCGATATCTCGATCTCGATCGCAACGCAACATTCCTATCGCGACTCCCGCTGTCTGAGTGGCCCGCAGCAGGTAGCCGCGCCGTTTCGTTTGCGCAACCCCCCCGCGAAGAGAGAATTATCGTTTTTCCGAATTGTTTTTCGTAATCGGCCCGGAGCTATAGTTCACTCGGTCGGTGCGCTATCTATCGCAATAGATTTTCGGATGCGTGCGCTAATTGAATGTCTCTATAGCCTCCTTCTTCTTTTTTTTTTTTTTTTTTTGCTCATGGAGAGTTACCCAACTGATTAACAGCCGTCACGTGCCCGCGATTAGGAAATGAGGGATGATGATGATTTGCGTGGCACGCGCGAAAAACGAGCCGATTAACCCGAGAGTTTCCGGGACGATGATGCCGACCTGGGGAATTATTGGACGCGGGTATGCCAAGCCGCGCACGCAAAAGTATGCGCCGTGAATTATGCACTCCCCGAGGCATCCAGCCTAAAAATTCGGAAGGGTTGACCTCTGCCTGCGGATAGGATTTTAGATTGAATCCACGATTTGGTTTGAAATGTTGGATAATTTTGAGGTGTATGAGGGTGAGAAAATTAGTTTTTAAATTGAAGAACTAGCTGGTACGGTCATATTTTATAACTTGTTTAAAAAAAACTGAAAATAATTTTCATGTTATCAAAATGAACAGATTTCAAAAAGTTAATTAGCATGTAGACCTTTCATTTAAAAACCATTGTATATTGTCAAAAGTTTTTTAATAACTTTTGATAAAAGATTATTCTGAAAGTGTGCACTCCATTTTTCAACTTTTCAAAATTTCAGTTAAAACAACTATCGTTTGTAACATATTCAGGGGTAAAATTTCATAAAATTAGAAAAAAAATAAAATCTGAGTAAAAATCTAAAAATTAAAAAAAAATTTGAAGTAGTTGTGGATTTTAACAAACTATTGAAGTCACTTCTTACTTCGAAAACATGAGAAATGAAAAAATTTTTAGTAAAACATCAGAATGATTTATGGAAGAAATTTAAATTTTAACGAGAATTAGATTTTGGCATAAATGGAAGCCCTCCTTTATAGTAATAAAAGGAGAGTAAAAATTATGTTATTTACCTTTAAATTTCAAGTAAACGGTATCTTCACGATAGATTATTTCTTCTATATTTCTCTATCTGAACATTATTTCAAAATTACATAATTCTTATTAATTTTTAACATTAATGAAATAACCATTAAAATATGTTCTTCTGATTACGAACTAATTCATCCGTTTAATCCTGATAATCTTATAATTAGCCGGTCAAAAGATAAAAACTACGCAACCATTATCACTTCCACATTATTTCCAAGACTTAATTCAAAGCAGAAAAGTGATATGAAGTTAAGTTTAACATAAGTCAGATCGGTTTTTTGAGTAAACTCAGTTTTTCACATGGTCAGTTAGCTTTATCTGATCGGCGTTATTAAACGAAGTCCTATAAAACGCTATCAACACCTGCACATTTTCATTGCTAAACTTCACACAGAATCCAATTTATAACTTTAATAAACGATCAATCATTAGAGCGCTCAATGAAGCAACAGCGATCAATAATTATATCAATTCCATAATAAAATAATTCCTCCATTTCCCACGAGTACTCGTACACATGCACACAGTCTCTTTTTTTTTTTTTCACAGAAGCACGCAAAAAATTTCATATTTCTCGTCTACGGTGGCAGCGGGAGAAAAACGTAGGTAATGGTCCATTGACAGGCCAATCCTTTTACCGCATCATTTGGCTCGCTCCATTACCGCTACTTGCTCGCTTCAGTCTGCAATCACACGCGTTCTCACGAGCTTTCGTTTCGTTTCGACTCTCTTTTACATCAAACGCTGGATTATCCGCGAGACAATGCACCCGATTTTCTCCCCGACACAAAGAGCCCGAGTGTCGATTTTAATCTCGATGCTCTCTTTGATTATTGTTAATACAACACCGAGAACCGAGATAATAAATTTGTTCTCGCCGGCTGCAACTTGTCTCCCGAGCGTGTAATTACAATCATCGTGATAAGTGACCAACGACCGCTCGGACATTCCTTCATAGCGCCATCCCCCCTCACCCCATGATGAAAATCTAAACGCAATAATCCGAGCTGCTCACCTGCATCCATCAAAAACACACAATGAGTTGGCTGTTGTTGTTTTACAATTAAACCGATTGGAGTCATCAGATAAGGGGTCAGTTTCGCAAGATTTAAATGTTAAATAAAAGCAATATGCAGTTGTTGTGCACAGATAGGTTGGTAATTCAAAACTCAGCGCTGCGTTACACAATTATGATCTCAATGCCGCGAGCACATGAAATTAAACGCGATGATTTTTTAATGAGAACCCCTGCACGCATAAAGTGCGCTGGGGTCTGAAAAATTAATTATGTCATGCTAATGCGAGAGCGCGCAGGAGAATTCCGATAAAAGCGCGGTCGCGCTCGCGAACAGTTAAAGCCGCGGAGTCTAAAACGTAATTAAAGATCCTTATCACGCGCCAAGAAATAGCCCTAATAAGCGGAGCAACGCGTGTAATTTCTGCGGATAAGTAGAAGATCGAAGACCGACTCGTAACCTCTGCGCTCGGCTCGAGATGTGTTTACCGAGGAAGAAGTCGGACGGTGATCATTGGCCGTCCCTTTTTTTTTATCCTGCAACTTTACAGTTACCGAGGTTATCGTTTTGTTTATATTTTACCCGAGTTTAATTTACTTTTCTCCTTTTTTTACTCTTTTCTTTTACAGAATCGGTAATGTCGTCGTAAATCATGGCTCTTTCGCAAGCATTTGTGCGGACTATCTCGCTCAAGCCATCGTGATTTTTCTGCAAAAAGTCATATTTTCACCGTCTGGGAGAGGAAAATTTTACGTTTATTAGAATGTTGATAAGAGCGATCGGGGCGGCCGATCGAGAGCGCTTAAAGTGGGTAAAGGTAAGTTTTGAATGATCCGATGACGGCCTGGTGATATTCGATTGATTCTGCAATGATTGTCAGGATTTTTTTCTCTTTTAATTTTTAGAGTGATTTGGTACACAAAAAATATAAAAAATTAAGGTTAAATAAAAAAAAATTTCTTTGGATAAACGTCTTATCTATGATCGTTGCACTGTGCAAAAACTGATTTACATATAAAAAACATATTTATATTTTTTAATGTTCTTAAAAACCTATTTTTCAAACATGAAACAGGACTGAATATACTTAAAAACTGTTGTATAAATAAGTTACAGTTATAACTGTATAAATAATTTAAGCTGTTTTTTTAAATTAATATTAATTATTAATACATTGTTGTTTTTCAATTAAATTTTTCACAAAATGTGATTAAAAAAAGAAATCGCAAATATTACTTTATCAAACGTAATTTATTGTTGATAAATGAATCATAAATAATATACACACTCGTGATTAATTTCTGGGAGCAATCGAATATTAAGTTAAAAGCGAAGTTGATCCATGTGATGCGCTGAACAAACCAGATGATTCTTGTAACGTCTTCAGAAACGATGGGTGATCGTGCTCAAAGAGTAAAAATTGATCATTGTCAACAACTTCAATATAACCATAATTTTTGTCATTATTTTTGAATTTTTTAGACTTTTGTTGTTGTTGATTTGTGCATATTTCAATACAGGCGACGAAAACTGAATCCATCGAATTAGTTGCCTTATACTCATATTGATTCTTTAGGCATGTGCTTACACTTTTTCTATAAAAATCATTCGAATCGGATTCTTTACTTTCATTTTCACACATACAACATTTTTCGGGAAAATCTGTTGGTGGTCGGTTTATAAAATGTCTTCCACAGTGGTTAACATAAAGTCTTCCTGCTTTTCCTTTCTTACCCAGATTTGGGTATTCGGTACTGCTAGTTGGAAACGTAGTTGTAGTAGTTGTAGTATCATTTGTTAAAACACTTGTATTTACTGAATAATAACTTTCTTCAAGAGCAATATTAAATAGTAAAAACATATCTTCTTCCCAAGGACGAGCAGTACCAACAAGGTTTCGTCTTATGACGTTTTCAGTGTCAATGATGATGTTTTCAAGGCGTATTCTAAGATTCAAAAGGTAGTTACTGTAAGCAAATTGGTCGTACACTATTGCTTGTATGTCTTCAGGAACTCTGCCATAAGGTATAGTACCGTTGTAAAAGTCCTCTTCATCAGTTCGTATGTTTCTAGCTTTTAATTCTTGAAAGAAAAACTGGATTCGAAAGAATTGATCAATGTGTGTTTCAAGATAATACTGGGAGACGTTCATACCAAATCTTTGATAGAAAGCAACATTATCATCAAGGCGATAATAACCAGGACGATCTGCTATGTGAAGATTTATAATTCTGTTCAACTCCTGCAGTGACGCTGGTGGATCTCGCTCAAATTCATTTCCATGCCAGTAGCGGGATGAATATACAGATCGTGAACAATCGCAAGTGTGAGGAGTTCTGTGATTCTCAGTGAAACGGTGATGGATGTATGGATGATCGGAGTTTTTATAATTGAAATAAATTTGAGCCCTAAGTTTCCACAACGTTCTAATCATGGCCCGAAAGAAGTAAGTATTGTTGTTACACAGATTCAAAGCGCACTCCAGCGCTCTCTGAGAATCTTCTGCATATTTTCTGAGTAGTAATCGTCCTCGACGTGAATTAACCATGACGTCAAGAGCATCCGACCAATCGACCAACATGAAATCAAGAACCTCGGCTAGTTCGGGTGCTTCCACATCAGGGAATTTAGGAACCTGGCAACGTTTTGTGTGATTCGATTCTCTGCACGTACCATCGTCATCGTAATTGGCTTTAACGTAACATTCGAGCAAAGCTTTTTTGATCGTCGATGTTAATTGCGTCCTTAATATGGCTGAATTTATGCTTCGATAGAACGTTTGTTTTTTAAAAACATTAATATATTTATCGAGTTCTTCCAATTTGATAGGTTTCAGCAATGAAAATTTTGTTGTTGTAAAATTAACTATGTCATTAGTAGTTTCAAATCCTAAATCATCTCGTATATCCCTTAAAAAGTTTTCGATGCATTCTGAGAACTGCGTTTTAACTTTATCGTCAACTTTTACTTCGAACCTCTCCGTACCATTTATTGAGACTACAAGAATTATTATTATTATAAGTGTAGAACGCATGGTAACCACTAAATTTTTTTTTATTTTTAACTGCTTTAAACTATATTTGTCTCAAAAAATTTATGAATTATCTTTGCAATAACATACTTTGAAAATGATTAAAAATATGTAAGACAAACGTAATAACTTAAATTTTTTTTTTTTTTTTTTTTTTTTTTTAAATTAGAAAAGAGAATGATTGATTTAATATGTAACCAAATTTTGAAATCATTAAAGTCATTATTAATATATTACAGGCAATAATTACTGATTAATGAATAGTAATCTACATAATGTTAGTAATTAGTTAACTTTTGCAAACACAATTCCTTGTGAAATAACTTCAAAAATATTTTTTACTTTAAACTTAATTTTTTTTAATGCCTTTTTTCTTATTTTTTAAGTTCATCTTTTGCTACTTGGAATTTAATGTTATCCAATGTAAAAAAAATTTAAATAATAAAAGACAACTGTAACAATCAGATTTAATTACTGATATAAGTTTATTTTATTTTAGTACAATAATACATCAAATTATTAGCTGATATTATTGAGATTAATTTAAATTATATAAGAAACGAAAAAATTAGGAAAATCTTTTAAGGTGGTTTTCTACCAAATGCATGACAATAGAGAATCAGCTCAGATTTTCTGGAGGTGTTTATTAGATATTAATAAATATTTCTACGAACTCTGATCAAAATTGATCATATAGTTTGAAAGTTAAAGCAAGTTAAAGATTAAATTTTTTTCTTCACGCGTATTGTCGCTACGCTGAAAAAGTGTACTAAATTATTAATATTTATCTTCTTACAATGGAGATCCTTTAGAAAAACCACATACATATAGTTTCACTATCGAAGAATTCATTTCTTCAAACTACGAAAAATTGACCTTTTACAAATTTTACAGTAATTTTACAAAAATAATTTTCACGTGAATAACCTCCAAAACTGCGGTATTCAAAGGTGAGGTTAAAAGTTTTAAAAAATGTTTTGTTGTGATTGTCAATGTTTTTTTGGTAGAAAATAATTTCAGAAGCCATAAAAAGTTTAAAAATAAATTTTAATAACCAATTGTTAGTAATTTGTTGAAATAATTTTTTTTTAGTCTTGAACTTGACTAGCTCTGGTAAAAAAACACCTTAATACTTTCAAAAATGACGACTGATATTTCTTATTAAATAGTAGATCACTGCTGTCACCAGTCACAAAACCGTAGTATTTATCCTGATTTTTAATTTTTTTTTGCCTTAATTCCTGCTGGTAGCGATGATACGCGTAGTTTGAGCAGAGAGTTAAACAAGCAACAAAAGTTGGATCTTGTGAATTAGTTAAAGAATGATTATATCCATTTTCAAAACAAGATCCTACAGAGTTTTTGTATGAATCACTTAAATTGGACTCTTTTTTTTCTTTGTCACACTGACAACATTTATCAGGATAAGTTGCAGATAGAGATTGATTTACAAAATGTCTTCCGCAATGGTTAACGTAGAGTCTTCCTATTTTTCCTGTCTTCTCAGGCGCATTAGTTGTGCTGGTGATTGAAGAAACGGTGGTTGTACTTGTTGCTGTAATGGTCGTCGTACTAATGACTTCGCTAGTACTTGGAGTATTCACAAGTAGAAACATATCTTCTTCATAAGGACGAGCTGTTCTTATTAAATTTTGGAGTGTTGGATTGTCGGTGTCGGTTCTATTTACAGTAAGCCTTATTCGTAATCTTAGAAGAAATTGACTGTAAGCTGTCTGATTATAAACTATCGCTTGTACGTCTTCAGGGACTACGTCGTAAGGTATAGAGCCGTTGAATATATCATCTTCATCAGTCCAAATATTTCTTGCTCTTAAAGCTTGAAAAAAGAACAGAAGTCGGTAAAATTGATCTATGTGTTTTTCAAGATAAGATTCACAGCTTCTCATGCCAAATCTTTGGTAAAAAGCAAAATTATCATCATCATGGAAATATCCGGACCGATCTGCAACGTGAAGATTAAGAATTTCATTAAAATCCTCTGATGTTGCAGGTGGGTCTCGTTCAGATTCATTTCTAGCTCTAAGCTCAGATGAAAATAATGTTGTTGCACAGCTGCAGGTGTGAGGAACTCTGTCTTTCACTGTGTAGCGATGATAAACGTAAGGATATTTTTTGTTCTTAAAATTAAAAAATATTTGAGCTCTGAGTTTCCACAAGGTTCTAATCGTTGCTCGAAAAAAATAAGTATTATTGTTACATAAATTCAAAGCACACTCTAGCGCCTTTTCAGAATCTTCTACGTATCTTCTGAGTACAGATCTTCCTTCTCGAGAGCTTATCATGACGTCAAGGGTTTCTGGCCAATCAATTAACATATAATTAAGCACAGTTGCCAAATCGGGTGCTTCGATGTCTGGAAATCTTGGTACATTACAACGGCGTTCTACATGGTTAGATTCTCTGCACATTACATTGTCGCTGTAGTTGAGATTTTCATGACACTCTAGTACAGCTGTTTCGATAGCCGACAGTAACTGTGTCCTGAGGTTGTATGAATTTATGCTTTGATAGAAACTTTTTTCTGTTAAAACATAAATAAATTTTTTAAGTTTTTTGTATTTTATTGGTCTCCGTCGAGCAGCAAATTTTTTCGCACAAAACTCTACGATATCATGTATGGTTTTGGGTTCTAAATTTTCCCAAATATCCTTTAAGGAATTATGGTCCTCGATACATTCTGAAAACTGTGCTTTAACTATGCCATAAACTCCCACTCCAAATCTTTGTCCCTTTACGACAACTGAAAAAACCGTTATTATTATAAACAATCGAAGCATTGTTCGATAATTTTCCGGTACAAAAAATTCAAACTAACTCTTAGAACTAAATGGTTATCGTAGTCTTTTAATATTTTACAAAAACTAAGAAATGTAGAATAGTTAATTTAGTAAAAGCTGTGGCAAAGCAATAGTTAGCTGTCTAAGAAATTGTAATCCACGTAAACATGTAAATGTAAACAATAATTATCTTCAGCAAACATGGCTTTTTGTTTAATGGACTTTTTTATTTGCATTCAAAAATTTCATTTACATTTATAAGTAGATAATTTGTTTAAAATAAATACTTAAGTCCAAAAATTAAAATAAAATCAATCCAAAGTTCTAACTTTCATTATTTAAATTTAATTTGTTTAAACTTAATTTTTGTAGCAGTGTCTTTACGTATTTTATAACGCTTAAGCCTTTGCATACATAAAATATGTAAATTGTTAATTTATTTAAAATAAATAAGAATAATTTTTCAAGAATACATTTATACAAATAATTCTGTCAGCGCGACTGACTAAAAAAGAGTAGTGTTAAAATAAATATTGAAATGATAAATTTGTATGCATTACCAAATTTTGAATATAGCTTCGATTATTAAGGAAATTTCACTATAACTGATTAACGTTATGAGTTTTTTGACTTCAGTGAACCCTCATAAGCAACGGAAAGTTTTCATTTTTTTTTTAACGATTAAGATTATTTTTATCCATAGCAGCATGAAAAAAAGTAGATTAGATTTGAGACCGAGGTGCTTGTTAGGCTCAGCGGCACTCAGCGAATGCCTTTGTACCCCTATCCCCCCGGTAGGTGGTCTAGTCCAGGGCTAGTCTCTTTTATCCCGGGGCTGGACCCCCTCCCCCCTTTAGGTTCCCAGTCTCCTCGCATTTGCCTTGGTGCTTAGCACTGCTTGGGTTCAGGAAAAACCCACATCGTAGGGACGAAAAACCTGAACCGAGGATGACCGAGGCCTTTCCTTTTGAGCTACTCCATCGCCACGCGTGCCTTGCAGCTGCTAGCGCGGTGTCCAAGAGAGCCCCTATAAGTCATAGGCCTCTCGGGGGACAACGTTTCAGACTGGTATTACCGACTGAGCCGTTGCCATCCAACAGCCCCGCAGTATAAAGCACATGTAAATAACTACAGAGGTGCCAGCGCTAAGAATCGAACCTTTTTTTTTTTTTTTTTTTTTTTTTTTAAATAGATCTTTATTTGCTTAGTATATAAATAACAAACATTTCTGGCGCAAACATAAAAATCAATACAAAAAAGCCAGAATAAAGAGTGATTAATAGATGCATAGAGTTCACAGACTCATTCACATTCAGTCTTACGTTCTATAAACATATTTGGTCGCTTTCTTTTGGCATAGGTGTGACGTTTTCGTCGAGTCCTTACAATAGTTAAATTAATATGGATCAGAATAGGAAAAATAATATAAAAAATCTGGGTCTCCAGCGTGAAACTCCAGGGTTCTATCCACTACACCACCGCGGAGCTGAAAAAAAAGTAATACCCTGAAAATTTATAATAAATTATTCAAAAGCCGTCTGAAGCACTAAGAATTCCATGGTATTGAATATATTTTTTAAAAGATTAATGAAATAAAAAATTTTGCGTTCCTTGTTAGAAGTTTGAATTAGGTTATCCGTTTCATAGCCGTTTACTGGTCATTTTATAGTCCAATCTAGTATTTTTTTTAGTAACTAGCCATGTAATGACCATTAAATGGATAACCTAATGCTCTTTCTTACAGGGCCCTTAAAACGTTCAATTAAAAAAATTTTCGCTCGAAATGAAAAAAATTATTGAAACAGAGCAAACTTCAAACGATTTTGAAACCATCGCTATCGCAAACCTAAAATCCAAACCTATCGAAAAAGCAAACGTTCTTCACCGATCTCGCACCGGCTCGATCCTCGCTCACGAAAGCTGGCTCCCGCATCCGAAACAAAAAAGGAAAAAAAATGGAAAATCATAGTTTGTCCATCGCTTCCGAGGCTCCTCGGCCGCTATCAGTCATCTTCTCCTCCACCTCCTCCGCTTAATTGTCCATATATACGCGGGAGCACCAATCTCTAACGGGTTCGCTCGCTCTTCTCCCCCTGCACGCGCTAAATTCGCACGTACGGTTAATGGACCGCTCCTAGATCGGCTCGATTTACTTTTTTTTTTTCCCTCTTCTTCTTAATTTTCCTCCATCTTTCATTATTTTTATCATTTGATAGTGGTTACAAAATCCACACCTGAATTATAACGTTTCAAATGTATAAAGGCTTCGTGAAAGGTCCAGAGATTTGAGCCGCCGCACACTGTCAGTTATGATTTATGAATTGGCTGGCTGGTTTAGCTGCACCAGTCCCGTGAAATGAGATTTTAACGAAATTATGAGAAAAACATTGTGTACTCGAGTTTGATTGACATGGTAGGCATAGAACAATGGCGAGTTATACGCCGCTGAGTTATGGTCTACCTCAGTGATGTATTATAGAATTGTTCATGTATTTAATTTTCGTCCGCGAATTGGATGAACCGATGATTTTTTCCCGCTCGCCATGCGCTTCCTACCGAAAAATCAATCAGAAAGTGAAGCTTGATTAATTCCGCGTAGTCAAACTTCTCATTTCGATTCCGCAGACAATTGCTAGAAAAGAATCAGAGTACGCACGGATCAATCATCGGGCATATCGAGGCAGGAGAGTACGAAGACGAAGAAGAGAGTAACTTTCTCCTGGGCCGGGTATATAAGCTTCTTTCTTTTTATTTTTTTTTTTTTTTCTTTTCTTCGTTCCCAAGCGTTTCCCATGCAGAAGCGGGGCATTATCGCCGTGGCGAATCGGTAGAATGGCACATTTAACAACGCTGCGGCGGCGCGGGGCAACCTTCGGGGGCAGTCGTGCACCTGCTGCTGGGCGCGCCCACGCCAAG
The DNA here is from genome assembly GCA_038277355.1 of Encarsia formosa. Lineage (NCBI taxonomy): Eukaryota > Metazoa > Arthropoda > Insecta > Hymenoptera > Aphelinidae > Encarsia > Encarsia formosa. The sequence goes on from CM076184.1 coordinate 23,383,522, forward strand.
CCGGGCTGCAAGTGCAGCTTTGTTTTCTTCTGATCGTCGGCCTTTTGTTTTCGGATTACGGGGGCCCCGAGGCGCTCTCCGGGATCATCAGCTCGCAGCACCAGAGCGCGTGTGCCCGATCGAGCGGGAGGAGAAGGAAGAGAGAAGGAGAATGTATAAAAGACGCGCGCGAGCTTTGACTTTACGAAAATTATCTCGTGTCAGAATTATTAAGGCTGGCGGCCGGAGTGTGGGCCGTGATGAATTTTAATGCTTCTGCGGGTTCAATTTAAGAAAAAAAGTATGATACGGTGAGGGTCCGGTGAAACCAACTGCGCGTTTGTATAAATGAATTTTAAAAAATATGTATTTTAATCTAAAAAAGAAACTTGATTAAAGTTTTAAATTCAAATAAAACGTATTATTTCCTATTGAAAAATAATGACAATACTTAACGAAAAATTTTTTTCACACTATGAATGGATTCTAAAAGATTAAAACTAAAAGAATGTAAGATACAAATATTTTTTAGTTTGTTTTAGATTAGGAGATTTTTTTTTATTCAATATACAACCAATTTCTTGACTTGATTCTAAAAGGTAAAGATATCGTAAAATAAGGTACATGTTTCATCATTCCAAATTTGTAAATCATTGTTTTTACATTCACCTAACTTTGTTTTTATATAGAGAACTATAATTATCTTACTTTGAGACTTCTCTAAATCTGTACGTTTTAGACTTAATTTGCAAAATAAGTATAAAATTTTAAAGACGCATTCCTAAAAAAAACAACATTTCTTATAGAATTCAAAATTATTTTTTTCCATGGTATTATTGCCTCTTATGATATTGGATAAATAATACTTATTTTTAAATGAGAGGACATAATGCCCCGTCTACACCGACGGTTTAACCGCGTCTCGGCTTAACTTTGTTTAAAGAATTTTGCAATGTTCCCGCATGGTTAAAGGATTAATTTGTACTTTAAAAATAGGAAATAATTTATAATATTAAGATGGTTACATCTTGAACTTCGATTACAATAGCAACATTACAAAATTCTTTAAACAAAGTTAAGCTGAGACGCGGTTTAACCGCCAGTGTAGACGAGGCATAAGATCGTGGTATAGAGCGGGGCTTGAACTTGCGACTACCAAATTACGAGGCTGACGCGCTCTACTGGTTGAGACACTTGACCAACATTTCCTCATGATAATTTTAACACTAAAAACTAGTTTATATACTTTATAAACAAATCTTATCTCGCGCTAGCTGAATTTTCTTAAAAATGATAAATATCTCGCGACCTTATTATTCTCTAAAAATCCCAGAAAAAAAAACATTTATCTTTCGAAAATTGAAACTCCGAGTCCCGGGAAAATTTCATTTACCCGTCCTCCTTCCACCAGCTCTCCTCAAAAGAAGAAAAAAAAGATTTAATAAGCGGTCTAATCGCGGTTTAGATCGAAATCGCATCGCGCTCCGATCAGATCGCCCCGCACGCACTTCCTATCTCGGTTGGGATATAGGTAAAAGCTCGGTCACTCACGCGCCGCTATCTTAATAAAGCACGAAAAATAGCTGAAAAAAGGAAGGCACATTAGACGCCGGGGATATTTACGATCTCTCTTAGACTTTTTTTCCGTCCCGGCCAATAATTTATCCTCGCGTGCGAGATACAGTGAGGTTAAGAGATTTTTTTCATTATCGTGTGAATCGAGTGCTCTCTTCCGAGAAGATGAGATTCAGAGGGGCCCTTTTCGAGCTATTAATTAGTTTGACGTGTGTCTGAATATTAGTTCCTAATGAGACGAGCCGCCAGACTTGCTGGGCATCGGATAAGGGGAGATTTTTTGGAGTAAAATCATTGCATGTCGGTACCGTTAATGAATATGTAAACTGCGGTGCATGGATCATTGAAACTCGGAGGTGATTAAGCGCGTGCGTGGTTTGTATACTTCAGATCTTGAGCGATGGGAGCCGTCTATCGCGGGGATTAATAAATATCGAGGGCTCGAGCACGCAATTTGTTTTATAATTGACACCGTAGATGTTTATAACGTACATCATTGACAATTACAAATTTTGAGCGATATCCATGCGGGCGTTTAATTGGCACCGGTCGCGCTTTCCATAGGGTTTATCGGACGGTTATTGTAGCGACAGGTTGCTGGGTGTATTGATCATTGATTTTATAAAATATGATAGTCCATTGTGAATTGTTTACAGACTGATAATTGTAAATAAGAAAAAAGTAAGAATTTGAAAGTTGATGAAATTTAAAAGATTTTAAAAAATTACTGAGTAATCAGTCGATTGATTTTAATTTATCATAATTATAATTAAATTCTAAAATTTTATACTTTTTCTGAAAAATTTATAATTAATTGTAATGCATATTTATTTATTTTTAATTGATTTTTTTAATTTATAGTTAATCAATAGATCACACTAAGATTTAAATTTGTTATTCTAGTTTATTGATATTTTTTAAATGATTTGTAAAAAATTGGCCGATGCTGAATACATAAAGGACCTTTGTATTCTTGCTTTGCTCCCCAGTTTACGGCTCACGCACTAAAGCTGGTTGACTTTTAAAATTCGGCAATGATAATAAAAAAATCAATTGCTTAGCTATAGCTTCCAATATATTGGAATACTTCGACATTCGGTTTATTGACTAATAAAAATTTTCAAGTAAACGCCTTAAATCTAACGTTTTTTTATTTGAGACTTTTAAGAAGTCTTTTTAAAATTTCTTTAAAATAGTTTTTCATGTCGGAAAATTATTTATTAATGGCGCAGTTTATAGTTAATTGATGTAAATATTTAAAATGATACTTTTTATATCGGACAATAAAAATTACTACCCGCAGAATAAAATTTAAATTTGTCTGTCATTTCATTTTTTTAATACCATGCCCTTGTATGATGACGCAATTTATAAATAAAAATCAAAAAGCGTGAAAAATATATTAGACCGGATATGAGTAGGATTAAACACGATTCGCGAATAATGGAATGTTCACGAATACCGACGTAGACGTATAGTAACTGGAGACTTTATGATTATGTCTTTAGTGGAGTCGCATAGCGCAGTAGTCTGCGATCGTAGCTCGAGTGTCTCTTAAAAGATATTTTTCTAGATTAAGCAGTTTTCTTACTGTTTTTATATAATTTTTTTAATTGCAAAATTTAAAAAATATCATCCCTATCTGCAGTTTTCCGATAAGCGAGGTGAACATTATCTGAAAAAGTACGACGAAAGAAGAGAGGATAAAAATGAAAACTTGTTATCTGGCAACCTTCCGCTCACAATATTTTCTCCGAAATTTCGCGAAAAAAATGCGCTTCGTCCTCTTTAGTTCGAGTTTCCCCCGCTAATCGCAGCAGGGGGCACAGTGTCTCTCAAGAGGGCTGCAAAGCATAGATTTATACCTACCTAGGTAGCTAACTGCTAAGTCATCTGCGCGTTCCGTTGTCGCGTTAAGTTGAACACCCCCACAAGTCAAGTGACGCATCCAGCGGCATCAAATGACAACTCCGCAGGAAGTGAGGTCGAAAACTCCGTTACGCTTGACACCTTGTGATCGTGCTTTCTCTGTGTAGCAGCAGACGGCAGTCTGCTAACACTGTCTAAAAATTTACAGAATCTAATAGTGTTTGTTTTATTGTGTGATCTCTCACTCATCTCAAGTTTTACTGTGCAGTGCTGTGCGTCTGTTGAAATAAATAGTCAAGTAAGACAATCAATCAAGTTAAACGAATATAAAAAAAGGGTGAAAAATATTTGTTTTCAGAAATACTTATTTACTTGTTTTTTTATGAATCTGTACCTTTTTACGTTATTTAAAGTAACAACAGTTTGTTTTTTTGATGTTCTATAAATTAATTGTTTTGTATCAAAAAATATTTGAAAAATAATTAATTTTTTATTAAGTATTATCATTTTCTATTAAAATTTTTCTGTAGACATGTATTCACCTGAAGATATTGAAAAAAAAAAGCAACTGGCTCTGCAGAGAAGAAGAGAATCACTCAATCGGTGTGCAAGTACTGTAAGTCCTTCAACTGGAAATATTTCCAACAACTACACTACTCAGAATGTTAATTCTTCATGCACTGCTGGCAATCCTAATTATAAAGATCTTCAAAATAAATATGATAGTAAAATTAGCACAGAGCGCTCCCAAAACAGATATAATCCAATATCACCTCTATCAAAAGTATTAAAAAAATTTAACCAGAGTATACCTAAGTGTGAAGTTTTTTGTTCAATGATTACTCTTGACAGATTTTCTGTGCAAATATCTTGCTGTGATGATACACAATTTTTAAATGGTTTTTTTCAAACCTTTCGAAGTGCAATTTATGGTGAGCAAAAATATTCATTAATCTCTGATACTGTTTTTTTTTTTTTTTTTTTTTTTTTTTTTTATAAATCTTAAAGTTTCTTGTTAATGGTAAATATTTTTTAAATAACATTAATTCTTTTTCTCATGATAAAATGTGTCATGCGATTATTTTTATCAAAATATTTTGAAATTATTTGCAGACAAGGATACAAAAACTTGGAATTTTAATATTAAAGACTACTATCCACTCAGAGAAAAAATTCAACAAATAAATAATATTAAGTTCAAAGAAATTCCTTATCCCATACTAAAAGTATAGTATTTTTTTATTTGTCTTTCATTACTGGTACTAATATATGTCAACTATCAAATATTATTTTTCAGATTTTCAGAAATGCATTAAAAGAAAAAGAAAACAAACAAGCTGTAGACTTATCTTCAATTCATCCAACATTAATGAAGTCATTGTATTCTTTTCAAAAAGAAGGGATAGAGTATGTGGAAAAAGTTTTTTATTTATAAATCATTAGTGAATTTTGTATTTTCACTTATTATGACATAATTCTAGATACGGAATTACAAAAAATGGCAGATGTTTGATAGCAGATGAAATGGGACTTGGTAAAACCAGGCAAGCTCTAGGAATTGCATATCACTATAAAAAAAATTGGCCTCTTATTATTGTTACTCCATCTTCTGTCAAGTGTGTTTTTCTAATATTTATAATATTATTAATTTAAATGTATGAAATTTCACTATTACTAGTGGAAACATCAATTTTCATCTATTTTAATCTATTTTGCAGATATCAATGGTCTGAGGCAATCATGGAACTCCTACCTGTGCCTCAAGAATCTATTCGACATATAAAGTCAGGCAAAGATTTTATGGGTGAAAAATGTGAAGTTACAATTATATCTTACGATTTACTTGCAAAAGTCATAGACAAGATTTCTGATAAAAAATTTGGAGTTTTAATTTGTGTAAGTTTGTTGTAATTATTCATAGTTGTAACTAACAAATTAAAAACTTTTTTTAAGCTTATTTTTTAATTCTTTAGGATGAATCACATTATTTAAAAAATAATAAAGCTAAGAGAACAAAAGCTGTGCAATCACTGTCATCCAAAGTTGAAAAAATTATTTTGTTGACGGGTACTCCAGCTCTAGCCAGACCTGTTGAACTGTACTCTCAATTAAAACTAGTGATGCCAAACTTTTTGAAGTAAATAAACATGCCACTTAAAAAAATTCTTATAAATTATATAAAAAACTTTAATTTACAGATTCGAAGATTATGGATACAGATACTGCGCGGCTTTCCAAGGTCAATTTGGTTTAGACTGCACTGGTTCTTCAAACTTAAAAGAACTTGGATTGTTATTAAAAGCCTCTTGTTTGATTCGAAGACTTAAGAGTGATGTGATGGCTGAATTACCCTCAAAAATCAGGTAAGAAAAAAATAATTTCTTAGAATCATATCAATTAAAAAAAAAATTCTTTATTTCAGACAAAAGATTTTGCTTGAACCCGATAAAATAAAAAATTATACTAATGAAATGCAAGAAGCTGCTCATAAAATGACACAGGAATTTCGTAATCGCAAGGAGCAACATAAAGCCCTTTTAGAGTATTACACTGTAACTAGCAAAGCCAAAGAAACAGCAGTAGGGTAACTAGTAAAGTTTTATTCTTTATATATTGTTCTATGAGCGCGAAATTTTAACTTAATTTATTTAAAATTTTAGCCTTTATATTGCTGATTTAATTGAAAATAAACAAAAGTTTCTGGTTTTTGCACATCATCACAACATGTTAGATGCTATTTGCAAAATACTGAAGTCAAAAAAAATCAAGTAATCTTTATTACAGCTTTTTGTTCATGATTTTATTCAGGCTTTAATTTATGAATATTAAATTATTTGTCTATACTTAGGTTTATTCGAATTGATGGAAAAACAAATCCAGAAGAACGGAAACGGTTTGTTGATTCCTTTCAGAATGATCAAAATATTTTAGTAGCCGTTTTATCATTAACTGCTGCTAGTACAGGAATAACTCTGACCGCAGCTTCATTTGTAGTTTTTGCTGAACTTTATTGGACTCCTGGTGTAAGTTAAATGTTTAAATTATTATTATTATTATTATTATTATTTTTTTTTTTTTTTAATTTCTTATTATCTAAAATATATGCAATTTTACAGACCTTAAGCCAGGCTGAAGACAGAGTTCATAGAATCGGACAAACTAATAACGTTGTTGTTCATTACTTATATGCCGAAGGAACCGCGGACGATTATCTGTGGCCTTTGATTAATAGTAAATTAGACGTTTTGAACGGCCTGGATTTGAACGAAAGCTTAGATCTATATCATTTTGATGTCAAAAAATTGATCGCTTATTACAATGGAATGCAACAAAATAACTACGAAAATACCGAGGTCCCGAGTGAAAGGATGGACTTGGATTTAACCGATTGCATCGAAGATGAACAAACTTCAACTTGTCAGAAAAAGTTTGAAGATTTTCGTACACCTCGTAGAAGCGTGCATACACAGACCTTGAGCTCAACCTTCGTTTGTGAACAGCCCCCTGCTAGTCAGGGAAACACTGATAATTTTGTAGATTGTTCCAGGCCTAGTACAAGTAAAAATGTATTTAATTTAGTTATTCGTTTGAATAACACCAATGCAGGTGAAAAAATTGTTACTGTTGATAATAATATGAATAATTTTGTAAGTGGTCCCTTAACTGGTGTCCGTAAGAATCTATTCGGAAATACGGACACGAGCGTGAGTACACAAAATCTCAAGGATTTACTAAATGATGGCAATGATCATGTTTTTTTAAGTATAGATTTATATGACATTCAAAAGTAAAAAGTCTAGCAATTAATTAAATTTCATGATCATCATTTAAACTATTTTTCTAAGTAGCTTAATTTTTTTTAATTTTTATAGATTTATGATTTTTTTAGAATCATATTGAGAATTTTCAGTTCTTAATCTTTTTTATAAATCAATTTTCACGAGCACATTAGGCGTGAATACACAAAATCTCAAGGATTTACTAAATGATGGTAATGATTATATTTTTTTAAGCTTAGATTACATACAAAAGTAAAAGTTTAGCTTGTAATTCATGATCATCATTTAAACTATTATTGTCACTAATTTAATTTCAAAAATTTTTATACATTTATGATTTTTAGAACCATATTTTTAGAACTTAAGAATTTTCAATTCTTAAATTTTTTGAAAAATCAATTTTCACAGCAAATTAGGCATGTTAAGTTTTTTATACTGTATTATTTATAAGAAATAAAAATATTTATACTGAAATTCAATGTATCCAGCTTTCATTAACGTCCCCAAAGTCTACGTCTAGATTATTCACGAAATCCCGGTTGACACTTTTCGTTAGATTGACACCCCGGAGTACCGTTAATTTATCTTCAGCACTTACTGCAGGCTTATTAATGCCTGGACCCCGGTTTGGTCGTCTATCTGCACTTTGTATAAATTTGCATGTGCCCGAGATTTACGTGACCCACAAACCGATGACTTTGTTGGATTGCAGCCACGGTCTTTGTCTCTCTCCCTCTCGAGAGTTAGGTAGGTATAACATTCGGCTGCTTCTGCTGCTGCTGTTGCCGGAGGAGGCGTGCTTAATTATATTCGGGAAAAAGTCAAGTTGAAGCCTCGGCTTGAGTGATCGCTTGATTTATGGGGTCATTTCGCGAGCGACTAGAGAAAACGAGAGCTCGAGAGCTCGGGCTATTAGTCCTATAATTATTATCGCGGGCTTCTCGTAATTAGTTTCCTTGAGCCTGACGAGCCAAATCTTTTATACTTTAGAAGCGAATAACTTTTTTTACCATTATTTATTGAATCTCGTAAAAATTGTAAATTATATGCTCTTTGTCAAGGTCATGGTTTCATATCTAACAAAAACATCAAGTTTTGAGTTTTTTAATTTGAAAGATCTGTTTTTACCATTGTATGCATCATCCATGTCTAACAATACTGATGATTTTATAATCAGTTTATGATTCTCCGATCTCTAGTTCAAGTCTAACAATTTCTAGTTTATTACTCACTGATAAAAATAATGACAATAATATTTTTAGGCAAGTTTATCTATAAATTAAAATTTTTGCTTTTATTAAAACTGCAAGTAAAATTTACACTAAAAAATGACAAATAATAATTGAATAACCCTAATGATTTTTTGTAATTCAAAAAATTTATTTGCGGCAAAGTGTTCACCTGATTTTACGGGTTTAGTAATAATATTTTTTACATTCTATCAGTAATGTTTCAATAGCATTAAATAGAAGTATTATAATAATTACGTTGACAGTTTAATCTAATAAACGTATAATTTAGTCATGAAACTGATCATCATTAATTATTCTGTAGAAAAAAGAAAAAAATTTTAACTTCAGAAAAATAATATATTTTTATACCTATTTTTAAAAAGTCAATATAGTTATTGATAAACCGTAATTAAATTTTTTACATTTAATTCTCTTCATATTTTAAATACCTGTAAACATAAAAGAAAAAAAAATTTTTAAACCCCCAATCCTAATTTGTATTCTTACAACCTCCATTAGAACAGACTTTAATTTCCCATCAATTTTCACACGATAAAACTCATGATTTCTCCTTACCGTGTTTACACTGGGACCGATTTAACGATGCCCCTGAGCGGCCGGACGGTCTGTCGGTCCTCTTCTTCTCGGCCGGCCAAATGAAAACGAGTTAACGAGCGGCCATTGCACCGAGTGCACCACCAATTTTAACCGACCCGGCGCCGCGGGGATCCTGATCATGCTTTTCACGCCCAGGTGTTAGGCTTAAATCCACCAGCGTTTCCGCGATTATAATTTACGGGGAGGAGTTGAGAAAAAAATATAAACAACCGAGCCCCGGGGAAATTATTGATATAATGGAATTCAAGTGAAATTCGAGCCAACAAATAAAATAATTACAATTACTCTAGAGTAACTAGAAGCATTGTTCCCAGATTAGAAATTAAAAAAAAACAAATTTTTTCTTGCTCACAGATCAATTTAAAGAGTTGCATATATGCATCTAAAATTAAAATACCTAGAATGGACACATTAGAAGCATGGTCTACATTCGGTCATAAATAATTACTGAAGAAACTGAAGAAATCAAATCGCTGAGCTAAAAATAAAGTAAAAATCATCATTCATCAAGACATCAACACACAATTTCAGAACCCTCATGAAATTTATACTTTATTCGATGACCCTGAATTTTACGATTAACTATTAAAGATTACTAATTTTTATCGATTTACAGTAGGCCAAAGGCGTGTCTCGTAGATTAAAAAACCCCCCATAAAGATTTTTCTCAGATCGATTTAGTTTTCAATTTCACCTGTATTTTATCCCGATAATCCAGCAAACGATTCAATTAAACCAGAAACACGGCCTGGCTCCGACTCCGGCATTCAAATTTATCAACCCATAAAAGACAATTTGACTTTATGGCTCATAATACGATTCCGTCTCTCAGCTACCGAGCGGTAAAGTGCATTGGCAATACTAATCTAGATAAATAACGTTGACTCTCGGGAGCTCGATACACAGATATATAGGATGTATTTTTAAAACTTTCACAAAACAAATTGATTGCCCTCGTTAAAACTTGGTCACTGCGCTCATTTGTAACGTTGTTAAGGCTTATTAGATTATCGATCGGTCTTATTAATTATTGAAAGCCTCCCCCGGCCGTAATGAAGAATTATGCAACTTTAAAAAAATGATAAATCAGAGGATTTATCTTTGTTACGTGCATGTACGTACAACGTGATAAGTAAATAGTTTGTATGCTAAATGAACATCGGCCTAAGTAAGTAAGTAAGCACACACGTGCTTCATGAATATCAATCCGAGACACTTAATTTTATTAATAAACCGATGGGATATATTTCCCTGGTATGTAACGGTTGCGGCTATCTCCGGCGATCTGGTGAAAAATTTAAATCCTTTGCTAGAATACAACAAATTGATAGTATCGATTAGGATTTAAAAAGCACGACGCAACCTTGCAAGTAATAAGCATAAGAAAACTTTCTAAAACACACACGGAAAACATCGACACAAAGTCTTAATTAAATAAAATCTACTCGACGTACCCGGTCCACTTAATCCAACCGATGTCACGACGTTTGTGCAGCATGTTATGCTTTTCAGGGGCCCCCGAGAGAGACGGAGCGAGATGAGAAGAAAGGAAAAGACAGCGCGACGTGCGTCACTGTCTCGAGAGCACACCTTTGTAGATCACGACTGAGTAAGGTAAAGGACCCAATTGTGGACCCCTTACCCCAATTAATGGTCCCCTTCAGCAAAAATCATTTTTAAATATTTTTTTAATGCAAATATCGGCATAAAACTATTTTAAAATAAACTTATGTTATCAAAGAATATTTCGAAATTTTTTTTTCAAGTTTACGTTAATAATTCCGTTTTATTTTGAAAGTCACAATGTTGGTTGACTCGAGGGTTAGGTTGGTGTTCTCGTTGCAGCGAATCAAGCAACTTTCAAACTTGAATTTCTAGGCATACTTTATTTATTTACGCAATGTATCACTGATCAATGAAAAGCTTAGACTTCAAAAATTAGTATAGTATCAATTTTGTAAGTTAGAAATATACATTTTTAAATAAATAATGCAGTTCTCATAATTGGGCCCTAGTCTCAAGGTACCCCAATTAATGGTCCTGAAGAGCAGCGGTCCATTAATACGAACCTTTAAATGAAACTCCGAGTACCCCAATTAATGAGACGTTAGTTTTGGCTTTCATACCGAGTTTTATACACTAAAATATCAGCTTTATAAATCTTCTAATGTGGTTAAATTACTTTTGTCAACGAAAACTGTAACTACTTTTAACTTCAATGTCAACAAAAATCGTAACCTCAAAAGTCAATAGTTTGAAATAAAATCACAGGGTCCATTAATTGGGGTAAGAAAAATGTTAAGGGGATATCGCATGTAAAAAAGGTCCATTAATCGGGGTACTTTGACACACAGTTTCAAAAATACGGTCCAAAAGGTCTCTACTTTAAACATTAATTACTCTGTAAATAAATAAAATTTTTTAATAAAAAAAATTGATTTTGATTCTTAAGACCACTAAAATTAAGTATGTACAAAAAAAATTAACCTCACTTGCTTGGTTTTTTCTATAAAATTCAAAAACCCCGAAAGTTGTGATTTTTGGGGTCCACAATTGGGTCCTTTACCTTACTGACACGTAAGTTAAACACATTCGTAAAAAGCGCTGCACGCGCTGTCACTCGAACTTTGGCGACAACTCAATTCTCCCGGGGTAGCACTCGAGAGACTTTTTTTCTAGCTTGTTTGCTTTAATAATAATGGTTAATTGGTACGGCTTAAAAATATACATATGTGTTTTTAGAGATGATTTTTTGCGGAAAATAATTTCAAAAACTTAATTAAGAGTTTTAACCTATCTTGAGAAAAAAAAAAATGGTCACTGTAACAGGTTTGTCTTATTTTTACTTGTATAGTAATTCTTTTGAGTAAATACACGTGGAAAAGATTGGAATGGCCAGAACTGGGGTTCGAACTCAAGCTAACTAATCTACAAAATTTGCACTCAACCAAATGAGCCATTGGTGTTCTTTGCATTATATTTCTTAAAATAAATTTTGAAAAGGAGTAATTTTTTTTTAAGTAAGTGGATGTATTGAAGCTTTGTCGTTCATTAATATTTTTTAATCTATTTAAAAAATCGAGTTTATTAGAATCAGAGAAAAATTCCACACCATCACGAGTACCATTATGCATCTTTACTATTTTCATTATAGTGGAGATAGCAATCGCAAGTAAAAATGAGATTTTTTACATGATGATTGAACGAGTCTATTTCCAATGTTATTAGGTTTTTACTGATTTTTTAAATTAAACAGACCCATGTATTTAATTTAAAAAAATACCCGAACAGAAAGTATTTCGGGGGGCTAGGTAAGACCACATTCGATTCCCCAAGATACTAATTAAATTGATTAAAAAAAATAAATAAATAACAGCGACATACTTTTATAAAATTCATAATACTTATATTTTAATTGATCATTTTTTCAGTTTCAAATGTAAAATTAAAAAATATTCAATTCTTTCAAACTCATTGAAATATTTAATAAAAATTTAGATGATGATTTCTGCTTCGTTATATTTTGAAGATAAATTTATTCGACACAAATTTTTTAATTATCTGACCGTCAGTTAGCTTAGTTAATTAGTTTACTCGATATAAGCTTATGCTTTTAGAGTTTTTAATTAGTCTAGAATCCTACTCCAACCTGATGAGTCACAAAACGACGAAACCTGTAACTGGATGAATTATTTTGTTGATTTTTTTATTCAAACAATTTTTTTTGTGTTTGGAACTTGAGATATTCAACAATTTAGGGGAATTAAATATCGAAAAAAAAGGTCCTAATTTCGTTAAAATTGGGTAAGTATTTGAATTATATAATTCCTAGTAAATTTAGGATTATATTTAATTTGATGAACTACACAGTTACTAAACTGCTTTGGATCATCGAAATTTTTATAAAAAAATTGAGCTTTAGCTCATTAAATCCACGTGGAAACTTTTTTTTGAAAAGCACTTGACTGAAATGCCAAAAAAAAAAAAGAAAAAATTGTCGTTATCAATTTTTCTTTTATGCCGACGGCTTATCTTTAAAAATTAAATACTCTTCACGAATTTTTTTCTGCTACTTCATTCACTATTTTTTTTTTTTTTTAAAGTTTGTAACAATTACTCATTTAAAAATTTCATGATTCTCCCTTACCCGCCTCAAAAAAATTCATAAAAAAAAAATTTCGACTTCACATCGCAAGATTTAAAAAAAAAAATCTCACCTGCAAAAGAGGAAGCAGGACAATCCATGTCCGTCCGTACCGCGAAAATTCGCGGCATCCCCATTAATTCTAAATTAACGAGACGTGTACGTCCGAGGAGTAACCGGCAGGTCGCTGCGAGGAGTAGGAAGAGTACGAAATAAGGACGAACCTGTGGCTCCGCCAGCAGTTAATTGGGGCCCGCGACACCCGGGGTAAATTATTGTTCCTCAGGTCGGTAGCGCTCGCTCGCGTCTTATACGTCAGTGTCGCGCTCGAGGCGCGTGTCCGAGATCTCGCCGGGACGACAAAGAGAGCCTGCGCTGAGACTGCACGATTTTATCACCGAGTTTTAGGAGACGCCGAACGAGTCCCTTACGCTGCACCTGTTTACCGTTTTTTACACTCCTAGATTTAGTTTATTGTACCTCGAGTTCTGATGTAGGACACAAAGGAGTCGTCGATCCTTCGATTTAAACAAAAAATTGTTTACATTGATGAGAGACCCCAGCTACTGATTTATCGATGCTATAAAAGCGTAATTGATTTTTGTTTTGTAATACTCATCAGTCAGCACGCATGGTAATTAAGTTGATGGTTTTTCTTCATAAATTAATTTTTTTTTTTTTCTTAAGAAAGTTCACAGTGTGGCTTATTCGATGTAAACAAACGTGACTGTTGGCAAAAAAATTTTAATACGCTTGTAGCTAGAGTACATTTCTTTACATAATATTCTGTAAACATTTCTTCAATGACTATGTTTATCGTTTGATACTGAAAAACACTTGTAACTGAACATCGATGGCTGTTTGTAAGTGCTACAAGCCATTAAGAAGCTACGTCTTTGGCAAAATAGATTAAAATGAAAAACAAATTTTGCTTCAATTTATATATAGTTTATAGATTTCAGACAACTCCAAAGAGCATATTAAAATTTTATTTAATGAACGAAACGAATGCTAGCATGTATTTAAGTATGTGCCAGTGAGTTGGGTAAGAGCACTTTAGGGGCCCGAAACGAAACATATCATCGAAGGTGCAATAACTCAATCGTATTCAATTAATCCCGCGGGGGGGAGTCAATTAATACAAGCCCTAGTCGATGGATCATCAAAGGCGTCTAATTAAAACTTAATAAAGTTGCTGCCCCATTCACTCGTCCCCCCGCTCGAGCCTTCAATCAAGCTCGCGGGCTATAAATAAAACCCCGGTGACTTTAAATGCATTAGCATAACGGTATTGCGCAACTCGCGACGACGATTCTCTCTCTCTCTCTCTAACTCCGGGGCAAAAAGCAAAATAAAGAATTTACTTTCTCGAGGAAGTCGTCCTCTCGAGATCAGAGCGACCGGTTCGGAGTAAGAGCTATATGCGCTAACTGGGTCGCGACGGGGTTGACAGCTGGAGTACTTTGCATATTTCGGGACGCTTCCACGTGTTGATCTCTCGGCGGTGATCCTGATATGTATGTATTTTATGCAGAAGCTGGATTAAAAATTGGTTGGGAAATTTTTGGGGGAGCGGTGCTGGTTGTTTATCACGGTCAGGAGGGTGACGAGCGTGATGAAATTGAATTATTTTGTAACTCAATGTATCTCTTGGTAATTATTTACCGTCGAGTATCATCTGGTGAATAACTTTGTGTTCTGTTGATATGAAAAATTTGCAAGTTTAAGTTGTGTAATATATTATCGATAAATCCATTTATTCATAGAACAGTGGTCCCTCAAAAAATATTACAATCATGCGCAATATCAATTTTGAATGCAAACGACCGCAAGCTTTTTTAATAGTTAAAAAAGCTTTGAAAAGTATGTCAAAAAGCGTTCAACATCGTTATTTTAATGGAAAAACTTAAAAATAAAAAATTTTGTAAAACTCTAAGCGCGGAAAGTTTTTCTAATTTGCATGTGAATTCAATTTTGGTTTTATCTAATCTTGAAAAATAACACATGCTAATAATTCGAATAAATTTCAGTCTCGACGTCGGTCTTTGAAAGTATTTCCGAGCATAAGAGTAGAACTTTTTCTTGTCTGCAGATCATAACTCGAAAAATATTGTGAGACTCCAGCCACAATGAAGTTGTCTTTTTTTCTTGTTACTGTGTTCATCTCTGTTGCTCTAGGTAATGAATCCGAAAAATATTTGCACTAAATTTAATAATTATACTTGAAATTTCTCAACCTTTTTTTTACAGGACAACTCTCAAAAGTCCCAAACTTTGAGTGCAAGTATCAGGAAGTTTGGAAAGAAACAGAAGAGTGCACTAAAGCGTGCATAGATTTCTACAAACCTGCCCTCGTTGTAGCCGGACTGGTTAAAATGAGAGGATATTGTAGCATCGAAAAAAAGTGTCATTGTGATGAAGATGATATCGACGGTGATAATTAATTGGAATTTAAATGCTTTCGTTTTTATCTCTGCTTGATGATTCAACAGGCAGAATTAAGAAATATATTTAAGATGGAGTACAATAAAACAATAAGTCCAGACGAATTGTTTTTTTCATTTTTCGATTCTTTTTCAAGAAACGTATGGGTAATAATAAAATAAACATGTAAAAAATCATGAATATTAAATTTTGATAATTTACTCACATGAAAACTTTTATGCTGTTGTAGTAAATTTATGAAAAAACATATGTAAATAAATTGATGTTTTGACAACTTTCTTAGTTCTTAATATTATCCTACCATCAAGCAATTATACTTCCAACATAATTATAAAATTTTGCATTTGCGTAATTACTTTTGAGGGTAACATTAGGATTAAGTCAGCTGCTTTTACAGTCTTTCTTCCCATTTTTTTAAATAATTTTTTAGGTATCTATATTTTTATGGCATTATTTTGGTACTAATCTAGATCGCTCACTCTATGAAAAAAGAATATTTGGAAAAAAAATAACTCGGTAAGTTTAATTTTTTAAACACAAGTAAAAACTTTTTATTCAAAAGATCTCAATAACCTATTACTCGTCTAAGATATAAAAATCATTTTCCTTGGACCTCATCCTCCCTTGAAGCTGTTTGAAAACCTTCCTGAAATCATTTTCCTTGGACCTCATCCTCCCTTGAAGCTGTTTGAAAACCTTCCTGAAATCATTTTCCTTGGACCTCATACTCTTTTAAAGCTATTTGGCAACCTTGCCAAAATCATTTTCCTTGGACCTCATACTCTTTTAAAGTTATTTGGCAACCTTGCCAAAATCATTTTCCTTAGACCTCATCCTCCTTTAAAGCTGTTTGGAAACCTTGCCAAATCATTTTCCTTGGATCCATCCTCCTTTAAAGCTGTTTGGAAACCTTGCCGAAATTATTTACCTTGGACCTTATCCTCGTTTAAAGCTGTTTGGAAACCTTGCCAAAATCATTTTTCTTGGACCTCATCCTCCCTTGAAGCTGTTTGGAAACCTTCCTGAAATCATTTTCCTTGGACCTCATACTCCTTTAAAGCTATTTGGCAACCTTGCCAAAATCATTTTCCTTGAACCTCGTCCTCCCTCAAAGCTGTTTGGAAACCTTGTCAAAATAATCTTCCTTGGACTTCATCCTCCCTCAAGATAAGCGAGAAAGAATAGAAAAGCCGTTTGGAAACCTTGCCAAAATCATTTTCCTTGGATCCATCCTCCTTTAAAGCTGTTTGGAAACCTTGCCGAAATTATTTATCTTAGACTTCATACTCCTGTAAAGCTGTTTGGAAACCTTGCCAAAATCATTTTCCTTGGACCTCATACTCCTATAAAGCCGTTTGGAAACCTTTGCTAAAATCATTTTCCTCGGACCTCATCCTCCTTTAAAGCTGTTTGGAAAAATCAGCCGAAACAACATTGAAAAACACCAGAGCAGTGCAACGTCATCGTAAATTCATCGCAAAGTCCGGCCGGTATACGCGTTTGAATAAACCAAATCCGCCGCAGTCAATTTAAAAACTACCGCGCGTATGTTAAGCGCGGAGAGAAAGCCGCTCCCACACTAAATCGTCGTCCGGTGCAGCCGCCCACAGTCGGCGCGCTTTCCTGTTCTAGTCGATCTCGTCGCGGGTGGTCGTCGCGAGTATCCACACCCGCGACTAATTTTCGGCGACGAACGTTTTAATCTACCGATAAGCGCTCGGGATAACACAAAACTAGCGGAGTTTAATCTCTTCGCGGATAATGTAACGGGTGCGGTAAGCTCCGACAATTAATAAACCATAAAACAGCCACCGGAAGAATGTTTGAATTGATACGCCAATAAACAAAAATTACGTTCGAATTAGACTTCACCGCCGTGCCGCCGCCGCGGTCGATCCTCTCGAACTGGCGCGTCGGTCGGTTGAAGTAACGCTTATATTTTCCAGCTGCATAACTCGGGAAGAATTTCACTCCAATAAAACGAGACCTTGCGGGAATCGGCCGGTTGCATTATTTTTACGCGATTTAATATTTTTTTAAAATACATCGCGGGAAAATTTATTCTTTTGGTCTTAGTTATGCACCGACGCTGCCGCCGCTGGAAAAACAGACAAGTTGGCTGGGCGAGACGACGTGGAAATAACTTCATAATACGAGGAGTCGTCTGGAATTTAAGCTTCTTTTTTTCAGGTCTATGCAATCAATCGATCGGTTTTTTCAAATAGTATAAACTTTGAAATTTTGCTTTATTTGGATTGATTGAGATGAATTGTCTAAATTTTATGTCAGAGCAAAGTATTTATAACTAATTATAAGAACAACTTATAAGAAAACAAAAATTTATGCATGACTCTTAGGATGAAGTTGGCGATAGGGAAATCTGAAATCATTTCTATAAAAGATGTAAATTAAATGTTAATAAAACATAGCTTCCACAGAAAATTTAAAACAAATATTTGCTTCTATAATATAAACTTTTGTGGCATGGATGATAAATACATTACTTATGATGAAAAATTTTGAATGATGATCAATACAACTCAGCAATACTATTACTAAATCTTTTGTAGGAATATTTTTATTATTAAAATAATATTGTTTAATACTGTATGAAGTTCTACCTTATAAATAGTTGTAATAATTTAAATAAAAAAAAACTTCATTCAAACATGATAGTAGCGATGGTTGAATCAGTAGAGTATTAGACTGGTACTCTAAAGCTGCAGGTTCAATTCCTCGTCATTCATGAAGCATTTAAAAATATTCAGGAATACTAAGTATTATTTACTACTCGAATAAAAGAAAGATTTGATGTTGAAAAAATCTAAAAAAAATTTAGATTTATGATTAGTAATTTGATTGAAAGTAAAAATCCAAACATTAAAAAAAAAAAATTGTATGTCGGAAAATCATGCATCCGAACTGAGAATTAAAACTTAATTTTTTTTTTTGTAAAATGTTTCTATTGTTTTGCAACATTAAACAATAAACAAACCAAACAAAAAATTAATAACCAATAAAACGAAAGTATTTTTTATTTTCTCCCAAAACTTCAACTAAAAATATATCGTCCATAACTTATCCTTCCCCCCAAACCAGAATCATTCGAAAACAAAGCATTAAACGTTCAAAAACAGTTATCACAGGTAAGCAGCAGGGGCAGCCGATAAAGCCTCCGCAAAATAATTTACAGCTCGTAAAAGCCCGCGGTTCGGTTTCACAATGGTCACGCATCCGTCCGATCAATTAATTTCATACATTACCCAATAGCCCCGCACCACACGTGATACAGAAACAGGAAGCTCGCTCCTGCAAGGCCGAGGACGCGGGTAAGACAAATGTGGGGGAAAGAAATGTCCGCGCGGGTACTTGGGAAAGAGGAAGGAGCCGCGTCATACGCCGCGCACGCTGATTTATGCCCCCGCGGATGTCTTTATTACACGGAGATAAAAAATGAGAAAAAAGTTGTGGAAGTGGGTAACGACCTGCGAGCTCTGCTTTTTTTATTAATGCCCCGCGCCGAGACGATCGGGACGATTGTGCAAGTCTGGCGCGCGAGCCGGTTTCCCAGGCCTCACTTTTCGTTTCAACGAAAGTGAATTCGACTCGCGGCTTTTTTTGCCCGGCGATAAACGTATGCGCGAGGGGATCCGATGGTTTTTCTTGTCGTGAATTAAACGACGCTTAGGCTTTGTCTGCTTCATTTACATTTGTTGTGATTAGCTTTTTCTTATTAACTTTTTATGGAGCTTTTTTTTTGTAGTTAGTAATTATTCAACTAAATGGGTGTATTTAGTATGATAAAGGATCACCTATATAAGATATAATGTACCAGTTATCTTGATATCAGAGTAAATTATTTTTTTTAGTATAAAAATGGTTTTTGAATTCAAATTCGATCACTGCGCAAGTAAAGAAATTTTTTTAATTCTTGGAAAATGAATTATTATTCATATAATTTAAAAAATTGAGTAATTTCTACCTTGCAACTTTGAGCTTACATTTCATAGAGAAGTATTCATTAAGCAAATATTTTTCTCTATCGATTTGAACCATAAGAAGGATGAAAGAAAGTTGATTTTTTGAAAATGCTCGCTGAAAATGGGTTTCAAAAGTTAATCAATACGAAGTGCCTATGTATCACCAAAATGTGCTCAAAATGTCAGTATCTAAAGTAATTTAAGGTAAAAAATTTAAAAATACTTAAAATTTTGCCAAAATATTCAAATTTTTTTTTATCTTATCTTAAAAAGTGAAATATTATTCACCCTATAGCAAATTTTAGATAATTCTGTTCTGTGTCTGCTATTTTACACTTTGAAGAGAGGTTTCGTATGGGTCAAACCATTTTTTTAATTTGAATTTATTGAAAAAAAGCTCCCTTAAAACTTCAGTTACAATGAAGCTGATTTTTGTCTTCATCGTCATATTTGTCTCCGTGGTCTGAGGTATGAAATAAAACGTAGAACATTTATTATATGAATATGTACTTTTTAACTTTTGCATTTTTTTCCAGGAGGTCGGTTTGAATCCCATCTCAAAAAATGCAAGTTTGACGATGAATGTATTACACTTTGCAGTACCTTCTATAAAGCATTCAGTAAGGTTACGCCAGGATACTGTAAAGAAAATAATAAATGCGAATGTTATACTCCATCCTAAAGAGTGAAGATTTAAGGCCAAATTTGATTCCGGAGACAAAGAAGAAAATAATAGTTTAGTGATAAAAAATATACTGGAAATTCCTAAAATCCTCTTGAAAAATACTTTCAAAGTAAATAAAATGATGTATTTAAATTGATGGAGAATTATTGTACAAATTTTACTTCAATTATGTCATTTCTTTTTTCCTATGTTGTAGGAAACGAGGTGAACAACCAATTTGTTTGTTAACCTTGAATCTTTTTTATTTTTGCTGAATTAAATAAAATTTTAAGCCTGCGATTTTAGTTATTCTTTAATTTATCTGCTTGAAAAATCATCTTAATATTCTTTTAGGCTAATTTTTAACATAGGCATAAAGTCGCGTCCTGGACGCCGAGCAGTGAAGTCGTGGGTAGAGAACGCTCCTTCGAGCGTTTGTTGTTATTTACATTCTCACTGTGCCGTGCGTGCTTGGTTTTGACATTCCTTTCCATCACAACTTCAAGCCGTACGCGGCTTGAAGCGTGTGAATAGGTATGGCTGACCTTACTCAAGGCCAAAATGATGCATTGGTTGACGGTGTCGTCAATATTGCATCAAATAATCAGATCTCGCAGATCAACAATGCACAGGCTGTCGGTGTCGACAGCAGTGTTCAGTTGTTAGTCAATGAAAAAAATAGTGAAAAAAGTGAAAAATGTGATTTAAGCAACTCCGAGCAGGAAAAAATTTACTCGGAAAACCTAACTAAAAAACAAAGCTCATCGTATGCCAAAGCTGCAGCTCTTGCGGGATTGCCTTCCTTCGATCAATCTGTAGTTACGGACTTCATCGAAGGAACAACGAACGATCAATATATGGATCAGTTCGAAAAAATAATGAATATAAATAAACTTATAAGCTTTTCAAGAATCAGTGAAAAAAGAGTGTGTTTCACGTTAAATTCCGTCGAGGCAGCAAATCAGCTAATTAATAAGAAAATAAAAATCGAAGAAAATGAATTTGTAATTCGACCATTAAGGCCAGGACGAGCGGAACATGTTTACAAAAGGTTTGTCATTTCAAACGTTCTACCGCAGATCCCAAATTATTTAATTAACGACCGATTAAAAGAACTTAAAGTCGAAACTAAAAATGGCATCACGAACATACGGTGCTCCTCGTCAGTGGAGAAAAGGCGGCACGTACAGTCACATCGGCGGCAGTTTTATGTTAAAGAAGAAGATGCAAATAAACTACCAAATAAAATGAAAATCACCTTCCAAGGTATAAACTTTTGGCTTTTCCTTGGTGCGGATGATATCAAGTGTCATGTCTGTAAAAATACAGGTCACATAGCAAAGTACTGTCCTGAATTACTAGCTTCCTTGAACACGCAAACCCAAGGACAAAACGGAAGTCAACTCGAACAGATTGACGAAGTTCCAAATATGGATCTCGAGCTCGTAGTAGAAGTCGAAAAGGACACTCTCCTCTCGGAAAGCACGGCCAAGACAGCAATTGCTCCAAGCAAAAACAACAATAAAAGAGGAGCTGCCTCTTCGCAGTGCAGCAGTACCGTCTCGGTTGAACGCAACAAAATGACTACAAGCTCTACGGAAAAAACAAAAAAAACTGAACACACGGCAAAGAAGCATAAAGCTTCAAACAATTCGGAAAAGGATTCCGACTCTGAATCGTCGGACAGTGAAAATGAGTCGCAGATTTATACTGCTCTTGAACCAGCCAGGAGCCTTTTAACAAGTGACAGAGATTTTCCTATTGATATTTCAAACCTGGCCAAATTCATTCATGAAGTCAAAGGAAAAAGAGAGATTATCGATATCACCAGGAGATATACATTTAACATCTCGGGGCTGATTGACATGTTAGAGGTGGTGCAATCGTGTGTACACGATAAAAACTTAATCAATCGAATCAAAAGATTGCTCAAGAAACTGAGCAGTCATGGTGACTCTCTTGTTACTTAATATTATCATTGTAAAATACATTTAAATATATATATATATATATATATATATAAATTAATTTAAACAAACAAACAAACAAAAACAAAAACAAAAACAAAAACATAAACAAATAACAAACAATCAAACTAAAAGCAAAACACACACAAAAAAAAAATAATAATAAAAAAATAAAAGAATAAAATAAAAACTAAGTGACAATAATTAAACATGGCTAGTGAAAATAAAAGTGGTGACTCTGAAGTGGGTAATAAATACATTTTCTGCGACCTAAAAATTCTATTTTGGAACGCACGTAGTGTGAGGAACAAAAAAGAAGACATAAGCTTTCTGCTCAAGGACCTTGACATCCTCATCATAGTCGAGTCATGGCTCAAACCTACCACAAAAACAGAAGATCAGTTCAACTTTTCCGGCTTCAAGACCTTCAGGAGGGACAGGTTGGAGAAAGATGGCGGAGGTATAGTTTTTTTGATTCGAAACGGGATCGCTTTTCATGAAATTCGCGAGTTAAAAAATCCCTCGGACTCTCTTGAGCTTGCAGGGATACGTGTAACAAATGTAAATCCGGTCATTGATATTTACTGTGTGTACAGAGTTCCAAATCTCCAATTGACTCAGCTCCAATGGGACAGTTTATTTGATATTTTTGGGGAAAGTCCCCACGCGAACGCGCTAGTGGTCGGTGATTTTAATGCCCACCACTCTCAGTGGAATTGTGACCAGACCGACACGCAGGGGAATCGTCTCCTTGAATCAATCGATAAATATGATTTTATGTTACATAACTCGAACACGAAAACCCATATTAACACAAATAATTCCAAAGAATCGAATATCGATCTGGTATTATCGACCCAGAGGCTTGCTGGCCACCTTGGAGTTGAGGCTCTTGACGAGACTTGGAACTCTGATCACTACCCTATTAGAATTAATCTTTCAGTTTCGAAGCACATTTATCGTAAAAAGAGTTTTAACCTCAAGTCTAAAAGGACTGATTGGTTGAAATTTAACTCAACTCTAAACGAAGACTACGATAAATTTTTGGGCAAGGATTTTTCTGAGGCGTCAGCCTGCAATAAATATATGTTTTTTATTACACTGGTGACAACTGCATTAAAGAGCTGCACGCCAAAGAAAATCTTTGTGGGTGATCGTAAACACCGCAATCCTGTCCCCTGGTGGGATCCCGAGTGTGAGAGGGCGAAACGTCTTCGCAGAGCAGCCTACAAGAGATTTAAGTTCTCTCGGAACATCCATGATTACATAGAGTTTAAAAGAGTGGCGGCTATAGCTAGAAGGCTTTTTAAATATAAGAGAAAAACATCCTTTAGAGCATTTGCGGGTAAAATTAGCTTCAAAACTGGTTGCAAGTATGTTTGGGATACCTGCAAGGTTCTAAAGGATAAATGGATTAAAATTACGCCCTCTCACAATACGGAAAATCACCAGACCGGAGAAAAGATTAAAGAGTCCTTAAATAAGCTATGTACTCCTCCACACTGGGTTGACCCCGAGTGGATGCCTGAATATGAGATAAATGAGTTTCTTGACTCACCCTTTGGTTTTCTTGAGTTTAATGTTGCCTTGGAAAGCAAAAACGAGGGGTCAGCCTGTGGCATGGATGGTATTGACTACTGTGTGCTTAAGAATATGCCCATTAAATTTAAACTAATTTTGGTGGACATATTCAATGAGCTGTACAGCACCGGTACTTATCCTGAGGAGTGGAATAAATCCTATGTACATTTTATCAGCAAAGCTGATGGAGTTGGAGTCAGACCCATAAGTCTTATCAGTTGTACATGTAAAGTTTTTGAAACAATTTTAAAGAACAAGTTGCAGTGGTGGCTCGAACGTGAGGGCAAACTACCTAAAAATCAATCGGGTTTCAGGAAGGGTCAGTCCACAGCTGATAGCCTTGTGGGTCTGACTGTCAACATAGAGGAAGCCTTTAGCGTCGGTAAGGGTCTTTTGGCTGCTTTCCTTGACATTGAGGCTGCCTTTAATAATGTAGTACCATGTATACTCTTGCAAAAACTAGCTGACTTAGGTATCTCGAGATGCATCTTGCAGTATGTTAAATTTTCCACGACCATGCGTAGACTGTACAATGAGACTCTAGGAGAAGGGTTTAGGATTCTGCTCAAGGGTGTCCCCCAGGGCGGAGTGCTTAGCCCTCTTCTTTTTATTTTGTATATCAAAAACATTGGTAAAGGCATCCCCAGGTCTGTGACCATGTCCAACTTTGCTGACGACGCTGCGGTTTTTTGTAAATGGGGTGATTTGAATACCTGCGTGAGATTGATAGCTAGAGCCATAGAAATCATAGATCACAATTTGATTGAATTGGGACTCAGTCTTCAACCGGGAAAGACTGTCCTTATGTATTTTAATCGGCTTGGGATCAAACCTGGGCAGATCTCCATTGTTGTCAGAGGCACTGAAGTCACAAACAGCGACACGGTCAAATTCCTGGGGATCACCTTCGATTACAGGTTGTACTTTAACCAGCACATTCAGGAGGTTCAGAGGAGGTGCTCCAGGGCCCTAAACATCGTTAAATTTTTGAGAGGCACCTGGTGGGGAGCCGATCCTGGCACTCTTTTGATATTATACAAGAGCTTCGTGAGGTCCAAATTGGATTATGGTCTCTTTGTTTATTTTCCCACTCGCAAAACTGCTCAGGGTAAATTGGAGTCGATCCAAAACGCGGCTGTTAGAGCAGCACTGGGTCTTCGGATCAGTACTCCTCTGAACCTTCTCCTTGCGGAGTCCAAATTGACTCGTGTGATTGATAGGGCCGCGTATCTGGGTAACAAATACCTTAATAAAATATTTTCAAACTCGGAAATACTTGTTCATGGCACCCTGGACAGATTGGTTAAAAAAATGAGTCTCGGAAGAAACCGGCACAAATTTCATGGCAGATTTTTTTTTGGTGTTCTACGTGAGGCCGTTAGGTCCTCAAGGGAGGTGATCACGACTCCTGGTTATTATATTTATTTGAATGATTATGAGACTTTATTCTTTGATGTGTCAGTGGACACTGACTTGGGGCACGTCCTCAGAGGCTCCGTAAATCCGAACCAGGAACTCATCGATCGCCTCCTTCGAAACACTGATCTATCCAGGGTGTGGTATACTGATGGTAGTAAATCTCTGGCTCCCTCAGTTGGAACAGCCTCGCACTGTCCGGCCACGGGAATCACCGTACAGAGAAGTATTGATAGTCGCGCATCCATATTCACGGCTGAAAGCATCGCCTTGCTTGATGCCGTGGAAATGGGAGTAAGAAATGGGGGTGAGGATGACCTGCTTATTCTCTCTGATTCTCTAAGTGCACTTCTGGCTTTGAAGTCTAAGAATATTGATATCAGGGTGAGCCCGTACATTTTAAGATTGAAGAGTTTGGTACGTGAATACTTAGGCAACACGGGCCACCATATTAGGTTTTTCTGGGTACCATCGCATGTGGGAATCACGGGGAATGAGGAGGCTGACCTCTTGGCGGTTCGGGCCAGCGAAGAACTTCCTGATCTGTCCATGCCCATTCCATTTACTGATCTGAACCAATATTGTAAGTCAGACAGCTTTGTAAATACCTTGATTTATGTTATGGACGAGGGTCTCCAGAAAGGTAAATTTTATGTTGAAAATTATTTGAATGACAGGAGGAGACCCTGGTTCCATGGATTAAATCTGCCAAGGAATGTTGTGACCACTGTAACCAGATGTAGGGTCGGACATTACGGTCTTGCGGCTTCGCTGGCTAAGATCGGAGTCGTTGAAAGCGCAGATTGTCAATGTGGACTCGGCGAGCAAGACCTTAACCATGTCCTTTGGCAATGCCCGTTATTCGATGATCAGCGGCTCCGACTGGTCAGCGGACTTAGTCGGATCGGGATCCGATCCCCATATATTGATCTCGTTTTGCTACATAATCCGACCACACAAATATGTAATTTGTTAGCTGTGTTTTTCAAAGAATGCAATTTGAATGTATGAAAACGAATATGAAAAAATATGTATATAAACATGTATATTTATCATTATACTTATAATTATTAATTTATGTAGCATAAAAAACTTATTATGGTTAATAAATGCTTTATATTAAAAAAAAAAAACATAGGCATAAGTACAATATGAATATATATATATATATATATATATATATAAGTACGATATGATCATATATTCAGCCGACTTCTCGAATTTTTTCTTTTTGGCTTGAAAGGTAAGATAATTTTTGGAAATAATTTTTCAGAAATTTTAAATTTTTCAAAAAGTAAAAAAAAAAATATGTATTAAAAAGTGCCTTCGTTGATTCGATTTATCTTATCTTGGAAATAAAAACTTATTGAAATATTATTCATGAACTGATTGTTAGTTTTAAGTAGTCTGTCTCCTGTCTGTTATGTCAAAGTTTTAAGAGAATTTTTAAGCAGGGCTGAGTTTCTTTTATTCCGATCTGTACCAAAAATGAAGTTGATTTTTGTCCTCATTGTTATGTTTATTTCGACTATTTTGGCTGCAGGTAATGCTTATAAATGATACTGATCTTTAATTTTTATAAAAAAAGATATATCAAAGTTTACGATTTTTTAAATTAATTTTATTTTTTTACAGAACCGATTTCTAACTACTTGTGTAAAAATACAAATGCATGCACAGAAAAGTGCAAAGATACATATTATGATAAAAATGTTATTAGGGGACTTTGTAATTCTGTAAAAACATGCGAGTGTTTTATGAAAGGTTGACACATGACGATACGATGTTTTTATGTCTCCTAGATTTATCAGATTTAATAGAAAAACGTATTTAACTTTTAATTACAACCTATTTTTTTTTTTTATGGCGTCTATATTATTATTTGCAGAATATAAAGTAGCTCAAAATATTTAAATGAATTAATTAATGTGTATTACTGTTATATCCAAATTGAATGTTTAAGTATTTTTATATTAAGATTAAAATATTATAGTTTTTTTTTAGTTTTTTTTGCTCGAATGAAAACTTCCCGTTGTATTAATTCATAAAGCTCAACATAATAAAGAATTCAAACGTCATTAATTTTTTCCGAATCTTGAAAAATTAAATGTTTATTCTTCAAGCTGACAATATACCTGAGTAAACTACAATAAAAAGTGATACAAATTTTCACACCTATTTAAAAAAAAATTGACCCTTGGATAGTTTTTAATAATTTCCCAACGATAGAAAATCATAAAAACACGACCGCTTACGTGTCACTTGGCGGTTACTCGATCCATCAAGTCCCAATCGGTCTTATCATCTTAAAAGTCGTCCGGGATTCGGAAAAATCGAGCTTTCATTTGAATTAAAACGCTGAGACATTATCAATTCATCGAAGACATCATCGCGCGCTACTTCGCGTCCGTAAAAGGTCCGATTGCGTGTCGCAGGTAGCGGGTAGCGTAGGTGCGAACATCTCGAGACAGCGCTCGACGCGTGTATCTCTCTACCTCCCCGCCGTTTTTTTTCTAGCCTGACGATGATAGATGACTTTTGTTTTTTGCCCCGTAGAAAATTTATTTAATTGATGTTACGAGAGACCGTTTTTGCAATGTTAATTGGAATTTAAATCAATGATAGAGAGATTTTTTTTTCAGGGCTTCTCGTTTCCGCCGCGTGTCAATGGCTCGAGTATCGAGCGTGGACTGAGATTAACTAATTACGTTCGCAGCTTCTTTTTCATACAGTTCTTTTAAAGCTACGATGATCGTAGTGCACATTGTACCTGAAATAATTTTTAAAAAATGACAATCTAGATCGATGGTCCCAGCGAAGAAAAACCTTGGCAGAAAATCTGGAGATTTTAAATGACCAATGAGAGGTTGAAGTGAATTAAAAAATTGAAAAAAAAATTAAAAAATCTTATTTATTAAGTAATGATTTATTGAGATTCCTGATTCAAAAAAATTTTTTAATTCATTTTAGCCTCTCATTGGTCATTTAAAATCTCCAGATTTTCTGCCAAGGTTTTTCTTTGCTGGGACCGTCAATATGAGTTTTATTAGAAAATTTTGTAAGATTGATTTGATTCCAGTCCTGTGTCTCGATAAACGAATCAATATCATTTGAAAAATGGAATCGCTACCTTACAAAGATGAGCTCCGCAACCTGCACAAAACGGTAACAGGTAACAGCTCGCGTCTCACATCGTCAACGAATTGGATGTACAGTTTTCCCGGTGCAGCGCACGCACTTCGGGACCATTACTCCTGGAGGTAATTAAGCCTCGTAGACATCGTCTCCCTCCCCCGCGGTTAACGAGAGAAAGTCTTTGTTTAAAGCAAGGCATCACGTAATATAGAATAAACCTCTTTGCAGCTAGGTATGATTGAAAGGCCTCAAAAGTACGGCTCCCCCCAAATCGCGATAAATAATGTAGAACACTCCTTTGTCCTCTCTCCGTAAAAAAAGCTCGAGCCAGCTCCACTTTATCGGTAATACATCATTATTGTTCCCCAGCCTGGAGAGAACAGCAATCAGCCCGGTTTGGAATGAATTTTTATCCCTCCTCCTCCTCCTCGCGACTCTGTACGAATGCGCCGGCCGTAGTATTATAGTTCGTGCAGCTCGTGGTAGCACGAAAGTCTAATTATCCGGGTGGTCTCGTGACGAGGGATGACCGCCGCAAAGGCGCGCGCGCGCGCGCACACTTATAAGCCTCTTCGTGCGCCACTACTTGTCTTACGGAATTTTAGCCCCCTCCCCCTGCCCCTGGACGGGGAATAATTTAGACGATAGGGATCGCCCTTTGTTGCTTTGGCAACTCCAGCTTTTAATCGAAAATAAATCGACGACGCTAACGAGACCTAACCGTACCATACCCCGGCGCATACCATACCGTGCCAGCGGGACAATCGGAATTATTGAAACTTCCAGAGGGGTAATTAGAACTATTCGCGGGGCCCCCGGATCGTTATCGCGGATGTTTATCCAATCGTAATTAGCGATAGCTTGCTTTTGATCGATAAGACCGATTCGAATTGACCGATGGCCCTGCGTCGGCCCTAATGAGGCTGCTACTCTGGAATAATCAATTTTTCCCCCTGTTATTAATTTATAAAAGTCAAAGGGTAATTATTCGCCCGGCGCGGGGCAGAGCGAGCGACCCCGATTTCTAAAATTCCTCCTCCGCGGGTAGCGTTATCCCTCAAAAGGGGTACTATCGCCACCCGACACGAATATCCTCTCTCGGCTTGTAAATACGGCGGGCGTCGCGGGTAATTATCGAAAAACAGCGTGCATATACTTTCACGTGCGGTAAGAAGAAGAAGAAGAAGAGGAAATAAAAAAAAAGGTAGGGGGAAGGATTTTCGTAAACTACACGAGAAGCGCGCGCGAGCGCACAAAGGGATTATCTGGCTGTCGGGGCTTTATCAAGTTATTATCGGGGGAAATTGCGAAGGACGCGAGCGGCGCGTATACACGTTTAATGGTTATTGCGGCGAGCTCGGTGTGTCGCGAGGCCCGTGAAGGAGCAGCTCTTAAAATCTGGTATTTTCCAATCTTCCTTCTTACTTTCGGTATGATAATGGGCAAGACTTCCTTTTTACTTATTTTTTCGTCGTTTTTTTGAAGTTTGTTGGGAACTTGTGGGAAAGTTTGATGGAGGTTTTTTAGTGTTTTACCTACTTGTCAGAGCTACACAAAGGGTTTGATATTTTTTTTTTTTTTTTACCATTGCACATATGAAAATGCTTATGGCGTACAGAGAGTGCAATTATAAAAAATGATCACCCAATCAATACGATGTATGAAAAAACCAACAAAGTAAAATTTAAAAAAAATTTCCATCCATAATCGCAAAAAAGGTGAGCTTTGGCGAAATGAAGATAGTAGCAATGTTTAAAACATTATTATATGATAAAATTTTTGAATAAAGTAAAAATAGTGTGTATGAAGATTTTTAAAATATAAACATCATACCTAAAAGCTGCCTTAAAAAATTATTAGATAATTTATTTGAACCCCTTTCTTTACTGATTTCAATAATATTCAAAAATAACCTTTTTTATTCTTATTACATCATTAATCTGAACTGCACAGCTGTAAGGTAATTATTATTTTAATTTTCAAAATTTTTGCTCCAAATTTCAAATTTTAGGATTGTACAAAATTTAAGAGCCTCCTATTGTTTTAATAATTCAACGGTCCATACGGAAAAAAACCTTAGCCTAGAATCAGCCGATTTAAAGTTATCCGTAAAGGACTGAAATGAATTTCAAAATCGGATTAATTAAAAAAATTCGTTTTATTAAATACCAGCTAATTAAGATTCTCGATTTTTTCTAATTTTTTAAATTTTTTGCAGTCTTTTACGGTAATTTTTTCGCACGGCCCGTCGAATTGTTTTAATCACTATCAAATTCAAACAAAGCGTGTAATTTTTTTGTTATCTTTTTTAATGTAAGGTAGGTGTACCTAATATGGCCCTGTGCCTAATATGCCCCCCCCCCTCCCTGTTATTTTGAATATGCTCGATATGCGGCATCTCTACAAGGTAGGAAGGAGTCAAAAACATTGAATTATGAAGTTTTGAGTTGTTTAGAACATTTGAAAATTATTTTTGCGCACGCCTTATAGCTAAAACTTATTTCGTATACCTTCGTTATTATTTTAATTGTTGTGATTAAATGGTCTGCCAAAATATTTAGACACACCTGACCAAAATTTTCATAAGTAGCTTCGATTCGTTATTGTTTTAGCTTTAAAATGCGATTTTGGTTTTGTTTAACTCATTTTCTTACGGGTTTTATTCTTAAATAACTTTTTATACTGCAGTGTACCTAATATGGCCCCCCGCGAATTAGTATAAATACCGATATTAAGAGTCCTCAGTATCATATTAACTTTTTAGAAAATCCTATCCTAATGTTATTTAAGAAAAATAAATTTAATTGTTTCAAAGCTTTTTTTCATTTTATAACTAAAAAAGCATTCTAGCTCAAAAAACAAACTTTGACCAAAATTTAAAGTTGAAATTTTTCTACTGGTTGCAAAGCTTTCAAAAACATTGTAAAAAAGGCTCAATTTTTAAATAAATAATTTTTAAAATAATGAAAATTTTTAAGTTTTTTAAATCTCATATCCTGATTGATTTTAAAAATAGGAACAAACCGCAATTAATAAATAACTTCAAGGGGGCCATATTAGGTACACAAATTTTTGGTGTCTTAAAAAAACGTGTTTTGGTAAATCCTCTGGCATTTCAAGTTCATTGATCAAATCGAACGCGTAAGGTCTCATTTTAAAGTTCTTGAATGAACCTTTAAAATTATTCCTTACACGTCAAAAAATATTGATTTGATTCGCCACAACGTCGATTCTCGCTTAGGGGGGCCATACTAGGTACAGGTACCTTGTTATTTAAAAACCTTCGACACCGAATTCAAATAATAGAGAATACGTAAAAATATAAATACATAAATAACTCAAGTACGAAAAAAATGAGTCTTCTGGTTGCGAACTTAAATCAGGGAAGACACGGTGACGAAACGAAAAATCCCTTGACTTCGCGGCGATTACTTATTCAGCGATACGTCGGTCACTATCAAGCCCGCCGATCGCGACATTACCGCGAGCTCGCGCGCGCTGCCGCTGATTTACATTTTAAAATCCCGTCCCCCCCGAGTTTGAAAAAAAGGCCGGCAGGTAAGCAAGAGGAAGTCGTCGCGGGCAGAGAGAGAGAGAGAGAGAGAGAGAGAAATAATCTGAATAAACGCAGGGTATGAGTGCGTGTCGCAGGGCCGAGTCTCGGACGCGACACAGCCGCCGCGATTCTACCCGACGATACACTAATGCGACATGACGCGCCACCGGATGTATTTTCTTTTATTCGCCGCGGGTGCGTTTAAACACGCGAAAAATAATCGTATAAGTAAATACCTGTACCACCTGCTGCCGAGATCCCATCGTCGACAATTAATTCATTTTAGCTCTGTGTGTGTGTGTGTGTAACGTGTACGGCACCGGGACATCGTCACTTTTACGGGCGTGTAAATTTTGTCTTCGAGAATCGGGGTAAATCTGATTTTCGTTGGTTAACTGTACGTCTTGCTGCTACTTTTCTTCTTTTTTTGGTTTTGTGAAAAATTTAACGGTTTATTTTCATATACAGCTAGTAGTAGGAGCTCATTATGTATTCAGATAGTTGTTATCATTATAAAAATTTTATCGTTGATTTTTTTTTAAATTTATGAAATTACAAAATAAATTAATTAATTTTTTGTTTAAAAAAAAAAAAATTTTTATGGTAAATATTTCAATGAAATAACCGTAAGAAATATAAAAATTTTCGAGTTTGCAGCAATACATACATAGAGAAAAAAAATGGTTTTGATATTTTGAAAGTTAAGTGGTAAGACCAATCTGAAACTCAATTTACAGTCATGTAAAAAAAATTAGTTTAAAAAATCTTGCTCCTCAAATTAGGAGTATTTTTTTTTATTTTTATTTTTTTTAGATCAGTAGATTTACGCATTTTTTGATCACTATAGTTGCATACAATAATAATCTCACCAAAGCCTTTAATACGGTTATAGAAGGGACTCGAACTC
The DNA here is from genome assembly GCA_038277355.1 of Encarsia formosa. Classification (NCBI taxonomy): domain Eukaryota; kingdom Metazoa; phylum Arthropoda; class Insecta; order Hymenoptera; family Aphelinidae; genus Encarsia; species Encarsia formosa. Next base: position 23,416,369 of record CM076184.1, read on the forward strand.
GAGGGGCTATGCACTCCGGGATCACTAAAAAAATCACACACAAAAATCAATATAATCAATAAAATATCAATTTCATTTCAAGTAAAAATCTTCGAAAAATATTATTTTTAACAAAATATCAACTAAAACTAATTCCAAGGCTCTAAACACTTTAAATTTCCCAAAAGAATCACAAAAGAATCAAAAAGAATCAAAAAGTCCGGATTACGAGTCAAATGCTCTGCCGACCGAGTAACTCGCTACACAAATACAAATAGTGACATTCTTTAGGTTTTCAACTCGCAGTAATTTCTGTATACTTCAGTAAAATTCAAAAAAATTTTTGCCAAAAAATTGCAAAAAAAAATTGTAACGAGAAAGCCCAGGCGATGCTTATACGTACTAGCGACATCGGCGGCGGCGGCGTTTTAGGTTCCGGAGTTTATCTGGCGTCCCGTCGAAAAATGCATCGCGGGTAGGTAAGCCTGCACGGGACGACGACGTTTCGCACTTTTCCCATACGTATTCTTGCTTAATCTTATCGGGCCTCGAACTTTTGTCAGATGCGCGAGCGTGCGCGCGCCTGAGAGCTGGACGCGTTTATCCATGCGACCTCGACTCGCAGACTATAAGGTAAAGGAAACAAAAAATTTGTTTTATTACTTTTGTCGCGAGAATTTTATAACTGACCTTTTTGTGAGTCATTCAATTTGAGGGCTTAAGTTTGTTTCAAGAAATTAATAATGTTTAAAAAAAAATTCTACAATTTATATGTACTTGTTACATGAATATTTATATGATAATCAAAGCATATGTAGGCATGGAGTTACACAGTATCAGGAATACCTGTTGTACTCTAGTCGTAAGAGTAATCACCTACCGTTAGAGTAAACTTAGGTTCGATTCTCGTTACTTACTAATTAATCCTCATTGTCATTCCAGCAAGTGATTTGACGGTCAGATCAAAATGAAAAAATAAATAAAAATATATTTATTTATTGGATAAGTTATTTTTTAGATGACCTTTTCTTTTCATAAAAGTCAATTTTTTCGCATTAATATAACGCTGAAAATTAAAAAAAAAACCAAACTCATTCGTTAAATTAATTTTATTATTTACATACTCAGAATTTTTTTTATGAACATTAGTAAAGATAATAAAATCTATAAAATTTCTAAAAAAATTTTATAGATTTTTTTTGTAAAGTCTAATCATAATTATGAATAACCATTACTAATATGATATCAGCGCTATTTTGTATTGATAAAGTGATAATATTTCCATGAGCATACATGCAATAGCGTATCGTGTATCTTTGAGTAGATCTTCGGCGTTCACATCAGCCCCTTTTGATAGAAGCAAGTTTACAATATTTACGATACTGTAATTATAAAAAAGTTTGTCGTTTTAAATTATCTATCTAATATATACTTCTTTATTGATATGAAACAAGACTTTCTTTTTCAATAAATATTATCAGTGCCTCAAATCATTGGGAACAATTTGGGTTGACTGAATCTCCATGATTTATTCGAATTTTTATCTCTATAGCTTTTGGTTTGCTATTCAGCTAGACCACGTTATATCTCGAAGTTGACCCAACTTTGTCAATATTTAAAAAAAATTTTCATAGGAGTTCACTATTTTAAATGTGCCTTAGAATTTATTTGAAAGTCCTTGATGGCGTCTCTATAAAAAATAATTCGCAGAAAAACGAAAAAAAAAAACTAAATTAAAAAATCTTGGATTGGAAAAAAAATTCTTCCCACAGATCGAAATCAATAGTAATTCAACTCGGCCCTGCCGCGCATATCGTGTATCGGGCGAGTATTAAAAGCGAGTACATAAGCTGAAATCGCATTGATTTAACGCTACTCGCCTCGTCCTGGGCATTGCTCCGGTATCGGGCGCGCCGCCTCGAATTCTCCGTTTCGATTACGACACTCTCTCGTTAAGTTTGTCGCGGGGAGGATTCCCGTGGGACCCCCATTGTTAGGGACACACACGCGCGAGGGGGGAAGAAGAAGAAGAAGAAGAAGAAGAAGAAGAAGAAACGAGGCGCACGGAATCTAATCTGATGGCCGCGGCGAGGAGACCTGCAGCACCTAATGGCCAAGCCGTGTCGTGACACGCACCTCAGATTCTCTCCTCTCATCTTCTTCTCTTTATCTCTCTCTTTCTCTCTTCGATTCTTATTTTTCCCTTTTTTCTTCTCCTCCTCCTCCTGCTAGTTTCTTTTCGTTTATTTGGCACTGTTGCAGATCGTGTGAGAAGAGACCCGAGTCGTGTTTACCCGCTCCGATTTAACCCCGAGCTTTCTGATTTTAATCTGCGAATTTGTAACGACGATGGATGGACACGGCGATTAGAAATTATTGTAAATCGAGATAACAATCGAGAAAATAATTTCATCGATTATCGGGGTTATTTATTGGATGCCGTTTTCACGAAACGAGTTTAAAAATTTCAATAAATACCGTTTTGAAATAACCCAGCTTTCTTGAGAGAGTGAAAAATATGCAAGGGAAAATATGTTGATGAAAAAAATAGCCGCGGACACCTCGCGCTTACAAGTAAGCTCGGTTGGGCCATGCATCATTGGTCCCCTCGGCGACATCGCGGCTCGCGAATAAATTAAATTGGAAAGCGCGCACGCAATGCGTACCGAGGCGACATTTATTGAACCCGAGAGCTAAGAATCGAGTAGCTTCGGTATGTTCGCTCGGTGTAGTTCGATGCAGAGGATATTTTATTGAATGTGCGAAGAAGGGATGTTTTCCAATGTAGTTTGCGGCTTCTTTGATCCAGTGGTTTGGTTGTTATTATTTTAAGGATCAGTATTTTTTTAATGTGGAATATTGGAAATGTTGAACAGTTTTATCAGACGTAATCTTAAGATAATTTTTAGTGTCGTTCATAAAATTTGAATAAGCAAAAATTTTATAATTGATAAATAATCATCGAATCAAACAATTTATTGAAAATAAGAAGATATTGAAGGCCTAAAATTTTTAACTCTACAGTAGACAGTGTTAAATATTTTTCGTAGTACTCAAATTTATCACCAAATATTTAAAGATTACTAAAATCAGTTCAGGAAAATGACGATAGAATTCATACCTCAGTCAACTTTCAACTTGAAAGATTTGGGTTCTAATCTGACTTATCGTCACTTTGTCAATGAAGGCAATGTAAGATTAATGTATCAAAATTAACTCAAATTAAAAAAAAAAAATTCAGCTCAGCGATGACTCGAGGTTTTTTTTATTTTTTTTTTATTTAATTAAATTTGTAACGATTTTTTACCTTAATGAAATTAAAATAAAATTTATAATCTATTCTATAAAAATTATCTCAAATTAAAAAAAAAAAAAAAATTCAGCTCTGCTATGACTCAAGGTTTTTTTTATTTATTTTTTATTTAATTTTTTATTTAATTAAATTTGTTACTCTTGTTTACTTCAACGAAATTAAATTTAAATTTATAATCAATTCAAAGAAAAAAAAAGAAGAAAAAAAACTAGAGAAAAAGTGTTTTGTCGTTGTTTTAAATACACCAACGTAATTTGAGTAACCGTGGGTAAAAAGGACGTATAGAGGTTTCCAGCTGGTTGCACAAAAAGGTGCCCGCGAGAATAATGAAAGTCAAGCCTAATGCATTTAGTCATTTGAATGAGCCATACAGTAATCTAATGGCTGTATTAAGGATTAACCAATTTACATATCGCCAGTTCACCTTTTTAATTGAGCGAAAGGGACCCAAAGCGCCTCGCGCCTACTACTTAGACTCACGGAAAATCACACATTTGTAAATTACTGGGTCCGAGAGAAAGTTCATCGTTACGTGCATACGTACACGCGCGAGTGCGTTATTTAAAAATTTTTTAGAAGTCGCACGAAATTTCAACACTGTATATATGTATAGCGTACGTCTCTTTTTTTTTTTTTAAAGAAAGAAATAAAGAGATTCGAACAGCGCGATACTTGGAGTCACACGGCTTCAAAGTGTGCCCAGTTGAATTATTACGCTTATGCATGGGTATAAAACAGTGTCGGTTAATGTATGTACACGCAGGTGAAAAATAAAAGAGAATCGAATGCTGGAAACAAGTTCGAATGAGAACGTACCTACTACCAGCTCTAAACGGCACGTGTATGCGAGCTAAAATTTACCATTTAATTAGATTATATTAGTACATGAATCGCACCTTTACAAATAGTTAATACATCCGTTTACAAAATCAAAAATGATATAAATTTATTTCTTTCTTTCTTTGGTTTCATTTCGATTGATTTAAAGCCGATGGAAAAACGATAGCGAATACATTTTAAATTAGTGTTAAGTGAAACATGACTCGACGAACGCTGTTGACGATTGAAAGTGTGCAGCACCCCTTGGCTTTTTCTTTTGCGGTCTAATGAATCATTCTGTATTTCATTAGAGTGCATCATCGGCCTTTTATATGATGCATTTTACCTAGAAAATAAATGCGCGAGTAAAAAAGTACATCAGAAACTGACAAATGATTAATACTGATAAAAGTAAAAAATAAATTAATAAACTTTGAGAAGCAGTAGCTCAACTCGTAGAGTCATGGACTGGTGATCTAAGGGTCGTTACCTCAAATCCTTTTCACTTCTGTTTTTCGGAGAGCTACAAAAATAAAGTCATGAAAACGTTTGTTGATATTTAATCTATAAATGATTGACATAAAAAAAATAAAAAAATCAATCTTAAGGTAGGACCGCACAAACTAGAAAGAGATGTGTTAAAAATCTAAAACTTTAGGAAGTCGAAGATAAATATTAAAAAATGATGCCACTAAATTTTCAGAACCAGGGGGTTTTTCGTTTTTGAGTAATTGAATATTAACATCGCGTCGATTTAACCCGTAGTCTTATGGGAGAGCACATTTTTTATACAATTTTTACATAATTACATGTGATCAAGTTTTCAGAATATTTGTCAGTTTAACTAGAATGCACAAGAATCACATAGAATTAATTAAATCATCCATTCAGTTTTCTAAGTATTAATAAAAAACAAAAATATGTGTTTTAGGTTAAAAAAGCTTCTGCTGCTAATGCACTTCTATATCTATATACGCGTGAAGCTAGTCAAATGTTTAACCGAAAATGCATCTTGACTAGAGCCGTAGGTGCGGTCCTACCTTAAGTGACCGTTTTCTTCTATTTTTTTTTTTTTTTTTTTTTTAATAATTTACAATCTTACTAGGAAACTATTCTTTTCCTAAAAAAATTAATAAAAAGAGTAAGTTTTTTAACAACATTTTTAAATTGAAGTATCAAAAAGTTTTGTCATCATTAATTTCCTTTAACAATTTTTTCTTGCACAATAGTTTATCATTTCATTCAAGACTTTCATTCTTGAAAAATTTGAAAGGACCTCTTGCAAAATCGACAAAATCTGATCCTCAGGATCCAAAAAAAACACTTTTCTTTCATTTTTCTAAAATTTTAATAATTTTTGTAGGCACTTAAAAAACGACAGTTAACCTATTCCTACACTGGTCCGGTTTCAGCAAAATCCTTTTTCAGGTAACTAAAAATAAAAATTCGATGATTTCAGATATTTTTGTGAAAAAGGATTGAAAACTCGCCCATAAATGCAGATTTTTAGAAGAAAGTTTGTATTTCCTAGACTGGCCCATTTTCGGAATGTGTTTAATCACCGTTTTTAAGGTTCCCATTTATTAATGACGATATACTATGTATGTAAACTGTATGCTCAACCTTAAATGGAGCTTAGTTTGAAACTCACCGCCGTCTGATGAAGACACAGTGTGTCGAAACGGCCGTAACAAAATTAAAAACTTAATTTAATTTATTTAATAAAGTGAAGATTTCTCAACTATATATGAGGCGTCGGATCTAAAAACAACCTAACCCCCATTTGGTCGTTTTGAGAAAAATCAATTTAAAGATTTCATTTAGTTGTAAAACAGTGTAAACATCATTTAAAATTAAAACTTTTGTATATTCATATATTACTATTATCAATTAAAGCAATGACCATTAATAAAGTATTTTTTTTTAAATTCAACATGTTAAAATAGCAATAAATAAACAGTAGTAGTTAGGTTGTTTTTACATCCAACGGGTGTTTTTCAAATATTTTTCTTGATTTTAAGCTGCTACAGTAGAATAATATTTTTTTTCAGTTAAAAAATAAGATGAACAATTAAAATACAACACTTATTTTTAAATAATTTTAATTTTTACAAATTTTTATTCTTCTTTAAACTCAAATTCTTTATCCAACGGGTGTTTTTCAAATATTTTTACTGATTTTAAGCTGCTATAGTAGAATAATATTTTTTTCATTTAAACAATAAGATGAACATTTAAAAACAACATTTATTTTTAAATAATTTTAATTTTTATATACATTTATTTTTCTTCAAACTCCGATTCTTCATCTGAAATCATATTATCGGTTTCTTGATTACTTTCACCGTGGACAACGTTTTCCAACCAGTTTCGGTTTTCTGGTGTGAAAAATTCTAAAAAAAACTCCATATCTTTTTTTTTCTCACTGTTGATACCAGGTTTAGGAGTAGCAGGAATTGTTAATTGTTGAAAATTAATCAATTTTTTGGGACTATTGTTAAAGCGCAAATGATCACTGTTGTATCCTGTGTAAGCCAAAACTTCATTACTTTGATTGTATTTCAATTTGACATATTTTTGGATTGAAAACGTTGTTTTTTTCAATTTTGGCGTTTTACCGTAAAATTCACTTAAAGATGCACTCCAATTTTTTATAAGATTACCGCTCAATTTAGCTTTAAAAGGTTTAGGACCTGATCTTGCTGTTCTAATAATATTTAGATATTCTTCTGGACTTTCGATTTTTTGTTTGCGCTTCAATATTTTTCCATAAAGTCCAAAGTTACGGTCACATTGGCAATAACTGTGACCGCGCACTGGAAAAATATGCGTAATTTCAAGTCCATACTTTTTGGCAAAAAACGTGCAAAATTTGACAACATTAGAATTTTTGTTTTGTCCTCCTGCCGCATCAGAAAACAAAACGACTTTTTTAAAATTTGGGTTAGCAGATAACTTATTTACCACAAAATTTTCCAAAAAACTGCAAACAGAATTTGAATCTTTTTTTGCATCACACTCTAAGAAAGTAAACATTTCACTATCATTATCATTGAAGCAATGAATATTAAAAACGTATAAGTTCAATATTCGTTTGTAATAATTCGAATTTATATTTAATTTAGGCAATGCTACACTGGGAAAAATGTGCGCGCGTTATGTCTCAAAAATGGGGGCTCTGCGTCTCAACGTCGTGGACCGGGAATCTTTCATACGTGTGTCAAATTTGGCGCACGAGAGCGTGCGAAGAACAGCGCACATATGCTGAGATATGCAAGCGGAATAACCAATTGCGTTTGTAGGATTCTTGTTTTTATAGGTTACGCAATAATATTAATCTTAATAAATAAATGAGCTTTGGTAAACTTTAGTTTACATTAATTAATAAAAAAAAGTTAACCGTTAAAATTTACAACAACCGTAAGCGCGGGAAAGCTACATGCGAATGCGTATTCGTATAAGCTGAGAGGCGGGGTAGTGCGCGATTCGGTACGACACTGCGGCCCAAACGTTTACCACCGTGCGCCAAATTTGTTCCACAGTGGACAAAATACTGTCCAAATTGTAGATTCCATTACGGCTCTACGGGTGGCTTTAATACCGAGCACATTTTTCCCAGTGTAGATTTTGAGCGTAATCGAACTCTAAAACCAATGTATCTTCATACAACTTTTTCTGAGATTCCAAATTTTTAGTGTTTTTGTCAAAAATAAACATTTTTTTAAGTTCATTGTACTCGCTTACTTTTTTCAAGTGCTCATTATAAGCAGCTTTACAGCTGTCATTAGGGTTTAATGCAATCTTTACTCTACATTTCGCGCAAAAATCACAAATGTCAGTTTTTGGAGATCTAAATGAATAATCACTGTTTTTTTTTTTAAATTTTTGATAGGTGGAGTACTTCATAGGCAACTCCTTCTGAGTTTTCTGTTTATAGTACTCTTTGAACAATTCGTATAAAATTGAGATATTCAAATCGGGGTTGTCATAATACTTTTTATTCGTTTTATTGTAAGAATAATGCGATGATTTTGATGGAAAGCTAGCCCAGTGTTCCTTTACCATTTGCCAAACTTCAGATGAAATCGTTCGAGGTCTGTTTTGATGATGGCCACGTTTTTCCAAAGCACTCAATTTCCCTTCCTTACAAAAACGTAGAATAGTTTTCATTCTTTCATCCGTGACTTGAAATAGTTTTTGCAAAAAAGTTTTACAAACTCTTTCTTTTTTTCCATCTTTAAGTATACTGTAGCTCCAAGAATACTTTCTGTTTTTCGTTTTTGCACTTTTTGTGGCTCTCTGAATCTCTCTTCTTTCTGTACAACTCATTAAAATTGAATCTTGTTCTTCTTTGTCGTCTGATTTATAAAAAGTTTTAAATTTTTCATTTTGCAGTGGCAAATTGAACTTTTGATGGCAATTATATCTACAACAATTAACGGTGAAAACAAATTTTTTTTCCGGAATGTTAATCTTGTTTTTGTTGGTTACATAACCTCCACATAACCAGCCACACGCCTCTTTTTTCGTCGGTTTTGAGCATTGCCTCTTGGTTTTTTTCTTGAACCTTCTGTAGAACTAACATCAGAACTTGATGCAGATTCACTCATTGATATATCCATCACACTACATTTAATAATCAACTAATAGAAAGTACAAAAACATTGGCGCGCTGCGCGAGTACCGATTGCTACTCATGAGCTGATCGAAACTCAAGAGCCGATGTCGCTTCGTGTATCTTTTTTTTTGCCACCTTACTTTTTATTTTATTATTTACCGTATTGGTAACACTTTTTACCCAACTTTTAAGTTATGTACTGACTAATTAGGGTTTGCTGATTCCAAAAAAGCGATCGATAGAAAAACAACCTAAGGGCGCTTAGGTTGTTTTTAGATCCGACGCCTCATATACGAGTTTGAATTTTATTTACCATTCCAATAGGTTCCCATTTATTTTATTTTTTAAATCAATTCGGATTCTTTACTAAACTTTTAAAAAAAGTCTATATTTTGAAAACACAGAAAATAAATGAGTGCTTTGTATTAAAATTGTTCTTGAACGAATCATTTTGATTTTCTTTCAAGTTCATCAGTGCAGTCGTATAGTATCATTAAATTTTGCCTTGGCTATGAAAAATATTACTTCGACTTACTAAAAAAAGTAACGTTAAAGTTGTGCTCAAGAGAGTTAAAAAATCCCCGTAATTTATTAAAATTAACCGAAAACCATAATAAAAAATAACTCCTTTGATTGCAACTCGATTGCACCTGCAGTTTAAACAAATCTAAGGTCCAGCCGATCACAAAAGGAGCACAGTGCGGTCTTCCTCGCACGCGAGAGCTCAGCTCTTGTCAGCCAAAATCTCGCACGGAAGGCTTTCACTTTTTTTTCGCGCCTCGCGAGGGCGCGGCTGCTGCTGCAGTGATGTGTATCGACGTAAAAGCGCGCGACACTCGCAGATGCCAATTACCCGCCGCGGCTGATTTATTTCCTCGGTGCTTTGATAACCGTTTATTTTTGATTGATTATTCTTGAATTTTTTTTATTAATTTATTGTCGAAGCGTTATGATTTGACGATGGATCGTGAGAGTGTGGGAAATTGAGTACGCGCGCATTATTTAGGTACCTCAGTACGAGCGCGGTACATCGCGAGGGCTTGTTTGACCCTTTTTCACGCTCGCTTACCTACTCGAATTTGTACTTACGCAAGCTCGTAAACAGTACACTGTGATAAAATGAATCCTAAAAGACTTTTACAAGGTTATTTTTTTTATTTTTTTTTTGTAGCTGACGTAGCTGATTAAATTCAAGTTGCTTGTTTTATGATTAAAAATTTTCTAGAATAAAGAAACAATCAGTTATGACTAGAAGAGGATTTGTTTATTAGCCTAGGATGAAAATTTAAATTTGATGAACTATGGTGAAAGCATTCAGTTGTCTACGTTTGGCTAAAGAATTAAAAAAGCCCAGTTTTTATTCCTATAATAAGTTCGTCAAGCACTTGTAAAAATTACGAAATTGGTTTGACTGCAAGTGTTGTCAAATTAATAGGCCAAGATTAAATTAAAAGTCATCATCTTCATTGTAATTTTTTATTCCAACAAGTATGGTAAGATTCGCACTATATTGAAATGAATAAACAAACAAATAATGATAATAATGTAATAACCACGTAGGTTATTATTAAATAAAACAACTACTTCAACTTTAAAAACACAAACTCAACTTTATTTACAACTCAATCATTCAACAACATCGCGACCGAACCTCTAAGCTTACAGACGAACAACAACATAAACATTCGAATATATACATGACAACGACGCGACATTCAGATACGTTTCAAATTCGAACACATTCATAACAATAATAAGAGTAATGATGCTTTTTTATAGTTTCTTTTAGAGGAAGTGATCAACGATATAATAAGTGTTACAAAAGCAAGTTAATAATTCATTTGAATCCAGAAGGTTGTAGCTTATATAGTCACTAGTCCAACTAGTAGAACTCTTGGCTTGAAAGTGTTCGAGTTCAATTCCAAAGTCTTACGTATGATTTGTACAAATGTTAAACATTTTTTTAAGTTTTCAGGAAAATAAAAAAAATTTATCTAGTCCAATTAAGCTTATAAAATTTTTTTTTTTTCTGTATACTGTGATATCAAAAAATTTTTTTAAATTTTTACCTGAAGAGGCTTCTATGTACTAAAGAAGCGAAACGTTGTAAAAAATAAATGAATGAACCTTTGGACAGTGATACCCGTTAGTTTTATTTGATAAAAACTTATGAAAAATTTCCTTTATTTTTAAATATACTTACATTTTTTTTTTAAATTTTAAAAAATCCATCGGATTCAACACAAGCACCGTATACGAACTAATAGTATAAGAAATTTTGTGATATCTTGATTTGAGCTATGAATACCAACATTCAATGTTACTTTAAAATTAAATTATGAATTTTAAATCATAAAAGTATGCTTCATCTGTCTGAGTTGAAAATAATCTGCAAAATTAACCGAAAAAGCTCTAAAAGGGGTGAAGTTTTTCAAAAATTAATCAGCCGAATCCCGGGTAAACACTACGGGGCAGCTAAGCAAACGTGAAATAAGTTTTCGAAACGCAAACTGACCTCTCAAAGGGGGGGCTGCAGGCTACCTCGCCGGCTGCAGCAGCAGCACGCTTGCAAACTTCTGTCTCTGCCAGCTCGTCCTTCTTCGTTCCCCTCCCGCTGGGCCGGCTCAGGTATTTGATATTGACTTCTCTCCGCTTTGAACTCGGTCTCTCTCTATCTCGCGAGAAGAAGGAAAAAACGACCCCCGACGAGTTTAATTAAAAAGCTCCGTACCGAGTCCGCGAGCCCTGCACTTACCCTGTCTCTTTTTCTTCCAAATCGATAAACTTGTTAGGCTCGAAAAGTCTTTTTTTTTTCTGAGTGCTGAAACTTTGGTTGTTCATCTTTTTTAATAAAGCCGTTGTCATGTTTGAACTCTGCTGAAGCCACTCAGGTTTTCATCAATATGTTAAAAGTACCATGTAAGAAATGAAAATTAATATTTTTTACTTTCTTTCTCACTTTTCTGATTTTAGATAGTAGGTTAGGCATTTGATTTTTTGATTATGGACATTTACTAGATCGAGTCTTTGAAATGGCTAAAAACAAGCAAACAAATGTCTTATCGAATTCTCATTTCTTACAGAGATAATGTCAATACTGAAACCTTCGAGCAGAAAATTTAAGTCCCCTGCTAGAAGTTTCAAGAGGTCTTTTAAATTGCTCGCCAGAATCTGGCCATAAGTTTCTGGTGAACGCTCGTAGTTAATATGTATGCTCGGATGTATACCTATATTCTGGACACAAAAACTAAGTACAAAATTTTTTAAATTGCATGAAAGCAAAAGAAATATTCATCAGTATACAACATCAAACAAGACTCTAGTATATAAATTAACTTTATATTGGTTTGACATGAAAAAAAAAACCCTAAAAATCTATACAAAAATAAAAAAAGATTAATTTAAAATTCCCAAAATTGCACTGTATAAATCTTCAAGAGAATATTTTTTTCTAATTTTTTTAAACTAAAACAATTCAAAGATTCTTCGAAATTTAGAATCGTTTGAAAAACTACAAAAGAGTCATCATCAATAGATCATCATCTAGGGTGAAATATCTCTCAGAGGTTACTGAATCGATTAGCATTTACCCAATAAAGCTGTAAAATATTCATCAAAGTTATCCTCAAATTTTTTTAAATGTATTTCGCTTCATCCGATGATTAACTGGAAATACCCGTTAATTAAAGCAAAAAAAAAAAAAAAAAAAAAAAAAACCCCAGTTTGCGCACCGAAATTATCGGTCGATCCAGCGACGCGCGTAAAACTCCCCACGCTGCAATGTTTACACGAGGATTTAAATCGATGTAAATGCAGGCAGGATTTTGGCTAATGGCCGTTTGTACTATAAGCTCGGCTGTATCTACAACATATTTTTTCATCTTTTATATTTTCATCCAGCGTTACAATTATATCCACGAGAGACTTCATTATCCAACCGCCCGGAGGAACCACCGCAGCAGCGACTATTCTTTATTTATGGACAAGCTCATTATTTCTGTGCAGGTGAGCATATGAAAAATTCTATCCTCCTACATCTCGCTCTCTTTGCTGCTGCTGCATCCTTTTTTTCCCTTCCTCTCTTTCGTTTATTCTATCGAGAGGCTGCTCTTTTTTTTTTTTTATTCAATTTGGCGTACTCTTGTAACTTTGCATTGTTATTTATCCCCGACAGCGGCGCTGCGATGAGGCATGAAAAAGAATCCTCAATGTTTTGTAACAACTTTTGTAGTACTGTGATGAAAAGATTTCCGAAGCTTCTTCATTTGTAGTCATTATTTTAATCTTGAGTAATTGGATGGATCAAAAAACAATATTCAAGACAACATTTTTTTTCTAATAATAAAATGGAAATTTGTTTAAAAAATCATAAAATAACGATTTTATTGAACGAGTTATAAATCTCAGAAAAGTCTGGTGACTGTTTGGTCAATTTTTTGCAGTTTACAACAATTTGAAGTATGAGCTGTTCATTTATCGATCATAACAGTGCAATGAAAATATCATTAATGAATTCAAGAGGTCCAAAAATTTATTGTTAAAAACGAAACAGAGGAATTTATTATTTTTTTCATCTACCTGATGCAAGGTAGGCGCTCGCACAATTCCAAAATATGATATTAAGTATTTAAATTGTTTAAAATATAAAATGAGTAGTTTTTACAGATCAATAAACATTAGAACATTAAAACATTAGAAAAAACTTATTCGAAATTACTAACTAGTGTTTTTCAAAGTTAATTGCAATCAAGATTTTTGACCAAACACACATAAAAAAAAAAAAAAAATTTTACTAGAAAAATCGAACATACAATTTTTTAAGTTATTTCTTTCGAGACTTCTTTAAAACGATAAATAAAACTGCCACAGACCCAAAAAAGTCACACGCAAGCCTTTTGGCGAGTCTATCTAAAGCCGAGAATCTCGAATTATTAATCTTTGACAAAAGCCCTTGAAAAAGAGAGAGGGCCAAAACGGTAAGAGTTAAGAAACATACGTACGCGCGATGATGCTCCCTCGCATGATATGCAAAGTCGGGGTGACACAAAGGGTGCACCGGTGCGTGTCCGACCGCCGAAAAATCTTCACGCAGATCAGATACGCGACCGAATGTGTCTCCTTCGCATTCTTCTGGCGCCGCTTCCCGGAATAATACAACCCGAGTCTAGGGTCAACCGAGTGTGCACCCACCACGCACGGTAGCTAACTGCGGTTTTAGTTTTCGCTCGGCTTCCTTTCATATACATGTGAAAAAGACGGTAGCTAAAAGTCGTCCGGCCTTTTTTTTTTTTTATTCTTCTGCTTCTTCTTATATTCTTTCTTCGCTGGATGAGTTATTTTTTGAGTGTTTTACAGCCTAAACTGGAATTTTAGACGGTGATGATTGATATAAGGAATATTTTCGAGTTCGATGAGAAATAACAGAGTAAATTTTTATTTGTAATAAAAAATTTTATTTCATTACAAAAATTGGTTCAATTGTGAAAGGTAAAATTATGATTACACCTATAAGGTCTAAAAATTCGAAATATCATTAGTTTTTCATCATTTTAACAATTTTTCAGAGTCAGAGTCATATGTGGACTCGGACTTGAGTATTTGAGAGTTTAAAGTTCAAGTCTGCTGACTTGAGAGCCTAGAAAAGATTTTTGCTCCAACTCGAGCTTCGGACATGACTGTCCGGTGCTGAGACCGTGGACTCTGAATCTCAAATACTCGAGTCCAAGTCCATATTTGATTCTGATTCTGGACTCGAACTAAATTTTTTCTAAAATCTATTCACAATACGGGTAGATGAAAAATAATATGTTTTAATGGTTCATTCTTGAAGAGCAATTTACTAATTTAAAAAATTGAACTCATTAATTAAAAAAAGATTCATCTCAATCGTTTGGAGCCTCTATAAATCAATCTAATTTGACAAACCCGTGACGAGATCCAATCAATCAGCAAATTTTTTAAGTAAATCAATTAAGGCCCGCACCCCCGTCTTCAGCACCGCCAACTCTGGCATGAAATCCCTTGTTATACACACTTTAAAGATCAAGCCCCTTCGAGTAAACACAGAGTAACTTTCTCCCCCTCCCTCCCGGCCTCCCCGAAAACTCTCCCAAGATTGTTCATATAATCTGGGCAAACAGTAGTTGAGAGCAAGAAGGAAGGAAGGAAGGGAGCAAAGAAGCCGCGGGCTCTCTAACGACGACACACGCAGCAGCAGCAGCATCATCTTCTTCTGGTCTCAAACGAGATTATCAAGTGATTAAAATAAGAACTGCATAACTTTGCGTATCACTCTGGGCTATCACAAAAGAAAGAATTTCTGGAAGGACGCCCGGGGAAGATTAGCCCCCGGGAGCTGCTTTCTTTCGCTTCTTTGTACTCAAAGAACCGCCGAGGATACATTTTTAATTACGCGGGGGCAGGCTGCCTTAATTAAATGTCACTTTGCGGGCTTGAACGAACACCCGTCGTTCTGTTTACCTTTGTTGCTTTATCGGCTTGGGTTTTTTGAGGTATCAAATTTTTACTTCCTTCTAGGTAAACTTGAAATTGAAAAATTATTTAAGCTCAGTAAGGCGTATATACGTTTAATTCCATTAAATCATTTCTGATTTTTGTAGGTTCATGGTTTTTTATGATGAATATTTTTAATAATCTGATAGTTTTGGGAATGTTAAGTTTTGGCTAATAAAAAAATGTTTGCCAGTGTCTTTAAAATTTAGTTTAAAAAAATGGTCAACGTTATTTGGGAACGGGAAGGACAAAGTAGTGATAAAATAAAGAAAAAACGAAAATATACGAATAGTAATTTTCATGGATATTTCTCTGTGTTTAAATTTTTTTATTAATTTATTCATACTTATTTTTTAAAATTTCCAAAACTAAATATAAAATTTTTTTTGAGACCTCAAATACAATTTTGTAATAAATAATAGGGTGGATATATATCTAGGACTCGGAGGTAAGGGTAGTGTCCTATAATTCCGAACATTTTTTTTTTTTTTTTTTTTTTATATTGTTAACGCTAAAATTCCATTTTTTTCTGAGAAAATTTCTTTTATTTCCTGAATGTCCTTCTCGATGAATTTTTCTTCAAATTTATACTTTAAGCAACATTTTTGTTAAAATATTTTTTTATTGAACTTTTATTGATATTTCAACATTTAATATTTTTGATACACGCACATGACTCAAAAATGTTTGGTCACACTTGCTTTAAATATTCGTCACGTGAAAGTAAATTTTCGCTTCTTTTTATAGCGAACTAATTTCAAATTTTAATTGATTAACCATTAAAATTTGATATCAACTGAAATAATATTTGACATCGTCGCGTCACTCAGACATAAAATTTTCATGAACTAGTCTTTTTAAATTTATTTTTAACTTATTCCATCAGAATTCAAAACTAAAAAATTATTTTTTTAGTTATGAAATTTCTACTAGCATACTATAGTATTAATATTCAAGTAAAATACAGTTTAGTCAATAGGGTTTTTTAATTAATCTAGTGGATTAATTTTTTTAGTTATGTTAGGCTATTTAAAATTACATTAAAAATAAATATGGTTGCTTGAGAAAAGCTGGTGTTCAAAATGACACATGCTGGTAAAAGTGGTTTTTTTCCAGTATAACGAGCAGATAATTGAGAAACTTGTGTACTTATGATAAACCTAATAGCAGGTTTTTTCATAGCCTCTGAAAATTCAACAGCACACGTGTGATCGAGTTTCTATTGAGTATATTTAATCTTTCGTACCATAATTGAAGATTTTTCGTTTCTTTAAATTTTTATCCAAGTTGTTGACCATGTTAATTTGGATATTCATATCAACAGTCTTATTTGCTGCTGAAATCAGTGGCCGAATACCTAATGTCGAAACGCAGGTTCAGTCAAATTGTGTTTTAAGTGGTGATTTCATGAAAAAGTTCCGGGATGATACAAAAAACAAAGCCGATATCAATTTGAGTGCAAAAGAACTAGTAGTCAAGAATGAAGCTCTGGAACCCTTTGATAAAGTTGATGTCGAGTATAACTGGGAAAAATTCCATCGCACAGATCATACTTTGGATATTCCAGTTTCTCCTATAATTGAAACACCGGAGTTAGCTGCACTTCTTGACTTAATTTTAGTGGATTGGCCAACGCCTCCCATAGATATGTTGTTAACTCCAGATGGACGAGCTTTACTGAAAGCTTACGAGAATGATGCCCGGAACGCACTTGATCGGGCCCTGGATTCTTATAACAACAATTTTCGATTCTTTCGATGGGCATTACGAACGATTTGGTCAAGAAAATCTCAGAAAAATTTCGATGCTAGTGTACCTGGTTGTTCTTACTCTCAGTACCGTTACATTATGGACGATGAAGCTTCTCCCGAAAATGATTACGAACAAGGATTATTTTCATCCAATTTAGATCCACCAGCTTTATCAAACGAGATCAATGAAATTTTGAGTATTTACGTCGCTGACAGTAACGAAAAAGGTGACTATGATGTTTTTGACATGTATGAAAAATATGGCATGAGCGAGTCTCAAGCATACCTTGAAAGACACATTCACAAGTTTTACAAAATTTTGTTCTTCTTTCATGCTTTGAGAGAAAATAATAATTCAGCTGATCAGTCTGACGTATCCCTTGAAAATATTCCTAATAATATACTAAAAATACTTTCGCATACCAAAACTTACAGCAATTATCTTAGTGATCTGCGTAAATGTCTGATAAAAAAATTGATAAGCGCTAAAAACTATATTGTGGAAAACCTGTGTACCTTTCGTTCTCGCGAAGAAGACTTATGGAGTCTTATGAACACACCAAGTACCAGTGATGGTCTAAGCGACTTCATGACCACTACCACCATCAGAAGCACCACAACAACAAGTAACATTACAACTACTACAACCAAATCCAGTAAGAAAGGTAAAATGGGAAAGCTTTACATTCATCACTGCGGCAGACATTTCATCGAAGTAGCCCCAAAAGATTTTCCGAAAAAATGTTGTATGTGTGAAAAAGAAAAAAAAGAAGCGAAGTACAATGACTTGCGCAAAACATTCATCAATTCGTGTCTGAAGAACCAGTACGATTACACCGTGGCAAACTCAGAAGACCCAGTATTGGTTGTCTGTTCAATGATATGCGAGCACCACCAACAACAACTTAAACAAACAATGCGAAATACTGACAATTATGGATACGTCATCTACGCGGAAAACTATGATGATTATAAGCTTTTTTCCAGAGAAGAGTTTTCATCACTTTCAAATATAATCCAGGTCTTGTGGAGTCAAAGCAAATAGCAAGTGAAACCAGCTACGTTAGAGCTTAAGATTTTTAATATCAACTTAATGTTTTTTATAAATTTTATGTTTGTAGATTAACTGTTTTTTTGTTGAATAAAATACTAACTTAGAAATAGCATCATAATCTTTATAAACCAACAAAAAACTTCCAGATTCGATTTCATCTGTCAACTTTAAATCATATATCGTTAATAAATTTATTGTAAATGCTTCAACAACATTAAACAATTTTAATATACAAATAAGCAATAACATTAAAAAGTTGAATCATTAAAAAATTTAAATTAATTTTTTTCAAGAATAATTATCAATCTTCTGAAATAATTTTTCGAGTCACACTGTTTTACTTTCAACAAGACAACGATTTAAAAATTAACTCTCACTTTTGTTAATAAAACATAATTTATGTCATAGAAAAATTGCGTCAAATATAAACGAGTTGACGCAAACCATCGTAGCACAGGGGTAAAAACATGAGCGACACGCTTCTTAATTTGTGCGCTCGTTACGCGATTTTTCCGGTGATGCGCGTCACTGTCCGACAATGAAGGAGTCGCGAGCGCGCAAATAAGTTGCGAAAAGTCTCGTTTCATCATTTTTGCGAGCGCGTGAAATCACCGGCACAACTTCGCTAATCGTCGCACTGCCGAGCAGCGTAGCGCCAGGAAAAAGTAGAATAATTATTTCAACGTTCGAGCTGCGTAGTTTCGCAAATGGGAAGCGTTACACGTCGCACTGGCTGCCACCGCTTTCAATTGAATGTCTTTTAAGCACGAAACGTAATCAACGACTGGAATTCTCGTACTCGAAAAAAAAAAAAAAAATATTAAGCTCATCAGTCAATTGGGAAATTTTAATAACATCGTTTGAAAGTTATTACGATTTTTTGAAAAATCAAAAGTTAGCAAATAATTTAATTTCATATTCAATGACTTTAAAAAAATTTCTCTAGGAATAATATTAATTACGACAGCAGATAAAAAGAAGATTAATTTTGATAGCAGACAGGTAAAATTAGACGAATCTATTTTCAAAAAAAAAAAAAAAAAATCCAACGTTGAACCAGATTTTTTGGTTGGTAAAATGTTGTCTGGGTCTTGTTGAATAGTAAATCTTCAGATTCTATTCTATCTTAAACTGAAAAAATATTTATTTGATATAATTACTTTTATTGGTCATAAGTTAATTTAAGTTTAAAAATGTTCAATTCATCAAAAATGAATTTATCTAGATTTTCTGTAATCGGTCTAATTATTTAATTTTAAGCTCTTAAACCATTAGATTTTTTGTCAAATCGATGCCAATTTTTTTGTTATAGTTCACATGGGAGGCAAGACTTTGTCAAATTAGGTTAAAAACAAAGTGTCTTGCCATAAACGTTCATTCAAAAATTCGATCGCCACTCAAAATAAATCGAAAAAAAAGGGTAAGGATAATGAAACTCGCTCATCGCTCGAGATATCAAGATTTCTCATTACACTTAACTCCCAGACGTTCTCACATAACGCGCATTCGTATAAAATCAATTTCGCTCCTAACGGGTCGCATCAAGCGGGCATTACTCAGGGCAACCCGACACCCGAGCGAGCGTATTACGACAAAATCGTCGCAATTCACCTCCATCGCAGCTGCAGCGAGCAGCCTGAATAAAAAGTGGAAAAGGAAGAGGCGAAAAAACGGCTGGCTTAATCATCCGGTCCCGCAATTTCGCGTCTATTAGTTTTCAAGCTTCTTTACGTTCGTACCACGCCTGCGTTTATGGCTACCGCGGGGTCGGGAGATTTTCAATTTCTGTTATGTACCTACGTACGCGCCCGAGTTAAATCTTGTTTGCGGATGTTAACCAGAGTCTTTCAATTAATTTTCTTTGGGGGCACCGATCCAGCCACCCGTTGATTAAGTGATTTCGCGCGGAATTATCATCTTGGCTCTAATTGAGAATTGATAATCAATTTCTGGAAAAATTTCATGACGAATTGGCTGTCAGAAGTTTATTTTCAATTAGATAGGAAGAAGGTCAGATCTTGTTTTTTTCTAGATCTTCACTGTATTTAAACTTTTTTTTAATTCATGTATTGCACCAAAATTATTTAATAAGATTTTTATTAGATTGAACATTTTTACAAAAGTTTTTACGACTGAAATTTATAGAGTTTAACGAGAAATAAAATGAATTAAAAGTTTTGAAGTTCAATAATTAAAGTATCAAAAAGATAGTTCTCACATTTTTTAAATGGTAAAAAAAAAAAAATGATACCTAACAATATAATGGGACAATAAATTTTTTATTGCATAAATATGCAATAAAACCGGAGGAAAATTTTTGACAATTTCGGAGCACGAGGGGTATTCGGCTGGATCATTTTCCCCAGCTGAATTTCTAATGATGTAGGTAGGTTATAACCTACATTTCATTAGTAAACAAAGCAATTCGAATTGCTATGCTTCAAATTGGAAATAACCGAAAATTATTGAAATCATTTAACCCCCACTCCTCCACCAAATGTTAAATACGGCGTTTCTATTGGTTGAAATCATGCACAGCAACAAGGGGGGCAAGTTTGGCAATTTAAAAACTTTTAATTTATTTTTTGATTTAATTTAATTTTTTGTCAAACTTGCCCCGCGAGTTGCTGTGCAAAAAAACCTCGAAAAAAACTGTAGAAAAATTATCTAAAATTTTGAAACACGAGGGGTATTTGGCTGGATTATTTTCCCCAGCTGAATTTCAACCCATAGAAATGCTGCATTTTACATTTTTGCGGTTATATTACTATTTGTTTATTATGAATATACCTATGTATGCTTATATATACGAGCATATATAGGTATACACCGAGGGGCTACGCACTCCAGAATCACAAAAAGATATACTATTACCCACACCCCTCCGCCAAATGTCAAATGCGGCGTTCCTATTGATTGAAATTCAGCTCGGGAAAATAATCAATATAACATGAAAAAAATTTTCGTTTAGAAAAAAAAACGATTCAATAGTATAGTCTGATCTGTAGGTTATAAGTATATAATTACTGGCTCAGTCGAATAAGTATTGTACCATGAATCCCAACGTAGATGGTTCGAACCAGCATTCGCTGGCTAAACCTATCCAGTTTTTACACTGATTCTGATACCAGTGCTAACGGATAAAATCATTCGTTGTGAAAAAAAAAAAAAAAAAAAAGAAAAAATATCACTTATACACTGCACGGGAATTTTTTTTTTTTGGCAAACTTTTTACATAAACTCGAAAGCTCAAATTAGATGTAAAACAAATACAGCACACCTCATTACAGCTAATAAAGTAACCATAAGCACGTTAATTACACGACCGCAACTGAGCCGGATGAAAGATCCACATAAAAAAAGAAAGAAAAAAAAAAGAATAAATTCGTCAGTCAAGCACATTTCACGAAATAGTGAGAGCAAACTAAAACTTGTGGAAGCTCTCTAAAATCACACCCACACACACAGAGAGAGAGCGGTTGCTTTAGCATAAAGACGAGTTTCACGTAAGCCAATTGGCGAGCTTTCCTTACCTGCGGAGCGCTTGGGCAATATAATTGCGAGCTTTCATATTTGATGTTGCGCTACCCACGTTTACACAAGCTTTGCGGCTCGGCTCAAAGAGAAAAGAGAGCAAGCCCGTGCAGGTGCATAGGGTCAGCGCAAACACAACTCCCGCTGCTTTTGTTTAAATTCTGGATTTGTGTGGCTCTCCCGGTGCACCCGCGGCAGCTATCGCTTTCCTACAACTGGTAAACATCGCTTGTTCAGTTTTATTTTAAAAAAAAAGCGAAAGAAAAATTATTTGAAACGGTTGTTTTTTATTGGGACAGATACGCACATCTTCGACTGCGATTCTTGTATGCAGATTTATTTTTAAAAAGTTGCATTTAGTTGATAAAAATATCTCTAAAAAAAATTTAACCTTTATATTAATAATTTCAGAATTGAGTCTTCTGATCTTGCTACAATTTTATTTTGTAATTAAAAATCAAATAAACTAGCCTGAACTGCAAAAAGTACACATACTTTTCGTAAATTATTAAAAATAAAATAAATTAATCATATTTTTTATTATTTTAGAAATTTTAATTTATTTTATAGACCTGCTTATAAATAAAAAAACTAATAAAGTAGAAAAAGTCAAGAAATTCATCGCTTGGTGTCCACCTAGAGTAAACACTTCTTTCCTCAATAAAATTTATTTTACTATTTTTTTTTTTTTTTTTTTTTTCATAAAGAAAGAATATGCGAGGGGCTACGCACTCCAGAATCACAAAAAGAATCAGACATAAAAATCAATATAATCAATAAAATATCGATTTAATTTCAAGTAAAAATATTCAAAAAATAATATTTTTAACAAAATATCACTTGAAATTGGATCCAAGGCTGTAAACTCTTTAAATTTGCCAAAAGAATCACGAAAGAATCACTAAAGAATCGAAAAGAATCAAAAAGAATCAAAAGAATCATTAGTGATTCTGGAGTGCGTAGCCCCTCGAGAATATGTCGAGTCACTTATACTTTCTAGTACTACAATGTCTTAAAGATATCTCAAAAAACAAAATTATTTTTTCAAGCCCAAAAAAATGTTTCATATGATCTCTGAATTATTGAAAAGAATAAGAATTTCCGAGCTTGATTATAATCGGTCGCCAAGCTCTTTGTTCCTCGTTGGGCGATAACTATCCAAAACTCGTAAAAATCACCGTATCGACGCAAGCGGCGTATACGTAAGTATCGTGTTCGACAACAGCCCGCGAAAATGTAATTCCTCAGTCTCGCGGTTACGTAAGTGTACCGGGACAACACGGGCGTGAACTTTGTCGCTCGTATTACAAGCGTCCGCTCGATATGTATCCCGGGGGTTACAAGTGCTCCGTTTATATTCAAATCCTCTCCATGCGGGTTATTACGTGGGCGAGCACATCCTATTGCGACAGATTCTTACGTGCAGCTCGCCGGCCAGACGATTGACACGCAACGAGTGCACCAGATGGAAAGTTTATGCCCCCCGGCTGGCCGCACCTACGCCCGATGTACCGGGCTCTCTTATACATTGTCTCTAGTTTTTTTTCTTTCTTCTTGTTCGTCTTCTGTTGATGGGATGCGAAAAAATGGGTATTTCAATTACGGCGCGGGAGAATATCTTTCAATGAATAATTGACTACGGGCTATTCAATGCGGAGAGCGCTGACAGGGATGCTGATGCTGAAGGTGCTGATTAATGCTGCTAGATCGAATTAAATTGTTTGTCACTCAACGCTCCGCACGCAAACCGGCGGTTGTATTGCAAAGCCTTTGTCGTCGATTGTCTCTCGGGGATCAAACTCGCGGCTGTTGCTGGCTATACGAGCACATGCATGCAAGGTTTTTACGAGATATGTTGCGTTGGTTGCTCTTTTTTTGCAACGAGGTAAGAGAATTGAGTCTTTTGTGCAAAAAGATTACATGTTTCGTGTGTTCTTGGATTTAATTTTTATTTTAAACTTGGGTGAATAAATATCATAGTTTAATTTATGTACTGCGTTTTTTAAAAACTTTTTTGCATAACAATTAGCAGTGATCGAGTTGAACGAGTAGTCCACCATCATTACATAGTCTTTGTCTAGTTAATTTTATGACTTGAGAGTCATCTTTCAAAGCATTAAGAATTTACGTGGAATCGAACTTGTATCGAATGTACTGAGGCAACAGTAATTTAAAATATAGTAATTCAGAGAATGAGATAATAAATTTCAAAATGTTCTAAATTTAAATTCAATTAAATCAGTCAGTCCATGTGTCGTCTTTAAGTTTTTAAGAATAAATTTTAAGACCTTTGCAAACTTGACAAATTTGTGTATCAAGAATCAACAAATAAAATATTTAATGAACTAAATTACAACTTTCACATGTCGTAGAATAGCTTCTGCTTAAAGTATTTGACTGGAAATCTGGAGTTTGAGCCTAACCTACGATCCAAGCTGTTAGTGAACAATCTCTGCCACTGCATAAAATATGAAATTGTTCTCTCAAACTTATTGTAAATAATATATTGTCTCATCAAAGGTTTGTCAAGCATTGAAAATTTAAAGTGATTATACTTATAAATAATTTTTACATTGAATTGAATTCGTTTGAATTTCAGTTCTGTTAATTGATTCTGTTAAATGAATTTAATATTTATTTTATTTTTACAGAAATTTAAAGAGAAATGAATTTTTAAACCAATAATTAAACGAATCCAATCAGAGTAACCTCTAAACATCCTCTAAACACGGCCCAAGAATCCGAAAAATCCATAACTTTCCACGAGCTCGTGCCGGCATTGTCCCTTGGAGTGAAATCGGGGACGCCCAAGATCGTCGATAATCCTCGCGCCGCACGTAGCGCGCAAGCTTCCGGGATTCTGGAATCTCTATCAATGGACACCGCCGAACTTTACGATTGCATTATCCGTTATAGAGATATAAATTCATGCTCTCTCGCGCCCCTAATAGCACCAGCCAGCTGATTTACTCAACTCCGAGGGTCACAATGGGGGTAATGGCCGGGGTGTTTTAGCGCCTGTTTTTTCGATTGTTTAGCCGCCTGCGTGAAAACTCTATCAGCCGCCGCTTCTTCTTCTTCTTCTGGTGGTTCTAGTTTAAGGCTGCGGTCCAAGGTTGCGCCATTGTCCTGCTTTGTACCGTTTTCTTTGTGGGCTCAATTATTTCACGCGCGAGGATTCTTACCGAGGGACGATATTTCGTGGTGACTTACACCCTGTGAGTCCACACTTTGGTTATAGGTTCAATTTAAAAATTTTTTTGGACTTTTTTTTTAACTGTGTCTTGAGTGATCATTGAATAGTTGATTCAATCAGGAATTTTATTGTGCATTTTAAAAGAAAAAAGAAAAAAGAAAAAAAAAAAAATAGCTGGTAGTCGAATTATAGAAATTTATTTATTTTTATTCTTTTATTGTCACTTTTGTTCTAATTATACTTTATTTAATGTTAGAACCTCAATGTAGTCAGTAAATAGGATTCGATACTAGGATCTTTGGTTTACGAAAGAATTCTTTTGATCACTCCACCATTTATTATTAAAAACTTTTCAATTAAGCCACTTAGTAGACCAAAGTGTTGTATTGATAACTATTAGTTTTATTAGTTATTACCAATTACATTAGTTTAATTCATAAGAATAGTATATTATAGTACGGGTGCAGCATGGTCACCGGGGCGGTTTTAAGGACCCGAGTGCGTAGCGAAGCGGAGCACGAGGTCCTTAAAGAGCCCTGGTGACGTGCTGCACCAGTGCTATATACTATTTTATAGTACGAATAACCGAAAACACGCATCAAAGATTTGATTTTGAGGTTAGAGTGACCAGGAGTACTATAAAAGTTTTTTCAAACGAATTTTTTTTAAGGAGGTTTTCTACCAAATGCATGACAATAGAGAATCAGCTCAAATTTTCTGGAGGTGTTTATTAGATATTAATAAACATTTCTACGAAGTCTGATCAAAATTGACCATATAGTTTGAAAGTTACAGCAAGTTAAAGATTGAATTTTTTTCATTACGCGTATGGCCACTACGCTGAAAAAGTGTACTAAATTATTGATATTTGTTTTCTTACAATAGAGATCCTTTAGAAAAACCACATATATATAGTTTCACTATCAAAGAATTCATTTCTTGAAACTGCAAAAAATTGACCTTTTGCTAATTTTACAATAATTTTACAAAAATAATTTTCACGTGAATAACCTCCAAAACTGCGGTATTCAAAGGTGAGGTTAAAAGTTTAAAAAAATGTTTTGTTGTGATTGTCAATGTTTTTTTGGTAGAAAATAATTTCAGATACCATAAAAAGTTAAAAAATAAATTTTAATAACGAATTGTTAGTAATTTGGTATAATAATTTTTTTTTAGTCTTTAATTTGACTAGCTCTGGTAGAAAACCACCTTAAATCATTTCAATAGGATGATTTGTCCCTTAAACTTTAGAATTACTCTTATAATAATTAAAAAGGCAAATATTATAAACAGATTTTTAAATAACGTTTTTAATTATCTTGTATTACAGGTGAAGTCGTAGAAACTATTTGTAAATTGTATGACGCACTTTAATATTTTTGTAAATAATATTTTTCTTTTACGTACAAAGTCAAAAATCTCATATTTCATGTCTGATATCCAAGGTTTTAACAAACAAAATAATTTCATTCAAAACGTTAAAACTATCTCAAAGCTAAAAAAAAAAAAAAAAAAAAATTGCTTCGTATAAACAAACAATCTCCGTCAAAAGTCCTTTACGTTTCAAATTTAAATCCCAAAAATTCAAGCTCTCGCATGACCGAGTTTTTCATTCATCCGAGTTTACCCCCGAAAAGTAGACGAGCGGGCGGGAGCTTTCATACAAAGCAAAACTTCAGTCTGCATTACACCGTACTTTTACAGCTCTGTCAGAGTGGGGCGGGGGGAAAATTTTCATTTGGCCTCCGCTGCGCGTGCATGAAAAGGCACAAGTATTTGACATACGTCGCGGTGAGAAACAATTCGCCCTTTGCATTCCCGGGGTTCCGGCGGTCGCTTTGATTCCAATTCGCGTGCAGCTAGCTTAGCGGGCGCAGCCATTTCAACTATTCACGGGGATTAGAGGATGCGCGCTCGTGTTTTTTGTGTGTACTCCCTGCCAACGGGGAAAACGTTGTAATGTCATTTCCAATTCCAGCCCGATTCGCTCGGTGCTGCTGCTATCAAAAGCTTAAATTTTCAGAATAAATTACTGGATGTTTTAATTGGAATGACGATTGATGGGGCGTTTTCGAAGAGAGAGCGAGCTCGCAATTAAAATTTTCTGTCGATCGTACGATCCCGCAATTATCTGATAAAAAGATCCGCTTGTATGTGTGAGTATGTTTGAATTTGTGCTCGCAAGTTATCACTTTTTTAATTCCGTTAACGTGCGGTCTCCCGTGTGATTCAATTTTTCCACGTGCTCGATTAACCAACTGTAAGCTCAATTATGTACGTGGACGGATGTAAAAAAAAATGGGCTCTTTTGAAGACCGCAAATCCGTGGGGGTTAACCGAGTTTGTGATTTCGCGAGCAAACATGAAATACCGTTGCCGTTGCTTTTTTTTTGTTGTTTTGAAACTCCGACCCCCGCTCCATTTGCAAGCTCGATGGAATGACATTCCGCTTTTGAGAGCCCCCGCCGTGGATTATAAATTATTTAATCAAGCTCCGACGGGCGAGCAAGCCAGGGGTAAAAAGAAAATATTTGCCCCATTATAAACGCGAAGACGCGCGGGGCTGACTCGAAACGAGCAAACGGGGAAGAGGAAGAGGAGGAGGGAAAAAGAATCACGAATAAATGAGTTGGAGAGGTAAGAATGTAGAGATGAAAATTACCCGGAGTCGCTACGGTAAGTTGTTATGAATACGTGAGAGAGCTTTTTTAAATTTTTCATTCGAAGATCTAAATGTGAGATGCGAAGTCTTTCGAAATGATTTGGATTTTTTGTATCGACTATGCTGAAAAAGTTAATTAATTTTTTTATGTGCTATAAGTCTTTTGGATCGAATGGTCATGGAACTTGAATTCAAACTGACAAATAGAGCTTTCAAAAAGATTCCAACTTAGTTACTCAAGAATCCAAAAGTTATTTTACATGACATGATATATGAGCTTTAGATAGGTAAATAACAAGTTTTTATTAATAATAGAGATTTTTTATAACTAGAGAAGTTTTTTTTGAACAAATGATTGAAATGCTGTTTCTAGATGAGTCTGTGTCGGAGAAGCTGACAAAAACACAAATTCTAAAATGAATTGTTGATTAATAGCTTTTTTGAAAACGACGATAAAAATAAAATTGTCAATAAAAATAATCTTAAATTTAATATAGTAAATGCCTTCATTAAGCAATGATCAAAATCTAATAAAGACTTTAAAAGACTAAACGGGATAATCCAGTGAAACACATAAAATAACAAAGCCGAACACCAACATAAATAACTCGGGTACCCCCGGCCAGCGATTTGAATTTTGATCGGTAAATAAAGACGAATCGTCAATAAAAAAGAAAAGGAAAGAAAAAGAAGAAGCGCGAGATGGCACGCAAGCAAGCAAGCGAGTTTCCGCGGCTGAAGCAGGAAGCCGAGCGAGCGAGGGGTGGCTCGAGGCAGTAATAAGAACGAGGCATAGTTTTAACTTCTCTTTTATGCGGCGGCGGCAGCGGCGGCGGCGGCGCTTTGTGCGAATGAAAGCACAAATTGCTGGAGCGCCTTCGGGGAGACATTGAGACACGCTGGCGAGAGAGAGGAAGGAAGACGTCGACTATTACCACCCCGCGCACCTTACCTTGCCTACCTTTTTATGGCAGGTGGAACGGAGATGCTGCCGGTTTTTTATAACTTTTTTTTTTTCTTCTTGTTCTCTGCTTCTTTGCCTTTTGGTTTACAAGTGAGAAAGACTCTCGTTTAATTTAACGAAATTACGGATCTTTTTTCGGATGGGTTAAGTAGGGGGTCGTAAGTAGATACGGATGCGCGGGTCCGACTAACTCCGGTTTATGAGGTGGTAACAAGGATTTGAAAATTCTATTGGTTTTTGAGTAAGAGCCTTTGTTTGAAGTTTTATAATAAACGCTTTGAATTAAACGAGCGAATTAATTTTAAAACCGATTCGAAGTGCAAAAAAGCAATATTCTACTGTACTTAATAAAAATCATTTTCATTAATGTATTTACAAATTAAAGCTTAGCTGAACTTTTTCATTCTGATTTTTTATAAACTTTATCACAAAATTGTACTCGTCAAGACCTAATTTTTAAAATTTAAATAGATGAAATAGCGAATATCTGCTACAAAAAATTATTTTTCTGTATAGATAAAGACCGAGTTTTTTTCAACGAATGAAAAAATAAATAAATTTTTCAATTAGTGATATAATTTGGAGCGGCAAAGTTCATGCTAGCAGATATAAGTATTAGAAGATTTATGAACGTTTATACATACAACGAAGCTAGACTGACTATGTTGGCAGAGTAATCGAGTCGTTATTTAAAGGTCTCCAGTTCAAGTCCAGCCTGATCTATTCTGCTGCTGGTTGTTGCTAACAGCCAAAAAAAAAAAAAAAAATCTTTTGGAAAAGATTACGCTAATTTTAAATTGACAAAATAAATATTGAACAAACCTTCTTTATAACACCAATAATTTTTTTTTTAGTCATGATAATAAACGGTCTAGGTACGAAACATATTATTTACTAAATGCAATTTTTTTTCTTATCATTACTACAAACACAAAACATTTAGAACATTAAAGAGCTCAAAAAACAAATAAACCTCAAACGAACCCTATAAAATTCCCGAAAAATAATCAAGATATAACTAAAAATCCCTACATGCACTTGTGCTAGAAGGAGAGCAAGCAAGCAAGGGCGTGCAGAAATTTTTTGCGTGACTCCGCGCGCGCACGCCCAGAGTGAGAGCGGGAGAGATGCGTTATCGAATGTTTTATTCATAAGCGCGGAACGAAAGCCCGGAGGGAGGAGGAGGAGGAGGTCGCTCGGTTTATCCTGAGGACATCTCGGCGTTGAATCTTCTCTACGCAATTCTTCCTGCACTGGCGTTGCTCCCGTTGTCGTGCCTATTTTTTCCGAAAGTCCTGCAGCCCTTGGGAAAGATCACAGACTATTGCATGAAGATTCGGAAATCATTTGAATGATTTGGATTGAGGGAAATATCGATTGCAGGCAAACGTCATCGAAGTGTTAAGTTTGATCCTTTTGGTGGTTACCTAATTACTAGTCAGACAATTTTATTTTGATTTACCAGAGTAACGCCAAGTATGAAAAAAATGAATAACTACTTGCGATCAAATTATTCTAGAGGCCAAAGAAAAATCATTTATGATAACAGAATAATCTTCTGTTACTAATTCTTGTATATTTTATCTCTTAAAAGTAAAAAAAAAAAATATCTATTTAAATGGTTTGAATTGGCAAACTGAAGATCAAACAGAATCAATTACAAAAATAAGATTTAATTTAGTTAAATATGGCATGAATTTAAAAAAATATCTATAAAAATTAAAAAAAAATGAATATTAATGTACATTTATTTAAGAAATTTTGAATAAGTCTTACATCTCAAGTATATGTACACCCAAAATTTTTTTTTTCTTTACTATGTTCTTACATTTACTTTACATTAGCGTATTCTACATATTTTAATGTATTTAATCTTTGGTTGAAACGAGGCCAGGACAGCGTTACTAATACTTCACTGGCCCCAAGTTCGAGTCGCGTTTCATTCGAGGATTTCATTATTGGAATATTTTTGTCATAATTACAACCATGATTGATAAAAAATAAATGAAAATATTTGTCGAATATCGTAGTGACCTTAGATTAAAAATTTTTTTTTTTTTTATTTACAAAAACACTTTCTCCAACAGTTATTTATACGAAAGTTCAAGCACATCCGGAGCGATGGAATCCTCTCTTCCGGGCAATTTCTCCCTCGCATCGTCAGAAAGCCTCTCGCTCGCTCTCTCGGCATTCAAAACAACCACTTGTGGGTCGCCCCGGAATTACCCCGATAAAAACGTTAGACCGTCTTTTATTTCCGCGGCAACGGGAGGAGGGAGACATGCGTACACTCGAAAGAAAAAGATGACGCGAGATAAGAGACCCGAGCGCGCACGGTAGCTAAAGGGGGGGTATATCTTTGTCATTTGTATCTCTCTGCGGGGGCGCCCGCGAGAATGACAATGTGAAGACCGTGCGTAGCGGTGGTGGTGCGCCCCTTTTATTCAACTCGCGGGAGATCACAACGGATAGGCTATGTTTTTTTTTACCGAGGCGAGCAGATCAACGCGGAGGGGGGAGGTTATCTGATTTGAAATTAAGAACGTTTTTTCGCAAAGTTTTTGGCTGTTGGGTTTTTTAAATGCCAAAATTTTTATTAACAGCGTGGGTAGTTTTCGGGTATGAAAAAATTATGTCAGACAGTTTTGAAGAGTCCTGTTTGATAGAAGCGTCATAAAATTATTGATAGCAAAATTTAAATTACTCATTCATGATTAAATTATGTTCTTATATAGAATTTACATTAGGTTGTTAATATTAAATTTTCTAATAAGTATTAATATGCCATTAATTTTGTTATCCTAGATACCAATGAGGTGCTGTAGGTGAATGTTTAATTATTCGTTCAACTGACAAAATGAGTGAATAAATAATTTTTAAGTATTATAAGTTCTATTTGTTTATAATTATGTATTTGTAATTAAAAAAAAAAAAAAATCTGTTACCATATAAACTGTTGGTACTGCAGTAAAAAAAAGGATATGAATTTTAATGCAAATAGAGGGTATGTAATTAGCAAAAGGATCTTGTATACATATAAATTTTTATACATTTATGAATAATAGCAACTAAAATGAATGGTCAGCGTACTCTTTTCACATTATATAATACTAAAAATTATTTGACTATTGATTAATTTCTTTATTATGAATAACTATTTTGCTATTTTTTTCAGAATCTATTACCGCGCGAATGTTTTACAATAAAAAAGTCATTAATCATCATAATTATTATGATAGGAAACATGTGATTCACAGTGTTGGTTATAGATTTATTATACAAATTCGGTGATTATATCGAGTGTTTTGGTCAAAGATGAGATCCTCCTCGGCAGCTGCAGCATCCCTTTGAAATTCCCCACCCATTATCTCCCAACCTAATCACGAATCGATTAAAATATTTTTAAACTCGCCTGCAGAACCACAAAGACTCCTAAATATTTATTCATTCCTTCTTCCTCAACTTCCACCTAAAATTTGCAGGCAATTAAAAAAAAAAAGGGCTCTCTAGAGAGAGAAAAAAAATGAGGCCGATAGATCATCGGGCCAAACGGGGGTCTAAACTCTTCGGCATCGTCGCGTAGTTGGTACGACCAATTACAAAAATTAACCCCGGGTCATTATAAACTTCTCCCGGGACGATGATGATAGGGCGTCGAATAAGCTGCCAGATCGATAATAGAGAGCGTGCTGGTGGTGCGAATAGTAGCCAGCTCCAACAAAAGAACCAGCATGACTTATGTGGGCTCCGACGCTATCAGGCGCTCGTAAATCACGGCCCGGGCCGATCCACCCACCCACCCGGGACAATTAAGAGGGTCAAGGGAAGAAGAAGGCCAAGCTGGTAGAGAAAAAAAAAAAAAAAAGGTAGGAGAAAAATATCATCCCGGTATCACAGCCGACCTCTCGAAATTGTTGGTTTCGCGCTTCGCCCCGCGAGAGAGAGAGATTGAATTCGGGATTGTGACAAAAGTTATGACCGGATTTATTCCCCACCTGGCACGCCTTTTTATCATACTCTCGGATTATTAAAAATAAAGAAACGCGCGTTGAGGATTATACGTACGTGTTAATAAACTTCGTCGAGTAGTGTCTCTCTCTTTATTTTTTCGAGATGCGACGATAAACGCCCGAGCTGCAGAACCGAGGCGCGATTATTATTGACTTTTCGTTTTTCACCGAGCTGAGTTATACCGAACACGAAACACACCGGTGCTGATTAACAGAGAAAATTAAACCCGATATTATTTCGTTACGAGGGGGGCCGACGAGTTTAATATCGAAAAATTTGGTCGGGACATTTTTTGGATTTAGCGATAAGGTCTGGGTGTGAACGCTCGGTGTCGATATCGATAATTGGCGTTTTCATAATTTTATCGGTTTTATAGACTCGGTACGGAGTTTCTGGATTGCTGATCGAATCTCATTCGTGAAAATAATGTCGGAGAAAAGTTTTGAAAATTATTGCGAAATTCAACAGTGGATCTTTTGTTCACAACTTTATTCGATTCTTCGACCAATGAAAAAATGCGACAAATTGATGTATCGTTAAAGAACATCTTGTTTGTATCATGAATTTTTCATAGTTTGCGTCCCTGCAGTGCTCAGACAAGTTCCTTCGATCCCGTTTGAGATCTCTTGAGCACCTGTCTCTTGTCCACTACGGACTCGTGCTCTCTTTTTAAAATAAACAGTACAGTTGTACTCATCAAAACAAGCTGATTACCGGATGTCCTAGTAAGATAAGTGGTAAAATTTTTAATTAGACTAGTCTTGAGACTCCATAATACAGCATTTATCTTTAACATATCCACAGTTGTCCAACAATCTATATTTTCATAAAGCACCCTGTTGGAATTGCGAATATTAAAAATGGCTCTGAAACTAGAAAAAGGTTAGTTAAAATATTCAATAACTGAGTCTAAAAAAAAAGGTAATAATTGCCAATTTTCTCCTATTTTTAATATAGTAAAGCGATAGGTTATGTTTATTCAATTAAAAATACCCAAAAAATAGCTATCAAAAATTATTTAATTTTATGGTCGATTTCAATCTATGAATCGCCCGTTTAAAATGGGTAAAAAATTTTTTATAACCTTCAAAACAGCGTATTGCACGTGGTGATTCTCATTGCATATAATTTGATGGTAATTTTGGAAATGTCATAATTCTATGAAATACCTATTTTTTATGAGGTTACGATAAAAATTTTTTTTTATAAATTTCACTGTTAAAAGCAAATGATTATAGTATTTAAAAATATGCATTAATTTTGAATCTAGTAAATGGCTATTTACATGGAAAAAAACCGTTTCATACAATCTAAAAATTAGCTATTAATATTACCTTGTTTCTAGTCTGAAGACATTTTAAATAGCCATTAAATGTCTATTTCCTAATTAGCATTTCTTACAGGGCAATTCTATTTATTAGTGCACTTTTAATTTTAATGTGATCAAAGAGACAATTTTAGTCAATTTTGATACTCAAAAAACATTAAAGTTGTTAAGATAGATTATTAAGGGTCTTCGAGGGCAATTCCTTCATTGTAGAATAAAACAACATCGTAAACATCAATTTTGTCAACAATATAAATAGACTAGTGTTTTCCAAATTTACTCTCATTCTTAAACGATACATTGACGGAGACATAAGTCTCAAAAACATATTTTATTTCTATATATTTGGTATGTATTCTGTTGTTTCTAATAGTGTAAAAAAAAAAAAAAAAAAAAAATTTTAAACTGAATTTAAAATTTTACAATAATTTTTTTTATAAATTTGTAATTTTAATAAAGCTCTGAAGATGTCTACATAGTTAGACGAAACGTCACCAGAAAAAAAAAACAAAAATTTATAAGTGTTGTTTTATTCCACAACCAAGGCATTACCCTCGAAGACCCTTAATAAACTATATTTTCATTAACAATGGAGGGCTACTACAAATTCAACTATATTAAAGTTGTTATTTATCTGATATAATTTTAGCAGTAGATTTTTTCATCAAATCAATAATACGAAGGATGCATTAAGATGTTACGTTTCCAGTAATATCGAGTACTACAACTTAACAGCACGAGTTAAAAGCGTAACCTCTTCGCACTAAATTAAATCGAGTTTTAAAAAAAAAAGTGTCTATTGCGGCACCCGCACCGAACACAGGTAAAACCAAGAAAGAGAGTTGTTTCATCAGTTCATTATCGAATACCAAAACGTCGGCGGCAAATTTTCGCAAGGAACAATTATGCCCGGTGCAATATTCCCCTGCGTAACCCACTCCTCCTCCCCACCTGTCGTCCTCAGCGCTCGTTGGCCAAGAAGCGCTGACCGTCTCTGTAGAAGAAAAAAAAAAAGCGAAGAAGAGGCCGGGCGTCGGTTGTGTCCCAATTAAAGTTGATTTTCTCCGTTTCCTTCTCGGTATTAATGTCACGGTGCGCGCGCAATCTCCTTCGAATCTCTGTTATTGTAAAACAGTCCCGAAGAAGAAGAAGACCCCGCATGAATATTACATACGCCGTGCCCTAGCGTAAAGATAATTGTCAAGTGGACAAGCAACCTGCAGCCCAATGCATAAAACATCAACGCCGGTGCTCATAACGATCCAGCGAATTTATAGCGCGTGAGTATTACGCGCTTTTAATAATAACCCTCCCCCCCGCCCCGACAGGAAAATCCGTGCGTCGCTTACTGCTCTCTTTACGATTTTTCTTTCCTGGAAATATAAGGATGCTCGGACACGCTCGACACAACAAATTACCCCGGCCATCTTTTTTTTTCTTTTTTTTTTTTTCATTTCAACGCTCGCGTGACTATTCCGTGCCCGCCCGCGCGATACGCGACGCGTCTTTAGAAAGTTTCGAGAAAAATCGTTCGTTGACTTGATGTGTGTAATTATTGGTTACACGAGTGCCTCCTCGCACCTTTGAATAGGAAAGCCGCGTGCATTGTGGAATCGAGGATTATTGTGCAGGCTGCAGAAAGCTATTTTTTCATGATTTATGCGTCAGCAGCTGCTTTTAATTTAAGTTACACGTTTGAGATTTTTTTATGTTCATCGAGGCGATTGTTGGTAATTTTGATGAAAATTTGAAGAGGATCGCAATTTTTGAAACGTTAAAAAAAAAATCCTATTCACCAATTATATTTTGCCACAAAAAAATTTTTTTTTTTAATTTACTTTGTTCCTATACTCTAATTTGAGTAACAAGTATTATTTCGAGCAGGAATCAAACTCATTATCATTGACTTACAAGTTTCTGAAATTTGTTTACATATTCCACCTGAGCCATTCAGTATTGATGTTGATATGTTAACTTAAACCCTGTTTTAGTTTAAAAGACTGCTAACTTATAAGTAAAAGTTAAAAACTAAATACTTTAATTCTGATGAATAATGATACAACAAAAAATTAATTATACAAACAAAATTATAAACATATTTCGATGGTCCCAGCGAAGAAAAACCTTAGCCGAAAATCAGCAGATTTTAAATGACCAATGAGGGGCTGACATGAATTAAAAAATAAGAAAAATTCAGGAATCTTTATAAATCTGTACCCAATAAATAATATTTTTTTATTTTTTTTTATTTTTTTCATCATCTTAGTCCCTTATTGATCATTTCAAATCTGCTGATTTTCGGCTAAGGTTTTTCTTCGCTCGGACCGTCGATTTATGTAAGAATGGAGCGAATGAAAATTAAACAGCAAAAACTTCATGCTCGACTTCGGGTTACCGACGAAACATCCAGGCGACAAAATATCCGCGACAAAACATCCGCGACAAATTATCCGGGCGACCAAAAATCCGACGACTAAATATCTCCGACAAAACAACCGCGGCAAAACGTCCAACGACAAAATATCCACGACAATTAATTCGAACTATTTTATATTAAAATATTCGAACTAGATTTTGATTGGAACTAAATTTTATGGCGCGCCTCTGCGGGGGCCCTTCGGGCCCCACGGCGCGCATTGTTTTAAAAAATAACCCGTTAGTGTTTTATTAAAAATCAATTTTTTTCTCACGTTTGTATTAATTCACTGTTCAAAATCAAAAGAAACTTCATAATAACTATTTCCCCCCGAACTTGAATTATATGGTATACTGTATATGATCACTTGAATTATATGATATACTGTAGAATGTTTGTAAAAAAAATTGTAAAGTTAAATTTGTTGTAATAATAAAAGTGTTTGAAATAAAGATTTGTTATAGTTATATTAAAAAAATAAAATTTTTGTGTCTATTATCTGACGTTTTGTCCCGCTCCCATATTATACAGTTATTTTGACTTCAGATATTATGTCGCAGATATTTTGATTTTGGATGTTTAGTCGCAGATATTTTTGCATTGGATGTTTAGTCGCAGTTATTTTGTCATCCGGATGTTTTGTCGTTTGATTTTTTGTCAACCGGATATTTTGTCGCCAGGATATTTTGACCCATTCCCCTCGACTTCATGTGGTAGAGGTCTTAAGTTCGATCCTGTATACTCATCATGGGAAACTCATTTGCTTGTATACTTTAACCAAAACAAAGATAATCAATGTAAAAAAAGTCATAAATCTTTTTTTTTTTTAATAATTTTTCCAAATAGTGTAAAAATTAAATCCTAATTACATTAAATGATAAATTATACGAACCATGATATCAAAAAATCCAGTAATATCGAAGCTTGCACGTGCCATATCTCCAGCAAGCTTCCACATGATTCCGCTATTAGCTTCCTAATAGGTCCCTTTTTTCATGAAAAAAAAAAAAAAAAAAAAAAAAAAATACCGACACATATTTCCCAACCATAAATCACAGTTCTGGTGGTATTTTACAAAAGTGGGCGTAATTAAGGCCCTCCGAGACAATATTCCAGCAGCCTTGATGAGAAATATTAATGCGATTGACCTTCTTCTTCTTCTTCGTCTTCTTCTTCTCCCCCAAATTTATGATTTACGGGAAAAATTTTCGTTGTTATACAACAGGAAGCACAATCTCTCGATCTCGGCGGTGTGAGTCGAGTCTTTATTAAAATTCACGATCGGGCCCAAAAACGAGTGTACGTACAAATTAGACCGAGATAAGAACGCTTTCTACCTGCATAATTGAATTCAGCCTAAATTTTATCCGAGAAAAGCGTGGAGGACGACCTAACCGCAAAACCGCAGCGAGTAATAATAAACGCGTTAAAAACTGCACTAAACGCGCGATTACCGAGAGGTATAAATCTTCAACGGGTCAACCCAACCGAGTTAATTAGACGTTCGAGGGATGTGTGATTAACAGCTGTATTTCATGGTTTTGGATAAAAAAAAAAACTTGAAAAATCAAATCATCCCCCTTTTTATTGCTAATTTCTTTAAAAAACGTGTTAATGGAAGAGAAGTGGAAGAGGAAGATAATAGGTAGTTGCGTGTCAAATTAAATTTCGAAGTTTTAATAACAAAACCTCAAATAGCTTGGTACGCAGAGTTGAAAACCTAGAGTTCGATTCCTGCTTACGTGTTGTAGTAGACGCACTCTGCCTAGAATTGAAAATTAAAGCAAAGTGACAACTGAAAAAAAAAAATTTTTGAATGTAAAGGTCAATTATGAATATATTTTTTTTTACTATTTTTATATGAATTTACTTTCTGATCGATGACTGAAAGTTATTTACAATTGTAATATTTTAATGTTGAGTTTTCAGCGGATGAAAAAAGTCAGTGGCATTATTGGCTAAGCCGGAGTCTAGTTATTTCTTCATGACAGGTTCAAATCCTTGATAGCAAGTGCTTGGGTATACAAAAATTAAAGCGTTAATAAAATTAAAAAAAAACATTATCATTGGTACATTTTTTCGAAGAATAACTTATAAAACTTTTTTTTTCAAATGACTATTTTTATTTGTAAATAAACAAGAATCGACGAACCCAGAAAGCTCTCTCGTGCCCACTCGAAAAAGCCCAGGTCTCGGTTACGTTCGTGCGCTAAATTTATTTCGGTGTTCAAGTGGCTCTAATTATACACACTTCTGAACTACCGAAAAAAAAAGGAATAAGAAAAAGGTAGCGAGTACGAGAAAAGGTATGAAAGAAAGTTATAATGAAAGGAAATAAAAAGACTGATGGAGGGGGGGAAGAGCGAGTCAAAGTGATATTCCTTGCGAAATCGCGTGCCCGACAGTATTTTACAGCGGGGTTAGACGTTCGTTATCCTCTCGAAATATGAAGTGCCCGGGCTGCCCCCCCCCCCCCCGCGATATGGATTTTCGGGACAGCTGCGCGCGTGTCTCACGAACTTTCGGTTGTTTCGAAGGAACGGAGAACCCGAAATAAAATTAAATGCTCCGAGTGTCGGAGAGGAGTTTTTTTCGGGGCGACACCTGCGAGAGTATCGCGTTTCGATGTGTCTCTATTAAATCGTAAATAAAGCGTATTAATCCTAGTTGCGTGCCCGGTTAATTGCGAGGACTGCACTGAGGAGAAGAAAACCTGTTCTCATCGGCCGCTATTATTACCGATGTTTAAATCTTAACTTAGCTTCACTTTCTCCGTCTTTTTTTTCTAGAATATATGGCGCCAATACTAAGTGCAAAAAATTTTTATTTTTTTTATTTTCTCAAGGCTTAGTAATTTTGATAAAAATGTTAAGTGTAGATTCACAATTTTTGGAAACATTAAAAAATAAAAAAATTTTCATCGATTTACAAACAGCTGCAGATTTTTTTTTTAAATTTACTTTGTAGCGAGCATGAATTGAACCTGAAATCTTTCACTTACGATACATGTACATAACTACTGGCCATTCAGATATTTAGGAATATCTTCACTTAGTATTAAACTGTATTTTGGTTCAATAGATTTATCGAGTTTTTACTGCTAATTTGTAGGTAAAAGTTAAAAAACTAGACTTTAATTCTAATGAATAATGATTCGACAAAAGTTTTACTATGTCACTGAAATCATAAATAGGTCTTATAACAATGAAACGACTGAAAGTCTCACCGCAGCTAAAGGTCGGAAGCTCATTTGAAAACTCAAACAAAACTTTTATTTATACAGAATTATGGAAACTCATTATAAAAATATGCTGTTTTTGTAGGATGTAAATTCGTAATTATATTATACTTATGTAAAATAATGCACAAAGATGGAGTAACATTGAATTCCTTACATCGAATCAAATTATACAAAGCCGACATAACATTTAAAACAAAACTATAGGTTGAATCAAATTTAACAGAAGCTCATTTTGCGAGTAGTTAATAAATCCATTAAAAAGAAAGAGATAACCAAGGCTTATTAAAAATCCTTCTAATACACACTTTTAAAAAGGATTTTTACGACATGATAAAAGTACCTTCGAAGATCCCATTTTTGTCATCCACTCCCGCAGTATTTTTAAATTCATTAAGCTCGAAAAATCAACCCCGAAAGTGATTTTCCTCGGAAGGCGAATATTCCCGGGGCCGTTAAAAGGGCGAAGAAGAAGAAGAAGAAGAAGGCATTGGAAGTCGTTCCACTCCCCCTTTGGTTGCCGGTGTAACGCGCGCTTTATTTTGCGTTAAAGCGACAAGTTTAATATCTCCGGTGGCGTATCTGGTGGGAGGTTACTTTAATACAATTTCATTTGCCGACACTGACAAACACTCCGTAAACTTTTTTACGCCGGGGTGAGTCGCGTCCCTTGTTTCTCACGTCGAAGCCCAGACTATTTATAATCATAAGACGCGGAACCGGGATGGTTTATACGCGTCTTGGTCGGCCTTCCTTGTTTTCGAACTTCACGGATGAGTTCGTCTTGGAGGGTTTTTAAAATATTTTTTGCTGTGAAAAAAAAGTAAAAGAAATGAAAATCGGGACTAGAGCTTGGTTTTTTTTAAATGATATTTCTATTTATAATTTTGATAAATTAGGTTCATAAAAAGTTCTTAAAAAAGTAAATAAATAAATAAAAAATAAAAATAAAGTGTCAACCCTATTGATTTTTTTTTTTTTTTTTCACATGAGCCTAGGATATGAAGTTGAAGAACCTCAATATTCGATTAGGAAATCGATACAGCCACTGAGACTCGAACCGACAAAGTTCGGATTACTAGTTTGAATTTAGGCTGGTTGAACCATACTTGGTACTTCCTCGGACTTTGAATTTTGAAAATTTTACTCGATAATAATTGACACTCGACAGTTTTTTGAAGAAACTACTTTGCATCGAAACGGCTGTCACGTAAAATGACAGAAATAAAAAATTCTAAATTTGCATAAAATTGAACATTAATTTTCACCGAGTAGACAAAAACTTAATTAATTATTTTAACTCGAATAACCTCAGCATTCTCCAAATTAAAAAACTTTATCAAAATCAAAAATTCTTAAAATATACTCAAAATGGAACTTTCAAATTAAATTTATACCCATGACTCGTCGAAAAATGCTCCCCTCCTTGTAATAACTTTTCAATAACCATCCACTGTAATTTTTACAAGTGAAAAAACGTAGAAAGAGAAAGAAAAAAAACAAATTAGACAACTCTGCGCGTGACATGAATTTTTTAAGTGTCTACACACCCGAGATTTCAAGCGCTGACGTTGGCAGATTTTTCCCTCCGCGAGAAAAATGGATCCGCGCCGGGACGTCTCGGAATTAAGATCGATTCCCTCCGCACGAAAGTGTGAAATTATCCCCGAGTAAACAAACGCACTTCGTTGTTTTTACACACGTACCTACGCGGCACACAATGAGTGATTAATAAAAATTAAATAACCATCAAAATCTCATTATGCAAATCGTGTGTATGTAGTAACGTACACGTAAAAAAAGAAAGAAAAAAGAAGGAAAAAAAAAAAAAAACAAGGGGGCGAACAAAAATTCAATTTCCTCCTTTTTCCCAGAGACAGTTTGGAGAGAGCGAGCATTTTGTGAATAATGCAGCAGCACATTGCAGTTACAGAGGATACAACTTGCGCGTTTCCCGAAGGAAATTAGGAAACACTCGGAGAGCTCGCTACTAGCCCGAGTGGCTGTAATATTCACGGAATAATACAAGCGTCGAATGTCGGCTGCGTTTGTTTTGACGCTGTTGGGTACCCTTTTTTTTTTTTTTTTTTTTTTTGTAGGGAGTCCGTTAAAAATAGGAGAGAAGCTAGTTTTTGCGAAATTTTTTATGAAAAATTTTGTGTATTTCTTTTTTATTTTTGTATACTGGAGAGATAACGTACAAGTTCTACATGTGCCGTTTCCTAGTCAAATTTTCTGTTTTCTTTTGTCAAAAAATTTTGGTTAGAAACGTTTTTGACAAGTATCGAATGTTCATCGTTTCATTGTTTATTTAAACAAAAAAAAAATTATGCAATAAAAAATGATTGTTTTTTGAAATTAAAAGTAAGCTATGAACATTGAACAACCTCTTTTTTTACTGCTTTATTTTTGTTTGGGTGTTAGTGCTAATATATAGTATCAAGTAAGAATTGAACTTGAATACTTAAGATCGTTATGCTTAAGGTAGTTCCGCGATATATAGCACATACATGGGAAAACACATGCAAAATGCAAACAACTCAAACACTATCTGAATTTTTAATATGTTGTAAATAAACATCTGATCTTTCAAAATATCACTTAAAAAATACAGGTATCCATGCTTTTTTTCGAGATAATTGAGTTCAAAAAACGTTAAATTTTACAGGTTAGGTATTACTATATATTGTGATTTGGTGAATTTCTAACTCAATTATCTCGGAAAAAAGCATGGATACCTGTATTTTTTAAGTGATATTTAGAAAGATCAAGTGTTTTTTACAACATATTTTAATTTCAGAATTAGTTTGAGTTGTGCACTGAGGCGGTACTACTACCCTAAGTAGCTGAGCCATGTAACAAAGAACGTTGTACAACCCAGAGTCAAAGCGAGTCAAAGGTTATTCAAATGCTGGCAAATTTTTATAAAATAGCAAAGCATAAAAAAATTTTTTATTAAAAATGTAAAACTTCTATCAAAAAAAAATTTCATTATAGTGCTTTCCAATACTATCATTTTTTTTTTTTTTTTTTTTTCGACATCATAAGTTGACTGCTTAAGCAGTTATTATCAATGAGCAAATAAGAATCGAACCTGTAACTTTCGAATCGCTAGTCTCTAGTTTTAGCAACTGAGCTACATAAAGTCTTGACATATTCCGATTCAAAAGTCTGACATCAGTTCAAAATCAGCTCGCAGAGTCTTAATATTACAATAAAACTATCAATTTATTATTTCTATCAGCAAATTACTTTTGCAGATTTTTCAACTGAATGATCAACGGTCGCACCAAACTCGACTTACTCCACTAAATATCGATCACCTAAACCCAAAACAACTTAAAACCAACCACATCCAAGCGCACTTAACAGCTTGAAAGCGTCTTTGATCAAAAGCTCGGGTATCTGCAGTCCCGTCACGTATGCAAAATCAGATCCCCCCGCAGCAGCAGTTGTTGTAGGAGTGTGCATTACCGCTAATCTGATGGTCCCTCTGGCCGGGTCTGATGTTCCGCGAACCGATTTGTCGTAAAGCTCTCGGTGTCACTGAGCTCCCGCGGCCGCGGCTACCTAGAGTCTCCGATTACGCACAAAACCCGATCTCACA
Source organism: Encarsia formosa (assembly GCA_038277355.1). Classification (NCBI taxonomy): domain Eukaryota; kingdom Metazoa; phylum Arthropoda; class Insecta; order Hymenoptera; family Aphelinidae; genus Encarsia; species Encarsia formosa. Next base: position 23,459,371 of record CM076184.1, read on the forward strand.
AAGACGCGACGTCTCAATTTTTTAAGAGAGATAAGATTGTGGCCCCCGACTGCACCGGCGAAATCGATTCCGGGAAAGGAGTGGATTAATAACCGACCCCACGGCAGAGCGTGTATTTCGCATTGTCTCGTGATCTATGCGCCCTTTCCGGGTAACGAGCCACCGGGTTGCTTCTTCTTCTGCAATATGGCTTTTGGTGTGATTGTTCGCTGGCAGGCTTCGCTTTTTTAACGTTTTGGTGGCTTGGATTAAGTATGGAAGTGTCACTAATTCACTGTAATAGGTGTAATTAGAAGATATGACAGTTTTGAAGTAACGTTTTGGGCGTACTTCTTACTATTCTTATTTGTTTATGCACATAAAATAAAACAAATAAAAATATTATATGACAAAACAATTTTCGTAAGTTTATTTTCAGTTGAAAATAACTATTTTTTAGGTAAACGTCAATGTCCAGTGGCTGCGTGGCACAAACGAAAAAGAGTTTGACTTCGAATCTGACAGATTCAGGTTCGATCCCAGTCGAAGTTCATCGTGAATAGAGTTACTACTGCTCTAAATTTAGCTCAGGTTTCTCTAATGTAACAGTAATTACAAAAAAAAAATTTTCATCGATTTTGGAATTGTAAGCTTAAGTACTGAAAAAAAACTTTTTTTTGCGTAGTATTTTATTAAATCATCTCAAATATAAAATAAATTTTGATATTTTTTGATTTTCCTTTTCTCCAATCGTAAATTAGCATTTTCAATGAACTCAATTTACATCAGCACACAGCTAAAACAATTTTTTTTATCTTAAAATTATTAACTAATTATCAAATTATTAATTGATGAAAAAAATTATAATCCAAAAAATACTTGAAGAACAATACGTACAAGTAATTTTTCTCTCTGACCCAAAGGAGAAACAACTGGTTACTACTGTACACCCTTTACATCAAAAAACCTTCGAAAAAATCAGTAATTACATCCAATTTTTTGGTTAGCCTCGTAACAAATCATTTAATCCAAGTGCACCGGTATGAAACAAATACTCGAAAAGTGCAGCTGCGTCTGGTGGCGGTTAAAGGAGTAAGAGAAAAGAATAATAACAAGACTCCATGCGGGCTCCATTCACGTAGTTGCGCGGGGCAAGGTGTTTCAATTCTTTCTGGGTTGATGCGTGCTCGTGCGAGGAGGATCGCACGCAGCAGCCACCCGCGCACACTTATCATTGTCAAAACGTTTGGATAATGGCCGGTGGGCGTTACCCACGCGTCTCGAAATGACTTAAAAAATGAGCGACAAAAGGAGGAGGAGGAGGAAGAATGAGGAAGAAGAAGAAAAAAAAAACACATTAAGGCTAATGCGGTTATGGGATATTAGACCTTATTTTCGTTGATTAATCGGGCTGTGATTAACCAGAGTTCAGGAAAGAAGTTCTCTGGTTTGTTTGTGGGAAAAAATCTGGAGTGATTATCATAAACGTAAAGTTCATCAGAGATCACGAAGATCTTGAGATATTATAGACTATAAGAACTGGACTAAAGTAACATAATTTTTTTTTTTTTTTTTTTAATTTTTTATTTATAATCATGATAATTTTTATATACAGATGCATACAAACAATTGTTGATCCATATAGAATAACGTACATGCTTGGATTTTTTTTTTAATCATAAGTTTTTTTGAACATATATTCGAAAGAAGATTTGTTTCACAAAAATGGTATTAAAAGTAGTGTTTAAATCTTTCTCATTCGATTGACAAAATAATTACGTATAATTAACACAATTACAGTAATGTATTTAAATGATAGTTTCTTGCATAATAATTTATTTTAAATAGAAAATGTATCATTTTAGAAACACGAAATTTGGTTAAATCATACAATTAATCTATACTATTTGGAGAAATCGACCACTCTATTAAAATACTGAAAAAGCTAATCTATAATAAACAAAAAAATTAGAGGAAAATAAATTATTTTGGTATCTGATCAATCATTAACCGAAAATTGTTCACCCTCGTTAACACCAACGCAAGCTCACAAATACCCATCCCTACTCCGTCAGGCTCAGGATCCTCCACCCACTTCCCTTTCCCGTCCGTCCGTACGACGGAACGCACGACAATGACACGGCGCACGCACGTGTCAACCTCGTCGGTTTGGTCGCGTGCGTGGGAGTGACTCGAGAGGAGGGACAGCCCGCAGAGGTTGACAAGCGTTCATTGGCTCGAACAATTTTAATAAGCCCGGCACGCGGATAGGCCGAACGAGTACGCAGCCGCACTCCCTATGTCACCAGACTCTGGTGACAATTCGCGACCTCCTCCTGCGGACGGGAGGCGCGACGCATGCGCTTTTTCACTTCGCGGGAGGGCGGTCATTTTTTTTTTTAACTTCTTTTGTTTCGGGAATTTGGGTCGGGTTTAGTGGATTTTTGTGGGCGGGAGATGTTTTAATTCGCATTGTTCGGTTGCTGATTTTTCGGGGTGATAGCGTTAAAATCTTGACGTTTGCGTAGATAAACGCACTGTGGGTAAAACAAACTGCTGCTGCGGGGTATGATTTTTGTGATTTCGAAAATTTAATGGATAAGTGAGCTGTATTTATTTCTATGTGATATGAAATAAAGAACAAAAATTTTTTGTGTTAACTCATCTTATGAATGAACATTGCAGTAAGACAACGATGTAGCTTTGGAATTTATATAATTGTCTAAAACATATTCTTTGTAAAACTAATGGTTTAAAGAAAAATATTGTTCACTTATAGTCAGTGACTTCTTGGCTGGAAGCGTTCGATTTCAAGTTGCGGGATCCAGGTTCAAATCACGTCGAACACATTTTTAACTTGCGTATAATTATAAAAAAATCAATACGCATTGATAAAAAAAAATAAATTAATATCTAAAATATTATTCATTACAGAGACAAAAAAATTTTTTTTTGAGTCATTATTGAAAAAACTTATAGCAACATTTTAATAAATATCGAAAGTACCGACAATATTCATTAAAATAACATGGCACGATTTTGTCCCATAGAACCTGGGTTCAATTCAAGTAGATCTTGATTCTGGCTTGTGTGAAAGGCACTATAACTTGTCAGACGATCCATTGATGAAAAATAAAATACAATGAATTTATACTCATCCAGAAAAAAAAAAATTTCTCTTTGGTTTAATAATTTTAAATTTTTCGCACCAACTCTCTAATCCCAAATTTCAAATAAAATCAACAAACATACCGTCTTCTCCACCCTACCAGGATCAAGAAAAGTAAAATCAAAAAATTCTCCCTCCCGGCGCCCGGCGGCGGTCCATCGCATCGATTATTCCCGGGACATCCCGCGAAAGAGTCCCGGGTAGCGGTCGGTCGGCCGGCCGGTTCCTTTTTCTTCCTCCCGGGGGAGGTCTAGGTGACCCGGGCGCGATCGATACCGCAGCGGCGCGCGCACGCGTCGGCTGTCCTCCTCCTCCTCCCGGGGGTTCATCTCCTTCCAGCTCCTCCGGACGCTCGTGACCGGAATGACTTACGTCGGAAGCTGGAAACTTTTTCAATCTCGCGACACGCTCACTTCGTCATTTACGAGCCGAGCCGAGCTCCCGGTCATCGACTCCCGCGATGCGGTGTATACTGTATATCGTACATACGTATACCTACACTCGAAAGGCGAGCCCCTTCAACCCTTCAATAACCGAGGGAGTGTATCAACTTTTTCTTTATTTACTTGGAGCGCGTGGGAGATTCATTAGGGGGCTGGGAGACTGGAAGAGTCGGGTTCGACTCTGCGGAATGACCGCTCGTGACGACCCAAGAGCTGTTTTATTGTTTTTATTGAAAGATAAAATTAAAAAACAATAGTGTTGGAGATTCATGTACAAAAGTTCTACATCTTCTACTACACAAATTAATTAAATTAACTAAAGTGTTGATCGAAAACTTAATAATTTTTTCATTTATTTATTTATGGTTTTTTTTTATTAAAGTTATAAAAAGATTTTAAACCAATGAATGATTTCAATTTATGTAAATTAAATAAGTTGACCTTGAATTATTTTAATTATTATATTTTAATAAATTACCGTAAAATAATAAGAAGCATCTGAAATAAGCTTGATTTGTACGATAAAGTTTTTCTTTATTTTCTAAAATTGTATAAGGATTCATTGGTATATGAGGTACACCAGCCGAACACCATATAGTTCCGAGGTTTGAATTAGGCGCTCGAAATATGACCGTCATCCAAAAGTTTTTGCAAAAGTGCCAACCTTTGGGACGGCCCGTCCACCGTGGGACGGGTAAAAAATCATTTTTCATAAAGTAGGGTTAGAGAGTCGATGTCAATGATCAACGTCAGAAATAAATCATTGTTGATCATTGACATCAACTACCTAACCATACTTTTTTGTTGAATAACTATTATTACGTAATTACATAATTATTTTTAATATTTTACTTTCATTTTGAGAGAAGGTATGGAAGGAGAATGGATGAAATTTTTAAAATAATTTATATTAGATTTTTTAAATACGGCACACATTCAAAACAAGTAGACCGCAGCGATCAATCATTAATTTTTTCAATAAAAAGCTTGACAAGTCTGAAATAAATCAATGTTGATCATTAACATCGACTCTCTAACCCTACTTTATGAAAAATAATTTTTTACCCGTCCCAAAGGTTGGCACTTTAGCAAAAACTTTGGGTTGACGGTCAAATTTCGAGCGCCTAATTCAAACCTCGGAACGATATGGTGTCCGGCTGGTGTACATTGGAAACTCGTTGACTGTAGTTCATATCCCATTCGCCCAATCGTGACCTACATAGTCTAATGAATTCTTCCATAATAACATTATTGTTATTTTAAAACTTAAAAAAAACACACACACCCAAAAATTTATTTTATACACAAAGAGTTTTAAAAATAAAATATAAATTACTGAAAATTAAAAAAAAAAAAAAATTGTTTCTTATTGAGTAAGTAGAGGAGATAATTCTTTTCCACTTTCAAGGTGCAATCATGGTAACAATTAAATTTTAAGGTGGTGAACTTATGGATCTTACATTTATATTCATTTATTTTAATTTTTTAATTTTTTTCATTCTCTAAAAGTTAAAGCATTCGAACAAAGCTAACTTAAGTTTTTTGAATTATAATTATGAAAGAATGAATTGTAGAGAGTGTGGTAGATCAAAAACTGGTTCTAGTCGTAGTCACCCAGCCACTATTAATGCAATTGTTTTATTACTGTTAATGAACGAGATAATGTAAAAAAAAATAATGAGTCTCCAGTTTTTTCAATTTTTTTTTTTTTTTTCTCAAATCACAAGTAAAATTGGAACTATCACGACTTCAAGCTATTTCCCAACCCATCGTGCGAACAGCTTGCAAAAAAAAAAAAGAAAAGAAAACTGTCAACGCAACATCAGTTTGGTGCAACGACCCTCCCGCAAGAAAAAAAAAGAGTCATGAGAAAGTAAGCTCATATTCGTCACGGCTCGATCCAGATCACCAGATAGTCTCGAGTTCTCCTCCTCCTTCTCCCATAAAAAAAGAAGAGACAGTGCGCGAGTCCCACGAGTCCCCGACTGTCAACGTATCGTCATCGGAAGTGGCTGCTCGGAATATTCATGAGCTTTTCGCGTGGACACACACGACATAATTGCCATCCGCCTTAATTAACGCTAATATGGTAAAATCGCGACGCTACTGCTCTTTTTTACTCCCCCTTTTTGTCCGGTCGCGCTCTGCAATGTTTAAAGGAGAAGGCGGAGGGGGGAACAAAAGGCGGAGGAGGAGGAGGAGGAGGCGCGATGGCAGGTGTAGAAGCGACTCTGATTGCTGCTCCCGCTGATGCACCTGGGAGTACCCGCACCGTGACTCGTTACGATTTTTTTTTCTTTTTTTTTTTTGTAATAAAAATTACCACTTCTGGATTAAACGAGGATTCTTGGTTATCCGATTTCGTTGCGCCTGTTATGGGGTTTTTGTGTAAATTGAACGGGTGAATGTTGTGTTATTTTTAATTACTTTTTGTTTGTTTCGTAAATTAAAAATATTAATATGGAATTAACATTCTCTATGGTTCTGAATTATTTCAAATGATGAGCTTTAATAAATAGTTCTGTGACCCACCTAGCAATAAGAACAGTTTTTGGTCAAATTTGAGAATTCGATACCGCGATATAAATCTGGTTGGCAACGAATACAAATAACAAGATTGAAGTAGAATATTTTAATTTACCGTAAAAAACAGTTTTTTAATGTTTATTTTTTAATTATTACATTAGCGTTTCTTTTTAAAAGAAAAATTGATAACCATTTATCAAGCTTTTGAAGCTCAGTAAGAATGTTTTTTTCCGATTTGAAAGCAACAATCCTGCGATTTATCATAAAAAAATTTTTTTTACATCATTCCACGCCATTGGAACGTTCAGAAAATTACTTTCAACGAAAAAGATTCAAAATTACTGGCACAACTACTCGTTATAATGTTCCAAAGTTATTCTTCAAATATAAATGTTATAAAAGGCATCGATACGATATAATACTGAGAGGAAATATGTATTTTCATCTAAAATAAACAATTTTTTTTTTTTCTAAAAATTAGAATACTTCATGCTTAATTTTAATGATTTGATGCAGTACCTGGTATGGCTTGATATGCTCAGCACCCGACTCTTATTATTATTAATTATAACGTTTATATTTACTACGATCAACAGCTGCTTTGCTTCTCTCAACATTTAATTAAAACCAGAGTTAAAATTTAAAATAAAAAATAAAAAATCTACGTGCAGTGCGATTTTTCCATCTCTTCAGTGGAGAATCGACCAATGTACAAAAACTATTTCAAATTGAATACATTTTTTTACTCTACTTTTTATCGCTTTATAAAGTTTTTTCACTGTATTCAAATAAAATGAGACTTTGGTTGAAGATCATTTTTTTTATAAAATCAAGTTCAGCTCAAGTTATGATTCGTAACGAAATAATTTTTTTAACGCCCGCATCATGTTATAATTACGCATTATTCATTATGGAATCAGCACGTGTGTTTATAAATTAAAAAATTAAGAATCATTGTAAAACATAGTAGAGCAGAATTATTATTTAATAGTAGGCAATTTTACACGTACGAACAATATACATTGTACTTCATACTCAACAGCCCGGTGTAATTTTGAAAAAATGTACATCTCTTTAAAAAACGTAGAGGAGAACATTGCTGAAAATGTCTACGACGAGAACAATGTGCAGGATGATAAAAAAAAAAAAAAAAAAAAAAAAAAAAAGAAGAAGCAAGGTGTGTGTGTTTATGACAATTAAAATACCGTGAATCTTTGCGCGAGATCTCGACTAATTACATTGGTGATTTAGATATGGATCTCGAAGTGTGATTTAAAAAAAGAAAAAAAAAAAAATACGCTAGTCGTGTTTCATTATTAATCGGGTTGGATGTGCGTCCACAACGACGTAAACAAACTCGATTCGCTTGTGGAAATCCGTTTTAATGTAATATTACGTAGCAAATTTTTTTTTCATAAGCCTCTTAAAGCTTACAGTTAATTTTCTAAAAGCTTAACTAAGTGGATTATCACGAATATTAACATAAGATCCATAATTTTTAAGTCTTGATTATTTTGATAAATGGAATTTAATCTAAAAAAGTTTCATTTATTTAAGTAAATGAAAATGTGATCAAAATAGAATATAAAAAACTGAAAAAAAGCTGAGAAAAATTTCAAAGTGATTTTTAGTAATTTTCCCCAATTGTTTGAAATTTTTTCCTTTCGGGGCTTGAAGAATTATCTACGGTTCATAAACGATTTATTTGTGCATCAGCCTTAATCAAGGGATGATTTTATTCAAAATTCTTGAAAATCACACCCAGTACTGTAACTCATCTACTCCAGCTTAAATTTTCCAAAAATTCTGAATTCATGATTTTATGCCGAAATTTGATATCGTTAATTTGATACGATAAACCTCAACACAACCACATAGGTCCATCCTTTCATACAACATACGAAACAAATTTCTTCTTGAAACATACCAAATATCCTAGTTGTGAGATTTAGAAAATCCAAGCGGGAATCGGTCAATTTAAAAAAAATATATATATATATATATATATAGCACATAAAACGCAAACTGTATAACATAGACGAACCCCTCCAGGAGTATTTAACATTCCTCTAATTGAAAAAAATGGAGTAACATTCAGATTCAACAATTGCAAGGCCAGTCAAAGAAAAAAGAAGAAAAGAAAGAAAAAGAAGAGTAGTCGCTCGAGGCTCTGCGTGAGCTCGGGCCATATCCTTCCACAGGTCTAGAAGACGACAGGTCGCGGTCGTACGGGCCCGAGAAATGCAGATACATAAATTCATGAGCGCGGCGTAGTGACTCCGCTGTGGCAATCGTATTCATGAACCGACACGGTAATTAGGGACACTAGCCTACTCCTTCAACCGGAAGCTCATCGTCTCTCTCTCGGGAGCGAATATTCGCGCCGGAAATACTTATGCACCCGAGAGCTGTATTAAGGGAACTCCTGCCGCCCGCCCGCTCGCTCGCTTGCACCTAGATATGTTAAGGTGGGAATGCCCTGGAAGACACTGTCCTTCGTGTCTTTCCGTTATGATCGATGCCAGACCCCTTTTTCATGAAGTTTCAACGGCTCTTTTTAAATTTTCACTTCTTAAAATAGGTAGGAAATTTGTTTATAAAGTTGATTACACTATTACATCATCACTATGTTTTTACCGAGCCAAATATTGGGACTTTACCATTATAGATTTAGGACTGAGTACCTTTAAAATTAAAAAAAAAAAATTGCTAGCTAATGTAATTAATTATTAATTTCTACAGTTTTTTATTCAAATAAATTTGTAAATTTTTTTTTTGTTGCTTGCCCGTAATATTATAGTGTCATTGAAGTTATCGCATGTTTATGATAGATACAGGAAATCAGTGGATTTGAAATATCAACTTTTATATAGTCAGCCTGAAGCGCCAACAGCTGAACCAAGAGGTTTCGGTAAAAGCTTATACTAAAAATTTACTGTTTATAAAATATTTAATTTACTACTTTTAGAGGGAAAGCAAGCTTTAAGTTTTGAGTTTACTCTAAAAAAATTGTATGTATGAAAAAATGTTTATTTTTCCCTTCATTAAAGAGAGCTATCGCCATCTTGCGTAAGTGTATAGTATATTATTCCCGCAGGCGAGATGGTTCGATTTGGCCTCCGAGAGGTTTGCGACCCGAGCCGAAGGCGAGGGTTGCAACGAGGAGGCTAAATCGAACCCTCGAGCCTAAGGGAAATATACTATTTTTCGTCCTTCTAACCGAAAACAAGGGGCGAAGTTCCGATTTTGAGGTTAGAGGGACGAAAAGATTTTTATTCGTGAGCTGATTGGTGAAGTAGCTTTTAAAATATTCAAAAAGTGCATTTTGAGGTTACTTTTATTGTTTTTTTCCCATGTGCGCTCAGAAGAGCTAGTATAGTTTAAAAGTAGCTAATGATAAGTATTGATCTGTTCACATAATAATCAATAAACTCGCTAATAAGCAGCATAATACGAACTAATGAATTATCAGTTATAAATAATTGAAAAAAAAAAAATAGCAATTGCATCATCCTTCTGGTTTTGTTTATAAAATTGTTTATTCATAACGAGACCACCCTCATTAAAAAACATTTTCCTCTCCACTGGAAAAACCAAAGAAAATCCTACCAACAACAGACGGAAATAAAGCTCTCTCGTCCCTCTTGCAGATCCACAGCATCGATCGATCAACTTGAAACCACAACAACCCTCATCCTTCAATAATTTCCCTCTCGGTTCCCTGATTTTTTCCTCAATCGAACTCAATTAAATCCCTCGACCCACATAACCCACCGATAAGAAGAAAACGGCCATTGAACGGTGAAAGGTCCATTAGCGTATATTTTCATCTCCCAGTTTTCTCTCTGACCATGCCTTTTTTTTTAATCAATTCGCGTTTAATTGGACGATGATCGCTCGCACCAGCCGAGGTCGCTGACCAGGGCTTATCACTGGGAGTCTATCGGCGTGACCGCTTAACGAGGAGCTTATTTTATAATTAATAGGGGGCCGGTGGGTAGAAGGGCGTTAACGCTCCTGGCTCGACGCGGGGCCCAAAGGCGCAGTGATAATTCTTGTAATGAAGATATAACCGTGACATGTTTACGCCAGATACAAGTGCGTGAGATCGCGAACGAGGCGCCTCGATATTATCGAAGAGCCGCCTGCAAATTGCACCTCTTGAATTGTTTTATGCGGAGATGGAACGGAGCGATGTCCCTTTGTGATCGACTAATTGGGAGGGCGGCCAATTAATGCTCACTACGTAAATCACTCGGAACCGAATATATATATTGAATATGGACGATTTTTTTTTTTTTTTTTTTTGAGAATAATGGGTTGCATCGTTTTAATTAACGCCGCGCAAGGGCTTTTCGGGACACTTAACGAGGGACATCATCAATCATCGAGCGGTATTAACATATCAACCGATTTAATTGGTACAACGCGGTACGAGCTGATTCGAATGCGGAGAGAGCGACTGATGGACACTTTCGTTTAAAATATTATTGCCTTACACGAGAGAGACCCGAGCGATAATTTGCAGGCCTAAAAAGTTGTCGCGAATTTTTCTTTATTACCGGCTGGGGATAAATCAAAGCTTACACGCAGTTTAAAAAACGATTTGAAATCGCAGCGCTGCAATTTTAAATTAAAACAGCGGGTATTATTTATCGATTTTTCAGTCGACGAAAAGGAAAAATTTGAACTGCTCCGAATGCAAAAAAAACACCAGAAAAATAAAAATCTCTGAATATTACCACAAAATAAATAAATGAAAATAAATTTTGATCATAGATCTTTGTTACTCAATGATCTTTTACTTTAATTTAACATCGTTTTTATGATTGATACTGAGTAAAACTATAAAAAAAAATTAATTTTAATTTTATTTTGAGAACATGTATGATAAAAATAATTTGAGCAAACAAATAAATAAATAAATATATGTTTGAAAGAGGCTCAGTAATATTTTCAAACTCGAGGGGCTATGCACTCCAGAATCACACATAAAAATCAATATAATTAATAAAAAATCAATTTAATTTCAAGTAAAAATTGTCGAAAAATATTATTTTTAATAAAATATCAATTGAAATTGATTCCAAGGCTCTAAACATTTAAAATTTGCCAAAAAGAATCACGAAAGAATCACAAAAGAATCAAAAAGAGTCAAAAAGAATCAAAGAAAATCAAAAGAATCATCACTGATTCTGGAGTGCATACCCCCTCGTTCAAACTCCATTCATTAAAATCTAAAATTTGTCTAAATAAATGAAATTTCAGTGGTGCCATTATAAATTAAAATTCAATTCAATCTCAAAATGATAAATCAAAGTTAATTTGATCTCTTATGACTTCCTACACTCCAAATTTATAATAATTTAAATTTGTCAATTAAATTAAAAAAAAATTCTCTGAGCTTTACTTCAAAATAAGTATCTTTGTGAAAATCGATGAAGTCATTTTAGAACCAGCCTCAAAATAACCAAAGGCACTTCATAAAATATGTAAATATTCATGCCAATTTGTTTGATCGGCCGTCCAATCAAAATATAAATTTGAATCAATCATCCACGCGTCGGTCGGCCCTCGGCAGTCAACTTCATTTTGATTAAAAAATTAATGTTCCCGTTCCGTCCTCCCCGAAAATTGCCTCCCTCCAAAATTACAATCAATTTTTTCAGCCCCGGCGTCATTTTTTCCAAACACTGTCATCATCCTCCTCATCCTCCGGTCGATTTTCTCCTTTTTTTTTTTTTTTTCACAGCGAGCGTAAAATTGGCCTCTATATACGCATTTTCCCATTAGTCGGTTGTTGTTACCCGGGCGCGTTACAAATTACAGGTGGTGAGTGAGCCTTGCTGTACTTCTAAACGAGCGACTCCCATCAGCGTTTCTCACTTTTCGAGATAAGCCATTTTAATTCTTATCCCCCCCCCCTTCCCCCATTCTTCTTTTTCTTTCTTTATTTTTTTATGACTCTCCTTCTTACTCAATTACTCACTATTTTCAGCAGTTAATTACGATTTAACGATAATGGCCATGGTGAGCTGTATTTACGTCATCCTCGTTTTTGTGTGGTTTCGGTTACTTTTATTGATTGTGTGAACGCGAATAAGATGATTTGATTATTAATTTTTTTTTTTTTACTTTTTTTATTGATGGATTTTTAATTTTTACGTACAGCCTTATACATATAAATCTTTATATTGTTTATTAAAATATTATCTGTATGCTTTAAACGATAAAAATCTTTAAACTTATAACGACGAAGTCAATGCGGTACTAGCTGATCCATTCTGTACAAGTGCACAAGTGCGATTTCAATTAATATTATTTTAATTTTAATATTATAAAAATATATTTAAGTGCTATCTACAATTTATACTTATTTTCTTATGCTTAAATTTTGTGCACAAAATTATTTAAATTAACGATTTTGATTTTCAATAAAAATGATTTAAATATAATTTTCGATAGATTTCCCTAAAAACGTGAAAGTTTATGCTATAAAAAAAATCATTTAAAATAGAAAATAATTTAATATTGAAATTAATCAATAAAATATATTGTCCATACAAAAACGAAAACATGTATATATTTAATATCATCGACTTACAAGACAATATCAATATTCCACTCTCTAATTTACACGTCACAACCAAGCATCCACGAGAAAATTCCCAGGGCTGAGTGATCTCAGCTCGAAACGAAAAAAAAAGGGAGGGGGGAGGGAGGGGAAACAAAATTTAAAACTCTTTTCATCATTCACTCGCGCAATAACCTCTCGCGGCCGCGGCCGTACCTCTAAATCAGTGGTAAAAAGGCAAATGCGATTTTAATGTCAAACTCCTTCTCCCTAACGACCTCAAGACACGCGGCGTGAGTTACGCTTATGCATCCCCCCGATTAAAAGCCGTCCATTAAAGCCCACGCGCCCGGAATTAGCTTTTTTAATAACGTCGTCGTCGTGGTGCTGTCGCGCCGCCCCCATTGTTTCTTCCCCCCCCCCCCTCCCCCGACCGTTTCTTCGAGCTTAAAAGGATTCGGCAATAAACAAGGAGGTCTCGAAATTAGACGGGTGGGCACGGGGGGCGTCGAAGGAAAAAAAAAAAAAGTAAGAAAATCTTCCACCCGCTGTGTCCGTACCGCAGCGATCAGATTTTATTAAAAAGCTGTCGGGATCTTTTCAAAATAGCAATGAGAGAATCGAATTTTTTTTTCTCTCTCTCTCTCGAGGTGTATTATAAGTCACGAGTTTATCGATATTGATTTATCATTTAATTCAATGAATATCGCAAGCAGTCGTTAGGAGTAACGGTAAGCCAGGTGGTGCGGGAAAAACGAATTATTTTCCCTGCGCAATAATCGATCATTCGTCCACGTAAAGCATAAAAGACTGTAAATCGAAGATCCGTGACGCGAATATTAGCACTTTTTTACCCTTACTATCCCTGCTTCCCGCGAGTGTATCTAATTACGTCAACGTTTACCGTGATTTACGGGTAAATTGAGTCGACCTTCGACCAAAATGCGAGAAAAAGGATTCGGTCGTTCATCATCGAACCCATGGGAATAATCGAGGAGGAGGGGGGGAATAATCGGCGGGGCTCACTCCGCACTCGGACAGACTAATCGCGGGCGCGATCCTTAAACGCCGCGTTTTTTATCATAGAGTCCGAGATGCGCCTTGAGACGACTGTTTTTTAAGAAATTTGTAGACAGAAAATTTTAAAGTGCAGACTGATATGGTGCAGGAAATTGTAATTTTTAGTTTAGAACGAATGAGGAAAAAATATCTTTATTCTGAACATTAACTATTATTGATTAAATAGTTGATTACGACCTTTTCTGACAAGGGAGAGAAAGTGTGTAACAAACTCTCAAAGTAGATTTCTTTAAAATTCGACGTTTCGGGTTCCATCGGTCAGGATTTATTTAAATATATAAATTGTATTTTTTTATTAATACCTAAGTCTCTCAATGATAAAATTGTAATTTATTGTGACAAAAATTATTTTACACTAGAATGTACAATATTTTACAGTATTTTAGTTTAAGAGTAACCATAGTTTAGTTCGATAACATTTAGAAATCTCAGTTTTATAATGTAAATACGTTATGAAGTTAAACGAAGTTATACGATATCACATTGGCATTTATTGGATATGCAATATCCAATCACTATTTGATAATCAGGATCACACGTTGAACTATCTTTACACTTTCTAGTGCACTCTGACTCTAAAACCATCACACCCTCATGCAAACATTTCGTTTCTTTTTTGATTGGAAAACCTGCCACGGAAAATATAATTAAATTAGAATTACACTTTTTATCATATTTTACTTATTACCCAACACTGTAGATACAATCAATGTGATAAAAATAAAAGTTAAGTTCATGGTTTACTTAGGTTTATAAAAAAAGAGTATTCTAAAATTCAACTTAAAAAAACTAAAGAAACGAATATTGTTTCAGTAAAATATACTTTGAGAGAATTTTACAGCTTTATGCGGTCGCACGATCTTGATTAGCTACGTATTTGTTTAAACTCTTGTAAAGTTATTACAAGTCGTGAGTGTTAAATAAAAAAGCAGAAAGCATTCGTGAAAAATAATAAGTTTCTTTCTATAAAGTAAGAAAACCATGCTGCAAAGTTACACAATAAAATTAAGATACAAAATTTTTACCTTTATGAATTTACTTCATCTCAAAGATACGGAGCTTTCACTACTTTGAACTTTCACAATTTGTCATTAAAAGCCGATTTTTATATCAATACGTGATATTTTACGAAAACATTTTTTCAAAGTAAGTTATGCGTACGTATAATTTAGTGAAAACAATTGTGTTCATATAAATATAAAAATAATTTTTTTTTTACTTTATTAAACATTTTTTTAAAAATAAATTTTCCATAGCAATTAAAAAATTACTAAGGGTTACAGAAACGAACTCTTTGAACATGATTCAAATTAATTATTATTTTTGCAATCGTTACACAAAAAGTAGGTCAATCAGCCTATTCTAAAATCATAAATCTGCCGAATACTATTTCTTCCATCAAACCGAAAAAATCAAAAACGTGAACTAACTTTTATTAATAAAAATCAACTCCAATAATAAAATAATCCATAAACGATTTCAGCCCAAACTTGCATCATCTCAAAAATCTCAATTTAACAATTTTGTTATCCCTCAGACACGCCATTTACCCACGCCTTAATTTTTTAACGATTTAATGAGTCGCCCCGCCAATAGTTTAGTTCCCCTCCCAAAAAGCCCGTAATTTCACATCCCATGAAGCAGGACAAGCCAAAAAAAAAAAAAAAGGAATTATCCGCGTCGGGAAGAGCGTAAACATCGCGTCGTCATAAAATCGCGCGTTTGTTCGTTCCCATCGTCCCGAAATCAACCCCCTCCCTGCGAGCCAAAAGATCAAGCGGAGGATGTGGGAGGGGGGGGGGGGCAGGGAGGACAAAGAGATTCGAAAGGGAAAAAAAGGAGGGAAAAGAAATTACCGGTCCGATCGATATTTTCGGGGGACCGGGGTTATTATCGGGCATTATCAGGCCATATGGGAATTCGATGGAGGGCCAGCTAGTCCCCAGGAAATTGCTAACGACTTAAACGCTCCTCCGTCCGGGCCGGGGCGGACGGTGTGTATCTCCGCAACGCGCTCGCTGCAGATCGGTGATGGATGGACCCGAGCGCGCGGCTCTGTAATTTCCGAGGCGTTATGTGTGCCGCGGCCTCCTAAAACAACTGCCCTCGCTGAGCTGTCCATATGTCGCTACACTGCAGAGGTTATACCCGGAGCTTCCTCCTCCTCCTTCCTCGACGGAGCAAAGCAAAGCTCCCACGTGCGGGATCGGGCTTCCGGTTCGAGCTGATTTTTCTGGGGGTAATTTCGGGATGCTGGTTTGGGCAAAGATTTTTTTTTTTCTTTATCGGGATTACTCTGATTGGCATTTTTTTATGCCTGAGAGTGGGTTGCAGCTTCGCGCCATGTTGATAAAGACGATTAAAAGTCATGATTACGCTGTTTGACTTATTTTTGTTTTTGGTATGTCTCTTGGTTAAAATTAAGCAATCAAAATTACAGTTTAACTACTCCTAGTGCATAATGATATATTATTGAGATTCGGTTAACGGTATTCATAAAATCAATTGTTACGCTAAACTTACACAAGAAACATTAAATTGATAAATAAATTCTAAACCCCTGTAAGATAGATATAAACTTTAATTTTATTTTTAAAAATTATATGGATTTTAAATAATCCTGTTACAAACTGATTGAATATCAAGTTCCTCCAAATTTTTATTAACTACTTGAAAGTAAAAAATCAAGTGTTGAGTGATTATTTGTCTTCATGTACTATGCTTATCCAGTTTGCTTTATTTAACCTTTTTCTTACTCTCAACAATAGCAGCAAATGATAATCAATCATTATTTTTTAAATAATTAATCCTTTAATCCTTTAAGATGATAAAACATCGCCTCCAAATGAGTAAGAATAAGCTGCATTGACTTTAGCGATCATTTGGTTCACGGAAAGAACTTAAGGGGGCAGCTGCATCCAGTCACTGTTTTACTCGGCGGATAATAAAATGATTTCTACGTATTACCGGCGCAAGGTAATCCAAAATAAATTATCGACGAAAGTTCATTTATCAACATTATATCAATTTTTGAATTATTTAAATAATATTTTTCATACAATTAAACAAAAATAAAAATAATAAGGTTGATTCAAAACAAATTTTTAACAAAAATGAATTTATTTTACAGTTTTTGTAAACTAATACTTTAATTATTATTTATTTTCGATTTACTTTAATTTATATAAATGTACATCAATTAATTTTCCCATACTAAAATAATAAAAATAATCTATTATAATATTTTATTTAAATAAATTTTCACAAATTAAGAAATAACTGAGTCAGGAGAGGAATCTACTGTAGACTTTGAAATTCTGGGTTCTAATTCCGTTTGATATACAATTACAATATACTTTGTTTAAGCGGTTACAAATTCCTAAAGGACATTCTAAGGTATAAAAAATCTCTGATCAGTTTTTTAAAATGTTTTCTATACTAAAAAACAAAAAAAAAAAAATTATATGTATTATTATAACTAAATTAAAATCATGGTCGCGTGATGAGCTAAAAAAATTTTTTTTTTTACTTTTTATTTTACAAGAATCAAAAGTTTCTGTTATGATCACAAATTGAAAAATTGTTTTTATTTATTTTATATATTGTACACAGCCTGTCGCAGCAATAACTTCAAGTCAAAAATTTAAAATTTCAGTCATTGAAAGTTCTAATTATTAAATTTTTATACATCTCAAAAAATGTTTAAATTGTAATTTGATTTTTAAAGTTAAAAATAGTTTTATAGTTAAAATTTTACAAAAAAATAAAATAAAAAAGGTGGTAATAGTTTTACTTTATTTTCAGAATTTCTTATTTTAGGTCACTTTATTTTATTCTTCATGGACGCACGGTTGTAGTTGCAGGTGGCTCCATTATTCTAGCTGGAACTTCGAAGCAAGTGACACTACTTGTAATATTCTCTCTTAAAGACCAGTGAACTGTTAAAGGAACCTAAGTAAAAAAAAAAAAAATTAAAAATTAATTGAAGTTTGTTGATTTTGCGTGATTTAAAATCTTAGATCTGAAACTATTTGAAAAAAATGTTTGTTTTCACAACACTTTATATGAGTTATAAGATTATATTAAAAATTACTGACTTAATTTGATTGTTTTCCTAATTTTTATGATAATCAAAACATTATTTTTATATCCAAATCTATAAACAATTTATAAAAACTACCTTTTTCAAGTGTTTTTGACCCTTTCATACAGTTGAGGCTTCCGATGTAAATCTTGTTTTACAAATCTTTGTTCATCGATTTTTTAGTTTCACAAAGAATATTATAAAAATTGACTTTTCGATTTCATTGAAAATTTTGTAAATCCACTAAATTAATAAGAATGTTTAATTGCTTAGCAAATTTTTTTACCAAGCTGTATTTGATTTTCTTCGTCTCAAAATTTTAGATTTTTCCAAAATTTTTTTCTAAAAAGACCTTGTGAGTCGAACACAAGTAGTTTTTTACTGCCTTGTGTATTCAATACGAATATAGTTTAAATTTAGTTCTTTCCAATGATAATCTTTTTTTCTTGTTTCACAAGTTTTTATCGAGGTTTTTATCAAACTTTTTTAGCATTTATAAACACTGTCCAAGAGAAATTTTTACAGAGTTGTGAATGACGATAATAAATGATAAACCAAAATGTCATAAATATCGACCTAATTAAGGAATCATTTTTTTTTTTCTTATAATTGTATTAATTCAGTATAAAAAAAAAAAAAAAAAAACTATTGTACTTACGCCGCGCCCTAAATCTTTTTTTATTCAAAAGCGTGTGATTTTATTTTTTATACTAGCGACTGTACCTATTCATTTATATATTTTTGTGACCAAGAATAAAAACTTGGAATTTTAGAACGAATTCAAGGAGGATTTAAAATACTTGACTCTTTAAATTAGATACTGACCGATGGGTAGATGACCAGCACCGGGAACTCATTCTTGTAGACGTACTCCTCGCCCTTTTTCAGCGGGCATCCATTGAAGGTCTCGCCATCGGCTTTGTATATCTTCTCGCAGGCCGAGGTACCGTCGACGCCAATGAAAGGCAGAGGCACGATCAGAATCGTCGCCCAGACCGAGTTGGTCAGGGTCTGGATGTCGTGGTCCGGGGTGAACCTCTGTCTTATCCTGGAAACCGTCGTCTTGATCAGCTTGCAGGGCGGATCCTCGCAGTTGGATATCTGTACCGACTTCTCGTCCTTACTCCACCTGCCTTAGAACAGAGCACAATTGAATGATTGGGTTTAATTGTAAACAAAGACGGAGCGAAAACATCGAAAGTTGTTATCGTGAATGATACACTCGCTAAGCGTCTTCGACGTCGCACGATAGTTTCTCATAATCGGTCTAATTCAATCCAATTCACTCTGACACCAAGATTATATACGTTACATTCTCGGAAACAATGATTTTTTCGACTCTTGTAAACTCGATTAAATAAAATTAAAATTAGTTGTCTCTCCGTCTGAACGAGGTCGAGTCTCAAAGGACATTTTGATTAACCGTTTTTTTTTTTTTTACACGAGTGTGTCAAAAAAGCTCTCTGAGGTTTTTTTTTCTGTTTTGAATCGGTTTTAGAATTGATCTTCCAGCGTGCAAATGAATTTTTTATGATTCCTATAGTTCGCACTCCGCACGTTTTTCAAGACGGAAAAGTTTTTATTGGCTGGAATTAATTTGACCGGTATATAGAAGAAGCGCGCGGTATAAAACTTTATGGGCCAAAGTTAATTTCTGAGATTGTAAGGAAAAATTCTTCGAACTTCGAAACGAAGCTTTGAAAACCAATGAATAATTAGACGCAGGGATGAAAAATCAAAGTTTCAAAATGAAGTTTTCGAAGTTCTCTCAATTGGCTTATTCTCGAGGAGTGCATTTTGAAAATTACGATACACGAAAATAGCACTAAGATTTTCTCAAAGTTGTACGATTTAAATTTTAAAACTAGCGATGTATAGACTTCACCACAGTTCACACGACAAAAACAATGCAGCCTCACTCGTAATTATCATGCGTAACAGTTGACACACTTAAGCCGAATCAATTAAATAAGACAAGCGTCTCTCGGTACGATTTATTTTTCCTAACGCTAACAAGTTGTGCATGTTGGTAATTACCGGAACCGCATTCGAGAACCCGCGTTGCAGAGGAAAATCCGATCAGGAGGAGGAGAAACAACGTCGTTGTTGTCGTTGGTGACATGTCGATCGGAGAAAGTGACGATGGGCCTTGAGTGTAATGGGTGCTCGATATCGGTCCGAGTCTCTTCGAGTTCGGCCGACGACTGGTTTTAAAGCACGAGGAGCGTATTTACAGAACGCATCGTCGCGTGGGGAGCGACCGCACGTAATGTCGCGGATGAATTTTCTTTGTGATAACGAGACAAGGTCGACGAGTTTTTGGAAGAGATTTAAAAGAAAATTTTGAAGATATCGCTTTGATGTTTGTTTTGGGTTAGATATAACACAACTATTGATCTTTGAGAGATTACGGACTCACGGATTTTGGAGATTGATTCGGAAGGTGGAAAAAACAATTAGTTTAGAATTTTTATTTTTCAGAAAAAATTTGTATTTTTTAACGCCATAGTCAATAGTTAACATTGCATGCATCGAAGTTTAGTATTTTCTATAACAGACAATTCGTATGCCAAATAATTACAGAAGTAAATGATAGAAAACATAATTAAGTATTGTAATATTACATTTTTATGACATTTACTATATTACAAACAATCTTAAAATAATATTGATGATAGAGGAGGAAATAAATTTTTTAACTCCGAAAAATTTATGAATTATAATATTTTTCTTAGAAAAAAGATGAAAAAAATCAAAATTCAAAACGAATTAAAACTTTTAGATTGAAAAATAACAAAAATTATCTAGAAAAAAGTAATTAAAAATGCGATTCACAATGTTGATTCTGGTTTTTTACTAGAAAGACGAATTCATCAGTATATGCTGACTAATTCAAAAATCATTACAAACTAATTGCATAATTTGAATTATCAAACGTTTATTTTGATCTCGAGGAATTTAAAAACGAGTTTATGAAGGACTAAGAAAACTTCACACGTGTCGAAAAAATTTCATTTCGTAAACGATTTGTAACTAACCACATGAAGAGTCAATCCAAGTGCGACTAAAAATCTTGAAATAAATTAATTTTTTATCAGAGTTAATAAGAAGATTTTGATAAATTAAATGAAATCGAAAGTAATTTTTTAATGAAGTTACACTAAATACGATTATTGAACAATAAAAAATGCTATGATGAGTATAGACCTTCCAGTTTCTTCTCTCTCTAGATGTTAACTTCAATTTGCTGATCATTATAAAAGGAAAATTTGCTTTAGTTTCATTAAAGTCAAGTTCTTTTAAAAGCTTTACAGATTGAAATGGTATTCGAAAAACTTTGTACAGTAATATAAAAGAATTCTATGAGTTATTTTTTTAAATCTGTAGACACTACGAATGAAAATACTTGAAGTTTCAAAACTTTTCTAACAAATAACGAAGTAATCAAGTTAAAACTTTAATATAATTACAAGCAGAAAGTTTTTTATCCAATCATTGAAAAGTAAAGTTTTATAACCAATGTTTACCTTTTATTACATCAATTATTTCAATAGGTTAGTCAAAAAGTTTTATTATATTATTTATAAACAATAAAAGTAAAAAATATTAATAAACTGATCAAGTATAAACTTTTTTGGTTCATTAACACAAAGTGTATATTAAATTACAAAAATAAAGCTGAATTTTTAGTAAATAAATAAAAAAATTAGTTAAAATTTATTTTAAATAAACTAATTCAAAGAACTTGTTCAATTGTATTTATCATAAGATATTATTCCATTCAATATTAGTCGAAGGTAACTTACCAACAAAGATAACTTTCAAGCGGTACGAAAGATTTTTGAATTATCGGCAGCGTAAATCTAAGTGGTTTTTCTGGTTTCATCCCATCAGAGTTAGGCTTTACCAAGCGTTTACTTGAAAAATCAAGTATGAATCAATGAGATTAAATTAGTATTCCAGTTAATCTCTAAAAAAATTAAATTCCGATCTGCAGGAATTTTTTGATTTGTCTAATTGAAGTAGAATATTTTTTTCATTTTCATGCTTTTCGGAGGTAGAATAATTTACTCGGTCGAACGCCTTTCCGAGATAATAAAATGATTTAAAATTTAAAAAGCTCCGTAAATAAGCTGTAGCCAAAAAAACTTTAGAAAAAAAGGTTTAATTACTAACGCAGCCACTAAAAAATCTAATTAGACTCTCGTCCCAAAAATATAAAAATTAACCCGGGTCGAGCTTGCGAGTAAAAGTACAACATTCAATTAAGCCAGCCGACCGCACGAAAGTTCGCACATTGATTCCCGGTCGGCCGCGGTCTTTGTCTGAATTTTCAAAATTAATCCCAACTCCGGGACTAACTCAATCAAAAACAAGTGTCCGATAACGACAAAACTTTGTCACCGAATTTTCACCCTCGATCAGCGTTCGCCTCCCGCAGCCGTCGGAGTCCATTGAGGTCCCCGCACTCCATTACCGGTAAAATTTCATCAGGGCCAAAATCATACCGCGGAGTTATTGTTGTAATTGTAGGTTACAACAAGGTACATCGTAATTACATTACACTTTCGAGCTGTGGGAGGGACCGAAAGTCGCGTTATCGTTATCGCCGCGCAGGGACGTTGTCGTCGTGTGGGATTGGGGGTAATTCGGGGGATGCGCTAATTCGAAAAGTAGAAAAGCCAATGCCACCAGGGAGAAGGTTAATGGAGCTGAAAAAAAAGGCGGGGGAGATAAAGGATCCCTTTTTTTTCGGGTTCGATGCGTGTTGCGATTTTTTTTTACTCGAAATATAATGTGATTGGTACGAGAATTTGAATGGGTATTGAGGGAACGGCTTGTATGCGAGCGAGTTCGGTTTTGTTGAAAAAAAAAGAATTTTTTTTCGGTGGGTGCTGCTTCGTACTAAAATACCGAATGCATATTTTTTGATTAAAACTTAATGATCGATACAGTTTTCAGTATAGTGAGACTAATTGAATGATATTCAAAGTGATCAATTAATTTTTATTTATTTATGCTCTATTTTACTTTTCGCGATTAGTAAATTTTACTTTTTAAACTTGACTATAGAATTAAAAATGAAAAACGTTCAAGTATTTCAGAAAAATGGTAATTTTTAAATTATTTTGAATTATGGTTCGTACAAACTACAAATTATATTTTTTAATTAAAATTAAACCCAACTTTTTGAGAAAATCTTGAAATAAATTTTGAAGAATTAACGTAACAAATTTAATAAACGCAATTGGACTATGCAAGGCTAATCGCCGGAAAAAGAAGTTGTTGCAAGTCTTCAATTTTTGGCAAGAGAATAAATTGTGTGAAAATATTGAGTGCATGTTTTTAATGAAAATTTAATGATGAACTAAATTTTTATGAAAGACTCTATTCAAGTGCTACAAAATTTTTAGAAATTTGTAAAAAATTTTAAGAGGGATCAACAAAGTAAAAACTTTTAATTTCTCTAATGACCATCAAAATTTATTTTTACCATTAAGGTTGATTAGAGTCGAATAAAAACTTTTTCATTCATTTTAAAATCACAGTAACTCCCTAATTTTTTCCAGAAGCTTTTCGTGAATTTTTACAAATTCCAAATCCTAAAATCATAGTTTCATTTATTACTCGAAACTTCGTATCCACACAATGCAGAAAATTTAAAGACTCTTAACGCAGCTTAAAAGCTTTCTACTTTAAACTCCCCGGCTTCATTATACATACACGGCCAGGCCGAAAAAAGAATTTGTGCATATCCTTATGACGAGCTCAAGTTGAAATATTTTCGGTTTGCTAATAACCCACGTTCCCGGAAAAAATTTAATATCCTTTTTTTGGTGTAATTTTCGAAAGGTGATATTTTGACGCGTAATAAACATTATTACGTTCTGTAATGGGTAGAGGAAGGTATTATCCAGTTTAGTCGCGTAAAACGCGACAACATTTGCAATTTCGGACTTTGTTTTCACCTGTCACATTGTCTGCGCCATTCTGATCTAAAATAGAAAAGCTTGCATTATTCTGGTCACGTTTTTGACGGCTGGAAACACACAGAAAATTATTTTTGCAGTTGCCGTATTTTCGTTTTCATTTTTTTTTTTTTTTTCTCTTTCTTCTTGAAATATTACTGTTCAATTTTTTTTTTTTTTATTCACTTGATATTTATTAAAATTTTAACAGGCAATAGTATCCTTTAAAAAAATTATTGCTATTCATAATCATATTCAGCAATAACAATAAGAAACATAAAAATATAAAAAACTTCACGGATTGAATGTATTTATACTTATACAAAATTTTTTAATTAATTGAAATTCTCTTAATAAATTATTCAATAACAAATAACAAAAAGTTTTTGTTTCAACTAACGTTTGTATTTTCGTACAACTTTTATTAAATTAAATATATAATTTTCTCAATTTGTTGAGTAAAAAAAAAAAAATTGTAATAACAATATTTAAGCTTGACTGATGATTTTTCACCTTTGTTTTGAATTGCAAATTCAGTTGTACTTAGTCTTAAAAACTGTAAACACCTAGTTTTATTTCAAATTTCGTAAGCTAATACTTACGTTTTGACATGTGTTTTATTACCTACACTAATTTAGTAAGATATTTTAAACATAACTTAAAATCAAACCTTAATTTTTAATTCTTAATTTAATGATGTGATTTTGTTATTTTCGTAGCCTATGAAGAGGTCATCCTAAAAATGATGACAAAACGTTAGGAAATATTATTAATAAAACATTGTTTGTTTGACCAAAAAAAAATCCTTGTTTTATTTAATATTTAAGCTTCCTAAATAATGATTCAAATATCTTGCAAAAACAAGATCATTTAGAATTTAGCAGTACAAGTCAATGTGCTGTACAAGTCGATATAATACTTAAAACTACAATGATAATGTTTAATAATGAAATTCTGAGCCAGAAAGAAAGTATGCTAATGTATAAAGAACCTAAATCTATTTTGATTCCCAGAAAAGATAGCTTTTTTTAGATACCCACGAATGAAATGATTAATCCCGGGTGATTATGTAAACGAATATATTCCGTCTATTATTAGACCGGATTCTTCCCTTCTATTTTCACCTATTTTTCCCCAACTATTTCCCTCTCTCAAACATTAATAAACAAACAATTCAAAAAAATAATAATCCCATACAGTTCACCCGCGCTATCTCCTTCCTCTCTACGAACTAATAAATTCATGAATTTAAAACCAGCTCGGTGTGTTTTCCGAGGATAAATTTTATCTCCCACAATAAAAATTCAATCGCAGCGTTGCCCACGGGCCAGCTGGTTGGTAGTGGTAAAAATTTTCCTTTCCTATTTTTTTCTCCCCCCCCCCCCCCCCCCGAATCAGCATTTTCCGACAACATACCCCCCCCCCCCCCGAGTTTAAATAATTCATGGGACCCGGAACGCAAGAATCAGTCATCCCCATCACGCGTCGAATTATCAAATCCGTGCGACCGGCCAAAGATCATCATCGCAACCGTGACAAGTCCGCTTTGCATAGTAATGGTATTTACCCGCGTATCAACCCCCGGCATCCTGTTTGTTCGCTATTCAAAATTTTAATGAAAGAACCACAGAGCTTTTTTTTGCGAAATTTTCGGGGTGTGGTTGATTAGAGGAAAGTTCGAGATTGATTTGCGGGGAATAAATTGCGCTTGTTTGCGAGACGGCTATTAATTAGGCTCCGATAGCTCCTTTTTTGCGCGTCGGTGGTCCGACGACGCCGAATGTAAACACCGCCGGTTTTTCCTTCTTATCCACGGGCGGCGGGGTATCGATCTTTCATGTAAATAGGTTAAAATAGATCGGGCTTTTTTGATCTATTGTGTTTTGAATAAAAACGTTCGCTGATTCGGTGCTGTTTATTTTGGAAATTTTTATTTTCAAATCAAGGATGTTTGCAAGAAAATTTAATATTTTATTCAAGTCTTCGTTTTCAACGTTTTTTTGATAGGTATAAAATTAAAAAAAAAAAGTTTTAATTGTCATAAGAAAATAAATAATATATTTGGCCTTCGCAGTTGAAATTTTTCAGTGACTTCAAAAAATTGTTTCGAGTTTGCGCTTACTATCGAGCTTACTATAGAGTGACTGTTTAGAAAATTTTGATTAAATCTCTTGTTTTAACGCAGTTTCGAATATCTAAATAATTAATTTTTTTTATTCAAAATTGATTACAATATCGAAAATTTGTAAAATATTTCTCGATTTTTGAAGGTCTCCTACTATTTTTTTTAGTATCGGTTCCAAGTGAATTGTGAATTTATTGACACGACTCTTTCATAAATCTTTAACGATTAATTTTTTTTATTGTAACTATTATACTTTTTCTACGTTATGTTTGTATCGACCAAAATTTAATTAAATAGAGCCAAGTTATGTTCATAAAAATGAAATAACGCAATTAAAAATTTCATCACGAGTTATCTAAAACTTTTTGAACCGAATTTTATAATCCAACAATTAATTACGAAGTTGCTCAAACGTAACAGCATCGCGTTTTAATTTTGACCCGGTTATGACAGCGGTTATCTTTTTTTTTTTCCCTCCTAAAAAATACGCTTTTTATCACAGAGCTTCAGTTTGTAAAATTCAGACCTCATCCAGGAGTCCATTTTACCCGGACGGTTTTATTCTCTTTTAACCGACGAAACGCAGCGTGTACTTTTAAAAAGTAATTAAAAACACTGTTTTTCACCCGCGAAGGCCACCAAGACCGTAAAAATGACGCTGAACCGACATTTGAAAAGAAAAAAAAAAGGTTAAAACAGTCAGAATAAAATCGGTGAAAGAAAATTAAACGTGAAAACATAGCGTCGGGATCGAACGAGATTTTTCAAATCTCATTGAATGGGTGGAAAATTAACGCTTCTTTCTGTTCAAAAAGAAAAAAAAAAAAGAGGGGGGGGGGGAGATGGTAAGAAGGCCTCGCTTCGGCGCAAAGGTGACAAGAAGATGAGAAACGAGGTTTGAGGTTTGATGTCGAGCGAACGTTTTTCTCCCGCGAAAGAGAAATAGAAAAAAAAATGAAGAAAGGAAGGAAGAAGAGTGCAAGCTCAAACTCCGAATCAGAAGGAAGGGTGAATGGAGCGGCGCAAATTCTCCGTGAAATCTTCGACAAACGGAAGTAAAGGTAACTCATTTCCGTTTCATTGCTGCTGCAGTGGCGGGGGAGAAGGAAAAAGGGTTTTCTTCGCTGTGGAAAAAAAAGAGGGGGGGGGGGGCTTTGAAGCCGCTAGACGGGCAAAGCGGATTAATTAACGTAACGTAATTACGTTTTCCGGGGTAGGCATAACCAACCCCCGTACCCTGAAAAAAAGGTAAATTAACCGTAAGACGAAAAACGGATGAAAGAGAGACTGCGAGCTCATAAAATTCTCGGGTGGTAAGAGATTTTTGTGTACGGATCTGTTTAGCGTTGATGAGTAGCCGTTGAAAACTATTCAATAACCTTGGCAATTTAAAATTTGTCAAATTAAAAGGTCAAGAAAGAATAATGATAAACTTTTATTGCCCAATATTAAAATATTTATGTTTAGTTTTATAATAAATTCATGCAATTGAAAAATTAATTGTTTCATCATGGACTTGGTAAGATATTAGTTTCAAATGAAAGATCCCATAGTTTTTAAACTTAAATTACCGTAAGAGATTTTACATTTTTTTTAGCTGTAACAGAACATTAGGTTGTAATGGAATTTTCTAAAACAAAGATTCTAGTATTGAAAATAATTTGCTTCATGACGAGGCTGAGAATGATTTTGGAGGTATCTTTATTTCAAACAATAAAAACTAAATTTTTAGCTCTAATTTTTTTTTTTTTTTTTAATTAAGTAAAATAGTTTGTAGTAATTATAATATTAAAAGTAATTTAGATTTGACTTATTTCATGAAAAATTAACCTTTCCATTTAACGTCACCTGCACGTTTTAAATTTTTCATAGCTTCTCGTCAAAACTTGAACAAGCGAAGTTAAAGCTCGGATTCTCGAATTTCGAATTATCGAAGTTTCACTGTAATATTTTATTTTGGTTGGTACCGGGGGCTGTTTTTCGGGCGATAATCATTATGATAATTATTACTGTTTTTACGCACCGGTGTAATGTAAATACACACAGGAGCTGGAAAATTAGTATTGTTTTATCTATAAAGTTCGATAAATTCTCATTGTGAGGCAGTTAAAATTAATTTATTCGTATGGCTAGGGGGCGTTTATATAAAAGGGTAAACATGCGGGCCACGCGAACATTACATTTATTTATTATTACGTTTTATTTATTTCGGGACAATAAAATTCGGTAATTGAACTCGATGCGTTTTACCGTACGATATTAAAAACACTTTTTTCGTTTTAATTGTAAATTTTTAATTGCGTTTTATAGGGTGATTCTTTCCGTGAAAACTTGATGAAAACAGAGGCGGTTTTGATAAAGAAAAATACATTTTATTTTACAAAATTTTATTAAAATAATATTTTGAAAGTTAATATTTATATTTAAAACATGTAATTATATACAATGTAACAAAGTAGCTGATATGTGAGTAGCCTGACTGGTAAAGATTTAAACTAGAAATCTTTAGATTCTTGGTTCGAATCAATGTCACAATTTGAACAACTAAAGTTATTCTGATGATCTTTTTTAAGTAAAGAAAAAGATCTACTTATTTTATTAAAAAAAGAAAAAAAAAATGTATACATGAATTTATTATTATTATTTTTTTAATTTCCCTAATCTCGTTATTAATTTCATGTTTTTTGAAAATTATGAATATATTCATGAAAATATATTTATATATTTTCGCATGAATAATGAATAGGTAGTTTATGAAGAATTTTGATTGCCTTTTGTTATTTTCCGAGGAAAAAAATTTTTTTTGATACACGGAAAAAATAAAATCCTTGCATCGTAGCTGAATTCAGCGATATGACGATGCGAACAGTTAACGACGCTCTAACGCAGACTTTTCATCGTGGCGAGGCAAAGTCTGCGTTGGAGCGACGCAAAGTTAGCTATAGCGTGCCTTCCTTACCAACAGCTGTAGCAGAGCTCGACTCACGCTTGACGCTTGTTTACTTGTGTACTTACTCTCTGCTATCGCGGGTTTACGGCAGCATAACTATAAAAAAATGTGTTTATTGATAGTTGTAATTAATTTAAGTATTTTTTATATCAGTGCATAATTGTTTAAGTTAACAATCATATTCCGCCGCTGTCGGTAAGGAAGGCACGCTATAGCTAACTTGGCGTCGCTCCAACGCAGACTTTGCCTCGCCACGATGAAAAGTCTGCGTTGGAGCGTCGATAACTGTTCGCATCGTCATATCACTGAATTCAGCTACGCTGCAAGGATTTTATTTTTTCCGTGTAGTTTACAAGTTTTTATTTTCAAAATAAAACTGTACTTAAAAAAGGTGAATAAATTTTACAAAGTAATGGTTTTTATAATAAAATTTTTTTTTGTTTTACCATGCCCAATCATTATTACCAGAAGTATCAAATTTAAAATTTAAAACAAATTGTACAAAATGACTCCAAAAACAGTTTTTAAATATATTTAACACAAAGGTTTATTCAACAACAAAGAGATTAGCATAAACAATTACACAAAGTATAATTATCAAAATACACATAGCTTTCACAACCGTATACTTACTCCACAACAAATTTTATAAATAGAAATGTTTTAAAAGCTCCACACACCCAAAATTTTTCGAAAAAAAAAAAGAAATAAAAGTCAGAGTTTCCTACTTTAACAACCCGGAAATAAAGAGGAAGAGGGGGCTTTAACTTTAGCAGCGCAGATTTGGTCGTCGCTTTAAAAACACACCCAAGCACCCACACTGCGAGAGGAGACTCCTCACGTAATATCTTTGTGACACCGTTGCAGGCTGCACGCGGGGCGAATATTTCACGCTCGTTACGGAAAATAATTAGTGACGCCCGCCTCCGCGGAGGAGTCGTCGACGCCAGCCAGCTACGCTAGGCGCCACGCCGCACGGCTGTGACAGTCCCGAGTTTTCACGCAAAAGCGGTTTACACATTTTTGACCTCGTATCTTTTGTAGTGGGGTTTCACCTGGCGCTGAGCGCAAACTTTTCGAAATGTTTTAGCGACCGCGCGATGATAAACTGAAAACACGTATTTGTCGGTTCTGTTTTTGCACTCGTTCAAAGAGACGATTAGGGCTTTTAATAAATAATAACGATTTTGATGAAAAGAATCATTTGAGGTTGTTTCCCGATGAATGGATGTAGTTGTTAATCGTATTAAATCTCAGTTTAAATCTTAATGTCACACATATTTAAAAATAAGACTGACTAAGTGGACTGAATTTTAAGCTACTTTTCTACATTAAAGAGAAAAATATTAGTTCTTATTCTATTTATGTTTTAAAGTGTTTATTCAAAGAAATCAAATTATTGCTTTATTACTATTTACCTTAAATTTTAATTTCAATTTATCTATAAAAGTTAATTTAAATATAGTAAATTTCAAAATTAAATAACAATTTATCCTGAAAAAATAATAATTTAATGTCAATATTTATAATAAAATCTAAACGTTATTATTTATGGTTGTCATTATTTAAATAAACAGCTCATAATACGCTATTTTCTAATTTTTTATTTGAAAAAACTTAGATTACTAATCTTATGTATGAACATTTTTGCTGCAGTCTTTATTAATGTTGTTTTTCACAAATTAAATTTTTCCATAAGTCTAATTCAGGTATTCAAGCAATATGCATTTTAATTATTTCATTTAGTTTGATACAGAATAAGGTAGGTCAAACTTGTATTTTCTTTCAGTTGCACGACTTACTTATAAAATTTCATGTTAAATTAATCCAAAAACTGATGAATAAACTTAATTACAAAGTTCTTTTCTTTGAAAAAAAAAAAAAAAAAGAGAAACTTATGAGTAGAAATTTATCGCATAGTGCAGTGAACTTTAAATTTTCATTTTCATTTTTCAATATAATTTAAAAAAAGACTAGATAACAAAAGAGCTTAGTTTTTATTAATGTACCACTCAGTTCACACTTACTCTTAAATTACATTTCAATTTTTCCATAAAATTTAATTGAAAAAAGACTTGCTAACTAATCCCTTGAAAACTCTAATTTTCTTATTTTTTAATCAAGTTTAGCCAAGAAGCAAACTCTAAAAAATAAAAAAAAAGAAGGTAAAAAAAGGGGGGTAAAAGATTCAAGAAATTTTTTCCCGTGATGACTCGTCATATCTTTTTTAAACGCCCTTCCGGCGGCAACTTCACAAACTTTATTTCGCGAAAAAATTCGGCGATAAAAAATTCAAAAACGAAAGTTTTAAATGCAAAACGTAACTTCATTAAAAAAAAAAAAAAAAAGATGAAGGTAAGACGAGGAAAACCCAAAGGCAAACGAGAATCCTGGCTACGTAGATCTCTCTTTTTTTTCCAAGAAAGTAGCAAACGCAGGGGATGAAGAAGGAGAGAGCTTGATTAAAAACGTCAGAAAATTCGTGGTCCGGGGGTGCATCTTTTCATAAACATGTCACGTACGTTCTTTTTACCCCAGAGCTCGGGGGGAAGGGAGCATAAATAGATGCAATTAAGGGGCCGCACTGCCCGGCAAGATCTACCTTCCGGTTGAAATTTGCGCTTTTGGGAGCGAGAGAGCGATGACGATGGTCAAACGGGAGGAAGTCATCCTGAAATTTTCTATTAAGCGCGGACGAAACTTAATTAAATGGGGTCCGAGCTTGTTTTATAAATAACCGAAAATCGGTCCGGCTGGATGGAAAGATGATTTCAATTTTCCGGTTTGAATTTTCATCGATTTTCTTTATTTTTTGATTATTTAAGGGGGTACATATACCTAAAATTTTTCAAAAAATCAATTTTCAGGTTTTTGTGTTTTTTGATGTACTTTTACATCAGCTTTCAAATGCCGCAAACCGCGTTTCTTAATTCGTTAAGGGAAAAAAGTTACAGTTAATTTAATAAAGACATTCAATTTATTAAATTAACGTTGAAATGGCTTTTTTTGAAATTCAAGAATTTCAAGTCAGTTCTAGTAGCAGAAATACTTTCTACGATACTATAGGTACAAATGCTTTTTCGATGTATTTTTTCCTTTTTTAATTTTCGCAATGTAGGTATAGTTTTTTTTTTATCCACGAACAGAACTGTAAGTATTTATATCGTTTTCGTCTAATAAAAGCGATGAAAAAACAGAAAATTTTTTTATCTGTGATTAGATTTTTTCCGTGACATAATATCTTAATAATGAAAATTAAGAATGACAGATTAACTTTCATTTCAAGTCTAATGCTAAAACAATTTATTAAGTTAGAATCGATCGCATAAAAAAATTTATAACCTTTATGACATAATATATGACATATATTACCTGTACGAGTCTACTTTAGTATATTACACCAATATCGATCTATCGATATCAAATTAGGTATTTCTACAGCGTTGCAAGTTCATGACGACTTTTTTGTTCTTTGAGTCATATTTCTAGTGAAATTCTACTTTACTTGGTTTTGTTTTTGTTATTATTTCAATCTGAAGTAAATAAGTTAGTTTTATTCAAAAAAAAAATTTAAGAATAAATGACCAATTCTTATCAGGTAAACTAATGAAGTTTTTTAGTTATTAAAAAAAAGGTGTTTGTGTGCAAATGTGAAGTGAAAAAATAATTCTGTGATTTAAAGTTAAAGATAATTTTTAGATAATTGCATATGAAGACTCCGCTGACTCAAAGTCTTAACCTGGTCTTGGTGCCTAATAGTGTGTGATCTGTGTTTTTGATAAATGATAAAAAAGCTAATTGGGTCACTTTAGGAGCAGGAGCAAAAAAATAAAGTATCCGGCTATGTGCAAAAGAGTATTTACATCAAGCAAGAGTCCTGTGACAAGATATTTTCAAGATATAAATGTTTATGTGTTGGTGTGTTACATTTTATTCATCAAAATCTGTTCAGAACTTTAAAAGCCATTTTCTCAAATATGTGATTTTTGAGAAAATGAGGGCATTGCTCGTAAAGCCAAAATTTTTCCAGACAGCGGATGGACCCAGGACTTTGCACACTTGTTGTACATGTGAACCCTCATGAGCGCAACCTCAGGCAACCAAATCTAAGCATTATTAAGCTGATGGCACACCATAAATTGACTAAAATGATAAAACCTATCAAAATTTTAACCACACTAAGCAATTTTAGAGTATGCAAGTAGCTTAATAGTGCTTGGATTTGGTTGCCTGAGGTTCCGCTCATGAGGGTTCACATGTACAATAACTATGCCAAGTCCTGGGTCCATCCGCTTTAAGGAAAATTTTTGACTTTACGAGCAATGAACTTTCATAGCCTAAATAAGCTGAATTTTATAACACTTATAAAAAAAACTTATTTTAATTTTCTAAATGTAAAAAATTATGTAAAAATGTGTATATATTATGGAAAAAAAATATCTTTTTAAATAAATCATTTTTAAAAAACTTACAAAATTTTTTCTGAGTTTTTTTTTTTAGGTATATGTACCCCCTTAAATAGATCCGGAGATGATGAGATGCCGTAGATTGAAAATTTTTGACGTTCCTGGTAGATGCAGAGTATTAAATATTTAACTAACTATTTAAAAATTATGTTTTAAAAAAAATTTCAGTTTATTCATAATCTGGGTTTTTTTTTTTTTTTTAATATAAATAAATGTGAAAAAATTAGAAATTTAATAATGTTAAAAATTTTATCCATAGTACGTTAATTAGAAAATTTTCAAAATTCCAGCTTTCAAGCCGTCCATGAATCCTAAAAGGTTCGAAATTAATCATTAAAATTATTTGCAGTATGAATTTACTTAGTATTTTAGTACTCACCTGTTCAATGTCGACCTCAAAGTTTAAATTTCATAAACAAATCATTACAATTAAAATGCAAAAATACTTAAACTCACCACCTTCTTAATAATTTTCAAAGATCACCCAAGACTGAATTAATTCAAAGAAAGCTTCCTACAAATTCCGCTGACGTGACGCTTTTTTCTCATCCTAAACGCTGAATCTTCACTTAATAAAGCATGCATATTCAATGCCACCCCTTTCCTCCTCTTTCATTTGAATTCCCGCCCTAATTAATAATCCGCGCAGCGTTAATGAAATTAAATTCGATAAAAAAAATCCCAGCCGCAACCCCAAAAATTAATCCCCGGAACGGGATACATCGCAAACCCATTTGCTCATCCCGGGCTAAAACCAAGCAGCACCTTTTTAATAAACGAGGAAAAGCTCAGCCGAGAGGATAAGGTAAATAGGTTGTACCAGCTCTCTCTCTCTCTCTCTCTCTCTCTCGCGTGTGCTGCATACGCCCCGTAAAACGTTTACGAGGTACGCGGGGCCCGACGTCACGTTGCCTCGTCTTCGAGGCGAGCTTTTATGACCGGACATTATTACCGCGTCCTCTGTCCAAAATAGAACATCCTGTTTATATATAAAAAAAAAAAAAGTGTAATTTTGTTGCAACCTGTATTAGAGAGAATCGAAGCGGTTTCGTTTGACCAAAAAAAGCTCTCCAAGCTGCGTGGCTTGTTAAGGGGGTACATATACCTAAAAAAAAAACCTCAAAAAATATTTTGTAAGATTTTTTAAGATTATTTATTTAAAAAGATTTTTTTTTTCCAGATTATACACACATTTTTACACTATTTTACACATTTAGTTAGTCCAAAAACATGATTTTCTAAGTAACATAAAATATAGCTTATTTAAGAAATAAAAGTTCATTGCTCGTAAAGCCAAAATTTTTCCAGACAGTGGATGGACCCAGGACTTTGCACACTTGTTCTATATGTGAATCCTCATGAGCGGAACCTCAGGAAACCAAATCCATGCACTATAAAGCTATTTGCATACTTTGAAGTTGCTTAATGTAGTGAAAATTTGGATAATTTTTATCATTTTAGTCAATTTATGGTGTGCAAGTAGCTTTATAAAGCTTGGATTTGGTTCCCTAAGATTCCGCTCATGAGGGTTCACATGTAGAATAAGTGTGCAAAGTCCTGGGTCCATCCGCTGTCTGGAAAAATTTTGGCTTTACGAGCAATGCCCTCATTTTCTCAAAAATCTCATATTTGAGAAAATGGCTTTTAAAGTTCTGAACAGATTTTGATGAATAAAATGTAACACACTAACACATAAACATTTATATCTTGAAAATATCTTGTCACATGACTCTTGCTTGATGTAAATACTCTTTTGCACATAGCCGGATACTTTATTTTTTTGCTCCTGCTCCTAAAGTGACCCAATTAGCTTTTTTATCATTTATCAAAAACACAGATCACACACTATTAGGCACCAAGACCAGGTTAAGACTTTGAGTCAGCGGAGTCTTCATATGCAATTATCTAAAAATTATCTTTAACTTTAAATCACAGAATTATTTTTTCACTTCACATTTGTACATAATAAACACCTTTTTTTTAACAACTAAAAAACTTCATAAGTTTAACATGTAAGAATTGGTCATTTATTCTTAAATTTTTTTTTTTAATAAAACTAACTTATTTACTTGAGATTAAAATAATAACAAAAACAAAACCAAGAAAAGTAAAATTTTACTAGAAATATGACTCAAAGAACAAAAAAGACGTCATGAACTTTCAACGCTGCAGAAATACCTAATTTGATATCGATAGATCTATATTCGATACTAATTGATATAATATA
This sequence comes from Encarsia formosa, assembly GCA_038277355.1. Taxonomy (NCBI): domain Eukaryota; kingdom Metazoa; phylum Arthropoda; class Insecta; order Hymenoptera; family Aphelinidae; genus Encarsia; species Encarsia formosa. The sequence continues at coordinate 23,494,963 of CM076184.1, forward strand.
CTAAAGTAGACTCATAGAGGTAATATATGTCATATATTATGTCATAAGGTTTATAAATTTTTTCATGCGATCGATTCTAACTTAATAAATTGTTTTTAGCATTAGACTTGAAATGAAAGTTAATCGATAATTCTTAATTTTCATTATTAAGATATTATGTCACGGAAAAAATCTAATCATAGATAAAAAAAATTTCTGTTTTTTCATCGCTTTCATTAGACGAAAACGATAAAATACAGTTCTGTTCGTGGATAAAAAAAAATTATACCTACATTTCAAAATAGAAAATTAAAAAAGGAAAAGATACATCGAAAAAGCATTTGTACCTAGTATCGTAGATAGTATTTCTGCTGCTAGAACTGACTTGAAATTCTTGAATTTCAAAAAAAGCCATTTCAACGTTAATTTAATAAATTGAATGTCTTCATTAAATTAACTGTAACTTTTTTTCCTTAACGAATTAAGAAACGCGGTTTGCGGCATTTGAAAGCTGATGTAAAAGTACATCAAAAGACACAAAAACCTGAAAATTAATTTTTAGAAAAATTTTAGGTATATGTACCCCCTTAAATATTGACGCCGAGCGTAGGCGTTGAAAAATTGTTTACGCAACAGCCGGCCAAACGAGATGAAATTTTTATGGAAAAATCTAATAGGACCGAGGGGGGAGCTGCACGGTAGCTTCTGACCACGAATCACTGATTCAGCAATGTACCGCGAGGATATATAGGGGTGCTCGCTCTCTCTCTCTTCACCCTCGGTACGGTTTAGCCCGAACCCGCAGCCCCTTGTAAGAGGAGCATAAAAGCGGGGGAATCTATAATCGAGGAAAATACATGATTCAGAATAATCGTGTTTTACACGGTCAAGGCTTTTCTAATATCCGATATTGAGATTTCAAACTTTATCGTACTCGATTATGCACGTTCGCTTTGATGACGTAATAAAGATCGGCTAGGATGATAATTTACGTTTGTAATTGTAATATAATTTTGAATAATTTCTTATATTGGAGAAAGTGTAGAGGGCAGGTTAATTAAAATTGCTTTGATTCTAATTTTGTTGAAAATATAGCTTGATCAAAGATTACATAACCTTAGGTAGCCAGTGGGTGGATATAAAAATGAAAAAATCTATTACAAATACTTTACAATCACCATAAAAATTAAAATAAATATTGATAATGAGCGCCTTTTCTTCGATAACAGACTCGTGTTTAACCTTGTGATAATAGTACAAATAGCAACATTTACTTGTTACAGTAAGTTACCAAAAATTCAAGAAGTATAAAAAAAGTGTAACAAAATCCACTAGTGAAATTTATTTTATTTTATATTTTCCTTTCTACCTAATTTGAATATGGTTGACTTAGAAGTTATTACTTAGGATGGGAATCGAATTCGAGTCAATATATTTATAGCCATTCCTGGCGTTGTCATGATTTTATTTCTACTTTTAACTATGTTTATAAGAACATAAGTTGATATTTCATTTTCTTGATGGATAATCTCTATTTACATGTAAAATCTTTCAATCCGTGTTAAAGCAGTTCAAAATGGTTAACATTCTAATATTCCAATAAAATTTATTAATTAAGTTTCAACCAACATATTTCGTTATACAATAAAATAAATAATAAAACCACATGCTTAAAACTTATTTAAAAAACAGTTACTTCCAATAACTTTAACAACTGGAAACTAACCATTGAAAAAATGTCTAATTCGTCGACCAAGTTCTGTTCGAATCGGACACCTGTTTGAAACATCATTAAACAAACTTTTCACCTCTGTAAGCACATGAAGCCCTTTAATCCCGGTAATAAAAGGAAAAAAAGGGTCGCGTTTTTCGGTCGTCTGGCGGTGCTGCACGTTTGACGGCACGGGTCAGTGCATAATGCTCTATGTCCCCTTTGCTCGTGAAACCGACCGAAACTGCCATTAATAACTTTGAACGACCGGCCCCCGCACGTGAGATCCAAGTTCCAATGGAATTAACGCGCCGCCCCGCTACCCCCACCCCCCCACGACTAAGATATATGTGTACGTGTAGGCGCGTATGTTCGACCATCGGCATCGATGCGACGCGACTCTGATCGATTCACGGGGCCCGCACTCGCACGTGTCGCAGTATGTTTGTGCACGTGTACAAACATACTGCGGGAATTCGTGAAAAAAAAAAAAAAAAAAATTTTTTTTAACTTTTTTTCAAGATAAACTCGGCTCTTTCTCTCTCGTATCATCGTTCCACGCACCATCCATTTCTCCATTGATACGAGAGAGAAAAAATCAATAAATATTCACGGGTTTTGCGTAACTGTTTCCAAAAATATCCGTTTTTATTTTGTACCGAAGATTTTTTATGTTGCTTCGATCTCGCTTACTGGATCAAGAGTTGGAAAAAACTTTTAGATTATTACTAAAAAATGAATTTTTTATAAACAGCTGGTAGATTACTACAGTTTACAATTTTTAATATGTTTAAAAAAACTGGAAAACACTGTTAAATTTGACTATCTTTGATAAATATTCAGATAATATTTTGAAATCATATACCGACCGAAACAAGTTTGTTCTTAAAATATTTTAAGAATAAAACATGGTAAAAAAATAATTATTTTTCTTGCTAAACGTGATTAAATGCCTAATTAATTTGACTTTTCAGTTGAATTTTGAAAAAATTAAAATTTTTTACTGATTTAATACAAATAAATAAATGCCTGTTGATTATATAATATGATTAATATTTTAATGTTGATTAAATAAAGCCTTACATTAATGAGCTTTCAGGATTATTAATCATTGCAAAGAATAAATGAACGAGGTCGAAAACAACGTGAACCATAATCTGCGAAATGATAATTTAAGACAGAAAATTTGATACTATGAGGTGAAATGGTTCCTTTGCTAAAACATATCATGAACTCAGGTTCGATTCGGACTCAACAATCTAAATAATATCTAAGAAAAATTTTCTGAAAATTAAGTAGAACTTAGCTCATAATTTGAAGTAAAATTAAAAGGGTTCAAGGTCTGGTAAAAAAAAAAATCATGTACTTTCTTCGTTGATTAATCTTTTTTTATATTGCTTTGAAATTAACGTAAGTCATAATTGAAAACGATTTTATTAAAAAATTAAGTATTTAAAAACTTATTAAATCATTAAAAATTTTATAATTTTTTTCTACTTACAATCACTTTTATTAACTAAAGAAAAAATTAAGTCGATGATGTCATAGAGTAAAAGACTAAACACAGTTGGGTTCATTCCCAGTCCCACTAGCTTTTGCTGTTGTATCTCGTACATGTTTAAAAAGCTGATCGACTCGGAAAAAAAAAAAAAAAATTTATACATCCACAATAAGGTTTGATGTTTTTGTTTATTTGTTTATTTGTTTTTCTTTTTTAATTTGAAAATTACGGAAAACTGATAAATATCAAGCTGAACACATATTTATTCATCCCGCAGCTCGCTCCAGGGTTGCTCAGGAGCAAAGTGTTTATGTCCGATCCGACTGATGCATGGCCCGAGAAGTGTGATGGAAGCCGGACGCGCTTCTGCCAAGTGCCGTTTGAGAATTTTTCCATTTAGAACAACGGCAATTCGTAACCCGCTCGCGAGCTTCTCTCACGGCGCGGGGCGCGCGCTTTTGCTCCAGATGTATGGGCAAAAGTACGTCGGAGAGTTTAAATCGGATCGTCTCGGAATTTGTTGCCGCTCGCTGAATCTGCTCGTAAAGTTTGGAACGATACTTTTTAGTGTCGAGATTTTCAGAGATTACTATTCCTCCTACTCCCCCCACGCCCTTTTTTTCTGCCTCCCCCGGCGCCGCCGGATATCTGCATACGTATTGCTGTCTATGCGATTGATTTTTTGTTGCACGCTGTTAAATTTCGAAAAAAGCGTTTGAGGGTAGCGAGAAAATTGAATTTTGATTAATTAATCAAAGGAGCGCACGGATATGGGAGGCCGGGCCGTCTAATGAGCTAAGAAACCGAGCGTTGAAACGTAAAGCCAGAGTTTAAGTTTATATCGCGGACGTGATACGCAGAAAAGCTTGCTTGAGCTTGTTAAACTTTAATCACTCGAGTAGCGACTGCCGTAGCTGCTCCTCTCGGCAAAGTACTTCGGAATAATAAATAAATCCCTGGCTTCGAATCATGTGCTCGATTACTGCTTCGCGAATTTACACTTACGCTTATAATTTAAACTCTCAAAGTTTATTGTGTATCTTTCGAACTGCAGTTTCATGTAAGGAGTGGAGGAAGAAAAAGAAGAAAAATCGTCAACTAATCTGAAGCGCCGGGTTTACTTCGGGTAATGCTTACGCAGCAGTTTGGAGGAAGGAAGGAAGACCGCCGATAAGCAGCTTGAGTACGCTGTTTTTGTGGGATGAAAATTTACTGAAAAAATGTTTTCTTATGATTTTGATTGTATTTTGAGAATTTCAAGAAGTTCGGTAAAGATTTTTTGTAATTTATAGCCTTTATTCAGTCCATCAAGCTTTAGCTTTTTATTTCAAAAAATTTACAACTTTGCATTGGATTTTCTAGAAACATATCACAAATTTTTGACGAAATTAGAAGTGAGAATCGTTGAAGCTTCATATTTTTAACGACAAAATAAGTTTCAACACTAACTAAAATATTTTAATCACATCAAAACAAGATAGGTCAGTTTAGCATAAAGCACTAAATAGTCAATAGAATTTGGTTAAATTTTTAATGGAACTATCAAAAAATAAATAAACTTATATTTTGTTTTAGATTACAGTTAAAACGTAACAAAAATAGTACGCGTCTATAACATAAATATAGAACGAATTACGATGTTGTTAAGTAGATATCTAGATATTTATTGAATATAAGTGCTCATTTGATCCCATGGGTTTCCGGACCACCTTAAAAAACTGTAGTGATTACAATTTTTTTTTTTAAATTAAATTTTTAATTTACCGTATAGCAGTGCGAAGGGAGTATATACGTATAGTGTGGGAAAATTAACGCTCCAATTCTCACAGTTCTGATCGCTTTGAATTAGGTTATGGCAGAGGTGCGCTACTGCTGCAGGTATCCTCGCCGCGGGATTAAACAAACTTCTATCCACCCCGCGCATCTAGTACAGGTGGACCGGGCGCATAATTGAAGATATGAATGCGCGTCACGTTCTTTCGCGCGCAATCCCCCCGTCCACCTTCGCAATTAAGTCAAGACAATATCCTTTGGGCGAGACTACTACGTGCGACTGCGAAATTTCCAAGTCCTCGATACCGGCTCGCTCGAAAGACTTTATCCAAAACTCGCTCTCTCGCAATCAGTGTTTAATCTGCTGAGAAAGACCCAGAGAGGAGGAACCGGAACGGTAATCCGTCTGTACAGACCGCTTTTTTAGCTTCCATTTTTCTCCGCGAGGGGGAGAGAGAGAGAAGAGTAGCCGGGGATAATCAGTCTTATAATCAGCTAAGATCCGAGGCGCGCGCGTATCTCTCTCTCTAATCTGATTTACGATGTTACCCCGTCTTAGGGAATTAGAAGTTTTTTTTCTTACCCCCCCCCTTTTTTTTTCTTTTTTTTGTTCGGTGAAGCAGCAGTGCATTTCGGAGATTAAACGCAACCCCTTGAAAATCGACCTCATCGTTTCCTCTTCTGTTTTTTACCCGCAGTTTATCCGCTGCAAGCACCGGGCTTACGGTGTGATCGAGCTTTTTCTGACTCCTCGTGTAAACTCGCGGTTTTTAGGTGGGAAAAGTTACACCTCAAGGCCACCTTTTTTAGTTTAGCTCAATTAAAATGTTTTTCGGGTTTTTTTTTTTTTTACTTATTGAATGTTTTTGTATTTTGTACTATACACTCAGAGAAAGATATGATTGGGATTACAATATATTGTACCCATTACGATGACATAGTCGATATAGAGACAATCAAACACATAGTTGTGATTACAATATCAAATTAAATATGACAGCCACATAATACCCGTCATCAAAAGATATAGTTGCTTCCAAAATACGCATTGTAGAAGTAACAATATATTTTGTTCAGCGTCAAAGTAAGATCCTGAATTTAACAACCTAACCTCATGATCTGTGTAGACTTTTTCACAGTTTGAAATCAACTCAGGATTGAATATAAATCGATGGTTAATTGATTTCAATCAAGCTTATGATCATTATAAAAATTATTTAGTAAGAAAGAAAATTTAAGTAAGATTTATAAGATATTTTATAATAATTATAAATATCATTAAGATATTTTGAAATGGTAATTATTGATTAATTTATAAGATATTTTATAATGATATTTAATTAGTAAAAATAAAAAAGGTTTAATAGAACTAAAATAAAGTATTTATTATTTTTAAACTGTATAAGGAGAAATATTTTAAATAGAATTGTGTGGTTTGTACATACAAATTTGTAGAAATTATTAAATCAATTTTTTTGTTTTTTATTTTGAGTAATTATAATATACATTATTTCAAAAAATTATTTAAAACTTTTTTTACAAAATACATTCTTTACAAATCTCTTTTACTTATAACTAATTTTTTTTCACTTGTTTTATGAATTTTTATGGGTTTTTTATAATCATTAACATCAAACTTGTGATATTTTTCACTAAAGCTGTCATGAGGGTAAACAACTTCATAAACTTTCATGTGGTCGTTGAATCCTATCGTTAAAGCTTTTTTAATAACAAAAACTATGTTTTTGTAATCGGTATAAATAAATAAAATCACTCCAAATACTGGCATGTTCTTTGAATCAACATGTAAAAGTATAGCATCATTTATTTTATATTTTATTCCATTTATTTTAAAAAATGATGTTTGAACTGTTTCTTCTTTTTGTAATGGAAGATTACAAACATTTTGAACAAGACCATTAACTTTTCTAAATTCTATAGGATCCTGCAGTCCTTTTTTGCTAATTATTCTGAAACTTAACTGTAGTTGTATTTTTATGGATAGAGTGATAAGAATGTTCAATCTTGAGGTCACCAAGTGAGCGTACTTCTTTGATAATTTATGGAAAATCATGCTGCTCTGTGGCTGACAAAGGTTTATTTTTGGGATGTATGTAGACCTTTTCCAATGGCGTGAGTTTGCAAAAGTTTTGCAAGATCAAAATCTGCTACTAATTTTATTTTTGGAGTCTTTTGTATATCATCTACCAAAATTGGTTGATTTGATGACAAATTTGGCACCTCTTGTGTTATTAATACTTGAACAGTTTGACCAGATGTTGTCGATGGATCTTTACTTATTTCAATCATTTCAGAGGGTTCAGGTAGGAGTAATGGGTCCGATGGCAAAACTGAAGCATTAAGCTAAAAAAAAGATATCTTTTTAAGAAACAATAAATAATTGTTAACTCAGATATTGATAGAATTGTTAAAAAGTTATTAATACAAAATCTGCAAGCAAAAACTTATAAATAGTCAAATTGTACAGAAAAATCATGCAGTATTCCTCATCAAACATACATTCTCATTACACATCATAATAAATTTAGCTCTTGGACCAATGTGGGTGGGAGGGATAACAGCGTGCAAGGTACTCAGATCGAGGATGTGGAAATCTAAAAAAGGAGAAGGAAGTGCAAAACTGATAAAAAAAAGGCGTTAAGCATAAGCACATGTCTGTACAACTAATTTTCTATGAAAAAGTGATTAAAAAAATGAACACTTTTTTTAAGGTTAGAATAAAGTTTCACGTTACCTTTTAAAACTTTCTTGTAGTCCTGAAGGTTGTATTTATCCAATAGCTCATCCATTTTAAAAACAAATGCTGAAACTAACTTATAAAAGACACTGAAAATTTCAACTGCACTGTCAGCTATAAAGATTCCGGCAACTCAATATTCACGTGCGCATAATGATCAGCTGATCTTTCAAATGCGCTACGAATTACTGCGCAGCCAAATGATTTTTGACTCACACATTCGTATTGTAACTATTACAATACGCAAATGCAATCAACTAAATATTTTGTACCGTGTATTCAGCTATTTGATTGATGTTAATATGTATGACATCATTGAGGGAACAATGAATATTTAGTTGGGTCAATCATATCTTTCTCTCAGTGTACCGTTTCTGATGCAGACCTGAAAAGAAATTTTTTAAATACGGTATATAGTAGACAGCAGAGTGTTGAATAGGATAATCAAGAAAGTGTCAACTTCAAGTCCGAAATAAGTACTAATGTTAATATTTGAATTTATTACTAACATCGTGTATACATGGCATGCGAACAAATGTTTTGAGCCTATTATTAAAAACCAGGTAAATCATCATTATTTTTTTCTAATACACATTCATCTATCATTTATACATGTTTTATACAATAATTTAAGATAGGCCATAAAAATTTTTCAAAAAAACGTAAATTCTGTTGTGACTCGTAATGCGATTACGACTGCTACTACTCATTTGCAATACAATAGATTTTTTTGAAGTCGCGGAGCTTCTCTCTTCCGCTCAGAATCAAGTTTATTTTTGAAAGCACCGTAAGTCACTGTATTTCATTGAAGCTCTATCCTTCGAGTGAAGTTAAAGCTTATTCTTCTTTTCGTCCCTGCACTCGGTTCGTAGACGCTTATCATGGTAATGGAATTCACGTAACTTTCCGAATTGGACAGATATTTGTCTTTTTACATAAATAATGTGAATGAAATTTACAAATGTAAAAACTTTTAACTTCCAATTTTGAAACATTTTTTTGTCGTCACGGAAAAGATGAATGTTTAAATTTTTTTTTTTTTTTTTGCAATAGTTCATGAGCCAATTTTTTATTTTACAAGATTTTTTGAATATTTTTCATCCCATCACCTTTTTTGAATGATAATTTTTTTATATGTGTAAAAAATTTTGAACTCAAGTTTGACAGTCTTCTTGCTTATATAGATGAAGAAGGGTAAAACTACTCAAAGTTTTCAAAAATAAGATTAAAAAAATAATTCTTATTGGAGCCATTTTTGAGTGCTTATTATTACAGTGAAACTTTAGTAAAAAGTTAATATCTTACGATTAAATACAAAATAGAGCTTTCTAAACGTTGGTTGAATCATGAAAAATAAAGAAAAATGCTTTTTACAAATTAAAAAAAAGCATAAATACTGCAAAATCGATTAAAAAATTTTAAATTCATAAACAGTTCAAAAATGTTGGCAATACCAAATTGTATTTGGAACCTATTGCAGGTGCGTTCATAATAAAAAAAAAAAAAACTAATAACTTGCAAGTCTTGCAATTTTTCAAATTTTGAGAAAAATCACTATCGAAGTAAATCAACTACCCCTTCAATTTACCATTTTTTCTCTACCAAATTTACATGATCCCGTTGACCCATCGAGATGCAAAGTTCCGCCTCCTCCCAGAAAATTTTTCGCAAACAACAACACGTCGACCGCAGCGGTGTGTCTGGCGGCCCTCCATAAACTTCGGTGGGGTCCAAGAGGGTACGTATACACGGCGTCGTGTTATATAGCCAACCTCTTCCTCCTCGCTTTAGCCAGCATGAGTAAGGAAAATCGACTTTGCTCACCGGCAGCTTGTGTTATTCAGCAGTTTTCCTTAAACCCAAGATGAATGCCGGCCGTTTCTGTTTACTGCGGTTCTTCTCCTTGGCTTAGCTTGCTGTAGTAGGACCAAAAAGAAACCGGTGGTATGCAATCTCGGCCGAAAAGTCGGAAGTCTTACCGTACGATACAATTAAATGTAATTTTTCAAAGCAGTTAGATTGGTTTTTCATCGCGATACAGGCGTATCCTTATCGGTTTGGTTCATTCAGTCAACAACTGCGGGAAAAGTGGAGTAGAAATATGCTTCCCTCAGCGGATCTCGAGCTGGACCTGATAAACTTTAATTTAGCTCCAATAAATCTCGATCGTTTACGTTGATCCTAGCGGAGATAGAAAACTTTGACGGAGAATGGATTCTGCGAGCTCTCCCGGGCTACTTACTATCGCGAAAGTGACGACTGCGTCGTTGAAATTCGAGTGTTTCAGATAAAAACTCTCTCTCTTCTTCTCTCCGAAGTTCCTTTTTCGAAATATTGGAAACCATTTTAATCCTAGCAGGCGCGCGTTTCGATTTTTACATTTTCGAGAAAATGCAACTTCGGAGTTTTCATCTTCTCATTTTAAAATATTCACCGAGGGGTTTTTTTTTTTTTTTTTAGAAAGTTGGTAGCGTAAAGTTTTGAATTTTTGATTTTTCATAATCATTTTCTTTATTTTTGAAAAAAAATCTTTTAAATTTTTAAGTAATTTCGAGAAGCTTTTTATGAATTTTTAAACCAGGGAGGCGGAAGTGGTAGTTTGTAGTGAAATTTGAAGTTTCGAGTTATTTAATTTCACCCAAGTTATTACCACTACTGAAACATTTCAACTTCATTAAAATAAAACGCTGCACTGCAAATACAATTTGTCGAGGGTAAAATTTTTTCATATTTCCACGGTGGAAAATGTAAAATTACATTTTAAGCGCTGAGCACCAGTTTTATGAAAAATATTACTTTTTAGAAATTTTAAAGTACGTTTGTTAATACAACAGGTATATTCATATAAAATTTTACAACTCATAACGGTGTAAAGCCAAAATAAATTTTTTATTTTTCAAAAAACCATACATCTAATTTCACAGAAGTATAAAAATAACAATTAAAAAGAAAATAAAGTTTTGATAAAAAAAAAGACTAACACATTCAACGAAGAATTTAGATAAGGTAAAATACAGGTTTAAAACGACTGAATAAAAATTGCTTTGATCAAGAAGGTTAAAAAATGTACACATTCGAGAAAAGCAGAAGCTATTATAATTAAATATAATTTAAATTTTTAAATAGATATTGTAAATCTATGACGAACTATTTAAATAATTCGACGATGGCATTTTTAAATATCTATTTAAACTCGGTGAAGCATCAAGCTCAATATAATTATTACTGAGATCGTCATCGAATTACGCGGTACGCTATTAAGTATAAAATTATAATAATTAAAAAACTCAAGGACACAGAACAATTATTCACAAACACAGCTACGATGCCAGTTTAAACTATGATAAAATTAAAATAAAACACAAATACAGTATAGTTAGTCACTGTAAAATTCCACAAAACTAGTCCAGTGACTGTTGATTGATCCAGTTGCGGTGGTACGCGACGTCGTTTACTATCGAAGGATTGTGGGGCGAGCCGTCACAATTGATTATGAAATCGATGACGCCCGCGAGTCGTCCGTTGACGGTCACTGGGCCCCCGAAGTCCCCGCTGCAGACGTTCTTCCCACCGACGTCACCGTAACCCACGCACAGGTAGCCCTGGGGCACTCCACCGGAGCTCTGCCAGGCTCGCCTGCACTGACTCAAGCCGACGATCGGGACCTCGAGGCTCTGCAACTTCTCGGGGTAAGCCTTGCTCCTGGCCAGACCGAACCCCGACACGGTGACCAGGGTACCCGGGCTAAGTTTTTCCCCGGTCTCGAAGAGTCTGATCGGCTGACGGGTCTGGTCGAAGACGAACGGCTCGACGACGCGAATCATGGCCACGTCGTTCGCAGACAGCAGACCGCCTTTGTAGCTGAACTTGTACCTGCTGTGCTGGACGATTTTCTCGATCTCGTGGATGCTGCCGCCCGCGTTTCGGAGATCCGAACCGGCTCGGACCCTGTAGGATTTCGGGTCGTTCGGGTCGGCGCATATGTCGTAGGCTGTCAGAACCCAGTTTTTTGAGATTATCGAGCCGCCGCAGAGCGAGTTGTTCCTCCACTCGATCGAAACTTGGTATGGAAAATCTTTGATCGAGGCTTCTTTACCGTCGTATATTGCTGAAAGATGATGGAATTTTTTACTTGGAAAAATACACTTTAGAAAACTAGATTATTAAAAAAAAGTGAAAAAATTCAAGTTCTCAAAAATATCTTGTTTAAAAATAAGGTACCTGTACAGTCAGCGGACATCTTAACTTTCCCGCATTTGAATTTGCCGCGGAAAGAAGATGGCCGCGAGAGTCGATATTTTTGTGGTTTGCCAACCCAGGCTAGAGGAAAAAAAATTTATTATATTCGAGGTGTAAGGCGCAAGTGAGGTTAGAGTTTCCCAGTGTTTACAAATAAACAGAGATTTATGATGAATGAAATCATATTAATCTTTGATTAGTTTCTAGCTATGATGCGGAAAGTATCAGGGTGATTTGTTGTTGTTAATAACCATCACTAAAAAGTTTTAAAGAAAATTTTGAGTTATTGAGAACTAATTAAAATTAGTATCAATTTACCGTTTTGATAACACTCCAACTTCACAATTCTATACACAACAACAAATCACCCTGATACTTTCCGCATCATAGCTAGAAACTAATCAAAGATTAATATGATTTCATTCATCATAAATCTCTGTTTATTTGTAAACACTGGGAAACTCTAACCTCACTTGCGCCTTACACTTCGAATATAATAAATTTTTTTTCCCCTAGCCTGGGTTGGCAAACCACAAAAATATCGACTCTCGCGGCGATCTTCTTTCCGCGGCAAATTCAAATGCGGGAAAGTTAAGATGTCCGCTGACTGTACCTAATATGGCCCCCCTAAGCGAGAATCGACGTTGTGGCCAATCAAATCACTATTTTTTGACGGGTAAGGTCTCATTTTAAAGCTTAATTCAAGAGCTTTAAAATGAGACCTTACACTTTTGGTTTTGATCAACGAGCTTCAAATGCCAGAGGATTTACCAAAACACGGTTTTTTAAGACACATAAAATTTGTGTCCTAATATGGCCCCCCTCTCCCCCCTGAAGTATTTTATTCATTGCGATTTTTTAAATCAATCAGAATATGAGATTAAAAAAAACTTCAAAATTTTTAACATTTTAAAAATAATTTATTTAAAAATTGAGCCTTTTTTACAATTTTTTTGAAAGCTTTGCAACCAGTAGAAAAATTACAACTTTAAATTTTTATCAAAGTTTGATTTTTGAGCTAGAATGCTTTTTTAGTTATAAAATGAAAAAAAGCTTTGAAACAATTAAATTTATTTTTCTTAAATAATATTAGGATAGGATTTTCTAAAAAGTAAACATGAAACTAAGGACTCTTAATATCGGTATTTCTACTAATTCGCGGGGGGCCATATTAGGAACACTGGAGAATAATAAGTTATTTAAGAATAAAACCCGTTAGAAAACGAGTTGAACAAAAACTAAGGTCGCGTTTTAAAGCTGAAACAATAACGAATCTAAGCTACTTATTCAAATTTTGGTCAGATGCGTCTAAATCTTTTGGCGGACCATTTTATAACAACGTAAAATAATAACGGAGGTATACAAAACGAGTTTTAGCTATTAGGCGTGCGCAAAAATAATTTTAAAATGTTCTAAACAACTGAAAACTTCATAATTCAGTGTTTTTGACTTCTTCCTACCTTGTAGAGATGCCGCATATCGAGCATATTCAAAATAACAGGGGGGGGGGGGGCCATATTAGGCAAGGGGCCATATTAGGCACACTTACCTTATATAAATATTAATAAAGTATTCTAAGATGTATTTTTTCACAAATTTTTACACTAAATAAATTAACAAAAAAAAAAAACGTTAAATCCAAGCTTGGGATGGACTTTGACTTTGAAAAAACAAATTTTAAACCAGAGAATAATTTTAATTTAACAACCAGCGTGACGAAAAAATGTATTAAAAAAAACTGGAAGTCATTTTTAATCAGAGAATGAAAATTTTACATTTAAAACTTTTGAAAAAAAATGCAAAGATAATGACACGTAAAAATTACTTGTATTTACCATTAGTTGATGCAATTAACAATGTAGCAAACGAAAGAAGAAACCACATTTTTTCCTAGAATTTGTATGTAATAAAATTATGTGTAGTAGTACCACTCACGGTTAGAGAACGACTACCGCCGAATCAGCTACTATACCTTACATCGTCCGTGTTGAAGAATGACCGGAAGCGCTAATAGCAGGAAGCCAAATCTCCAAAATTTAATTTATCCGTTATTTAAAATTATTCACACAAATATTATTCATAATCTAAAAATAATTTTTTTTATATAAATGTTACAAAAAAATGTATTCATGAAGCTGTATTTAAACAGCTAAAAATTTTTACTGCGAAAATCACTGTAATTTTAAAAAAATTAGTAGAATATTCAGAAGAAAATATTGATTCATCTGCTTTATATCGACGGCCGTGCGAAAAAAAACCTTAACCGAAAATCTGCTGATTTAAAATTATCAATAGAGGACTGAGAAAAATTAAAAAATTAGAAAAAATCAAGAATCTTAATAAGTTGGAACCCAATTGATAGAATTTTTTTATTCAAAATGATTTTTAAATAATTCATTTCAGCCTTTTATGAGTAATTTTAAATCTAATAATTTTCGACTAAGGTTTTTCTTCGCACGGGCCGTCAATATGTATGACGTTATTGCAGAAAATGTATTATTTACTTTAAAAAAAACTCTCTACCAACAGAATAGAAGTTTTACTTCAAAAAAAAAAAAAAAAAAAAAAAAAAAAAAGTAATGATAAGGTTGCACACTAAACCAACTGCCTGAGCTATTGAACCTCTAATACCGAAGTAATAATTTTAATATATTATCCTGACAGGAAGGTAAAAAAACCAAAACAGAAGCATAAGGCATTGAAAAATTCAGATAAAACCGATTAAATGTACTGAAAAACGGATGGAAAAAATAAACAGACCGCACTAGTCAAATTTTTATTAGAAAATTTTATCAAGATAAGTAAACCTTCAAATAAATAAAACCAATATCGAATCAATGAAAACAGTAAAGTGCATTCATAAAAAAGGTAATAATAATGAAAAAAAAACAGTAGAGAGCTCTCAAGGTAAACAATAAAGCAGGAAAGTTGTTCCTCTTCGGTAGTCATAGAGCCAGGGCGAAGCCTCTCAAGTGGCAGTCTCAAAGGCGGGCGCAGCCAGAGATCGTATTTACGTAATTGGCGTCCGACGCTTTCGTTGCTAAGAAACGAATCTCCTTTGGCTCGCTCGCTCTCTATACACATCCCGAGCTTCAGAAGCTCTTCAAAATCTTCGGAATAAACTACGGGTAAATAAGCTCGTGGCTTAGTCAACCCTCGCTACGATGACGACCAAAGCTTGATGTATGCGAACCGGCGCCTGACGAAACGCCCTCTTAATTTTTACCTATTTTTTTTACGGATACCGCTGCACATGCTCGAGTGCGCTTTGACGAATAGAATCGCGTCATCTGGTTTGAATATTCACTGATTAATTGGGACGAGTTCGTTCCCGCGGTCTTCTTTTGATATATGTATACTTTTTTTAACGGGAGTGGGAGTTTTGTCACTACATTTTTTCAAACTAACTGATGGTCGACTAATATTATTTACGAGCTTTTAAATTCATCTTCTATAAATATATGAAGAAAACATAAAAATTCCATTCTGTCAATTAGATAAAGCTTTCGATAAATTTTGTGTAATTTTAGCAGGAAAAAACTTTAAAAAATTTTGTGATTCCGAAATTTGTGTATTGCTTGATTTTATAACTATTTTTTATGTAAAAATAAAAAAAAATTAATATCTTGAAAATAGCTTGGGTTAAGTTTATTAAAATCCAAAAAGAAAATAAGGTTTTGAAAAATTCATTGTTTATTATCATAAGTAATGATTGCAAAATATAGTTGAAATGTCGCTCAATTGACATTGTTTCAAGTTAGTACATTGTTTGTTTTTACAACTATCTTTTATGTAAAAATAAAAAAATAAAAATTAATATCTTAAAATATAGCTTGGGTTAAATTTATAAAAATCCAAAAAGAAAATAAGTTTTTGAAAAATCCATTGTTTATTATCATCAGTTATGATTGCAAAATATAGCTGAAATGTCGCTCAATCGACACTTTTTGAGGCTTTAGAGCTGTATATTGCCCAGGTGTTTGAATAAATTATAATTAAGCACAATATAGTTAGAATATCGCTCAATTGACACCTTTTGAAGCTTTAGAGCAATACATAGTCCAAGTGTTTAAATGAATGATAATAAAGCACACAAAAATAATGAATAAAGTCTAAGATTTTTTAAACAAAATAAATAAACTATTATAGTCCACTCGCTCTCTCCCTCGTCATAAAAAACAAATAAAACTAAACACTCCAAAACAGTCATTTAATCTCGGCCGCGCTAATCACCATAAATTAATCTCCTTTACGCATAGGCCGTTTTTCCCCCACCTTAAAATTGATTAACCCTCGACCCAGTTCGTATCATCTGGTCGCATTAATCTCGAAAAACAAAAACCGCTTTTATTTTTCCAAAGCCTCGCTCTCTAAACACACAAAGCTACCTCCTCCTCCTCCTCTCTTTTTTCGGCCCCCGCGGCGCCTTTTGTGCCGCACGAAATGATGGAGTTATAAACTGTTTGCGACTATCTATAGAATCGTCCCGGCGCCCCGTGGTCATACCGCGAGAGTGGGAATTGAAGAAGAGATAAAAAGAGAGAGAGAGAAAAAAAACGGCGGGAATAATTAATGCAGTGAGCGACGTTTGCTTTTTTCTTCTTTTTTTTGTGGGTTTCTAACCAAACGCGGGACTAATGCGACGAAAGGGGGAAGGCCGGATGGAGTCGAGCTTCTTGTGTGTCGTGCCGACGGCGTAATTTCTTTCACGTTTCTTTTTTGGGGAGTGCTTTTTTTTCAACAAATTTAGAGGTTCTTTCGGCTCCGGATAATTTATGAAGGACTAATCTTTTGGATAAAGTAAGCTTTATTGAAACCGGAGAAAAATTAAAATTGATTAAAAAAAAAAAAAAAATGTTATGATTATTATTTTTTATTAAAAGTAAATTAGACAGAACAACTCCAAATCGTTGATTACAACTTATTTTCATTTATTTCTTTGTTAGGTTTGTCTTGAATTTATGATTATTCATCAAGCTGGGATTCGAACCCATTTACTTCAGTTTGCGAGACGTGAACTATACACTCTAATTATGATAATTAGTAGCTTTTCTATTTTAAGACTTGCTCATCGACACGCGCAATCGTCATTAAAATTAGTCAAGCCTCGCGGGTTGCAACACAAGTCTCCAAAAAACTGATAGCCATAAATCTCGAAATTAAAGACCCCACTCGGAGCGTCGTTAGCTTTGTGACCCTATAAAAATTTTTCCAACGATCTTTTTTTTTCAGCTCCAACACTTCACTCCCACGAATATACACATCGGTGAAACGCGAGAAGTAATAATTAAGAGAGGCACATGACAATTTTTTTCTTATCCCGAGGCCGCGTTTGATTGACGCGGGCTGCCATCGAGGAAAAATCACGGAATGCTTAAAAAAGCTTTCTGAGCACGGCACGTGTTTTCCTCCGCCAAGATTCCGCGACTGATCCGACCTGAAACATATATTTTTCCTCTCTGGCTTATGTACCCATAAAAAGATAATTTCAAAAAATTTTTTTTTTATGTTTTGTTTTATCAACGAAGGAGCAAAATTTTATGTCGGAGTAATAAAGAGTAATGATTACATTAAAATTTTTGTTATTACAGATAATGAGTGAACTAAATTTTCGAAAGTATTCATCAAGTCTTAAAATACAACGTTTTTATTTTAAAATTGAAAAATTTACAAAAAAATTTAAATGTGATGAGTTATTTATAAGCGATCTCAGGAAATATGAAATTCAGCGCTTAATCAATCAATGAGCCTTTGATCTTCGCACTCGATTAGCGTCGAATAAATCCTGGACGCTCGTTCGACACGTACCGCCATAAATCAAATTCCTCATCGCGAGTTTAAATTTATAAACTCTTTAACTCCCCTTCCCACTTCCCCCCACATGTTTAACCCACATCGAATAAAACAAAAATATTATTTCAGAAGAGCACTTTTCCGTGACTGTCGACACGCCTTATTTTTAACCCTAAAACCTTCCCCAGCGACAGGGAAAACACAATCGATGTTTATCTTTTCTTTTATTTTCTCTTCACATCGACAGGCGCAACTGCATATTTTTGAAAAAATCCACCGCTTCGAGAGAGAGAGAGAGAGGAAGGAATACTCTCGGAGCTTGCATTATAATCTAGGGGAATCCGTTGCGTACAACCGAGTCAAAAATAAAATCCAGAAAGCGCGAATGCGAGGGCTTTTTTACTCGATCGCATTGTTTGCTCTTTTGTGTTTATCTGTCGAGCAATTTCAGGCGCGGGGCGTATTTTTGGAGAATGCGTTTGAAAGTTATGATTTCTCGGAAGATTTTGGCGCGCTTACGCGAGAAGGGATGCTGAATGCCTTTTGATTTTTCGCGCCCAAAGAGATACGGAAATGTTGAAATGGTTATTTTGTAATTTGAAAAAAAAAAATTTTTGAAACGTCAAAGTGGAGGTCGAATCAAAAATGTTATTTCAAAAGTTAAAAAATTTTTGAATTCAAAGACTCTCCTTTTCGAGTTTTTCCAATTTTGGAATTCCCATGAGAAATTCTCAAAAAATAAATTTTAGTTTAAAAAGTCCCTTTTGATAAGTTTTATATGACATTATTTTTATTAAATTATTAATGACATGATGAATTTATAAAGATAAAATAAGTTGGATAAAGCCAAAGAACAGATTGAATTGATACTCTAATTTTTACAATTATAAACAAATTTTAGAAAGAAAAAATTTTATCCATAGAATTAAACAATTAGAATAAAGTTCATTCAGCAGTTCATATTTATAATGTAATTACAATTTAATAATTATTCGTCGCTAATAATAATTTTGGTTTATTTTTACTACAGTTAAGTGTCTTAATAAAAAATCTCTTTTATTAACCAGATCAACTACCGGAAATGTAGGTAAGAATAAAAATTTATCGATCTATCTTTTTAAGATAAAGCTTAAAATTTTTGTGTAGTTCATAATTGAAAAAAAAAAAAAATCATCGCAACCAGGGCACTTTTGTCGTAAGATTTACTCCATCGTTCCTTCCCTGGGGGGATAATCCATTTCCTGCGATTAGCCGAGGAAAAACCGTGTGCGCATTTAACCTTGAAATTGCCACTTCCTCGCCGGCTGTTTTTCTCCTCTTTGCTTTTGGTGAGCGCGGCCATTTGATTTCGGCATCCGGGCGCGGTGCGTATATTTACCATCAGGCGAATTCCCTCCTCCCCCCGTGGCGACCGTAAATAGAGTCGCGTATTCTCGTCGTTGTCTTTTCCGAGGCCGAAGCCATCGCGCCGTCGGCAGAGTCCAGCGGTGGATCGTAAGCTCGGTGCTTCGACCTTAGCATTCGTACGGTTGATTACGCAAGAGGCATGACGTCTGATTCACTGGGTTAATTTACGACGAATAAAATGATTTCGTTCCACGGCTTGGCGGGATATTTGAATTCGATTTTTCATTTCGAACGTTTTGACTTTATGGTACAAGCCGGTGACGCAAAGATTCATAAATAACGTCGGTATCGTCGCGCACATCCGCTGCGTGAAGCAACGCCAAAAGACACCGCGAGATAAGTTTATCAGTGATAAGTCACTGTCATCGCTTCTCTCGAGACTAGAATTAATTATCAATTTTCTCGAAGAAACACTGATTTCGTCCCCTAATGAATATTAATCTACGCTCTTTCACAGTCAACTCCAAAAATTAAAAATGTTTTTCACAACTGATGAGTTTTTTTTTCCGTCGTAGATTTTCGGGCAGAACCAAGGAATTTTTTTAAACTTCGAGAAACGGCTTTCTAAAAAGCGTACGGTCCAGTTTGAAAATAAAAGCCAGTCGTCAAGTCGCCACCGGGAGCGGATCGAATCGCAGCAAAAAAGCCCACCCAAACCGGTGCTCTCTCGCAAGGCGCGCGAGGCTAAAATAAATACGCGCGGTAATCAGAGTAGGATATTCCTCGTTTCCGAGTAGCGGCTCCCCCTCGAAGAAGAAAGGGTCAAGGGGAGTCGACGAGAGGAAGCGATCATCCCGGGGACAGGTGGCCCCCTCCTACTCCTCCGCCCCCTTTCTATTTTCGCTTATTTTATGCATCGCTCCGAGGAAAATTTACTTCTGCTTCCTGTGCCCTCGCTCGCTCGCTCGGCATATTAGATGCTCGCTTTCAGAAGGCAGTTTAATTTTGCGAGATCCTTTTTTTTCTTTTTTGTTTGACTTTCTGGGCGAAGAGCAGAGGAGAAATCTGCGTTTCAAATGCACGCAATATTCTTATCGATGTGTGCGAGGTAATCTTTTTTGTCGGATTGTTGGACCAAAAAGTTGAGTGGGGTTTTATTGGACGCGTCCGTCTGTTAACGTCAGCCGGAAAGAATAAAGATCTTGTACTCGTTGAGATTTTGACTTGGAAAAAATTATGGATTTGAATTGAAAAATTACAATTGAAATTTCATTAAAATGTTACAAGTGTACTGAAACCTGAAAATCGTTTGAGATTATTAAATGACTATACTTATTTAAATTTTAATATCTGACTCTAACACATGAAATTTACACTACATAAACTTTCAAAAATTCATTCAGTTTTCGGTTCTCAGACGAAAAATAAATTGCCTAACTTAGTCAGGAAGGGTTTTTTGACCTCCTCATTGCATGCTTCGCCTTCGCCTCGGTCCACAAACCCTATGGAGGCCAAATAAAATCTTGCCCGATGAGGTTGGCAATTTATTATTAATTATTGATTCTCTACATAAATATACTCAGGTTCATGAATTACTTTCTAACTATTTTCTCAACAAATTTGAGGCCTTCAAGTTTTTAGTGGCAGAATGTCACTTACTACCAGTCTTAAAAAAATAAAAGACTCAAAATCTTGTGTTATTTACTACGCATCAAAAGAATGATTAATTAACCTTGCTAAATTTCAAAGCTTTTCTACTCCTCAGGCACAGTTAATCCACAAAAATTTGTCGTATATATTAGGTCTTAACAAAATGATTTAAATTTAATCTCTCATCATTCATTACTTCTTGGTTTTATTTTTACAAAGCTAAGGATGATTCTTAAATTAAGTACACCTTGGTACAGACAATTTTGTTACCTTACTAAATCTGATCCTTTATCGTTGAATAAACTCTCCGTTACCCAAAAGTACTCGACAAGGTAGCGTCCCAAATTCTTTCTCGAAAGTAACTTAAACCCTATTCGAGCGCAAGCCAAACAAACAAAGGAGGCAAAACGACCTCCTCTGCCCAAAATATTCATCCCGCGCGCTGCACTCCTCCGGAGGCTCCGCAGCCCTCTCCGCAGCACACTCTTATGATTTACGAAACACTTTTTTAGCTCCGAACTTTTATTCCGTTTCCTCGGAACGAACGCCGCTGCTGCAGCTGCTCGGCACGCACTTTTTTTTTTTGCTCGAAGCCTGCATTTGGCGCGTATAAAATCACATGGTTTACCGCCCTTGACACCACACGTGGTAAAAGCCTCCAGTCTCTCTCTTTCGATTTATATTTATTCCCGGTAATGGGCTTTTCTGGTAAAGACGAATCCTATTGTTTTTCTTATCTGCGCCGTGCGTTATTTACCCCGTGAGAGGGAGAGAAGCGTTCGAGCGCGTTATCTGCACCGCAGATTTGTGACAGTCGGAATTCGGTTACGCCCGACCCGATTTATCGTTCCGTGATAAACGTTTTGTCAAAACGGAATTATTTTTATCGAGGGGTGGGTGAATGACGCGAGCGGTATGATTTATCGGAGCCAATTTTATGCGAGGGACAATCGTGAAAATACCATCTTTTTCCATCTATACTATTCTTCATTTCAGAGATCAAGTCCGAGATCCTAATCGTGGTACTTGGACTCGAGAGTACTAAATCCAATTTTCAATGACTCGATACTCGGAATCATAAGTCTCGGGAAAAATTCAGTAGTTTTTGCCCATCAATGGTTTATTATTGCAAAATTACTTCCAAGAAGGCTCATTTACATTCGATAGTAGGGAGAGAAAAATAAACAGCTGGTTACGATGCAGCACTTCCGATTCAATATGTAGCTTTCATTTAGCGAGGCAAACTTTTTACTTTATTTACGTCGAGTATTTCACGCTAATGATCGCCGGAAGAGGGTAAAACTTGATGCCAAATAACCAAACTTTGCGCCCTCCCCCCCCGGAGAAATTTTCTTAAGTAGCTTACTTTTAAACTTTTGCATTGAAAATATACTGGCCCGACTAGGGCGCGCTCATACGCAATCAGTGCACTTCGGTTCGACGATATGCACTTGTTGGTACTTATGCTAATAATGCAGAGAAGCCATTTTGGCGTAAAGGTTTTGGCTGCGTTTTTCGAAAAGTTTCGCTATTGTGTACTCGTTACGAAGATAATCGGCTGCGGTAACATTTTTCGGTTTTAAACTGAGAAATAAGCCTATGCAGTTACCCTCGAATTTTAATGAACTGTTATTTAAGGAGAGATTAACTGAAATGACTATACTTAATTTTTTGCACTATATTTTTTTACACTGCTAATCAATTATTCCACTTATGTCTCTTTGAAGGTCCGAATAGACTCTTGTAATGACTTTATTCGTACAAGTTCAGTAAGAATAATATAAAATAAGCCCACATTGAAATGTTTTTATTCTTTTCCTGTTATTTTTATCTCTTACACTAACCAAATTTTCGTCTTGTTAATGTAATAACGTTCAAAAATAACAGGTAAAAACTTTTTTTAGTTTAACGACTTCCGAAAAATACTCGAAAAGTTCAAAATTTATTCGTACCATTTCGTTGAATGCGTATTGTCACCTCCAGCTATCAAGCTCAAAAAATAAAAATAAAAGTTCAAACAAAGGTAACAAAAAAAAAAAAAAAAAATCGAAATTAGTACAGAGAAATGTAAAAATTACCCTTACCGTAAATCTTTATAAAAATGACTTTTTTTAATGAGTAATTTATTAATTCGAAAAATAAAAAATAAAAATAATTAATAAATATGTTGAAACTAATATTTAAATGCACGCTCTTGAAAAATTGGAGATGGTTATAAAAGAAAAATCATTTTTATCTATCGTTTGTAAAGTAATTATATAATTGTAAAATAGATTTAGTTTGGACACTAGCTTAAGAATTTAAGCAGTGAGAGCCAACGCTGTACTTACTACCAACACACATAACATGCTTATAACTTTTTGAACTTACAGAGTAAGGGTATCGTTTAAATCATTGATAAAAATGTAGAATTTTCGCATTTATAAATGATTTGTTTTTCAATTTATTTATAAAATTTAAATTTAAAAAGTTTTCTGATGATAATATAAAAAATATTGAAAATAAAAAATATAAGAGGATAAATAACTATGAATGCTTTCTTCGACAACTTTGAATTTATATGAGCGAATAAATCATTTAAAATAATAAAATCTCACCCATTCAATCAGTCAAAAGATCAAACACCTCCCGCAGTTCATCCCCGAGGATATTTATTTCCGGGGCGCCAAGATACCAATCAGCGCAATCGCGGGTCAGTCTTGCATGGAATTGCTCTGCTTTCAAAGCTCGCAGGGTCATTTTTCCGTCCTTTTTTTTTCTTTTTTTTTTTTTTTTTTAAACGTCGATCCTAGCGCGCCGTAATAAATCGAGGCGTGTATAGTTTCGATTGAAAATTCGCGTCGCGAGCCTGCCATCGGAAAACGGATTGCCCGCGATGCCCGCCCGAAGAGAGATTGGCAACAGAGTGAGAGGGTAAAAAAAACCGAGAGAGAGCTTTTTTTTTTTTTCAAAGCAAAAACGCAGAGCGCGAGTTTTTCCTGGATATGCCAAAACAGGCCGAAGCACTTCGAAGCTGCAATAATACAACGAGGCCAGCGGCCGGGGTGTTGTGAATGCTTTCTCCTGCTGCGAGGGGAGCTTTCAGGATCGATTGCCGCGAAAATGAAGATTTGCTATTTGAATTGGAAAACAAAGAGTGATGGGTATGGCTTTTTACCCCGAGCGAGCGCCTTTTTTTTGCGGCTGGCTACCAACGCGCATCGTTAAGCTTGATTACCAGCACCCAATTTTAAGCGCGAAAGAGAGAAGCATTTAATCAAGAGTGTGCCGTTTTTTTGAGCTGATAACAATTAGTCACGATTTTAAATTTGAAACTGATGTTTTACTTTAATTTATTCTGATCTGTTACTTTTGTATGGTGGGATTATATAGTAATTTGAGTCTGGTTACTACTTACATCAGTACTTCCACTTCTGCTGGAACATTGAAATAAAGTCGAATTTTTGTGTTTAAGTCGATACCTCGTTCGAAAAAAAAACCAGTGGATAAATTGTGGAAAAAAAAGTAGATAATTTCGAGAAAGAATGTCAAGAGTATAAGGGCAACGGATACTCAGATTCTAAGATTCTTTGGAGCCGCACTTTGATTTTATTTAAAAAAAAAAAGTAAATTGAGTATAGCTTAACTTATCTAAGGTGCACTAGATAAACATATACAATACATTGAAAAAAAAAAAATTTCAACCTCCATTTCCGTCGCACTTTTTCATACTTTGGTTTCAAAAATTTCATTTTCTAAAAAATATTATCATAAAATTTAATTGGTAAAAAAAAATTTCGGAACCAAAATATTGAAAAATTCCTTTAAAATGTAGGCTAAAAAAATTTAGGAAACTCACTGAAAATGAATTAGTAAAAATTTTACTAATATAATAAGTAAACCAAATTTTACTTACGAATTAGTAATTTTTTTACTAATGGTCCAGTAAAAAGTTGTCTTTACGAAAGAATTAGTAAAATTTTACTTATTCGACAGTAAAAAACTGTTCTAACCTACAAAATGTTTTGATCAACGTCAACGAATAAAAAATTTTCAAAAATATAAACTTTGCAAAATGAAAATATTGATAATATGTGATATCTTGATAATCTTTGTGATGATAAAATAATTTTCCTAATCTGAGCAAAAGCTTAAAACAAAGGTAAATATATAATTAACTATTTTGATAATAAAATTATTAGAATTTTTGAAAATTTAATAAATTAATTGAAACTGTTTAAATAGACTCTTAAAATGGTCATACAAACTTAAGTCTATTTTATAAAACGTTAAATCTAATTGAAAAAATAATAATAAATCCAGTAACCGTTAAGAACGTTGAAATATTTATAATTATTGTTAAACTAATTTCATTGTTCTACTTTATAACTTGCTCAGATATCAGTTGTACATAATCAAATAAAATTAGCAAACAAGAATTTATTTAATTAACTAAATAGGTTACTAATTCCATAAGTGAAAGTTAAATAAACAATACAAAATAATTATAGTAAAACAAAATATGGAGTTTTGTCAATCTTCACTTTTTTATTAACAATTAATTATACAAAATTATTGTCGTTACGATCGTTTCGGTGCACAGCACCTTCATCAGACGACTTTCTATCATCGACGTCGAAAAGTGAAGATTGACAAAACTCTATATTTTGTTTTACCATAATTATTTTATTATGAATCTTCATCAAGTAGATGCCAACTCAATCCAACAAAACAATACAAATTTATCATGTTAAAAATCGTCGACCAGCGTCTCTAGCTGCCACAACACAAAGTTTAACAGACTCTTATAAACATCTTCAAAACACTAACTTTTTACAATTATTTATTATACTATACCTAAACTTTACAAAGAAAAGATATTGATTTTATTCATTAATAAATTATTTACTATAGTGTCATAAATTCAAACTATTTTCACATATACACCACCTAACCTCAAAATGTCTCGTGGTCTCGGTAGAGGAGGTTACAATAACTCACACAACAGACAACTTAATAATAGTTTTTCACAAGTTAACTCCTCAATAGCATCAATTGAAGAAAACAACAACAATAGTGAACCTATTTACTGCTTCTACTGCCCCCCGGGTAGACCACCCATCAGCCAAAGGACAATTTCACAGGTCACCTACTGTACTAACTGTGCAGCAGCTTACCACCCAGGATGCATAAAAAGATGCCACAAAAACCAAGATGGTTCAATTGTTGAATGCTGTGGTAAACAAGATGCTTCAAATTATAGTAAATCACCTAATCAAACATCACAAGATATCCAACAATACCTCCCAACAAATAGTGCATATTCACAACAACAAGAGCTCACAAACAACCAACTCTTAGATATTCTAATGAACAGAATGGATGATATTTCTAAGTCTATTGGAAATTTTGACAAAAGAATTACTAAAAATACTAATGATATTTCTACTCTTAACAAATCTCTTTTTCAGATACAACAAAAACTAGATAACCAAACAAACAATACACAAAATCACATAGTTTCAACTATTTTATCCGAACAAGATGATAGATCCAAGCGACAGAAGAACATCATTGTATATAAATTACCTGAATTTAATCAAGATACACCAACAAATTCAGACGATAAAAAAGAATTCTTCAAACAACTAACTGAATATAACAAAACCACTATCTCAAGTCTTTTAACAACAATTGATCCAACTTTGGAATATCCAATATACACCAGGAGACTAGGCAAGTACCAAAAAAATATGATCCGTCCTCTCCTTCTATCATTTGATAATGCCCAATCCATAAAAACTATATTTAAAAATAATACAAAATTAGCAACTTCACCCACTTTCAAAAACATAATAATCAAACATGATCTCACACCCACCCAAAGAAATATCATTAAAAATCTAAAAATCCAATGTGATCAATTAAACCAAAATAATACTGACCCCACTTTTACTTGGGTCATCTCCCATTCAAACACTAACCCCAAAATAACAAAACACACAAAAAACACAAACACCATCTCTCCATCACCAGTAACCACAAACTAAAAATTTACTATCAGAATGCCAGAAGCCTTAAAAACAAATTAGACCAATTTTCAAATAATATTCACCTTGCAACAATCAAACCTGACATTATTGTCATTACTGAAACATGGCTATTTGATGGTTTCCCTAATAGTTTACTCCAACTTCCTGATTATGACATTTTCAGACAAGATAGAAATTCTAACACCAGCACAGACCTCAGAGGAGGAGGTGTACTCATAGCTACCAAATCTACCCTAAGAGCTAACTCCTGCTCATTAATTACTTCAACTTGTGAACACATCTTTATATCACTCACACTACACCATACTAAAATTATTATTGGATCTATCTATATCTCGCAAAAATCTCAATCAAACACCAAAATATACTTGGAACACACTTCAGTTATAGAAAATCTAAAAAATACCCACCCTGACCATCATCTATGCATTTTTGGTGATTATAACCTACCCAACTTAAAATGGACTTACAATAACTCCCTAAACTTTGATAATTTAAAAAACCCAAACAAAATTCATATCCAATCCGCCCAAATTCTATTAGATACCTTTTCTCTTTATAACGCTAAACAATTATACCCAACAAACCATACAGATTACACACTTGACCTTTTCTTTAGTACACTAAACTTTGACAATTTAGTTCCACCTGAACCCCTAGTAAAAATAGACTCAAACCACCCACCCTACTATTTTATATTGGATTTACATGATCATACCCTAAATACTGACAAACAAACCATCTACTCATACAATTTCAAAAATGCTGATTATGACAAAATAAATAACCTTATTAGCACTGAGTTACCAAATATTTACACAACCAATGATTTAAATGGAAAATGTGATATTTATTACTCCACTATGGAGAAAATTATAAACTCAACTGTCCCTAAAATACCCATATATCACAGTAATTTTCCAAGATGGTATACTAATGAATTAAAACACCTAATAATTCTGAAAAAATCCATGCATAAAAAATGGAAAATTAATCGTGATCCCAAATTCTATATTGAATTCAAAAGATTGAGAACTATATGCATTAGAACATCTAAAAAAACTAAAACTGAATTCGATAACAATGTTGAAAAGCATTTAACTAAAAACCCAAAATCTTTTTGGAACTATTTTAACACACTTAATAAACCTGATAGAATTCCTTCCAATATGTTTTACAATGATTTAACCTCAAACAATTACAAAGACACAGCTAACCTTTTCACCACATTCTTCAAATCAGTCTACAAAACTCCAACATCCACTCTATCTACTGATAACTATATGTATATCACATTCTGAAATTTTCCAAATTGATTCTCCTGATATTACTACTGCAATTAAAGATTGCAACCCCAGCTTTGATAACAGAATTGATGGTATCCCTACCATCGTCCTAAAAAACTGCCCAAACCTCATACCACACTTACAACACCTTTACAATTCATCCTTACAATCTGGCACTCTACCAAAACAATGGAAAAACTCAATTATCATACCAATACATAAACAAGGCCCTAAAACAAATATTTCAAACTACAGACCAATTGCCCAAATTCCACCCACAGCTAAGATTCTCGATAATATAGTAACCTTAAAATTAAATACCCTCATCTTACCTTATATAGTAAACAACCAACATGGTTTTGTCCCAAATAAATCAGTTATAACTAACCTACTCGTTTTTAATAATTATGTCTCAGACTCCCTAAACAATAATCATCAAGTTGACACTGCCTTTATGGATTTCAGCAAAGCATTTGATTCTATCGATCACAGTTTATTAATTGAAAAATTAAAAAAGCTTGGATTAAACAAATGCCTCATAAACTGGATTTCATCCTATATTTCAAAAAGAACATACAAAGTTTTACTAAACAATCACCTATCCGATACTTATACTGCTACATCTGGTGTACCTCAAGGAAGTCACCTAGGCCCCCTATTATTTATTATATTCATCAATGATATTACCTCCAGTATACACAACAGTATTATTCTAATCTTTGCTGATGATGTTAAAATATTCAAGACCATAAAAACCTTGGAGGATTGTAATCTTCTTCAACATGACCTTTATTTAATAAATGAATGGGCCATCAAAAACAACCTACCCTTTAACTTAAATAAATGTAATATTATGTCAATTTACACTGGTCACTCATATATTCATAACAATTACTCTATTCAAAACACTTCATTAACACGAGTAACTAAAACACGTGACCTTGGTATAATATACAATAATCATTTCAATTTTGATGATCACATCCAAACTATAGTGTCAAAATCATTAAAAAAACTAGGAATACTAAAATACTCCTCTCGGACCTTCAAAAATCCAAAAACCATTATCCAATTATATAAATCTCTAATCCTTCCTAACCTACTTTTTGGATCTATCATTTGGTCGCCTCATTATCAAAACCAGATTTATAGACTTGAAAAAGTCCAACATAAATTTATTCGTTACCTCGCTTTTAAAGCTAATATACCAATGGATAGATACTCACATGACTACTCAAATATAGCAAAAAGATTCAACATTCCCACTATTCAGTCTCTTCATAAATATAATGACCTAATGTTCATACACAAATGCATTCATAACAACTATCTACCAGAAGACTATGCAATTTTTAAATTCAAACCAAGACCATACTCCACAAAACGTAATTTAATATTGCAAGAATATAACTTCACATCAACTGATATTGGAAACTCTACAACATTTAGATTAAGGCGTTACTGGAACAATCTTAATGAGTCAGATAGAAATATTCAAGATTCAAACTCTTTCTCAACAACAATTAAGAAAATATTACTGAAATATGAATAATGTTATTTAAATGAATTTATTTATAACTTAGTATAAGTGATATACTTAACATTGTAATTGTGATATTACTATTATGTATTGATTATTATTCAACTATATATTTTATAATTGATATATTTAAGTCTGTTAAACTTTGCATTCTACCTTTGAGATATTCTAATTAAGTACTTATTACTAATTCTTTAAGAATTTATTGTAATGGGCACACAGCCCGTATATTTAAATAAAATAAAAAAAAAAAAATAAAAATAAAAATCGAACAGTCGAATAATTTGAAATCAATTGTTCGATCAAATTGAATCATCTTTTAAGACCTTACAGTTAAATAAAAAAATAAATATTTTTATTGTAAATTATTATTTTTTAAGTCGTCTAGATAAGTCTGCGAGAAGGTTTTTTTAAAAGAAATTGTTTTTGATGACAGCGCTTGTCAAAACTATGGTAAAGATAAATTACGAGTCATAAACTAATATTATATCCTATTGTACATATATAGTATATTACAGTCCTGAGGGAGTCAAAAATGAGTTAGCCTTTAGCAAACCCAAATTGATGTCCGAGCCGAAGGCGAGGTCATCAAAGGTTTGCTAAAGGTTAGCTCATTTTTGCACTCCCAAGGGCTGTATACTATTTTTCACGCTAGTAGTCAGAAAGTACAATATTCGTTTCCGGTACGAGCCCGAAAATTGTACTTTCGGGCTACTAGCGTGAAAAAGGATATACTTTAATTTTAAGTTAAAATTAGATTCCCGGGGTAAACAGTTTTTATACCAGCTTAATTTTTACTAATTCAATAAGTACCCGGTCACTAAATTTTAGTGGGATAATTCCAACCTATTGAATTAGTGACCAGTTACTATGTTTTAGTAAAATTTTACTAATTCGTTTTCAGTGAGAAAGCTATGAAGCTTTTAATTTAAATAAGCTACCCCTACTAACTTTCACGAATATTATCGAACATCCTGAACACGGAAAGAAGGACGCACTGCAAAGCGGTGGTTTCAGAGAGCTTTAAAAAACTGAGTAACCGTCACTACTTTCTGCATGACAGGCACTGAAATTTCTGTACCTTGCACCGACTTTTCGGTGCTTGGCACCGAAAATTCTAAAATCGACACTGTCGGTAAAGCAGTAATCCTTGTGGAGGTTATAAATTTTGAGAAACTGGTGCCTTGCACCGATTTTTCGGTGCACGGCAGACTTTTTACAGTGCGCCTTTCTTTCCGTGAAGCTTGATTCATAACAATTGCAATCAAAAGCTCGAGCTTTTTTAAACATTTCTGAATAGCAAAAAAATCCCGTCGACACGATAATCCATTAAGCGTGATTCCATAAAAGTCGGAGTCGAGGTCGTCGTAAATCTGTTAAATACAAAGTGACAAAAAAGGGGGGGAGGGGAGGGGGGAAGAAAAGTGTAACAGCTTACAAACGCGAGCGCGCGCGCGCAACACCCCCATCATGTTTTTTAACGCTCTCGACCTAAAATAACGGGCAACAAGCGCTGCTGAAAGGAAAAAAAAAAAAAAAAACGAGGAGGGAGGGAATAGATGTGCACCAGCAGCGGAGTGTCGCGAGTATAAAAAACGTGAGAAGAGATAATGCGTTCGAGTTAAGGGGCGTTCGCTGCGAGGCGAATATTATGCGATTTACGGAACAAAAAAAACGCTGGAGGAGTGGCAGAGGTTAAAAGGTGGCGGTGGTTGCCGAGCGATTATGGATATTATTTTTCATACATCTGGCCAAAAAGCTCCTTACGCTCTTTTTTCGAGAGCTTTACGGGAATTTGCTTTTTAATTTTGACGAGTGCGTTGTTCACGAATTTTTTAATTTTTCTCTTTTGAAATCAAAGGTACCTTTTTTTACTCTGACAATGACAAAATTTTATCATGAGTCTAGAAGAAAAATCTATCTACTAATGCAGTTTTTAAATTTTTATAATAATAATAATAATAATAATAATAAAAACTTGATTCTGAATCTGAATTCTAAGTTTGATTTTTAATGTCCCGATCAGAAGCCTATTGGCGAGGGGCTACGCACTCCAGAATCACAAAAAGAATCAGATATAAAAATCAATATAATCAATGAAATATCGATTTCATTTCAAGTACAAATTTTCAAAAAATAATATTTTTAACAAAATATTAATTGAAAATGGATCCAAGGCTCTAAACTCTTTAAATTTGCCAAAAGAATCGCGAAAGAATCAAAAAGAATCAAAAAGAATCAAAAGAATCATCAGTGATTCTAGAGTGCGTAGCCCCTCGCCTATTGGGGAGCGCGAATGAGGGCCTCGTAAGGTAGCCTTCGGAGGCCCTAGCTCGGTATGTTTTTTTTTTTTTTTTTTTTTTTTTTTTTATTAAAAAATCGGTGGCTATCTCAGGCGGGTCGCACAGCTCGCCTCGCCGCCAGGCTCGAAAAATCGAGTCGGCAGGGATTCGAACAGGCGTCCCTCGGCGGAACGATGTTTCAGCCGGCGAAGACGTGTGCTTTAACCGACTGAACCATCGACGGCTCTTAGCTCGGTATGTAACGGGGCGAAGCCAAGGCGCTGTTTCGGGCCTCGCTAGATCATTTGCTACGGACGTATGCAGTTAATGACTTGAAAATTGGTCACAGGTGGATACTTTTTTAGAAGAAAATGAAATTTAAAAGTTAAAGCTTTAGTGGGGATAATGTATTTAAAGAATTAAACAAAAATTTTTAGCTAACCCTCTAAACAACACTGTCAATCATAGAATATAAAGAAAATAACTTGTTTCAGAGGTTATGTGTCATGTAAACATTGTGATTTTAAGTTGAATACATTTATAAAAAGTGTTACAGAAAAAGTGATTTTAAAAATAAAACTAAAAATATATTCAAATTCCGTGAAAAAAAGATTGATTAAAAAGTAGTAGTGGTTATAGTAAAAAAACTTTTACTAAACTATTTAGCATCTTAGTGACATTTTTCACTTCACCTTTTTTACAATGAATTTTTCGATTTTTTTTAGAACTATTACGTGAATAAATAAAATTAAACTATCAAGAGTTTATTGTCCAAGTTGTTGTTTATACATTTGGAATTAGTTATAACCTCGAAATCTAAATGCCAAAAATACCATTCCAACTGAACCTTATTAGGCCCTAAGTCGCGCCCCGTGAATGCCCCGTTACAATTCTAACGAGGGCCCTACTATGCTCTCGTGGCAATTAACGATGCGCGACTTAGGGCCTTGACAATCTTTCTGATCGGTGTGCTAAAAAATTTTCGAAGTCATTTTCACAATTTGTCGCACAGTAGTATTATGCGTCTCAAATTCGTAAAATACAGAAAAAAGGGTTTTTTTAAGGTACTTACGTGTGTAAACTACAATTTTTTTTACAACCACCGTAAGCCGCAAGTTCAAAAAAGGCAACTTGGAATTTCCCCGTAAGTTTTTCTCAAATGCAGCTCTAAGGTCATAAAATTTTTTTAAGAAAACCATCTTTTCCAGCTTTTATACGAAACGAGCTTTGGCTTCCTGGAGCATAGGAGGTTAAAGTAGTGCACAAATCATTAGTAAATCTTTATCTACTTTCATACAATCTTTATCTCCCCACTTTTCATCCCTCCTTACTCGGCCACATACTGTCTTTTAGTCCCCGTCGTCTGCTTCTTTTTCTCTTTCCTGTCCGATGAAGCGCACACGCAGCTCGTTTCTCTGTAATCTATAGCGGCAGCACGACAGGAGAATATCAAGATCCCACCCCGCACCAAACTTCTGCATCGTCGCGGTGCGGCTACAAATTTTTATGCCCTTTAATTTTTTTTTTCCTCACCGCCAGCTTTGTCTTGGCACTTTTATGTCTGCGGTGTTTCGATAAAAAAAATTCTTAGTTGAATCTTATGTAGAGTTATGGCCTGCCGGGGTAAGTTTTTCGAAGCGAAATTTTCCTGTGTTGTTTAAGATACGTCTATAAAACTCAAAGCCTTTAGGCTACTTGACTGGAATTTCAAGAAATAAATTTTTTTTTAAAGTCAGCTCAAAATGGCAATGAATGAATTAAGTATAACCTTTAGTTGATGAACATTTAGTTGATTAATTTTTTGATTAAATCAAGAAAACATTATTGATTATGAATAAAACATAGATAACTGTAGTAGTATTGAACTTAACTAGAAAGAATGTAAGACTTCAATGATATTTACTTTCACTGTTTAATTTAGTTTCCAAGTCGTAAATTTTTTTTTCCTACTAACAATACTATTGTTATTAGTATTTATTACGTGCAATGTAAAAGACAATTTATTTCATTAACGATCACTAAAAAAAAGTTGTTCTATAAAAGTTGCATTAATGGATTATTGGAAATGCAATAATAAAAGTAAAGTCGAAAAAATTTTAGTTTTATAGCCAACGATCAAAATAAAATAAGGCTTTTTCATAGCAGACGACTTAGATTTATCGTAGTGAACCCAAAACGATATTTTGTAGTTTTATTTAATTTTCTATGAATTTTTTAACTTTTTGTAAGAGTTAGGTTTAAACTATATTAATTATTCTATTATTCTGACAACTTTATTGTAGAGAAATTTAAGTAGTTTTTCCTACAGAGCTAATAAAAAAATTCTTGTTGTACACCCCGGGTCATACACCCCGCGTTAAAAGTTATTCACATCTTTTGTACTTATAAACTTTTCTAATTCATTTTTACCAAGATTATTTAGGTTTTTAACATTTTTTTGATTGAATTGAAAAAAACTTTTTTTAACATTAATGCTGTAAAGCCGACAGAATTGGGAATTTTTTTTAATCGGCAAACAGTAGGTTATGGATAATCGTCTGCTATGAAAAAGCCTTATAAAGCGACAGTTAATATGAAGTATGCAACATAACTTTTTATCATTCAAAAATATTTTTTTTTAAACTCGAGCTTTTGATTACAACTATTATAAACAACGTTTTGAAGACGTTAAAAAATATTGGTAAATTACTCGAAGATTTGTTAATTCTAATTAAGCTCTAAATTTTTCTTCTCATAAACGACTCAAAGTATTAACTTGGAATTTTCAGCAGGTCATCAAATAAATGTTTATCTGAAATAAAACACGTGTTTTAAAATAAGACCAAAAAGAACCCCCACGAGTCGACGTTATTTCTAAATAATTACACCGCTCCAATTGCAATCAGGCGTGGAGTACGAAAATCTACCCGATACAGCAGACAAAAAACAAGGAAGGTAAACAGCGTCCACGAGCGTGCACAAGCTCTAAATCATTCCAAATGAATACTGGCTTTATTTGCGCGCTGGTCGTTAACGATGTTTCTCCTGCCCGGGGATCCATCTAAAATCAAACCCCCGATAAATCGAAGCTGCTTTCAGGCTGGAGCTTTCCTTCTTTTTCTGAAAAGTTGTCGCGCGAAACTATTTTCAGCCCACACATTTCGTGGGTATACCTAGAGTTGCCTAGGAAGTCATTGACACCGGAAGTAAATTGTACCAAAAAAAAAAACTGTTGATTACTTTTCTTCGTGGTTTTTTGAAATTTTATACTTTTTAGTTCGCCAAAAAGATTATATTTCGGATTCGTAAAAACAGCGACAAAAAAATGACAAAAGTACCAAAATGAAATTTTTTTTTCATGAATTTTACAATATTTTGATTTATATTTTGAAATTGACTGAAGATCATAATGATTTTTACAAAAAAATGTCCGATTGATTTTGTTGAAGTGGTAATTTTTATCATAAAGACACTTCATCTAGTTGAATTCATACTTATTTTTTCTTTGCTATTGCCATCAATTCTTATTTATACTTCAGAGTGTAATGATTGTGAGATCAAACTAAAAATCAAAATTGAGTTAATTTTTATTTTAATTATCTTTCTTAAAATGAATAAAAAAAATAGAATTAAGTTAGATTTAAGTACTTGCAGCATCCTTACAAAAAGCAAGGCACTTGTTAAAAAAAATTTTTAGTATTCTAAAAGATTTGTCTTCTTTAGGCATTAATATTCTTCAACTTACTTTCTCCACTGGTTCTTAAAAAATTTTTTTAATGTTAAGATTGTTAAAATTCAGATTATAAACTTCTCCTGAAAAGTATTATTAACTATTCAATAAGCTACATTTTTATGGTTTAAAGTGCTGCTTTTGTCATCGGATTCTGTTCGGACCCTTGATTAAATAAAAAAAAAAATCACTAAATCAGCAACGGCTTAAATTGAAATAAATTTTGCACCGACGTTTACATTTGTTGACCCATTACTATCCATTCGGTTTATTTACGCAGGCGATGTTTCAGCAGCCACATGAACCGTGAGCCTGACAAATATCCCGGGGTGAAACGTTATTGGCTCCCGATATCAAAAAGATGAGATGTGCGTAGGCGCTTCTTCCTCCTCGCTGACTCGCTCGAGGATTTTCAATCTTATTTAAAGGATTCGACACATTTCCCCCCGAAAAATAGCGTCGATCTCCTGCAGGCCTTCGTTATTTTTGATGTCGTGGTATTTTCGGGTGACGGCTGCAAGCGAATGTGTAAACCCGGGTTTGATTACCCCGTTTTTTTTTTTTTTTTTTTTTTTTTTTTTTCATATATGCGATTAAAAAAAGTTGACAGCTGCGGTATCAATAAAGCTCCAACAGCCATCGAGTTTTATTTTTGATGAATTGATTGATAATTTCTTTGATGCAACGCAATTTACCAAATGGCGTGTCAACGGTAAAAAAGAAAAAAAATAATCTGCGAGGGCATCGAAAAAAATTTACAATCAAAAACACTGTAACTAAAAGAATTGATGAACGTTTGAATTCAGAGTGCACGAATATATATTGGGATTATACTTTGTAATTTTGTAAATTAAAACTGGGGCAGACGGAATAAAATCGATGAAAGAATAGCGTTTAAACACCCATTAGCGTCATCGCCCGTTAACCCTACCATTATGAATTCCAAAAACTAAAGGAGAGTAATTACGCGCGAACAAACACGAAAGATCAATAAAAAGAAGACGGGAAACAGAAGTTTTAACGACTATTGGCAAAGAATACGTCTAGTAAATTTTTAATGACTAAATTAGTAGTCGTGCAGAGGAGACTTACGATGCCATTGTGTTCATTATATGACACTAAAAACAAAGCGAGAAACAAAGCTCGATAATTTGGTGAAGATGTAAGTTTTGGATCAGAAAACTGGGAAAATAAGTAATCAAACATAAATAGGATTCAGAAATTTTACTATTTATCATAGTACTTCAAATAATCATTGAAATCAACTTCTTTCAAACATTTCGACGCTCGAGTTCTAAAAGCTGACAACTCAAAATTTTTTTTAAAAACATGACATCTCTCTAAAGGAAAGCTCTGAGATGTCATGTTATTAAAAAAAATTTTGAGTTGTCAGCTTTTAGAACTCGAGCGTCGAATTTGTTCTCATAAATAAATTAAAGTTACATAGTTCTTAGAAGATAGTCCATTATAATAAATTAATTTTTACTTAGTCTCTAAGTAGAAAAATAGTTCTATACTTATCTAACTACGGTGGAATGTTACATATTTATAGTTGTATGATACAAAAAAGCCTAAATATTATTATCACTCTTCTTTGAACTTAGATATTGACAGTTTCAGTAAATTCTGTGTCCGGAGCAAGTCATATTTTGACAGTTGATATCTGTCTTTTTGTACTTTGTTCAGATTGACATTTGTCAAAACGCAATCAAGCTCTGAAATATACCATGAAATTTTTAAATGTAATGATAAATAAAAAAAATTACTCTAAGTAAATAGTTTGTTACCTATCTCATCCTCGTAGTCCATGTAATACAGATCAGGACGGTTTTCATCTTGAGAAAGCCAACGAATCTTTATGCGGTCGGGAGTATTATGAACGTTCTGTAAAGTTTGGCAGACGTAAAAGCCGTCGTCAACGTTTCTAACTGTTAAAAATTCGTATCTGAAAACGAAACATTTTTAATATTAAAATAAACTAAATATGATCGTTAGGACTGTATTTAATTTGAGTTACGATCGGAAATTGAAAAACCAGGATAGCCTTAAATAGCTGTTGAAGAAAATTATAAACAAAACTTACGTCGTAATAATAAAAACTTACTTTTGGAAAATAATAGATTCATCAAGCTCTGCTGCTTTAGACGAAATATTTAAAGGTCTTTTGGGTTCTGTATAATTTTTGAGGACTGTAGGGCTTTGGTAAATTTCGGTCTTGGTCCGGTTACGTTTCGATTTTGCAGCATCTTCCGAATTTGTGCTGAAAATTTATTTTTATTTGGATATTGATCATAATTTATGAATTTCATTGAAGTAAAAACTTACTCTTGAGAAGAATCAGAGTTATATTCTTGACTTGAAGATTTTTTATGTTTTTTATGGACTTTAAAATGCGTGGGACTCTGATAAATGTCCGGTTTGGTTCTGTTCCGCTTCACCTTTGAAACTTCAGCGATAGAGCTAAAAAATCAAATTTTTATTAAACACTTATAAAAAATACAAAATGAATAATTTATACAGGTTAAATTTACCAGTGAAAAACCTCGGGATTATCACAGTTTTTAATTTCCGGCAAAGAACTTATAGGTTTTTTATCTTCTTCCAAGTTACTGACTATAGTAGAACTTTGATAAACGTCTGTCTGAGTTTCACTTGACATTGATTTTGGATTATCTACAAGAATCGTACTTTTTGTCTCTACCTCAGTTTGAGGTACTATTTTTGAAATATCAGCCCAGGAAAACATCTCAGAGGGACAGTCCAGGTCACTAATATCAGCCCAGTCGTACATTTTTAAATTTTTTACTATCTACAGTTTTAACGATGCCTTTGTACAGACGCAACTAATGCAAGAATTCTTCTTTTTAATCTGCTTTATCTAGAGCTTTGCTGAAAAAAATTCAATTACTTTATTATTTTCTCATAAATTAATTATTATTGATTTTTTAATTATATAATTTTTGATAAAATTAATGGTTATAATAAACCTTAAATTTTATTTTGTATATCAAAATTAATAAGTAGAGGTTATTGCAACATAAAAAAAAACTCGATAAATAAAAACAATTGAATTTGCAAAGAGATAGTTAACCCTCTTTATTTTTTACTAAAATCAGTTCGTCAACTCCCCAGGGTTGGAAATTAATAGCGATAATCCCGCGGAAAAATAAAACACTTGATGAGTCAGAGGTAAAATTAAGCTTCCTCACGCGAGCGATATCCGAGGGCCAAGAACGATTCGCGCCACGGCGCTTCATTATTATATGTTCTATATAAGCGGTTTGATGGGACCTCGTCATCCCTAATCTTTTATACGGTCCTGGTTATGATCGTTCGCTCGCACGCGAGTTATGGCCGATGAAGACATTCACAGCTTCGTATTTCATGCTACCGTATTATTTCCCCTCCTCCGCAATGGTTATATCATTCGGGTCCAAGCGCTTGATGCTGGGGTAAGTCTGATGTAAACGCGTCATTTGGATTTGAAAGTATGGTACAATAACTGCAACTAATATTTTTGAGAATTAAGATAAAATTTTTTTTTTTTTTTCATTTTTGAATAAAATTTTGTATGGTTAATTATATCTCATGTATGTTTTTTATTTTCGATTGGACAATAATCCCATCGACTACTTACTGAGAAAAACGAAACGTGTATCTATAATGATATAGTTTGTACGAACACGTATATTATTAGAAATTTTGTTACATTACTTGTTTTTATGTATCGTTTACTGTGTGAGTATGAATGAGATAAAAAATTAACGCCACTGATTTTTCCTAACTGTGTGTTCATGTGTTTGTTACTGTGAAAGTGAAGACAGCTTCTTTGTGCATAGTCAAAGCTAGCCCAGTTCATTTCGGCTGCGTACTCATTCTTGTAACATCTCGTACAATTGCTTTTGAAATAAAGGTTCATTCCGGGCTAAAGTGAACCTCAGTGTAAAACAGTTTTTTAATGATATAATAAATGTATTTAATATTTTATACTTATCGTCTAAGATAAACCGTTCGACCCCAAAATTATTTCAAAATATTCACTATTCTCTGATATTTGAGAACTTTTGTTGTTTTCGATCGGACGGTTAGATTTTCAAATCATTTTAAATGAAATTAAATATTCATTTTTAACTTTTATCAATCAGCAGGCGTATAACCCTTTTATACATATTATGAACGGCACAAAAAAAGTCAAAAATATTTAAAAATTAATAATTTTTATTTTAATTATACATGTAGTCAGCAGCTTTCATATTTAAAAAAGCAACCATTACATAACAAGCTTCAATATTAATAATAAACCATAAACAAAGAACCTTACGATACCTAAGAACCATCATTTTAAGAAAAAAATGTTTTTCCTTCAACCACACTTTATGAAAAATTAATACAGGTCACGCCAGCGCCATCCGCTTGAAATGATTTTAAAAATTCTTTTTTACGCACATTCTTTTATGACGTCACAGAGGCTCGCTTTTTTTATCGGGGGGTAGAAAGAACTAGCGGGGGAGGTGAATCGCTATCGGGTCCAATCTTGGTTAAAGCGCGTGACGTTCCGGCGCTTTAACGGTGGATGAGT
The DNA here is from genome assembly GCA_038277355.1 of Encarsia formosa. NCBI lineage: Eukaryota > Metazoa > Arthropoda > Insecta > Hymenoptera > Aphelinidae > Encarsia > Encarsia formosa. The sequence goes on from CM076184.1 coordinate 23,535,142, forward strand.
CACCCCGCCTGGTCGGCTTTTATGGCGGACTCGCGTGGCTCGCATGATTCACATAAGCGCAAGGGGAATCTCCGGTTAAGCGCACTCTAATTAATACCGCGATTTGAATGACGCCCGCGGCGGTAAATCTGGAAAAATTATTACGCCACGCCAGGTGCGACGACTTCGTTGGTTTCTTTAATGATATGCTGGTTTTCAATACTTCACAATGCCTATTTGAATTTCGGCGGGGCTATCGCACCCGAATATCTAGGTGCTATTTGTCAGTTGGTAATTTATGCTGTTGGCCCTTTAAATTGTAACGGATATATCCAGTCTTGACGTCGCGCTCGAGCAGCGGAAAATTTTTTTCTTTTGGGTGTCAAAAAGTTTTTTTTGAATATTCAGTAGTGGGTGTTCCGGAACAGTGGGTTGATAAAAATTTCAAAATTTTGTTACGAAATTGGAAAATTGAATCTATTTAGGGAGATTATGAATATTTAAGAACGGGACTAAAATTTTAGTCAGCGGGAATTTTCAATAATAGTTTACCTCGAGGTTTACCTAATAATTCGCTAAGTATGAGATTAATCAATCGATTAAAATCAATATCTATTAATTAATCGATTTCCGTTCTAAAACAATTTCATCAAAAATTTAATAAATATTTACTTGAGCATGCTTTACAAATTGATTGCTAAACAATTTTTTAGTGAACCGAAAGTTTAGACCAGATTTCAGTATTACAAATTATTAAACATGATAGTTTAAGTTTATAATTATTAATTTTTGCTGTGTAAGTGCAGTTTCACGTTTGATTTTAACTGTTTGTTAAAAATGAATATTTTTCGAATTGTTTATATTATTTACAGTAAGAATAATCGTTTCATAATCAAATATATTTGATCACTATCGTGATCTTTTTTTTAACCAGCTGTGAAAAATTAACTCCATTCCTTTGTTGCGTCCCCTTTCCTTAAATTTATCGATTTTTCTAAAATACCAATTAAAATCGAATCAAAAATGCATACATTTCTCACAGCACTCATTAACCTTCATTAGAGTCAAACTAATAACTCGTAATTAAGCCCAACGCTTTTTTTCCATAAACCGACCTTTTTCGACAGCCCAAATTGATTACCCCCCTACAAATAAAAAGAGCGGCCAATCACCTTTGCGCCCGCGTTAGTCATCGGCGCCCCGCGCGTTCCATTTCCAAAAGTGAGTTGAATCATAAACGCAATCATAGTAAAACGTCGATGAGGAACGTGTATAAATGAATTTTCTAGCCCACACACCTGTTGGAAGTTGTACATACTCGAGGTCCAGATGCGCCGAATATTAATTACCGGATTATGAATGATCTTGCGGGCAAAGTTATGAATATTTCAGTGGAGAGTGCGCTGTAACCAGATTCCCCCGAGTGCCACCCTGAGTGTTGCTAATCCTGGAGGAGTATCGGGGATACTTTGGGAGAATATCAATGCTGCAGTGCGATTTCGTGCTCGTGTTTTCGCATAAAGAGCTTAGAAAAAGAAATAATTAAAGTAATGACAGTAACACTTATTCGTGAGATCGTCAGAATGAGTGGCTCAGTGGATAGAGCGCGAGACTTGATTTCTGGTAGATTGGGTTCGATTCCCGCGGTGTGTGATAATATTACCGCTTGTATGTAATGTTTTTCAGAGATACAACAAAAAATTTAATTCTATCAATAAAAAAAAAAAAAAAAATCCGTTTTCAGAAATTTTTTTAATACTATTTTTTTTTGTTTTTTTTTTTTTTTAAACCGCGATTGTCAATTTATAATTATTTATGATAAAAAACTCATTAACTTATATTTTCTCTCAAATTCTAAAAGGCCTCGATAATCCGTACTCTGAAAAATATTTTCACAGGAAAGTATTATTCAAGGTGTGTTCACTGTTTGAAGCGAGGTTTGAAGTATATTTATTGATCAAAAATTTTATAATGAAAGTTTCTACTTGTATTTTTGTAGATATCCGCACTGTATATGACCTTAATTAAAAATATATTAATTTTTTTACAAGAATGACAATGTATTTCACACAATGATTTTGCATTAATTAACATACTTTATATTATATGATCAACTCTATGCTTGATAAACTTTATAATTTACAAAATTTTTAATAATATCGGATTGTGATCGTCAATTATGATGTGTATATTTTTTATGATCAATGTTACTACTTTTTTAATTACTAGTGAAGGAGTAATTTAGGCCATAAAATATTCATGACTTAACATTCATTACGATTCATCAAAACTTAATTAAATAAACTTCACAGCACTCTTCAAAAAATCCCTTCCACAAAAAAAAAGCAACAATTGTCCTCCAGGCGAAAGTTAAAAATTTATCCTGTGAAAAAAATTGTCCCCTTCGTTCGAGCATTCTCAAACAATCGGCGGCACGCGCTTCCCTGAGGACGAAATAACGAGAGAGAGAGAGCGCGCATCCCCCTAAACTACCACAGTAAAAAGTCCATGTCAGCCAAGTTTTTCAAGGCGCAAAAACTCTTTTAAGAATCTCGCTCGCGCGTCAAATCGAAAAATCGTCGAAAACTTTAACCTCCCCGCGGAGACGACGTCTGCGATACAACTTTTCCCCCCTAAGGCAGCTGAAACGAATGTACACACGCAGATGCGTTGCGGTTGACCCAGTGCTATCATCGCCCCGATGAACCATCGTTTTTTGGGCGTACTGTGATTAATCACGATTAGTCCTGGATTAACTCTGTTTTTTTAGTAATTAGACCGGTCCCTTTTTTCTTTATCTTTCCAAAACACCATTAAAAATTCATAACCATGGTCTAACAAAGAATAATAATCACCACTTTTCCTCGAAATAGAACCCACCATAGTAAAAAAAAGGGTCCCCCCCGAATGTCAAAGTGCATTAAGTCGAGCACTTCATATTTTTTCTCGGTGGGCAAACAAATATCGACAGACAATAACTTCGGCACCCTCTCTAAAACAAATTACAGCAGCTTCCCAAAACCAAACAAGACCCACGATGACAAAAAAAAAGAAAACACAACTACTTATTCCGAGTGCGTGTGCGTGCAGTGGCGCTTAGCGATGATCGCGTGTGTATTTTGGTGCGTGCGGCCACGCACTTTTCGTGGAGGGGAGGGGAGGGGGAAGAAGGATAAACGTGTCTTGAAGCGAGGGGGGAGCAAGCCTGCACGACACACAACTCGCCCACAAGAGTTTTAGTCAGTTTCTCGCCGATCGGCCTACCGAGCGCTCCCATCTTACAGTGATTTTTTTATCGGATTAAACTGGTGATTTGTGTTGGTGGTGTGAAAAATATAATAATAATTAAGTGACGATTTTTTAAGTGAAGTGAGTGGGAGTTGATAAGATGCAGGATTGGAGGCGGGGGGAGGTCGACGGCGGAGGACGGGAGTCACGTAGCGACGACACCTGACGAGCCGGCGCATCGAGTATGCAGCCCGCGAAAATGCCGCCGTTTCGGCGAGCCCTGGTGTTATTGTTGCTGGTGGCGCACGCGGCACAGGCCAGATCATCCAACGACGACACCAGGAACAAAGGTGAGCGAGAGATGAATGGACGACGCACCGTGATGGAATTTTTTGCGGGGGACGTTGGGTACAAAGGGATCTAAACATTTGAGGATTGTGATCTTTGTAGGGGATGTTTTTACCCGGAGTATTAGACGGGATTTTATTTTTTTTGTTGAGATTGTCATATTAATATAGTGTTACAGTTTTCTTAATTAAGAAATGATGATGAATTTGTTTGAGTTAAGATAGATTTTAAGTTGTTTCAATAATTATCGGAAATGTTGAAATTGAAATTGAAAAGAATTTGGATTGAAAAAGATATCGGGGCGCGAAAAATAATTAACAACACTCATTAGTGAGTCATTAATTTATTAAAAATTGGTGCAACGTTTCTTTCACCAATTCCTTCTCAAGCACTGTTTGAAGTAAAATTATTAGTTAACAAAGGATGATTATTTACAGATGAGTAATTTGATTACAAATTTTTTTTATAAGATTTACACACCCAATGTAAAGTCAAAAGTATATAATTCTCATTTCTATAATTTAAAACCGAAAGAGTAATGTTCTTCGGTAACGTCAGAATGAGAAGTGAGAGGAAAAGGAGTATTGGACGTAAGGTATACAAATCAGGCGGTTAATGAGTTTGATTAAATTGAAAAGATTAAGAAATTTAAACTGATGTAAAATTGTCTAATAATTTTGAGCGAACACGAAATCTAAAAATTTAATTTGAATTTATTTCATTGACAAATGTTCGGTAATGGACCAAACATTTTAAGTTCAAAGTTTATGAAAGAGTTTTCATCATCCAATGATAAAATATCAGGTCAATGTCTCTAATTTTTGGACAGACCTTCGTGGAGTCAATCTAAATAAATAGGAGGAATAAGTATTATTAAACAATATAATCAGTAATCTCAAAATTATTTCAAATTGTTGCCCTTTATCATTCAAACGATCAACTGTCAAACAGATTAATTTTTTTTTTTTTTTTGTTAAAATAAATACTGCAGGGCAAAATTAAAACAACGCCACAAGTACGTCTCATTCATCGATAAGATTAACTCCACTATTGACTTGTATCAAATTCCACTCTTAAGAACGGGCATTGCATCTGAAAAAACACCGAGTTATCTCTGCAAAAGGAAAAATGAAGGGTTTCTCAAGGACCGTAATAACGGAACTTTTACGGTTTCTTAATTGAATTAAAATAAAGTCAATCTTAACGACTCGATTTTGTTATCGAAATGTTTTCTCGATTGAATCGTATTTTTTTTTTCTTATTGTTCTTTTATCGATTCTTTAAAAATTTATTTAATGGGCAGTGATTCTGATGTGTTCATTAAATGCAAAACGAGTAGCATATGTTTTAATGTGCAATAAAAAACAAAGCTGGAAAAATCATTCTGAAATATAAATAAAAGAATGCGAACTTATTTTTCTCTTATCTCTAAATAAATTACAAAAAAGGGTTTCTCAAGGACTCCAGTAATTGAACTTTTATAGGTTCTTAATAGGATTAAAATAAAATTAAAATCTCAGCCGTTATCAAAAGGATTCAAAACCGGATTGATAAACTTTTTCCCCTATATAAGAAAAATTTCAATATACCTATAGGTATAGAATAATATACTCATGGGTATATTTTTTTCAATAGAAAGCTTTTTTCGTGGAAACGGTACAACTATTTAATCAGCGTTCAATCAAGATGCACTAATGAAGGGATATACACACAGGTGAGCGATTTCGGAGCACACAGCTTAAATGTTTACGCACAGCACACACGCTGCGCATAATCTTATTTACAAACATAGCGTCAGTTTTCCAAAATCTTCATGTTGGTATCAAACGCTGTTAATCCGAGGCATTACATATGTAATTTCGACCCCCTGCACTCGTTACGATGACCCAGTGTCTGTTCACGAAAAAAATCAAAATGAAACACGTGAACCGTGAACGATTTCTTTTGACGAATATCCACTTAGATTACGGGATTATGGTGGATAAATTGGCGTAGATAATTTTTCTGGAGCATGATTAATGCTGCAACCCTAAATTATTGGATTATGATCTATAGATCTGCGCGAAATGAAATATATTTTTAATTTTCTAAAAATAATAGTGATTAATGAATATTAAGTGCTTTGCTTTGTTTTGCATAAAGAACAATCCTAAGGAAAATTTAAAGTTATCCACTTTAAAACCAATAAAGCTCCAGTTATAAAAAATTTTTTTTTCATTTTGTAATCATAAATAAAACTTTTGTCAGAAAAACTTAGAAAAAGAGCCTAATTTTTGATTTAGTCATACATCGTAGAAAAGACGTATCAGATTCTATTAAAATAAAGTATCTTCAAAACTACGAACTGTAAAAAATTGAAATAATCAAGAATTACTCGGTTTGAAATTGAAATTTAGGTCCAAAAGGGTCAACGAATGAATTCATCTTGCTTGTTATTTTTTCTGGTAAAATTTTCAACACAACTCACTCAAAACTTCCCAATCAAATCCAGCAGGAAAAAGCAGCAGCGCTTTTTGTCAAACCGATTATAAGTTCAGCAATCAGGGGGTAGTGCTCGAAAAAGAAAAAAAAAGGTGCAGTTACGGATCCGTCATAGAAAGAATAATGGCCATTAGTCGGATTAACCAGTTTTTACCCGATACAAGAAATTTACGTAGACGGCAAACACTGGCGCTAAATTGATTGACCGGCTTTGATCCGTGACGAGCTCGGCTGATGATCCGAACGTTAGTTCGTTTCATTTTTACCCCTTGCGCTAATTTTAGGAACTTTGATCTCGAGATTTTCGTAATAACGATGTTGTGACAGACTGCAGGAAGGGGAGGAATTAATTTTACGATCAAACACACTTTTCTTGGGTAAAACGACGAGCTTCTTGGGCGTAATAAAGCAGTAGATTAAGTCGGACGAGTGCGGAATTTAATAAAGGGGACGAGCGACTGGGGAGAGGGTTAATACTTCAAATATTTAATTATATTCGTGTATTTTGTGAATTTTTTGGGCAAACGATGAGTAATTTATGACGAGATTGAAGAAAATTTTACAATAAGTTTAGTTGTTTAAATTCCAAGCAATGGAATTTATTATGTATGGGTATGCTATTAAAGTAAACTTTAAGGTAAGCATTGGAAAATGTAAAAATTACGAAAATTTCATAATTAAGCATTCTCATCAGTCTATGTAATAAATATGAACGTAATACTCTACTGCTTGAAACTATAATAAACACAATATGAAGAATTGAAGAATTTCGAAACATGCTACTTGAAAAAACTTTATCAAATTATTTGAAGTATGTAAGAGTAATAAACGACACTGAAGAAAATTTTGACACTTCAAATGGTGGATTAAATAACTTAACGACTAATTTCAATTAAAGTAAACACTGAAAAACCTCTAAATTAAAGAAATTTTACGCTAAAAAATAAATATTACGATTATAATTGAATTTTTCATTATACTTCCAAACCATGAATAAAAAAACGTGATATTTTACAAATTTAAATAACGAACCGGTTTTGTAAATTGTTAACTTCAGATGGTCTGGATACAAAAATAAAAATTTTACCTACAAAAATCCATAGTAAATAAACACAAAACAAAAAAATTTTTAATTTCCAAAATATTAAGAAACTCGTGAGAAGCGAGCTGGTCGATGAAACCCAGGGCCGATTATTATGATTCACGCGAGCTTTGGTAAAAAAAAAAAAAAAAAAAAAAAAAAAAAAAAAAAAAAAAAAAAATAGTTTTCTGCTTCTCTTCGCGTGAATGGATGCGCGAGCAATGGTATTCGTATATTTATCTGGCACCTAAAATCGCGCCAGCTGGAAATAGAGGAGCGAGCTTCGGTTTGTGTCCCGCTTACTTCGCGCTTCGTGTATATTTCGAGCCACATGCCTAATGAATTCTTCGACAAGAGTGTGCCGTGGGACACTAAATATTTCATAGGAATCTTGTTTATGGTAATGCAAACATTAGTTTTTTGTTAAAATAATTTTGAAGATTTCATGGATCGTTTTCAGGGGGAGGAGGGGAGTTGTATTAATAGATATGCTTGTCGTTTGATGTAGACTATTTTTAAATTTCGCGCGCCAAACTAGAGGTTGACATTTATATTTTTTGTGCAAACAATTCGTTAAAGGTCGAGCTAAAAAAGTTACGGCGTGTATCAAAAAAATTCACTTATTTTTTTCAAGGTAATCAAGGCTGTTGCTTGTGCAGCTGATGGGTAGAGTACTCATAATAATTGATGTTTACATTTGTAAAGTTTTTAAGCGACGTTTTGTTTTTACATTAGTAAAACAAATAAGCTAATGAAAAATAAAATTTTTTGAAAGTCATATTTTGCAAATTATTAATTTATTTTGCAAAACTGTAGAGAACTTTACTAATGAAAAAATGTATTTTTAGTTGTCCATTACGAATTATCAGGTGCCGTTTCATTTTTTTCCAAGCTTAAATAAGTGCCAAACTTTTGAAATCGAATCAGTCAAAATGGACTTTTCTAAAATTACTTAATTAGTTATTTTTGTGGTTGACTAGTAGGAAGAGAGAACTTAAAAGTTTTTTTTTTCAATATTTAAAATATATAACAAAATCTGTATTTATGGTTTTTTGTAATATCTAAATTTGAAAACAGAAAAAAGTTGAAATAGAAAAATTATGAAAGTAGTTTAGTTCTACGGAATTTCAAATTTGACTGGAAAAATGCTCAAGTTGCAATAATAGTGATTTTTAAAAAAGACCGAATCTTTTGAATTGTAAGGTATTTTACGTTTAAAAATTTTAATAAAGTACCTGTACCTAGTATGGCCCCTCTGAGCGAGAATCGACGTTGTGGCGAATCAAATCAATATTTTTTGACGTGTAAAGTCTCATTTTAAAGGCTACTTCAAGAACTTTAAAATGAGACCTTACGCGTTCGATTTTGATCAATGAGCTTGAAATGCCAGAGGATTTACCAAAACACGTTTTTTTAAAGACACCAAAAATTTGGGTACCTAATATGGCCCCCTTGAAGTTATTTATTAATTGCGGTTTGTTCCTATTTTTTAAATCAATCAGAACATGAGATTTAAAAAAACTTCAAAATTTTTAACATTTTAAAAATAATTTATTTAAAAATTGAGCCTTTTTTACAATGTTTTTGAAAGCTTTGCAACCAGTAGAAAAATTACAACTTTAAATTTTTATCAAAGTTTGTTTTTTGAGCTAGAATGTTTTTTTAGTTATAAAATGAAAAAAAGCTTTGAAACAATTAAATTTATTTTTCTTAAATAATATTAGTATAGGATTTTCTAAAAAGTAAATATGAAACTAAGGACTCTTAATATCGGTATTTCTACTAATTCGCGGGGGGCCATATTAGGTACACTGTAGTATAAAAAGTTTTTTAAGAATAAAACCCGTTAGAAAACGAGTTGAACAAAAACTAAAATCGCATTTTAAAGCTAAAACAATAACGAATCAAAGCTACTTATAAAAATTTTGGTCAGGTGTGTCTAAATATTTTGGCAGACCGTTTAATCACAACGTAAAATAATAACGAAGGCATACGAAACGAGTTTTAGCCGAGGTTTTAGCTATAAGGCGTGGGCAAAAATAATTTAAAAATGTTCTAAACAACTCAAAACTTCATAATTCAGTGTTTTTGACTTCTTCCTACCTTGAAGAGGTGCCGCATATCGAGCATATTCAAAATAACAGGGGGGGGGGGGGCATATTAGGCACAGGGCCATATTAGATACACCTACCTTAATTTAAGACAACATATTTTTATTTTATTATACAAAAAAAAAAATATATTTTAACGCAATAAAATGCAGAATAAAAAATTGACTAACCGTCCAAACAGCGTTAGCAAAAACCCACATTTTTTGAAAAAAATTGCAGTTTCTTTTGTCGAAAACCATCATTTTTTTATATCAAAAATAATCTTTGTAACTTCAACCTGACACACATCGCGATAAGTAAGAAAAAATAAAAAACTTCTCGCGAGTGTATGAAAACAGCTGTCCGTTGGAGGGCCCTTTTCCAAAGAGTCGGAAGCTGAAAAATTGATTCACCCGCGAAGAAGTAACTTCGCCTTCAGCGAGCTTTTTCGCCATAAAAATTCCGTCGGGCGAGCGCTTGCAGCACTTATCGCGGTGGCGTCGCGGGGGTGGTTCGTTGGCAGTTTTCTGTGTATATCTCTTTCTTCTTCGGAGGCAGGCCTTCTTCTTCCTCTCATCTCGCCGACTACGCCGACGCTCGAGGAATGCGTTTCAAGCCCTTCTCGAAATATCCACTTTAATGTCGCCTCCGGTAGGTGGTTTCAAAGCGCCGACACTTTGATCAAAGTGTGCTTTTTTTTTAATCGTTTTGTTTCGAGGGTTAAGGTTTGTTTTGGACGACCCACGGTTTCATTTTTTTCCCCATTTTTTTCGAAAAAAAAAAAAAAAAAAAAAAAAACACACCGAGGAAAGCTTTTCCGCCGTGATTATTACTTTTTTTTTTTTTCTGCAGCAGCCCCCGCGCGCGTATTACTCTGCATAAATTTTTTTCACAATGAAAGCTTTCCAGGCACCACCTTTTTTTACGCGACAGGTTGCATTAAATGTTTTATCACAAACCCCGCGGAAATAAAAATGACAGCATGATCTGTGCCAACTTCGTTAAACAAGTTCGCGATGAAAAATACGCCGCGCCTCGCTCGCGCTGTGCATTATTTATGTAAATATTTTACCCGTCAAATCCGATTAGCGATGTTTTTACCTTGGCTCGCGCTCGCGCGCGGTAATTAAAATTTTTTGGATTACCTCGGCGTTGATAAATAATTGACTTATGCTCTCAGCTTTTGAAAAATGTCGGTGGGGCTCTAATGCGAGTTACAAATACCTAGGAGAGAGAGAGTACGTAATCTCATGATTAATTATCCCGCGACATTTTTTGTGGTTTTTTTTTTTTTTCGCTGGAAGGGAAAACTCCTTAATCACGGCGAGCAAGTATCACGGCGAGCAGCCGTTGCGCGTTATCTTGGCGGGGTGTACCGAGGAAGACGTGCCGGTGCGGGTATTAACATATTTTGGGAAAAACATTTATTCTCAAAATTGGAAAAGTGAATTATCGCGTGTATTTTATGCGTCCGCTGTGGTGGGTCGTATTTTAGTAACAATAATAATAATATTGATTGTACCATGTTTGCACGATGTTGGTTGATGCGCGGCATTATGTACTGATTATGATTACAATATGTGATAATTGCAAACATAGATCCGAGAAACACGATAACTGCATGTGATATTATGATATTTTGGCAACTTTCAACAAAATGATTTTGAATATTGAAAAAGGATTAATACTAAAAGTATTTTACTAAATCGAGCGCTTGACCTTTGATTAATGAGTATTGCAAATTGTGTATTTTTGCTCATTATTACTGAATTAGAAATATAAGAATGAATTATAAAATCCTTATAAATAGCTCAAAATAAATAAAAAGATTTTGTAAATTAAAAAAAATTGATTTCGTTTTTTATTACTAGTCCAATGGTATTGAGACAATAGTGGCGCAAACACAATAGGAATAATAAATGCTAATACCTGTAGAGAAAAATACACTTTTTATTTATTCATTTTTTTAGTACAATATTAAGCCAAATTATTGAATAAATTATAATCGATATTATGAAGCTAATGAAGTACGCTTAAGTGTTATTAGTATTCATAATAATAATAATTTTTTTATGCTAACAGAAAACAAAGCACAGGCGCTATCTATAATTTCATTTACTAACTATTGAATATGGCTAGATAAAAAATTCGAAACTATACACATCAAGAATCTATTCAATGTTCGAAACCCTATTTCAGTGAAAATCTTTTCAAAGAACAAAAGTCAAACGCACTTTTGTCTGCGAAAAAAATTACCCTCAGCCAATTTCTAAAGTTTAATAAAAAAGTCTCGACCCCCCCCCCCGCCCATTTCAATCTGAAACTTTGAAAGGCGCGGAAATTTTTTTTTTCATCGACCCCGTTACTTTTAAAAAAGCCTCCGCACATTATAAAGAAGCCCAAATAAAAATATATATATATCATTAAAAAAAAAAAAAGAGGCAACCAGTACAGTTTCAAAACACTCCAGGAGAGAAACACAGGAAAGCGATTTTCTAACTCCGTTGGGGTCCCCGAGGCGTTTTTCAATTTTCCGAGTCAAGAAGTTGGAGAAAAATAAGCGCGGGCGGCCGCTTTAAATGAGGCAGGCTGCATTTTATCCATAAAAAAAAATAAAGTAAATTGGCCCCGGCATCTCGCAGGGGGATGACTGTTCTATATGGTAATTTTATCGATGATTTTTCCGCTCCCGTGACAACAGTTGCCTCCCTTCCCCTGCGTTTTATTACCTTTTTCCTGCGTGTCCAGAGGGCCGCACCCCCGCCCGAAGACGTTTTTCTTGTGTGCGGAGAGCTACTCCAGCCCCCGGGGTCTGTTGGCTTTGGTTTAATTGAACCTGTAACGAGCTCGATTGAGGGAGCTGTTTGATTTATCGATGATTTTAGGAGCGCTACGTGTATTTGCCTTTGAGAATTCTAAATAAGGCGAGCTCGGATGATGACTAACGAGATACGTATCTAGGAAAAAAAAATCTACGGGGGTTCGAGATGAAATAAAAAACAAAATTTGAATGTGAAATGAACTGTTTTTATAGGTTAGGTTATTAAATATAAACGCCGAAAGGTGACTCACATTTCTGTGGGAATAGTCAAATTTTTGAATCGTGTGTAAAGGTTTATTGTTAACATAAAATAAAAAATTCTGAATATTGTGGTCCGTCTAAATTTTTGACCTCATATTGACCTATTTATAGTCGTTTAGAAATATTTTAGTAAATGTATAGGTATAAACGATCTATGTATAACACATGAATAAGAAAAAAAGGTTTTAAAAACAAATTCTGATTGAGATTAATCCCGAATGAAATACCACAGAACTGAAAATGTTAAGATAATCCTCACTTTGTGTCGTCCAATTAATTGATTGATTAATTTTTCATAAAGAGTTAATGAAAAAGGGTCATTTAAGAATGGATTTAAAAAGATTGACAAATATTTTGTTTTTAACTGGAATGTATTTTTTTTAAAGGTACTCAAATAACGCTATTTTTTTAAAAATATAATATTTTCGATTGTGATTTCATAAATAAAGAAAAATACCCTTTTTTCCTAGAACAATTATTAAACATTTGATACTTTGCTTTTATTCAGAATTCGTAAGGTTAAATTTTTCGTATATTTATGGAAACTGTCAAAATAATATCCTTCGTTTAATTCTCTCCCGTCCGCAGTAAAATGATCGAGATTTGTAGCGATCGTAATGGATGCTCGGTTATTTACGGTAAAATAAAATTAAAGTATCAAACGCATCACAAAATTTTCGAGCGATCTTTCACACAGAGCTTTCGGATCCGTGAAAAATACGTAGCACGCACGTAATTTGACAATTAAGGCATGCGGTGGGAGCAATTTATCACGGCTCCAACTTGATTACGACGCTTTTAAATGAAAAACGCCGAAAAAAAAGGTAGAAAATCGCTCATTATGCGTGAGGCTCGGGGAGGCTTTAAAGTATTAGCGATTTAAACAAACAAATTGCTCTTGCCAACTGCTAATTTAGTACGTTATGCAAAATACTTCCCCCGCACCAGGCCCTCGTTTAAAGCCAAAAGTGATACACGAGGTAATTGCACTTCAATAGAAATTTGCATAATACGTAATCGAACACACTACCGGGGGCTCCATAATAAACGCGTTAAATTAATACCGGAGGAGGAGTAGGGCTCGCCGGCTAAATCATAACCTCTAATCGCAATCGACTGATAAACCACCCCGCCCAAACCCTCCTGGTCTGCTCCTACCCGCTTTAATTATGCATTCGGCGAAGGAAGGGATCCTCGAAAATCAAAAATCGGGGAGCTACGAAATCGCGTTATCTTCCCCGTACTCCATGAATCTTTCATCGCTCGGTAATTATTCTATTACGGGACGCGCCCGAAAAGACGATTTTTTTACTTTCCTTTTTTTTTGGTTTATTTCTCGGAATAAGCGCTTCAAACTAAGGAATTTGAATTAAAGCGACGAGAGTTTGTGGTTTCGGCGGCCTTTTTTTCTCCTGTGAGTGATACTAAAATTATTCCTCTGATTCTTCTTTTTCATCGATAAGTTATTTGATTTATTTTTTCAATTTTTAGAAAGAAAATTATTTGAAAGATTTTGTAGTTACTTTTTAGTTTGTTAACGATGTTAATTCATGACTAACTACGAAAATTTTTTTAAAAAATTGAAAAGTAGAAAAAGTACACGACAAAATAAATAAATGCAATCAAGCTGGAGACATTAAAACTTTTTCAAATTGCAAAATCGTGACGATTCGAAAATAAATTTTTAATAACTTTCCAAACTTATTTTTTCAACAAGTTTCTTGCAACTCTCTGTGAAAGACAAGGATTGTTGAAAAAGTTTGTTAATTTAGTTTTTATTTTATTTTTTGTTTTCAATTATCATTTAAAATTGTTTAAACAGTCAATTGAAAAAAATTATCCACAAATCTGTAACCCCAACAGTATTTTTTCACTATATTAAGTTGCACATTCGGTACTTGAATTAACTAAAAGATTTGCACGAGACTTGGCCAAAATGTTGTTATTGATTAGTTATTATAAACTCAGTTCAATTTTTAGAGCTTTCAGTTTCATACTTTCATAGATAAAAATATATAAACAAATATAGTTTAACACGCAATCATATGGAAAATCGCAGTTTTTTGAGGTTAATACAGGATTTCAGACAAATTAACTAATAGATTGTAATAAAATAAATCTGAGTGATAAATAAATACCTAATACGCTCTTCTATGTCGGAAAATATTTTTTTGGAGTTTTCTCACAATATTAAGAAAGAATAGGCCTATATCCGCTTCACATTATAAAACCATTACAAAAATAAAAAGAAACTTAGTGTTATATGGTAAATTCTATAGAACAGTTGAAATAAAAAAAAAATATATTTTGTTAGAGTTTACTGGCAATATTAACAATGAATAAGCCCATATCCGCTTTACACTTTACCTTGTTTTATATGTTTTTTTTTTTTTTTTTTTAACCTGATGAAGAATGAGAGCAAAACAAAAAATTTTCAACACTTCTTTTTGTTTTTTTATCTACATTGTAAATTTCTAGTAAATAATATTTACTTATCAGATGATTCAGTGTGTTTTAATTATTTTCCACACTACTAATAACTAAAAAATCAATACTTTGCAATAGATTATTTTATATGCTCTCCATGCACCGCCAGTTCCCAATTCGTGTCCGTGAATAAATTACGCTCCGTATCGATAAGACATCGTCGTACAGGTGTATATAAACGTGCTCATTAAACCACATCACTTGAGTTCGTATCTAAGATTCTCCATCTTATTCAGTGTCGTTCCCACTTTATTTCCAATTCGACAGCACAGTCGACGTACTTAGGTTAGTTTCACTCAAGTTCTCAAAGGCTACGCGTGCACTACAATCATTTTGTAACAATGATTGATGCAATCAAAGCCTTGTGCCTGATTGTGTTTCTATCGACTGCAAGCCACTGCAATGGTCAATCTTTCACGGGGATTTTTACATCCAAGGGGATTGTCACGGCGGGTACATCGGACAAACTCAACGAGGCGAGGCAGTTGAAAAACTTCAAAAGAGACGTCACCGGTTTGTCAGTGTACAACGATTACTTGTACGTGTCGGTGAGACGCAGTTCACCGGTACACAAGGACAGTGCTATATGGCGCGTTCAATTGGAGGATTCGGAAGAAAACGGAATCAGAGTGGGTAAAAGTACTTGGAAAGAAGTCGTCGCTTTGAATAAATTTTCCGAAACTATTTTGTGCTTGACGGCAGCGAACGATACTATATACGCTGGTCGCACCGACGGTGTCATCTGGCGTTGTCCTGTAAGCGCCCCAAGCAAGTGTGCTAAACTGAGCAAGTACGATAGCAAGGTCACGGGAATCGATTACAATCCCACAGATGGCAAGATTTATGCGTCCACTAAGAACGGCTTATTGGTGCGGTGTTTGGATACACCAAATTCTTGCCAGGAAATATACAAGTTCAATAACGAAGTGACGACTGTCAAAATTGTATTTGGCTCACTCTGGGTCGGCATAAAGTCCGTGGAGCCGGTGACCAACAAGGAATTCGGTGAATTGTGGAAGTGTACGGAAAGCCCTGCAGGAGTCGACTGCAAAGTGTTCGCGAAATTTAATCGAAACAGTCTTGTGTCGGCGATTGGTGCCACTGACAAATATATGTTTGTTAACGTTCTGGGGTACCGGTTCATATGGTTCTGCGACCCGTTGTACATGCAGTCTTTTTGCTTCAGAGGAAAGAATATTTTAAATTCACCTGCCATAGACAAATTCATAATCGTATAATATGTTGTTTTCCTGAAATTTATTATAAATGTTTCTAATATGATGGGTTTGTCATATAACCTTAATTAGTTTACTGCCTAAAATATTTTTGTATGCAATGTAATTTATTGTCCATATTAATTTTTAATTTTACATACTTTTATAAGTTATAAAACTGGTTTAATAAAAAAAAGTGAATCTTCATTGTACCTATATAACAAAAAAAATGAAAATAAAAATGTTGGAAAATAATTTTGTTTTATTTTTTAAATAATTCATTTTTTTTAGCTTAAAAATGTATTTTTTTCCCGAACCCGGTGTCATATAGTTCATATTTCATAACTTTATCTGCAATGTTTGAATGTTCTAAAGCAGCTGTGATAATATCCACTTGCGTATGTTGAATTTTAAAATTTGGTATTTCCAACTTAAATTGAATAATACTAAGTTGCTTCCGTCACAAAGTTTAAAAATCGCAACATTTCAAAGTTTGCAGAAACCATTAGTTTAAAAAAAAAAAAAAAATGTACTTCCAAAAAGTGTTTTAGATTTATAGTGTTTACAGTGTAGTTCAGACGCTTTTAATTGAACTTGTCAAGCCATTCACCGACCGCGTCTCCTTTGTTTCTTTCCGAGCAAGCAATATCGTTAGAGCTTCGCGTCCCGCTTTACGATTCCCCTAATCCCGCTCATCAACGCCGTCGTCGCCACAAAAATCCAAATAAAACCCACCAAATAAAAAAAAGATGACCTCTCTCAATCGCTCCACATACAATTCAAATCTCCCAAACTTTTGTTCTTCCATCTGAATCCCGAATCAAGGGCAATTTACATCAATCGAGGGGGCTCGAAAAAGCAGCCCGATATGACTCACCGCAGCTTCATTCAAGCTTGGCTCTGCCCTCCCCCCCTCGGCCAATCAATCTTGACTCGGGGAGTTACCGCGATTAGCCGGGGCGTCATATGTATCGGGGGGAGGCTCGAGTCCCCTAATCTCCGTAGCGTTTCCTGCGGCGCGCATTGTGAGGGCGCGCGCGGTCTGATTACCTGCCAGAGAGACCAACACCCTTTGCTGATTGCGGAATTGAAATGGAGATGACTACCAACGCCCCGCGCCGCCGCCATTGTGACTCCTCCTCGACGAGCCGGACTCTCGAACATGCTAATTGAGGCCGATCGATCCGTCCGAAGGGAAGTTTGACGCCCGGGGAAGTTTGACGATTTTTCTTCTTGGTAAAAATCACAGGTGCGAAGCGGAATCCCGAGAGCTTGGATTTATCTGGGTAATCCCGAAGTATGGAGGTCGTTATTCAGAGGTGTTTACTTGCGGTGCAGGTGTTATTTCAATTTGACCTCGGCGGCAACGAATGTACGTATCAATATTTGGGAGCATGAATATGTGAGCCGATTAGAAATTCCGATTCGACATGCGAGAGCCAGTAAATTACCGATTGATTTTTGGCGCCCCGTCAGCGGATGAACTTTGACGTGTTTGTTTACTTTGAATTTCAAATCTTAGGCAAGACTTTGTTTATTAATTTTCAATCATCACTGAAGCTAATAAGGAAATAAATTGATAAAAATTGCGTTTTTTTTCTGAGAATTTTTATCATTTTTCTAAAATTCAAATAAAAAAGAGAAAATAATTATATAAAACGATGGGGAACTGATTTTTTTTATTTTTTATTATTATTTCAGTAAATTATAAGCTTTATTTTTAAAAATTTTACAAAAGTAAAACTACTAATAATTATATCGATTTCTTTTAATTATTGACTAGTTTAAAAAAAAATTCTCAAAAAGATATTATTAAAATAGTAAAAAAAATTGTTTTTTTAAATTTATGTTTATGTAATAATTTTTCTTTTGTTTTTTTTTGTTGAAACTGACTTGGATTCGAACCCATAATTTCATACTCTGTACCTTAACCATCATACTCTGCGCTGAAACGATTTACTGTCATTGATTCATAAAAAGCTTTAATAAATAAAATATGACTCAAATGATTCATAAAAAAAAATCTTTATAATAAATTTGAATCAAACACTTGACTGAATTTACTTTCGTATTAAAGTCTCACTTTTCATTCAATAAGGCTATAAACTTCTCTCCTCTCCATAAACTTCGGTCAGGTGTTTTGATCACGAAATAAATTTAAAAAAAAAGTCCTGAATCTTCCTTCGATTCGGCAGTCGCCAGAGGAATCACGGGCGTATAAACGTCATATAAACTTTACGTCATAGCACAGAGAGAGTAAAACTCGTCCCGAAATATCGAGCCGCACGCGAGTCGTGATGCCATTGTGATCTTCCGGCGCTCGTAGCTCGTCCCGAATACAAAGAAAGGACGCTTCTAGTTGCACGACGCGCCGCGCCCCCAACCTGGTGCAATGTTATACATGAGATTTACAAAGTTTCACCCCCGGGCGGGTACGTGTAAACTATATAATAAACGCGCACGACCCTGCACTCCATCCATCCGCGCCGCGGACTCGTGCGGCTTTTTGCATATGAAGTCGCAAAATTTTACGCCCATCGCACTTTTACATGGTCAGATACAACTTTACTTTTGACTAATTGCTTTTATCTCAAAGTTTCATTCCAAACAACCAAAGGCTTGTTTGAACAAAGTCAAAATTCGAAAAATAAGAGCTTGACTTAATTAATAAGCTCGTAAATTAACTCGTTTTGAAATACGAGTCGTAAGCAACGTTAACAACATTATTTTATACGAAAGGAGAGTTTTAGTGTACTGAAAATTTTTTGAATACATATAGAGATCTAAAAAAATTAAGTGGAATAAACAAACGTTCATAAAAACATAAAATTTAATAAAAGCTCGAGTAAAAAATTATGATCCATACTTTTTGAAATAAACGCCAATGATTTATTCGATCTAATCTAAAATATCAAATTTGGTTAATCCTTCTAAATCGTAACTTTTTCTAGCAATTATTATAAAAACGCTTAGTAAATAATTCGTTATGACTTTGGTCATCTAAAGACATTCAATGTTTTTTATTACTTTTACCAGCCTTATAAAGCCAAATTTTCAAACTTTTTTCAACAGGCCTTATTTTTTAAAGATTGTCCGGTTATTCACTTATTTACGAATTTGAGCCGTGAAAATAAGATTAAAATACAAGCTTCGATTACAATTATGTACAGTTTCAAATTAATTCTCTATGTTTATATTTTTTTGAGCTTATTCTATCATATTGGACATTGAATGACTTTTTTTATGTAAAACTATTTACACATTAAAGTTGCACAGTCTCCTACCCCAAACATAGCATAAAACTCTTCTCGTCTTTTCCCTTAAAACTTAAAATTGAAACAGCGAGTAAAAGCTTACAACAAGGGTTCCGGCTCTATACCGGGGTATAACAGAATAATCCGGGCTCATGGTCGGTGCCAACTGCGGCAAATTGAAAATAGGATACGGATTAAATCTCGGCAACTCATAATGGAATCCCCAAAGTTGATAGACTTGGACGGTAGCGGGTGGCAGCCAGGCAGCCAGGCAAACTCCCCCGGGAAGTGGATTTTGGCGCATAAGTGAGACGAGAGACGCTAAATTAACACGTTTCTGGTACACACGAGACTCCACGGTTAAGAGCAGCAGCCGATTCTGCAACACCTACCCTGCCCTTATACACGGAAAGAGACGACGCGACACCGCGCGAATACACCGCGTTTGAATTACGGAGGGAGCGTGGCTTTTGAATCCTCCTATCCGTGACGCTACCGCACTACTAATTGCACCCGGTAAGCCTAATGACGTTTATGGTGCTGCCCCCCCCCTCCCCCAGTCTCTTTTTTTTTTACAGACGGATTAATTGATTCGCCGAAGCTGCTGTGGCTACCAAAGGGAACTTAGGGTGTTTGTTTTTTAGGCTGAGCTTGAGAGTGAGAGACTTAGAAATGTCTAAGGTTTTCGGGTTGAACTTGGTTATTGGAATCCGGCACGAAAAATAGATATGAATATTAACCTGCAGGCAAGATGGTAGCTTAAGTTCACCAATTTTAATAATCTTTATTGATTTTACAAGATATTATCCACCTCGGATATTCTGATTATTTAAATCTAAAAACTATAATTAAATTAAAAAGCTCTTAACCAACATCTGCTTACAAAGATATTTTTGTGGGCTAGTATAACTATATCGATGGTCCCAGCGAAGAAAAACCTTAGCCGAAAATCAGCAGATTTGAAATGACCAATGAGAGGCTGACATAAATTAAAAAATCAGAAAAATTCAGGAATCTTCATAAATTATTACTCAATAAATGAGATTTTTTTATATTTTTCGAGATATTTTTTAATTTTTTTATTCATTTTAGCCCTTTATTAGTCATTTAAAATCTGCAGATTTTCGGCTAAGGTTTTTCTTCGCTGGGACCGTCGATACATACTCGAGTCAGATCCCAGTAATCACTAATGATAGAATAGAATAGAATAGAATTTTTATTGACATAGGACTCAGTGGTCCTGTTAGTCACAGCCAATGATAAAACCTAAGCTGCGCTATTGGAGTTAGAATAAAATAAATATTGGTCGTAACAAGACCAAAAATTTAAAGTAACTAGTACCACTCAGCGCGCTGCAAGCGCGCATAGGAAAAAAAACAATGATTGTAACCTCAAAAGGCACTTTTCGAATATTTTAAAAACTTCTACACCAATCAGCTCACGAATAAAATCTTACATTGAAAATTTCACCGAAATGGCGATATCTCTCATTTATAGATAGAAAAAATATTTCTTCTGATCTTTGAAAACTTTCTGTTAAAATTGAAAAAAAAAATTATTTTCATTTTTTTATCAGCATATAATTTAAATATTATAATTAAAAACTTAAAAAAAAAAAAAAAAAAAAAATTCAAAGTCTTTGCAGTAAATGTTTTTGATAAAGAAAGCTTCAAAGAAATTACTATACGTGTAGTAAAGAACTTGGCGCAATTTCCGGCTGCTTAGTCTTCCCTTTTATCGCGTCAGTTTGTTTTGTTTATGAAGGCACTCAAATTATCATGCACCAATATTCGTGCATAAAAAAGAGGCATTAATTTATTCTGCAGCTAAATTAAAATTTTAAATTAAATGTTTTTTTCATTTGGCTAGCTTTACAATCAATTATTCCGTTGGTAAGTTCTGCAGTATGCACTGAAATCGTAAAAAATTACTCAAGCGGGATTTAAAAAAAATAATGAAAAAAATAAACGAATTTACAAGCCAGATCGCGTTTACTACAAACTGAAAGAATATTCCGACGCATCAAGAATTTACCTTCCTTTGAGCCACGCATCGTGTTTTTCATCATAGACGAATTTTAAATCCAGCTCCGTACAAATGAAGATGAAAAGATTAAAAAGGATACTCCTTTGCCTGTTTAAATATGCACGCGCGCCCGGATGAAAAAAAAAAAGTATACCAATGCTCGTCGAAACAGTTCGGGATGGATAAGGTCGGTTCGGTATTTTTTTTTTCTCTCCCTTTCTCTCTCGACTTATCGAGTGCGGGAAACCAGATTATTCATGCTGGCTCATGCATATTCAAACATTCTTTGAGCGGATCCCCCCCGGAGAGTTAAATTGGTGACCGAATCGGAACCCCCGACACCGAGTCCAAGTTCGAAAAAAAAAACCTGAAATAAAGAGGAAAAATTTACTAATCGGACACGCAATCGATACGATTTAAAAATTATAATTACAAATTAAAAAACAAGGCGGATGGATTTTGTAAAGTCGCGTCTAAGGGCACGTCAGCCAACTTTCGGGCGAGTTACGGTGCGGGCTTTCAAGGAGCGTGTACTCCAAAGCCGATTGAAGACGAGCTTAGACAGCTTTGCTGATCTCTCGGGATTCGTAACCGGTGACCCGTAATTCATGACTTCTAATAAACATTTTCACAAACTCGACTCATTTCAATAAACTCGCTCACTCGCTGGCTCTTATGAAAATGTGAGGACCCGTGATACGAGAAAACTTGGCACAATTGGCAGTGTATTAAATTTGAAGACGTCTTAGAGGAGAAATAATGAGGGGCTTATTCAAGAGTGTACTTTACTCGAGTTTAATCTCTAAGATGAGCAATTAAATACATTTTTTTTTAATTCTTTTGATTTTTTAGTTAATAAATAAATTTCTAGAATTAAAATTTGATTTTTTTACTAGATAATAGGTTTTTAATCTTCTCTAATTACATTTGCTAACATATAGTAATATAACTTCTAGAAACTTCAAAAATAAATTGAATCCTAACACTATTGACTAAGTTTGGTAACAAAATTTTTTTTTTGTTTCGA
Organism: Encarsia formosa; assembly: GCA_038277355.1. Lineage (NCBI taxonomy): Eukaryota > Metazoa > Arthropoda > Insecta > Hymenoptera > Aphelinidae > Encarsia > Encarsia formosa. Next base: position 23,557,438 of record CM076184.1, read on the forward strand.
GAGAAACATTTATAGACAGACCCGTACCTGTACATAAAAAAATTTCATGCCACTCATGGTTGATAAAACAATAAAAAATTTTCAAATTCTCTAACATAAAAAAGTTTTAAGTAAAAATCTAAAATCCATCCGAAGCGTCCTGTCAGCAGTCTCACTCTTTCATTCCGAAACATCGGCGTTACAATTATCGCAAACGCGCGGTTACACAATCGCCTTCCCGAAAAAGAGACAGGCTCGAGCTATTATTCCCCCGTCGGCATTCAGGCTGGGGGTCTACACTAATTACCGGCGAGGCGTTCGAATCACAAACACAGAATCGAGAGTCATTACACGCGAGAGCGCCGAGCTTGCGGTCGTACGGCTAGCGCTGCGTGCTTGCGCGCGGTATCTTTTCGTCCCTTTTTAGCGGTCGAGGGTCCCGGGGACTAGCGTGGCTATAATGACGCCGCGGCGCAAGCGATTTTGGTGTACGGCCAAAATGGTAAAAGCTCGACCGGGTGACGGAATTGCAAAGGTTTAATTTGGGGCTCGATATCGTAATTTTGGTACGGTGAGAGATTTTTACACCTGATGCTGTGATGAATTTGATAAATGAGCTTGCAAGCACGACTGATGTGTATGAAATCATAGATAACTAAGTTCTTCTTTATAAAATAAAAAAGTTTTAATTAAAGTTGATGACCCGTATCTATTGAACCAGATCAAAAGTTTTACATGATAATTTAAAACTTTGAAATATTAAAATTTAATTTGATTCTTAGTATTTTCATCTAAATAATAATTTTTTAAACCTATCAATAGAGGTCCAAACAAACTATGTTTGGTTTTGATGATGTGGGGTCATAGGTGCTTGAATGTATAGTAATAATGTACTTTTACGATACATCAACGAGCTTGCAAGCACATGAGAAAAGCATTACGTCAAAATTAATCAATTTTATTATCAAAAATTCAGAAGGGAATTATTTGAAAAAAAAAAATTCGAATAGTCGATTATTATATTTATTTGTTATTGAAAAAAGAATCCGTTCAGGTTTGTAAATTTGAAATTTTTAACTATAGACTGAACTGCGAGCTAAACTGATTTTATTCTAAACTTCAATTGATGAATTACAAAATAGTCTTATAGAAATAGGGTTATCCCAAACACAATATTAGTGTATCGATTTTTATTTTTTGTATTCAAAAACTTAACAATCGATTACGTAAAAAGAGTCAAAAACAATACAGCTTAAAAAAATACCAAAGCATAAAAGAGGCAAAAAATACGAAAGCTCGGTGATAAATTTCCCCGTAAAATGCACTGTCATCCTGAAGAACGCTGCCTCGGATTGACACACGTGCTCAGTCACACATCCAAACAAAAAAAGAAAAATTAAAACAATCAGAACTAACCATTTTATCTTACACTGAATCCACCACACAAAAAAAAGCTTATACGATTACAAATACGAGTACCGTGTAGTACTGATAAATTAATTAAAAGCTCGTGGGCAATTATTCGCTGAGGCCACGCAGTGTTATTATACGCGTTCCGACAATGAAAATATTCACGTGCATCTGAAAAGCTTTGTCGAGAGAAGCAACGGACATCGGATTTAAAAGTCAGCGTCAACATCCGCTTTTATTTACGTTCTAATTATCTCTCGTTTGTACACGCGAACAAGCTAGCCTCTGCGAAGCCTTTTTTATTTTCTTTTTTTTTTAAACCTTCTCTTTCAACTACCACTGAACTGCTTGCACCGCAAGATCTAAAACGTTTCTTTTTTCAGCTCTCCCCGTGCCGTCGTTTATTTATTTTGTTTCTCTGGCAGAGCTCGCTCATGCTGTGATGAACCTTTAAATTCACTCGCAACGTGTCGCACTGCAACTCTCTCTTTTTTTTTTTTCATTGTAGTCGAGAGAGTTTTTTTTTCGCGTTTATTTACATTTTTTTTTTTTTTCACGAAGCTGAGAGTGAAAGGTGCGACGACAACGTGCGGGTGAGTTTCACAAATGAATATTTTAACGAGACGACGAAGTCGTAGTTGACTATTCGCTTGGATGAATTATTTAGGGGGGAATTAGCTAGCCGAGTCCCGACTGGTTTTTTCGTCAACTTTTAATTAGTATTGGCTCAGGAATCGATGATACACTTTTAAATTTTTCATGCAGTTTTTTTAAACTGACTGATACTCGAATGCAGTGATATAAATTGTAACTGGTTTTTAATAAAAATTTATTTGATTTTTCAAAATTAATTGGCCTAATTTTTTGAATTAATTACTAAATTTAAGCTCTTGAAAGCTCACTCTAAAACTCAGCGCCTCGCTCTGCGCAATATAAAAATATATCTGGTAATGAATGTAAAAATGTACTAACTGGAATCTCTAATCTTCAAAAAATGAGAAAAAAAAAAAATTAAAATTTTAAGACGAAGCTACAAATAATAATTTTTTAAATTACTTTAGAGCGGCACAATAATATTCGATACTTGAGCGAAGAAAATTATTTTTCTCACCAGAATCCCCTTCGAATTTCAAGAAAAAAGCACGGTCTTCTAAAGCTCTTTGGATAAGTCTCGTGTCGGTAATTAAAGGTAAACTCCATTTAATAAAATCCATAACCGCATAGGCCATTAGAAGGGGATAATTCAATCGCAGCTGATGGGGTATGATTAACTCTGGGCCGTTAAAACAACTCAAATGGTCAGCACGACGCCGGGTGGTCAAGCGTCCATCGGAGCGTATTTCTCGTAAATGAAGCGCGCGCGAAACGATTCGTCCGGTTACATAGGGTACAGCCTCGCAAATGCTCGCGCCCGCGGAATAATGACCGAGCGCCAGCTGGACTCGGGTTAGATATTTGATCGATTCGAACGTACAAATGCTTTTCTTTGCGGTGAGCAGCCTTTGGTGAGAAAAAACCGGATTTGCGTTTGATCTAGAGTAGCATCATCGTAAAGTTAAAAGCTGATATGGTCATTAGTTTATTAATAATCTATTGAATTTTTGCTGAATAAATTTTTCGTTACTTCAAGTAGTATTTAATTCATCAATATTTTGTACGACTTGCTGTATTAAAATCAGTTTGATTTATTCATCCAGAATTGAATTTTTTTTTAATTTTCCGATAAAATTTTTCAAAGCATTCAATAAAAAATTAATTCAAGTAATGTCAATCGGATGAATTTGAATTGCCATAGATTAAAAATTTATAAAAGTTGAATTGAGAGGTTGAGCCCGAAAAAACACGGTCGAATCTAATCATGTTTATTCTCAAATAAAATTAATTTTACGTCCCTCGGGACATTATATATAAAAAAAAAAAAATTTTCAGCAAATGAAATAACCCAGAATTATTATTAGTAAAAAAATTTTTTTTGATTGACCTTTAAAAAAAATAAAGTCAAATTTTTCATAACGTGGATTCTCAATGTTTTTTGAAATAATATCCTGGTGTTTTGCTAGTTTGTTCTGTTAATTTCTTCTGGACCATGTTTAGGATATTTTATTTTTTATAAAAAGACTTCAAAAGGATAATTCAATTTCCTTCTGCTACTTGAAATTGTTCACCTCAGACTGGCATCGAAGCTCCAATTCACTGGAAAAAAAAAAATCCTCTCAAATTCCATTAGCGGAAAAACTTGACCTTTATTAATTCACGGCAGTCGTCGATTACGTTTTCCCTCCCACTCCATCAAGCTCGGAGGTAGGTCGGTGTGTGCTTGCGGTGCAAACATATCTCGAGATGAAAAAGAAAGCCAATAACAAGGAGGAGAAGGCACGTCGATAGGAAAGACGCTCGGGCGAGTTATAAAGCACTCGAGATATCTCATACGAGGAGACGAAGCAGCGCCGGCATGAGTTACGAGCCTCGAAGAAAACTCTTGGATCCTATTAAAGTCATAAATTTCGAATTCAATAGAGAGTGAGAAAGAGGGAGGTGGCCGAGTCTAGGAAGTGGTTTGCGCGGAGCTCGCGGACCGAAACATATAATAACTCGGACGATATCTCATGGCTTTCATTCCCGCGACGGCGGCAACCCTTTTTTGTCGATCGGTGATGCACTCACTAAATTTGACTGCGCCACTGTAAAAAGTTAGGTAAGACCTCAAATATGAACTTTTTCCTCGGACTTGACGATGTAGATCACTGTAGCTCCCATATACGAATATTTTCTAGGTTCTAGACAAATTATATGGAACTCGGTCTGGTCTACGGCAATGAAAAAAAAAATTTCTTAATTTAATTTCAAAATTTAAGATACAGTTAAACATACATGTTATCATTGATAAAATTTATTTTTTCAATTGAAAAATTACAATTATGACCTATTTTGTAAATGTATTTCCATCTGAATTTGTTAAAAAAAATTTTTAATATTTTAAATCTGGAAACCATAAAGAAATATACAATACTAAATTCATCATGTGCAAGTATAGTCACCCTGTAAGAAATGCTAATTAGGAAATAGACATTTAATGGCTATTTAAAATGTCTTCAGACTAGAAACAAGGTAATATTAATAGCTAATTTTTAGATTGTATGAAACGTTTTTTTTCCATGTAAATAGCCATTTACTAGATTCAAAATTAATGCATATTTTCAAATACTAATCATTTGCTTTTAACAGCGAAATTTATAAAAAAAAATATTTATCATAACCTCGTAAAAAATAGGTATTTCATAGAATTATAACATTTCCAAAATTACCATCAAATTATATGCAATGAGAATCACCACGTGCAATACGCTGTTTTGAAGGTTATAAAATTTTTTTTACCCATTTTAAACGGGCGATTCATAGATTGAAATCGACCGTAAAATAAAATAATTTTTGATAGCTATTTTTTGGGTATTTTTAATTGAATAAACATAACCTATCGCTTTACTATATTAAAAATAGGAGAAAATTGGCAATTATTACCTTTTTTCTTAGACTCAGTTATTGAATATTTTAACTAACCTTTTTCTAGTTTCAGAGCCATTTTTAATATTCGCAATTCCAACAGGGCAGTGGCTCAGTTAATAGAAGCGTTGGACTTACAATCCAAAGATAGACTGATCGAATCCTATCTTAGTACCAGTTATGAAAAATCAGATAATTTGATTGTAAAACTGATTACTAAAGTATAAACAAATAAAACTACTACATAGACAATAAAAAAAAAAAAAAAAAAAAAAAAAATTAATAAATGGCGCAAACTTTTTTGTTGATAAAATTTTATTTTTGACCCCTACACGAGAAAACAATTGAAAATTATTTGTTTTTATTAGAACTGATGTATCTACTAAATTACTTCCCTACTATGAAAATATTTTTACCGATTAAACCTTTTCACAAAAGTATCAATTTACCTTGTCAAACCCACAATCATCCATGATCTACCATCTTCATGATAACAGTCCTGAAAATCTGAATTTATAAAATCCAAGGAGAGTAATCATCCGATCCGCGTCGTACAATTTTCAGGACCAAAAAAAAAGCACAAGAAAACAATCCTCGAGCAAACAAACCAAGGCTTAGAGCGCACGGGGAGAATAAAAGATGAAAGCCTCGATATGAAAAGCTTCATGTACATATCGCATGACCCGTTTCGAAGAAAAGAAGGCTTCTTCCTCCTCTTTCCCGAAAAGTGCTTGCATCCTCGATTTCTCTGTACAAAAAAAAAAAAAAAAAAAAAAAAAACCAAGCCAGCTGACCGGTCGCATGCGGCCGCAAACATCGCCGATAGATTTATTATAAAGCCCAGGGCGCGTGGCTGTACAAAAATCCCGGGTCTGCTACCACCATTGTGACGGCTCGCCGGTGAAATAAGGGACTTCTCGGTTACACTTGATAAAACTTTTTCAAAGAAACTTACCCCCCCAGCTTTTTTTCCCTCTTGCTGCGCCAGTAAAAAGCTTCTTACCGGAAAGTGGTAACTTGAAATATCATAATTTCTACGGAATAAGTTTAGATGCACGGTTGGAGGAGGGGGGCTTATTTACCATGCATGAAACTTTTTTTTTTCCTTCTTATTTTTGTTCTTTTAGTTCGAGGATACTTAAGCGTTTTTTATGGGCTTATTTATATGCATGGGAAAAATTTATTTTTTTTTTACCTCTCCTTGGAGGAATTTTTCTGGTAAGCGTGCGCAGTGAAAGAGATTTGAAAACGGTCGGTCGAACGACGCTTTTATGCGGTATAAAATCATCATTCCGGGGCTTGCTGCCCGACTGCGCGCTGAGGAGAAAGAGGAAATATCTCGCGTGCGCCGAGGCTAAGCCACTATTAAAACGGAATTTCGTAAGAGCCCGAACGGCTGACACATGCCCCGGTCACGGATAAACCTCCCAAAAGTAGCTTTAAAGCCACGTGGTGCCAGTGACGAAGAAAAAGTGTCGAGGGAATTTTCGGAGTTAAACGCAAAACCGCTGGAAAATCTCTTAACGATATCTACCCCATTGCCTTGCAAAAGTAAGAACAATGATTTAACCCCTAATTTAATTTTCGTGTTTAACTTTGATGTAAAAAAATTCATCTAGATTTTGTAGTAAAAACTCTTAGAACATTAATAAATTAGTGGTGAAAACAATTTATATATTTATTTTTTTTTTTTTGATAATTGATTATTTTTAATTGCAGATATTTTTGAATGACCGCTTGCAAAATTACAGAAATCATGAGTTGGACAAGCCAACAAAAAATAAAATTTATTTTAAAAAATTTACAAAATCTAGTCCAATTTTTTTTTTTTTTTTTTTTTTTTTTCATTTAGCACAGTTACTAACGATTTCGGCAGATTTTTATTCAATTCATTTTGTAAACCCTATTCAAGCATAGATAATTCATCAAATTTTTACTCCTGTTCATATTGAAACGAATTTGACTCGAACCCTTGAAATCGTAATATAGAGACTCACACTCTAGCCACTTGGCCGAAATTCTGTAATCGAGATTAACAAGTATAAATTGAACGAAATCAAATTGAAATTGATAAAATTCTGTAAACCTTATAAACAATAATTTAAAGCTGATTTTAAATGAAAATTAAAACAGAAAATTTCATTTCAACTTATTCTCATATGCTACAGCTTAAAAGAGTAAAGGTAAATAAATCCACCTTATTTTCCGTAGTTTTTCTGATTTTTAAAAAATGTGTCAAAGTCAGACGGTAAAACGCAGAGTCAGCAGTTATTCGCGGCGATACATTTAAGTTCGGTCGATTCCTCGTCATTGTTCTGGACAAACACTACCGCTAGCCCGGCTCTTCCGGCTCATCGGACCGCTGATAGATCTTTCCACATTCCCGTTTTCTCGTTTCTTTCAAGCTCGCCCGTGTCTGCCTGTTCTACTTATTTATCACGGCCCCCTTTGTCGTTTACTTTTTCTTTGCTCCCCGTAAATTGCCGACGTTTATGTATGTGCACTTTTAGGATCCGATTAACTCTCGCGCGTTTGTACGTAAATCAAACAAGAAAGACAAATACAGTTTGCGAGGGGAAGGCGGGAGTTAAAAAACAGCGGCGCAGTGCACTCGTAACGTAATATCGCTAAATTAGACGTAAAGCTCGTTCGTTTTCTGTTTGACTTTTTTGAACCGGGCATTTAATTTAGCGTTCTTTTAACCCCGATTTTTGATTTAATTTTTTTTTTTTTTTTCCGTGTGTGTGTGTGTTTGAGTGGCTTTTAATTAATTGTATGTAATTTTTTCACTCATTTTCGGTACGGTAAACTTGCAATCGCGATCAATTGGAATTACATGAATAATCACGGGGCTCGAACAAAAGGCTCCTGCAGCAAGAACACAAATGAAATTGGAAAAATTTTCATCGGTAAATTGTGTATCTGTTTGAATTTTGAGCTGCTGCTGCAAAAACCACACCCGCCTGCCCCGCCGCGAAGCCTGCAACAATGGGTCGAAAGCACGCCGACGACCTTTGTAAACGTACCCCGGGTATATCGAGCTACATTGGTAGAACAAACACGCCGAGGCAAGCCACCGACCGCAAGCTCTTAAATGAACTAAATTGAATTGTTGTTGCGAATTGTGTATTATACGTAAGTAAACCCAATGGTCTGGGAGGGGAAGGGGGCTAAGCGAGCTTGAGATAACAACCCTCCGAGCAGTGAGTTACATGTAGATGCGCGAGGATTGAAATCTGCTGACGTGAATCCCAACTATGCCTCCTCGTCTTGGCCCCTTCAAACAAAGCTTCAAGGAATGCAATTGTTCACTTTATATTATCACACAATTAAACAGCCCATACCATGTTCGTTTGGCGTAAAAAAAAGTTAGGGTATTTTAACGCCAAAGCTCAGTAATTCTACACGGAGAGATAAAGAGATTATTTAAACCTGATTGAATCGCAAAAAGCTACTTAATTATTAATTTTTTTAAATTTTTTGAAGTAGAAAAATGACATTTCCTGTCACAAGTATAGATTTAACCCTTTACTGACAGTTTTTTTACGAAAACAATGATTTGATTAGATGAATACAAGGTGTACTTCATACCACTAATTCTTTTAATGCAATGCAATAATAAATTTGAATTTTTTTATTATAAGATAGACTTTGAAAAAAGGTCTCAACTTATTAAAAAGCAACAAGAAGTTTTTAATGCTATATTCGCATTAAGAAATGGCTCAGCGCAGTGAAAAAAAAATTACTTAACTTTATTATCGCGGTTGAAATTTAAAAAATGAAACATAAACAGAAGTTTTATGTTTAACTTCGAAGATTTAATTAAAAATGGAGGAAAATTTATGTACCTCTTTAAAGCTGGCTCTTGAAATTCTTGTACCTGAGACCGTTGGTTTTTTGCCCTAAACTTTTCCCATTCTTGACTGTTCAAAAAAACTTTAAGCTCTCGGGACCCTCGGGTTGAAAAAAGTTGTACATCAAACACACTGTTCTACAAAAACGAGCTTTCAAAAGACTAATTAAATATTTAATGCAATCAAGAGTTCAATCTTGTTTAATTAATCAAGAGAAAAATTTACAAACTTTAAAGAAAAATGAACTTTATTATTGGTAATTATGAACTCATTCTAGATAATTAATTTTTACGTTAAATTGTAGACGAGCAAGTTGGATTCATATTTTAAATTTTTCTTAGGGTATTTAAAAATTTTTGAAGTAAAATAAACTTTCTGTCACGAAAGGTAGTTAAAAATTGTAATTTACTATCAATCAAAATCCTGCTAAAATGTTCAAGATTTGAAACTACTCTTAAATCAAATTTTATCTCATACTAATGAAAACTATTTAAAAAACTTTTCAAGTTCATACTGTATTTTAAACTGATATAGTTATAGTTTTATTTTATCGAGTATTTGTCGTTCTTGATAATTTCGTAGATTTTATTTCAGGTTATCTAGTTAGTAAAATAAACCGATCAACAAACAGATTTCGTAATCATTCTATACGATAGAAAAATAAATAATATTTTTGAAAATTTTATTAAATAGAAAATTTAAGAACCCAAAAGGCGCTTTAAAACTCTCTTCAAAATATTCGAAACCGCACTTTTCTAACTTCAGACGCTGACCCTTCGATGGACCACCAAACATCTTCAAAAGCACGGATCCTCTCCCACCCATTTTTCCATTTTCCCGGGACCTTCCTTTGAAATTCAAATTCTTGATAAAAAAAAGCACCCAGCATATTGCACTTACAGCGCCCCCCCTCGAAAATATAATTCCGGCTAAAAGACGTTGGCGGGGTACTCGCGCGGCGACCACTGCATAAAGCGTGCGGTAGCTGCTGCGTGGTTCGCAGGTGTGTGGCGCCTTTACATCATACATATGTAAGCCGCTCGGGGGTTGGCTCGGTGTGCCTGACCGTAACTGTCTCCTCCCCGAGTATACGAGATTAGACTCCCTACCTTCCTCTCTCTCTCGGCTGTTTTTCGTTGGCCCAGTGCACCCGAGGTTCTTGCCCTCCTTTTTTCCTCCCCCTGCTCCTCAAAAGAGAGGAGCTTTCTTTAAAGCAGCGCCCCGCTGTCTGTCGCGAAATGCGGTTTACTTTTTTTACAACCGAATTTGGTTAATTTTGGTAAAATGAAAGTCTTGTTGACGTTACCGTTATAAACCCGAATATCGTTAAAATAATACGACCTTTTCGTTAATTTAATGCTATTTAAAATAAATGTATGTTTTTGAGAGAGAGGGAGCTTACGCTATGAAAAGCTTCATTTAATGACGCATTGAATTTAAACCACTAATGCTATCGGATTTTCGAATAAATCATCATTTACTGCGGTGCTTTACAGAACTTAAAAGTGCTGCGTGGGATCATGAAGCCGTAAATGATCGAGTAAAAAATATACCTTTTCAAACGCAAAATCAATCTATTCCACCGTATCCAATTTTATTTTACTGTTATAAATTGAAAATTTTAAATTTCAAGTTCAGAATTTAATCAGAAAGTGGCAAATTCATTCGTCAATTACAAAGAATTTACTTTTTTTGTTACTATCATCATTGTTGTTACACGATTTTCTTTAGATCACTTTGTTGTTTTTTTTGTTGTTGAATTTTTCAAGCTGTATAAATTGCAAAATTCTTGCTGGAGCTGAAGGTTTAAAATTTTGATCAGACTTCAGGGTCAGATGAAAATCCAGTGACCCATGGTCAGTTTTTGAATTGGAGAACCATAGGTTTGCGAATAATAAAGGATCATCTCCAAGGAATCAGGTCAAATTTAAAAAATGATCTTAGCAATCCCTTTTTTGTGTATCAAAATTTTCGACCCAAGCATCTCTGAATTAGGTCACCGATGAAGGAGCTCATCTGGAAGATAACCTCCAGAGATTCAAGTCAAATTTTAAGGACATCAGTTTTACTAAAAAGAATATGAAGAAAAATGAATTTTTGAGTATTTTCTATTTTACGCATCAGAAACTCGTAAATCACGATGCGCTGATTGCGACTTGGATGAATTTTTTGTAACTCAAATACATTTTTTTATTCGTAAAATACGATTTTCACCCAGAAATTCAGTTTCTTAAAGCGAATATTTTTATTATTTTTTTATTTATTTTACATATCTGATTTACGTACACAAATTTTTAATAAAGATTCAAAAGTAGAGATGGTATTTTTCCCCATTACACACATCCTAAAAGGGTCCGTTACATAAATCTAAGTTTTTACAAGTCTGGATAGCGAACATAAATTTTTAATTAAGAATCCAACCAGCAGATGGCACTTAGCATCGTTACAAACCTCCTTAGAGATCCGTTACAAGAAATTAACTTTTTTTACAAGTCTTGATGATAAAGACGACGTAGCTGTAACCAGCTACTTCCAAGACCGTTTCCAGCAACTCCGTCTCCCCCCGAAAAAAAGTACGGTTCACTTCCTTTGTGCATAACAGTGAACATTACCAGTACGAGCCAAGTTGATGAAACTTACTTTGTAAAAAAAGAAGTAGAAAAGAAAAAAAAATTTCTTACCGCGAGCAGGAGGATAATCATATTTCGGAGGGAGTCCTTCTCTCGGTGGTTGAAAACGCGGTAAACTTTCAGTAGCCCCTCCAGTTACAGGAGGCTTGCCTCCTCCCAGCCAACTACGCTGGTCGAATAAAACTACCAAGGCTACGACGTCGTTTACCGTCGCCCGCGCGCCCAAAGAAAATTCACTCGGGCTCCTCCTTTAGCGGTGGTCGCAAAAACCTGCAACGCCCGCGGCTGCTCCTCGCGGTTCTGCAGCAGGAGAATCGCTTTACGTATTTCATAACAAACCACGCGAGCGCCGCCGCAGTGCCGCACGCATAAAGAACTAGAAATTGCCGCGGTGCGCGGGGGCCAAAGGGAAAAACGTGACCCGGCGAATTAGCTCCTCCGGGCAAGCGATCCCCGCTATCTCTTTTAATTTTCGTTCTTTGTGTCTTCCTTCTCCCTCCCCCCCCCTCTTTTTTTCTTTGGGGTCTTAAATCTCGGGTAAAAGCGCGATTAAAAAAGTCCGGCTAAACTTTCCTTTCCTCTCGAGTGCGTGCATTTGCGAGGAGGGCTTTTTGACAAATGGCAGCGGCAAAGGAGAGACTTTTACCCGGGGTGATTCTTCTTCTCGAGTTTTATTTTTTACGAAAGGGCCTGGGCTTAGACCGCTTGATCGACGGGCGATGGATTTTGAGAGGCCGACCGTCGGTGATAATCAATTATCTTTCGGGATGATAACGGGAGGCCCGACCCTGGGCTCGAGGTAAAACGCCTCTGACAGCTTTTCGATAGTGCGATTATGGTTGCAGTTTGAAGGGTGAGCTCGCGAAATTAAATATCATCGGCCTTTATCACATGTGGTAATTTTCTAAAATGGTAAGATTATGCGGTTGATTTATTAGGAAATTTTATGTCCTTCAAAAAGTTTTCAGAATTTAGGTATAGGAGATGATTTGAAGTTCTGTTGATGAGATTAAAAAATTTACTCGGGTCTTATTAAATTTGATAATTAATGTTAAAAGACTAGACTTGCTGCACCAACAGCATAAAGACATTAAATTCCTGAAGAGGACATTGATCTGATGTCGAAGCGTCGATGATAAAATTAATTGAAACAGCAACAACGTTTTGTATTTATTGTGCTCACCACATCCAAATTACAAATTATTATACCCGTTAAAAGAGTAGATACCTGATAAACTGAGTTATTTGTTAGACATTTTATGGTTTGATTATTTTTGAGAAACAAATACGATAGAAATCGAAAATTGTCGGAATCAAAACATGGCCATTTTGAGAACTTACGGATCAATATTTAAAGAAAACGGTCGCTTTACATACCATCTTAGCAAGAAGTTACATAAAAAACATAGTGTACTTTGAGTTTCGCAAAACGTAATTTCGAGGGTCCATTATCCTGAATTGGATCTCGACCAAGATGACGCCGAAATCAAATTAAACCCTCCTCTTCTTTACCGTCCTCCCCCTCATTTCCCAAACGAAATATTCGGGTACCAAAATACCAGGTGTCCCAAGCCCGTTTATTTTTTTCGTTTCTAACGAACGTAAAGTTCTGTCTTTCTCTCTCGCGCGCAATCAGCACTTAAATTGGTTTTTGAAAGGACGACAAAGTACCTCCTCTCCGGAAGGCAAGGGAGTCTGAAAAAGATCGATCGCGCCGACCGATGAAGCGAGACCCACCGACGTAACAAGTACGTCGAGCGAGCGGCGTCGCCCGGAGCGGAAAGTTTAATTCCTATCGTTCGTGGGTGCAGCTTGGGCAAAGTTGTTCCCGCGAAATAGAGCCACGAGCTCCACTTCTTCTTACTTTTTCTTCCTCTTCTACGTCGTTCTTCGGGAAAACTTAACCTGGAACTACTCATCGTCACGAGCATTCGGAATCGATTCGGCCTGTGTATATAGAGGAGTGAGAGGAGGACCGGTTTTATTCCCGCCTCGTTATTACTCCTTTTACGGTGGGCCGTACTACGAAGGTCGATGTTTTGATCTTTTTGCGGCGAAGTTTGGGAATTTATGCTAATTGAAGGTTTTATCAAAACTCCGGGGGCTTGTCTTATCTCCCGGGCCTTATTAAATTAAGCCCGAGGACTAATTCACTCTTCTTGCCGGTCGAGTTACCGTGATACAGGCCAAAAAACAAACGAGCCTCGGGGCAATATCTATTTGTCTACCTTTACGCTTACCGATCTCAAAGCACACCGTAGCAATATCCTGGACTCCCGCCCAATTCGGGCTAGGAGCAGAAGCTCTAAAAGCTCTATTTCTCCGTCGCTATTAGTACGTCTGGGGAGGGGCAGCCGAGCTTTTACTCGGCTCTTTCTTCTCCGCGCCTGCAACTTTGATAACTTTCTAGAACATATTGCGCAAGCGATTCTCTCTCTCTCTCTCTGCTTGTGTGTGTGTGGGTGGGTGGGTGAGTGCAATTTTTCAGCCAAATATTTGAGCCTGAGACGGATGTATTTACTCGAGCTTGATTAACCAGCTCTGTTGGATCGACAGTTTTTAATCGGGATATTCTTTTGTCGAAATACCTATCAGCTGTGGTATTCTCTTTGTAAAAGGTGGGGAATGACAGAGCTTGAAAAAATACGTTGGGCAGTTTCATAATTTTTTTATTTGTCGGAAAGAGTCAGAAATTGTATATGAGGGAAGTCTTGTATCTTGATTTTTGAAATTTTTTTACTGTTTTCACAATTAAAACAATTTTAATGATTTATTTAAACAAAATTAAAAAATATTGAGGTTCACCTGACACAGACAACCTTTGTGCTTTGGTTGAATACGTTCTGTTCCATATCTTATAAGTCCGTTAGATTCCTAAGAACCAAGAATAAGATAAAAAAGCTTTTGCCTACTTTATAGACTCTATCCAGTAAGTGGCTAGAAACAAGGCAAGAACTTTTTTATGAGGTTCGACTCAAGTTTCCTGATTTCCGGATCTAAAAAAAAGAAATACATATATTCTCGCGACACCGTAATCGGCTCTCACGGCAATATCACAATTTGCCATACTTCAACCGCGAGAGAAAAAAAATCCCACCCACCGTGACTCTCGAAGGGCGGGCAGTCCATCTTGGCCCACTTTTCCCTGCAAGCTCGAAAAATCGCGGAAAAGCGCGGGTGGCGGTGGGTGGCGGGCGCGAGCATTACCGGAAGAGAAGATTCTCTCTCGGTCGGTCTGCAGCGCGGGAGAAATTTATCGTCTTCCTGCCTCCAAGTGAATTACGCTTCCTCCCGGGGCCACCGCTTTGGCCTGCACCAGAAGCCTGAAAAGTCTTTCTGCTAAGTTCCCCCCTACCCCCTTTCTGTGCGTGAATATATAAAGCACGGGAAATATGAGATTTTGAAAACAAGTTTGATTATTTCGCGGGTTAGTTTGTTGGGTGCAGGTTCATTGATTGGGGGATGCTGGAGGGAGCTAGCTTGTTTGCTGAGTTTTTGATGAGCTACGACGATGCTCAGACGGGATTCCGGGGAAGGAGGATCAGCGGCGATAATGACGTAATTGAATCGGGGATGAGGAGAGGAGGTATTTTATGGAGTAGAAGCTTCTTGTTGATTGCTCGAGCTGCATGCTTCGAGGATGGATAATTATTCTCCATTAATTGATACGTGGATTTATCAAGTTTTTTGCGGGTTTTTTTTTTTTTTTTCTTCTTAGGTATCGATCGATACTTTCATTATTTTGAAAGCTGAGTTATTTTGAAAAGTTTAGTCATTACAAGTAATCAAAGAAAAATTATGAATGTGGAATCTATATCTTGTATAAGCTTCAATTATTTTCAAAAATAAGTTATTAGGTTGCAGAGTTTCGTAGTGGAAAAGTATGACTAAAAATTTTTAAAGAAAAAATTCAATTATTAAAAACCAAAAAAAAGAATTTAATTTATCAATAGGAAAAAATCCTAAGGTTCGCAATCCTCCTCCTCCCAAGATAAAAGAGAGAACCCAAAAAGAATGTCAGCATTTTATTCGTGATGTGATTGATTGAAGAACAAAATTTAAAATTTGAATTTGAATTTTTAATTTTTATATTACAATTTAATCAATACATTCAGAGAATAGATTTGATAAAAAAAAATTATTTAATCAAGTGTTCGAAATTATACGATTAAAATCATGAAAATAATAATTATTATAAAAAAAAATCAATGAATTTATATCCACGAAAGTTTGAATGAACTCTGAACGTAGCGGCAAAGGTAAAGGGTATATATAACAGAAAACTAATTGTAGGTTAATTTAGATGAAGCTTCGACAAAATTTGTTTTAGATAATGTCATACAATTGCGTGCTCAGAGAGACTAGTAAAAAAAAATTACGAACACATCAAAGATCAAACTAGACATAGAGTAAAAATCACTAATATGCCGTACTGGGAGTGATTTAAAAAAATTCAAAACTGCTACAGACTTTACGTTTTGAAGTTTTTTGACCTATTTCAACTTTGCTGAGGTGCAGGGGAACGTGCATATTCCATTTACCCGGGTGGCCAAAATTAGGTACCCATGCCTTATATGTATTATAAAAGCTTTTTGAGAGTTAATACAAAATCTCTTATAACCTTTTTTTGCATACTGTACATTTCCATTCAATCAAATATTACATAGATCAATTCATCTCAACTCCGTAACGGTGGAAAACCTCTTCCACGTCGTAAACGAATGAAAGATCCTCCTGCCCTCATGCAAAAGACCCCTAAACTTGATTATCCTCATCCACTCCAGCCAAATCGATCGTTGGAAGATTCTCCGGACCTCCGCTCTTCCTTTTTTTCACTCAACCCCCCAGTCTATCTTACTCCTCGCATCTTCGTCGACGACGCAGTAAATGTAATGAGATCGAGAGGCCATCGGGCAATTGAATTCGGCGCACGTACCAGTACACCGACCGACAAACTGGCCCCGGACTCGTAAACCCTGCAGGGAGACGGTATTACACTCGTTTTGTCTTTGGAAACTCGAAGCAGCACCGGCAACGGAGGAGGAAGAAGAAGAAGCAGAAGAAGACGAAAAAAAGGAGTAAACCGAATCGAGTGGATGGAAAACAAAGAGCAGCGCTTTTTATTCCCGAAGCACTTGGCCTGCAAAGAAGGCCAGGGAGAGGGAGGAGGCGCATCGCGATTTATGGTACCGCGAACGTGAAACCTCGCCCTTGAAGATTTTTAACCGAAATAAATTTGTTGGCTGTCTTTTGAAACACCATAAATAGATATCCATTGGCCAAAAAATGATGAATCGACAAATTTTCGATACGTTTTGTAATGTTGCAAACTCAACTTCGCCTTGTATGGCAAATTTACTCGAGTCAGCTATAGATAAAACTTTGCCCTCTTGTTTAACAATATATTATAGCTTGGAGGTAAAAAATATCGAACTTTAATATCAATTTTTTTTTTTTTAATTTTACCATTGGCACGTCATGCAGAATGTAATAAAAAGTTACGTAAATACCAATAAATATTAACTATTAATCATATTTTTAAATAACTAAAAACAAAATTACGTTCTGAATAAATTTTTTCTTTTTTATTTCGTTTAGAATGATTTTATTTATTTTTATTATTAAGAATCGAATAGTGCAAGATGATAAAAATTATCTTTGATAAAATTATCCGAGGGTGGATTCAATAGATAGATTTATAAAAAAGGTAAAAATTTTAAAATCTCGAATTTTTTCGAACTTGTAATTTTAAAGTCTTCAGCCGAGTCTTCAGCCTGAAGAGTGGCCCCCTTGGCTCATACCGATAACTGAAAAGGCAAGACTCGCTAATTACTTTGGGGAAAAATTTTTTTTCCTCCGAAACCTGAAAAGCAGGAAGATGAGTACAAAAATTTCGGGATGATGAGAATTGTAAAGCGCTCTTTTGGTGGTACGGAACAAAAAAAAGAGTAGCGGGGAGAAGAATAGGGAAGACAAAAAGCTGCTCCATAGTTTCCCCGGGAGCCGCTCGAGGATGCAATATGATGTGGTCTGTCCATTTTTGAAATTACTACTTACCGAGAGAGGGTCGGGGAAAACTGAGGAAGAGTTGTTTCCCCAGGAAAGAGGGAAAATATGGCATGGCACGAACCCGTAGCCCCCTTGAAGCTGAGAGCGCCTCCTTATTTTTCTAGTCCAAACTTTGTTCGCGATAAACAAAGAGAGGATTATTGTCTTCGAAATTGTTATTAATTTTTAAGAAAGTGTTTGTCTGACCATACTCGTTTCTTACCACTAGCAAGTAATAGCCTTGTCTATTTTTTTCGTTGCAGTTGCTGTGAAACAAGTTTGGGCGGTCGAAGGGGATGACATCGATCTTCCCTGCGACATTAAACCGACCGAAGGCGATGACGATGTCATCAGCATGGTTTTGTGGTTTAAAGACGAAGCCAGTATTCCTCTGTACAAGTGAGTATTCATTTTTAATGACTTTTCAGTCTGAAAAATTTTATTACAATGTTTTATACAGATTGCTGACAATAATAATCATGTCATTTTGAACAAAATTTATTAACCGGCAAAGTAAAAATTTTAAAAAATTGATTTTTTCTGATTATCGTAAATATCATTCTTTAATTGAAAGTAGACTTCATGTTGATTATCCAGGCAGTATAAAGTCCATCCAGACAACATAAAGTCTACATTCAATTAAAGTTTATATAACTACTAGGCAATGCAAAGTTGTTAAAGAAGAATTGATAGTAATATCATCATTCTTATAGTTATGATGACTCTTAGACTTACATTTTCAATATTTCCAAAAAACACTATTTAAATTCAAACTTTTCACTCCGATATAATTGAACCTTCAGGAGGAATCGCACCCAGTCAAGATGCAGGTAGTTTTTTTTTTTTTTTTTTTTTTTTTTTTAATCGTTATGTACGTCACGAAGCCCCGTCTCGTTTGTTGTGGAAGCTCGGTGGATGATGCCCTGTTAGAGACGCCATTGTTCCAAAGTTGTTTCTCGAAATTTCAACCGAGCCAACTCGCCTCGGGGATACGGACGCTCGTTAGCCCTCCTCCCTAACTAAGAGAATACGCGAGTTCACCCACCTCCCCACCCTTGTTTTGAAGAATTGAAACCACGCGGAGTTTTCGAAACTCAATAACGGGAAGGTGCGTAAACCAAAGGATTAGGATTAGGGTCGATGGAGTCAAAGTAGGGTATCCTTGGAAGCCAGGAAATTTCCGAAGTTGTAACGAGGAGGCTAGGCAAAGAGTATTATGTGTACCAATTCGTCGATTTGGATGGTGCCGGAAAACTTAATGCTGCCATCTAGAGTGCGAAAAGTTTCTTTTTGAAAGTGGAATAAACAATTTTAGAAAAAATTAAAATTAAAATAATATAATTATAGTTTATAATATCAAAATCATTATTTTCACAAATAAACAATAATAAAAATAAGTCAATTAGATTCTTCTCCTATTTTCTGTAATATCAAAAAGTTGGAAAGAAATTAAAACTTTAAAAATCTTGCCCTGTTTGTCCTTTACAAATCAAATTTTGATTCTTTTGTTTTAAAAACATCAATTGCAGATTGTAAACGGGAAATTACTAATTTCAATCTTTAAAACTGAATCTAATCTATATGCTTCTCAGTAAAAATCTTTGTATAAATTAAATTAAATTGAATTCTTTGAAAATGTCACCGATAGAAAAACATAGCAAAACTTACAACTATCCTTTTAATAGAATAGTGCCACTGAGCGTGCGGCAAACGCACATGAGAAAAAATCAACGATCCTAACTTCTTTTAGAATATTTTAAAAACTTCACCAATTGGCTCACGAATAAAAAGTTAACGCATTATGTCAACTTTACACAATAGGACGCTTTGGAAATTAAAGTAGGTTACTCTGAAGTTACCCCTAGATAGCGTATGAAAGAATCCCAAAATGAATTTGATTCACGATGGAATCGAGTGGCTCTTACTTACATCTCAGAATTCAAAGCGAGGTATTTCAATTTTCACCTCTCGCTGTAAAAACCAACATCGAGATAAAGTTAAATCCTCCGAACTTTTCCAGTTGCAATAAAGTTTTCCGCGAAATTTTTTTTTTCGTAAGGGCCATGGATAATGGATAACGATTAGGCAACATTCATTAAGAACGTAATTAAGATCAAGGTCCAAGAAATCGAGAGCAAAGTTTCAAAGCAATTTTCAAGCACGCAGACTCAAACTCATTCATTTTTTATTAGCTACTACCGTTCGGAAACTTTACTACGAGAGATTTAATTTCCCGCATGCGGGCGAAACGGTCCCCCCCTTTTTTTTCTCCAAAATAAAATAAAAATCTGGAATATGTTTCGAACGCTCGAGACAGAGGGAAAAGAGTATGATTTATGAATTACAACCGAGTCGAAAAGTCACAGCGCGTGACCGGCCTGAAAGTGAAATTACGACTTGCTAAATATAAAATTATTTGCTCGGTGTGACTTTTTATTTATGGATATTATGCGAAACACCGTACGCCAGGTTGCTGTTCATAAATAATCCAGATAAGTACGACTGTATTTTTAGGTAAAAGGTTGCGCTTCTTGGGTTCCGATGCCGCTATAAATATATCTTTTTTTTTTAATCCCCTCGATTCACGTTTGCCCCGTACATTATCGCGAGGCATTGCAGTTACTAAATTTTCCCATGATTTATCACGCTTTTTTCAGCTAATCTCGGTGACCTTTGACCCCTCCAAAGTTGTTACACTGGTAAAGATGTTATTTTCTCCGTCGACCCAGTTCGTTTGGAACTTTAAATAATCACGCGTCTGCATCGCCCTTTTATTTAAACCAGTCGCAACTGAACTTTTCCTCCGCGTGCTAACTTTCTCATTAACCATCCACCTCGGTATTGAGGAAGACTAAGCGAGTCCGAGAAACAAAAAGCTCATAATTTATGGACGGCTTTTAATAACCAGGTGTCGGACGAACTATCTCTGAAAAGGACGGGCCCGCGTCAACTCTGAGACTCCCCCATTAGGAGCGACGCAGCTTTTCAAAGAGGTACATTCAAGGAAATAATAAACGCGATTTTCACGTCTGGAGGAAAGGTCTTACCTAATGCTGGATCGATTTATTCTTTCACCTGCATTGCCTTATTCCTTTCCCTTTGTAAATTTTGCTGCTGGGAGAAGAAAAGATGAAAAATAATTTACGCGAAGAGAATAGGGAGGCAAGTGTCGTCGTAGGAGCTGAGTGTATGCGATACGATACGTGACGGAAAATAAATAATGGATCTCGCTTTAGCTTTTCACGCGCGCTCGGGAGCGAAGAAGTTTTATCCGGAAATCGAATTTTCATGGTGTTTTTCACGCGGGAGTGGGCCGCGATTTTCTTATTGATCTCTATTTTTTTTTTTTATTGCCTTGTTTTGTACAGGGTCAGCGAACTCGGACGACGACGAGAAAAAAATTTAAAAGAATAAATTAAGCTGGTAAGGAGGTTAAGTGGAGCCGCGTCAGATTGGAAGGGAGAACTTGCCAAATCTTTGAGTAAGCGATTACAGGAAAGTTTATCTCTCCTCGAACACGCTGTTGACGACTTAATCCCTTAATAGACGATTGTCTTTCGAGAGGCCTTACCCAGCCGGTGCGCCCCCGACGCCCTCTTGTTGTGATAGGCCAATCAAAGATCGATCCAAATCGGAGCCGACGCTTGAATAACAATGGCCAACGCACACTGAAACTCGAGGAGGAGAAAACTTGGACCGGTTTCGAGTGTTGATTTTAGAAATACCTTAATTAAAGTACCTGATTGATTGAGATAATCTTGTTTATTTTTACTAATTATATCGCTTGAACAGTTTTTTATCGATAGTGGTAGAAGAATATTTTGAAAAACTATATGAAAGATATTTTTGAATGAAAAAATAAAAATTAATTCATAGAAAACTTGATTTTAGAAATACCTTAAGTAGCAATTAATTGGTAGGTAAAGTTTATTACAAAAATACTAAATTACCACTGGATTGACACTGAGAATCTAATTTAAGTATGAAAAATTAGAACCAAATGATACACAGATAAAATAGGTCCTAAATTAGGACTCCTAATATATTCTAAAAATTCAAATAGTATGAAAATTACTATTATTATTAAAATTAAATTTTCTTCAAAACAAACACCAAAATTAGCGCGAAATTACCACTGGATAAAATTTTTTGTAATAAATCACCCCCTTCACTCGCCCCACATCCGACTTAATCACTAAACCACTCAGTAAGGGAGGAAGAAGCAGAAGAAAAAAAGTCAGGGGGGGGGTCCAGGGCAAAAAGTAACAATTCAATCCGGGCTCATTTATCCTCTCGCCTCTCAATCGAAACTCGATCAGCTGGGGCGGGTGGCCGTAGATCTTATAAAAAAAGGAAGGCCCTTGCGTGCTCCAGCTGACTTTGGAGCGGTGGAGGCAAACGCGGGTTTAATAGTCGTCGGCTCTTGCTCCACCACGCGCTACTAGGCCAATGTGCATCGTCCCGGGGGTGGAACAAAGGCTATTCCATTTCCTTCTTCCTTTGGACTACGACGATACTGCCACCCAAACAATCAGCCCCGGCTTCCCCCGGGACCACCCGGCGTGCCTGCCGGCTCGATTTTAGAATCTTATCACGCCTGGCTCGAACCTAATTTCGAGTTTGAGACCCCCTCGCCCCGTACTTTTACTCAGAGTCACGTGGAAGCCGAATGCAAATCCCGGTTTTTGATTTCTTGATTTTGGAGAACTTCGATTTCGTTACCTGCTTCGTGGAAAAAAAAAAATTACATCGAAGCGAATTGAGTCTGTTAACTTGGAGGGAACTGGATTTAAAAATGATTGAAAATAATTCAACTACCTTATTTGAAAATAGTTAGTTTTCCACTTAATTTTTTCAAAATGAATTTTAATGTCTTGCTGTCACTAACTTTGCATTAATAATTTATATCAATCATTACCATCATAATGAAGCATTGTGATAAAAAAATTTTGTTTCATTAGATTGGAAATATTTAACTTGAATTTGCTACCAAATATTTCGTAATCAATTTTAGATCTGTCTTCAGTATGGTATACGATTGTGAATTGATTGCTAACGATGACTCTTACGTTCATTCGATGTTCTTTATTTTTATCCTTTGAGCAAAGTAATTTATCTAAACAATATTTTAAAAATAAAAAATATACAAAAGCAATATTCACTTTTACCACAAACTATCATTTTTTTAAGCATTTATTAATTTTTATTTTCAACAATATCCGACCTCTCATAAGACAAAAAGTTTAAAAAAAATATAACCCTTGATATTTCTTGATATAAAACCAAGATAATTTGTTGGAAGCTCGCATCAGATTTCGTATACGTCCAAAAGGGGTCATATTGGTATTTTTTTTTTTTTTTTTTTCCTCGTGCAACTGCCAATTCAATTCAGTTTTCAATCGCATTCTACAATCATATTCCATTTTCCATATGTATACGTTAGCCGTACGTGTTCCCATTCTAACTATACAACCAATAATACGACAAAGAATTTCAATAATATTTTCATGAATGACCTCCGGCGTATTCTTCAAAGCGATAGGAAAATAACTCATGACTTCTCTACGACTCTTTGAAAAATAAAAACAATGCTCCGACTACGAATCTTTATTACCAAATTTTTGCTTTCACAAATTTTTCTGATAATCTAAATTTGTATGATTCCTTTTCAATAGCTTTATATTTAGATCACTTTGACGTTGAAAACAAGACGGCTGCTTGAGATCTTTGACAGCGAACTTTTTTTTAGAACAAGAGAGAATGCTATTCGCTCGTTGAGTTTTATTCATAAAAATTTCTCGCATACTTTCGTGTAAACAAATAAAAAGAAGCCCCCAAAGTATTCAGGGTAAAAAGTAGTTACGAAATTGTTGCTAAATTTTGTACGTTAAGTATCCGGCGCACTTCATGAAAGAATCTAAAGTTTTAAAAGTTTTTGTATATAAAAAAAAAAGAAGCGTTTCATCTTGAAGGCTGAAAAAAGGTAGTCGCAATGTATTTTTCAGCCAACTATTTGCAACTTTTTTGAATTAACTTTAGCCGTCGTAAATAATTGCATTCAAAGCATTTTTTCAAGAAGAATGCTTTTAAAAAAATTTTATTCAACTTTGGAGTATTCTCAAATATATTATTCATTCAAAGCTCTTTGAAAAATTGCGAGACATTTTTTGCTATTATTGTGCAAAGCCAGTCAGAGTAAGGAACAAAAAAACTTTTTGTTTGTACAAACTAAAAGATTGCATTCGATATAATTTATAAAACTCAAAATTTCAGTCTGAAACTCGAAAATAACGGTTTCAAAAATAACGCATCTAACATTTAATTTTTCAGAAAATGTATGCAAGTATTAAAAAATAAAAAACTTTTGTTATCATTTTTTGATACATTCATATATTTGTTACTTTTCCACAGTAATATACAGTAAAAAATGAATAAGTAAACAAAAATATTTGTATAAAATAAAACCGCTTTTTTATCGAATCTTTGCATATCACTCTGTCTGACCAAACTCGGCCTACGACTACTGATCAATCTCGCTCGAACAAAAACTAACTCTCATCAAAAAAAAGTTAACACGGTCGCGCAAAGTCAATCTCGAAAGTAATCTTGAAAGTGAAAAAAAAAAAAAAAAATGAATATTATATTTGAAAAAAGTAGAGCACCAGGATAGACAATCAGCTCTCGGAGACCTTTTTAAAACTTTTCGATTAAAAACCTCATTCCGGTGTCTTCCATCTTTCTCTTGTTTCAGCCTGGACGCGAGAAAGGGTAACCTGTTCGAGGCCGATCACTGGACCATGAGCGGAAGCCTCGGAAATCGAACGTACTTCCAGGTCGACGCCGACGGGGCTGCGGCGCGGCTTAAAGTCAAAGCCGTTACCTACGAGGACCAAGGGCTCTTTCGATGCCGGGTCGACTTTGCCAACTCGCCCACTCGAAATACGCGAGTCAACCTCACACTCATAGGTAAAACCTTTTTTTTTTTCTTACTTTTAAAATTTTAATGTTAAGCTTGAGTATCTAAAGCATTACGATACTTAATGGGGGAGCTTTTATGAGCTTTCGTGAGCTTTATCAAAAAATATAAATGCCATTCTTCAAATTTTAAGCTCAGATTCATAAATTTTTTTGAGTTTTTCAGAATTTTCATGTGCAGTTAACTACATTTAAAAAAAATTTTAATGTTATTATGATTTCTAAAACACAAATTTACTATAAAAATTATTGACATTAGAATCTTACTAACGTAGCAAGTGTTGGCTTAAACAATGGAGCTAGATCTATTCATTATTAGCAACAAAAAAAAATTTTTTTAAAGACACAAATACACAAGTAAGGAAGTACTAAACAGCTACTTTTTAACAAAATTAATTTGCATATAAAACTTTTCGTTTACGTTTCTGAGATCGTAAAAAAAAAATTTGCACTCTTTCCAAGAAATATTCCATTATCGAAGCATCATCGCGGTTGGTTCGACTATTTTTAGCAACAACAACGTTTACACATTACAATAATCCACCCAAACATAATAAAAAAAGAAGAAAAAAAAATGTCGCGCGTAAAAATTTTACACTCTACTTCGCCAGCGTTAATCGGAAATAAAACAAAATCTCGCTCGGAATCTTAACGGCCGTGTAGCCCAAGACCAGCTAAAAAAAAAAAAAAGGAAAATACTTCATTTTCCCGGGTAAATTTATCGTCCCTTACTTTATTTTTTAACACCCTCCGGAGTCCTATTAACTAAAAAGCCCTCGGCAGTAATAAAAATTTTCGCTGATAAATAAACGCGCGTACGTCCTCATCATCAAAAAGTGGAAAAAATTAGCTTACCCGTCGGCCCTGAAACAAAAAAGGTAGAGAATAAATAAAACGAAAAAGGTGGATAGAAGTAGTTCCTCGGCTCGTATAAACCGCCGACATTTACAGCCGTGCGCGTATCGTAACTCCGCGGTTTTAAAAGAAGGGCTTTTCCTTCCTGTAATGACCTGCGCGTTGGAAAAAAAAAGTCCTCCAACGACTGAGTTAAATTTGATAAGCCCCACATTTATGTAGTCTGAATGCAAAAGAGACCACTTTGACGCGTGGATTATTTTATTTAACTTTATTTTATCATTTTTTTAGTGCCATCGAGCAAGCCGATAATTTACGACGCCCAAGGAAGGGAGGTCACAGGAGCGGCCGGACCGTTCCTCGAAGGTTATGATCTACTCTTGACTTGTCAAGTATCCGGCGGTGAGTATACCAAACTTCTTTTTACTTCTTCTCGAGGGGAGGATTTTCTTTTATCTTACGGGTGTTTTACAGCCCTGGGCACTGCCCTTTGACGACTTTTTTTTTTTTTTTTTTTCTTCGAGCGGGCAGTTTTTTCATTTTTATAGATATTAAAAAAGTGTAACATTACGTCACGATGTGACTAGATCGACTTATCGAACTCGAGGATGTAAAATGACGTTCTGACAATTTTTACGTGATAGACGGTCTTGATCAATTTTACTATTATATAGCTTTTTATTATTTTATTGAAAGATTGTTAAAAATAATATTGAACAAAAAAACTTCTATGTAAATGACCAATGACTGTCAAATTATCTTTGAACAATCCTCAATAAATAATCAATCCACCAGTTTATGAAAATTCCCCGCAGATAATGAACTTAAATTCTTATTTTGTAACAAGTTACTAAATTTTCAATTTTTAAAGTTATTTCTATTTTTTTTTTTTTTTTTTTTTTTTTTTCTAACTGAGTTAAGCTACGCGACCGTGACTATTTTAGAATATAAATTAAATTAAATTCAAATCATACCAGACGTTTCTAATTGGCAGATTAATCAAAGAAGCAAAAACGCCTTTCAATCAGCTGTCGCGGTGTATCATCAATCCTAACTAGGTAAAACTTCCTTGTCGGAAAAATGACTCTCGCCGATGTAAATTGGGCGCGACGCGGCGGCCCTTTAATCCGGGGTGGAAGACAAAGCCTCCGGCTCTCGAATACAAATAACTGGCGAGGTAAATTCGACCTTTGGCATGCGCGACCGGAATTAGTATCTTTCGAGAACGAAAAAAAAAAAAAAAAAAAAAAAACCGCTGCGATGCTGTTGTTATTGTGGTTAATAAAAGACGCGGGACTATGCGGAAAAAGAAACGGAAAGACTGGTAAAAAAGTTTGTAACGGAGTTGTCTTCGGGATCATTATTATTGTTATTTATTTTTGCTGAGATAAAAACTTAGTTCAGAAGCAAGACAGATTTCATAATTAAATTTTCTGAAATAGACGAACCGGTAATTAAAACGTTGCCGACAAAACGAACCAGAAATATCAAAAAGAACAATGTGAGGCGAAGCTAATTAAAAATGATGATTTTTTAAAAAGCCAAAGTCCAATTTAATTCAGAAACAAAGCGAGCGGGAAGGATCGATGCTCGGCGCTGGCCCCGCTGCAAAGAGTTTTCCTCGAGCCTTGTGATCAAAGAATGCCAGCGGGGGCTAATCCTCTCTCTGTCGGAGTAATGATCGAGACACACGGTAGATAAAGTCCGGCCGCCGCGGCGTACTGCAGACGGAATGCGGGAGGAGCACAAAGACGGATTAGCATAGGAATTACTTCCGACTGGACGTGCAGCCTTCAAAGTAGCCCGTCACTTCGTTCGTTTTATCCTCCTCGGGTAGGAGTAGAAAAAAAAGGAGGTGGAAAAACCGAGAGCCAACGATAAAGTAAACGAGCCGAGAAAATTACGGAGGAGTAATTTTTTGATTAAAGAAATCCACGTTTCTTTGGTTTTGGAGGAAGTTTTTGTTTTTTGGTGGATTCGGGCTGCGGTTGTAAGACTTGCGTCAAATTTCATTAGGAACGGTACGCTGGGTTCTTGTAAGAATCGCCGTTTACTTTTTTCTTAACGGTAAGTAAAAAGGAGGCAGGAAAAATTCTATGTTTCGATTTTACGATGATGCATACCCGATGAATCATTGTTGATGAAACTTTGAGTAATAGGTAAAAAAATAATTCATCACGATAACGACTTTTTTTTATTTTTAAGCAGACAAAAGACTGTAACTTGAAATTTTATTTGACTACTCTTCTACTTAAAAATTCAAAAATCGGAAAAAGCTATATTATAAATGCTTAAATTTCTGTTTGAAATAATTAAAAAAAAAAAAAAAAAATTACCAAATTTTACATCTTCCTTAAAATAGGTAACGTAAATAATACGTATAGGTTTTCAAACAAAACATTACAACCAAGTCGCTTTTTTCTATATTCATAAGGGTTGAAAATGATCAGACATTGAAGTATTCTAAACAAATTTTTGTCCAACCTTTTAAATACCAAAAAACTGCCTCTCTATTTGACTTTCCCTCCAAAGTATTGCCATTTTACTGATTTTTTTTAAATAATTTTTTTCGTCTTTTGTGTTTTTCTTAAAAAACTGTTTTGAGCTGTCCTGAACCCAGAAAAATTTTTAAGGGATTTAAAATGTGACTGCAGGGCTCATCGCTATCATATTATTGATTAAGGCTCGCATAAAGAGTACTAGGGCCTAAAAACAACCATTCCTATCTAGTAAGGCTGTTTTTAGATCCAAGTCCTCATATGTACTATACAGAAATCACTAACCTTTTTAACAGTAATGCACGATGTCACTTCGCTTTGCATTTTTTGTTCTTATTATGATCTCAATATTTTTATCGTAAGAGAAGGGGGGGGGGGTACGCACGAATAGAATACTTTTTGTTTGGCTCCGAGCGTTGTTTGAATTTTGTTTGGGTCCAGATTTTAAATTAAATAATAAAATAACTTTACTTTGTCATCCCGATTTTATCTTTTATTTCTACGCTCTGCTATTATTATTGCGATACCACTGCCGACAAGGGGCTATACACTCCAGAATCACATACAAAAATCAATATAATCAATAAAGTATCAATTTCATTTCAAGTAAAAATCTTCAAAAAATATTATTTTTAACAAAATATCAACTGAAATTAATTCCAAGGCTCTAAACACTTAAAATTTGCCAAAAGAATAACGAAAGAATCAAATAATCATCTATGATTTTGGAGTGCATAGCCCGTCGACTGCCAACCCTCGAACTGAAATTTAATTTAGAAATTGCATATTTACAGGTAAGCCAAGACCTACGGTGACATGGTGGAAGGGCGACGAGATGATGGACGGGGTGATGGAGGAAACCATGGAGATCGGCACAACAGCCGCGAGCAAGTTTACGGTCAATCGTTTATTCATACCAAAGGTTACGAGAAGTTTATGGGGCACCAGGATCGAGTGCAGATCCGAGTCGAGGGCGCAGGAGAAATCAAAGGTCGTGGTTAAGAGGGTGCCGCTCGACATTTATCGTAAGTGTGTCTTGTCGACAGCCAGCCGTGGCATGCATTATTTATACAACCCCCTCGGAATCGCTTTTTTCTTCACTGGATTTTCCTTCCCTCCTTGGCTAAGTGTTCGCTTTTCTTTTAGCGAGCCGATGTCATTATTGTTTTATGGCCTTGCGCTTAAATATTTTTCCGACAAAATTTTTCACTTGGAAAAACGCGTTTTGATTCGAGGGGAGTTAACGGTTTTTTCGCTTGAAATAAGACGACATGTTTAAAATGTTGAAATTTTTTTACTACTTACCGACCGCAGAGCCAAGTGACAGCACAGCGAAAAAGCAGCTCTGGAAAAAAAATGAGAATGTAGTTTTTTAATGTGAAAAATTTCGAGAAAAATTTAATATATTTTTATATTAAAACATTTCTTTGCCAACGCAATATAGTACATACAAATTATTAGATTCAACCTAGTTATTATACACTTAAAATAAATAAAATTTTTCTATTCGGTTCGTCATCGTTAATTCCAGAAGAAATTTTTGCGCATTAGCGTCATCTTTTTTGGGTTTTTACCGCATATGACGAAGCATTTGAAACATTTAGTAAAACATCAGATAGCACGAAAATAAGTGCGGACAAAGAGAATCTCTGAAAAAAAAAAAGAGATTTTCA
The DNA here is from genome assembly GCA_038277355.1 of Encarsia formosa. Lineage (NCBI taxonomy): Eukaryota > Metazoa > Arthropoda > Insecta > Hymenoptera > Aphelinidae > Encarsia > Encarsia formosa. The sequence goes on from CM076184.1 coordinate 23,586,861, forward strand.
ATCTTCGCCATAAAAGTACCGCGTGTAAATCTCGTATCGCGCGTTCTGTCACATGAAAGAAGCGAACTAAAGAAAGAAAGAGCTCTAAAAATAGCAAAAAAGGAGCTGCGTTGCGTTGCTCGGTGACCCGCGAGCGGGGCGGAAACGAGCCGAATTAAATGCGGCTAAGTGCTTCTTCTTCTTCTTTTAAATATGCAACGTTCCGAGAAGACTCGGCATGGGGTATACACGTGGCATTAATGGTTTTAAAAACCAAAATATCCTGTTTATCGATTAAATTATGCAATTTACCAAATCGTCAGGTTATTATTTGATGTTTTAAGTACCCGTTGTTTCGCGCGAATTATTCCGACTGTTTTCTGTCATAATCCATCACGATGATTCTCGGGCTCTGTTATTATTTGAAACCCGTAATGAATAATTATCCACGAAATATCGTATATCTCACGCAGTCGAAAATCAACAATTAATCAAAAGCTCCAATCAAAACAAGTCTCATCGATCATCATTAACGCTCTCGATGAGCAAATTAGCTTTAGTTTCAGGTTACATTCCGAATTCATTTTTATCGAAGCGAGTTTGCGATATTTCGAGTTTATTCTTTCTCCGATACTTACTTATGCACCTGGTGCACGGTCGTCCGAGCGATTTCAAGATCGAGCGGCCGGCTTCGGCCAGTCAGCAGCGCTCGAATTGCCTTTGTGAGCTCGGTGCACCAGGTGCATACACAATTTTTATTACCCGGAAAAAAGTGCTTGATTAAAATTCCGAAAAAAAAAGGAAAGCTGCACGGCGCACCGTGTTTTCTGCAAGTATCGAATGCCGAGAAAAATCGCGCTCCGGTTAAAGTGCACCCATAAATACTCCTGAAATTAATTTTGTTACAGCGAGAATATATTTTCTTTTTTACAACTGACGTAAATTGGATTTTTTGAAAGCTACAATTTGATTTGATATTGTTCAACTGCTATTTGTTAAATATTAAAAATATGCAAATAAAGCATTGTAATTATTTTAATAATTCGACGCATGCACTTTGACCGCTTTAACTTTGTGCATAAATTATGCTGGTTGTATTAAAAAACATTATTGACATTATTTGATGTGTTTTATTTATTCATTCAAATATTGAAAATCATAATTTTTCTTGTATGTGTAATAGAAGGGCACATAACCTTGAGAATCAACTGAATTCACATTATCCTTATTTTAGAAAACATTTTATTTTAATTTTAATTATTATTTTAAACAGTAAAGACATCCAAACTTATGTTTTGAACTTGATAGTGTCATTGTTTTTTTAAAACCTTTATTTTTAACTTTAAGCTTTTTAATTCGGACTTAAAATTTTATTGATCAGCCATCAATTTTATAATTTTATGTGTCTAAGCTTAGAAATAAATAACAAATTCATAAAAAAACAACAAACTAATGCTTTAAACCTGAGCACCCTTATCTTTGATACCTAAACTTGGTTTCTCCATTACTGCCAAAATTAGCAAATTATTAAAGCATTCATCTTTTTGACGATCCCAAATATAAACATTTCCAATCCAAAACGTTACCATGATTTGTTGAATTACTTTTTTCACAGTTAAACCAGTGGCGGTGGTGATATCGCAGTCCGAGGAGCAGATCTACGCCGGTCGTCCGGTGACGGTGAGGTGCGAGACGTGGGGCAGCGCGCCCCCGGCGAGAATAGTCTGGCGTCTCAGCGGTAAGGACCTTCAGGAGGCAAGCCTGACCGCGGGTCAGCGGGGCAACTCCACGGCCAGCAAGCACGCCCTGGTCCTCGAGGAGGGGGACGACGGCAAGGAGCTGACCTGTCGGGCGGAAAATCCGAGGTTTCCCGGAGGAGTTCTCGAGAGGACCAAAGTCCTCCGAGTCCTTTGTGAGTTAGCCCACTTTTTTTTTTTCTCTTTCTTTAAAAACTTTCGAGTGAGGTCGATCCATTGAAAAGTTTCGCTCGATTGGCTTGTTGCGGTCGCCCGGACACTTGCTTTATACCTACTTTTTTAAGTACGATACTCGGTATAATAATCGCTACAGAGAATTAGAAGAAAAATTCCTGCGCTAGACAATAAATAATATTTTATACAATATTCTCTACAGAAATAGCTCTTTTTTACATTTCAAAACAATCCGTTGTTTTTAGCGCATAAAAACAGTTTTGTAAGAATTTAATTCTGGTACAAAATTTTTTATAAAATGGCCGGGCCAATCCGGGTCGATCGGTTTGTAATTTTCAACCCGCGGCATATAAAATTTATAATTAAAGTCCTTTGGTTCACAATTACAAGAGAAGCGCGCGTCCGCGTAGTAAAAATTAATTGTACTTTGATAGACTGGTTAATCGATGATTTTAATTAGCATAAACAAGGCCACCGATCGAAAGTCAAACGTACAGACGCATTCTCCCCGAAGCCAAAAGAGAGCAATTCGCAAAAGAATCGCAGCGAGTTCTCAGGGGGGAGTAATTAGGAATAACCAAAGTCCTCGAACTCCTTCCCGATGCAAGAGAGCAGCGCCAGCGGTGCAGTATCTATACACAAAGCCATCGAAGAAACTTGTCCGGGAAGTTTCGCCGTTTGCTGGGAGCGAGGGTATTAAGCTTTGATCTAAGATATCGCGAAAGATTTTCGCAAACTATCCAGAGCGAGTCAACAGCGATTATTTTTGCGGGTCGCGGGCTTCCGTTGCCAAAGTTTTTTCGAGCCTGCTCCAGGAAGCCGGGTAATGATTGCGTGTTTCTTTATGCTTGACTCTAGTTTTTTTTTTTTTTTCTTTTTCTTTACAGACGCGCCAACGGCATCGGCACAGCTGGCCGCGGGATACGACATGGCTACCCTGCGGGAGGGAGACGACGTCAAGCTCGTGTGCAATTACCGTTGCAACCCCGAGCCAACCGGCATCGAGTGGATTCACGACGTAAGTTTTTTTGAATATTATTATTATTGCTGTTGTTGCTGTTATTGGGAAAAGAGACCGTGGGCCACCCGCCGCTTTTTACCGTGTTCAAACTGCATAACTGATATTTGTGGGTTTTCCTGTTTGCACCGAAGGTATACATTGTCAGAAATGGTGAAAGAATTTTTTTTTTTTTTTAATCATACAGTTTTTTGTGCTTCATCAGACGGTACATTAACAAATAATTGATTCATGTTTAAGATTTTGAAAAAATAAAATAATTATGTAAGAGAGAAGACTTTTAAAAATTTTGTATTTTTCTCATTCTTATTATTAGATGTATGTACTTTCAACGGAAACTATGGCGCTGATGAAGTCACAATTACCAATTAAAAAAAGAAAACTATTTATCCGGTGATTTCAATTCGAAAATTTTTTTTTTAATGTTAAAATTCATTCAAAATTGATAACTTTTAGAAACAAACATTTTTTCAAGTAATTCATTTTCTCTATGTTATAATAAAAGTTGCTATCATGTTACACATTTTTTTTCTTACTTTTTAATTAATCGTGCTGTTTGAAATACGCGTTTTCTAGCAGTACTGTAGCAAGCAAAAAAAAAAAAAAAAAAAAGAAGCGTGTGCTTATCAAAGGCTGAAAAAATTCTTTGAAATTTGTTTGAGATGAAAGGTTTCAATTTTTTTCAAACAATTCACTCTACTCTCAGAGAGTTGCTTATGCAGTTGAAGTCTTCGTATTTTTATGCTTTATTATAAAACAAATAAATAAATAAATTAAAAAAAAAAAAACACTCATTATTAATTTTTTAATAATAAAGTTACTGTCATGTTTTTTGAACTAATTTTTTTTCTTAATAATTTAGCTTTGCTTGGACTTTTGGATTGTAAAGCCAATGTTTTATTTTTAATGCCATTCCCTACTCTATACTTAAATTTTAAAATAAATTTAAATTTAATCAGTTTTATATAGTTTTCAAGCATCGATGGGGTAAAAATAGGGTTACAAATTTTTATGGTCATAAAGAAAAGCTTTATGAATGTTTACGAGATTGAAATTACTCATAAAACGCTGCTGTTACCTTCATCGAAACCAATTTAAAAGACTTAAAAATTTGTAGCTCTGTATCAAACACAAATATCCACGAAAAAAAAGACCATAATTAAAAGAAAATAATGAAACTGGTAATCAACTGAAAAAATATTTCGATTCAATACGTTCCATACTTCCATTATAAAAAAACAAACATAAAAAAAAGGGTACCGATAATAATAATGAAGTGCTCATGGCAAAACTCAAACAGTAAACGAAAAGGAAAAAATCATAAACATTCCAACGAGAGCTTTTTATTTTCACAAGCGAACGCACCCCGCGCAGTCTCTTCAGTAAATGAAGAGGCCTCTTTCGAGCACGAAAGTTTTAATCCCGGACTGGGGCAACCCCACAAACGGTTTTTTTTCCGCATTCGAGTTTGAAGAAGAAAAAAAAGGGAGGGAAAAAAATAAAAAAATTGCAAATTCTCATTGCCTCGCGTGCACGCATAACAAATGACTATTTTTACGCAAGTATAACCCAAATGTAAAGGAGAGGCATGAGCGATATAAAAGCCGGTGCTCCAGTTTCGAGCGAGGCGCCCGCTTAAAACTGTAAACAATCGAGAGAAGGGAAAAAAAAAAGAATCCGTAAAAATGCACCCTGGAGGGGTGATTTCTGGGAGGTAAAAAAAGAGGAGCCGCATTGATATGCATCAGCACGGTGGGGCGGGGGTTGAAAAAAAAAAATATCGAAAACAAGTGCGCGCGGAGAAAGAAGTGGAAGAAATAATGAAGAAGCAGGGATCGTTTGGCCGGGGCAAAGGTGCGGGAAGAAGAAGATTAAACGACCCTCCGAGGGGGAATATTTTAAAAGTGATGTATCCGGAGGGTAATTGTACGAGTCCCTTCTTATTAAAAGAGTTAATAGCTTCAAACTTTAAACTTCAATATATCACGCATAATCTCGCTAAGAGCTAGTATTATCCTAATTAATATCAAAAATTTATTCTTCCTCGTCCAGCAGTCTAGGATAATGTAAATTAGTTTCAAAGTTCACCGTTAAAAAAGAAGAAGCTTCTCGGGCTCTTTCCGCGAGAAGATTTTTTTTCCAAATCTCGGCACCGAGATTCAAAATTTCATTTTGGCAGGGCCCCCGCACGCCCCATAAACTTCAAAATTACCTAATTACCTTGAAGATTTTTCAGAAAAAACATCAAAGAAAAATTTTCTTCTTTGTAAGATAAATTGATAGTCTTCGATGAAAGGGTAATTAAATCTTCGCTAAATCGAGTAACCAAAAACAACCCTTTTTTTCAAACAAACACGGAGAAGTTTACATTCAACAAGCTATTCACGGGATGTATCGCAAACAAGTCTTTTCACAAATTTTTTATCATTGGCACGTATACGCAAAGTTCGGTTTATTTTTCAGCGGTGCAATCGGCACCCTTCATTAGCGAGAGAAAAATCTGTGTACTCGCGCTAATGGGCAACTCGATCTGCAGGTTTTATCGATTTTTACCATTCATAATAACTCGGCTTTGGGGGCCGCCGGCCTCGGTTCCGTTTATCTCGAGTGCGGGTCTTCTTCCTCTTTTCAGCTCCGAAAAAAATGATTACGATTAATTTGGCAAATTAAGACGGAGGCCCTTTAACGAGCTATAAAAGTATCATCCCGCTTATTTTTACCAGCTCCCGAGGGAGGCTCTTGCTCATTTAGATCGACGGCTTTTTTTTTTAAGAAGATTAATGACGACGCCTTTGATAATAATTAAGGAACGGGAGTGCGTTACAATGTTTCAATTAAGAGTCCCTAGCGGAGCTTCACTGATAAAAGTTTGAATTTGAAATCATTATCCTGTAATTTAATATTCTTTTGCGACGTTCGCTTTTGGAGGCAGAGGCGAGTCAAAGTGAAGTGGTTTTTATGCTCGTTCGATTAAATTGGTTCTATTACTGACAAAAATGTGATTCAATTAAACTCAATCCTACCTACTTGATAATTTTTTTTAAATTTAGGTTAATTTAATGCAGGGACAAAAATAGTTATTATATCTATACTCAAAATAGCCTATGTTTTTTAAAGTAGAAATATCGACCTTTTTATCAGTAGCGAAATTTAAGATAATTTTTGTTATTTTTCATGCTTATATCGTATAATTTCGAAGAAAAGTTTTTAAAAGTTAATTTTAAATCTGTTGGATATATTTTGTTAAATAACAATAAAAAATATAATAGTATGATTTGAACACAAATAATTGACTAGTTAGTACATTTTATAGAAAGCTCTTAACTATTTTGACCGCATCACGGAAAAATTTTTTTACTTCAGTAATTAATAAAAAAAAAACAGCATGAAAAAACCGACGCTTTCATCATAAAAATTATATTTTCAAAATCTCTCTATAACAGTCTTCTTCTTTTTTAGTTCATAGATTCATCAAAATTCGTTTTTCTTATAAGAGGCGAGTTTTTTGAATCGATCAGTACAGTATTTCAAATTGGACATTTTCAAAAAGAAGGCCTAGCCTCTGATAATTCTTGCCTCAACCGTACTTACTTAATTCTGTAGGGGTCGACAACACAAATAATTTTAAAAAACACTTCAATTACAACTGAATCAGATGAAAATATTTCGATCGACGTCATTCTCAACCAGTAAATAAACTTATAAAGTCTTGATTGAAAAAGCTGGTTGAAACACAATAAATGAAAAATAAAGAAGCTGAATACAATAAGTACCAAGATCTCGACGCGGGTCTTTTTTTTCTGCTGATCATAGCAATTGAGGTAGAACAATAATGAATAAATGGGTCGCGGGGGCTGGTAGAAGCAGCAACAGCTCGTTCCTCTCTCATTTCTTACTTTTTACGCTGTTATACGGCTTCGCATTAAAAGGGAATTCGTTGTGCAATCACAGCCTTAGCGGCGCGGCGGCGCTTCCTCATCTTTTTTTTCCCTTTTGCTCCTGGCCCAAGTCGATGGCAATAAAAATATCTCAAGAACAAAAGTGCAAATTGAAAATTCACTCGGCGTGACTGGAAATAAAGAAGCCGAAAGAAGGAAGTTTTCCATCGATAGCTATCGGGAAAAAATTTCTTCTTTTATTATTTTACATCGAGAGGTGCCACTTAACTTGATATTTCTTCATTGTACGAGCTTTCCATCATAATTACGCTTTTTTTCAAGCTTATAAATAATTCATAACCTTTTTTTTTTCTTTTTGAAGATAAAAAAAAAATTTACATTTTCGAATTGGAACAAAAAACTTTTAGCACTCGTATGTTTTTTGTCTCAAATAAAATCTTTCCAAATGTTTCGTTTCTTTAATAATCACAAAAATTCAATATTTTACTGTTTGTTTAACATAATTTTGTAAGTAGTCAGAACAATTCAGTTGCTAGAGCAAAAGACTCGCAATCCATAGGTCTCGGGATCGATTCCCGATCATCCCATAATAATACAATATTAAAAGAATAAAATGAATTCTTTAACAGAGTTACAGTTATAAATAATTTTTTTTTTTTTTTTTCAGGACGTACGACTCGAGCACGACGTATCGAAAGGAGTCCTGGTAGCGTCCAGCACTTTGACTCTGCGGGAGCTTTCGCTTACGCACACCGGAGCCTACTCGTGTCTGGTCAGAAACGCGGTTGGCGAATTTCGAAGTGCCTTGGTGGACATTCGCATGAAGTGTAAGTATATACAACTCATTGGGGTTTAAACTGATCTTGAACGGGAATTCTTTTATTGGTTAATGTGAGGTTTGAATTTGAAATATGGTCACGGGAAATCTATATTTTAATGAAAATGACAGCCGACACCGATACTGTCCAGCGTGAAAAGCCCGGGCGCGGGTTCCGATAACGATACCGCTGTTTCTACCGGTTGTTTTATGTCGGAAAGCACATATTGATTTTATATAATTTTGATGGTCGAGCTTCCGACACTAAAGCAGATAAAGCTTTTGAATCGCGGGCAATTTACCATAGCTAAAATCGTAAAAAATAATAAATGCTTTTAAAAGCCATGTGCACTTTTGACCGATTTACCAGAATACCTAGATTTTACCTAACAATTTAAGCATCATTTATTGTAAATTTCTTTGTAATTCTAACTAACCCGACACATCTCATGACTAATTCAATCTCTTCAAACTTCTCGAGTTTCTTTTACCTTCCCAACACTTTACGTATTTAATACATTTTCAACTTTTCTTCCAGACGTACCGCGTTGCAAGGAGGGCCAGGAGACCAGAGACGTGATCGCCGCGGCGGGTGAGATTCTGCGTCTCCAGTGTCAGATCGAGGCCGACCCGCGAGACAACGTGCGCTTCTCGTGGACCCGGAACAGCAGCCTCGGAGACGTGTCGGCGGTCCCCAACCCTAGGCCCTCGAGCTCGAGCCTGGAGTACCTGCCCTTGGCCGACGAGGACTTCGGCACCCTCGCCTGCTGGGCCAGCAACAGCATTGGGAGGCAGAAGAGCCCCTGCATATTCAACCTCCTACCGGCCAGTGAGTACATCGTCTTTGAATTCTATTCGCGAAGTTTGATGGAAGATATTGGCTTTCCATTATGCTTGTTACTGGGAGGAGAGGCTGCTAACTCTTTTGGTGTGCAGATGAGTTGTTAATGGGAAAGAGAGAGTTTGTTAATTGAATGATTGACTTGGTAATCGATGACTACTTTGTTTACAGTTTTGAAGTCAAGCTTTGCAAAGACAACGTTAAGGGTGAAATTAAGATTGAAGTATTGTGAACTTCAGAGTTTCGTGGGTGGAAACTGGAAAATAGAATAATTTGTTTAACATGTCCTTCCTTTAGAAAGATATTTTTCTTAAGTGACTTGAGCCCTTTGTCTGAACACTGCAGATTTGAAACTAAATCGATTATCATTGCTCACGGATTATTTGATAGGTTGTTTAGTGAATTTCAGTAGTTCTTTTCTGTAGAAATAATCTTAAAGCATTGCGTGCAGAAGATAGCATTATCGACAAAGTTAACTGCTCATAGTACTGTGAACTTCAGAATCGATAGAAAATGAAAAACAAAATACGATAAAAAAATTTGAAGACGATGAAGAATGATGAAAGTTCACTCAACTGATCCTCTTTGATATTCTTTCAAGAAAATCTTTATCATCATTAATTTGCCTGTAAATTTGATCTATCAGCGCTACAATGGAAATTTCTGATTAAAGCCTGAAGGCTCTTATTAACATACATGATGAGAAAATATTGCTCTGAAAACAATACGGCAACCGCCAAAAGAACTTTAGCATACAATAAAATTAATTAAACGAGAGTACGGGATTCATCAAACTTGTCAAAAGTGAGAAAGGATCTTTCAACTTTCTTCATTCATACACAAAGAAAGTTTAAGGCGAACTAAAGTAGAAGAAGTAGGTAGCAGGGGTAGTTTCGAAAAAAAGGATCTCCAATCCCCCCTTTTTTTCACTTAAAATTAAACTTCTTTCGCCTTCTCCGGTGAATCAGGTCAAAGCTTTTTCCCTCTTTTCGGCCCTCCGGCGAATTTAAAAGAATATTCGCTCTTTCAAGACAAACAAGACGTTGCAGTCAATTATCCCCGCGAGCGTAATTTTCGAAAATTGGTATTTAAAAGAGAGTGCGTCAAACTTCGTATGCTGTCTACACTCCCCATAATGGCTTCGCACCGTAACAATGCAGCCGCACTGGCGTAACAAGTACCCCGAGAGATGCAGGTCATGGCTATACAAGGGAACACGGTAACATTCAAACCACTCGCGTTTCTCCGAGCTTATCTCCGCCGGACCTCTGTTGTACCTCAAAAATAAACTGCTTATTGAAACTTCCCTACCGGCTATCGAGATTCGGGCGTTTACCGTTAAAAATCGAGCTTTGTTTGAGTTTTCTAGTGCCCGGCTGTTTTCTTAGCTCAAGTTTGTTTGGACTCAAATGGATTTTGAGGAAATTTGGAAGCCATTCAAAGTTTTGGATTATTCAAAAAGCTTTTTGAATTTAACCTTGTGTTCACTAGAGTGAAATGTTGGTTGAATAATTTTATAAAATATTAAGTGGCCGGGGGGGGGGGAGGGGGGGAGGTTGAGTTTTTCAAAATTTAATATTATCCAAGCACAATTCTCCTGGTGCTGCATCAATTTGGGTTAAACGAGAAAACTACCTCACGAAAATGAAGAATAATCCAGCTTAAAGTTATAAAAACGGTAAACCCACTCACAAACACAGCTTGAAAATAACACATAACAAATTGCAGCAGTTTATGAGAAAAGAGGAGAGGGCGAAAAAAAAAAGAAAGGATCCGCGAGAGTCATGATATTAAAACGCATAATTCAACTTTAGCCCGGGTTCTCGAAACCAGAAGGGCAGCTTACTTAACGAACTGTCCATTAAATTACTTGGGCAATAAAGAAAGAAAGAAAGCAAGGAAGATAAAAAAAATGAGAGAGAGAGAAGGGAAGACGAAGCTCTTTCGAGATTAAGAAGTATTTCTCTTCATTAATTGCGACCTCTGACGACGCAGTTATTGTACCGACATTATGGAAGGAAGGGGAGCTGAAGTTCACAAGTAAATCCTCCTCGTTGCGAATTATATGAGCCCGTGGTGGGTTGCAGGCCATTAAGCTCGAGGCAGTCCGGGCGGACGCAGATTTCTTTGCTGCGACCTGCGCTTTTTTTTTTTAGGGTACGGCGGGTTTAATGAAGTGGCGAGAATTGTTTTTTCAACGCGATGAGTTGGTTTATAGGACTCGTTCCGGGTTAATTTTACATTGTAAAATGTAAATTGGAAGTTTTGTTGGAACATTTAAGGACCGAATTCACTAATCTTGTTTGAGTAGACATTAAATTAATCTACCAAGCCATACATGGACTAAATTATCATCAGTTACTTATAAAAGCTCTATAAGATTAAAAAATCCGTATCGCCTGGGACATTATCATTTGTGGTAAAGAATTCAGTTGTAGCATTTTTTGAGAGCTTTTTATGGACAAGTAATTAAAGTGAATTCAATTAAAAAATGCCATTTTAATAAAAAATCAATTGTAAAGCTTGCAAAAGCTCAAAGCGTACTGCAGATTCAGATTATCATATTATTGAATACGATTATGTTGTTCCATGAAATTAACGTACAAGTAATCATAAAGAATTTTGTTGAATTCATTTGCAAGCTTTTCCAGAAATGACGATAAACAAAGTAGATAAAATTAAAAAAGATCACTTTTAACTTGGAAAAAAAAAAAATGTAAATCATCAAAAAATATCTGCAAATTTCCAAAAACAATCCGGCCAGGCTTAAAACGTCGCGGAGGATTCCAGCCTAATGAAGTAATATATCAAGCGAGCTTTTGTGATCGCGCGCAACGGTTACAAAATAATGGTGATTAAGTAACAATGAAGAATCGAAATAAAAAATGGTGGAGAGGGGAGGAGGGGACCGGCTAACCGAATGTTCTCGCGGGCGAGCAACCATTTTTCTCTTACTCGGCCTCTCTCTCACTCGCGGCGGGACAGAATTAGCATTACGACCTCGAAGCTCGGGAGGGTAAAAGAGAAAATCGTTGGGAAAAGCGACAATAGCGAAAATTTTCGTGCTGAATCGTGATTTAAACGAGAGGAAGGAAACGATTTTAATCTGCATTAACGAGTTAAAAATTCGCGGACGACTGCCCATTAGCAATTTCGATGCCTAAAACCCGTTTCTTTCCTCCCCGATATTTCGAGTATTGATTTTCGATGGAATTTTTTTTTTTTTTTTCGTTTTGGAATCGGGTTACACGGTGATTTATGGTAAAATGGGTCGAACGATTCTCAAAAAATGAGACGTTTACTTTGGTTTAGATTTTTCCTACATCTCCTTAAAAAAGTAATGTAGCTGTGAACTCGGAGAAAATTTTTTCGAAATTTCAAAAAATTGGATTCGTTTAAACGCGTTTTATGTATTCCAGGATTCCTAGCAACAATTATTTTCATAAAATTTCAAAAGCAAATTTAATAACTTTTAAATTTAAAAATTTTTTGTAATATAAACAAAATTAGCTGCAAAAAAGCTTCTATACCATCAATAAATTTTTTAAAGAAAATTTGCCACTATAATCTTCAACTTAAAAAAATTTTCAATCCATTGTTGATTTTTTTTTTCAGAACCACCCCAGAGGCCAGTGGACTGCAACATTCGTAACGAAACGTCGGCCATGGAGGTGAACTGCATCCCGGGTTCCAGCGGCGGTCTGCCCCAGCACTTTCTCCTCGAGGTCCGCGGAGTGCCCGAAACGACGGGAGGTCTTCAGATCCCCCAGAGCGACCAGGGCGTCGGGGGCAGCCCGTACCCGGAGGCCTCGACCAGCGGAACGGTATACCAGGACCGCCAGGACGAGCCGAGCTTCACGCTGTACAACCTGGAGCCAGGCTACTACACCCTGGCGGTGTACGCGGAGAACAGCCAGGGCAGGAGCTCGCCCGTACTCATCGAGAACATCCGGGTCTCGGAGCAGCCGCAGAGCGTCCGGAAGCCGGCCGAGAGCAAATTCCTCGGCGAGCTGGCCCACGTAATACCGCACGCCAACAGCCTCGAGAGTGCCTTCATTGTCCTCGGACTGATAAGTGAGTGCCCGGGTCAATCAGCCCATTGTGTCAGATGCGTCATTACGCATGATTTATGGATTAGCCGGCGGCTTCCAAAGCTCCAATTCTAAGACAGGGGAGGGAGGACTGGCTGGGAGGGGATTTTGAACGCGGTGAAAAAGTTGGACGATTGAAAGTTTCCGATCTGTCCTTAGGAGGAACTTTCGGGGGAGCTTTTTGCTAAGCCAATGAAAAAGTTAGCGATTACCGGCGCGCTTGCGGGGCGAATGATTTTAACTCGGTTTTTTTTTTTTTTATCAATCCCTGGAGGGCAGGATTCGTAATATTCATTCGGGATAAAAAAAGCTTATAGTTTTCTCCGAATAAAATGGATTGATTTAAACAAAGCAATCAAACTGTTGGTAAATATTAGACTGATTTATAGCTTTAGAAATAAAATCAAAATCGCGAGTTCACCTTTGAATCAAAAAATATCTTTTCGATCTCTGATTTTCGGTAAATTTTTTCCATCCGCACGCAGAAATCAGATGTAAGCCTGATCAAACCCGAGCGAGCGTTCGGAGAGGTATAGAAAATCGAAATTTCAGCTTCGAGCGCGATTTTCCTCGGTAAATTTAAGCGGGAATCAGTTCGGCACTCTTTTTCTGATAGCGTATTCGGGCCGCTGTACGTGTACACACGGCGAAACCTCAAAAAATAAAAGAGGAATCTCGGGCGTTGGAAAACAAGTGGTGAAACATTTTTTCCATTACCGCTTTTTCCGAACGGGTAATTATGAATTCAGAGCCGGTGGGATGTTCGATTTGGAATGTTTGATAAGTTCTTTTTTGGAGTAGGAGGGCTCTTTTTTTAAAATGATTTTGAAAAATATCGAGTGATAAATTTATGAAAATTGGCGGGGCGAGGATATTTTATACGGGGCGCTTTTATCTCGTCCAAAAAGCTGTGTTTTAAATTATCGCGGGGTTGGAAATTCATACGAGCTTGCGTATCGCATTTAGGGGGTGGGAACGAGAGTGGGAATCAATTTTTACCCGGACTTTTTCATAGTAATTTTTCAGTGAAAAACGTCCAAGTTACATATCGGAGGCAACGGTAATTCATATTGAAGTATTACAATAGGCCATCGAATCCGTTTGAAAATCATCGTCAAAAAAATGAAATAATCCGGCAAATCCGGCTGAGTTATTTTTTCGAATCATATTTCTGTCTGTCTGTTCTATCTGCTTTAAGTTCAAAAGAAAAAAAACTCAAAAAATTAAAATTAAACAAATAAATCTATTGTCTTGTGGAACAAAGCATGACGAAAAAAAAATTACCTTAGGTTCAATAGTGGTTCATTCAGCACTTTTTAAAATTTTTTTATGCCTAAGGTGAAGCGTAGTGATTTTGATATATTGGATTTTCACAAGTAGAACTTTTGAGCTTTTAAATTGTACAATAATGCCTGATACTGAAAAATGATATCTTTAATAATTTTTTTTCTGTACTCTTAATTAAAGATGCTAAGTTTTAGAAATTTCTCCTTGTTGATTTTTCTGAATTCATCCAAAAACTCAACTAAAAAATGTCTGACTCAGAATTGTAAAATGTATATAGCATAAACTAAAATTTTTTTGAAAAAGACTTTTGAGCACAACTAGCCTTGCACATACAATTACTTCAACAAAAAAATGACCCAGCGAAAAAAAAAAGTATAAATTTCAGAAACGTGTTACCGGATGATGAAAACTACAGTGCGCGAGTGAAAGAAAGTCGAGTAAGTCAAATATCCGAGGCGTGATATCGTTCGAGGAAGGCGAGGAATGAAGACACTGGAAAACTCGGCCGAATATTCGCCGCGTGTGTCGTCGTGTTATTTTCTTCCCGGCTATCGTTTTCTTTCGATCCGGTCCCTTTATTTTAGCCGGCACTTCATCTCCCGGAAATTCCTCCGCGCCCGTCGAATGAATTTTCCTCGCCGAGTCGGGACCTTACGTTTTTGACAAATTCGACGCCCCCTCCCCCGCCTTTCCTTTCTTTCTTTTCTTTCTTCTCCTCGGTTACATTCTTCCTCGAACTGTTTTTATTGCCAACCGGATCGAATTCGCGATTGATCGAACGCGTTAGAAGCGATGTTTTAATCCGGAGTGATGTAAGACGGAATTTTTCTTTACTTTTGCGTTTGATTTTAAATAAACTTTTCATTTTATAATTTATATATCGTGGGATTTGTACGTGCTTCAAAGACTTTTAAAATCACAATTACTTTGAAAAATAGTTCTCGGTCAGTACACATAAACTGGTGGCTTAGAGTACAAAGCATTGAATTGTAGTCATAGAATTGCTGGTTTGAGTATAAATAAATAAGTTTTAGTTGAGAGCTATAAAGAAAAAAATTTTTTTAATGAATCATAAATTTATGAAACACGTAAATGTCAAAAAATATATTGGTACAATTATTAATAAAAAAAAATTTTTTAACTAATTTTTATAACTAGTTAAGTAATATACTATTTATAAAAACATAATTTTAATTTATTCATAGTTTCAGTGGCTTTTTTTTAATCAATTTTTTTTATTTTTAGGACTTGATAAACTTTTATTAACTTTTTTAATAATTTTTTTTTTAAACAAACAAATTAATAATTTCAATTGTTGTTTGAGTATATTTTCAATTCAAATTCAGTACATTTTTTTCGTCATAATCTAAGTAAATCTCGGAAAGTTTTTTAAACACATTTTATTTGAAAATCCAGCATTGATTGTTAAATTCATTATCGCGGTGTGTTTGAAATCAATGATTTGAAAAGCAATTTTTGTGTTACATCAACGCGAAAAACGAAAAAAAAGGAGGGGGGGGGGGGCACGAAAACATGACCCAATTATGTGCCTAAAATACAGAACACACTCGCTGCACTCCAGCGATATTAAAACGAAACGTGACTGCTAAAAAATTTACTCGTTCCGCAGCGACGAATATGAAAAATGTTTATTTTATTTTTCATAAAGAGGAGCCTGAAGGGCTGAATTGAATTATTTTTTCTCCTCCGTAACCTCGTAATACCTCATTTTTTCTCAAAACTGGCATGTGAATGAATTTCAAGGAGACGTTTAAAGTCTCTGAAATCATGATTCATCACGTCCGTTGTAACTATAAAAATCCATTATCTCGGTGCTAATATTTGCGCGCTCTTTTTCAAGAAGAAATTTTGTAATAAAAATTGAGTTTATACCGTAATATAATAATTTTTCAAAAAATCAACGCTCCGCCATTAACGAAATTTCTCAAAAAATTCAATCTCCATCGTCCAATAAATATCCCCGATAAATTTTTACCTCGCAGTTTTTTCGAAAAAAAAAGGTAGTGGCGGCAGCTCAGAGAATCTGTAAAACATTTTCAACTCTTCAATTACGCGATATTGAACAAGCAAGAGAGAGGTCCGCGTTGGGGCACTTCATAATTCAAGCTTAACTGCGCAATTTTCATAACAGCTCGAAACTTTTCATTATTTTTCCATCTTTTACTTTTTATTGCATTTATTACTTCGCGATTTGTGCTGCTCAGCGCGCTATCTCGCTCTTTTCCTCCTCATTTTTTTCCCTTCCTCCCGCTCGACTTCCTTCTGACCCCTTTGCCTCACCAGTTTCCGGTATCTCGCAATTTTCTTGTGCCTCGTCAAAAAAAAGAAGAAAAAAAAAAAAAAGGCGAGTTCACCTTCGTTATATACGTAACATCCCCCTCGAAGGGTCTAAACTTAACGACGTTGCGTGTATTTTCCCCTCCCCGGAAATCCTACGAAAGTAGACGCGAATCCCCCCCGTTCGTCATATATATGGAAAACAGTGCAGCATATCAGTAATTGGAACTTTGTCCCCGACGTACGAATTCGTCAGATGGTAATTGGACGCGAGATATACGAAATTGATTAATCGAGCTGTACGGGTGATAAAAAGAAGGAGACGTGCGAAAACACCGGGCGACAAAACTACTTTTCATCAGGTTAAGTGCCGCGGGGAGGGGAACAGTTTAGGCTGAGTGGCAATCTTTCCACGGTCAGTTTTTCAAAGTTTGATAATACAGATTGGATGCGAGCGCGAACGATGGATGATTGACGGCTCGGGGAATATATTTTTTCGAAAAGGGGGATTTTTTACTCGAGGGTGAGTAATTTTTGGTTTTTTCGGGGGTTGATGACATTTTTGAAAATGGGATGAAATCCGAGCCTCAAAGCCGACGTACTCTTTTTTTTTCCAAAAACTGGTTTCACGAGAGATATGTTTTTCATTACTTTAATTCAGTGGAAAAAAAAATATTTTGGAAAATTTGAAGATAAAGTTGCACGTTTCGGAATTTTCAAAATAACGGAAAATGTATTTCAACGTTTTTGTTTCCGGTGCGAAAAAATGTAGTTTATCTAATTTTTTCAGTACCTGAGCGGTACTGTAAAAAATATTTTTAAAATGTTAGCTTCCTAAAGTTTTACACGTTGATAATGGACACTTGATAAAAAATAAAAAGTTAAAATAATTAAAAGTTTTCTTCCACTTTCTATGATAGAGGTGAATCAGAAAAAGTAAGGTTTTTTTTTGCAAAAACTTTCTTCTAATTAGGAGTGACTACAATTTTTTTTCCAAACGTAAATAAAAGAAACCCATAGGGGCTTAGGGCGACTAGGAAGAGCGTGATCCTGATGAAACATTTAGAGATATTTTCCCAACCAATTAAGGATTTTCGATTTTATTTTTTAATAAAAATTTTTTTAATAAGTTTAGAAAAATTTAGTTCGGTTGGAAGCTAACTAGTAACGACTTTTAACATTCTTTCCGCGTTTTATTAAATCTTTATCAAATTTTTAAAATAATTTGTTTTACCAACCAGATTTCATTTTAATTAAACTTTATGAAAAAATAATAAATGGTTTTGGCAACATCTATTGGAATTGAGCTAAACTGAAAAACTGCAATGATAGGCTGTTGATTTATAAAGTGAAATAATACAGGGAAAAACCAATGAATAATTTAGTTTACGATAGCAGAGTTTTGTTACATTACAATTGTTTTTTCACTTCCAAGAAAATATGTTTACGCAGCAGTATTGCACTATCCAACGCAGAATAAACAATAAATGTAAACTAACGTCTTGGATGCAAAAACAAGAATTCAGACGAGGGGCTATGCGCTTCAGAATCACTAAAAGAATCACACATAAAAATCAATATAATTAATAAAATATCAATATCATTTCAAGTAAAAATCTTCGGAAAATATTATTTTTAACAAAATATCAATTAAAATTGATTCCAGGGCTCTAAACACTTTAAATTTGCCAAAAAAATTAAATATAATTTAAAAAAAAATCAAAAATAATCAAAAAGAATCAAAAGAATCATTAGTGATTCTGGAGTGCACAGCCCCTCGAATTCAGAAG
The DNA here is from genome assembly GCA_038277355.1 of Encarsia formosa. Lineage (NCBI taxonomy): Eukaryota > Metazoa > Arthropoda > Insecta > Hymenoptera > Aphelinidae > Encarsia > Encarsia formosa. The sequence goes on from CM076184.1 coordinate 23,604,812, forward strand.
TATCTTCGGCAGTACAAGATACTTCAAAACTTCTACAATCTCAATAAAAAATTTTGTATTCAAACTAATCCTCTATGTCTTATGTTGCAGTCGCAGTGTCGCTGATTCTGGTGGGAATCGGGGTGGCGATAGGACTGGTGATATGCCGAAGAAGAGGGCGCAGTCAGCCCCACGTTCGAGAATCCGAGAGCCTCGACGACTTCATGACCCCGACTTACGTAGCGGCTCAGAGGGTCGAGCCGAGGATCAGGTACGGAAGCGGCACCGACAGGCGGAGATCGCAGCGCACGAGTCTCTACATGGAGGACACCCGTAACGGTACGCAGCTGTCATCGGCTTTAAAAATTTCCTTGCATTATGTAAACTTCAATTAAACGGGGGGAAAACTTTCAAAGAAAAGACGCAATTTCGCGAGTCGTTAAGGCGAGGAATCAAAAATTAAAGCTCAAAGTCTGCTGAATTATTTGTAAGCGAATTAATCGTTGTTACGAGGGGGAGGGGAGGAGTAGGCTCAAAGTTAAGTTTTCTTCCGCACCGCAATTTTAGGAAACTTGGACGGGCGGGCGCACCGCCTCGAGGCCTTTGTTTTTTGCTGCATAAAAAGAGGGGGATGCTTGTTGTGTTCTAAATTAGGTGAGGGAGGTAAAAAGATGGAGTGGAGCGAGAGCTAATTACAAGGAGGGACGGCTTACTTTTTTTTTTTTTTTTTTTTTTTTTTAAATTGGGAGCGCGGGCAGTAATTGGTAAATTGTTCTGGCTGTCGGGCACGAGAGAGATTTTGAGTAAATTAAGGGAGAAACTTTTGGCTGCAAACGGGGAATTATTGAAGTTGCATATTTCACGCAGAGTAATTTACTAATCGGAGGTATTTATTTGAGGAACACACGTTCGATAATTTAATGATTAATCTGACAGGTTATATTTGCCCGCTTGATTTAACGGGTAATCGAATTATTTTTCACGCGGAATTAGTTACGTAGGTCAGAGCTCAAATGGTGCCTAATTTTGGAATGAATTGTTTTAAATTTACGGTGAAAAATCCAGGTTTCTCAGACTTTTTCAAGTTTCTATCGAGCCGATTTTCAAATAAATTTATAAAACGAATTTTTATATAAGTTTATATAATTGCAATTTTTTTTGTTTATTTTTATCTTACTTACAAGTAGCCAGTCTGGTAAGGGTTTTATTTTAAAATTTTTTTTATTGACTCTGTCAAAATTAACGAACGAATTGTAAAAACATTTATTTTATGCAAAAATAAAGTTATTCGAAATTATTACCTTTTATTATTATTAATATCAATCAAATAAAAAAATCTTGAATATTTGCTCAACTTTTTAAGTAGTTAAAGTAGTTTCAAGATTTTTTTATTTGAACCCTTATGCTGGCTGGATAAATACATAATAATTTCAAATAAATTTACTTTTGCACTGCATGGAGTTTTATGCACAAAATAAAGTTTTAATTGCGTTAAGCAACAAACAGTTCGTCACTTAGATTATTTAATTGAATATTGGGTTTCTCAATCAAGTCAAGACGCAATTATAACTATAGCTCCCATGGTCAAAACAAACTAACCGAACAACGGAATTTCTCATCTGTTCTCGGTCGTGCTCCAAGATCCCCGTAAAATACCAAGCTTAATTGAATCGAGATGCAACAATCAAATTACTCGTGCCCCGCCCGGAATTTTCTTAAATAAAAGCCCCGCCCACACGTGAGTGGAGAACTCGTCAATAACCCCCAAATCGAACTCGACGTTGCAGGGTATTTCGATCAGCGACACTTTATTAATACCGGGCCAGCGAGGCTATTCGAGGGCGAGTTCCATCACCGTTGCGGTAACAAACTCGCGAAACTGTTGCGAAACAAGCCCGAGAGTGCAGCGGTCCCCCCCTGGGAGGAGGAGGGGGGAAGGTCCACGTGCCCCAGGTAACTTTAGCCAAGTTTGCGGTGATAACACTCCGGCTTCGAGTTCCCTCTCTTCGCGAATCTAATTCTTGTTTCTGGCGGGCAAAACTATTTCCACCGGGTGACCGATTCTTGAGGATAAGTGCCCGGACAATTAACAACTTTTTGGGAGTGGACCGTGCACAAGGCTAACCCCTTTGTACCGATGATTTAATTAATAAACTTCCCCGAGTTTTGGATTTCGAAAAAGCGCTCGACCGTGAGCAAAGAATGACAAGCCCGAAGGCTTTATTTGGGCTAAGTTGAAGCTCGATTTAGCGGGGCATAAAAGTTTGGGATTACAAATCTAAAATAGCAGCGTAGAAAAACAAAAATAAAATTATTTACTTGTCATTATTGAAAAAAGTTACATGATTCGGGGTACTTAGTCAATGAAACATGTCAGCTTAAAAAGTACTACGAAAGGATTGAAATTTTAATTTTAATGTTTAAAATATCTCAAAAAAAAAAAAATTTTTAACTCTATATAAGTTGCGATCCAAAGTGATTAAAACAGCTAAATTCTGAAAATTTATTTATTTTTCCTAGCTTAGAAAACTTTTCTCGTGACAAATTCTAGTATAATTTTTTAATACCTTAGAAACGGTCAAAAAATATCAACAACCATAGAAACCTCAGAAAATTTTAAAAAGTATTCTTAACCACGTGGCATTTTTAAATTATTCAAGCTTGGTTGGTTTTTTTATCTTCGGGTTAAAATTTAAGCAGCAGGTTTCCTTAAGAGGCGTAAATCAATTTAAACTTGCGTCCGGGCATTTCAAAAGCCGAATGCCGGGGGAAATTACGGGCGTAATTCATAAAATAAGTGCTTTTTGTTTGTTAACAAATTTTTTAACGCGATTTCCAACCCGAGGTGTATTGTTACGGAAGCCACGGTAGCTGAATTTCGCATAGTTTGAATTCAATTTTACTCGATATCGTACGCATTTCATCTCCAATTACGAGTGGAAACCAAACTCCCGCGCGCGGCAGTGTAAAGTCGAATTACCCCAGTTTACAATATAATCCCGGGCTGTGAAATTTATCACTAGTCTTGAATTTAAAGTTATACTTCATCTGTCAAAATGTAATAAAAACCTCATAGTTCTTCTTCCTGGTCAACTCATTTTTTTTAATTACTTAAAAATACGTTGTAATTGGCCGGGTATACGCCGACTGTCAAAAATCTGCCAATCCCGCGGGAATTTTAACGAGCATCACGTCAACCGAGCAATACGGCCGGGAAGCGTGGAAAAATGTAGCTGATCGTGCAGGCACGACCAACGGAAAATAACAAAATAAGCGACACACAGCTCCATCGAGAAAGTTAAAGGTTATACAATTTTTATCGCTTTGTGGGCTCAACTCTCCCCTTGCTTTATGACTGACGATGCGAATCCTGACTGATGCTGCCTTTTTTTTTTACGGGATCCTTCGCGGGCTAAATGAAAAATTTTGGGCAATCAAAATAGTCTGCTTGATGGAACCGACGGCCCTGAAAGTTCTTTTACCGAGTTGGGTTTTCACCGGATTTTACACATGTAGGTCGAACTCGATTGTTAACTGCTGACTCGTTTATTTTTAACTCAACTCTTTGAAAGATAATTTTTTAACTAATACTTTTTTTCTTTTAGCTTTGAGTCTGAGAGACTTTGTAGAACGATTTAATAAAATCTTTTTTTTTTTTTGGTTTCAGATCCGGATTTGTTACAGCAAGTCGACATAGACCTACTCAACTCATAGCTTGATCGAATGGATACAAAACTATTTTTTGTACAAAAATATTTGTATAGTTGAATATATAATTTAAATGCTGTATAAATGAACCATAAATGTACCTTACTATTATTAAGTTATTTAAAAATCGATTTTTAATAAGAGCGAATTTTTTTTAGTCGAACTATTTTATACTGTAACAGAGCTGAAATTTTTGTAGGAGAATTTAAAAAAAAATTCAGTTAAACTTTTCTATAAAAATTTCAAACTCGTCGAAAATTTCATTTGGTATAACCCTGCTAGAAGTTTCAACAGAACGTCTGGGGTGCCCGCCAGATAGTGGGCAGAAAATTCTGTCAAGCTTATTATTTTATGTATATGTCTATATATATATATATATATATATGTGTGTGTGTGTGTGTGTGTGTGTGTACCTATAGATGCGTTGATGGGAGGTTAGTTTACAAATCGGAGCAGCAGCATGCAGCTCCGATGTTACAAAATTGATAAAAAATAATCAAATAATTTTATAGAAATATAATTTTAATCGATGAATCATGCTTGCTGTTTGAAAATCCTAACCTCTCCCTGCTGTATAGCCACACGTACAATGGACTTGAACAAATTTTTTTTCTTTTGCTAAATATTATGGAGTCAGGGCAGTGACCTAGCGCATAGGATAGCGATTACAACCTGGAGATGATTTCCCCAGGAAGTTTTGACTCCGGAGAGGCCAGGGCGGATACCTGGTGCACCTGGTGATACTTACGCCTTGGAGATGATTTCCTCAGGAAGTTTGGACCTCGGAGGGGCCAGGGCGGATACCTAGTGCACCTGGTTATACTGAGGCCTTGGAGATAATTTCCCCAGGAAGTTTGGACTCCGGAGGGGTCAGGCTGAACACCTGGTGCACCTGGTGATACTTACGCCATGGAGATGATTTTATCAAGAAATTTTGACCCTGGATGGGCCAGGGAAAATACTTGGTGTACCCGGTAATAACCACACTCTGAAGATGCTATCCTAATAGTAAACTTGATGATGTGAACCCACTGGGATCAAAACTTTCTGAGAAAATCATCTCCAAGGCGTAAGTATCACCAGGTGCACCAGGTGTCCGCCTTGACCCCCCCGGAGTCCTTACTTCCTGGGGAAATCATCTCCAAGGCGTAATTAATACCAGGTGCACCGGGTGTACGCCCTAACCCCTCCGGAGTCCAAACTTCCTGAGGAAATCATCTCCAAGGCGTAAGTATCACCAGGTGCACCAGGTGTTCAGCCTGACCCCTCCGGAGTCCAAACTTCCTGGGGAAATCATCTCCAAGGCGTCAGTATCACCAGGTGCACCAGGTATCCGCCCTGGCCCCTCCGAGGTCAAAACTTCCTGGGGAAATCATGTCCAGGTTGTAATCGCTATCCTATGCACTAGGTCTCCGCCCTGACTCTATAGGTGCATAGGTGAATATTTAGCAAAAGAAAAAAAATTTATTCAAGTCCATTGTACGTGTGGCACACGTATGCCACACGTGTGTCACATAGCTCGCCAGAATCCCTATGCGTAAAGCATTGGCCTTCTGTCAAGAATCTGGCGATTAACCCTACTAAATTTCTGCCCAATTTCGCTAAATCTGCCCACTGTCTGGCAATATTCTGGCGGAAATTTCTCGCAGGGAATTAACCACCGAAATTTATAAATAATCTAGTTTTAGTTTAACCACTGGGAAAAAATTTCAAAAATCTACATTCAATAGGAAACAAAAATATCAACCAAAATTTTTCTGAAAAATTGTAATGCTTTATCATTTCTTTAAAAAAAATTTCATTCGCAATAAAGTTAATAAAAACCGTTTGAACGCATCTGAAAATTATAAAGTTGAGTAAAGAAATTTGAAATCAACTCAGTGTACTTAGTCATTCGATAGCTTTTTAGATTTTAATTTGAAACAGAAATTCTCTTTATAAAAGAGAAACAGACAGTTTTATGTGTAAAAAAAAAAATAATTTTTTCACTCTATTGTCTGAAAAACGTAATCCTTTTAAAGTTCGTATGAAAAATTTTCAAAATTTTAAACTGCATTAGTCTGTATCTTGCAAATTTAAATATTTATGTAAAATGGATAAAAAAATTTCAGCTCATCGGCTCACTAATTAAACTGTTAAAAGAGTGAGAGTGAAAAAAAAGTGTACTTCTTCTCAGCCTGAGTTTATAACGTTTCCAGGGTGGGATAACATTAGATTTATAACGGTCGGCATAATCGATCATATCTATTTTATACATGAATGGAAGGCGATCGCCGCCCGAAAATTCTGCTCGCGTTAGTGTCAGACGCGAGGTCAAACGTGGGGGGAAGCAGAGTAACTTCCTGGGAGAAATTCAACATGCATTCTGTTCGATAATAGTAAGTCAGCAATATGTCCGATCCAATATTATTCGCTTCGCTTTATTATTTGATCGAACTTGAGCGCTCGCGTTCTGAAAATCTAAAGAAAGCTTCCGTTTTTACAATTTCGAAACTTTGAATTATTTATTCGCTCGTTTCCGCGCTATAAATATATACGCTTGATTGTTGATTGTTAATCGTCGATGTAATCAAGTTTTGTGCCTAAATAATTATTTTTCGCTTGTAAATTTTATTCCTCGTTGGCGTAATTATTCTAGCGTTTGGTTTGCTTCAAGCTATTGTCATTGAAAAATTATTGTTAATGCATGACTAAATGAGTACTTGTAATTGATCTAATCATATGTATTCCAAATATTAATGATATGAGCGTTAGCGAACAGCCATTATTTTTGTAAATATTAATTTTAAGTTCAAATCATCTGTTTAATCATTATCAGGGGCCAGGTAATAAAATGAGCTTGGTTACGTTACACCATTTTCATATACAGTCTAACGCATATTAGCTACAAAATTTGATCGTTACTCTAATAAACGGTTTTCATATTTACTGGATTTTAAATTTTTTTTTTTTTTTTTTTCATGAAGTATGGTCAAAAAAATAAATTAACAAGTCACTTCTGGTTTCTCATAATATTAGTAATGTAACAAAACGGTTTGTTACCTGGTCCCTGACTGTCACCAAACCACAAATGTACATTAATTATTGCCAGTGGCCTTAACGTATAACCATAAGTAAAATGTGTACAAACAGTTTTTTTTTATATAATTTATATAAACTCACATTCTAAAAATAAAAATAAAATTCAAATTCAAACCAAAACCTTCGCTAATTCATTAAACCTTCTATCTGAGCGCTAAACCAGTTAGTAATAGAAGTTTAGTTTTGCTACGTCAGTAGAAAATGCGATAAATCAGAATATATCTAAATTAAGGTACCTGTACCTAATATGGCCCCCCTAAGCGAGAATCGACGTTGTGGCCAATCAAATCAATATTTTTTGACGGGTAAGGTCTCATTTTAAAGCTTAATTTAAGAGCTTTAAAATGAAACATTACACGTTCGATTTTGATCAATGAGCTTCAAATGCCAGAGGATTTACCAAAACACGGTTTTTTAACACACCTAAAATTTGTGTCCTAATATGGCCCCCCTTGAAGTAATTAATTAATTGCAATTTGTTCCTACTTTTTAAATCAATCAGGATATAAGATTTTAAAAACTTCAAAATTTTCATTATTTTAAAAATGATTTATTTAAAAATTGAGCCTTTTTTACAATGTTTTTGAAAGCTTTGCAACCAGTAGAAAAATTTCAACTTTAAATTTTGGTCAAAGTTTTTTTTTTGAGCTAGAATGCTTTTTTAGTGATAAAATGAAAAAAAGCTTTGAAACAATTAAATTTATTTTTCTTAAATAACATTAGGATAGGATTTTCTAAAAAGTAAACATGAAACTAAGGACTCTTAATATCGGTATTTCTACTAATTCGTGGGGGGCCATATTAGGTACACTGCATAATAAAAAGTTATTTAAGAATAAAACTCGTTAGAAAACGAGTTGAACAAAAACTAAGGTCGCGTTTTAAAGCTGAAACAATAACGAATCGAAGCTACTTATTCAAATTTTGATCAGGTGCGTCTAAATATTTTGGCAGACCACTTAATTACAACGTAAAATAATAACGGAGGTATACGAAACGAGTTTTAGCTATTAGGCGTGCGCAAAAATAATTTAAAAATGTTCTAAACAACTGAAAACTTCATAATTCAGTGTTTTTGACTTCTTCCTACCTTGCAGAGATGCCGCATACCTAGCATATTCAAAATAACAGGGGGGGCCATATTAGGCACAGGGCCATATTAGGCACACTTACCTTATTTATTTTCAGTGATGCCATCCTACATTTTTAGATAACTTTTCATCAGCTATCTCCCCAAGGGCACATGAAATAATTATTAAATCCTGAGAATTGCTTTACTTTTCGGGAGAATAATTTTCCCTTTATAAAAGAGAGCTATCGCCATCTTGCGTAAGATTTTTATTCGTGAGCTGATTGGTGAAGAAGTTTTTAAAATATTCGAAAAGTGCATTTTGAGGTTACTCTTATTGTTTTTTTCCTATGCGCGCTTGCAGCGCGCTCAGAAGAGCTAGTTTAATAAAAAAGAAAATCCTTTTTTTTTCTTATTGTTATCTTAAATAATGTACAGTAGTTCTTCTTTGATTTTATTAAACAATTTTATACGTTAATAAAAATTCCGTTTGGAAAGATTACATATTGAGTTCAATATTGAATCTCACACTCTGATTTCTGAACCAAAACCGCAACCGTTATGAATTGATGAGATTATTTTCGTCGACTAATTTAAGAGGTTATCACCTACTTTTGAAATAAAAAATCCAAAAAATTAAAAAAGCTTCTGAGCTCATTCGCAAAGCCAAACGTTTCGCACAGCAAACTCTCACTCGGGTAATTACCCGTAATTAAAAGAAATCCAGTTTGAAAAAAGCAAAGGGGGTTAGCGTGGGAGACGATACACCTGGAAGGTTTTACGAGTCACCATAAACCAACGCAGCGTCCCCCGGACGAAAATTGAATTAACGAATTAATTAACTCCGTTCACCTACACCCAGCTAGCGTGTACAGGATGAGTTATGCCCTCGCGCGACTCTCGTTGCCACATCGTAAGACTCGAGTTTCCCTCCCCAGCCACCCCCGCGCGCGTCCGCGAGCGACACGTATACTGCCCAGGAGAGGATTTAATTTTCGCCGTGAGATTCAAATTATTTACGACCAGGGTAGTAAGTGGAAAAATCGATATGCTAGTTTTTCATTTTTTTTTATGTCGAGGATGGTTTTTTTTTAATTGTAAAATTGAATGGAAACAGAAAGAGAGTTGTTTGGTGAGACTAGTTGCGGGGGTGCAAACCAGAGATTCAACGCTACAAATTTTAACGATTTTATAAAAATATTTATTGTTGAGATAGAAATAAACAACAATTATCTGTTTCACGTATTCTGGGCAAAAGCGCTTTCCAACTTGACCCATCAATTAAATTTGTTTGAATTATATACCTTTGTAGCAGTGCTCAACTGAAAATTATTGAACTTTTGCGGATTCAATTCAGTTCAAATCATTTATTTAATTTTTCAATTTCAATTGTATATCAAATTGCAGTTATAAACTTTTTATCATATTTTTGACTTTGATCACAGTTCAAGTTTTATCGAATTTTGGTTCTTTCTTTTACTGAGTGAACTTTCTGAAAAAAGAGGAGGGTAATGGAGTAGTTTGAATTTAGTGGGTCTTTTTTTAATGACCAATGATAAATAATGACCAATTTTCATTGCGATTACACCCGGATAAATTCGCTTTAATTGCGCTCGAAATTCACGGTTCTCGACTAATTAAAATTCATTGTCTTGGTAATGAAAATTCCATCTTTCAAAATATGTTCCTCTCGAACCTTATTAAGTTTTTCATTGTCCAACGAGAAAACAGAATTTTCATTGTTCCAAACACAACTAACTACAATAAAAAAAAAAAAAAAAAAAAAAAGGGCTCTTGTAGGTCCGATAAATCAGCGGCCTCCGAAAATTGATTCGTCCGATAGAGAAATGAAAACGCGTTTACGTGAGAACCGTTGGGTAGGTATTAAACGTGTCTAAATCCCCTTTCCCCCCGCTCTTCAGTCATTGTTTGCGAATGATACAAGCGGCTCGCACGTATTTGCGGTGCGTTTCGCTTGCGTGTGACAATTTGCGTATAAGTGCATTTACACTATCCAACCCGGCAGGCCGCGGTAATCCGCCGCTCGCTCGCGCGGACGCGTGATTAATGGCCAAAGGAAAAATTCGTTTGACGCGATGAATCGTGCTTGATTAGTACTCGGTCATCAACGGTTACCATAAAGTTTTCAAAAAAGGGTCATTTTTAATACAGACTGCTTATTACTTTTCGATTTTTATATTTTGTGTTTTCAAAGTTTAAATCTTAACTATTGCGAGTTCAACTTGTACAAAAAGAGAGAAAAGTTTTGAATTCAGTTTTAAAATCAAAATATTTTGATACCGACAAAATTTGAATCCTTAATCGGATACCCTAATAGAGGTCAAATTATAATGATCAAGTTTTGGGAAGATGTAAAGACCAAATTTTTTATTACAAAAAAACAACAGTTTTACAAAAGTTAACAATCATTTTATCTACGAAATTAAAAAATCTTTCATCGTAACACTTTGAACTAGTTCCTATTTAAAACTTTAAATTAAACAACCTTAATTATTAATTGTATTGAACCTAGCTGAAGATCAAAATTAAATTGAGTCTTAATGCTGATTTCAAAATAAAAAATCGCAGGACCTCTTGCAAAATTGCCAAATTTAGATCTTTAAAAATTCAAATTAAGTTTAATATGTTTTTAGACACTAAAAAAACGATATAGTAAACAAGTTTTTTTGTTAATGATAACTCTATTTGTAAGAAACTATATGTGTAAAAAAAATACCATTTCGACCTTACAAATTATTTAATGTATTGCCATGTTGAAATTAACATATTTCAAACGGCCGGGAGGGATTCAGAAAGGTTATTTATACTGAAACATAAAATTTTTTCATTTCATTACTTTACTTTTTTTTATCTGCCTTGAAAAATATTATACCCAAGCATTCTCTTATAAACCTTTTGAATGAAAATCACATTCAATCTCGAACACATTTTACCTCGGTAATCAATTCCTCTCTCTCTTTCTCTCTTCGTAACATCTCTTTCAGCTCCATCATTAAAGGAAGCTTTGAAATTTTTTCTCTTTCATAAATACGCATTTACAAAAAAAAAGCACCGGACATAAATAAGGTCCAAGCTCTCTTTTAAAAAAGCAAAAGCACAAGAGTTTTCTCCGCTGGGAGAACGAGACAGCGAGAGAGAGAGAGAGGACATCCAGGGCTGGCTGGTGGCTTTATTACCGTCTCCTTGAGGTTTCCCCGGAACATCTTGACTGCTGCTGCCGGACGACATGCGGTTAGCCCTGTACCTGAGTTTCTGAGAAGCCTCTCCCCTCATATTCAACGAGCTATAACTATATTAGCGTATAGAAATTACCCCCGGACGAGCTTAAACCCCTTGCGGGGATTAGAAATTCGATCTTCTTGATCGCTAGTCTACCTCAAGTGTATTGGATTCGAGCACTTATCCAAATTTTTGGAAAGAGCTTGTATTTTTATTAATATTTTTTTTAAAACATCAAATCAGTAAAGATCCATTGTAGTTACTTTTTACACTGCGATAACCTCGGTAACAACTAACATTTATTTATAAAAACGCTCACATTCGAAATTTAACTCGGTCGTAATTTCAGTATTAATTTTTATTACGCCCATAAATACCGTAAAAACAAATTAATCCCTCCTACTCACCTCCATCAAAAACAAGGTGGACATTAACGCCCTGATTTACCGTGCTCGAAAAATCTGTAAATGAAAAATCACATCTGCTTACGATTTTTTGGGGGTAAATAATTGATCCCCGATATTCAAACCAGGAAGCTGGGGGCTTTTTCTTCGGAGAAAAGCTAAAAGTCATAACACCGAGGCGTGCGCAGAATGCAAAGTACCGAAGAAGAAGCCCGCATAAAACATAGTCGCGTCAGCGTACTGGTATTTAGGTGTACGTGCATGCCTCCGCGTATAATCCGCGATAAAAAATATATTACACGCATGCGCGAATAAATACGCCGGAGAGTTAGAGCCCACCCACGGGCTGGGATTTATTGTTACGGAAAAACTTTTTACCTCCACATATTTATGTGCCCTTTTTGGGAAAATATATCGATTGAGGGTCTCGCGTCGAAGTTTAAACGAATGGCGCGAGGTTGCTTGTTGAGTGCTTGATGAGATGAAAGATTTTTTTTTATTTTGATTTTAAGATTTTTATCAAAATTTATTAGAATTAACGAAGTATGCAAATTTTTTTTTAGTTCAATATTTATATCACTCATCATTTTTTTAATGTTATGAACGAGGTTATGAATGAATTCTTGTTTTGTAATGAATTGATTTTTCATTTTATTTCTTACTAAAAAAGTACAAAATTTTTTGTTTAAACCACAAGGCAGCGACACAGTAAATTAACTTAAAAATTCAGTTTAGCTACTGTTTTAAGAATGACAAGACTCCCGTTAAAAGGAGCGTGATTATTTGTAATTCATGGGGCTTCTTTTATGAATCCCGACTGCATTAAAATGAAGGGAGGGCACGCGTAAGCCGCTTACAAGAAAAGTGTCTTTCAATAAATAAAAACATTCGTTCTCTATCCTGCACCCACGAAAGAAAACGTTGAGAGGCTCATAACAAAAGCTGTATTTAACAACCGAGAGCATGATTAAATTTCAGCGACAATCAATAATAAAAAAAATCAGTGCAGAAATTAATCAGTTTACGAGATTAAGTATTCAACAAGCCTCGCAACAAGCCGTTACAACACTGCCGCAATCAACAATAATTCATTTACCTGCTTTTTTTTACAAATTTTTTTTTCTTCCCTTTTTACAAAAATGTAAATCCGGATGAGAAAGCGTAACAATGCTCGATATCCCGGGTCGCCCCATGAATATTCAAAACGAAAATTCCGAATTGATTACTTTGAAATATGCTGTTCTGTCGTGGCGATTGACCAGCTTTGTGGGAATAATACAGCCCCCAAGTAAGATAACAAGAAAAAAAAAAAAAGAAAAAACCCTTTACATAAATCAATAGCTCGCTTCGCCTTCGTGTAAAATTATAATAACGCGACGCTCCTCACGCGGGTAGTAAGGCAAACTCGCACGCTATTTTTCAGTACCCGATCATCCAAGCGCGTATTTGCATAAGACTTGACAATATCTCCCGAGCGTTGGAAAAATTGATTCGCGAGAAAGTGAAATACGCAGGTAAATTCATAATCTTTCTTATTTGCCCGGCTCATATTTTTCGCTCGGTCGGGCGCCAAAGTTATTTTTCAATTGTGCCTCGTTTTATAACGGTTTGAGGAAAATTTTCATAAATCCACCGTCAGAATTTTTTTGAGGAGAAGGATGAGTAGAAGGATGAAGGGGAAAAAATTTATGAATTTAAAATTTTAGAAAATTAAATATTAATGATGCCAGCCGGAAAACAACGTTGCTTGGTTGGTTGTGAAATTTTTTTTTTTTTTAATTTTTTGCTCGATTTTCTGTAGACGGATGGAAAAAAAATTTATGTTAGTTTCTACTTATATTGAAGCTGAAAATAATTTCAATTCCACATTGAAAAAAATTCAGGAACATTATACAAAAATCAAAAAATTAAAACATGATTATGTATAGACTTGAAAAAAAAAACGCAATCCAGACAAATTTTTTTTTTTTTTTCAACTCAATTTTGTAATTTTTAAGACCAGTCGCATAAATATGATATCTGGTACTTAAAAAACTTTACTGATATGGGATTTGAAGCCGCGGTCGCAAAGATTTCATTTAGAATCAGTCTGATTCGGTGCTTCAACGATCACGGCAACGATTTTTTCAAAATCATTCCAGAACTCGTAATCCAATACTATTCAAAACTTACGAAACAGATATTTTTATCGGGGCAATGAAAAAAGTCAACAAAAATACGCTCAGAAAGGAAAAAAATAATAAACAGGGCATGGAATAGGATTTTTTTTTTTATTTTTATAACCCGAAGGAAATGAATAAATAACACGAGTTTTTTGGAATCTTACGACAGTGAAGTGTTACAGACAGATGGAAATGTATAAAGCCAGTGCGCGAAGTACAACACTCAACGACAATTTCAATCTTGACAATACGAAGTCTCGGAAATCTCCGGCACACATCGATATGCACCGGTATAAAAATAACATCGAGTTTATTCACACACGAGAAAGAAAAAATTTGTTTCACGTACAAAATTTACATGGGCGCAATGTTTTCATAAATATGCAAATCACAAATTTTGATAAAAACGTTCGTTTCATTTGAAAGTTTGAGTTTTTAAAATTTAATCAGCTATCATTGTTTTTAAAATCTCGAGTTTTCGGTAATCAGGTTATTGAATTTAAATTATTACTTGCGTTGGGAAAATTTAATTATAAAAAAAATGTACAGTTTTGATTTAAATTTTTAATTATGTTGAGAGTTGTAAATATTTAATTATAAAAATTGTAATTGAAAACGGGGTATTTATTGTTGCATGATTATTCATGCAAGGATTAATTAATTTTTGATCTCGGATCAAAAAAATAAAAGAATAACTTTTAACCCGAAAAACACTCACCAAATTGTATCTTTTTGAGAAAGAAATTATGTGGCTTCCGAAAAAACTATGTAAGTCTATTTTAAAAAAACTTCAAAAATTGTCGAATTCGACTCAAACTAAGTTTTAGCTACTAAAAAAGAGTATTTGAATTCAAAAATTTTTTTTATGGATTCATCAAGTTTTTCCGGAAACCTCGATAGATTTTTTAAGCGTAGGAGAGAATGTCTTTACGAACTATCATTAAACAGTTTGTATTTATGCAATAAATAAATCTTTTTGTTTTTTATTCAAATTCTGATCAAAAACAAATGAAAAATATTTTTTAATCGATTAAAAACAGAACTGAATCGAAATGAGATGAAACTATTTTCGAATTTGGTCTGACTTCGTCGAATGGTCGGGTTTTAAAGGTTTACGTTTACGATTACGTTTTTGAAGGAAGTTAGAATTGAATTAGGCAGTATTGACATAATTTTGACTAGATTTTATGCGTCTATAATACCATGCAAAAGTTACCTGGTTATTTCTTGCAAGAAACTTCAGCTCGCTCCAGGGTCACTTTCGTCAGCTCCGTCGTTCTTCTCTTGTTTCTTCAATTTTTCACTATCACAAATCACTTCACTTTTTACAATAATTACTCGCCGTTGTTCACTTTTTTTTTTTTAAATCACAAACAAAAACTAAAACGAGCCTTCTATATATGGTTAAGAGATCAATGATTCGATTGTGGGTTTGAAAAACTGGTAGCCTTCTAGTGGCAAATTTTTGAAACAACCAGAAAATCAACAATTTTTTTTTTTTTTTTTTTTTCAATTTTATCATGAAAAAACTTTTTGGAAAATTTGTAGTTCTTAATTAATCGCTCTTCTGAGAGTTACTCTTCACGAACAACGATCGTAACCTCAAAAATCAAAATACATTGCTCAAATATTATAAGCTCACGAATTAAAAGTTTACATAGGAAATCTTACAGGGGCATTTGGGATTTCCGTAGGTGTAGCGTTTAAAATAAAATCAATAAACAATTTCAAAACAATTTAATCAACACCAATCACGTAAACATTTAGGCTTCGAGTCTAAGCTGCACTACCTTAAGTGCAACTAAATTCTGACCCACTTAGCCGTCCGGGGCAAAAATGATCCAAGCCATCAGCTTGGTCCATACACGAATATCCAATTACCCGGTCAAACACTCGAGGGGGCCTTTCTATTAGCGACACGCATCCCCGATACGGTAATTACATCGGGACGAAGACGTGCTCATGCGAATTACCCTTTGACCGTGGCTCGTATGCCCCGGACAAAACGAATGACTTTTTGCTGCCAGAGGTAATTAATGGGCTAAGGAGCCGAGAAGCGTCTTTCATCCATCACCCGGTCTTTCAAAAAATTATTCAAATTCTGGTTTGTACATATTATCATGGTACTATCAGTTAATTTTTTATCTTAATTCAGTTATTTATAACTTTTTCAATAAATAAAATTAGTAAACTTTTCAAAGCAGCTCTTAAAGTTAATAATAAAAAACTGTTTTTAGATACAAATAAATATCTCGTATCTCTAAAATTTACTGCACAAAATATTTTTTCATCAAAAACACTTTTATTTGAATATACACCTGAAATACTGTACCCGAAGACCAATAAAGACATACGACATTAAAAAAAATATTCGTACGAGCAGTCTCGTCACCCATCCTTCCGTGATTAAAAAACGAATCAACTTTGATAAATAATTTTTGACGTAAACTTTACAGTTTTTTCGGCGAAAACCCGGTGCCACGCGGGGTGCGCGCGCCGGCAGCGGGTTAACTCCCCCACCTGCGTAAGCCACCGCCAGCGGACGGGAAAGTCAGTCAGTGCGATCGCGTAAACCGAGGCGCGCGGTGCTGCTGCTGCCCCCATCGTTGCTGGTGCTCGACGCGGCCAAGGAGTTTTTTTATAAACGCGTGTGTGCCGTTCTTTTCGGAGGTGACCTTTTTTTTTGGTTCTGCTTGTTAGTGCGCGGAGTGCTTTGACAGTGAGAGTTTTCGACGCGAATGGGTTGGTAGATACAATCTTTTTTTTTTCTTTTTGAAGTTGGGGGTTGTTTGGGTTGATGGGTTAGTGACCTTTGGTGGGACTTGCCGGAAAAATGAATTTTGAAGTTTGCGAAAATTTGTTGGTTGCTCGGGTTCTTTATTTAATGCAATATATGTCAGTTTGAGGCATGTAACTTTTTAAAATTAATTGTTGCGTAAGCCGATAGCCAAAGGATCAAATTCATACCAGTTCAAAACAACACTCCGAATACAATTTTTATTCTCAATCAAGTTTCAATCCTTCAATGTTTAAAATCTGATTTTTTTTTATTCAATATTTGTTTTTTATGCAAAATTTTTCACATAATTTGTTTATTTGATACAAACAAACAAAAATTTTTTAATATTTTTACTGATAACAACAATATACTTGGGTTTATAAAATATTTTTTTATTTATATAATATTATGAAAAAAAAAATATTTGTAATTTCTTCTGAATATTGTTAATAAATTTATAATGATTATTTTTTCTTTATTACATTAGTATTACCGGAAAAATTCCTCTGGTTCAACCCTAAAAACTATGCAAGAATTTTGAGATACGTCAACCGAGTGCAATGCAATGTACATGCTTCAAAGAGTTAAATACTTCGGGAAGAATTTATTCGGTGCATCGGTGTGCTAAATTATGCGAGCTATGGGTTTATATTTAAAAAAAATATTATCTCCGCCCAAACTTTACCGGAGCTGGAATCAATTTAAAAATTCGAAATTTAGGTCGAGATTGAATATTTCACCCTTATCTTGATTCACGATGAGTTATAGGAACAATTTTAGATAATTTATCGCCCTCGTGAAGTATCGATTAATTGCAAAAACAGAGTGTTGCAGAAAAAAAAAATTAAATAACGATATTAATTAGCATCGGCGTTAAAGGGGCAAATATTTTCGAGGCTTCGCGCGCACCGTGAAAATTTAATTTCTTTTGTAATTCAGTTAGGGATGAATTAAGCTTTTATCTCGACCGTAAGCTATTTTTCAAGCTCACGCGGGCACAATGCGAGTAAAAAACCCTTCCGAGTTCACGCAAGTGCATAGTAATCCATTCGAACGTTAAAAGCCGCGGCGGTGGCCTTTGTAGTACCGGAAGCTCGATATAATCTTGCTTCTAGCGCGTAATTAAGTAATTTATGAAATTCAAATGGCGCGCGGAGGAGGGAGAAAAATTGAAATTTTACGGTGAAGTGGGGGACGCTGGCTGAATAAAAATCCACCGATTGAATTTATTCATTCATGAGTGGTACCCTAAAAAACTTGCTGGAACTTTTACCATCCCAAACCCATCGTTATTCTCTTTGCGGGGTCGCTCATTCCTTACTTGTACTACACGAAAAATTTTACATTTTCACGACGACCCGCCCGCCCTACCAGAAGAATTCTTATTCATTGACTCGTACGCACTTCGCCGAATAAATTACGCGGTTTATCGTTCGACGCGGGGACCACTTTGAGAAAAAAGTCAAGGGTATTTATGGTGGGGAAATTGAAAAAAAAAAGTTTACGGAATTAGCCGTAAGGAAGGGTACGCTGACTATTACTACTTTCATGCATTTAAAATGGTGTTTACAGAGATCACGCTCTGTTTTTTTCTCCACCAGCCCCAGCCAAATGGAAAATATTATTCAATCCAGGGTCTTTCTCGTTCCGTTTAAAAACTGAAGCACTCATTGCGAAAAAAACATTTCAATCGGGACAAAGGAATATTTTTTTCGAAATATTCTGTCTCCTGGGGGGGGGGGGGAAGAATAAAAAAAAAAAAAAATTTAATTTCATTTCCAATAGCTGAGAGGCACTCTAAAACCCTCCCGGAAAATAAAAATAAAAGAAAATCGAGCCTTATAAAACATTTCATTGCGCCCCGCGTAAAAAAAAAAAGCGAGACTGGAGGCACTTCACTGAGAAACAATACGGTCCTCGATCGTCATTCACAAAAAAGTATAATCGAAAGGTACGGAATAAAAATTTAGCTAAGTCTAAGTGATCGACTTTTCAATGGTGGCGTCAAAAATATTTTTGCATTGAAAATTTCGAGGAAAATTTTTAGTAATCAAGATTTTATACAGTTTTTATAGAAAATTAATTTTACAAAATATTGACAGAATGCTTTGTTTTTTATTTTAATTTTTTTAAACTGATGGATTACAAGTTTGTTGTATTACAAAATTTGATGGGGAAAAGTATCAAGTTTTTCAGAGTGGTCGACGAATATGCTGATAATTCACGAAAAATTTTTGTTATTCGATACAAACAAATTTTAACAATGGTTTAGTTACTTTTAAAACATTAAGTCATGATGAAAAAAAATAAATAAATAAATAAAAATAATAATAATAATAATTATTATAATAACAAAATAGATGAATCAATAAAAGTGCTCAGATTGAAAACCAGCCAAACACATTTTAAAGAAACAAAAAATATTTACGTTTAAGTTTATGGTTTTGCTAGAAAATAAAACTCTCAAAAAATGTAAAAATACTTGATTTTCCAATACTCAACCTTTATATGTACACGATTAATCTGTAAAAAATTTCAATTTTTTTTTTTTTAATTTATACTTACAATTATATAATCTGTCCTGTAGGAAACAGATTTTCATCAAACATAACGAATTTTTTGAAAAGCAATGAAAAAATGACCCATCAGACAGATAATCTCCTTGTCAGCTGGTTTCGCTTACCATAAAACAGTTTAATCTTAAAACATATATGTAAGCATCTCCCTAAAATCGGAGCTTGATGGTTCACAACCATGAAATTTTTAATTAGCGAGGTCATAAGTAAACGCGCGCGATTACATCAATTTAAAGGCGGGTAGTCGATCGATGCGCGGCTGTTTTATCCTCTTACGTTCGCCGAAGTAGAATTCATGATCGCGAAGGAAAAACCGTGAGAGCAACCAGCCGGACAAAAGAGCGCGCTGTGTCTTATCCAACTCCGCCGCTGCTGCTTTCTTGTCTTTTTACCTTCTATTCTCTCGCTTTTCTTTCTTTATTTTTTTCCTCCCTTTTTTTCGTCTTTCGTAAATGGATGTGAGTCTTCCAGGAAAGTAACGAAGAAATTAGTTTGTTTTTTTTTTTTTTTTCGTACAGGAAATGAAGTTTTCTTGGATAAAAATCAATTTACGACAACGGGAATCGGAAATAATGTATGGGTCGGTTGTGTGGATTTTTGGGGCGTTAGTTTTGTCGAAAGGGAATGGGGCTGAAGTCATCCGGGAAGATGAAACAAACACTGGCGAAAAATAGTAGAAAAAAAATGTAGTAGTATCAAAAAACGAGTAACGACGTTTAATTTCGATACTAGTGAAGATGGATGGTTATATTTATAAATTTGAATTTTATTATTTTAAAAATTGTAAATAATTTTTTTTTTGAATGAGAATATTTATTGAAGTTGGTTGGTTTTGAAATAAACGATTAGAGTTAGATACTTTTAAAAGTAGATTTTGGAAAAGATAATATTTTCAATTTATTACTTGGCTTGTTATTTGGTTCAATAAAAGAGTTTTTATTTAAAAATTCTGAAATCGCAAAAAATTCAATATTTACGAAAATCGACCTAGTTTATTTCGATTATACACTGTTTACTATCAATTAAAAGAATTGAAATGATTAATTTGCGATGAAAAAATTTAATAGATTTATTTAATTTTGAAAGCGGATTATGGATAGTTAACTTGATCCAATAAATTGACATTATTTTCTTTAGTCTTATCAGTTAACTCGAGAATCCATGAATTGATTCATTAGAGTATTGATTCGAATGCAATTAATAAGTGCATTGTACCTAGGGCAAAAATTTTTTTTTTTACAAAACCTTTTATTTAAAAGATCAACAAAGAATTTTAAAATCAGTAGTGATTTTGGAGTACAAACTCCTTTGAATAACCTTTCCAACTATAAATTAAATAATTTTTAATCGAACTACAACCATAAACTAGATAAAAAATTAAATAAAAAAAAATATTGTTTTAAAGAATACCACTGTAACTCAAGATTAACGCGAAAAGATCGTTCCCTTTGACACTAATTCGACACAGAGTAATAACAGTAAGTTTTAAAGTTGATCCTTCTTTGGGCACGAGCTCCGCTCCTCGGGGCGGATTTGCATAAAAATACTTTTCACGCCCCAGTCTCGCTGATAAGAATGACAAATACCCACCCAGGAAGGTGCACCGAGGGGTGGGTGGGGGGAATTATTAATATTATGGGTATTTAGTAATATAACTCGGTGAAGTTTTCAATCTTATGCAAATCCTGGTCGGGTAGAATGTTATCGCGCAGTTTCTAAATCTCGCAGCGGTGCGTATTCTTGCGAATGAAGTCGTACCAGCCAGGCGCACGCAACGGTAACTTTCAAGAGAAGCCAAGGAACTGATTTAAAGTTTGAATTCACAATGCCGACCCATGGAGTTTTAGTTCAAAATAGTTTTCTCTGCCAGTGCGCCTGCTAGCGGGGACGAAAAATAAACCCGTTTCCGGTAACGAGTTTGTATAATTTCTCGCTTAATTATTTATTACGGCGACTCTAGTGCGTGTGAACTGCAGAGAAAATGTGCGACTCAAGTAAAACAATTCCAAAAAGTTAATTTATAAAAAATTATTATTTTTTGAACCAGTTTTTATAGACAATTTTTTTATAAAGCAAGTGTCAACATGGAATATTTCAATTTTTCTCGAGTTCGCGCCAATTATCCCGCTAAATCGTTCGCTCGGGTCGGAAAATTTTTCGTCACTCGTTAAAACACTGCCCTGGCTCGTTGAAAAGCCGGGTGCCGCAGCGACAATCGGCCAGCGACTCCACAACGCGCGTGCGGATTAAAACCGCCCCGGGGTTAATTGGTAGGCCGCAAGCTCAACTCTGTGTTTTTCGACCCTCTGACTTACCCCCTGAATTAAATACGGGTTACGGGTAATGAACCAAAGCGGGATGTGTTTTCAGCGGCCTTTTTTTTTTTACTTCATTCTTCTTCTGCTTTTTCCTCGACTCGACTCGGCGGAAGCACGTTCGCTTATTAGAAGCCGGCTCGTAAAAAGAACTCGGGACAATAAAATAGAGGAGCTTTACGACGAGGAGGGGGATAATTCAAGATTTTATACTTTTTTACCTCCTCGGCGCCTCGAGGGAAAGAGTCAAGAATTACAATTTTGTTTCTAAAAAGTTTGTCTGGAGATTTTTACTCGCATTGATTTTTCCTCAGGGGGTTGGACGGGGGGAGTTTTTGCTTTTGAAGATAACCCGCGTTGTTTAAATATTAATCCGAGATGCTTCAAAAGGGTTTCCGCGTTTTTCCAATAAGGACTCCCAGGATCGTAAAAAAGTAAGCTCTCTTGCTACTCTTTTACAACAACAGAGCTCGTTTAACTCGTAAATTAAATAATTCTAGAAAATTATTAATATCCTGCATTTTGCAAGACGTAAATAAAATTACTTAATACTACAATTAGATCTGTATATTTTCCTACCGGCTCGATACGATAAATTTTTAATTAAATGCATGTAAAACTCAATCCAGCTGTCCTCCCAGAATAATCAATTAAGGTGGTCCAAATTGAATCAATAATTTATTTCAAACTTTGAGTTTTCTGATTAATTTTTTTTTTTATTAAATAAAAGTCTTCTGAATACAAAGATAGGGTGAAATAAAAAATAGAAACTAAGAAGCTTTTTTACTAAAAAAACATTTTGAAGATTTTCATGTTTACATGAGATCGCGCACCTAGGCTACGAATTTTTCGCACTTCAATTCGGTATTTCTATTACATAAATCGAATTTTTGACATGTAAAGTAGGGTCTCGAAAAATACTTGAATTTTTAGCTTCTAATTCTTCAAATAAGAAAAGCACAATCAAAAATTTTGAAATATAATATGATAGCTTAATTTTTACTTTCTATTAAATATTTATTTTCCTACTTGAAACTCCTTTGAATTTTCCAAGAAACCTTAATAAATTCGAACCGTTCATAACTAAAAATCGTCCGCATCCCTTGAATGAATTTCCGTAAGAAAAAAGGTGGCTGCGAAATAAACGCGTAATAAACTCGATTCTCGACCCTACGCCGGCGTGCCCCGGGCTCGAAACTCGATTCCCGCGTAAACCGCGTTAAATCCTCCCGGCAGCCTTCGATTTCACCACCCCAGAACCGGACGTTCCTTCTCCCGATCCGAGAAAAATTGTCTCTCGCGAGTAGTAGGCTATTTCTTTTTTTTTTTTTTTTTCCTTCCCGACCCTTCTCTGCGGGTGAAAAGGAGGTCGCGCTGCTGTAACGTCTGTTAGAGGTGGGAGAGAAAATTTTTGAAAGATTGAAAATCTGCCGAGGGACCGAGAGTTTCGCTCCGAGATGATTTTTTTGATGGATAACGTAAACCGAAAAAAATTGGGTTTTGTTGTGTAATATCAAATATTTCGTTTCTGATATTTATTGTTGCCCCAAACTCGCAAACATTTTATTACATTACTACTCGGCGCTCTCGTTGCCCCGGAATTATAATTGAAGGGGGCGTACACGACCGGCATGATTAAAACAGACGGTAATAAATTATGGAACAAAAATGTATTATTCGGTCACGGTGATTGGCTCCTGTCGTTACGACCGAAAATTATTAACGACCCGAGGGTCAATAAAAGATTCGCGTGTGATTAATTAGTGAAATTTATGCCACAGGGAGGATACTTTTCCTCTCCCACTTCCCCTCCCTAATCATTAACCCGCAGCGAGGGAGGTAATTTAATTTAAGTTTCAAATTAGCGTCACAATTTCATATTCATACGGGGGCTATCAAATGACTACCAGGGTGATATTTTCCGCAACAAGCTGCTAAATCTGCATAAATTTTATCTCCCCGTGCGCTAACAAGCTTCTTTTTAATTTTCCGGGCGTGCGTTCCTCGTGATGACAAAACCAGTTTCTCTTTTGATTGCAGAGTTAAGCGGATCAAAGTTGTGATGTAAAAGAGGAGAAGTAGCGGGGGTGCGGAGGGAGTGATCATGTGAATGTAATGACAAATGCTATTGAACAACTGCCAGAAGAAGGGGAAGAAGAGGAGAAGGAGAAAACTGAGAATTGTGACTGAGAACTGGGAAGATGATAACTAAGAGCTCATTCAACTAAAAGCGATCGAGCGAGCTGCGGTATGCCCCCCAATATGCTATCGGCCGGCACCATTGTACTACTGATTTGCGTTGATCTGTTGACGCTCGCCGATGGACAGCTTGGAAGGGGGCCCGATAGTCTCGACTCGGAGCAGATGCAGAAGACCGAACAGGATATTCCCAGTGAGTATCGATTCGTACTTTACTTTGTAATATTGTAATTTTACTTTAATATTACGTTTAAACTTTGCCCACTGTGGTTTTGAACTAGCTTTGGGGATATGACGATTTTTATAACTTTAACATTTGTGCGGTGGATCAGTTTTAACATAATCTCAAAACTTAAAAGGAGAGCTCACACCATCCGGAACTCGATTTAAACGAAACTTTGGGAATAGTTTGAAAACAACAATAACTAATGTCAATATGCCTTTAGACGCTTTTTACCATTCAGCCCAAATGGCATTTTTAGTGAAGGGTTACTCACTTAGTCCTGTTAAAGAATTCTGAGTAGTCCAGGTTTGCTTATTTTGAACCCGTCAGGACTGTGAAAGTTTAATATAATATTTTTATCTGATAGTCCTGTGATAGTCCTGTCTAAACAGGACCAAGTCCGTAACCCCTTGATTTTCAGCAAAAAAAATCCTGCGCCTATTGCATATACAGAGATGCGGTCGATTGCATTTTTTTTCGTCTTTTTAAGAGATTTGAGGAAAAATATTTAAAAATCTCTACTCTAAAATTTTACTATTCATGACTTGGATTTCTAAACCCAAAAAAAAGTACTTTCAGAAACCTATAGTAAGATTTTTATATATTTTTTCCTCAAATTTTATTGAAAGACGAAAAACATGCAATCAACCGTATCTCTGTATGCGCAATAAGCTGAGCAATAAGCTTTGAGTAAGAATTTTTTAAAAAATGGCGAAAAAGTAGTTGTTTTTGCTATAAATGGGCTTTATGGTAATAAGTGACTGAAGGCCCATTGGCATTACTTATCCTAAAGGTTGGCTTATTTTTGCACAGCTCCCAGTATATTATTTTTTACGCTAGTAAAAATAATATTGGTTATTCGGACAGATCTAAAAAAATTTAAATTTTAAAGCTACTTTCACCTACATTTCTAAATGTAAAGCCAGAAGTTTACAAATAATCTTTAAATATTTTTCCGTATTCTTAAAAATTCTTATCAGTTTGAGAGATTTATTTGAAAGAAGCATGAAAAGACTTCTTCTTTCCATCTGTAAAAAAAAGGTAGTCTCATAAGATTTATAACTGAGTGATTTTTATGTTTATATCCGTCAGTCCATAAATTTTCATAATTTTCTCATCATTATATCTGTTTTGAGTTGAACCCCTAGAGACCAACGACTCCAGTTAAATTTCAATATTTGAACACCGAGATAAAAAGAAATCAATATACTCACTGAGCCGAATAAATTTTGATGGAATGAAAAAGTGTGAATAAATGATGGCGGAATTCCTTCTCGACGACTTGAAATATTAAGTCATATCTTATACGCGAAGAGTATTGAAATCGAAAACTAATGCATCTCATTTTCATCTAAATCCACTCGTCGCGTCCGATTTTTCAGCTCCGCGTTCTCTCTAAAAATTCAATAAGAAACCCCAAAAAAAATCCGATACTTCATTAGCGTCACCCCCATCGAAACAAAAAAATTAATAAATCTCTTCTTCCTACTTCTCAATTTAATCCAATAAATCGCAATAAACGAATTAGAGCCACTGCACCGTTAATAATATAATGAAAAAACCGTAATTATAAATATACGCCGCGATACTCTGACATACGAGTGCATCCGGAGCGGTATCGCGTATCGCCCGCATGTTTCATTTCATTAATAACATTGTTTTACCCGCGTTCGGGTTTCACGTAAATTAAGAAAGAGGAGACGCGAGAAAGAATCGAGGTTAAAACATTACAATGGGATTTCGGGGGAAAAAGTAGGTCGTTGGGCCATGTATCGCTGTTGCCAACTTAACAATAACCCTGCAGGGAAACCAGCGGTCTATACGCCAAAAGTTTACAAATAAACTTAGTTTATGTTCGACGGTGATTTCTGATGATATGTTTTGTTAGGAATAAACCATATGGGCAATTTGGGAAATTTAGGAAATTAATGACCTTATAAAGAATTTTTGCCTAAAAGTTGCTTAAGTGCATTATTCATTCATGAGGTAACTTTATTTAGGAACTTTTAACTTGTAATGACTATTGTAAATTTAGCATAATCATAAGATCTGCTGGATTTTTAAAAATCATAAAACTCTAATACATACTAAACAAACTTTTTTCGGAAACTTAAAATGAATAATTTCACTCCGAAATTTTTTTTTTTTTTAATAATAGATATTTGTCTTTTTTTTTTTTAAGTTTTACATAACAGTTGAGAAAAAAAAGCAGCTAGTAAGGTCCAATACATAATTTATTTGGGTTAAGTTGTCGGGCTTAAGTTAGGTACTTACCCTTACCCAGAGTCTCAATCGCTTTATTACTATTTCTTTAAATCGAACTTCGATACCTTAATAGATTCAAGTCTGTCTCGGTAAGAAAAGAGACAAAGCCATAAGTAGGATTCCCCCTCACAAAATAGCTTTAGCGAGTTAACCATCCCGGGGATTAGAGGAACTCGGTCGCGCACACAGGACCCCGTCGGAATCAACACCGCGTCGACCGCTTGTCTTTCCTAATATAATTTCCCGACCACGCGCGCGCGGGACAAAGGCAGCCTAGCCGGGGTCCGGGATTGTGTTTCGAATTTGCCTGCTCTACGTGGAAGTTTCTGTTTGCTCCGGAGCTCGCTGCGTGGCTCGAGAGCTCGGGTAAATATTCGCGGGGGCACGATATCTTTCGGATAACTTGTAATACCTACCCCTGGATTGCTTGCTTGTAACTCCTCTTCGAAAATCGAGGGGCTTGTTTACCTTTTTACGGGCACAAAGTTTTGTTGGAAATTTTTACTGCGCGGTATGAGTGGAAGCCATTTATGGTTTTATTGGTTGAGTTTGTATATTTGAAAGTTATTCAGGGGACGAATGCTACACGTGTTTTAAGATTCACAATTTTTTAATTTTTCACTTTGGTTAAGCCCCAATAATATTTTACTTGACTGTTATGTAAACACATACTAAAGTAATGTCTCATAAGTAATAATGTTGGAAAATATGACAAATACTAAACAAATCTGCTGTATGAAAAAAAACTTCAATAATATCTAACAACACATTACATGTCTTACTTAAGGACGTTCAACTTTGACTACTCAAGGCAAGTCTTCTCGTATGACTATTTTTCCGATATAGAAACACGCTGATTGGTTGCTCGAGTCTAACCTCACTCAGAAGTACTATTTTTTTTTTCTTCGACTATTATTTTCTATTCTAGTTTAATGAATACAATATGTAAAAATTGTACTTTATCTAATTTATGAATTAGATAAGACGCACGAGTCAAAAGTAGCCGTTACGGATGTTACATTTATACGAGTAACGTCCGTAATGCATATTTTTGACTCGTGCGTCTTAATAAATATATAAAATACACACAACATAATAATTTTGATTAGTACTCATTAAATTGCATCTTATTAGATACCAATTTTAACATTTTATTCATTTCAGTTAATTTTACAGATGTGTGAAGCTTACAATGTAACGTCCGTAACAGAAATAATTGCTCAAATACTTTTTTAACACCTTAAAAAACTGTGCTTTGTGTCACCGTCCATTGTTAAGAATGTTTCAAATAAGCATGAAAAAGTTTGCCTTCCCTTAAAACACCATGTTAAAGTGCATAAAAAATAATAATTAATATCTCAGTTGTTAGACTCCTAATTATTTCCAGATTTCAACAGGTACTTTAGTGTGTTTCAATTTAAATGTCCCCATTTTATCATAATTTTTTAACCGTTATTAATTTTTCGATATAAACGTCCTTAAAAACGCCGTCTGAGAAGATTTTTTGGTTTTGAAAAATTTTTAAGTTCTCTTGGATTGAATAATACTGTAGAAAAGTATCAGCTAATAATGTAGTTCTTGAAAAATTTACATATTCTCTTTGATTGATAATGCATTGGCACTCAACATCCGTTATCATATCGTATTTGTTTAGAACTAAGAAGTTGAACTAAATTATTCAATGAATTTAAACGTCTATTTGCAAAATTCCACCCGAGATAGTTAAAACCCACTCTGCAAACTCCGAAATTTCTAGTATAAATTGTAATGGAGTGTAAGTATGTATGGTTAATCTAACCATACACTTTTTTTATAAACCAGCTCGGCAATAAAATTTACATTAATCAACCGGGGGCGATGAATATTATAGCGCTCGCGAATTCCTAATCTGGGAGAATATGCAGTAGCTCGTGCCATTCGAGCTGACTCGATGCTCATTTGGCTTGCAGCACATTTGCTAACTCGGGTATAAATTATACGAATAATATCCTTTCCGGAGGCTAGCCCCGGATGATAATACCGCCACATGTCTATTACCATAATTTAAACCACAAGGACGCACTTTTTTCTAAGTCCAATTGGGCATTTCTTTTATTCAGACCTAACTTTCCAAGCGAGTTTTAATGAAATTTTCTCTTTTTATTTTAAAATTTTCGATACCTTGAGTTCCGTACAATCTCAGAAGTTTAGCCTTACAATCTTTATGATGTTTACTCGGGATGTGGGAACAAACGTTGGTAAAACCCACTGGAGTTTGTGAACTAATTAAAGTACATAAAGCAATTTTTCGAAAAGGAAGTTGTTTCGCTGCTGGCTCTCTTGAATCCACTTTAAAATTATGTTCAATATACATCGGGCTAATTTGCATTTTTAAACTGCAGGCCAAATTTTACGGCTTGAAAATTATTCAATGGAAAATTTCTGGCCGGTTGTTGTTTGATCGTGACCGATCAACTGATACTAAAG
Source organism: Encarsia formosa (assembly GCA_038277355.1). Classification (NCBI taxonomy): domain Eukaryota; kingdom Metazoa; phylum Arthropoda; class Insecta; order Hymenoptera; family Aphelinidae; genus Encarsia; species Encarsia formosa. The sequence continues at coordinate 23,633,278 of CM076184.1, forward strand.
TTTGTGATATTGTGTACCTTGTTCATGTAAAAAGTTTTTTTGTTGGTTGTCAACCTAAATATTGTGTACAAAAAGTTTACTAAAGAAACAATTATATACTCACTGAACAAAATTTAAACCTCAAATATTTTTGAATGAATACTGTAACAATTTATAATTTCAATAGACAATTGATACTAGTATCTAACGCGTTTTGATAAATTTAATCTTGAGTTGAAAAGCTCGTGTAGTATTGAAAAATCTAGATTATTTCTAAAATTTACTTATTTATTATTTAAAGAGACAAGTTTCATTTTATAGAAAAATATAAAAATTGTATCATCATTATTCAGATTTTTCTAATAAGATATCATAATTTGTTTAAATATAAGTACCTCAAGTAACACAGACATTGGTTTCATATGCACTTCATACGTAAATCCATCAATCATTCTAACATCACTCAAAACCCATAAACATATCCCAAAAAAAAGCAAGCGCATATTTCAAAACCCATTTATTATTCTCTTATCCTGCAAACATTCGACGTTCAAACCGCATCTCCTGCAAACTATTTGGAAAGAGCAGTAACCTTCGCTCGTTCGTTCGGGATTTTTTTTTTATCCTCCTCGATATCGGCAACAACAAAACTTTTCGATCCCTGCATAGCCGAACGTGTTTCCCAGCCGCGGGCGGGGGCGTCGCTTCGGACACTTTTTTTTACCTAGAATCCGACAAATCCCAGAAGGAGCAGCCCGCAAAGAAAACCGGATGGAAATCCGCATAAATATTCTCCCTGAATTGCGAGTTCTGCAAGAGCGAGAGAGAGAAGAAGCTGCTTGAAAATTCTCCGAGTTATAGATTTTCGAAGAGGGGGGGGAGGAAGCTTCTCCTCTTTTTCCCCACGGGTCGTAAATAGTTATGCAAAGTATCGAAATGCGCTGCATATAACCTAACTCCTATTTTAACTGGGCGGTTTTTTTTGCTCCCCCCCACTCTTCTACTGCTATGGAAATAACGCGATTACGAATACGAAGCGTTGTTTATTGTCCGAGGACGTTTGTTTTTCAGGAGGAAGACTTCTGCTACCGATGGCACTGTTTACTGTCCACAAAATGAATGGTATAGATATTTTTTAGTATTTTACTCGATTTTATTGATGGATGCCTCAGTGCCTTTATTTAGGATGCATATCGAGATATACATATATTATGATTGATGAAGGCGTATTCTTTTAGTTTATAATCGATCATTTATAACAAACTATGAATTCACTCTTGCATGCAAATCAATAACTAATGAGTTATCTTTGATACGTTTCTACGATGGATACAAATGGATATATGAGTTCCGCATGAAATATTGTTGATACTCACTTAGCTTACGTGAGTATCAACAATATTGTAATATATGTATTATTGGTTATTCTGTTTATTTAATTTTATTTAATTGTCGAGAATCAAGATTGTAAGTCCTTTGAATTTACATGCAATGGCAGTATTCATTGAAAGTACAAATATTTAGCTATATTTTTTTTAGCATACTATTGTATACGTTTCAAAGTACAGTTGTCAATAAATTTAAATTAAATTAAAATTTTGAAACTTTTTTTCTTTTCGATCCGAGCTGTGAAAATTTTACCAAGTAAAAGTCCCAGAGATAGATAATTTGACTAAAGTTCTAGCAGCCTTTTGACTTTTCTTATCATTTTGAGTACTTTAAAGTATTAAGAACACTTATACGGTTGATATAATGTAAATTCAAAAACTCGTTTTCTTTTCAACGAAGTAAAAGTGAACGACTAATCGTGATGATAATATTTGTGACCATGTCCTACAGTAGAAGTATTTGAAAGCATTTAATTATTCTTCCAACAATAATTATAATTGATTGATTATTATTTCCACTATTAAATAAGAGCTAGCGCCATATTGCGTAAACTTTTTATTCGTGAGCTGATTGGTGGAGAAGGTTTTTTAAAATATTCGAAAAGTGCAATTTAACGTTACAGTTGTTTTTTTTCCTATGCGCGCTTGCAGCGCGCTGAAGGGTCCTAGTATTGTAAATTTAAACTTATACTATAATTTTTAGCAAAAGAGTATCTCATCAGTAACGTTCAACAATTCATGTTTTTACAATACAACTGTCAAAAGAAACATAGCATAGTCTCTTTATCAAATAAAAATCCAGATGGATTAAAAAAAAAAAAAAAAAAAAAAAACAACAACAACAGTTCAAAGAACAAAGCAGACGATCCAACTAATAGTCCGAAATCAATCCTTCTTAGCAAACAGACCCTTACATCCCGGCTCAAACGGCCCCGGCGTGCGACACACGGACTGCGTCTCGTCGCCGCGAACCACAACGCGAGGAGCCCCGGAAACCGGAAGCTCAAAGCTTACCCCCGGCAATTGGGTTATAGCCGCTAATTGAGTACGGCAATAGTTACTCCCCCTTCCGTTTCCCCCTGCTCTTTATCATCTCTATCTGCCAAACTCGGGGACAGGGGGGAAGTCAGCGAATTCCTCTAATGAGAATCATAATCACCCATCGCGGATGCGCACCGGGAATGCGAGTTTCCGTCGTTGCAGTGTTACCCTCGCTCTCTCGGTAGCTCTCTGTGGTCGTCCGAGGATTCCTTGGTAGAAGGAAATTCTTGCGGGAAGTCTTGAGATTTTACCCTTCCAGCGCCCAAACTGCTTCCGGATGTTTTCCCAAATTTAGATTTGTATTGGGGTCAAGTGGTATTATACTATTGGAGAAACTTTACGGAAATTGAATTAATTAAACGCTTTGTCCCGACTACACCCCCCTGCCCTCTTCCTACCTCTCTCTCTTTTTATGCACTCCTTTGTGAACTTTGAATTTAATTTATTAAAGAGAGTTCCAAGAAAAAAAAGAGAATACCACGGTTATTGCTCGTTTCCAGTTAACTCGGACGAAGTTTTTGAACAACAATCGTTTTTTAAAACTTTAGTTTGCACTAACGCAAATCTCGAGAGCGTCAAATCAATCTGTAGTTCAAGTAAAAAATTAAAATACCGTTAAACACTGGTTATTATTTACGCGGCTAGAAAATATTAGTAAAAACTACGGAAATAATCTAAAAAATTATGTAACTATTGCACAGCTACTTTAAAATAGGTTTTCCTAATATTGTTTAGCTGTGAATTAAACAATTAATAATGACATCAAAAAAACTGAGTATTGCGATCGCTTCATATTCAGATCATCACGAATTGTAAAGTCGTCAATTTTCGAACAAAGTTGCTTCGTTGGAGGCTTCGTTAGCGCAAAAACAAATCTCGAGCGTAGTGTCAAAAAAATCAATCGTTCTTCTGTCAGTCCGGGGTAAAAAAAAAAATAAGGGTCGAATCGATAACCGATATTAGGAGACGTATGGGGCCGAGATACGCCCCGGCAGACGTATTGCCTGCTCGAAGATAAGACGAGCCGGGTCGGGGGGGCAGGGGGGTATATCGGACGCCTGAGCGTGCTGCAAACTCCGTGAATTTTCAATTAGTTTCGCTCGTGTGGGAGCGAGAGGGCCGTAATCTCGGGAGGGATTCATTAGCGCTGCACCGGCGGCCCTAATGCGGGCTACTTAGACCCGCGAAAGTGTTAATAATTAAGTTCCCGAAAGGAGGGGAGGAGGCGATGAAATATTTCACCCTTTCAAAAGTGCTCAAGTTTCTTCAAAATACCCTTGATGATGAGTGGAAAAAAGGGTTTTGAGAGCTGATTTTTAGGTCATTGGTTCGGAAAAATTTATCGAGTGTTTGGCTGTTTTTTATTTGTGGTACTGGTATTTTTTTATGCCCTTTGAGACGATCATGTTATCAATTTTTAAAATTTCGAAATTATGAAATCTGATATAAATTTTGCCTCAAACCTTGAATCAAGTAGAATCTCATTCAAATTTTACTCTCAACCTGAAGTTGAAGTTTTCTAACTAAGTAGAGTTTAAGACTTGTAAAAGGCTGATCTTGATTAAGTTTTGATAAATACTTAATTAGATTTAATAATAACTAACGTTTCATGCGAGGTTTTATGAAAATTATTTCGAATATTCCTACTTTACCATATGGTGAAAATGAGAGCTATCAAATTTCCACGTCAATATCAAATTTTACGAGAAAATTTATGAATATACCAAAATATGTTTTCCGCACTCCGGCCGGGAAGCGCTACTTCCCTGCCGCTGCCGCTACAGTCAGTAGCGCTTCCCGGCGCCGTCGTGCGGAAAAATAGCATACTCAACTAGGCACCTGAATGGGAAGGTCTCAGATCACATGTTTGTCACACTCGGCTACGCCTCGGACGACAATTTCATGCGATCTGAGACGTTTCCCATTCATACTGCCTAGTTAAGTAATATACTATAAAATCATTAGTAGCTTTTAAGTTATAATTAATGGAAATAATAGTCTAAGAATATAAATTTAAAAATATGCTTTTTTTTTTTTAATGCTTAAAAATTCTCATTTTTTCTGTAAGTAGTTTAAAAATCTATCATTATTTACAATCTCTTGTACTAATACAGCAAAAACTTACATTGATATCGCTCATTCAACTCAACCAACTGATAAGAAAAAGCTTTGCATCAATCAAGATAAATTGTAAAATTCCGTACTTTTTTGTTAATATTTTTTCAATAAAATTTGAAAGGAGTTAATCATAGTGTAGAGTACCATCGATTTCGAGTCGGGTCCGCCGGCGCATATCCAAATTTGGGGCTCCCGGGTGGGAGAGCGCCGCTCGGTAATTACATTACCCCCCGCGTTCGTACTCGAGTGGCCCTTTAATACAGCGCGCGTAACAACAGCGGCTTTTTGTGTTGGTTTCGGCGTATATCAACAAGCCCGCTCGGCCCGTTCAAACACAACCCGAGCTTTCGAAGATACTCAAACCCAAAGCAAAGGTGTGTACTGCACTCCGAATATGTTCATTACCAAACTTCCCAATTAGTTTTTTTTTTTTTTTTTTTTTTTTCTGTTTTTCGAATTTGAAATTTTTTTTTCGGAATTGCGGGCGTTTTTGCTTTACGAGACATTGATTTTTGCGGTCGAGTGGTGTTTTACGAGCAAAAAAAAAGGGGCGGGACTTTTAATGGATCATTGAGTTTTGGAGAGAACTGTTTTTTTTTTTTTTTTTTTTTTTTTTAATTTGACTTACTCGCGATTTATAACTTTGGATTGCACTGTATTTTACAGACTATTAAGCTTCTTGTTTTAAGTCAACGGTTATTTTGAAAAAAACACAAATATGTTGTCATAGGACATGTGGGTTGAAGTAACGACAATTTGATTTTTTTAGAATTGCTGAGCTCTTCTAAGTGCGCTGCAAGAGCGCATAGGAAAAACAACAATCATAACCTCAAAATGTACTTTTTGAATATTATAAAAACTTCTTAACCAATCAGCTAACGAATAAATAGTGTATATAAAATGGCTATCGCTACTTTATAAAATAGGTTTAAAGATATTGTGTCTAGTTTTTAAGTCAATTAATAAATTGGTGTTTTTGAATTTTAGATTTTAAACCCTACACTTGCAGTACATTATGAGTGCAGTGAATGCTCATATTGAGTTGAACAATGCTCTTTCAAAAGCACTTAGTTTGGCCAGTCATCTTACTTTTTCTTTTCAATGCCATTTTTTAAAACTTAATTTCGTTATAATGCATAAAAAAACTTTCAAGTTTCAACCCACTTTTATAATAATGGTTTTTATTTCGGCAATTACATATATTTTTTTCATAAAGTTTAGTTCTACTTCAAAATAAAAACAAATCATACCAATTCATAACAATTTTTTACAATTTTAAAAACTACCATGAGCAAGCAAGTAATTATTATCTAGTTAGATTGTTGACAACCTCACAAATTAAATAATCAAAATTAATTTATTTATAAACTTAACATAGTTCCCAAAGAGTATAAAAGGACCAAAAGATTTCAATTTAAAGTTACGGTCGTAACTCGAAGATAAATTATACACAAACTACCTGAAATTTGCACAGCTTGCTTCGGGTAACACAATGCGGGTTCGTAATTAAAAAATTTTTTCTTCCCATGGTCCTATTTATTTATTCATAAAGTTGAATCAGTCTTCAGTTTCTTAAAAGTTCGTTAAAATTCCAAAAGTTACCGGGGGCCAAATTAAAAGAATAAAGGACTCCTCCCCACCTTTTCCTCTCCTCCTTCTTCTTACCCTGAAATGGTGAATATTCAACCTAACTGACGTAAATTACCGTTTGCATATTTTAAAGCGCCGGTACAAAAATTTGATAAATCCAAGGAGCAAGAAGAAGAAGAAAGGGAAGCTTTTAAAGTTCGAAAATGGGTTACCATCCACCAGCACCTCTCACTCGAAACGTTCAAATGTAATTTCAAAGCGAAAAGAGACGGAGTGTATTACGGGTTCCGCGGTGTGGCGTTTCTGTAATCTTCTTGGCAGTGATCTTCCTCGGGAGTTTCTCTAGCTATTATGTGTTGAATTTTAGTTTGCTCGCGTCGTTTAATTGTAAAATATCACACCTACTGACTCGCGAAACACCCAACCGAGCGTGATTTTGATTACGCGACTCGGTGTAATTCTCTCTCTTGGAAACTGTTATTTTTGAAAAGCAAACACCGAGAAATTAACGAAACGTGGATAACTTTTGTAATTAAGAGTTAACTATCATATTAGTTTAATTTTTTTTTTTTTTTTTTTCTGATGAAGCCCATGAAATCTTGATTGTTATTGAAGCATTCGGAAGGTATATAAAAGTGCATTGGGTCGTAATAACAAAGTAGCACTTAAAATTTCTTTAATACGCTGGGTATTAACAAAACATCGGTCTGAACTTTGTAGTCGAATACTCTGAGCATTCAACTAATTTAAAATTATACCTAGGCATTATCGTAATAAAACGACTTTAATCGAACTAACGCGTAGTTATAAGGTCTAATCTCAAGCCTCATTGAGTTTCAAGCTCATATCGTTAGAATTAAATCCTATATTGAACTTAGTCGATGATTCGAAAGGCAGTTTAGCGAATACGGTATTATCGAGATACACTAAATTAACATTTGCATCTATGCTTACTTATTATGGAATAAATTTACTCAAGTAATCTACTTCATTTGCATTTAAATTTTATACTCTACTGACATTAAAATAACTTTTCTATAGCAGATTTTTTTTCTCAATTTCATATCAGAATGCTGTATAAAAAGTTTCGGCAGAGTTCCCTCATGAGAATGAGAGGAATTTCAGACTTAAAAATGAATATAGATTTAACTTTTGCAAACAGCAAATAAAACTTATAAGCGAATTAAAGTTTTTTTCAAGTTTTTTTATGTTTCAAAGAAAAATTGTGGACGCTATTTAAATTAAAATTTATGTAAAATAAAGATGAATTTTCAGTGAATATCAGTAACGAATTCGAATGAAGTTTTTTAAACTGAAAATCTCGAATTATACTTTTATGAAAATAGTTTCAGTTTATAAAACAGGTGAAATAATATGAATAAACAACTTAAAGGAACTTGTGATTAAATTTAACTCAGAATTTTAAAAGGCGTCAGCGTAGCTTTGTGCGGTGTTAGACTTTAGAACGTGACACCTGAAGGCAGCACTTTAAAATTTCATGTTCAATTCCAGCTTGGTCCAATATATGTCGAAGTATGATCGTTTCGTCATTTTTCTTAAATTAAATTTCTATGAACAATTAATGATAAAATTGAAAACAATTTTTTATGAATTTATCAAAATTAAAACAAAATATATATATAATTAAACAATGATTAACATTGAACAAAGTTTTTTTCAATTCAAAAATATAAATTTTTAAGTACGTTTGAAATACGTTCACAGAATAAAAAAACATTTTTACAATTAATTCGTACAAAGTGAAAATCGTAAACAGTTGAGTAATAAATTATACACGAGGGCACTAAACAGCAGTTCAACAAGGTTAAGTGCGCACTTTTAACGAGTACTAGAAACAGATATGAGCACGCGTAAACCGCGGGGGGGCGCGTTCGTCAGAAAATTTCATTACAAGTTTTCAGGGAAACGTAAAATATTGTTGATAGCTCAACTAATCCCCATAAATTTTCTTGGATTTTGAAGATCATTAATATTTTGCAGGGGTAGAGATAATTCATAGAACTCGATTTAATTCACATCGAAGTTTTGAAATTTTTTTAAAACTCGAACATGTGAGAGCCCCGCACTAAGGTTATAGGAATTCTATTAAAACTTCAAAAACGAAAATAATTTACAACCTCCATAATTCACGAACCCACCGACCTTCCCAAAAAAAGGAAAATTAAGCGTTTAATTTTGAGACCGAGTTTTAAAAAATTCCTCTTTCGAAACTAATTTTCATAAAAAAATTTACCAAAACTCAACGCACCCAATTTACAGGTACGCTTGATTATGCGTAATTACCGGATGCAAATATTAAACAAATTAAATTGACTTTGGGAAAGACGACAGTTGTCATTAGGGTCGTAAATATTTGAGCCCGAAGCATTCGAGTCCCCGTAATTAGGACGCCGAGTCGTATTAATTTCGGGTAAGGAGGTATTACCGATCAATTACACAAATGCAGCGCATCAGCTGCTTGCGGCTTTTGCTATTTCGGGAGCTTGGGTAATGCGATACCCGCGTAACTTCGTGTGTCCTGCGTTGCGTTTAAACCCCAGTAAATTCTGTACCAACGCGGGTTATTTATCGCGTTATCCTCTCAAATATCTCTGACGTGCGCTTCGAACCAACTAGATGGATAGGAACGCGGCGTATGAATTTTCGGATCGATCTGGTTACCAAATTTTGGTTCGTCAATGTAACGGGTAACGAAAATACATCGGTATATAAACCGAAATGAAAGAGTGTTTCGGCTTTAAAATTTTTGAAAACTGAAAATTTCATAGCTTGTTTTTTAGAAAAATGAAATATGTATGCGTTTTGAAAAAATATGAAAAAAAAACAGAATGTGTCCGACTAAACATTTACTACCTCTACTTATATATATATTTCCAGTAAATTTAAATGTATGTATCTGATTCAATTGTACGTTATTCATTTTTGTAATTTTTCAACTTAATGGCTGAAATTGTGGTTTTAAAGACTTTTAAGTAGTTATGATATTTTTAGACTAAACCGAATCGAACGATGATCAGCCCATTCCGATAGTGGGTCGGTCTCTACATAACCCCTTTTTAGGCCATGGAAAATAAATTTTTTTGCAATTTTCGGCATGTACGTAAAAAAAAGGTTGCAAAAAGTGCCCAAAAAATCGGTTTTTTAGCAGAAAAAGGGTAAATTATAGTCCCGACCATCCTACAATCGGAATGGGTCTGAAGAATATGTTTATTTGGATTTCGGCGATTTTACATAGGATCCGTTAATTCAAAGAAGCATGTTAAAGTTAAGAAAATAAAATTTTACCCAAACAAACACAGTTCCGTGCAAACTTTTGATTTACCATCACAATTTTTTTCCCTGTAGAGAAAATTCTCTTTCGAAAATTTCCCCCGCTAGAAATGCAAATTCAAGATATTTTTGTAAAGCCAAGTGAAAAAGAAGTTATCTTCACGTGCGATTTGTAGAGTCCGCAAAAAAAAAAAGAAGATTTTCCTCGAAAAACGTTTTTTCCAAAAAAAAAAAAAAGAAAAGAAGAAGCCCTCGGAGATAAAAATTTTAGGTAGGTCGGAAGCACCCGCGAGTGCCATAACAAAATTATGTCAACAACGAAACCATGCCTTGCGCCAAACCGCCGAAAAAGCTCTCGCAGGAAAATATTTGCATCGGGGGGCGGTTAAAAGCACCGCGTCGCTCTCAACTCACGTGAAACGTATCGCGTCACGTAAAATCCTCGGGCGCGCATAAACGCGCCAAGCACGTCGAACAACAACAAGAACGACGCGACGTAGCACGCAACATAAAGCCTTCCTCCTCCGTCTACTCCTTCCCTTTTTATTGTCGAGGAGCCGCTTTCATAACGAGCTCGATTTAGCCCTGCGTTAATTGAACCTCGTTTCTTTACCTTTTTTTCCCAACCCCGCGGATTATGCGCAACGGGGAAATTTGAGGTGCTGGTGGGGTATAACGAGCCTCGGCTTTCCTTTTTTTTCTCATTTTTAGCTTGCGGTTTTGCGGAGCCCCGGAAAAGGCTATAATTACGGGGCCGGGTATTTTTGACCCTCCGGTGCCAAGCTTCCTTTGATGAAGCCACCGCTCTCTTTTGACTTTATTTACATGTCATCGGGTATTTTGAATATAAAGTGCACACGATTTTAAACACATTTTTTTTCCACGACAAAGAAGCGTTAAATTTTTTAATTAAAAGTTTTACATTAATTGCTTTTCATTAAGAGACGTTGAAAATGAAACCTTTTTATTTGATCATTACAAAAAAAGTTACTCATGGAATGGTCTTAATTCTAAAATTTTATAAACAGTGTTTTTTAATCTTAACTTGATTTATTTATTTATTTATCATCATCAACGGACATTAATGTCCTTTAATACATAGTTAATTTATACATATATTTCATCAATAACAACTTTGTCATTCAAATTTCATAAATTTTGATTTAATATCTTTTTTAAATAAACTAATACAACTTTAATAAATTTTTCATTTAAAATAATCTCAAAGTATAGAACTATATTGGGGTGAAAACAGTTTAGTTCTCAAAGTAATAACATTTAATATTTCATTAATAAAGTTTAAAATATTAACAGGATTTGAATAGATGTTTAAAAGATCCACTTTATAACTAGAGCGAATAATTTCCAGCTAGCGAGCAAGCGAGCGTTTAACAGGTTCACCGAGCACTGTTAAACGGAGTGTACTTTAACAATGCGCAAAATTTTCAAAATTCGCGTTTATACACTTTTGGGTAGCACGTACACGCGCCGTTGTAAACTTCCGAGACTGAAATACAAAATTTTTCCTACGCTCTGTAATGTCAACATTAGAGAATATTTCCAGCTTCCAAAACCACTTTAAGGACGATATTTATTTCAAACCTAATTCAGTAAATTAATGTAAAAGTTTACAAGAGAAAAATATTATTTTAAAACAGAGTTTGCTTGAAAAAGTTAGAAAGGGGAGAAACACGAGTAACTAAGACGAATTTTTCTTTTTCACAGTAAATAGTACCTCCGTCCAAGGAGTGGCAGGACAAATTGCGTCTCTTCCTTGTGACACACAACTACGAGATAGCAGCGATGCTGTTACGATGGTACTCTGGTTTAAGGAGTCCACAGGCGAGCCCGTTTACAGGTAATTTTACATTTCCTTTTTTACTCGCTGCGATAACCATCACTTCATTTCATTCGAAATACGTCTTCAAGCCGACAAAATAAAACTTGAATTATTCTCGAAAGAAATTTGATCATTAGTTTGAAAATATTATTAAAATTAAAAAAATGTGCTTGTTAATTTTAATGAAATGATGCATGGGATTTTTTTAAAAGTATAAAAATTTTTTTTCATGACTACTAAATCAAAAAAATATGTAATTTTTGTCTTTTAAAGAATAAATTTTTAACTTACGATTTTTTGTTTAAATAAAAAAAAATTATCAACTATAAAATTCAACCAATTCAACTACTTAATTCGTATTTTAATTTTTTCTTTTTACATTATTTTTATTCTATTTCTAACTAAACGATTCCATTTTCTTTAAAAAAATAAACAAAATCTATCTATTTTTTATTTTTTATCAACTGGTTACACATTTTATATAAATGATTTAACGACCATTTCTAACGACTTCTTTAAAACAACTTTGATACAATGTATATCCTTAATAAAACAATTTATAATCTTCTCACTCAAAACAAAATTATGGAATATTAGATAATCAATACGAAAGATAAAAAAAAACTATTCCTTTGAAAATCAATCGATAATCCAAAACAAAAATGAAAAATAATCGACGATATATGCTATGAGCAGGGCAGGTAGTATCAAGCATGAATATATTTGTACTTATGCTAAGCGCATCCAAAACACACCGCTGGGACGACCTCCCCCCCCTCTCGAAAACTAGCAAACTGTCATCTCGTTTTAGCCCCAGCTCTCCCCGGAGAGGCTGCCAGCCAAGCAAGGAGGAGCTGCCGAAAGATTTACAAACGGTAACAGATGACGCAGCCTCCAGCCTCTCCGTCCCTTCCCACCGGAGGATTTACTTTGGCTACGTAAATTTTCTACCTCCCGAACGTACGTTCGTACCCAAGATGCATGTAAATAGTCGAAAGGTTTTTCATAAACCCTCCGCTGCTGCGAATAAAAACTCGTAAATAAATAAATGAACAAAAAAAAGAAAGCACTCTGCGATGGAATTTCGAAGGATTAATATTGCAAGGCTCGAGTGATTCGAGCACTCTTTCGATCGTTCGTTCAACATTCATAACTGGATTTTCGGGGTAAAAATCGAATGAAAAATCCTTCCTCCCTGGACCACGCGATTTAAAAACCAATTAAATGCTGCTCCCAAACCGGAAACTGGGATTTCAATTTTGATTGGGAATTAATTTTTGAAGTGACGTCAATGTTTTATTGAGACCGGACTAGGGAACTTTTTACGCTGGTTGCGTGCGAGGATTAAAAAAGGTACCCAAAAAAAAAAAAAACAGTAAACCGATGAAGAACCGATAAAACCCCGATTCGTCGCATACGATATATATTAAAGTTCCTCAAATACGTGATATCAAATTGAACATGAAAATAGATTACCGTTGATTTATTTATCGCGACTGTTATCTGATGTCCAATTTACGGTTGGGAAGTTTTTTATTGGTAAATTGATAATTCATCTACACGCAAATTATACACGTATAAATCTATTTCAGGCAGGTTCAATTTTTCATAAGAAGTAATCGAAACACGTATAATTTACAAATTTTTTAAAAGGGCGCTCGTAGCTTTAATGGCTAATGCCCCGTGTACACCGGTGGTTAAACCGCGTCTCGGCTTAACTTTGTTTAAAGAATTTTACAATGTTGCCGTTGGATTAAAGGATTAATTTTTACTTAAAAAATATGAAATAATTTATAAGATTAAGATGGTGTGATTTTTATAGATTTTAAGCCAATTAGTCCCTCTAATCACACCCTAATTGTACTTTTCGAAAATTTAAAAAATATCTCTACCAATCTCTCGCGAATATTATTATTTTGTGAGCAATTTTTTTGGTTATTCGGAAGCGCAAAACCCTTTAAGTTTGAAGTTAATTTAAAATAACCGTAGCAAGATAAAAGTTAGTTAATTTAAATTGATTTTTCAATAATTAATTAATTTCAACGCGTCTTTTAAATCTTATATATGCTGCACAAAGCAGTTTCAAAATTTAATGAGATTTTAAATAGCTGACGAATATTGTTTGAGTTGAACTTTCTGTACCTACAGATTATTATTTCAAATTTGTAATTTAAATTGTAATGTAATTAAGGGAAAATAAATTGTTTAATCTGTAGGGTAACATACAAATTTTTTTTTTTAAATACCACATATCTCTCACCACCACTGTATAAAAAAAAAAAAAAAAAACTTGTTTTTTTTTTCCAACGGATCGAATATTTTTGAAAGGAGTATAAATTCAAAAGCGAGTAGCGGGACGATACATCGTCAGTCGTTTTTTAGCCCCGAGTTTTGGAGGGCTACCACACAGAGAGAATATTAATCAAAACCGGAAGCAGATAGCATAATATTCTGAAAGGATAAATAAATGCTTTATATAAAAAAAAAAAAAAAACCGGAAGCTCATGCAAAACACGGGGGGCAATTTCTCACGGGCCTCGGCACGCCGTACGAATCCAAGCAATCGAGCGGGCATGCATGCCGGGAAGCCGTAAACGGTTAAAGGATGATTCCCATCGATCCCCTTAATATGTTAATGATACGCTTTGAGCGGAGCCCGCCCGCCGCGCTGGGAATGGATGGAGTTGGTGGCCGCTGCACCGGGCCAAAGCTGAAATAGATCGCTTCATCTAGACAAGCGCAAATCCGGTGACTGATTGAGATCGTGACCGCTGCTCTCGGGGCCCCCGCCCGCCATGCCACCGGCTCCCACACCCTTGCACTTCTCTCTGATCTTCTCTCTCTCTGTGTCGCAAATCCGTTTGACCTGCAGGTATTTTCCTTTCTGCGACCGATGATCAAAAGAGGGGAAGAGGGTACGTGATTTTTCGGCTGGAGATTTTCGTCTTTCTTTTTTTTTGCGATGGGGTACACCCCGAGACTGCGAGATGGCGGCTTACAGAGTACTAAAGCTTTGGTGTTGATCATCATTTAAAAAATGAATTCATTTTCATTGGTTGACAACGTAATACTCAAAATTTTTTATTTTTCTCTTGTATATTTTTCATGTTAAGATTGATAGTGTAATTATGAAAATATTGAGGAGAGCTTTTATTTTGACCAAAATCTGATCCACGCGATTTTTGAACGAGCTTTAAAGCTTCACATTAAATTTTGATTTAAGTGTTTCTATGTATACAATGTGAAATATGAAAAAATTTAAATATTTGTAACTTTTAATTACCCTACTGGAAGTTTTAAGGGATCTTCTGGAATGATTAGCTATTGTAAATGGGAGAAATATGAATTCAAGCTGAATTTTTAATATTAATATACAGAATCTGTATTACAAGGAAATTAAATTTTACTCCGGCACTCTGTTTAAAGTTGAACTTAAATATTGATGAGATGTCAAATTGGGTTAGCCATTATTATGAATGCAAATACAAAATTTATACGATCAAGCTAATATTTATTCAGTAAAACATATTTGTTGTAACATACATACTTATGGAACGTAAAACATGAAATCGCATTATTGTTGATAACGTAAAATGAGAAAAAGTTAATTATTTGATCTAAATATTTTGGAACGGCAAAATCAACAAAAGAATCAAGACGAGAATCAAGAGCATTGGGTAGCAAAAATATTTTTGTAAAATCAATTTGAATTGTTAGACATTAAAACAAACACTATTCAATGTATTTTCGGGTTTGTATGTATAATCAGTAGAGGAACGTTTCTAGCTGAATTTATTTCGACTGAAAATACAGCATTTTACAATATAACTCTTTTAATCTACGTTAATCCAAGCAGTTAGAGAGATTAAATTAATGCTTGAATAAATCCCAGATCTTCATTCAGAACGTTCATTTTATATGGATTCTTTGACGCATAATCCCCTGCTGCTATTCTAGATCGCTGCTTCGGTTTAAAGCTGAAGCAGCTTCAAAAAGTTAAAACAAATTGTTTCAATTTGAAATTTAGCGAGAGCCCAAAGATTAAGTTCACGGCTAAACATAAAAAGAAAACAAGGTTTATCCAACTACGAACCGGTTCATTACAAGTTGATAATCCTCGAAACACAAAAGAGAATTATATTACACTTTTTTTTTCCCCCCGCTCCGTCTTCTTCTCTCACCCAGGGCAACAAAAGTTTAAGCTCGGTTGTAATCAGCTTTCCACCAACTCCTCTCCATTCTTATAATCTCACTCCTCTGAATTATCCAATACAATTGCGTATTACCGGTCGTTTGGACCCACCTGCAATATCATAACACTTTATACGTGGGAAACGTGCCTTTTTATAAAGCGCGAGAGAGAGGCAGGGGCATATAAAGGATATGTGCGTTGGCGTTGTAACGAGGCCGGGGAAAAAAAGAAAGAAGAAGAAGCAAAACTACAAACGCGAAAGAAATACAGCGGGATTTCAAAGCCTGCTTGCAGGATAAAGTCCGCTTGAACCTTCCCGGAGGAGGAAATGCTGACGACGCTATCGCAGCAACTCCCGGCTCGCTTGCTTGCTGACTGGTCGGTGCCAAAGGTAACTTTCGAGGGAGCGCGAGCGCGGTGCTAAACGCTTCCTCCCCCCACACCCTTTTTTTTCTTTCTTTTCAGGGAAACAAGCACGTTTCTTATTGTCATAGGGTCGCAATTTGATTTCAGATAAAAGTTTAAACATGCACACAAAGATCAAGATTACTTTGAAAAATAAAGAGATTTTTAAAATGGTATTTTTAAGAAATTTTTTAGTTTTTTCAAAATAAAAATTTTTGCAGTATCTTGTAATATCAATAATTGTGGAAAGATTAAATTTCTCAGAAAAGATTGATTAATTTGATTCAGGGAAACATAACCTCAAAAATACTTTTCAAATGAATAAAATATAACATGTAAATTATATTAAAAATACCCGAATGCTAGACTGTTGATCAACTTAAAATTGTACATTCCCACTGACAACTTTATAAAAATTCTAGAATGAATAAATATAAATTTTTTTTTACTTAAAAAACATTGGTAGTAGAGTGTAAACAAATCTAAAAAATTATGACAAATCCATTTGCAAAAACTAAAAAATTTCAACAAAATTCAGTATTGATCACCCACGATAGCGAATCTTCGAATTTTAACTAATTATAAACTAAAATACTCGCTAAAATATATGTATTTAGTGTAACAATTTTACTGGTCAAAAAATTCATTTGTACTTGAAAATGTTTGATTTCAAAAAATAAAACTTATCTCGTTTTTCCCTCGTTTTTTTTCTATAAGCCACAGAATTCGATCGGTCGAATACTTTTAAACAGACAGATGTAAACTAGTAATAATAATAGTAAATTGTAGATAAATATTTTAATGATTCATTTTTTGATGTAGCTATAGCAAAAAAATAGAGAGGTAAATAGTAACATTTCTTTTTATAAATATGATACAAATTATTTACAGTAAAAATTTTAAATGATTAGATTTATGATGAAACACATCCAAGTTTTAAAAAAATTTCTGTAGCCCAAGTTTTTAATTTAAATTGAATTTTCTACTAGTAAACCAGTAAGAGTCAAGGATTAACAATCTGCTTTAGTTTAGTATTAGACGCTCGAAGCAGCACTTTCGTGACGAAAATCCACCACGTTATTATCCACGTACATTAATGCGCGCCAGAGACGTGCTTACGGTTATATCTGGAGGGAATAAATATAACGCGGATACGTGAATAATGGGTTTCGGCTCGATTCCACCATCCCCCATATCTCGTCGTATCAATTTTACAGATAAATTTAACGCTCACTTTACCCCAAGCAATAACGAAGTTTGTAAAAAGAGGTCAAAAAAAAGCCGACGTAATCGCGCGGGGCTTTAACGAAAAGTTAATCAATCACCAATGGGTGCCGCTGGGTTGTCGGGCATTCATCTCATCTTGTCCGGCGTAATATCCCACCCGGGGCGTTACACATCCGTCAAGGACCGTCGCCATCAAACGCAGCGACGTAAACAGTATAATATTGGGTAGACGCCGGGAATTACCGCGTCTATTGTTCCGGGTCTGAGCTCCCCGCTATCTCTCGGGGTAAATAGCGCTGGCTCGACCCAAAAACCGGGGAGGACAGAAGCGGTTTCATGGGGCTGTAACTCCGACCTCCTGCTTACGAGCTAGAGTACAGTCCTTTCCAGAGGAATATTTTTCGGGACGAAGGATCAATTTTTGGTTTTTACGGTAAAACGTACAACGGGGGAACAATAAACCCCACTTACAAAAGGGCTTCATTAGGGATGAAAAGAGGATTCGAGCGGTGGGCTCGCGGTAATTAATTGGTAAATTTACCTTGTACCACGCGTGGTCATTATCAGCGTAAAAGGACAGCGCGAAAGTTTTTTGAAAAATTATTTTTTTGCAATTTATCAATTCGGGAAGTATACTGAGAATTTTTTTAAATTTGCTTGTTGACGGGAAAATTGACGTTCGTTTGGTTTACAACGCGATGTTTTTTTTTTGTTTAAAAGAAAACAAGTCAATATGGCATGTTATCATCAAAACGTCATATTGTTTGATGAAAAAGTACTTGATTTATTTAATAAAATAAACAAGGGGCACGATTTTTGTGTTGTTTACAATTTTTGTTTGTTTTACGCTGCTTAATAAATACGTAATTTAGTGATTTATTTTTATTTTTTGCTATTTTTGATAATTTAAAAAAAGTAAAAGAGCATGTTAAAATTATGCAGCAACACTGTTTGATGAAAAAATACCTAAAAATTTCAGTTTAAAAGCAAACATGTGAAACAATTTTTGGTATGCCTGACTAAACTCGATTGAAACTACTGCTCTGCGGTAAATCAAACATCGAATAAATTGCAACTTGATGTTTGGGGTTCATTAAAAGGAACTTATGCATGATTGTTACATTTCAACTTTTATTAATACAACCTTTAACTTAATGCACTATATCTTGAGCGCGGCTGGAATGCAATTGCCCCACAAATGCAAGCGAGCCGAGGTACGGCCTCTAATACACTAATATTCATACTTCACAACAACTGCATTCCAACCTTGACTGTTCGAAGTCGAAGATTCCGAATAAATAACAGTTTTTTTTTTTTTTTTTTTTTTCATTTTCAAATATTTAAACTAGTATAGATTGAAAAAAAGTAAACCATCGATTTTAAACTTGGTGCTCTAATTAAGTTTTATTAAAAATGTTTTTTCGCTGACTTTAATTGAACTCAATTTTTTCCAAAAGAGGTCGGCAAATCCTGGCCGACGAAACGTCAAGGAATTCAGATTATAGATTTGTTTTTGAAAATTTTTTTTTTTTTTGCAAACACACCTCCTGCCTTCAACCGATCCATACGCCCTATTGGGTGATTACTCAAAATAATTTTTTTTTTTTTATTTCAGCAAAAAGGTTTTTAAAAATACGATTTTTTTATTGATAAAAAAAGAGTATCCGAGTAAACAATTAGATTATTTTAAATAAAAAAAATTATTTAATCCCAATAATCCTCACGACGCGTCGCATCCCCATAAATTCGGTTAAACAAGGCGTCTCGAGCTCGGTCTCCCACGGTTGCATCAACAAGACCTCACAGCGTGTTGCGGCGGCCTCGTCGTCCCAACAAACACGTACACTTGGCTGCTGTGCCAGCTCGCACATACGCTCAAGATCGAATCGCCGAGTCGGCATTACGTGATACAATTTTTTTCCTCTCTCTCTCTCTCTCTCTCTCTCTCTCTCTCTCTTTTGCTTTCCAGATTCTGCACAGTATATTTTAGAAGATTTTTTTTCCACTCGAATTACATTACCCCGTTTTTTTTGGCTGTTTTTCGGGGAGTATTTTAAACTCGGCGTCGGGTTGTTGATTGAGCCGAAAGTAGTGGGGAGCGTTTATTTTGGTGAAGTGGTTGAGAGGATGTTTGACGGTCGGTTGAGGATTTGGCTTGGCTTTTTCTTTTTTCCTCCTCCTTTTCTCTCTCTCTCTCTCGCCTCGCCTCGGAGGGAAAGTTTTTGAGAGTGTGATTTTAAACGGTATTTCGCGAGATTCAATCAAATTTCCATCTCTGCTCTTATTAGAACTTCCTTTTTCACCTTAAAAATTCAAATTTCACAATAATGTGGTAGAGTTTTGAGTGATACTTACGTTCTGGTTGGGTGACTGACCGGTTCTATCTCCTGAAACGAGAGAAATAAAATTTAATTACGAGAGTTAAATGCGATGACTACAAAAAAAGTAAGATACCAGCACCGAAACGGTATAAAAGTAAAATCTTTACTGTGGCGGTGTTTTTAAAAGCCACGAGGATACACTTTCATATAGGTGTATTTTATAACCAGGGGAGGAGTATTTGAACTCGAAAGAGGGTCTGCGGTGTCTTTTAATTGTGTCTTAAATCTCGGTAGCGCGGCCACTTTGTTGCCAACGTAGTACTATGAGTCTTTATACAGATACTTAATTTCTGTCTCGCGTAATTTATATGTTTGCGAGACTCGGGAAGCTGAACGTAAAAAAAAAAATTGTTCCTTTGCCCTCTTTTTTTTCTCATCAGGCAAGTGACCCTTATTTTGGTGAAATATATACTTTTTTTTATTTTTAAAAAATATTGAGATCAAACGTTATTAAAATTAAAAAGCTGTTAGCGAACGATGTCGAAAAGCTTTTATTTTAATGAATAGAGAGAACGTTTAAAAATCATTTTAACTGAATTTTTCACAAAATCAATGTAATTTGATTTTCCTTTCATTCGTTCATTCTAACCTCTTTAAGTGTTCCAGTTACATTCATTCGAAATACATTTTTTCGTAATTACAAAGTAAACAAGTTAATTAACAGCTGTTTCTAAAAATAGAGTACTACTATAATTTAGTTTTGATTCTTTTCATAGTTATATTTTCAACTCTTTTTTAATAAACAGCATGTATAATTTTCTCATCTGTTTGCCTAATAAATTTATGTCATTAATGAATTACTTATACTAGAAAATCGGATTATTCGTAAATAAGGAACTGTTTATAATACATATACTACTAATGCTAGCCTATTTACTAGTAACTGATCGTACAATAAAAGACTCAGCATTTCAAAAATCGCAAAGCAAACCCGCGTGTCGGTCGCAGCGGCTCACAGTTCGAGCGTTCAAAAGCCTTTTTCGGCCGGGCAAATAATTCCCTGTATTTATCCAAATTCTTTATCACCCGTAGTGATCGATCGCCCGGTCTCGCGGTTCAAATGGCGAATTCATTGTCGAGCGCGCGCCGCGTCGGCTGTCGCTGTGGCACCGCACCGGGTTAAATTGAAAGGAATCTAATTTTCTCGCGTGACGCGAAACAAAATTACCCCTGCTCGAATTAATATGGGCCGGGTTAATGAAAAGCAAAGGGAACTTTATGAGCTCAGTCTCCCGTCTTTATATATATATATATATATATCTTCTCTCTCCGTAGTCTTCAAGACTCGGGATTTATAGCTTGTTGTTACGCTGAGAATTAACGCAAAATTGCGCAATGCCCGCTGTTTTTCTTTGTTTTAAAACAATCTCGGTAAGTCGCGACATTTTTATAATAATGAAGTACAATTGCGGCACAGGACGGGGGGGGGGGTAATGGATACGCCCCTTTTGTTTTACGTCAGAGCTTTATTCAATCTGATTACGCCCGGGAAAATCCGGTGGATATTGTTTCGCGCCCGCTCGCCCACGAGAGCTCACTCTTTTTTTTTTTTTTTTAAACGCGGAATATTATCTTGGATAATGGCGATTTAACGGACAAAGCTATCTTTAGCACATACCTTTTTTTTTTTAAAGGGAATTATGTTTTTTATTTAAAGGGGTGAACCTTATTTTATTGGTTGAATTTATTCACGGAGTATCGTTGCGAAATAACGATGAAAATATAAATGAGGTTTTGGTTACCCGGGCTTTTTTTCATACTTTTACATCCACGCAAATGCGGAGAGACGTAAAATGTACGTTAATGAGATTTAATTACTACATGACAGTTTACAACGTTGCATGGAATAACTTTTCATTTCAAAGACAACGTTAAAACAGTTTTTTTTTTTTTTTTTTTTTTTTTTTTTAAACAAATGTTATTTAAGCTCGTAAAGTTTTTTTGTTCATTTATATGCATCGTGTACGGCTCATTGAAAATAATCGTCCTCTTCGTGTTTTTAAATAATCAGGATGTAAAGAACAAGAGAAAAAATGTTTGAAAAGTTGAGACTTTTAAAATTAATAAAATTATAGTTGTAAGACACAAGTAAACTCCACAGAGCAATTTGACAATGATATGATAAAGATTGAAAATAATATAGCAAAATAAAAAGCCGGATAAAATAAATTTTAAAAATTTTTCAACTGTTTAAACAAATCATTTTCATGTTGTAGATCAGCTTTGCCTAGGAGTACATAATAGGAAAAGTGACTTTGTGTTGATAATCCAGGCACGAATAATAACAAGATGTAGTTTGTTATGATATTTTATTACTCAACGTTTCAAGGGCATTGCCCTCCTCTTCAGGTGTCATACAATTAGATAAACATTACAATGACTAAGATTTTAAATAGACGTACATATTAAGTTTTTTTTAATTCAAAATTTAACATTCAAAATATTTTTGGAAAGTTACTTTTTTCGCATTATTGTAAAAGTTGCTCGCAATATTGGCTTCGGTTTCGATGCGTTGTTACAATCTCGATAACAACTTTTTTTACATACTTCTTTTCATTAAAATTAAATTTTCGTAAAAACATATTTTCAGCTTCGCAAACGTAACCGGAAGTTCAAAAACACCCCGGAATATCGCCCAGCCCACGAGTCCGCAATAACATCGCTCATCACAATAATAGCATCGATATCAAACCCGAAGCGAAACAATGTTTGCGTCATCCTCATCAACGTTTCATCGGGGCTCGCGATTCCATCGGTATCATCATCCCATCCCGCGCAGTTAAAAAATTGTCTCGCATCCCAAGCCACACCTGGCGATATCTAAATTTCAGATGGGAAATTCAGCGGGGACCATCGAGAGTTCGCCTTGAATTAATACTGAGAGCCGCGTTCGAATGGCTGCTCCCCCGGGCTCCCCTTGCTCTTCTCCCGGTGCGAATTGCCTAATAAAGATGCGTTCCAACTACAACGTTTACAATCGGCGGGCTTTTTTTCCCCCTGTTTCGGTCGAAAAACTTTGTCCTTTTTTTTACGTTCGGATGGAAGTTTTAACGGGGACGGTATTTTTGCGATAAAGTTTGGGCGGTAACGCACATTGACAGTGCGCCAATGTAACAATAAGTTGGGTTTTTTGAAAAACGCTTTTTTTAACGTATGCGCGGAGATGAGTTTTACAAAACTTGACGTTTTATAGAGTACGATGATGTTTGGTGAAAACCGAGTTCTGGAAAATGATTGAGTTTTTCGTATTCCTTTGTAATTTTTTTTTTGCAAGATTGGTAGTAGTTGAACAAAAAATAATTTAAATTTTTTGCAATTTGAGGCTGCACAGCAAATATTGCAAAATTCTTACTTGAAACTTCGAGGAAAAAATTGCTTTTGATACAGTACCCACTTCGCACAAGCCATATAAAAGTAGAAGAAAAAAATATAAACACAATTTTCAATAGAAAAAAAAGTAAAATAATGTATGTCAAAAGCTCAGAACTCGGTGTGCAACAACGAAAGAAAAAAAGTGTTATTAATGTTCCGTTTCCGTGCGAACTGCTGAAGCGCGTCAAACTGGAAAAAGTTGCGATGAAAATTTTTACATCTTTCAAGCGTAAACCGAAAAAGCATAAAAACAAGCAAAATAAATTAAATTCAAGAAACCGCGCGCATAAACCGAAACCAAAGATCAGTGCAGAATTTGAATAATTCCACGCACAAAAAGTGTTTGGTCTGGCAACACCTCTGTTTCAAATTTCAAAAATACACACACACACACACGCACACAGAGCAGCGCGCACGCTGAAGTAAGAAAAGTTAAAGGCTTTAACTTTTGATTCGGCGAGTTTGTTCTTGCGGCGCGGCATTAGGTGACTTTCGGCCTCGAAACTTTGGCTCCAAAACACAATCCAAATTGACAAGCGCGAAACTTGCCGGCGGGAAAAGTCACCGGGGACAAAATATACCACTACGAGAAGACGGACCGGGATTGTTTTATTCATAAGGGGCGAGAGGAGAAAACGCGCGGCATTAGGTAAGCTGACAATCGGTATTCGAAATCCGTGCACGCCGCGTAGTTTCGGGATAGAAACGCGAGAAAGAAGAAATGTCGGGCGGTGAGACTTCCTTTATCTGCTTACATTTTATTTATATTACCCGTACTCTAAAATGCGTATTTTACGCATTCAAAAGAGCTATTTTGAGTGTGTAAAATCGCACATTATGATTGTGCTCATGTTGATAGAGCTGCCATCTATTGATTTAAATTCAAAGCTGAGCAGCAGGCACATTTGGTTTTAGCTGCTTTTGCTTGTTGCAAGTGTCTTGCTGCGGCCTGCGGCTCATATCATTAATCGTTCGTGTATTTTACAAAATAATACTTTTTTATAAAAATTAAACGTCAAGTATAGGTAGTTATTAAAAGTTTTATTTTTTTCTTTTTATAAAAAGTCTACTTAGTTAAAAAGAAAACGTACATAACCTCGGCCATCAAGTTGTGTTGCGTGCAGCGGTTAATCATATTTTACAAAATAATAATCAGCAGTTGAAATATATTTATTTAAATAAAAATCTGCTTATAGTTAAAAGTGTAATAATAATAGTATCAAATGTTATAAAAAGTGTTTAAACTGTAGTTGTAAGTTGAAGTTAACTTAGGAAGAACAGTGTGTTTGATTTCAAAAATATATTTTATTTTAAAACACATCATTAGACTATATTACGAAGGATCAAATGTTATTAAACACGAACAACTACCTCGGTTTTTGGCTTGAGCACCGGCGGAGACCGCGACTTCAAAAAATTAACGTGGGGAAAAATTAGGTGTAAGTAGGTAAACACCGAGACAGCGGCCGGCGGCGGCAGCGTGGAGAAAGCAGACGACACTGGCAGCAGTTGTGTTTTGATGACCGAGCTTATACTTACCCGTATATGAATGATTATTTCGGGATCATTTTTGTGCATCAGTTTCAACGTTAGCATTCCTAAGTAAACAAATCAAGCGACGCTAAATCGTGAAATCTTTTCTCCGTACAAGTTTACAACGCGCTGTTGTGAGTTCGAGTTCGAGGCCGCGGTGTGAAACGTACACTATAGCAAACCCATGTATATTATATAGTGTACAGCTAAAACCAAAGTACCCATGCTAGCAAGAACAACTATGGCGGTCTGCTAGCAGGATCTAACCTATCAATCTAAAAATTTAAAAGTTTAGCCAAATTCTGTCAATAAATTCATACTTTTGACGCATTTTCGAGTACTCGTAATATAAAATAGTATACATAATGCGTGCGTAAACTGCATTGTTCACACACTTGTGCTATTGGCGTCGGCAAAGCCGACGCCAGCACGCGTGCGTGAATGATGCATTTTACGCACTTATTATATAATATACTATTACATTTATACAGCAGCCGAATATAAAAATGTCGTACCGCGGGGCGCTCTTTTCTTACAGCTCCTCCACGGGCTTTTATTATTCTGCTTTTTAGTGGCTTCGCCTTTTTACCGGAAGAAGCTTGCTTCTATTTTCACGCGGTATCTGCGTTTGTCTGATACACTTCGCGATAAACAGAGAGAAACGCTGATGAAATATATATTTAAAGTTTTCCAGTAGGAGATAATGGTTACGGCTTACTTAGCTTTCTGCAGACTCTCAGCACTAGAATGTCTTTATTACTTATCATAACAATGTACCACTATATTAAAAGATGTTGTGTCAGTCCTCAATTTTTTAGACAGTTACAAAAACTTATTCAGGATTTCAATCATTATTTTAGTAATGATATAAAATTTTTTTATTTAAGTAATTATTAACAACACAATTTTCGATTGATAGTTGTAAAGATAAGAACATTAAAAGTTTTTTTTTTTTTTTTTTTTTTTTTTGCAAACATGAATTAATTGATTCTTTTTTCTTTTAGTCATTAAAAAGATAGATACAGTTAATTAATAGTTACAGTTTTTTGATTGAATTTTTTTCAACAGTTGTAATTTTACCGAATAATCGTAACTAATTATAACTTTGGCCGATAAAAAGATTTTTAATTTAATTTAACTTCGTTTAAAATTTTTTACATCGCAATGCATTGAAAGCGAAAAATACTTTTTTTATCGGCAAACTGAAATAAAAATAAGTTCTGATTGAAAAAAATTGAACCCATTTGTACAATTATTTAAACAATGACATACATTTATTCTTCTGCTACTACAATAAAAAAAAAAAAAATTAAGAGTACGGCATTATTTAAGACACAGAACGAGACCAGCTTTATTTGCACAAATTTAAGCCGAATAAAGTACTCTCATATATTCTGCATGGACGATTTAACGCTTTCGGTGCCGAATTTATTCCCGGCCATTTTTTACACTCTCTTTTTCACTATTCCCCACATATTTAGACGCGTTAAAAATGTAACGCAATCCATATGTCACGGAAAAACTTTTCTCTCTCCCAAAGCCTCGATATTATACTGCGCTCTCATTTGCGGTAACATTACCATGGAAATATAAATTCTGATACTATTTTTCAAATATGATGAAAATTCGCGTACGACCCCGCTTCCTCCGACCGAGCGTCACGTTTTAAAGCGGTTCTACCATTAAACTGTGAACGCACTTGAGCGTCAAGAATGAAAGCGGAAAATTGCACTTAACGAGATGAAAATCTATAAAGTCACGTAGGTATACTTTGCATTGCGGTTTAAAATTGTATTTTCATTTTTTTTATCGCCTCGTTCTTCTGTTATACCTTGACTATACGTTTTATAACATAAATTATTGAATTATAATGTGATAATTTAAAGGATCGCTAGAAAAAAGCCATTATTGATTAGTCAAGTATTTTAAAATATGCACCGGAACAGTAAATTGGGACGCTTTGTATTGTCTCAACATATACTTTTCAAAATACTTAAATTTAGAGTTATGGTTATACGTCCTAAGTACTAAATTCACTAAAAATACACCTATATATCAAATACTATAACTAGCTATGTAAGCTTTTAATTTAAAAAAATTTATTTTTATTGTTTGACTGGTTTTGTAAATAAATTTATAGTAATAAGCAGTAGAAATTTTTTCTTTCGTACCTCTTTTAAATTATTTTCCAAAGAAATTTTCTTTTTATCTGTTTGAGGTACAGGAAGCAAGAAAAAATGAATTTTACAACAATTCCTAGTAAATTAAAAACCAGCTCCAAAAAAAAAACAAAGAGCAAAACAATTCAATCACAGTGATGAAAATCTTTTGACGCGGGATCTCCCCGCTATCATGCACTCCAGGAATCCCGACAAAATCCAAATTGCGAAAAGAGGAACCTTTTTGAAACGGGAATCCAAGCATTCATCTACCTCGTAAGAAGTAAAAAAAGAAAGAGAGAGAGAGGAAGGGAAAATAAAGCCCGTAAAAGCGCAAGTGTCGTGCTTCCCACCGCGCCGAGAAGAGATTACACGCCTTGGAAAATCCCGCTCCTTCCCACGAGAGAGAGAGAGAGAGAGAGAGAAAAAGAGAGGAAAAAGGTAAGCGTTCCGCTCGCAAGAAAACCACGGCAAAACAGGGAGCGACATAACCCTAATGATTACGACGCGAGAATTCTTGATCCCCTTGGAAAAAAAAAAGCTTTACCTCTCCGGGGAGATAAAAAGCGGTCGGGATTGGCCCGACACCTGCTATTGAAACCCATTTCGCCGTCAGTCACGGGACACGTCTTATTCCTCGGGTAATGAAAGTTGGCGGCAGTGAATTGTATTTTTCGCTCTCTCTCTCGCTACCAACCACAGAAAGCGGGAGAAAAAAAGAAAGAAAAACAGAGTGGAAAAGAGCGAACGAGCCCGGGCGGGCGGTCGCGCGATTCTTTAATTTTATGCGGAAAGTTCGGTTGAAGTTTGCCTTACGTTACCGCGTGTACGTTAAGTCGAGAAAGTTTATGTATATTATATGGGACGGTTATGGAGGTAGTAGCTTCTACTCGGAAATTAATCAAGTTCGTGGTGATCGTTACGTTGCGTATTATGCTCGATGTTTGCGCCTGAAGTTTCTTCCCGAGTGGAAATATGATCGATTGTTTACAGTAAATTCATCAAAAATTAATTACATCCGAGATGTTAATTAATTGGATTTTCGATTTGACTTACTAATTGTAAGTTTCAACGAGTTTTTCAACATTATTTTACTTTTATTAGTACTTTTTTCCGGCAATATCGAACTCAGCTGACTGTAAACAATAAAAAAAGCTTACAAGAGTTTATAAGGAGGATAAAAATTTTTCCAATACATTTAGTATTATGGAAGAAGAATGACCATAAAATTCAGGATTTTAAAACCAAGAGATACTTTGGGGGAAATTTTTTACGTGTAGGTGGAAACATTAAAAAAAAATCCGTAAAATGGACAAAGAAACTTTTATACACAAAGTTTCTCTTACTTTTTTTTGAGAACATAGTTGTAAATAATTCTGTAACAGTTCAACAAAATTGTAGTTAAATAAGATAACAATAAGATACGTTTTAGTCTTGGAATCAGTAGTAAAGGTCAATTACGGTCAGACATAAGCTTTAAAGAAAAGTTCTAAAAAGGCTAATGTAAGAATTACAATTAATTTATTTATACAATTCAACAAAATACAGTTATTAAGCTAACATGATTTGTAACAAAAAAAAATTTGTAAAAACTATAAAATTTCGATTCTGATTTTTGTTTTCTTGGTAAATTTTTATTCAAACTTTATGATTTTTACAGTTGTAGATTCACCAACTAAACTTAAAAAGAAAAAGAACGAACTCTGCGAACCCAAAAAAACACCAACAAAAAAGAAAGTAAATTTACTCGAGTCGAAAAATAATTGGCTTTCAATCTCGAAATCACAATGACATCTTCGCCTCGCAAAAGCTCTGCATTTCCCACGTTGAAAAAAAGCTCGTTCAGCCAATTAAATAAACGAGCAATAAAACTTTCAACTTCTTCCCGCCACCGCAAATCGAACCCCATCTCCCCCTCATAAAAACCCTATAAAAAGGGGGCGACCAACCTTAAAAAAAAAAAATCCCTCACCATTCCAAAGCTCCGGCAATTAAATCCCTTCTTCTTTTCCGCTCGCATGCAATTGTCAAATTAGAGTAGCGCGTGGTTAACGAAATTAGCCCGGCAGACCCTTTTATCATCGCCACCTCGTCTCTGTCATTTCCTTCTTTCCGCCTCGTTCCCCTTCCGCGCTCACCCACACGTGACCGAAGCCGCAAAGTATAGGTGGCCGTTTTTTTGTGAACTATCGCACTGCGAGATTGCGTAAACCTTGTTTCCGCACGAGCCGGATGAAATTTCGATGAAGGATAGGGGCTATCGATTTTCAAGAGGTAAAAAATTAATTCGACGAGACCCAGTTTTTTACGGCTTTTAAAATTCCTTTTTTTTTTACGGTTTCGGACTATGAGCTTTACTTTTTTACTTTACGGGTTGTAAATTTACCTTTACTTGTTTTATCACCTTTAATTTTTAAAAACCTTTAATGTTGGACTTAAATAGTAGCTAGAAACTTTTTCAAAATTTATTCGTTGACTCAAAAATAAAATTTTATTTCGATTTTACTATCATCCCATAAGTTTGAATTATTTAGCAATCTCAAGATATCACGACTCGAACAGCTTTGAGCAAAGTATATGCCGGCAAAGTTACATTAGGACTCCAGCCAAAGTAATTTACAAAGTAAACTTGGTACGGCATCAAGTTATACATTTTTAAGTATAAATAAACAAAGATTTACTCTCTCGTGATAAAACGTGTCTCATTAAAATGTGCCCTGCAATTAAAAAAAAAAAAAAAAAGGCAGAGAGAAAAATTGCTCATCACGCAAGTTAAAATTCAGTTTCATTAAATTTCCTCAAGCCGCATTTTTTCGGCGTTTAGCACAATTAACCATCCATTAGGAAAAATTAAACTTTTTTTTCAACCTCATTTTTTTTTGTTCATTTAATTTTTAAATAAAAAAGTCGAATTTCCCACTTCCACGTATCTCACACAGAGTAATTTACCGCCGTGCAATAAACAAACGAGCCTTTTAAAATTTGAATCAAAATGAGTTTACTCCACTCCTTCAGCATCCAAATATAAACAATTTTTTAAAACGAAGAGCAAAACGATCTTGAATAGTTGATGAGCGAGGGGAAAAAAAGGAGTAACAGCGCGGCTAATTGAATTGATTTGGGATGCAGCGACACGACGCAGATTTAACCGTGGCATCGAAAAGAGCGAACGAATTCACTCAAAGTGCGGATGCGCTAAGTGCATTAGGTAATATGTTTTCTCCTCTCAGGAGCCTTTTTTTTCTCTTTTTTCGACCCAATCGCTCGCATTTAAACGATTTGAGCTACAAGTAAAACTTTTTACCCTCTTGGGGTCCCTTAATTAAATTGGAGACTCTCATTTAAAAGCGTATATATTGTGCGCTAAAGGTATAAAATTTAATGACATTTCGAGGGAGTTTTAAAAGCCGATTGACCGATCGATACACCCGGCTACAGAACGAAAAAAAAAGAAAAAATTTTTTACGTGGAATATTGGAGAAGGATTAAAGGAGCCGAGTTAATGGGATTAATATTTTTTAGCTCGCTTTTTAATACCCCACCCGGAACAATTAACAAATACATAGACCTCTTTTAATTGAACCCGCCAAAGTTTAGGGAAAAAAGATTTTTTTTTACCCCCGAGTTGAAATTGGTCAAAGATTTTAAAAACGAAAAGATCGTCGAGTGGGAGGAGGTGGATAAGAAAGAGCTTATGCAGCGCGGCGGAAGAAGATGAAGCGACGACGAAAAAAAGGAGGAAGGAAAATTAAATACCTTTTTTGTCGTACCACCGGAGAGTGAAAAATCTTTTCTTCTTCGTTAAACTTTCTTTTCAACAAGAATTAAAGATCCTCCTACCCTGCCCAGCCCCTCTCTTTTGAATTACCCAAAAGACTTGGGAGTTTAAAATTTTTTTTCTAATAAATCAGAAAAACTCGAGCTGATTTTTTGCGCACTTACCCTAATCATATTATTAACAATATCTTGAATAATTATTCAACAAAGGAATAAAAAGGATAAATAAATATCTCAACCCCCAAAAAATCCGTAAAACAGTAACGTTTCACATTGTGCGACGAAAAATGTCAAATTTGTATTACGCAACTTTCAATTTTCGAAATCTTTTGTGTCATTTAGAACAATATACCATATGAATAGTATTCCTATATCTTGATTGGGTCAAAAAACAAAAACCATCAATGATACATTTTTATAGTATTGTTAAAATATTATTTTAGAAGAATTTTCTTAAATATTCGAACCTTGGACCTTTTTCCCTCGCTTTTTCCGTAAATTAATGAAATTACTTTTCGGGGTTCTTTTGAGAGTGCGTTACCGTAATTAATTCACTTTTACATTTATTATTTATTTAGAAAAGCCTATTGAAGCCGGGGTCACGAATAAAACTGCCTTTTAAAAGATTTTCAGCTTTTCCAAAATCTTGCAAAATCCAAAAATGGGCCAACCTCGATTGTACCCTTTTGAAGCTGAAATTCATTTTTAAGTACTTTTTTAACTTTTTTTTTACTGTAAATGTCGAAAATCGATAAATGTTCTATTTCACATTTCCTAGAGTAAATAACCGAGTAAAAAAATTTGTCGAAATTTCAGAATAATTAAAAACACGAAATTTTGATTTCTGACATGTGGATTTTTAGAGCAAAAAAAAAGCTGTTTGAGTTAATTTTTTAAAACAAAAATAAGCATTGGTAACTCAATATTTTTTATTACAAAAATTAAAAATTCTTGAACTGGTCTTGTGACTAAAATTTTCATGACATGTCATCTCTGTATGGATGAGGAATACTTGAAGGAAAAAAAAAAATTTATAATATTATCATCTCTCATAGAAAATTTTAAAAAACATTCGTAACACCTTCCGGACGTAGCAAGGCCTGCTCGAGAATCAAATTTCTAGTAATCTTTTTATCCTTAGTAAAAAAAAAAAAAAAAAAAATCTTTTGACTAAACATATATATTTTTCTCTGTTGCAGCTACGACGCGAGGAACTCGCACAAGACCCGGCTGTGGAGCGCCCCTAGCGTGTGGGGTAGCCGCGCGGACTTTCACGCGACGGTGCCGGGCTACCTGGAGATCAAGAACGTGCAGGAGTCCGACGCCGGGGAGTACAGATGCCGAGTAGATTTTCGCAACTCTCCGAGCAAGAATCTCAAAGTCAACTTCACCATTATAGGTGAGTGCCTGCTGTATAAAAGTTTTGCCCTCCTCTGGGGGGAGTGACAGCCGCGTGATGTTCCCAACGCCGCCGGGTGGGTAAACTTGTTTGATTATCCGGGAAACAGCCTTGTTCGTTTTACTACTACCACTACCGAGTGATAAGTTTTATTCGGGAGTATTGAAAGTTGCTTTTGTACGAGCTTTTCCGTTTTATACTGTTGGCGAGACTAAAGCATATAGTTTTTGACTTTATTCAAAACATGTAAAGTCAGTGTTAGTTAAACAGTGGATTGAATTACGAAATAGATTTTTGTCAAAAAATTTATGATTCTTCAATTTACCATGAATTCAAAACATATTTAAATAATTATCATTACAGATTCATTTGAATTTTTGCATAAACTAATAAATAGATTTAAAATGTGATTATTCGTCATCCTTTACCAGTTTTAGAAACTTTTCAACATTCAAGAAAGATAAAGTAAGAGAAAATTGTTTTAAAGCTTAGAAAAAAGAGTCAAGTCAATGTAAAAGTGTAGTGTCTAAGAAGTGGGTAGTAATTTTGTTGGTAAAAAGTGTGGAACACTTACTTTACATGAGGTTGTAAAATCTTATTTTACTCTCTTGTACCGTAAAAGATTATACTTTCATAATAAATATTATTTTACTTTGGTTGGCAGGAGAATGTCATTAGAAGTTTTTTTTACTATGGATTGATCACTTTTGAAATGAGCCGTGATTTGATTTATATGAGTCTTGACTGACGCGAATAAAAATTTCATTTGACACCAAGATGAAACGATACAAAAAATTACGACCGTCGCGCCCTTTCTCGCCAAAACAACATTTTTCAACTCAACGCCAATCGAATAATTAATAACTCCCAACAAAGTCAAACTATGTCACAATCACATTATACTCCCCGACTTTGGTCAGTTCAATTCCCTCCAGCTCCTAACGTTTCCCTCCTGGAATGCTCGGTAGTGGGATAAAAAAACTTTTAATGAGATTTCAATTCACAAATAAGCTGATTTGGCGCTGCTCTTTCCCCTCTCCCAGGCCCCATAAACAAACGCGGGGACGGTTCGATGCTCTCGCGAACTTTTAATTTCATGCTCGCCTCCGAGTACGCAGCAGCCGAGTATTATTCAACTTATCGGCTCTCGATCAAAACCGTTAATTAGCGCTCTCTCTCCACTCGATCATGCGTCACTCCCATTCAGCCCCAAATTCCAAATCAATAGTTTGAATTTTCCAAAAAAAAAAGGGGGGAGTGGGGGTAATTTACGATCTTGGTAGGACAAAGGAAAATAGGATAGCTCCAGGCATCGATCGACCGAGAGGCTAAGAGCCTACGGGAGGCATCGCTAACGTAGTTTTCAGTCTTCCGGGTCGGCCATTAAACCGAATTAGGAGAGTCTCGCAGCTTCTTACGCGAACAAGTTATACCCTTCCGGTCGTCCGTCGCCCTTCGGGCCAACGTCAATTTAAATACATAAAAGAAGAAGGAGAAGTAGCCGCGCCTTCGCTGTTTTACCCCCTTAACGCCGCCATACTACGCCCGTGCACCGAATAATCGCGAACGAGACATAAAAGATTCTAGCCGCTTGCGCGAGATAAAACTTCTTCTCCTTCTTCTTTCGGATGATGGTAACTTAAGAGCCGGACGATCATAACTCTGTATAACCTTTGGGTGGCTCTTTATGACCTCGTAAAAAAAAAAGAAAAAAGAAGATGATACTGCAGCGATGATTTTTATGCCTTATTATTGATCCCTTCTGACTCTTCTTTTTTATCGTCAATATTAAATTAAATTGTAAAAACCGATAGCTCGAGGAGTATGAGTCTTATGTTAGGTGATACATTGCGACCAATAGAATGTTTATGACAAGAGTTCAGAATTATTCAAAATTTAATAAAAAGTGCGACATAATATTTATATACTATTTTGGAAATATGAAGGAAATAAAAAAAAATCTGAAACCTGTGGCAGCGGGAGGTATACTATGACGTAAATTATTACTAATTTTAACGTCCACACTTTAAAACATAGTTTTCGAGCGAGGTTTTATGGTAAAGCTCACTGTTACATAATTTTTACGTAACGATATGCGACGTCATGTTATAAATTTTGTTCACACTAATTAAAGCATTTAAGAATCACGTTTAAGTATAATTTATCTACGCGTTCATGAGCTCTAAGTATCAATTAAAAAATTATTTATGCTTAGTCTCGTGTAAAGTGGTGATTTCAGGTTAAAATAGAGTTTGCTCTAGAATTCTAGAGAGAATCTAACTTCTAGATTGAGCTAATCGAATGTGCGGTTGTAGTTTTAAAAATGACATAAGTCGAATCCATGACTGTAATAAATTTAGTGACCCAATTGCAGTATGATCCTTAACAATTATGCTTATAAAAAAATTAAGACATCTGTAAAACCTAATCAGGCCCGGAAAAAAAATTCATCAAACCCTTTTCAAAATAAATAATCATCTTCAAAAATTAAGCCTAGCAGGGAGTAAAAAACTGTTCCCAAAGTACAATAAAACAGTTTCGGATTATGAAAACAAAGTTACCCGATAAGGAGTGGGGGAGGAAGAACAAGGGGGTAAAATTTAAATAACAAAGTTACCCGCAAAACTGTGAGCGCGAGGGGGTTAAAAGCCCGAGGTGTCGAAGCCAACTTATCGGAGGCGTCCCGCAACAGAACCGCTAAATCGATGCGCGAACTACCTCGCGGGATAAAAAGTACCACCGGGTAGAAAAAGAGGCCATCGGTGCGCGGGCGGCGTATATACCCACGTACACACACACGAAGCGGGTGGAAAATCAAGAAGAAGCAGCAGCAGCTGTGCCCCGGAGGAGAGATTCCAGGGTCAACGATCATCCCTGGCGCGGTTCCAAGCAGGATAAATCCTGCGGCTCTCGTCGATAACCGGGCTGATTGAAATCTTCTCAGCGGCGGCAGCATGCGGGCGCAAGAGCGTGTCTACCGGAGCGTTAACCCCTTTGAGCTAACCCGGGTTAATGACGCGACGGGAGCTTAAAGGAGCTTATTAAGGCTAACCGAGCGTGCGCGAGAACCTGCAGCCTTCGTGATTAATGCCCCCGCCGGCGAGGTAAAAAAAAAAGTAAGGGATATTTTTGTTTTTCCCTTCGCTGTTTATTTCTCGCGCAGAGATCCGTCCGCTATTTATCAATTGATCGTTAGCCGGCTTTTTTACCGGGGCGGTGGTTGATGCTGATACCGCTTTTTCTGATAAGGTGCTGCTGCTTGTACGAGGATTTGATGGCGCCTTTATCAATTAATAATGCGGGGAAGCGGAGGTGATTGATTTGGGAATTTTCAATCTAGTCTGAGCTGGTGGCTTGTTAGTTCATCAGTCTCTTTTTCGTACTGATATATAGTTGTCGAGTGAGTTTATAAGAAAATTTTGATAAATATTGAAGTGTCTTGTACTCCGGTAACTAGGTCAAATTAGATAAGCTTTTAGTATAAGTTTTTCAGTTAAATAAATAAACAATCATTGAAATTTAGGAATATTTGCAAGTAACTTGAAATCTAAAAAAAATACCCATAATTGTAACTACAAACAATTTTTTCCATTCTTTGTTCTTCTGAAATATTACAAGAACTTAAAAATTTCCCTTAAATTAAAAATGTCTTTAGAATTTTTCTTCGAAAGTATTTTTTAATCACTCAAGTAAATGTTTAATGTCTAACTGCTCCTTACGTTGACATTTGCTAAAGGAAAAGAAATTTACTTGAATTGAAAAAATTTTAAAAATATCAGTCTTTTTTTACAAGGCAAAAATTTATTAAATTACTGCACATATGAAACCTTTTTTATTTGCCGATAAAAAATTGACAAGCAACTCTAATAAAAATATAAAAAGTAAATGGCAAAAGACATTGAAACCCCACTAGAAAATTAATACTGTAAAGTAAAACACGATCCAGAATATCGCAGAAATTCCTCACTTTTCTCACTCCTGAGACTTTAAGAATTTTCTTATTAGTTTCCTTTTGAATATAATTTTCTCTGATTTTAATTCAATGCACTCTGCGTGTATACCCCAAGCATGAAATTTCTTTTGATCAAATAATTTAAAATATTACTTCATTTATTCAGTTCATTCACAGAAATGAAATTTCCTTTTTCAACATTCCTGCTGGGATTAAAAAAAAAAAATTTTTTTTTAATTAAAAATTTCACAGTGGGTTTTGAAGACGGCTTGATTGAAAATAATTAATTTTCGGACTAGTAAATCTGAAGCCGTATTAGAGCTCATGCACCAAGATTAAACTGGGAAGGTGGGCGTTGGTGCGGATGAGACTTGAAATTCTCTTGAGAGATTTGCGATGCACTCCGACAACGAAATCGACGAAGACTTGAAAGTTGAAAATAAAAAAGCCAAGAAAGTTTTCGTGCTTTAGCACTCTGAGAATGAAATGGATTTACCTCTCATGTACATGGACTTGCGACTAAAAAAAAAAAAGTTCGAAGGTTCTTTGAAAATTTGGCCCTGGGAATGACTGATGGCAGATGCCATTCGTACAAACTTTTGTAGTTTTATTTACGACAGTTGGAAACCAACAAATTTTTTCCCGCTGAAAAATTCCATTTGTATTTAATTGAAGTCGAAAAATTGTTTTTTCACTCGATGGTTTAGATTTTTACAACAAAACAAATTTTTTTTTTTTTTTATAAACTCGAGGATCCATAGAAATTTTAGTTGAAAACATGTTTGAAATTTTTTTATTAATAAAAAATAAAATAAAATAAATATAGTAACTTAAAGAATTTTTAACAATAATACTACCATAGAAAAATGTTAGCAATTTATTGAAATTTTGAGAGGGTAAAGATCCAAAAATTTAAATTTCAAGTTTAATTGTCCATTTAACCAAACATTTACCGATTAGTTCATTATTTATTAATTTAATATTAATTAGAATTAATCGATTTTTAATTGAAAATAATAGTTGAATTGAAAATACTAAATAAAATAATCTATTGAACAAAAATCAAATCTTCTTATTCAGTTTCGTTATCAGAAAAAAAAAGGTTATGAAAGTTATAAAACTGAAAGACTTATATCCCCAGAACCATTGATAAGAATGTAATTTTGAAAAGTAGTTTTACTAGAGAACAATGGCCGGTTAATATTTTACCAGGACAAACTGCTAGCTAAACGCACCGCCGTTCGAATAATAATTCTTCCGCCAAGTCGCTCCAATAGATCAGCAGGCCCTTAACGTATAGCCCATTTCAAAATCCTCAACATCTTTCATCCAAACTTATCTGGACTCAAATTTTCGAGAAAAAAAAAAGTATAGAACTTTATGACAAAGCCCCTTTCCCATTTTCCCATCTCCTACTTTTTATTATTCCTTTTGTTTCTCCATTCTTCCCCGGGACATTCGTCCATTTCACAGGACGCGGGGACACGGAAAGGGCTTTAATTTTTCACGGGCTTTACACCTCATTCTTCTTTCTTTCGCCGCACACGCGCGACACGTAATGGACGTGTCTCTCTCTCTCTCTCTCTCTCTCTCTCTCTCTCTCTCTCTCTCTCTCTCTCTCCCCATCTCGATTCCCTCACGTTTTAAAGTAACTTCGGTTGAATCGATATATACACTTCTTCAATATCCCCCCCCCTACTTTAAGAGAAACTCGAGAATGTATTATTCCGTACACGTGTTCGGGGCCATAACCACGATTTCTGGCTCTAACAATTTTATTGCGTATTTATAGCCACGATGATCCCCCCCACTTCCGGCTGATTAAAAAAGAGCTGTGATTCCGAGATTTCAATCAGGACGAAAGGCTTGATTTCAAGTTTTTTAATTACATCCAGAGGCCATTTCACCTGCGAGATATTTTTTTCGACCCTTTATGAACTTTTGGCTTTTGTGTGTGAGAGGGAGACGAAAAAAGAAAAACTTTTTTGAAGAAATTTTCCTTTGCTGTACAGTCCGGCCGTGTTGAAAATATTTCTTTTGTAACTCGAGTTCTTTTGTCAAACTACTTTTGCGATTGAATATTCCGTTCGATCTTAATGAGGCGAATTTTATCTCTTTTTGAAAGAGTGGAAAGATAAAGTATAATGTTCGGTAAGAGACTTTGGATTTTGAGCAATTAATTATACTTATGAGATTGTCCAAGTTAACGAAGAGTCGTTTAGCGTTTACTTTGGCAATTAAACTCTCGGGGAAAAAAAAAATTTTAAACGCAATTTGAACTAAAATGTAATGCTTTCGTTCAGTTTGAATAAAAAAACCAGCGATTACAAAGCTTTTTGTTACAAATTTTTGCATACCAATTTTTGACTTTATTTTTACATTTTACACGCAGATTAGAATCCACTCTTTTTAAGAGCTTATTTTCTCACTGTAGAATATGAAATTAAATGAAAAAAGTTCAACATTTTTTTCAAAATCTTATTCCTACTTTAGGTCATATCAGAAAAATTTCTTACTTAAGAGTGAGGTGAAAATCCTCGGAAAAGAGTAATTCTACCATATTGTTAAATTCTACCCATTTAGTATGTCTTATATCATTTCAAATAAAGAAGCAGAAAGTATTTATTGTCATATTAATTTTTTATCGATAACTAAAGAAACAGTTCATACAAAATTTTTACATTAATGCTATTCACATTTAAATGAAAAGCATGCAGTTTAATGTAAAATGTTCAAACGGTCTTTAAACTTTCCTTGATAAAGGCAGCCGTAAATTTATAATTTACATCGTTTAATCTTTTATCTGTGATTTTCGATGACTCAATACAATGTTTCAACTCGTATGGACGGATCAATAGTTCTTTACTAACACAGATAAAACTACGACAGGCAGTTTCAAACAGTCGAGTGAATAGACAGTTGAACGTATAATAGTCGATCAAAGTTATTTTCACAGCACCAGATACGATTTCTTCCGACATTTCTTCACAAGTAAAATTCGCTCAAAAGAAAATTTTCAACATCATTCTTATCATCTGCAGTCCCAGTAACAAAAGTATAATAATAAATAAATAATAATAAAAGTTAAAAGAATAAAGCTAGTACACGTCAGTGATTGAAAGAAATTTTTAGGTAATAAGAGCACATTGATATGTTTTATTAGAAGCCGTAAATAGTTTACTCCGAGGTTTACTCTTAAATATTTAACGGAATGTGAACCATTTTCAAATTTATCTACCGAACATTGGATTCCACGAACGACGACGATAACGGATTCGAGGTCATTTCATGACAACAGAATTTATCGATAAAATAATAATATTGTTTTACACGAATTATTAGCATAATAACCTCAGGTCAAAATTCTAAATTGTAAAAATTTAATTAAAGCAAAAAGCGATACTTTTATCAATCCGACGAAATTCCGGATAACAATTTTTTCCCATCAGTAACTTAATCAAATGTCGGTAATCACAAAAGAATTTCTAAAAACTTTTTTAATCAAAACAAAATAAAAAAATTATGTTTCGAAGTTACGCAGTTTTGAATGCAAAATACTTTAATAAATACTCGTAACCCATTTCATTACTACTCTCAACGCGAAAGAACGAAAAAAAAGCCGTTGTAAAAAAAAAAAAAACAGCGCGTTGTCTGACCATTTACGAGCTTCACTACTTATCGTACGGTATTATCTACATGCAGCGCAGCACCACGTACACGGCTTCGGTCGGTAGGTACCGGTAACACATTTTTCTCAATTTCCCCAAAGGTAACTCGCTACATTGGCTCAATTAATTTCTTTTTGTTCTCCACGCAGCTGCAGCAAGACTGCCGTTGAGAGAGTTTTCGAGTAAAAACATTTCATCCAGTATCCTGTTGAAATAGAACCTGCAGAGGGAAGAAAAAAAAGTATCCCATCGCAGAGTACCGGAA
This sequence comes from Encarsia formosa, assembly GCA_038277355.1. NCBI lineage: Eukaryota > Metazoa > Arthropoda > Insecta > Hymenoptera > Aphelinidae > Encarsia > Encarsia formosa. Next base: position 23,672,855 of record CM076184.1, read on the forward strand.
TTTTTTCAAATTTTGATCATCGGAAACATAAAAAAAAAAGGTTGGGAAGAGAACTTTGGGTAATTCAGCTAAACGCGATTAAATCGTCCGAGTCGAATTCAACGAGGACATTAAAGGGGTAAATCGAGCCTGGTAGATGTCGGATAATCCCGTCATTATCGACTTTTCTTATTTTATATGATAGAGAGCGGAGAGAAATGCAGAAAATAAGTATAATCTGATTCCTCGTGTCGCTACTACTGGAGAGATGAAGAAGAAGACCGAGCTAAGAGAGAGAGAGAGAGAGAGAGAGAGAGAGGCGAAAAGCCGAGGCGTGAAGGAAACTCTACGAGGTGGGAGGAGCCCAAGAAACTCGATTCCTTCGAGTTCTTTAGCTGGAAACGCGAGAAGAATCTTTCGTTACTCGGGATAAGGCGAGAAAAAATCTAGAAACGATTTTCATGCTGTGTTACGGTACATTCAACGATATAAATTTCACGAAAAATACATTTAGTCATGCTTGCTTAACAAAAACGACTTGCTTAACATTTTTTTGTTTCTACGCAAATAGTTCATTTCACTGAAAGAGACATGTAAATTTTCGTGTGATCAGGTATTTTCTCGGGATATTTTCGTAAAATTAGGTACGGCATCTGAGGTTTATAAGTAAAGTTTAAAAATAGCTTTTTGGATAAAAGAGTCAATTTTGATCAATATTAAATTGTGCTTTAAATATGTTAAATTTATCAAAATTATGGAAAATAATATTTCTAATGCACCCTACAGGACCTAAAAATGTAAAAAACGGAATTTTAAAAGTATTCGCTCGAGTATTCGAAATTTTAATAAGTTTCATTAAGAGCTATTTTGTAAAATAAAGGTTTTCATTTAAAATTGCTCTTTAATTCATCTCACTTAAAGCGAGTGTCAAATACATGAAAACATATGACTAAACTTCACTACTAATCCCTAATCAGGATGAATTTAAAAATATCTAATAAAAGCTCAAAGTGGATAATTAACGCCTGATTGGTTCATTCTGAAAACCCGCTCGTGTAAATGTCCAACTCGTCGAGCCCATCAGCCTAATCAATTCCATTAAACAGCGGTACTTAGATGACATTTTAAATGCAAATACCGATCGGTCCATTTCCCGATCGATGATTCTCCTAAAAACTTCGTTTGGCTACAAATTAACACTCCGGTCGAGCTTTTTTATCAAACTTCATAATCTTCGAGGATCGAAGAAAAAGCTCGGGTAAAAATTTTTCCCCGACAACTCAGCGCTAGCTGTTTCGCTCCGTATACACACACAGTTTCGGCAGTAAAAAGAAGTTTAAGGTGATAGTGGCAATTACCCGAACGGAATTCCCGAACAGCCCGAAGCGCCGCCCGAATTAAGGCTATCGTAGATCCCGCCGAAGAACTCTCGAAAAGTTTTAACCGCTGCAAAAAAAGGCTTGAGAAAAAGAAACGGAAATAAAAAAAAAAAAAATCCAAAGACGACGACGACGTCCCTGTGCACGCATAACAGTTATCTCCTGCTCTCGTTACTCCTTCCTTTTTTTTTTCGTCACGTGCTGACGTTGGGGTTTATTCGGGTCCCCGAACGGCACGTAACTTCATAAAGCAAGTAAATTATGTAATTAAAGAAGATTAATACTTGATAGTTAAAGGTAACAGTTCTCGCCTGTCCGGGCAGTTAAATCCGTGCTCGCTTTTTAATTAGTTTCTCGAGTTTAAACTTCCCCCCCCCCTTTTATTTTTCGTCCTTTTAATTTGGCCCTTTATCTCAAAAACGTATCATATTTTATTAAATACGCACGCAGTAAAGTTCAGCGTTTTGTCATTGCCGGGCCTGGGGAAAGTTCCAGCCTAGCTCATTACGTTCTGTAATTAATGAGAAGACTACTGGCTGCTGCGACGAAAGAGAAGTTCTTGCAGAAGTTACGTGAGAATATCATCATTATTATCATCATCCTGAAAAGACCTCAACTTTAACGGTGTGTTTAAATGCTGGCGTCGTTTGATCGATAAGTACGCTCTCGAGATAAAAAATTATCATGAACGTCGAATGGGCTTTTGAAGCTCGGGGGGAAGGGTGAGAGTCAACTTATTAGCGAATTAATTCGTGCCTCTGTGGGGGTTTTAATTAGCAAACAATCGTGTCAAGTGTCATAAAGCGAAACTTTGAGCTGTCATAGTCGATGCTAATTGGACCGTAAATATGTTTGTAAAACTCTCGACTCTTGATATTAACTTTGAGGGGCGCGACACTCCAACCGACGCAACGTGTATAATACATATACATATGATGCTGATATTATCCATCAGTAAACTGTTCGATAAACATCTATCCCCTGTTTGTAATTAATTTTCAACTTTCATAACATATTCATTGAAAATACGGCAATGACTTTCATGGTTTGTTTAATGAGTTGTTTATGGATAAAAATTATTATATCCTTATTATACAATATGGGCTTTAGCTGATTATCTGTAAAGGTCAATAAAGCATAATAATAAAAAAAAAAAAAAACAATATGGGCTTTTTTTACCGTTATAGATTAAATGGATTATTGATTAATGATAAACTCTCGGGGGACGACGCAGGTTATTATTAATTTTCTAATTGATGTTTGTAATTAATTTTGAACTGTTTCATTGAAAATTCAGCAACAAATTTCTCGTTTCGAATGAGTAATTACTTGTTAACTATATAATTTTGATTTGATCTTTGATATAAATAATTAAAAACTCTTTGTAAATAATGTAGACTACAACAACGCAGACTACATTAACTTTCAAACTATTATAAAATTTAATCCTTTTCATCTGAAATATACTACTGAATATTCAAACAGTCTAAGTAGCATTTTACTCAAGTAAACAGTTTTTAACACGTACAGTGAAAAATAATTGAATTAAATTTATAATTAACGTTAAACTTGAAAAAAAATTTTATTCAAAACACAACTCGAAACTTAAAAGGTACTCTTAATTACTCCCGACGAAACAATTTTACGGGACTTGTTCTAAAAAGAGACCCAGAGGGGGGGTAGGTGGAGGGAGTGTATAATTGAAAATAATTATCAAAACAAGGGGTATAGAGCCCGCGAGCGCGCGCCGGGCGTTTAAAATACGCCGTCGGGTATTTTAAAAGGAGCCGGAGTGAAATTATCTTTTTGAAAGATTCAATTAGTAATTCAAGACAAAGGCAAGGAGAGCAGCCGCGTCTTTAATTACAGGCTGCTGTATCTTCCTCTCCCTTGCTCTCTCTTACTCGAGAAGGCCATTCATTCGTTCATTCAGCGGCAATTAAATTGCACTTGTTCATCTTTGTGTTGCTAACGACGCGCCGGGGTTGTTCTGTACACTAGACAACTACGACGACAACAACAACACCGTTATACTACCCTTTACCTTAACCCCGAATTCGGCCACTTTATACCAATTATCGACGTAATCATTGTTCTCAATTAAAAAGTTTCGCAGCACCCTTCGCACTGGCAAACTTGCCTGGTGGTAATTTAAATTTGCTCTGTAAACTTTGGAGTTTTCACTATTACTGACTTGAATAATGAGATTTTGCTTTCAAAAAAAAAAAAGAAAAAAAGAAGGGTTTAAAGATGAGTTCACACTATTAAAAACTGAGTTCATTTAACGTGATTTAGTATAGTTTTCATTCTGAGTCTATTTGAAATTTTACAAATAATCTTAGTATGTATAATCACTAGAATTTTTAAAAACTGTCTACAACTACGGTTTTTTTCTTAAATACACAGTGCAATGATCGGTTATGATTACAGTATGACATAAATGTCTTACTGACTATTCAAAATCATATTTACTGGAATGGTTAAGTAACGTTGAAAATCTCTTTCAGTCAGAAAAACGAGAAGTCAGAAACAAATGTGAATCAAGATCCCTTTATAAAAGAGAGCTATTAGCATAATATTCTGAAAGGATAAATAAATGCTTTATATAAAAAAAAAAAAAAGAGAGCTATCGCCATCTTGCGTAAGTGTAAGAGTTTTATTCGTGAGCTGATTGGTGAAGAAGTTTTCAAAATATTCGAAAAGTGCATTTTGAGGTTACTCTTATTGTTTTTTCCTATGCGCGCTTGCAGCGCGCTCAGAAGAGCTAGTCCTTATTTAAAACAACATCGGTCATTAATAGTGTACATGCAAAATAGTCTTAATTAAAAGATGCCAAATTATTTTATAGTTCCTGTAAGAAATGTGAGTTATAGTTGGGATTATTTAATGCGCATATGGCTTGTTTCTGACTATTTACTGGATTCAGTCTATGAAATGGTCAGAAAAAAAACCATCATATGCCTTTCCTAAGTTACACTTCTCACATGGAACTGTCTGAAAATATGGTAAAACTGTTCATTCGCAGTAACAAGAACTAATCCACTAATCGAAACAACTATATGTATATGCATCAAAATTCCACAATAGAATTGAAATTATCCCGACATGGCATTGGAACATCAATTTTCTTCTTCTGCACCTGACGAATTAATTATTCGTACAAGAAAGCAATTATATCGTCTCAGAAACTGAAACAGTTGGGAATTAACCGTGATGAGAGGTATCAAAGACGCCCACAGCCACACAAGCGATCGGTGGAAACCGGGTAGCAGCAACATGCTAATGTACTCGCGCGGCAGCTGAGATTGAAGCCAGTAGTGAGTTTCAAAGACACCCCAACAGATGGTGATGAGAAATACATCCTCAACCACCCGCGCCTCGCGCCTAAAAGATCCGATGTGGGAGCACCAAACACCAGGATTTTCCACCTAAGGCGCGCGCGGCGCACCGAGTTTGCTGCGTCGAGTTTAGAGGAGCACTTGAAATTTAAGTATGACCCCCCCCCCCCCCCAACTCGTGGTATTTAAACGCGAGACAGTTAATTAAGATGATTTAATTGGGCGCACGCTAAAGCGAAGACGTGTTGTTTGGATATTTGTTTACCTTCGTTGTTGAGAGCCCGCATGCTTGTTTGACAGAAGTGGTTTTATCTTGATGATTATTTTAATACATACTCAGTTGCGAAGCTTGAAACAAAAATGTTTATTAAAAAATGAGGTTACTTTTAAATGAATCTTAAAAAAATAAAAAAAAAATTAGTCACATCCGAGAGAAGTGTGTTAATCTAATAAAAATGCAAAAAGTAAAGTTTTCTGAATTAATTAGAAGTCCATTCATACAATTTTTTGTACGGACAAACGAAAAGTAATATCTTTTTTGTATAGAAGTCTATAGTAGTTTTATGATAGAAAACAAAGCTCGACACTGTCAAAGCGTGAACCCAGAACTGCCGAACGAGGAATCTTGATTTCATTTTTCAGATTAGAACTCTAGATTTTATTGTAAAAAAACTATTCAATTTTTAGAAAATTGTTTGAGATTTTCCAGGAAAGACGGTTTATAAAATATTCCCAAACATGAATCGGATTTGGATTCGGTTACACAACGAAAAACTGGGACGCACAATTGTATTATTCTTCACTTTCAACATTTTTTAAATTTTTTGGTTGGCGTGACACTTTTTACTGTCTCTCAAGGGTGCGCAAAAAAAATATTTTAAACCGAAAATTTTATCACATGAGGGTAAAAAAAATTCTACTTTCAACAAAAATTTTTAATTTCTGCTTTTTTGAATGGCTGCTGAGCCACGGGGGAAATTCCAGAGTTTCAAATTTTTTCTCTATTTTTCCACTAATTATAATGCTTTTTCGTACACTTTGTTTCCTGTTGAAAATCTACTGATGAATAGTCTGTCTAATAAAAGTGTGCAAGACCGAGGAATAGATTTTGTAATTCAAGTTACTTATATTGATGGTCCTAGCGAAGAAAAATCTTGGCTCAAAATAGGCTACGCCATTGATAAATCATAATAAAAAAAATTTTCACGACACACCAGCCGCGAATAAAATGACTCTAAGTTTTTAGCTTATAAAACATCGCAAGGGTCTTTTTATTCGCGGATGGTATGCCGAATAATTTTTTTTATTATACTAAATCAACGGTATCGTCGTAGCAAAGGTTATTTTACAATTGTTTGTCGTAGGCTAAAATAATAAATAATGTGTATTGGAGACATTTTAGTCGAAGAAAGTACCCTCATTGTAACTTTATTCGTGGCAGATTTTTAGCTAAGTTTTTTTTTCGCTGGGACCATCGATATATTCCTCAAAGCTAAAAATCAAAAACACTGATACCAACTGGAAGTTTATTCGAAGCTTGAATCAAACTTGATAAGTATTACTTTGAAAGTAGTCGCAAGCAGGCACGTTACGCAGGTCAAACAGACATTAAAGTATCGAAGCAACGAACGTACGTACGTACGGCCGAAGTTTATCAATCGGCTGTGGTGCAAGTAGACTGCACACCTCGGGTACCCACTAACCACGCATAAAGTCAAAAGCAACGGAGCACCGCGCCACTGAAATTGCTCCCGTGCCGCTTGATAAATCGTGCCGCTAACCGAGCGTACCGAGTGAATAAATCTAATCGAGCCCGCGCGCCCGTAAACCGTGTACGAAAAACTGTGGTAAAGTAGAGGAAGAAAAAAAAAAAGAAAAAAAAAAGACAGCAGTTCGTTAAGTGTACTTGATGGGTGTCGATGTGGTAAGGCATTACTCTTGGGCTGGCTAACGGTCCGTGTTGTGCTTCTAACCTATTAGCAATATATTTAACGCCCCGAACCCCCACCGAACTAATAGCTGTCGGTCAGCTTTAATAACTCGAGCTCTACTTTTCCTTACCTTGCGGATTTTTTTTACCACCGCGCCCGCCGCGTCGGACCGATCGAGCGGAACTCTGGCGACCGGGATTTATGAGACTTTGCGAGGGGGAAGAAAATTTAGAGATGAAATTTTCTCTCGCTCTGGCTGTCGAGCCAATGAGTGATCTTCAAATTATCAGGTTTAAATATTGTTTCAGATAATCAGCTGCACCGGAAGTTCTTTTTTTCTCGATATCAAGCGCGTCGTTGAGGACCGAGTAGTAACAAGGCCATTTCGCGAAACGGTATTTTAAAAAATATGAGACAAAATACTCTCTCTACCGTTAAGTCTGGCAGTATTTTTCTCGTACGAATATTACAATATTTCCGTGATATTTCATTCCGCGCTCTTATCCCTGTACTTTTGCAAAAACTTTTTTTTTTCAGTCCCGAGGTATTTAATGCTCTTGAAGCCTCTCTTTTGCCCCCTGTGGAGTGATAAATTTCGAAAAATACACTGGAGACCTGATAAGTTACTGAAAAAAGTTATTACTTCTCATATTTTCTGACAAGTTATAGGACTTCGTCCAAGAGAGCTTAGAAACTGATACTTTGGTTTTATTTTGAAAATCCTTAAAAGACAGTGATGTGCAATGGTATCTTTAATATACAGAATACTCGACAAGATAAATCAAAATTGAACGAATAATTTTTTGATTTATTTTATAAAAAAACCCATGTAACATGGGATTTATAAGACTCGTTAAGGGCCATTGAAAGAAGATTCTTAAGTTAGGAACCTGATTTACCGACAAATTATAGTCAGTCATTAATATTAATTAATGAAATTGAAACAATATGCTTTGGAATTACAATTTTGAAAGCCAAAATCAGAGATGCCGGCACAAAAGCACTAATGAAAATAAGCTGGCGACGCCACAAGGTGTGTTGAGATCAAAGACTTGCTCGTTCGACAGTCGGCTCGTTTATCCTTTAGCATCAAGGAGAGAATCTTATCAAGCTCGCCTAATGCCTATCCCTCACTGCTAACGATATCCTTAGCTAGCGACACCGAGGAGTCTTCTTCTTTATCAATACCCAACTAAAAATATGTCGAGCATTATCGACGTCGTTTTTTCAGATTTACGCAAGGTTAAAGTCGTTAGCTGCTACTTTCAACTTTTTCATCGATACTGCGTTGTAAAAATTTAGGAAGCAGTTAAGATCTGCTTATCCGGTGAGTTACAACCCGGTGTAATTTAATCGGGACCGAAGCGCCTTTAAAGTCATATTTCATCGGGGAAAATCAGGAAAAAATGGGTCGTTCGACTAGAGGATAAATTACATTACAAAATTTTCCGTGATAAGCAAAATTTCTATTCAAATTAATATTAGGTCAAATACGCCCGGGCGTTTTGTTGTACGTACGTACGACCTTTTCTCCGTGTTTAATCCCTCCCGAGACTCGCCTAGTTACGAGTACATCAGCGAACGGTTCGCTTGATAAAAGCCGCGCTAAAGCTCTTAGCCGCTCTCTCTCTCTCTCAAACGTTCTTCTGTCGCTCCAGTCACGCGCTTTACTTTCATCTGCGCGATAATTAATTATTTCTGCTGCTTTTGAAAAAAAAAATGTAGCTTGAGAGTTTTGTTTATTGCTGTTTTTATAAAACTTAGATGGAAAACATTAAGTGGATGAGAGTTCTACATACAACTTTAATTGGAGTGTTTGGTACAAATGCAAGTAAAAAAATTTGAATTTTATTAATAATTAAAAAGCGTTTAGTAAATATTATTTAATTGATTAAATTTTCAAAAAATTTATTAAAAAAACTTTTTTCTTTAAAAGATTTTAATATTAATTTCTCAATGCACAAACATGAACCTAATTTTTAAAATAAGATAATGTCAAACTTGATATAATCAACCCCATTTGAACATGTTTTTGAATTTCTCAAATTTTTATTTTTTTACTTTTGATAGTAAAACCATTCAAATTTATCAGATGGTTTATGTAATCTTGTGAAAACAATAAATCAAAACGCTTGAACTATAGCTCTTTTAAATTCCAATTCCGAAAGAAAAAATTAATTGCGAATTACACCTATGAAAGTGAAGCATGAGTGGAGTGTCGGAAGAACGTTTCGTCGCCCCAATTCAGAAAGATACTAACTCAGAAAGCGCGCGTGAAAGGTGCTAACTCAGAGCCGGTTCAGAAAAGTGCTAACTCAGAGCCGGTTCAGAAAAGTGCTAACTCAGAAACGGTTCAGAAAAGTGCTAACTCAGCTTCCGTTTAGAAAAGTGCTATCTCAGACTAAATTTCTTTTTTCAAGCTTAAGTCGGTGAAACATTTTTTTTTTTTTTTATAAGTGTATAATTTATAAATTTGAACACTACTTTACATTAATTATTATTTTTTTTTTATTAAAAATTCATTTTTTATAAAAACTTTGATTTTTTACCGTGTTGCAAAAAAATAAAATTGTGATTTTAATCACGAATTTTACAGCTGAATAAACTTTTTTCCCGATCGTTAAAGTTGCAACACGGTAAAAAATCAAAGTTTTTATAAAAAATGAATTTTTAATAAAAAAAAAAATAATAATAATTAATGTAAAGTAGTGTTCAAATTTATAAATTATACACTTATAAAAAAAAAAAAAAAAAATGTTTCACCGACTTAAGCTTGAAAAAAGAAATTTAGTCTGAGATAGCACTTTTCTAAACGGAAGCTGAGTTAGCACTTTTCTGAACCGTTTCTGAGTTAGCACTTTTCTGAACCAGCTTTGAGTTAGCACTTTTCTGAACCGGCTCTGAGTTAGCACCTTTCACGCGCGCTTTCTGAGTTAGTATCTTTCTGAATTGGGGCGACGGTTTGAGAGAGAAGCTAAAAGCTCTAACGTACCTTCCGTCGAAATTTTCGTAGCTGGCGTGTCGACACTTCTGTGAGTTAAACACCTGATGAGTTCGAGTGGTTTTAATATTCCAAAAGAGATATTCCATTTTAAAGCACGATTCAAAAAACCATATAATTGGAGCATTTAAACGTCTGGTTAACACGAAAAATTTCACTTTTATGAAAAGAATTTCTACGTCTGGGTACAATTCTCGAGGGTGCAGGACAATGCCAGGGTGATATTCCCCCGGCTCCTCAATCCAAGCCCTCGAATTAACCGATGCTAATAATTCAAAAGACGCGCTGTAACCCCAACCAAGTCTAGTCGCGGGTAAAAAATTTATCATCACCTCGTACACGGGAAGCCATAATGATTAATAACCTCGTACGCGCATGAGGAAGAAAAATTTTTCACTTTCCATTCCCCGGTGGCCACGCAGCAGCCATTGTAAATCACCTCCTCGTAACATTAATCATTGAAGTCGGGGAATTTTGCTATTTACTCGTAACTCCATACACACCGAGGTTCATCGACGTGGCTTTAGGCAAACTTTATTAATTTCGGCGTATTTAAGCTTTCGCACGGGGGTCGGGGAGGGGGAGACACCCCCGTAAATCCCCCGGTCCTAGAGCTCCGGGAACGAAATTTGCCTTTTACGGTCCTTATTCACCCGCGCGAGTATCGCACGGCAGCATCTGCAACGTGACACCGGGACTTAAATAATGGACACGTATTGTTCGTACCTACTACCTAGAGCAGGAGCGTCGTTATTCTCTTTAAAAACAAAACAGGGAGCGTGCACCATCCCCGGCGATATACTTATTCCCGGCTCGTTTATTTAAAGCCCGGGCACGGTTTTACGCTAAATCCAGGGTGTATACCGCCAGCCGCCCTAATAGAACGCGCATCTCATTACGGCTTTGCAACGAGCCATTGTGATGGATCCTTCCCGCTGGGTGATCGTGAAGGGTTAATTTGCGGGATGAGCCTTGGTGTTTCGAACTTGTGGCTGATTAGCACTGCTTGTGCCGGATCGAGAATTTTATTTTACCGTTTTGAAACTTCGATGAATTTACTTTGTCGGCCTGGTGGTTGAGTCATACAACTGAGTAAACTTACTTTAATTTATCAAAATCAAAAAAGTTTTAAAAAACTGTTTATGGAAAAATTTTTGTTGATTAAGTTACACACGGTATTGAAAGGCATTGACAAGGCACTAACTACGATATTTTACTACTGAGAAACAAAGAAAAGTATCTGATTCTTTTTAAGTTACACTGCAACCAATATGGGCATTTGTAGTAATTCAATCTATATTTTCTTTATGGAATTTTTAAATACTATACCTATTTGAATGGAAAATAGTTATGCTTATTGTACTGTAAAAAAACTTATTAATTTATTAAAATCAAAAAAGTTTAAAGAAAACGGTTTATACAGAAATTTTTTTGTTGATTTCATTGACTAAACACACGGGAATTAAAAGGCACTGATAATGGCACTAACTATGATCTTTTACTACTGAGAAACAGAGAATGATTCTTTTTAAGTTAGTACAACTGCAACCGATAAATGCATTTGTAGTAATTCAATGAATATTTTCTTTATGGAACTTTTTACTCGACTTTTTATGTACTATTCCCATTTGAATGCAAAATAGTTATACTTATTGTACTGTAAACAAACTGTTGTGCAGTGTGACATTTTTTAAGAATCATAAATTTGATTGTTTTTGATACTATTCAGACTTGGAAAATAATATTATATATACGTATATCCTTTATGATTCAATTTAATAACTTTTTAACTTTACCATTGAAATTTTTTTTTTTTTTTCAAACATTACTTGAACTTTTTCATTTCGATAAAAAAGACTTCCCACGAAGAACTTTTGTCACTCAATTCTCGAGTGCGACCGATGAATACTTCAACGACAACTAATTAATCAATTAAAAAAAATAAAGTTTTCGAATTTTTTCCACCGTGAAAGCATTTTATTCATTTTTTCCGTCGTCGTCGGGGAGTTAAAATATGAACAACTACGTGGAGTATCTGAAAAAAAAATTCTAAAAAGTTCGAGTCAAATAGTTTTCTCTTTGAGCAAAAAAAAGGTTGAGAGGGGTGGGGTGGAAAGAAAGTTGGCGCTGCTGCATAACAGAGAAAAGTGCAATACGCCGACGATTTTCACGACACGCTGACTTTTTTGTCATCCACGCGGCGTTTGCAAAAAAAAAAATATATATTTTCCAAACCCCCTTTCCCGCTTAAAAAAAAAAAAAAAAAAAAAAAAAAAAAAAAAAAAATCCACCCGGGGAAACAAAAATACACTCTCGTCACGCGCGAATATTAAAATTTTACATCTCCGGCTCGGTTTCAACATTGAAAATTACGAAACTTTTCCGTCCCGAATAAAAAAACACTTTCCTAATCTCGTCGCAATCAAGGAAGCAAAAAGAAGGTCTGTTAGGACGAAACTTGGAGAGTAAAAGTAAGTCCACGGGGAGGGTATTTTAAAACGAATATTGAAATTCCGCGGTGTTGAGTTTAGTCGACCGGGACGCCTTGAAATGAAGATTCTCATTTCGCGTAAACACCAGTCACGTACCCGCGGTAGCCAATATGCCAGGGTATGGGTGTCACCGCAGCTTCCCCGCCCGAGGCTATTTTTCTCTCCCGTCCGCGCTACATATTTATACCGTCCCTCCTCGACTCCTTCGTTTTTCCTTCGATTTTACCTCTATTTATCTTTTTCACTGTTGCGAGTTTTCCTTACCTCCCGCACCTGGCGCTATTTCTCACCGTTGTTTTCCTTTCTTGATTCGAGAAGGAGATTTACACATTGCAGCGGTCCGAGCGTTTTGACGCCCCCCGAGTGCTAAGTAAGTTTTGTTGTATCGCTGAGAGCCAATTTTTCACATTCAAACTTCTTCTTCTTCTTCTTCAACCGCAAAACCTCGTACCGACAAGACAAACTTGGTCTTGCTTTTTTAACGGCTCCGGGGTTTTTACAAATAAATTTATAGAGCCGGGGTGGGTAAGAATTTAAAAAAGAAATGAGGAATTGCCGAGCCGTGCGGAAGTATCCTGACCGAGTTGGAGAACTTAACTCGCGGGAACGAATGGAACTTTTGATCTAAGACCATTGGATTCGATTTCGCACTATGTTTAGGTTTTGCAAATAATCCGATGGCAGATTACTTCGTAAGCCCTACTAAAAAGCGAATAAAAAAATATAATTTTTGGCACGATCCGCAAAATTCTTTCCCTCTGAAGCTGTAAAATCTGAGATAAAAAATATGTCAACAAGTAATTTTTTTTATAACACTTACTATCATAAAAAACATTTTTTTCAATAAAAACAAATTAAAGCTAAGAAAAATGTTTTTTGAATTTGAATTCCAGGCTTTAAAAAAACTGTTTTGTTTACTAGATTCCAAAAACTTTTTATTGATAAATAATTATTTATAACTAAAGTAGTAAAAACTCGAGTAAAAAGATACACTAATAAAATATTATTAATAATTGTACACGATTTAATAGAGTATGATTAATTTTTTTTTAAATGACAGTAAAACGAAGCTCGTACTTGCAGAAAAGCTTTGATAAAAAAGTTGTAACTTTACGTCGTAGCGCGTCGTAGACTCTTATCCTCGCTCTTATCACAAATTCTTGCCTGACTGAGCTTTTAACGAACACTAATACATATACGGTATAATTTTGCTTTATTCCACTCGGCCATGCAATTGGCACGCGCTTGCGCGCGCACCTCCACCTTGTGCCGCTAGCCGAAAATTCCTCTCTCGACGTCAATGTGGCGCTTGCTTCCCATGTATAACAATATATCATAATCTTCTATAAAGTTTTAAATTTTTTTGTGATAAAAAATACTTTTTCTACTTTTTTAAAGTAAAAATACTTTTAAAAAAATTTGTTTACATGCCGTGATTGTAACTATTTTTTCATTAAAAAATTATTATTGATTTGGTTATCTCAAAGTGACAATTTACATGACCTAGTGGAATAAAATTTATTGTTGAACAAGAGGACAAAGTTTTTCATAGCCATCTCGAGTGAATCGCCACACTTGGCTTCGCCTCGTGTGGCAAATTTCACTCGAGACGGCCATGTCAAACTTTGCCCTTTTGTTTAACAATATATCATTCTTGCATCAATTTTCAGGAAATTCAATATATTTGTTGTAACTTTAAATAAAAAAATGTCGTAGCTTGGCTCGGCGTGTAACAACAAAACTAAAAAAAATGTCAATTGCACAAAGACATAAAAATTTTATGAACTGCTTTATTCAAAATTCAAAATACAATGTCGTGCTTGAGATGGAAAATTCGAATTTAACAATTTAAAATACCTTGCGCTAGCTCAAAGATTCAGCAGGGTGAAAATTTTTAATGAATCGAATTTGTTGGCAGGGTGGGTTCTTCCGGCCGCGTATTTTTTGACTAGATTTTTTTTTCTCTACTTTGACTTTTAATTCACAGTCGGCGAGCTTGCAAAGATTTTCGCAACTTTTTTTTCATATTATTCGAAAATGAAGATTTTTTACCATCTCCGACAATCCCGAGTGAGCGAATTTTTTACTCGAAAATTTTTTTATGAAAGTTTCGAAAAAATTTGTTTGCTGAACGAAATTTTGAATTTCAAACTCCCGAGCAACAGACGAAACAGTCTTCTTACGTCGTAATTTAACTAAAATATCTCTTGAGTGTGTAAAGGCAACCACCACAAAACCCCGGGCAAATGTATTTTCGCCGGGGATCCTTTTCGGTTTATTCACTGAGAGAATGTATGCTCAAAGTTCACGCTTTCTCCGCGCTGCAAAATTCAAAAGTAATTTTTTTTCTTCCAACTCTCTACGTTTTTTTTTTTTTTTAACTCAGTTGTGGTGCGACTAAAGCTCGTCGTTGGTGCTATATATCGAGAAAGCACGCGTCATAGCGCGCGCTTCTTCCCTGTATAGAACCCGCGCTCGGCTTTGAACTGAAACGAAACAGAGCGAACGAGAAAAAAAGAAAGAATACGTCGACATAAAAATCAACGGAAATAAAAGACAAGATAAATGAAAAAAAAAAAAATCACGCGGAGTGAAATAAAAATGTCGGAAAAAAAGTTGATGGAATTTTTCAGTTACAGCACAAGTAGGGGAAAAAAAATTTCTTTTGAGTGGGGCCACGGCTTGTTGGCGCGACGTGTAATTTCGTCGATGTTAATCTGAGAGCAACTGAAACTGAGTTAACTATTCATCGTCGAGGACTGAATTTCGATAATCCATTTATATTGCGTGAAAAGTTTTGCTGCGCACTCGATGTTTGACGCTGTTTATCTCGTTACAATGGACAGCCGCGGGAAGTCAAAATACACATTCGGAAATACACGTTCGAAAGTTTACTGTGCGTTTGTGGACTTTAGAAAAATCTAACTTTTCAAGTGTGGAGAAGAATTTTTAAAACGATTTATAAAGCATCTAATAAAATTATTGGATGAATCTCTTAATAATTCTTACAAGCTATATACATTCATATAACATGTTTCTGTGGTCAACAGATAAAAAAAATATGGTTCTATAAAATTTTTATAAAAATTGCAAAGATTTTTAAAAATAAATTTTATCAAAAGCTTTATAATTTGTGTCTCCTTGGGATGGTAAGAATAAGAATTATTGATATTTAAGTATAAATAATTTTAAAGTTAAAACTCTTCGAAATATTATAAACAAAAATAAATTCAGTTTTATCTTATGTATTGGAAAGTCAATAAATAATTATAAATAAACAATATAGTTTGAAAAACTCTGAATAAAAATTAATAAACTTAAACAAAAACAAAATTTTTTCTTTAAAGAATTAAAAATTATTTGTTTGATGCCAAAAACTTTGATTCGTCACATGCATGATATTGTATTTATTAATATCAAAAAATCCCTCGAGATACTTTTTAACATCCACGAAAATCCGCCAAATTACTTACTGTTCTAGTAAACAAACAAAGCATTTTTCGTACCAAAAACACATCCAGACGGTGTAAAACCACGAAGATTAAAGTCTTTGAAACCGCAACGTCGATGCGTACCGACCTCCCCGTCAAGACTCCAACACAAAAAAATAGAGGCAAAAAAAAAAAAGTTGCCACGAGTAAAAATTAAACGGCCGCTCATATTTATCCCCGGACGACGACGCTCGGCCGGGTTTTCATTAGAACGCCAACTACTCGCTGTAATTTAAAGACTCTGTCTCCTCGCTGAAAGCCCCGCACACAAAACGCTCCTCCTCCACGTCACGCGCACGGAGCCTGCCCTTTTTCTCCTTCCCAACGTAAAAAAGAATAAAAAAAAAAAAGGCCATGAATTCTCGACTGCTGCAAAAAAACAGCTCCTTTTGTACCGATTTTCCAGGAAAAAAAAAAAGGATGCGCTCCTCCTTTATCATTTTCTTGCGGGAAAACCTTGACGAGTGATAAGCAGAAGCGTTTAAATAAAAAACTGGGTTGCGTTGTTTTCGGCACTTCAGTCGCTACTTAGACGCCCCATTGTTACGGAAGGCAAAGTGCGCTTCGCTCCCTCTCAAATGACTCATCAAGGTGCTTTCATCACTTATCAAATTTTCACTTTGAACTTTCAGCAGCTGCCACTTTTTCTTTTTCTTTTTTTTTTCTGTTCGTTCCCTGGAATGAGTGAAACGTGTCGAGATGAAAAAAAAAAAATGTATGTGTGTGTGTGTGAGCTGAGTAAATGTTGACGACGGAATAAACTTGTAGGTACGCATCAAACTTTTCAGCTAAAGTGAATTTGGGTAACAAAATTCCAAGCAAAGTGTAGGTACATAAAAGTCAAAAGACGTTTTGTGAAATACTGTTATGACGAGGAGATTATAAAGTTTTGTAAGACAAGCGCCTCCGAACTTTTCAACTGTTTATTTTTATTATAAAACTAGTACGAGTCACATCTGTAATATCCGTTATATATGTGCGCGAGAGTTTTACAAATCTGTAAAGTCAAACTCGGTGATTTGGATGTTTTTTTAATCGGGTGGCTCTGAAAGTTAAGCAACCACGCGCATTTACTTCGTATGAGCCCACTGACACGAATTCTCTACCTCTGCTTGATTTAAAAACAAACTTTCGACCTGCACCTCCCTAACTTATGCTACAGAAAATTGGGTTAAAATCAAAATTATACTAACATCGAATTCGTGCGGGTTTACCTTGATGGAATAGATCATCATGTAAGGAAAATATATGTTTCTGATAATATTCTACGAACGTTTTAAAAATAGGTTAAATTTACTATCAAAGCCTGCCGAATGTTTATTTTCTATAAATGAATAATGAACTAACAAAGTCATTACTCATAAATTAATTAATGTTCTAGCAAGAACTAATTTTGTTTTGTTGCAAAGTTTGTGGCTACTAAGGAGATCAAAAACTTTGCCGCAGACTAATGTACAAAACGTTTGCAAGATATAAATAACAATATAAAAAGAGGTCCAAGTTACACGCAATTACCTTTTTGTAGCTTTGTCGAACTACAAAAAAGTTTCTTTCACAATTCTACTTCGAATCAATTGATAATTGGTTTTTATGACAAAATTTTGCACAGTTCTAATTTCTTAATTTGAATATCAACATTTACAAAGAAGAACAAGCAAGAAAAAAAAAGAGCAAACTTACTTCAAAAAACGAATGAAAAAAAGAGAAACTTTGGTTCTCCACTTTTTTAAACGCTGGCTCTTCTTCTTTTCATCGCAAATTCGCAGGGGCTCGGTTTTCGCGCCGAGGATAAAATTCTCGGTCCCGGATTTCCCCCCCCCCTTTTTTTTTTTTTTTATACTATCCGAAAGGCTCTTATCTACAAAAGCTAAACTTTTGTTTTATCTTTTTATTCCAGTTCCGCCTTTAAAGCCGATAATCTACGACACCAAGAAGCGAGACATGAGCAAGCACTTGGAGGCTTATCCCGAGGGCTCGGATCTTGATCTCATCTGCGAGGTACACGGAGGTGAGTGCGAGACCTACATCATACCCCGCGCGTACACACATAACCTGCTGCTGCTGCTGATACATTCGTGTTTAACTTTTCGACACGTGTAAACATACTTCCCCGTGTTTCCGACCCGGGTGGCTCAAAAGACTTTGAGGAACCTGTCTCTTTAACATTACCCAAAATGTGTGTCGTTCACAAAATTTTCCAAAAATTTTATTTTAAAACTACCAGAAAATTATTTTATAATACAGAACTAAGAGGATAAAATACAAGCAATTTATATAAAGTGTAGTCAAAGAAATTTTTTGATTTTTTTTTTAGAGCTTGCACAGGATTTTTATTTATCGTTCTGGTTGCAGGAATTTTTTTTACAATAAAAATAAAGTTTCAAAAAACTGTAAAAATGATAAAAAAATCCACTCGAGAAACTTTTTAAAATGACATTTAGAAATTGTAAACAAATTGAGAAAAAAATAAAAAGCATCTGTGGTCTAAAATTTGAAAAATTTTTACACTTTAAATATTTTTAAGTTTTAGCAGTTGAAGATTTTTTTTCTTCTTGTTTATATCACAAAAAAATTATTTACATTATAAACATTATCTGAAGATAAAAAAATAAAAAAGTAATTAAATGTTGAAATTTTTAAGTACAAAATTTTACAAATCTAACGATGCTCTTACAGACATCGAATTTAAATAAACAAGGGAAATTTCTTTACAGTTTTATTAAAAATACTTTTTTAGCTCTAGATAAATAATGTGTGATTCAAATTTAAATTTCTTTGAAATAATTTTCATTACCATCATTAACTTAACTTAACAGTAAGTTTTCTCACAGTTTCGAAAAAGTACATTCCCTTTAAATTCGAAATTCCATTTATATTTCAACATAAATCACGCCGCGTATCTGGCTCCGACGCGCTCCCCTGGCCGTAAAAATAAAGAACTTTGGGCCTTATATTTATACCGTGCTTTTTTAAAGTATTGTTAAATACATAAACGAGCACACTTTTTTTCGTCCAGCTTTGCTCAAAATTTTCAAACCAGGTCACGACATTGTCAAAGGACAACCCGAGAATTCCAAAAATTCCCCCAACCCTCCCTCCCCACGAGTCCAAAAATGCGCGAAACATAAGATAAAGACGCCGCGTCTCCTTACGTCGCAGTTTTACGAGACACAACGCACGAGTAGGAAGAGTAAAAAAAAAGGTCCAAACTGGCGTAACTCCAGGGGTTGAAAAAAGTTAGGTGTAGAAGCCTTTAAATGGAGTTGGACCAGAGCCAGTGCAGCGCTGAGAATCCCCGTGGTTAAGCGAAATAGGATTTTTCTATTCAAAAAGGTGACGCCGCTGCCAGTGCTCTGCTCACTTCGCGATAAGTCGAGGGAGCGAACCGACGAGCCGAGGAGAAGCTTATCAAAGGGGAAGTGATTTTAATTCCCCGAAGCTTGTTTATATTTCATTCGTCGAGGAGCGAAGCGAGTCCTTAAATTTTTTAAGAATAAAGTCCCGGGTTACTGCGGAAGGATAAGAGCCGAACTCTGACGCCCGAGCCGGGGATCTTCGGGCGCGATAAAAGCCGGAAAACAAATTGCGAACGGCTCGAGGATTCTTTCTCCCTTAGACCTGAATGTTTACACCCGAGCTTCTTCGCTCTTTTCTAGTTCTGAAAAAGATAAAAGCTTGGCTTATCTTTTTTCTTCTGGATTTACTGGACAATTTTAGACTTTTGACCTGGTGCAGCAGGGATGAAAAATTTTAATTTTTAATTTTATTTGAGGTGTATTGAAATAAACTGCACTTTCTCAGGTTACCCTTTAGTTTGAATAACACGGAATTGATTATTGTATTGGTTTTTCATTTTTGTATTTTTATAAGTAATCCAACAATGTAATTCGACTTTTTGCTAAACTAAGATTGTTATCTATCTATACATCTTATAATTTGGATACATATCTTGCAAAAACTTTTGTACAATGATAAACCTGGTATGTATAAATCATATCAAAGTTTATTACAAAAAGAAATTGTTTTCGTCTCAATACTCGAAAGCTTTTTTTTCTATAAGATTTGCAAAAATACTCATAAGTTCAATACTCCTCGCAATACTCATAGTTCAACATTTCATCCGTTTGATTTAATTTGATACTTTTAAGGTAGTTCTCCCATGAATAACGTTTATAATAACGTTAATAATTCTGGAATTTTGGAAATGATTAGTTTGTACCTTCATACATACGCTCACGAAAAATAGAACCGATTTACAAAACCGTTTTTTTACTAGGCTCTTTCAAAAGTAACTGATTTGGCAAAATTTTAAGAAAAAGTAACCTTACAAGCACAAAATAAAACAAAACGTCAAAACTACATTCGAGATACGTCTAAAAAAACATTATATCATAGTTCAAGTATTCATTTATGTAAATTTACGCAATTTTAATAAATACGCAAATTTAAAAAAGTTTACAATATAGTTACGGAGAAATTGCAATTTGAAATTAATAATTTTTTTAATTTTTTTTAAAACATGAGTCAAGTTGTAAAAATACTCGAATATATATATAACAAGAATAATTGTAATATAACCTGTTCAATATGATGGTTGATTTGGAACAAAGTGATTGTGTTCATTATAATTTTTTCATTTTTATTTTTACATATATCGTTAAAGAGAACTTGATTTTATATAATAACATAAACTGTCATATTTAACAAATACACTAATTATCTCGTAAATCAAAATTATTTAAAAATAACTATAATTCGAGCTATATTTTAAAACTGATCATATTGCTTTCTATATTTTAGAAGAGATTCAAAAAACTAATTTTATTTAAAAAAATTATTTATTGGAATTATGAAAATACATTTTTATGTTGTTAAAAAATTACAATCATCAATAACGTAGAGCATTTGATAAAGAGGATGCAAAGTCTCGTTTTTCATTCAAAAGTTTATCCCTAAATTCTTGGCGTTTTTTTTCAAAAACTTCTTTGCATTTTAATATTTGATTTAAAACTTTTTTTTAATAAAACGACCATTATGTGTCAATTGTGAATACATAATTATACAATAGTTAATTAACACAAAAACTATTTCGACATAACCTTTGAAAATATTTAAGAACAATTTTTAAACGAAATACGAAATACGAATTACGAAATACGAATGTAAACATTGACGTTGCCAAATTTTTAAGAACAAAAACCGATTCAAAAATACTCGGTGTGTCAAAGCAGTGTCAAGGGAGAACTACCTTAAGTGTTCAGTATCTTCCCATTTCACTCAATAATAAAAAAATTTATCAATGAATATTGAAAACGCTGTATGGTGTAAATTGCACTCATTCAAATTTAAGCTGATAGGATTACGACGTATTGTAAATTTGATAGCTTAATTATTTTTAAAAAATTTCAAGTATCATCCAAATTTATTAAATTTTTTGTTGAGATTACGATGATTCAATTAAATCTGATTGTTGAACTGAAACCCCTATTGTTGTAAAGTGCTTTTGAAAAGCAATAAAAATTCAATTAATTAAATTTCAAGCCAACATGACAATAGGGTATAATTCTGTACAGGTCTGGTGAGGAATAAATTTCATCAACGAATTTACAACGCCAATAGAATCTTCTTTAATTAAGCGACTCTATCGCACCCGGAGTAATTAAAATTGTGTGTAAAATTAAATTTTTTTTTATTGGATCCGTTTAGAATAATTAAATTTTTTGCAAACGAAGGGTAATAAATTCGCGTCCCATCGATAAATTATGGCATTATTGGAATACGAGAAAAAATTTTCTTAATCAAATTACAGCACGTGAGTTAAAATGAAAACTAACCTTAAACCGAAAATTTCGTTAAAAACTTGTAAACTTTATTTACAACAAGTGTGGAGTCAGCAACGCTTTATTTTTCTGCAGCTCTTAGAATTTGTTTCTGTGAATAAGTTCTTCGAAAAACATACACAAACAAACAAACAAACAAATGAGTGTCAAAAGTTTGTTATGGCGGAACAGTTCATTTTTTTCCAAAAAACTTGCCCAAAAAATACGATTGTAGGTACTCTGGAGTTTACCAGCATCAAAGGATAACCTAAACCACGTGCATGTTTTGAACCATCGGTTGCACTATACACAAATAACCGTACCGTGAAAGCACTTTTTATTTGGAAAAGGCAGCAATTCACTAAAATCACTGCACTTACAGCTAAACACAAAAAAAGTAGCCCGAAATTTTGTTAAAATATTAAAGATACTGTAAACCGCGACAAGCTCGCTCTAAAACGGAAAAGAGCGCGGATGTAAGTCAATCAGCGGTCTAGCGTGACCCCCACAAGATGTCGTTGTGCCACTGCTCGAATGCCATTGTCTCATTTCGAACGCACTTATCGGTTATTCAAATGGCGTGCAACAATATTGGTTTGCTTATGTTTGTTTCGGGTTTCATGGTACAGTAAACTCTTGAAATGTATTTCGTTTCTTGAAAAAACTGAGAAACTCTGATTCTATTCTGTTTTCCAGAAAAGTTTTTTTGTTAACTCGGATTTTATGCAACCAGTATATTCATAATTTCAAAATTTTTTTTTTTAATTAATAAAATTTTTTTAATTAATAAAAAGTATTTTTTGTTTTATTAAATTATTTTCTGTTGACTCTAAGCTCATATAATATATATAAAATACGAATTATTAAAAAGAATTTTTGACGGCTTGTAAAGAATTGATTTATGCTTTTATTCATTTTTATTTTTATTTTTTTCATGAAAAGATTTTTCTTTAACATTCACCCTATATATGGTTCCTTTACTGACCGAACTTTTGAGATTCAAACCTTATTAAAACTACGGTCCATTAACTGTGGTACCCGACACTTTCAGCATGTGATTTGCATAGTCCAACACTAGGGTTACTTTAACTATAAAAAATTTGGTCCGAAACGAAATCATGTACGAGTATTTGAAACACTCAAAAATTACATGTATATATATTTTTTTAACATGAAATTTTTAAGTCATTTTTGTTACAACACAAATCGTTGTAATTAATCTCTCTCACATAATAACATTTGATAATCACGATATGATTAGATTATTGTAACGTAAAATTTGATCTCGATCAGGCACACTGACGCATTAACAAAAAGAGCGTTAAATAAAAAGATGAAATCACCAGGAGTAAAATTTTCACTCTCATACGAGACACTAGAATAAAAAGTTTGACCTCGATATACCCTTTAATTTTAAATCCCAAAAAAAAGAGCCGCACTCATAATTCATCATCCCACTCGTGCGCGGCGTCCTTTAAAAAAAAAAAACTGGAACTCTCATGAAAGACGCGGCCTGCCCTCGTAAAAAATCAATTTAGCTGAAGTAATGAAGGCTCCGGGTGGCTCTGGGCCGTGAGGGGGTGCCTCGTTACTCCATTGAGGAACATCACGCGTGTACTCGCATCTCCTCTCCTCCCCCGGTGACCCCGGAAACGTAATCCCAGGGCAAACGAGCGCCGAGTTAGCGCGGGCGAGGGAGGAGGAGACTGAATTAATTTAGACGCGAGCGGGGCTTTGCATTCCTGCAGACGACAGTTGACATGCAAAGAGACAGGGACGCTGCCGCTGTACTAGCTGGCTGGGTGCAGGGAAGGTTCAACCAGTTGCATTGTGCGGGATTATACTACCCGCTCGCGCAAACTTGATATCGCGCGCTAGCTGCAAAGGATATGGGGGGCGACTCTGATCAAGAGGCTTTTAACAGGGTGAACACGCTCGGGGCGCGTGAGCTGCGAGGGAGAAAATGGGTGTTGGGAGGAGAAGCTAGTAGAAGAGCGAGCGCAAGCGCGTTTCTAGCTGGCGATAAAAAGTGTCTTCGCGGTGCACTATGAATAAAATTGTCCTTTTACGTGCATCCAACAAGGATGGGACTGACTGCAATTCATGTCTCGTTTTAGTTCTAGTTTATGTTTTTTTTAATCATTTAGACTATAACATAACAATTTTTTTATACTAACGAATGTTTTACTTATACTTTATTAATGTAGCAATTATTTGAATATCATTATTGCTACAATATCACAAACTATTGTTTTTTCAAGTATTAAAAACTATCCTAACATTCATAACTATAATTTAAGGGTCAGTCCGAGTAAAAGTGAACCTCGGCGCAAAAATAAATACTTGTGATGACTTTTTTAAAATTGAGTTTTTTTTTTAATTTATAATTGAAGATAAAAGATACGAAGAAAAGCTATTTTTTAACCCTAATTTTGTTTTGAAAGTTTTTCTCTGATATTTCAACTTTTTAATTTACCGCTTAAAAACTGAGGTAAAAATACCCAAAAACCCCTTTTTTAAAGATGAAAAAAATCATAAAAATTCAATTGTTTGGTTAAAATTAATTATCTAGAGAAAGAGTCAAATAGTTGTTCTAAATGTTAGTAATGTCGAATAAATTTAGAAAATTTTTTTATGGAAACTATTGAATGTTATTCTACACGTAACACCCGTGACAAAATACGTGTAACACCCGTGACACAAAGATAGATTTTTATAAAGTAGAGAAAATGAAAAATCCAAAAACCTTTATATGAGCATAAAAGTTCAAAGACTTAACTTTAACATAGATTTTTTCCAGAACTACACCTTTACATAATTCACTGAGTTCTTGTCTCCTTGGTGGAATCATCAGAATCACTTCTATTTTCAGTAACACCCATGACGAACTTTGCATTAAATTTTTAGGAAAATTAAAAGTGTAAAAAATTTTTGAATGACATCAAAATTTTCTTTAAAAAAAGTACTTCCCTTTAGTATAATCATACATCATTATAAAATAATTTTACGTGCATAAATATTCGAAAAACTGCGTACGATGTAACACCCGGGACGTACGGACAGACCCATAACACAAACAATTATCAATGTACCGTTTAATATCTACGAGAGATCTTCTAAAACATTGTGTCTAACTTTTATTAAAACGATTAAATAATTGGGACCGGAAAACTGACGATTTTAATATATAACTGTTTGATTTCTTACCAAACAAGGCACCTTATTGACGCTTATTCTCTGTCGTTCTTTTTTTTTTCTCCAGTTTTTCACTATCACAAATCAGTTCACTTTTTACAATAATTACTCGCCGTTGTTCACTTTTTTTTTCAACGCACAAACACAAAACTAAATAATAAATTTTGTACTTAAAAAATAAAATAAAAGGAACCTTTGATATATGGCTAAAAGATTCATGATTCGATTGTGGGTTTGAAAAACTGGTAGCCATCTAGCGGCAAATTCTGAAACCATTCGAAAATTAAAATTTTTTTTTTTATTTTTATCAATGAAAAACTTTTTGACGAATTTATCGTTTTTCTAAGCGCAAAATATTAATATTACACTATTTTTTGGTCGAGTAATAAGTTTAATTCAAATTTAACAAAACTATCTCTCAAAACACTGTTTAATAAAATAAAAATC
Source organism: Encarsia formosa (assembly GCA_038277355.1). Classification (NCBI taxonomy): domain Eukaryota; kingdom Metazoa; phylum Arthropoda; class Insecta; order Hymenoptera; family Aphelinidae; genus Encarsia; species Encarsia formosa. Next base: position 23,697,927 of record CM076184.1, read on the forward strand.
AAAAGTCCTTTAGAAATGGATACGCATGAAGAAGTGTGGATGTATTGTATCATAGCTCTCGAAAATGGTATACATGAAAAGCTTATTCGGCTTATCTCCAGGGTGCAAGGCAAAATTTACTTAAAATGTTGTACAACGAGGCGGCGGGGGGGGGGGGTTACAATACCCCGGCGAAATTTACTTACGTGCTTAAAGAAATTTAACGCGAGACTTAAGCAAATTTCATTAGGACTTAAGCAAATGTCACTTTGCATTGAGCAAACTCTGCTTAACTTTTAAGTGGATTTCACATTCGCCTGGGTCAAGTCGTCGAATCGAGACCAAGTTTTAAGGACTCCGGGGGAAATAATAAAAATTTCTTTTCATTTAGCCCTGATTAGAAGTGAGAATCATTTTATTCATATTTTCAGGGGATTAAGGGCTACTGAGGATTATTCGTGACCCCGTAAAGGGATTATTATCACACACGTCTTGAATTCAAATTTTACTTTTATTCAAATTTTCGGCTTCTGATATCCACCGGGAAATTTTTAAATTTTCACTACCCTCAGGTATCTTGATATGACTAAGAATTTGAAATTTCAACGCTTTTTACAACCTAATTAGAAAATTTAATTTATCATATACTTAAAACTATTTTTACAAAGTAATAGTGCACCCAAGAATTTTCATATTTTAAGACTGAGTGGAGTCCTTTCAGATTACCTTTTCAAAGATCACATTCAAATTGCTCATGAAAAAATCAGCGATTACCGGTCGGTTTAGATAATAATTTAAGAATCAAAGAAATGCATCACGCTATGAAACTAATGCAGAGCGAAATCCTTTTTCACTTAGGACGCGCAACGTCTCTGAGAATATAAAGCAGCCCGGAATTTACATTGCAAATGACCGTGAGATCATACTTTCTGAAAATAGAGTTAGTGCATTCTGTAAAGAAAATAAAATCTTCACTTTATCCAGTTAGCCCTCTACTCGCGAATTCTCATAATTCCCTGGTATATTAAAAATTCTCTTAAAGCGAAATTTATTTTTTAATTTTTCAGGTAAGCCCTTGCCGAAAGTAACGTGGCTGCTGGACATGCAGCCGATAAACTCGACGTCGGAGGAGACGAAGGAGGTGCAGAACCCGAGCGTCCACCTGTCGAACGACGCGAGCTCGAGGCAGTCCCACAGCACGGTCATAGTCAGCAGGATAAACATCAAAAACCTAACGAGGAGTCACCACCATAAAAAGGTTCACTGTCGTGCCAAAAACACGGGAGTTCCCCAGACTGCCACCGTCACCATTCAGCTCCGATGTAAGCAGACTTTTACGTTTATTATCAAATTCGAGATCAAATTCATATTCACGTGAAATGATCCTGATGGAATTTCAAGTCACTAGATTTGAGAATTAAACAATACAGATTTATCGACTAATGCATCTTTTATAAAAATCCACGATTGGTATCTTATTTAAACCTAAGTTACCGGGTCAACACACAATTTTAATCCCCTGTAAGAAATGTGAATTAGGTAATCCATTTAATAGTTATTAAATGACTAGTTACTAGAGAAATATTAGATTGAGTCTATGAAATAGTCAGTAAATGGCTATTAAATAGATAACCTAATTCACATTTCTTACAGGGTCATACTTTTGCAAAATAAAATAAATTCCTTTTTTTATAAACAAAAACCAAATTGTTCATAATTGATGGATTTGAACAGAGAAAAGTAAATGAATTTTCCGAAACGAAAACCTTGTTAATTTTTTTACTCAACTTTTTTATGGAAAGGTAACATCTATAATTCTATTAACGAAAGAAACGTTATTTTATTTTTTTTTTTACAATCAGAAAGGTCTTTTCTTTGGAGCTTCGATACTGATTTCAAATAAAGTCAGCTCAGCCCTGAAACCACAAACTTCATTAGCAAATCAATTTACCTTTTGCGAAAAGCTCCTCCGCAAAGCTCGGACTCGACAAACAAAGGGCCGGAGGAAAAGGAAAAAAAAAAAAAAAAAAAAGGCAACGAGTCTTGCAATATCCGAAACACTTTTTTTTCAAATCCAATAACGGACCAGCTGGACCGAGAACCGGGGCGGGTCGTCAATTACAGGCGTCGAAATGCACGGCTTCACATACGTCGGGACGATATTAAATTAAGTTTTATGAGGATCGCGGACAAGAACACGACCGACATTTATGATCGCACGGGATTAATGCGTGGAAGTCAAAATGGCTTTTTCGTTGGTGAGAGGACTGATTATTAAGTTGACTTTTACACGGGTTTATCCTGTAAGCTTGTTTTATCAAAGGAGAGATTATTCGATTGGAAATTTACAAAAAAAAGGAGCGCTGTTTAGGTGCTTTTTTTCTTACAACAATGTTGAAACTGATTGTTTGGACGAGAAAGGAACGAATTTTTTTGGAACAATGGAATTCGTTTTTGGTGGAGTTTTCTAGTTTTTTCGGTTTGTAAATCTTTTTCAATGCAATATAGTAAAAAAAAATTTTTCTATGTTAAGGTAAATGTCCGGGATTATTGGACACTTTTCAAAGGGGGATTTTTGGTTTACGCTAGATTATTACACTAAAACTGCATGAAAATCTATAATTTTTTCACACGATGATGAAAAAATAAGTCAGGAATAGTGTTCAATCATTTTTTTCATTAATTGTTCATCATAAAACTGTTTAATTTACTATAAACTAACACAAAAGTCATGTCCACGAAGTTGTCACCCACAAAAAAAGAATTTTCAGAAGTGTTCCCCCGAACCGTCCCCCAGAATAGCACCCCTAAATTTTGCAATTTACGCATATTTTTCGTATTAAACTCACTAACTTTGATTGAAAATTGATCAAAATCACTTGTTTACCGCTGTGGATGGTTAAAATCACTTGATTTTAATTTAATACCACTAAATACTACACTCAAAATCAGCTCCTCAGCAGAAGATCGTAAACGAAAAACTCAACTGAGGTTATATTCACCGGTCCGGCCGTCGAGTGGTTTTTCGTAAAAACTACGTTAACTTTGAAAGTTCCGATATAAATATTCTGCATGTTTCAACTCACAAAACTTTTTTTAAACTGTGTAAAGATGATATTCAAGTATTTTTATGCATAAACACCGGTGAAATTATCAAGGTAAACACCAAAAAACCGTAAATAAAAAAGGTGCCACCTAGGGGACAATCGTTAAACTTGAGCTTGTCCGGGTGCCACTGAGGGGACAAGTCTCAAATGTCCCCCTGAGCGGCACTCCCTCGATAAATAATGAATAAAGATAAATTCACGGTAAAAATTGATTTAAATATTTTGTTTAAGGTGTTAAGTAATAAAAAAAAAAATTTCAAGTTTTTAAATTAATTCTACGCTTTGCAACCGATAAAACAAAAGTGCATCTTGATGATAATTCGAGATTTTCCTGGGGGTACCAAACAACTTTTGGAGGTTTTGAATGGCTCACTTGGAAGTGATTTTTAAGCTATTTTTAAGGTTATAATTCAAGTTTTTTTATACTACAGTAAAGTTTAGTGGTTAAACTAAATTTAGAATATTTTTTCGGGGTCTAAAGTGTGATTTTATAATAAATAAGGGGGGTGCCACTGTGGTGGACAATTACGTTACCGTCCAATAATCCCGGACATTTACCTTATAAGTAATCTTGACATTTTTGACGGTGAAAGTATTGTTTTTCAGGACACAAATTACGGTCAAATTTCGGGAAATGTATGTACCGTCAAATATAATAGAATCATTAAATTTTTTAGAATAAGTTTTTAATTTAACTTACACAAATATATTTTTAAATACTCTAAGTGATTAACTGTTAGATTATCATATTGACAGTATACTTTAAATACTTGTTTTTATATTTGGTTGATAGGACAAAGTGCTGTATATTAATGATGTAGTTCATCATTTTGCATCATGAAAAGTTTGATCAAGATCGGTGTTCCACAGGTCTCCTTGTTGGAAATCAGATAATTAAATAAATAGTTTATGTTTGAAAAAAAAAAAAAAAATACAAAGTAACTGATAAATTACAATTTTTTTTTTTTTTTTTTTTTTTCAATCAACGAATTTTGCTTTTATTTTTTATTAAGGTGAAGATGTAACCGAGTTTTCATAAAATTTGTCGATTGCAATTTAAAAAAAAATAAAAGTGAAAATTGAAAAAAACGCTCTGTAGCGCGCTAGATGATATTTTAAGCTATTTTTTAAGCCTTATTTGATGGAAATCGGTTCACAAATAACTTCAGGAAACTTGGAAAAGTTTTCTTCTTATTCAGAAAAATTGTAGTAGTGTATGTCGTCTGCTACTGCCAGTGGCTGCCGCCCTCAATGTCCGAGCTTACTAGTAGTCGGGTGCAGAGGATGTAAACTGTAAGATCTCTGATTATTTTGGTACATTTAATTTTGATGTGTTCTTCTGATTTTTTGATTAATACCTTACTACAATGCATGAAAATTACTATTTTTTAAAATCTATTGATTAGTCTAAGCATGAAATTTTTCTTTTATTGATAGTCAATTATCTTACTGAGTGATGGCAAGCGAGTAGCTCTTAGTGTTTATAAATAAGAAAAAGAAAATGAAGAAGAAAAAGAAAAACAGCATCGAACAAAGTGCCCAAAAACTTGAAGAATATTTATGAATATGACACTAAATTAATTTTTGTGCATGATTTGTAGGTTAAAAATTAAGCATTTTGGGAAATAATTTATCAACAAAGAAGAAAGAAGAATTATTTATTACTGCCTGTTGCTTATAAAATTTCTAATTTATAAAATTTTATCTTTGCATGTGCTGCTGCATGAAATAAATTTGAAAGGTTATGGGAATGGGGTGCATGTACGGTTCGTGTATTTATATTTTATTCCGCGCACGGTAGCAGACGATGCAAGGGTCTGCTACACATGGTTAACGGGAGGAAAACGATTTTCCAAGTTTCCTGAGGCCAATACTTAATATATTCATCTGTGATTGGGCTTAAAAAATAGCTAAAAATAGCACTTAGCGCGCTACAGAGCGTTTTTTTCAATTTTCCCTTTAATTTTTTTTTATAGCCACTTTTTACTTCCAGCGCTGGTTACGTCTTCACCTTAAAGAGTATCAGAAGTCAGTTCAGTAGCTACATTGTACGTTGTACATGAAACAAAAGAAAGCAGTTTCGAACCTATGACTAGTAAATTAACAGATCAGCGACCTGCCAGCTCAGACATTCGTTAACAACACTGACTTATGCTTGTTGCTTAATTATTACCTCGATTTTCACCTCACAATAGTACTCGAACCTCAACTTGAATTCTATAAAAATTTCAAAACTTTTTTTGAGTAACATTAAGCAGCTATTTATAACAAAGAAATTGTTATAGATTTTTAAAAATTATGAATACTTGCTTGGATTGCAATTGAAAATTTTTACATTTTTACAAAAAATGTGGTAAAAAATATACATATTCAAAGTTAAACAAATAAAAAACTTAAAAAAAATATTTTTAACTCCCTGCTAAAGACATCAAATCTCTTTGTTCCTGAAAAAATTTGTATTTAAATAATACATCTTTTTCAACATCTGTCGTACTTGAATCAGCACCAATCACGAAAACCAAAACAAAAAGAAGCAACCTCATGCTCGGTAAAACAAACGGCAAAATTATCGCTCCGAACAAGAGTCCATCGCGGTCAAAATTTCCTTTTTTTTTTTTTCCACTTTATCAGCGTTAAATTTGAATAGCTGATTCTTCGGGCTTCACCCAACAATACGCCTTTATTTTCTCCTTCTCGCCCAGGGCGAAATAAAAAAAAAAAAAGGAAGCAACAAAAGTATAATCAACCTGACACACGACTGAATTTCACGTTGCACCACGGTGGCAGCGAGGCGGCGGCGGCCCAAGTTTAAATTAAATCATGTCGCTTGAGCGAGACACGGAAGACGCTAACGTACAACTTGCGATTTTTAATCGAGATAAAAAGTTCGTTCCTGCTGCTGCCATGGAAGAATAAAAAAAAAAAAAAAGAATGCCGTTAAAATTAACCGGGGATGCACCGGTGCCGCGTATCGGATTAACGGTCAAGTTTAGCGAGCCAATTTGACTGATGAGCTACGCGGACTGTTTGGTTATCAATATTGCGACTGAATTTTATCATCGAAAATCATTGACTCTCTCTTTTTTTTTTGTTCTCATCGACAAAGTGGCGATTTTGCGCGGATGTTTTAATTTTGATGGCCGTTAAAAGGCTACTATGTTTCGCGGAGAGGGGAAATAAATAAATTGAAAACAGCAGTGGCGCTTTGACGAGAAGTTTATCGAGGTATCTTTTGGCGTCACGGAAAGTAAAAGCCGCGTTTTTATGAGCCTGAAATTCATCGATGCGAAATGGTTATTTCGTATTAGCGCTCGATAGATTATTAATTTTTTATCGATTCATCTTTATGAAACGGGAAAATACGTACAGCAGTAGTTATAAAAAATTTTAATAAACGCAAGATTTATATGAAATTGAGTATGAAATATTTCCAATCATAATGAATTTTTTATGTTTAATGTCAAACATAATACACTTGAGTATTATTGCCATTATTTTTATTTTTTATTAATATCTTCTGCAGGTATTTTTTCTACAGTAATTTTTTTTTTAATTGTTAAAACTTAAAATATACTAGTTTCAATAGCGACATTGTCATTATTTTTATTAGAGCATTTTCACACTGTACTGGTATTAATTATTATTAAAAATAATTCTTTTTTTTTCTCAAATTCATTACTGAATTTTTTATCTTAACAATACCTGCGAGATTTTATTATGTTTCAACAGTTGCAAACATTCCCCAAGAGATTTTTTCATAAAATTCACTCGAGCCTATAAAAATAATTAAATTTTTTTTTTAAATGCATTTTAGCCTCAATAAAACACAAAGTTAAACAAGTTTTATATTTTCTTTTAAAATTGTTTTTTTTATGTGCGAATGTTATACCGATACAATTTCATCCCTCCCATAAAAATTTAAGCTTGCGGTCACACGTGCGCGCAAAAGCCTCGGCTCGGTGCATGACGTGAAAGTTTTATAACACCTTTGTAGCCTTTGTTGGCCGCGTCCACGCATTATCTTATTCTCACTTGTCCGCTCATAAATGAGTGCCATTGAATACACTGGTAAAACATTTATGACTCTGAATAAATAATAATTTTATGATCTCGGAGACAAATTTTTACAAATCTTCGAGGTTTTATTGCTACGTAAAAATTTTAACTGAAAGAAAAGTATTGTACTGAGTAAGAAATTTTTTTTTGTTTTTAGTAAAGCCAATGACCGTGGAAATTTTGGGAAAAGAGAAAATCGTGTCGACGAGTAGGAGGTATAAAACCGAGTGCAAAAGTGAAGGATCCAAACCAGCAGCTACGTTGACCTGGTGGAAAGGATCGAAGCAGCTGGTAAACTCGTCGAGGGAAGTAAGTGATTTTTTTGGAAAATTTTTTCTATTTTACTCTTTTTAGGTTTCTAAAACTATTTTTTTTTTTTACATCTTGATAAAAGATTTTTAATGATGACATATTGTCTAAAAAAATAATTAGATATAATACAATCAAAATATTTATATTTCATATTCCAAATTCTAAAAAAAAAAAGATTTCTAAATTAATTTTTTAGATTGAACTTTTCCCTATAAATACTGTAACAGTAATAAATTATTTTCATATTAATAAATAATCATTTTAAAAAACAAAGAATTTTACAGTAAACTTAAAAGTTAATTGAATCATAAAAAAACTTTAGAAAATGCAAGGTTTATAAGTTATAATTCCTCGTATAATTCCGTGCCTTCAACGGGCACTACAATTTTCCTATTACAAAGGCAATGTTCAATAAAACGAAAAAAAAAAAAAGTTCAAAGTTCAATACTTCATTTCCCTCTCTTTGTTACCCGGTACATTAAAAGACTTTTTCAAAAAAAGGGAGAAAAATAGATCTCCTCTTGTTCCAAGGAAACCCTTTTTCACCGCATAATCGTAACTCTTTTACGAACCATGAAAGCAATTAAACTCAAGCATGTGGTTGTCGAGGCATGCGACCCAGTGGCCTTATTGTTCAAAAAATCGTAAAAATTCAGCTACGTGGAACTTTTTCCTCAAAAAAGGGAAGAAAAAAAAAGCCTCGCGCGCAAGAGAGCTACTAGGAGAAAATAATTCTTTTCTCAAATACGAAGTACGTGCTGCGAAGTATAAAACTCCACTTCATTCCGTACTCACAGCCGACAAAAAATAACCCGAAAAATTTTTCTCAATCGCACGTATACCGGAAAAGGGAATCAAACCGCCTAATCGGACGCTGCGCCGTATTAAACCGGAAACCATTTTCGCGTGATCTCGACTTTGCCAAATTGTAAAATACGTGTACACTGCGCGCCGCGGCCGGTGCGGTCGCGATTATCATGGAAATCCGCACACTAAATTATTGTCGTTAGATGTCTATTAGTTACATTATTCGGAACGATTTTGTAATTTGCATATCATTAGTTTATCATAAATTGATCGCTGCTCTATGCGCGTCAATTTTACGTTTAAATGAAGTTAATTTCTTGTTAAACTAAAATCACGCTGATAATTTGTCTGTAAATTAATAATTTGAATTATGCACGATGTTACTCAAATAAACTCAAGTGATTAAGCCGGGAAAAATCTTGTTTGCAAATTGTACAAATTATGGTAAAATTTGGCAGCTATCCCATTCTTTCAGTAAAATGAGGTATAGTAAACAATTTTCACTATAGTTACATGAACTATTTAATAGATAATTTTAATAACTCACTGTCGACATATTATTTTGGTTGTAGAATGTTTAACGTATACCTTTTGTAAACTAACTGTGCAACTCGAGTTTTTTTAATTTTTACAATCAAAATTTTTATAATCATTTTGAATAAAATTTACTAAAAGCATAACCTTAACAAATGATGTCATTTTTTAAATAAATGTACAGTGTCTGGCTGGTCTCACGAACGTTTATTCAAATTTTGTTTTACATTATTGTTTCCAACGTTTCGTCATTGATTTATAATGACTGTTGCAAGGCATTAGGTTTGTTTCAATGAACCATGTCAAAAAATTAATGTAACGATGCTCATAGTTCGAGCGGTAGAGTTTGACTGAATTCGTTCTGTCAAATCATTTCAAGAATCATTTTGAAAGATCATATGAGTGAAAGAGAATTTCAAAAAACATGAAACTTGAGCTGAACCCGCAACGACTTCAGAGCTCTCGAATCATAATGATCCATAATTTCACGAAACTTAAATTGAAAGGAAAAAAAAAAAAATTCTTTCTTTTTTATCAGTTTCAGGAAGACGGAATGAGTAAAAGCATCCTCGAGTGGGTACCGAATGCCGAGGACGAAGGAAAATATCTAACCTGTCGGGCGGAGAACCGCTACCTACCGGAGGCCGCGATCGAGAATAAATGGAAGTTGAAAGTTCACTGTGAGTATAAACTCCATCCACGCTGCCCCCGCCCCTCGCTAAACTTTTTTAACGGCTAAAACAGGGTAGAAAAAAAAAGAATGGGGAAGGGGGTTGGTAAGAGAAGAAAGGGAAAATTACTCGTTTAATAATGAAATTTAGCTCAATGAAGAAATCATCCCAGAAGCCGATAACGCTAAAGATAATCGGATATTAAAAGGTCGATTCGAGCGCGGTTACTTTATGAGCTTTAATAAAGAAGTGAATTCTCAGCAACTATTAGCGAGATTTTCGAGGAGGTAAGAGAGAGATTTACGATTGGCTAAAGTCAAACTATTGTCGTGGGTTAAAAATAATCGATGAAATTTCTCTGCCTCCAGTTACACTACAATTGGACTCGGCGAACCGGAATTCTATGATTGACCCTCGAGTTACGTACGTTTACTTGTCAGACTCGGTGAGCCGTGAATCCAATAAACCTGCAATAATCAATTGATATCCGCAAATATTTGATTGCAGCCAAAGGAGCTACTCTGTTCAAAGGAAAAATAAAATCAGTCCAAGTCAATAAAAATCTGAAAATGCGATTTATATGTTCCGATGAGAAACAATAACGATGTCACGGGCTTGGTAATAAAGATGAATTTGTTTTTTATTGACTCGTTTCAGTTCAGTGATTTATTGTAATAAATCATTATTGCGAGCTTAAAAGCTTGTCAGAAAGAACAATGAGTAGAAAATCAAAGCACTTAATTTGACTACAGTATGTACAGATATCAACGCAGATAAAAATAAAGATGAAAAAAAATAATAATAGTTTTGAAATTAAATCATCTAACACTTGATGAATTTTTTTTTTTTTTTACAATTGAAAATTTTGAGTAACTTTCTTTCGATAAATCTGATCGACAGCATGTATTGGGATTCGAACCAACGCTTCTTTGATTTCTACTTTATCATTGTAACAACTGAGCTTTTTCTTGAAAACTTATTCTCATTATCAATTTCGGATTATTGAATTTGATACGATGAACGCGAAAATAAACGTATAAAAATTTGTGTAAATAATTAAATGTTTGTCTCGATGTTTGTGGTCGATATTCTTCATTTCTTCATTAATAAATAATATATGTATAACACTCGATATAACATTATTAATACATGTAAATAATGTTTTTAACTTTATTTTTACAAATATTTTAGACTAGTTGTTTGAATCAAACTTTATAAATTATAAAGATTAAATAAAAATTATGAAACGAAATCATGATATGTCACAATGATAATTAGAGCTTAAACTGAATAAATTGATGTTTTTACATTATATAAAACAAACATAATTTGTAATTTTTATACAAAAAAGTTAAAAATAAAAAATTTACCTTAATAAAAAGATATTTAAAATACAAATGTTTTTAATACTGAATTAATAAAAATTTTTTTAATACATAATTAATAAAATCTAACTTAATGGAACGTCTTTGAGTTAATTGTTTAAAAAAAAAGTTTTCACAATTTCTTAAAGAACGTAGAAACATTGATTTATTCAGTTTAGTCACATCATGCCTCAAAAAAAGAAAAAAAAAAAAAAACAGGAATCAATACGTACAGCTGTCAAAAGAAAAAAAGGAGCGAGGTACGGGAATGTAAAACAATCAGCGAGCAGCCAAACACCAAACTCAGCAAGAAATCGACAGCAGCTAAAAAAGAAACAACCCGAACAAAAAAAAAAACCTCCCCTCCGCGAGCAATCGAATCAGTCCCCGATGGCCTGCCTTGCCGGCAAAACTTTCAATAGCGCCGCACAAAAACTTATATACATCTTCCCCATAAGCGAGTTATGGCGTCTGACTCAATTTCGAATTTACTACTTGTCCCCGGCCCGCAGCAAGCTAACTTTTTCGCGTCCGCCGAGGAAATTAAGCTCAATCAGCCGGACGCCGGTGGGTGGGTCACGTAGGATGTTTTAGCGACGAGGTGAGCATAAGTAAACCCGCAGGTAGGAGGAAGAAGAAGCAGAGGCGTGCATAAACCCAGGCGTACGTAAAAGGTGTGCATGCATAATGCTATTATAAATAAGGCACGAGCATATATATTCCCCGGACGGACGCGCTCGGTGCAAGATAAAAAAAAAGGTCGGAGGATGTATATACCCGCCTTTTCTACCGGGCGCGCAATCAGTTCTCCCACCCGGCTACCTTTTTTTTAGGCGGGAAAGAAGAACAAAACAATTAATGGCACGCCGGAGTGTGTGCAGCACTTGCACTATTGGAATTTATTAAAAGTGCATCAATATTCAAGCAGCCTGATGCTGCGATACACCAGGGGTTTTATTTTCTGCAAATATTAAATTAACTCTGGACTTGTTTATTATTTTTTTTCTGGGTTTCGAAGACAAAACCTGTGAGGCTACAGAGATTAAAAGTTTTTCAGACTCATAAAATCTTTACAAATATAGTCATTTATGAAAAATATACGGATGATTCGAGTTTAAATTATTGTAATAATGTACATTACCTTGACTTGATCAACATTTAAAGCTGTACGTAAAAGGGTAGGACCTCGGGTAGGACCATAATGGATACAAATTTTCAGTATTCTTATAAATTTCAGCATTGTAGAATCAACTCAAATAAGATAATGATCATAATCTTACAGAAATATTTCTACTTCATTTTTTAATCAATTCTGTAACCATTGTATTTTTTTCAAACAAATTGTGGATAATAAGATGTAGACCTTTAAATCACAAAGTTGTCGCTTTTGTGTAAAAGTTAAGGATAATTTCTTGGATTATTTTATAATATTCTTTAACTCAAAATCAGGTAATTAATATTAATTTTTCTAATTCTCAAGAAAAAAAAGAAAAATCTGCAACAGCGCATTTAAAAATTACCGGTATAAAGTGTTTTATTGCCCTTATCATTTTCAATAGTCACAGATTTGTGAATTTGATTTTTTAACAGTTACACTGAAACGCATTATTGTTTAAATTTCACTATGAAAATCATCTAAAAAAACTACTATAGTATTTGATTGATGATAAACTTACGGAGTTAAGCAAAGCTTTAACATTTATTTCAGCTTTAAAACAGTTTATTCAATTCAATACAAAAGTATAATGAAGTGATATGGGCGAATATAACTAAAAAATGAAGTTGAACCATATAAAATCACATAAATAATATTTTTTCTACGCATTAATCAAAAGCTTGAAGATAAATCAAAGTATTACTCACAAATATTCTGCTTTCAATGATAAAACCAATGCTGTTTGCCACAGTATTGATAAATAGCAGCTCTCTACTTGATTACTAAGAAGAAAAAGTACAGCAAAAGTAAAATCAAAATGAATGACCAGTGTTATTTAGTTATAATGATGAATCCATAAAAAAATCTCTTGTTTTTAAAAGGGCACAACTCTTGATAAGTCTCACTAATTTTCTCTCACTCACAAATTTTTCACAAAATTGTTCATAAACTAAAAATAATCAACTAAAAACTGGTGGCCCTTTACTAAAATACATAAACTTTACTTGATTAAATTTTTTTAAAACTTTTTTATGATATTTGCTTCTGTGCGGGAATCACTTTTGTTTACCGAGTATCCAGCATGTCAGTGTATGCGACTACAATGGCCTCCGCAAGGTAAACAGATCTGCGTTCTGCTCTGCTTTTTTTTATCGGTCAGCGCTCCAGCTCAAATTACTTTTTCTGGCGATATCAAATAATGCTATAACTGATTCTATTGTACTGCTTGGACTTGAGAAGTTGCTTCTATAATATTAGTCACTTAAATATACGTATGCTCAACGCTTGATTACGTTCAATTACGTTCAAGGGTGCATCGTCCAATAACAGATGACAGACGAAGCCGAAGGTGCCGGCGCAAGTCTACCGTTTTTGTCTTTGGCGGTTGCGGCCATTGCGACTTGCGATTCGAGCTTGACGTGGTGCGTTTTTTTCTTTAACTTCGAAATCGTTTTTTGATAATTGATTTTGAATTACAATGATCGATAGGCAAGCTCAATAAAATTGTCGAATTGGCGGTTGAGTTATTATCACGATTCAAGCTTTAAGTTTATCTAGGTGGCGCTGGCATGAGACAAGTTTTTTTTCTTTAACTCGATACTTTTTTTTTTTATAATTGATGATTGATTTTGAATTATCATTATCGTTAGTTAATCTCAACAAAACTGGCGATTGCGTCATTGCGATTCAAGCTTTAAGTTTATCAAGGTGGCGCTGTCATCAGTCATGTTTTTCTCTTTAACTTTGAAATTGTTTTTTGATAATTGATTTTGAATTATAATAATGAGTAAGCTTAACTAAATTTTGTAACTTTTGAATATTTTAAGTATTTTTCATTTTCATATACTATCAAACAATAAATCTATTCAGACTAATTATTGTCTAAGAGAAAAGGAAATTAAACTTGAATTTCACTTTGAATTGAATAAGTTACAAATATTTGAAAACGAGAAAAAAAATTCTCTTTATTTCCGAGATTTTTCATGAAATTTTCATTTAAAAAATTTGAAAAAACTTTTTTAAATATTTATTTATTCTTTTTTGAAATTTGGAACGTACTAAATGTTTCAAATCAGTACTCGACTCTGGATAGATTGTTCGTTAAAATTCCCTAAAATATCTACCAAACTACGTTAGATTAATAAAAAAGTAGGTTAGATTCGTCAAAGGCCCTCTTTCAAAATCAAATAGCCGTCACATACACACTAAAATTGAGTTATCGCAGGCAGGTAACAATAAAATTCAAATCTCTCGAGAAAGTATAAAAGAAAGAAAAGAGGCTGCTTTTTAAATCTGAATGTAAGTAGTTTTTCAGGTGGAAAAATATACGATCTTTGCAGGCCAAATATAATGTGAAGTAACGCGCGTGCAAGTAGTAGGTATAACGGCTATACGTAGTACTTCCGAATGCATGCGAGCGCGAGAAAAAGTTGGTAGAGAGAAAAACCTTTTTTTAAAAGAAAGAAGTTCCGCAAACCGTATTTCGGTAGCCCCTTCCCTGCCCCCGCCACCCCCAATACGGGGGAAAAGTGTTGAGGAACGTGCAACTTCGAGTTGGAATGGCCGATTCTTCGTGATCCACTTTAAAGAACTCATAACTTCTCCGGCGAAGGACATTTTTGCTTCATTTTTTTTTTTTTTCTTCTTCTGGCTCTCCTTCCACTTATACAGACTCTTTTTTCACCAACTGGAGACGAAATCGTTGTCCTCTCGCAGAAATTGCATCACAAAGTAAGAGAATAAACGCTTTCCGGGGCTCTAAATTTTAGCTCTCCTGAATCGAGGACTCGGTTTATACAATTTAAAGTCGGAAACTGTATTTTGCTATAATGGACTATTGTTTCGAGTATAAATAATTTTCATAATGCCCTTTCGATACGAGCGTTGTACAGCTCAAAATTACTGCTGCTGCTGTCTGTCCTTAATAAATTTTGAACGAGTACTTACATTTAATTGAATGGAAAATGTTGAAATAAAATGAATGCTCAAATTTTTTCTCAATTTAAACATTTGAAAATTATGATGAATTTTTTTATTGATAGTTTAAAATCTGAATCAATACTTGGTACTCGGTTTGAGTTTCATCGCAGCTATTCTTAATTGCTGTACAATGTACGTAAAGAGTAACTTTTAAGTATGTATTTTTGTACAGGACCAAATAAACAAATATTCTAAAATGAAATTTTCAATATGTAAAAAATTATGTGTTTGAAAATTGAATGCAAACAGCATTTTTTTTTAAATATTTTGTATAAACTAGTAAGTAAAAATAAAAAGTTCTCTACGTACAATTACAAATTATTTAAAAGTAAAAGTTGACAAGTAATGTTTTTTATGTCAAAACCATTAAAATTGTTTAGCGAAAATTCAAATTTAAACAAGCATCATATACTAGTATGCACTCTACGAATAATGATAATAATACGGCTTGTGTGTAATGTCATTTCAGTCGCTCCGATAGTGCAGCTGAGAGTGGAGGGCTCATCATCCAAGCTGAAAGATATCAAGGAAGGTGAGGATGTTTACTTTGAGTGTAACGTCAGATCCAATCCCAGGAACTTCAAACTGTTCTGGTATCACGGGGTAAATATGACTTTTACTCATACGATTCTACGTACTGCTTCTTGTGTGCTTACTCTTCTCATTTCATACGAATTACTCGCGACAAGAGAGAAAAAAAAAAAAAAAGAATTTTAAATCGATAAGAATGAGGAAAATCTGGACGCAAAATCCATAACTACGTAGCCTGGGGGGCTCGAGGGGAAAATACCGGGGACGCAGTCGACGATACAACGCGGAATTAAAACACCTCCGGGGCAGCGATGCTGCCGCTACGTGATCTTTATTTGTTATAAAATGACATGCGCGAGAGCTTTTCTCTAAAACTAGCGAACGTGTGTAAACTCAATTTTAAAACTTTAATTTTGACAATATTTTGTTCAATATTTTAGCGAAAACAAAATTTCCTAAGTACATTATTTTTTCACTTTAAATGAAGATAAGCATTTTTAATGGCTTTTCATGACAATTTTTTGCACAAAAATAAGCCAGTTAAAAGTCATGATTTTTTAAAACTTTTTTACGCATCTGGTGACATAGTGCTGGGATTGGTTAATGTCGCATCAACGTCGTCATGACAACTAAAAAACCCTTCCTAAAAAAGAATTTTTTGATTTTTCAACGTGTACTTTGAAATTTTCTAAAAAGATTTGTTTTAATTTTCAGCTAAAAAAACATTAAAAATCAAATTTCCCAGATGCTTTTGAAAATTTAAAATCATGTCCATTTATCTACATTAGAAGTGTCAACGTAATTCATTCACACAACAGTTTAGCGTAACAAGCCAAGTTACGTAATTTTTCACTTCTTCCTTCTGTTCGTCCTTTCACTCCGGAAAAAAGCTCGACCGTCCCGCGTTGAAAAGCTCCCCAGCGGGGGGGTGGCGCCAATGCACATTAGAGCAAATAATTCCCCCGGGGGGTCGGGGCTAAAGATCCGTGGGAAAAATAGTGGATGCAAAAAGCCCCCCCCCCCTTTTAGCCTTCTCCTTCCGCGGCTAAGCCTCCTCTCAAGGAGCAGCTAGGATAGCTCGAGTGTCTTATACAGGTATATATAATACAAACGGAGAGGGATTCATTTTCGTAAAGGGTGGCTTACTCTCAAAGGAGCGTTTATCGGTATCCGATGAATGGACGCTTGGAAGGAGCAGCCGGTATTGTGATGATTTGTATGTTTTTTAAGCTCCCCCCCTTTATTCCGCCCTGTTTAGCTTTTGTATTGCCCGAGCTTTTAAACCGGGTCCGCCTTTGAGTTATGGCGTTTAAAAAAGTTTCTTAATACCTCCTCTTTTTCGAGAACGGGAAAAAAAGACGATTGAAATACACGCTAAGTTTCAATCTTTTCGGTTTATACCTCGGCGGAGCTTTACCAACAATAGGCAATACGACAAATTTTCAAAATAAAGTATAGCTTAGTAAAAAATTTTAAGCTGTTGATTTTAAATTCCCGCCAAATTTCTTGACGTGCGATAAAATTACGTGATGCAGATGTTTCAATGCTCTCAATATTTGCTTCAGTGACAACATATAATTTATCTAATCCAAGTTAATTTTATCAGCATCAGTTATAAATACCTTTTGCATAACTCTTTCAAGCTTACAGAACACTTCATTTACAAAAGGATTAATGAAAAATTAATGATTTGAATTGCACCAAAGGTCAAAAAAATAAAAAGAATTCTTAAAAGCGTAAAAACCAATTGCCCGAAATATATATATATATCGAATAAGCTCGATGGCCGCGCGAGCGGCGCAGTAATAGCGCGTGGCCATAGAGACGTATTCTCTTGGAATTATTTTGAATTTACGATCGGCCGTTGTCGTTTCCCGTTTATTCAGAATTTTACTTCGCGTACAGTGCCGAGCGAGAGAGTTCGATAAATTGTCAGCAAATCACAAAATTTTTCGGGGTGAAAATTCCCAGTATAAAAAAAAAAAAGAGCGCTTGGCACTTGGCCTCTACCCCGCCGAAGGCGTGAACTCCCTGACACTGTCGGGATAAACGAAATATGACCGGGCGTATAATCAATCGCTCTTGATTTGCCTGTGTTTTATGACTCCAGTAAGAATTTATTGTGTTTTATTGTAATAATGATTAACGCTAATGAATGGGAAGCTTTGGAGAATTAAGTGTAATGATGATTAATGAGGTTTTATTTAATTTTTTTTTTGTTTTTAATTTTAAAGCAAGAAAAAATTTAAATTCGCATTATTAAGCCTTACTTGACCTACCTCATTTTTCAAACTAATTTAACACGTAGAGGTCAAAAGAACTCAAGGAAGATTAAAAAGTTTAATTATCGCTTTACTATTTAATGTTTTAATCGAGAAAATTTTTGCGAGCTTTTTCGAAGCTTTTTGATAATTTTTTGATAAAATTATGTCTTCATCCAATTGGAAAAAATTGTTCAAAAAGAATAAAATAAATGATTTGAATTAAAATAATAATGAAGAAACCTTAAGAAAAAAATCAACTTAAGAAAAAGATTTAGCTATATAAAATGATTATTCAAAAATAAATTTATATTTGTTAATTACTCAAAAATTTTTATTCGTCAATTTAAAAACAATTGGTGAAAAATAATTATTTATTAAACTCTGGCCATCATAGGATTAATGAATATAAACCAAACGAAAGGGGCTATGCACTCCAGAGCCACCAAAAAATTATTTATACGAAATACTTATTTTCACAAAGCATTTTTTTTATAAAACTTTATATTCTCAAATAATTTTTAAGATCGATGTCCCCTATAATATTTAAAATAATTTTAAAAAATCACGAAAAAATAAAAAAATTTATAATTTTAATTTTGGAGTGCACAGCTCCTCGACCAAGTTTTTACGAAATTAAAAGAAAAATTTTCAAACCATTTTCTTACGCATGAAAAAAAACTAGTCTTTAAAAAGTATGGTAGTTCAAAAATTTTTTAAAAACAAATCAAATTTATTTCAACTTATGTCTACCTAGAGCTAGCTCCAGAGATTGCACAATTAAGTTAGTAAGAGAACGAGAATGGGTAACACAGAAAGTACGAAAAAAAAATCAATCAAGGTAACCGAGATGGTTGAAACTGTTATTTCCAGGACAAAGTACTCCAGCACAACGCTACCGGAGGTGTGGTGCTATCCGATCAATCTCTCTTCCTCCAGGGAATAAGCCGGGACGCCTCGGGAAACTACAGCTGTCTCGCGACCAACTCCGAGGGCCAAAATAGATCCAACATTATTTACCTTCATGTTATGTGTGAGTATTCTTTCCTTATTTTTATTATTTTTTTTCAATTCTCCGGTTGGATTTATCAATGGAACCAGACAGCTGAAAGACTCTTATGATCAATTACACCCACCACGAAGCATTTTACAAATTGGAATTTAAATAATTCTGGGTTTACGGTTTACCCGAGAAAATTATATATCCGCGCAGCAATTACCAAGTTTCGCCAAGCCAAACAGCCTTGCTTTACACACTTTTTGAAAATTTAATTATCGCAAAGTACAAAGTTGGTATTGGTTTACTTTGAACTTTATAGGTTATTTTTTATTTTCGCCCTTACGCCAACACCGTCGACGGGTATAAAGTTTTACATGTAATAAACTTCGAACGTGATAATGGATGCAATTTCTTATCCCGGGTGATTAAGTAATTACATAAGTTTACATTGGTAATTAAATTTTTTTTTTTTACAATTTCCAGGCGAAGCCGAGTGTGGCGATTCACTCGAGATGGCTATGAAAACCTTTGTCCTCTTGTTTAGCAATAAATTTTATTCCTCTAGGTCATGTAAATTGGCACTTTGAGATAACCAAATCAATAAGAATTTTTTTTGTGAAAAAATAGTTAAAATCACGGCAAATAAAAAAATTTTCTCATTGAACGAGCAAATATTTTTAAAAGTATCTTTACTTTTAAAAATGTAGAAAAAGTATTTTTTATGACAAAAAAATTTAAAACTTTATAGAAGATTAAAAAATGATGTGAAAAAACTTTTAATGTTATTCAAAAATCCAAGTACCAAGCAACAGCTGCTGTATTTTAGCTAACTTAATTTTCACAACACTTTCATAATTAGTAACAATTTTATAAGTAATGTGATTGGTGGGTTGTTAAAAATTATTATTTTCAAAAGTGATTTAGCCTAACATAATTATGTTTAACTAATTGGTCTGGATTAGAGTTAATTACTGGGGAATGGAATTATATTTTGTGATAGCAACAATTCATTTAAAAAATCGTGTTTTGCTTGCACTGTTTCTGTTTTTTTCCTAAATTTCATAAAATATGTTATACTTCATAGAAAACTGTAACGAATTGTACAGCTGTATTAGTGCTATTTTTTGGTAAGGAATAGGCTTCAAATTAGGAATATGACAAAAAAAAACTTGTAAGATCATTTGTAATTTCTAGTTGCGCCAGTATGCAAGCACTTGAGCCCGATAAACCAGAGGCACAAAGACAACGAGATCAACGACCCACCGAGAAGCAGGAGCAACGCAACAAAAATTCTGGACCTCGTGTGCGAGATCGAGGCCAGTCCGAGCAGCGTCAACTTCCACTGGACCTTCAACTCGAGCAGCAAGGATCTGCGGAACGTCCCCGAGTCCGAGTTCACGAACGAGGAGGCGACGAGCAGACTGAGCCACGCGCTCAGGACCGAGTCGGACTACGGCACCTTCAGCTGCTGGGCCGATAACGTAGTGGGCCACTCGAAGCAGCCTTGCGTTTATCATGTTCCTACACCAGGTTGGTTTTTACTTGACAGTCTTAGACCAGAAATTCAAATTCTAGCATTTTTCTGCTTTGTGAAAATTAAACAAAGCCAGAATTTTCGGGTGGGCTAGTAAAAAATGGAATAATCAACTTCCTTCAAATTTTTGTTAACTTGCCTCATAAAACAATGTAAAATTTTAGACCTCTCAGAGGTAAAATTACGTACTCAAGCGTAGTAGTTTCAGGTTTGCAATTAACGATCCTTACTTTAACAAGTAGTATATTTATTTTCTTATTTCTCCAATAGTCAGTCTACTATCACTACTTTATATGGTAGACCGTTATAAATTTACGCTGCTTTTTCCAATGAAGTATTTTTAGAAGTATTAATGTTCTTGATTCAATGCTTAATTTTAGCCAAGTACATTTAAAACATTTTTGTAAAACTTTAAAATTTAAAACCGAAATTTAACGACAAAGTTCTTAGATTTTTCTAGAAACATGTTACGAATCTGTAAAAATAGAAAAAAATCTCTTGTCTAATCATGTATAAGTCTGGATTGACAAAGCATTGTATCAATCAAGAATGTGTCTTTCGTTTGCACATTGAAAACGATTTGATGGTTTATAGACATACCTACCCTTTAATACTGCTATAATATTTGAAAATTGAGCTAAACGTTCAACACT
This sequence comes from Encarsia formosa, assembly GCA_038277355.1. Classification (NCBI taxonomy): domain Eukaryota; kingdom Metazoa; phylum Arthropoda; class Insecta; order Hymenoptera; family Aphelinidae; genus Encarsia; species Encarsia formosa. The sequence goes on from CM076184.1 coordinate 23,718,871, forward strand.
GTAAAACACCTCTGGCCAAACTTTATGAGAAAATCTCTAGGTCAAAATATTCATTAAATAATTAATTACTGGCTTCTGTGTGAGAAACCAGTTGAAAACAGTCCATTGCGCTAGAAGAATAGAAATTGTCAGAATGCGAATTAGATAATTCATTTGAATGACCATTGGTTTTTTAAGGGAAATATTAAAATTCAGCTCTTTAAAAGGGTATGATTCCACACTCGTAATACCAGCTCAGTTACGCGAGCTAATAGCCATTACCGGGCTTTTAAACTTTGCCATCCTCGCAGCTCGTTGAATAACAATCGAAACCCAACCAGCCAGCCAGCCGACCAATTACCGAATTTAATTAGCTTACTTCCCATTGTTTTCATTTTTTTTGTTGTTCCGTTTCATAATTAAACGGAGATATTTTTATCCGCAAAACTCGGTCTCTTACGTATAAACCTGCACCGCGGGCGGGTCTGAGGAGCTTGTATCTTGTTGTACCACTTAGCTAAAGTGGTTGGTCGGAAACTTGCGGTTTCCCCCATAACCCCCCAGCCCACCCAGCCTCCACCCCCGAATGCAGCGTTAAACATTTACTTTCGGAATAGAATGGGGCGGAATGCGCGCGCTCGCATCTCGCGAGGCGAAAATGATAAGTCTACATTTACTCCTCCTCCTCCTCCTCCTGCCCGCGTCGGGCTTTTATTTTCCGCTATGGCAAATCCACCGGGAACGAGATGATGATAAGCAAGCCTGAGTTCCGGATGTTTTTTCTTTATTGAATTTTTAATTTTTCGGACTTTGTGCTTGTGTTTTGAATTTGTTTATCGCTGATGCAGAGAATTCATACTGTAGTACAAACTTTATTTAAGTATTTATTTAGTTTTATTTCTGGTTATGAGCATTTACTAAATTTTAAAAATACATATTCATAACTGTTTGTTTATTTCGAGATTTATTTTGTTTAAATTAAATATTTTTTTATAAAATTACATTACAAGAATAATGAAAAATATGAACAGGTGTCTTTTTTTTGGTACTAAAATGTTTTTTTAAAGGGTTAATTACGAGTTTCATGAAAAATATTAACATAAAATGCTCCTGAAACGTCAAATTTAATAAAATTTATGAATTATGAATCAAAATTTTTCCCGATTATAAAAAACACGTAATTTTTATTTTAATCACCCCCATAATAAACGCGTGACAAGTATACAATTTTCGTTGAACTTGGCATAAAACGAAACAAAAAGTCCTTCATTTCATTATAGAATTTTAAAATTAAAACCCCGTCGCCCGAATAATGTATTTTATTTGATTGACATTTTTAAAATCCGACGTATTAAAATCCCCGGATGAAAAGCATTCAGCCACCCGAAAAAGAAAAAAAAAAAAAAAAAAAAAAAAAAAAGGTTCTTTTAATTTAAAAATAAACAATTAACGTGAAAGGCCAGAGCTGACTCCGCGCAAAAATTCACCGCGAGAGCAATAATTCGCAGCCCGGGCCTCTTATCAAAATTGAAGGGCCGCAAAATTAAAACGTCGCTTAAACGTGTTCGTTCGCGTGCGCCGCGATGCAAAAAGTTACTCTCGCCCGCAAAAACGATAACTAATACCTGGGGAAACACACTCCGCCATTAATGAGGTAAAACCGTTCGGCAAACGACGAGGGAAGTCAGGTCGGTGGCATTTGGAATTTCACGCGCATCGGCCGGGGCTCGGCGTAGAATTTAATTAAACTCATAATTGAATATGTCCATTACCTACCGCGGTCGCTACTTTTCCCGATCATTTGGCTTATTTTCGCGTGAAAAATTGACGCTTTATTTCTAACACTTGCCACCGGCCGAGGCTAATTTAATGCCGCAATTTGCGTGCTTCTTATTAAATTACTGCGGGTTAATTGTCCTTCCCCACCCCCCTTTTTTTTCTATAGAGTAATTCTTAGGTGGTGAAATTAAATTGTTAATTGAAACACCGTGACCCCCTGGTATTGGAATATGAATCTTACCAAGTTTTCTTCTTTTTTTCCTTCGTGTGACCCAGAAACTCCAACGTGGAACTTCTCTAGTTTCCTCTGGGATCGTATCAAGAACTTCATATGTTGTAAAAAATTCTATTATGACGTCGAGATTTTCTTTTACTTTCGAAAAATATCTTTTAAACTATTAATTTTAATCAACAAGGTTTTTGTTACATTAATTCTGAAACAAACATCAAAGGAGATTGTTAAAAGAGAATTATTCCGTATCAGTGAATACTGCGATTAAAAATATTTAAAAAAATTTATTTCTGGTCTTTTAGTATAAATTTTTGCAATTTTTCTTTGAAAAAAATCAATCGACTGGAAGCTGAAGAATTTTTTATTCAAATTTTATTTCACTCAATTTGATGTTAGCGCAAACATATTCCTCCTTCCCTTCTTTTTTAGGAACAATTTATTTTCCTGAGGTGTGTAAAAAGTTATCCCTCAAAAAAACCTCAAAAAGGTAAACAAACTTAGGGAGAGTTTTAGCACCAAAACATTAATTAAAGGATTTTTAACAAAAATTCGTGATATCAAACTATAAGAATTTTTTGATTTAAAAGAAACGACATTTATCTGTTAATTCAACTAAACTCTATCAAAGCTTACAGAAAAGTCAAAAAAGTATCTTCATGTAGAGATTGGTAGAGTTTAGTTGAATTAACAGATAAATGTCGTTTCTTTTAAATCAAAAAATTCTTATAGTTTGATATCACGAATTTTTGTTAAAAATCCTTTAATTAATGTTTTGGTGCTAAAACTCTTCCTAAGTTTGTTTACCTTTTTGAGGTTTTTTTGAGGGATATCACTATTTTTTGTTTGGTATAATATTTTATTTACGTATTTTTTGCCTCTCCTTCAATTTTACTAATCGAAGTAAAATCAAAATTTAAAATAAGATACAAAAATTTTTTATTTAACTTTTTGTCATAAAATATTGATATCAATTTTTTTTCAAACTAATTCAAATTTAAAAATTAGTGTAAAAATTTGCAAAATTTTGCCATTGTTTTTTATGCTTTTTTATGAGTTACTAAAAATCAATATAGGTTCTAATGAAATAGGAAAGTAGGCTCAATTTAAGGTCAAGCCAAGCCAGCTAGCGGTAAAAAAATTTTTTAAACGATTGATCAACTCAGCTTTTAAAGTTTTATCAATCTATTGATAGGTTATATAATGAATTTTTCTTTTTTTTTATCATTAAATCTATTTCAATCCATAAAATATTAGAAAGAAATCTTTCAATCAAATCGAATATATTTTTAAGTTTATTTTTAAAAGAAATTAAGGAAACAAATTTAAATTTATTTTTTTAATAAAAATCACTACTGCGCCATCTGGTGAAAATTCTGTGAAGTGCCGAATGTCGATCGGCGTTTGAATGTTTTTCGAAATTCGAACACTGTGGAAAGTCCGAAAAAAAGGCCGAATTCAAAAACGCGAGTTAATAAATAAGGAAATTAAAAAAATATACGATGCGAAAACAATCCTCATCTCTTCGGTAGTGAAAAATAGGCGTACTCTAGAGGTTTAATGACACAGGTAACGTGTTTTAATTTTTAAATAATAAATTAATTATGGTTAGTAGGGTTAAGGTAGCTCCAGCAGCTGTAAATAAAGCACGGCAGCTGGCTACTATTTTGGCGCGAAAAACTCTCCCAAGCCAGCTACCACTGGCTTTGAAATACAGTTTTGAACTTTATTAATAAAAGCTGAAACATATATATACAATGCTTCCTTTTAATGTAATTGAGTGAAACAATCTAGTTAAAAAATAAAATTTTGCCTAAATTTGGCTGCTTTTGATTGTAAAAGTCGACTACACTTGTATAACTTCAATTCATTCTTAGAAATTATTTCTTTATTATCTTCACACTTTCATAAACAAGTGCGATAAAAGGAACCATTTGATATTTGTACAGTGAAACCACTGCCGCTGCAAAATTGCACGGCCCAGAACCAGAGCGGCACTTGGATTCGGATATCCTGCATCGAGGGCTACGATGGCGGTCTGCCCCAGAAGTTCGTCGCCCAGGTCGACAAGGAGGAGTTCGTGTCGTACGACACCCCGAGCTGGGAGATAGAGATACGGAAGCCCAGCGTCGTCAAGGTCTACGCGGTCAACCCTAAGGGCTGGAGCGAGCCTATCGTCGTCGAGGGCATTGCCTTCAAGGATGTGGCCAAGTTTACCGGTATCGTATTTTTTCCACTATTTAATATTATATTTCAAATTAGAGTAGATAGACAATGTTACACTGTGACTTGATTATAGAATAAGGCAAATTCTTTTTATTGTTCAACTAAACTTTTTTATCAATTAATTTTTTTTTTTTTCAATTGCTCGGTTTAATGTCGATATAAAATCTTTCAGATATTTGAAAAATACAAATTAATCAGATTGTCTTGAAGTTGTTTTATTTTCGAACAGTGAGTGTATTCTATTTTCCCATCAAAAATTAATAAGCAATAGTGTAATTGAATAAATAAGTAAATAATAATAAAAAAAGTATTAAAATTTTAAAATATGTTTCACAACTGTATATCGGTTAGTCAATTGAATAACACTTTAAAAGTTATTTATAGATTTTAAAATTATTAATATTTACATAAAAAATCAATAAATTTGAGTAAAAATATTTTTTGTTCGTTAAAACTTCATGAAATTGCACGTGTGCTTGGACGATATAAATCTTCAGAAAATCACACTAAATCAAATTTCGGTGGTCAGCGGAGGTTGATGAATGTTACATGCGGTTGGGTATAGAATATGATTTACTCTAACCCTGAAATTTATTTTTCCACGGACTTCCACGGTTAAGCCTTTTAAATATTTATCTTTTTTTTAGATGCTTATTTCATTACTTGCAATACTGGTAAATTTATTTCCCTTTCGGTCTTAATGCTCATTAAACAAATTTATCTCGGGTCTCATTTCACTAATTAAAATTAAACAAGATTTCAAAAATCCAAATTACCGATTGAATAAAATTAATAAATAACGAAACTTGTCAATTGCTTTTTTAGTGCCGAATTTATTGTCAATGAGCATAGTGGCACACCAATACATTACTTTGCACAACTGTGCCACAAAAATAACGTACTGAAAATTTTTTAAAGCTTGCCGGCATTTTGCAAAATTTCTCCAAGTACATATAATTTCATTTTCAGAAGTTTTAATTGTATAAAAGTAAATTCATCAGTTAACTAAAAAAAAAAATTCAACACGATTAAACTATACAATTTCAAACTCTTTAAACTAACATTAAGTCAGAGTAAAATCTATCAAGGCTTTAAAGTAGAGATTTTTTTTTTTCGTTTGAAATTATCCATCCGGCATGGTCAGGAGAGACTGGTATTTCACTGGACATATCGCCGATCCTGATTGGCCTGGGCGGCACGGCGACCGGACTGGGTCTCATCGTGACCGGTGTGCTGATGGCGCTATGGAGAAAGGACGCGGCTGCTGCGGCCGCTGCCTCCGCGGCTGGATCGCCCTCCAAGCCCAAAGCCCTGCAGCAGCCGACGAGCATATCCAGCTTCGCGGTCAAAGGCGAGGAGGAGGACGGAAACCCCGACCTCATACCCACCACCGCCCTCACAAATAATTGCTACACAGGTACGTTCCCAAATAAACGCCTTGTGGCTTGTTCTCTGTATTTCGTTTTTTTCCTGTCTTTTTTTTTTTTTTAACTTTTTGAGTAAACAGCTATTATGAATTCAACTCTGGGTTAGACTAAACTTTCGAGGAGTTTGGTTTGTTACATAAAATAATAATTTTTATAAATGCTCTTTTAACTTGAAAAATTGTTCACTCAAAATTATTTTAACTCAGTTTTAAGTTTAAATTGAAAACTAAATTTAAACTTGTTGCTACTTATTTTTTAAAATTATTTCTTTTCAACAACGATTTTATACTTCATTAATTTTTTATATTAGAATTCAATTGAGGCGGAAAATGAAAAAAGGTTTTTTTTTTTTTACTTTTTAGATAGCAAACCATCTGTTTACGGATCACTGCCTAGAAGATCTGCCACAAACTACACAGAGGACTTACAAATACCTCAAAGTACCATACATGACTTGGACTATCCTCGAGCCGCACCAAACGTAAGCATTCGTTTAATATTTTACTTGTTTATCATAGTATGCGTAAAGTTTTTTTTTTTTTATAGTTTGCGAACAGTCGTCTTTTACGTAACGATTTTAGTGTGTTGAATGATCGCTTGACGAACATTGAGGAAAAATTAAAAAATGTAAAAAATAGTAGTTTTAAAGCTGATTGGGCTGCTCGAAGTGTCGTAGGCGCTGCGGAGCAGTGTTCGTATCGCAAGCGTAACGTCTCGTGTGATCGGCGACCCTCGGGCGCCACGATCACACTCGAGCGTAAAGTAAAATTTTACGCTCTAGATACGAAAAATACTATTTACGCATCGATTTTAGTGCGTAAAATGGTCACTTTACTTTACTGTGGCCAGCGCCCACAAGAGACTCGAGCAGCCCAATCTGCTTCAAAACTATTGTTTTTTACACTTTTACTTTTTGCTCAGTGTTCGTCAAGTAATCATTCCGCACTATAAAATCGCGACGTAAAAAATACTATTCTTCTATTTCTTTTATTATAATTCTTAGGCAACAAGAGACTATTTTTTTTTTCTTTGTTACAGACATACTACAGCTTACAGAGACCAAGCCGTTACCCAGAAACGATAGTCAGGCATACAACCGTCCACGAAAGTTGTATTTAAATTGGTTCTTATAAATTTGAAAGTTATGCTGCCAAAAATTGGGTGGAAAAAAAAAAGATATGAATAATATGCAAGAAGAGTAAATTTTAAACATAAAAACTATTTATAGTTATTCGACTGATCATGTGTTTGTAAATATTGTACATAAATAATTTATACAAAAATGAATACTTATTTGTTGTTACTTACCCTATTCACTACTTATAAATTACATCATATTTTACATAATCTTCTTTTCATTAAAAATATATTTTTTTAGATTATTAAACATATTTTTTTAAGACTACTTTCATAAGGATTAAATGCTAAGAAGAATAAAGTACTTGGACTAACATGTCAGAAAATCTTACATTAAATTACTATTTTTTTCTTTCCATTATTAAAGTTGATAATGCTAGTTTGAATTAACTAAGATTTTTTAATTTGGAAAGTTGTCAATAATTCAAAATAAATTTAGTCTATTCTCGTAAATTTAAGTTCAATGCTTCCGATTGGTTGTAGAAAAAATGCTCTAGGATTGCTTACGTACGGAATGCAAGTCTTATCACATACGTCAACTCGATAGTCTTTTAAAATTTTAATAAGACCTATTTTTGTTTGGTAGTTTGCAAAACGAGCTCCTGAAAAATAAAAAACAATCTCTCAAACACGTCTTTGGACCTCAAAAAGTTTTTATCACTCATAACGTGTGGTCATAATTACCAATGCAGTTTCTCGGTCCATTGCCAAAAGGTAAATAAAAAGATGGATGTCTAGCTTTGACCTTTTCATAACTGAATCTTTCTGGATCAAAGGTTTCTGGACTGGGATATATTTTAGGATCTTGATGAATTCCATAAACTGGTATCCAGACGTGCATATTCTTAGGAATCGAAATTTTGGTATTTGAAAACGTGTAATTTTTTGAAGCTACTCGTGTCAGGGTCGGAAGCTGTGGATATTTCCTTAAAGTTTCTGCAAATAAAAATGTTCAAGTAAGTTTTTTGAAGATGAGAAACGACTTTTTTAGTTAAAATCTCGGACTTTTTAATTCAAAAATTAATAATGTATCCCGTAGAAAAAAAATAATATTTTGTAATATCTTACCACAAAAAACTTTATGCAAATACTTCATGTTTTTAATACCCTCGAACGTGAGTTTCCCGTCACTTTTGTCAAGTTCTTTCTTGATCTCGTTGCGTAACTCATTTTGTATGGTATGATTTTGTGCCAATTCATATAGAGCATTACTGATCGTCGTAGATGATGCTTCAAAACCAGCGGCAAAAAACACAAATGCTTGGGCTGTTATTTGTTCAATGGTCATTTCTGAAAAAATTTAACTGAGTAAAGCATTTATGGTTCTCAAAAAAACCAAAAAATTATTTTTTTAACAACATTATTGAAAATAAAATTCAAAGTCATAGTACAAATAAATACTTATCAATCTTACCATTATCACCAACATTATTGGGATTATTCTTTAAGTTGATCAAAAAATCAACCAAATCTTTTCTTTTGATATTATTTTTTAATCTGTAGTCGATAGTTTGGGCCATCATATTAATGAAGAAGTCATTAAATTCTCTGTCGTACAATAACGGTTTAAGCAGGTTGAATAGCTTTGGCATGCTCACCCTAATGTTGTATTTAAGAAAATTGAACCGTGAAACCTCGAAAAACTTTTTTCCAAATTTTCTAAACTCACTGTCCTCCTCAGTAAGTGCATTCATTTTGAGCCCAAAAGCACAAACTCCGATAACATCGGTGGTATACTTGGCGCTGAGTTCACGGCAATCAATTATTGAATTTTTGTCAACCTGATCCCTCAAAAATTCTTCAAAGTGATCGGCACACTCCAACATAAGGTAAAACATCTCCTTGAGCTTAGCGGAAGTGAAGACAGGAGAAAGTTTCGTACGAAGAGGTCTCCAACGTTCGGGCTCGAGTCTAAACAGATGCTGGGTCAAAGGCTCGACTTTATCGTCAACTTTCATACCTCGATCGGCAAATAGGCTGAAGTCCTTAACTAGTATGTCGTTTATGTACTCTGGATCCTTAACTACCAAAACTGGCGTACGACGCGTGAACACGCCCCACATGGATTCGTTCTCGTACATCTGGCAGTTCTTCAGCAGAAAATCATGAACAGCCATCCTACCTAACATTACGTCTTTCATATTTCCGAATAATACAGATGGCTTGGGACCAGGAACACCTCGACTGCTCCAAAAATCGTAAGTGAATGTAAGGTAGTAGTAAACAATAGCTAACAAAAATATTACACCGAGCGCTATGTCAAAGGAATTGTAGGCCATTTTATTTTTCTTTATTGAAGGCACTGGTTAACTCAATCTACTTCTGAAAAATTTAATTTAATAACTTGAGATTTGTTTTGCAGTTAATAAGTAGAAAAAAGTGAACTTAAAAAAGGTACTATCAACATTAAAACTTAATTTTGATTAAATTTTAAATCATTTAAAGATCTTTAGTTATAACCGATTAAATATATATAGAAGGTCTTATTCTTCAATGAAATTTTTTTAAATTTATTTTTGATAATTATTTTTAAATTCACGTAACACTTACCACTTACCATAAAGCCATAAAATGGATTTACAGAAATAGTTTTTTAAAACCAAAAGAGTGTCTCACTTCTAGTTGAGAAAAAAATATTCACCTGTAACCGCAATGAAATCACAGACTCGCGCAGCTGCAAGTAGTGTCCAAATAGAAAGTTTTCAAATGATTTCACTCATGTAGTTCATTTACTCAACTAAAGTAATGAATGTATCTTATATGACGTAAATAATGGCTTGTTTTGATAATATTTTTGCTTAGATATATAAACGAGGATTATTCAACAGTTATGTAAAAACTTAGCACAAAATCAGGTAAAAACTGGAAAAATTTAGCTGTAATTGACATTAAAGTGAAAAGATTTTTCTAGTCAAACTATTTTCATATTTAACTTTTAATTCAATTCTCAAATTTATAACACGAGTGCATAAAAATCCTTATTTATAAATATATTACTCAGTTGTAACAGAACGTAGAATGTTTTTCATTCATGCCATTATAATAATTAATTACTATATTAATTAATGTGTTGGTTTAGTAAAAGTAGGCTCATTTTGAAACGGCCACTAGAGAAAATTTTCTTTTTTTTATAAAATTTATTGAAGATTCAATCATAAAAACTACTATTGAAATCGTGTAACCAATAAAACATACAGCCAAACATTGAGAAAAAATAAGTTGATTTTCTTCATCTTCGAATTCGTTGACGGATGAAAAATCGATTGTTGGAATAGCAAAGTACGTGTCATAGATTTTCTTAATAATTCCAGTTTCAAAAATTTTTTGAGTAACCCTATCGAAAGCTTCTACATAAGGTGAAGTGCTTGGAAAAACCATGACTTCTGGAAAAGTTGGAAACTGAATATCGGTAATTTTTAACGTTGGATTGCCATTTGATTTTCTATACATTTTGAAAAATTTTTTTGCCTGAAAAAGTGGTTCAATACAGATTACTCTCTGCCGTTTAATGACATACTTTAGACACTCGTTATCCGTATTTGCAAATATTTTATTTGACAATATTTCCTCGAGATGTGGATCCGTATGTCGTAACTTAAGATCTCTTTTTGTGGCATAAACCGACAAGTTAGCATCTAAAATATCCTTGTACGTAGATATCGATTTCTCTTCATTATTCACAAGTATTTGAGTTAATTCAGCTACAATATCAGGAAAAAAAACCATTGAAAATAATCCCAGAAAAACCAATACTATTTTTTCAATGACATTTTTAGGTTGTTTTACAATTGGTTGACCCAAAAGTGTTGTGATATATTTGAATGTATCACAATTAACTTTCACTATAACTAGTAAGCAATTGATGAAATAGATTATCGGAATAGCTATGATAATTTTTGATACTTTCGTAAGTAATTCGCTAATTGAGACTTTCATTTCGAATGATTTTTTATAAGTATATGCACATATTTCAAAGTAGGTGACAACTTTTCCAGTTTGTGCGATATTGTGTAAGTCATACGTGAGTAAATGTCGTCCGGGAATTAAATCAACTTCTGATAATTTTTTATTTTGTTTAAAGAGTGCCTTAAAGTTTAAAGCCTTTTCAAAAAGTTTCATAAAATCAACTTCCATACCCATGAATTCTGTCACGTTGCCAATCACAACTTTAAACAGATACGGCCGAATGTTGAAAAAAAAAATTTGTAGTGGATATTTTTTCATATTTTTTAGCTTGTTTGGAAAAAGTTTATTTGATGTTTTTTGACTGAAGCTTTTTGAAAAAGGATTAAAATAATCAATACTTTTTCGTTCCCTTAAATTTACTAAAGTCATGTCTAAAAAATTTTTGGACCAACCGTAAAGTAAAGTTGATTCAGTGAAATTGCAGGAATATGGAAACTGATTAAAAATTACTAAATATTTCGGACGCTGTTTTTTAGGGAAAACCTGGATATAACTATTAATATTCAATTGAACTTCTGCCTGATCAAATGTATCTTGAAAAAATATTAGTAAATTCACCTTTCTAAACGATTTGATGACTGGTGGTAACATAAAAGAATCATGGTCAAAATTATTTTTTGTAGCTACATTTATAATTGGTATTCTGGAGATCAATTCATTAAAAAATGACTTAGTTTCAAATCTCCCAGAATTTTCTGCAAATACGGCAATCAGATGTGGTTTTAAATCAATAATTTCTTTGATTATTCCTGGTACGTGATCCAAATTTTGTGAAGCAGTAAAGCTGTCGACAGCAAAAATTACAAAAAACGAGTGCAGACGGAACATTTTTAACAAATTTTTGATCATCCTATCTGAATCTTCATAAATGTAGGTTGTAAAATATTTTATTATTTTTTACTTAGAGAAACAATTCTTTAAAAATCGTATCATTTACTTTGTAATTACTGCATAAAAGCGTGAAAAAAATCTGTTTTTTCGTTGAAGCTTAGTTGAAGCTTAACAATGTATATAGGTATATTTTTTTTTATTTTAGTATTATTATCATCATTGACTTTAGCAAATTTAAAAATTAAAATTTGTTCGAAATTTCAGACTTCACAATTCTACTTACACATTTATTATTCAATAAACAAAAACTATCTTTCAAGCGAAAGTGTTCAAAATAAGCAACTTTATACTTTCTAATTACACGTGAAAGTGTGATAATCAAGTGGCATAAAATAAAAAATTTAATAAAACTAAAGGCAAAATTACTGAAGACTTGATGTCAAAATTATTTCTTCATCCAAATTGTGCATCTTAGAAGCTTCTAAAAAAAAACTAAATAACGTTTATTTTAATTCATTTTTCAATTTAAAAATTTCTGATTAAAATTGACTCAAACCTTTGCGATGTAGACCAGTTGACTTCGACAACAAAATTGACGTCAATAACTATAATGCATGACAAACTTCCTCGCCGATTAAATTCATTATACATGCTGACTGACAAATAGTGTTTTTTCAGTCGACTTGACACGAGCTAATTGTTTCTAAACTAGAAAAAAACATTCATACGAGCTTTATCGCTGATGTACCCTATACATCCTGTACGATCGCGTGCAAATCTATTAATTTCAACTATCGCTTTTTTTTTTAACTGAGCGAGGAAAAACTGATAAAAATTCAACCGTATTTTGCACCATAAAAGAAATTAAAAATTTGGGAAATTCTGGAAAATTGTAGAGATGCTATCTCTGATGACGTCTCGGTAGAATTTTTATTTTATTAAGTAAAATTTTTAATTTTTCTATAAACTTATTGAAAAAAAAAAAAAGGCAATGTGTCTCGATTAAATATTAAATATTTGAGGGAATTTGTAATTATTAATAATTTAATAAAGTTTGAAAAAAAAGTAAATAATTTGTTATTAAAAATATAATAGTAGAACCGGTTTTATACTATAAAATCTTACTTTACGAACCGGAAGCGGAATGGCCATCCCCAATAATAATAACAATCATTCCACCCATGTCACTGCAAGAAAAACTAACCTTGCAATCTTAACATTGATAAGAAAGTTTTGTACTTAGTTCGAATCTTCATTGTTATTACTAATCTTGAAAAATAGTTGAATACTGTTAAAACTATTACCTTCATTTGTTATTATTACGATCATTAAATAATTTCATCAATTTAAAAATATTATGTCTGAGGACAAAGGTAAAAAAATTTTCTTTGATGTAAATTATATTTTATTCAATGCATGAATGTAAAAACTTCAAATTTATAATTTACTAAAATCTAACAGGAAATGCAAAAGGTCGAAGAAATCGACCCTTTCATGGCAGAAACAAGAATCAAATTAAAGTAGGTGATAAAGGAAGAGAAGTCATAAAGGGTTTAAATGAAAACAGTATTATAATCAAACAGTTTAGAGAATATGCTGCTGAATTAGATGAAAAGCATGATAAGTATGAAAGATTAGTAAAACACAGTCGCGACATAACAATTGAAAGTAAAAGAATAATTTTTCTGCTTCATACCCTTGATCAAGAAAGTAAAAGAGATGCAATTTTAAAAGAAGCAGATACTCGATTAAATAATCTTATGAAAGGATTATTTAAAGAAATAGCGCAAGAACTAGAAAATGAAGATCAGTATTTATATTTGAGAGCATTTAGAGCTGGTCTTCAAGAGTTTGTTGAAGCTTTAACTTTTTATTATTATCTCTATGACAAAACTCTTTACCATTGGAATAATGTTGTAAAATGTATGACTTATAATACTTCTGATGAAAAAAAATCTGAGGATTCTGATCAAGACAATGCACAAAATCCAAATAAAAACAAAGCTTCTGCTGATTCAAAAACAATAAAAACTATTGTGGATCCTGGTGAATATGTGTTGGGGATTGCTGATCTCACTGGAGAATTAATGAGAAAATGTATCAATAACTTGGCTACAGGAGACATTGATAGTTGCTTTGAAACTTGTAATTTTGTTAGGTGTTTGTACAATGGATTTTTAAGCTGTGATCGTGTTTCTGGAAAATCAGTAGAAAGGAAACTGTACACATTGAAGCAAAGTTTACTGAAAATGGAAAATGTGTGTTACACTATAAGAGTTCGAGGTTCTGAGATTCCCAAACACATGTTAGCTGATGTTGCTGCAATAACTTCTGAAGATATGGTGATGGATGATGATGAAGGATACCAAGTGTATTGAATCATAAAAATATATTTGTACTTTTTTAAAATATTTATTTTATAAAATCTTAATTAAATTCTTATTAACAAAAGCCATTATTTTTGAAAAACCTTTTTCATTTAATTAAAGTTTTTTCAATTGACTAGATGTCTTCTTATCATAATTATCATCTATGAGAAAATATGATTCATGACATTCATCTTCGCCAGAAATTGAGGTTTCAGTATTAAAATCATTTGAATCATCATCCAAATAGAGTCTAGGAGAGCTATCACTTGAAGTAAAACTTGAAACCAGTTTGGATTGACTTGATTTTTTGTGAGTATATTTATGCTTTGACTTTGGCTGTGAGTTTATAGAAAGCAAAGGCTTATTCAAAGAATTGCTCTGAGATTCTTTGTAATGGTTCTCTTTTTTTTCATGTTGAATTCTCATTCTGTAAATTATCAAATTTGAACTCAAAAATCAAAGTGATCAAAATTACTATAAATTTTTTTTTTTTTTTAATTTGAATTACTATGAGTTATTTTATATTTATATATAATTACCCACCTGCAAAGCGGATCTTTACATTTAAATTTTTGTTTTTTTTTAACTTCAGTACTTGTACTAGTTGCCAGAGAAATTGCATTACTGTTATTATTTCCGCTTGAAATACTATGATTTATTTTTGCTCGCTTGAATTTTGAGCTTGGTTTTTTAAAAACAGATTTTTTTGTCTGTTTGTCTTTTTTTTTATAATGATGATCACTCTTCACTTTAAAATTTTGATTTTTGGGTTTGACAGAAATATTTTGAACTTCACTTGGAACTATTTCATTTTCTTTTTCTAAATTACAACTGAGTATTGTACTGTAAAAAAATTTGATTTCATTAATCTAAAATTCAAATAAAAACCATCTTTATAATATTCTACAAACTTGTCTGAAACTTCTGGAAAGCAATCTGGTTTTTTTTCTTCATCTCTGACATCACATAAATTATTATTGCGCTGAAAGATTTCATTATTTTTTTCACTTTTTTCATTATTATTTTCAGAACATGCTTGTACTAATAATAAGTTTTCGTTTTCAGTTGAAATATTATGAGATGGTTCTGTATAAGTTGTATTTTCTAGACAACATTTTTTATCAGGTGGTTCAGTTTCTAAATTTTCTTCCATCTAAAAATATAAAAGTTCATAAAATACAAATTTTTGCATAATTGAAAAATGATTTTACAAATAATTACCTTTCTTTTAACATTTACTTTCTCTTCTTCATTACTTGTAGAATGCATTATTTTAAACCAAATTTTAAGAGGAGATATATGACATGTATCTCCAGGATTCAAAGGGATGGTTGTGTTTGTTTCTAATAATTTCCAAGATCTGCTGTGATAAGATTTAAAATAACACGAAATTCCCTCACACTGCTTTTTTGATAAAATGATTGATTTATGTTAAAAAAAATTCTTACACCCAAATAATATAAGTCTAATTGTTATGACTTAAAATCTTACTGTTGTGAGAGACATTTCACCTGTAGGTAATAAGTTTATTTCAACAGCCTGTGAAATGATTGTTTCTCCTTCTAGCTGAGTAATAAAAAAATAAAAATTAAATAAATTAATAAATATATTTTCCATAAAAGTAAATAACTTGATAAACATTTTTAATTAAAATCTAAAATTATCTCAAATTGAATACCGCGCTTATGATTTCAAATTACTCAGTTCGCGCCAAACATCTGGCGAAAACAGCAGAAACCACGTGAAATTTTAGGTTATAATTCAGTCACGGAATATTTTCACGAAAATAAGCTTTTTTTAATTTACACATTAAAGTTAATTACTCGTAAGTACTTTTCAAAACTCGTTCTTGAAATTTCATTATTACATTTAAAATAAATTGCTTTCAATTTTAAGATTTGTATACAAATTAACTTACTGGAGGATTTAAATTATTTCCAATTGCATTGACTCCAACTTTTAAATCTAATTTTCTTACAATTGAATCATCAATTCGTAAAATTTGAAACGTGCTTGTCATTGTGAAAAAGAGAAAAAATTATTAATTACTAACTATGATTGATTTTTAGAATCAAGAAGCTTAATATACTCTTAAATTTTTAACCAAACGTGAAACAATTGCAGATGATGATAATTTCGTGTGTCAAAAAGAGTTTATCTACTTTATAAATTGTTATATAGAACGAAAATAATATTGAATTAAAATAAAATTGGAGCTGAAGTATTCGTTGTAAATTATTTATTTAGGTATCTACTTGACTTTTGTCAATGAGTATCAGACATTTTTAATTGAATAGTTGTTTGACACAAATTATGGATTATGCAAATAGATTTAAGGGAGTTATTTTCTTTGGTAAAAAATCAATTTTTTCTAATTTGCTTCAATTATCTAAAATTATAAAATTTCAACAAATATAATTTGAATTGCGATTGAAAATCCCTCGATAAAATTTGAGTTGAGCCTAGGGTGCTTCTGCAACGACGTCGATAACCGGCTTATTATGTTGTGAGTTCACCCGAAGCGTCTTGTATTCACCTCGTGAATCTCTCTCCAGTAAGTTTTTTGTTAAACATTTTGTGTCCGATTATTTTTTACTTTTTAAAATTGAGGGTCTCTTTGAAATTACATATTTATTCATTAGTTAACATTAATAAATTTCGTGGTTTTTGTAAAAAGAGTAGTCTGATTTTGAGGTTAGGATCCGGCATTTTACAAATGTTAATTATTTAGTTGTTTCTTTATGTAAAACGTTTTATATTACCGATTAAAAAAAATTAAATTATCACCAGCAAAAAATTTCGACATTTGAATCAATAAATAGTGTACAGTTTGAAATTTTAGATACTTAAAAAGTAAATCAAATTTCCCCTTCTAATTTACTAAATCTTTGAGAGAAATTTATTTATCAACTTTTGCCTTATTTTAATTAATTAATGAAACTAGTTACAGTGTTAATAGTGACAAAGTTTGGAAAATTAATATAATTTCTTAATATATTCATTTATTTATTTAATTTTTTTGTATGGTAGTGTTTTGAAAGTCTTAGTATCACATAGATTATAAAAATTTGATTCAATAAAAATCTTTAAAAGTCATTAAAAGACTATAATTACCAATATACTATAAGCATTAAATTATTGAAAGTATAGATATACACTATAAGAAACAAAAAAATTTTAACTGCTTTTATTTTTGTTTCAGCACATACAATGGCGTCTATGCCAATTAACCCCAAACCTTTCCTTAATGGACTTACGGGTAAAGCTGTAATTGTCAAACTGAAATGGGGTCATGAGTATAAAGGATATTTAGTATCAGTTGATGGCTACATGAATATTCAGCTAGCACAAGCAGAAGAATTCATTGATAGTAAACCAAATGGAACCCTAGGAGAAATTCTTATCAGATGTAATAATGTAATGTATATACGAGGGGTTGATGAAGAGGATGAGGAAGGTGAAATGAGAGACTAAATTAATTTAAATAAAAAGTTTTTTTTACCACACATTGTAATATATGTAATATTGATTGTTTCTCTTCAAAAAAATGAATGATTCTGCATGATTCCTTTGAACTGTGTAAAAATTTTTCATGGTAGAGAACTTTTGAGTCTATAATTAATATATCTAATATTAATAAAAATAGAATAATTGTATAATGATAAAAAAAAGAAATGAATTTAATTTTAAAAAAGTTAGACTGGTAATTTTTTAGTTTTTAAAAGTTCATTGTCAGAGAATATCAAATTTTCTCATTATCATTTAACAATCCAATTTGTTAGTATCAAGGATAGTATCATAATTAAAAATTGTTTATCTTTAATTTCCATATGTTTTAAATAATAATTGAGTGGAATATTTTGATGTATTTAACTAAATAAATCAAAATTAAGGAACAATATTATGGTTGCATTAATTTTTTAACTAAAAATTACAAAATTATAAATTTAAAAATTAACGATTTTTTAAAACTATTAATTTTTTAAAATCTTATTAATTATTCATAATGAACATAAATCGAAATTGTGTGACAATTGTCAACTGGTATAGAACCGCTAAAAAAATATTTAATAAAATTTTTTGATTCAATAAATAAATGACTTTTCCTTAAGTACCTAATAATCTTCAATAATTCGATCAATTAATTTTTTGCATCGAGGAACATTATTTTTTATTGAGTTTTTATTTTATTTGTCAAAATATGAGCGTTTTTTGTTTCAGCCAGAATATAATTAAAATTTTTACTTTACTTATCGATGCACCCGGCACGCACAGAAATAAAAATATCGCATTCGAATGAATCCGTTATAGGGGGGTTAATGTTTTCTGAAGCTGCAATGTCATGTTTTGCAACCAAACCCTGGTGTTTGTCCAATAATTGTTAAATATTATGAAAAACCTTTGGACGCATGCCCAAGAATGCGTTTAACGTTTTGTAGCAAGCGTAACATGTCTGCGTAAATTCTTCTTAATTTCATCTTTTCAGTAATTTAACTTGCATTAACAAGTATATTAGTCAATTTTATCTAATTAATTTCTTACGATATTTATCACTTTCTATCGGTTAAGATTTCTTGTGTCTTCTTAATTTTTTCTTCACGCTTAATAAAAATAAAATTTTTCAAAGATATACTTTCGGTGATTTAAATTCGAATTTTGGTCAACATGAAAAATTGATGTAGTGTAATCGATAAATTCTGTTAGTTTGCATAATTAATATCGTATAATGATTCGCTAATCGTCTCTTTTGAAAATAATTTCACTTTTAATTTAAAAT
Organism: Encarsia formosa; assembly: GCA_038277355.1. Taxonomy (NCBI): domain Eukaryota; kingdom Metazoa; phylum Arthropoda; class Insecta; order Hymenoptera; family Aphelinidae; genus Encarsia; species Encarsia formosa. The sequence goes on from CM076184.1 coordinate 23,737,591, forward strand.
CCAAAAAGTTTTGAGGGACCATATCTGAGTTTAAAGCAAACCATTAAAAGTTTTAGTCATAACTGACGGGTGCAAGCTCGTTTACATTTGAAAATTTTGTAAATCAATTTGGGTACTCCCAGGAGACCTACTTACAAGGGGATGATCTGTCCTTTGGGAAACAGATTTTCATCAAACTTCAGAGATCGTTTACTTTTACCAAATAATGAACCAAACCATTAATATTTTGCGCCAACGCTACTTTGTACCTGTTCTGCATGAGCTTTTATGATATTTGTAACACCTTTACGGTTTTTTAGTTAATTTTAAAAAAATTAGTGCTTTATGCCTGTTGCACCTCCAGAAAACCTGGTACCTGGTACCTCGAACTTTCTTTATTTTTTCTTGAATTTTTTGGAAAAAATATTTTTAGATACAATTTTTGTAAGTTTCACTAAAAATTTACATTTAAAAATATTTTTCCTTTAAAACTCACAAAAAAAACAAAGAAAATGAATCGTTCCAGAATTATGTGACTGCAATAGGTTTCAAGCACCTCTTAACGAATATTCAGTAACAGTAACCTTTGAAGAGTAACTGTTACAGTTCTTTTTTCTCGGTTTTGTTAGCTTTGGTTTTTGTAACATCTAAAGTTTAATGAAACCTAAAAAAATTATGTTTATTATTTATGTTGTGGTTTCATTAAACTTTCATCTTGTATAAATTTTAATTAAGAATTACATGAAGTTTTTTTACCTACGAACATCTCAAAAATAAGCTCGGGTATCGCAATTTTCAAGATTATAAGTTTTTTAAAACAAAAAATGCTTTTAAAAAGTATAGTTTTAATTAAACTTGAAGTAACTTTTTTAAAAGCCGAAAAGAAAAACAAAAAGTCAAATGAATATTTTTTGAAAATTCCGTGAAAAATTCTCTCTGCGACAAGAGTGTAAATAATTAAAAAAAAAAAACAAACTGATTCACCCACCAAAAATAAAAAAGCTCTCGTGAATTAACTTTAGTTTCCCAAAGGTCATCATCCTTATTAAAAACTCATCGAAAACCTGAACTTTTTCGTACCAAAGATCTTCACCTCGATATCGCAAGATACGTTCGAAAGCCCCCGAATGTGAGATGACGCTTCAGAGGGCAATAAAAATCATATCTTAAATAACCCTACTTCGCGACACCTAATTACCTCCCTACGTCAGTCAGATGCGCGGGGGATTACTCGTCGAGTCCGATAATAACCTTCCGATCGCTGCGTTAATCATCCTTCCGGCCTGTTAAAATTAACTCGGGTCCAAAAATAAAAAAGCTCCCGCGCGCTCGCTCGTTCGGTGCACAAAAATTTAAAAAAGCGTGATATTATTTTTCCCGAACAATGTTTGATATTGAGTTGATGCTTGCGAAAAGAACCGACGCCGCCTCGAGTCTCGCTGGTTGGTCGGTTGGTTGGTGGTGCCCCCGATTCCACCAAAAGTCTCCGGACCTTGGCCCCTTTAGAGCTTTTTCGAGCGCAAAGCGCCCGAGTATTATATGGAAAACAGCGGCCTCCTTGTCCTTCGGTAATCGCGGGGGGTAAGGTAACGTCCGCGTCTTTATACTCGCGTTTGTCATTTCGACGCTGCGCTACCAGCAGGAGTAATTAGCGATTGTCACTCGTGCGTGCGAGAGACTGATCGTTTAAAAATATATACTTTTAGGGTGTTCCGTTGGACTTTTCATAGCTTATGTGCTTATTTGTAGAAGCTTTATGTGGATTAATGGGGGCGGTCTGGTATCACACATCGAAAAAAAAGGTTTTTTTTAATAGTAAAGAACCATAGACAGTACGAAACTTATAGGTGCTGTTCACGGCTCTTTAGCCTACCTCGCAAAAAAATTTAATTTTTCCGACTATGTATAACACACTCTTATTTTGAGATACATAGTCGTTATAAATTTAATACAGCAAGGTTGGTTTTTTAAATTTATCAGTTCTATTTTAAAACAGTTTCAAAGACAAATGTTTTTTAAATAATCTTCAAGTAAAAAATTTAAACTTTTAAACCATGTATGCAGAATTAAAATACCTTTTTATGGGAGTATGCATAGCGCCACTATTTTATAATTTTGTATGAAAATAGAATTTTTTATAAATCTTGCGTATCCCATGCATGATAAAGGCTGTAATTCACTAGATAGTGGACCCGAATATGGTTTCTCAATCTACCAGGATAATCAAAACCTCATTATTGATGAAAAAACCAGAAAAAGTTCCATCAGGACATCTTCCTCCTGACTTGATGTCATTTTCAATGATTTAATGGCCACCTGTAGACCAAGGAACTTTGATCACTTGGCTGAAAATCATCAAATCATTAAACACAGCTGTGTTCCATATCCGTAAACTAGAGATTTCGAACAAACGATTTCCAGTTCAGGTTCCTGGTTAATAGCTACATTCAGTTACCTATGCTGAGTCAGAAAAAAAAGTACCAAAAGCAGGTGCCATGGCTTTATCGTATCGACAAACTGGATGAAGCTGACAAAATTGCCGTTACGGTAGCCATGGGACAAGGCAAGCTTATAATTCCTAAATTAAGAAATCATCTTCTTATAAATGCTAGCATGCGCACAACAAGGGGTGTGTCTGCACGCTCTAACTTGCTTACGGACACCCCCTAATTTCTATAGGTTGTTGCACGCCTGAATGCTAGGTTTTATTTGCTGACAACAGCTACCTTGGCTGATGAATCGACATACAAAAATGTTATAAATCGCTGTTTCATGTATCGATCTTCTATTTTTTCATGTTGAAATCTCATGGTTGCTGATCACATTGTCAGAATGCATATGTATTGATGGTGAGGTCTTACCCGTCGATACTGGACCGAAATATTTGGAAGAAGAACAAGAAGAAATGGAAATTTACAATACCTAAGATCCTCTGTTGCATAGCAAATCCCGTAAAAAAGACTAACGCATTTTTTAAACGATATTAATGAGAAAATGGATCCGGATTTCTCGCTTCATGAAACCTCGACTCTCCGACGAAGCTTTCTCAGAGTTCAAGAAGAATAAGTGCGTCTCAGATCGGAAGATAACGTGAAGTCCGAAGCAGACCACAAAGAGTGACACCGAGAACACACTTTAGACACTCAGATTCATCTATCGACTGCGAAAATTCGTCTCTCGAGCGTACATGATGTGCAAGCTTCCGTACAGCTCGCGGAATACTTCTACTTCAAAAAATTTGAACTCATAAATAAAAATTAAAGAATTTTTATTTTAATTTATAAGTGCGAATTTCAAATTTTTCATCCCATAACGATGTTGGAAATAGAATTAAAAAAATTGTATCCGTTACCTAAATCAAATCAAAAGATTAATCTCGAGTTTCTTTCTCCAATCATTCCGAAAGAATTAATTTCGGTCTCGATCGATTGATCACCCCCAAAAGCCGCCGAAATTAAAAATAACCATGAAAATACTGCGAAAAAGCTCTAAGCCAAGAGAGACTTTCAAAAGAAAGTGGGATAAGATAGACAGATAGACATAATCTGTTTGGTCAAAAATAAAACACATAAAAATAACCGAAATAAATTGTTCTTGAACGATCATTAATACAATTTTAAATTACATTGGATCTCAATTTACTATACATTGATAAATAAGTACGGCATGATTCATAGATCAAGTAAATAAATGCATTACACAAAGTAGTTATGACTAAATTTCTCCACTTCACTTTAATTTTAAAAGTTTCAACGCACAACAAACAGTACAGCATTCAAACAAATATATTCCGATGCAATTATAATAATATCCCAATTAGTCACACAGTTTAATCAAAACAAGACGAGCCACGTCCACACGAACGTAAACAGAGGTAAGGGGGGAGGCGGGGGCATCTCGATCGGCTTTGAAAATCTGCGGGGCGGGGAGACCTTAGCACAATTCCGCTGTTATTTTTTTCAATCTCTTCCTCTGTCGTCGTCCACGTCGTCTCGGTCATAGCGGATGAAAAAAATACGGGGGGTGGGGGAGGGCGCGAGGTGTGAGAAGAGAATGAGAGGGCGTCTAAAAATGACGCAACGTGTCGTGGTGAGCTCGTACGACTCCCCAGGCCGCGGACACCGAGCTCCTCAGAACCGTACGAACTTTAAGCGCGCTCGCATCGTCGTGATCCCCGAGAGTTTATTCAACAAACAGTGAAACTTTTTTTTTTTTTTTTAAATCTAAAAAAACAGCAGTCGAGATGGTTTACGAGAGCGATTTCTACACTACCAGACGGCCATACTCCTCCAGGCCCTACGTGTCGTCCTACAGTGTGACGGTTGGTATTCTACTTCTCTCTCTTTTTTGATTTTTAAAATCTTCTTCATGCCCCCAAACCATCCACCGATTTTTTACTCGGCTCGCTCGACCGAGCTGCCCCGGCGACCAGGAAGCTACAAGTACGCCAGGGCGGCTCGGAGGGTAAGGTGCGCGGATAACGCTGGGCACTGGATTTCTTTAAGACACTTGTAAATACATGCTCCCGAGATTGTGGATTTTATTTTATTATTTATGCATGACAGTACCTAACGTTATTCGACCTATCTCGAGTCCGATACTGGTATCGGGTTCGGGACAACTGTGTCTTCGACTTCCACACTTTACTCCACGACCACTACTACTTATTTTATGATTGTCTAACACCTCTCTCTTTCTCTATTTTTTTTTTTTTTTTCTATCTGTCATACCCCCCATACCCCCCTAGCCCCCCATCTGATGTGCAAAGCTCGTTGTGTCTCCCGTGGATTTTGAAACAGAGTTTTTGGAGTTGAATTTTAAAAATGGGATTTGTTGTAGCGAGGGAGACGCGGTACATGTTTAACAGGTGTATGTTTTCAGGCGATTACCATAAGCCCGAGGGCTCGAGAAACGAGGTTGAGCTTGAAAACCAAAGCACCGAGTATTTTCGGTCTCGGAGGTGCGCGCGCACTACGCACGACGTTCATTCAGGGCTGTTTACTTTTATTCGCGGTTGGCTATTTGCGATCACTGACATTGGCAGTATTGACCCTTGGTCGATGGTCCTCGATTTTGTTTTTTTTTTTTTTTTTTTTTCCTTCGTACGTGGGGATTGATACGTAGATCGAAAATAAAACCGCTCTACGCGCGCGACATTAAAAAAAGTGATCTAGAATTCAGACAAATAAAATTCTGTTATTGTCGCGAAAAACGTGGATGTAAATCAGGTCGGAGACGCGATATTTCAAACGGAAACCCACTTGAACTCTAAACAGCCGGGGCTGAGTGTGTACCTTTAACTTCGGTTCGCGCGCTCGAGTGTTGGCGCGGAGAAACAAAACCAAATCAAAATCTCTCTCTTCGACGTTAACAAACAAATCAAGCGAGCTTCCACTCTGAGAGCAATGAAAAAAGCATCGAGCGAGCGAGCGATCGTCATCGTCATCGAAAAAATAATAACCGAACGCTTTTTTTAAAAATAGGGTTGAGAGGCCGAGCTTGCGAGCAGCGCCGCGCCCGCGAGGTCAAACTATTCATAGCCGGACGCTCGCGGTTTTTCCGGGACTTTGAAAACTTCTCGGCTTTCACTCGTCGATGCTCCCGCTGATTTCAAAGAGTTTTATCGTCGCGATGAAGATTCATTCGTCAATGCTGCGATTAATCGGAGTGCTCGAAAGCGACGAGCTTTTCACCAAAATTGCGCGGTTAATTATAGCTAGTCAATTGCGCAATGTTTATTGCTACTCACGCATGAATTATTCTTATTTTGGCATCGAGAACCAAACACGCGTCATGATTTTTTTTTAGATTACTATAGCTGGCGAATTTGAAAAAAAAAATGGCTCGAATTACCCCGAAAAAAAAGCTCGTTTGATAAATGGGAAAAAAGTCGCGGGTGGTGTTGCGTTACGGCCTTCCCTAATTTAGAAGCGCGTGCATTAAAAAAAAAAAAAGAAGAAAAAAGCGCGAGAATTACGTGTGCGCAGGAATGCAGGTATGACGCGGTTCTCGAGTAGGGTAAATTTAGATCTTTGTTTACGATTTTGAGTCACGGAGCCTTTTTGGTGGCGGAACGGCGTGTTTGGAATGTTTTAGATGAATTATTTGTAAATTCGAAAATTTCAGGTCTCATGCGGAATAAAAGGGATAATTTATGGAGCTTTCAACGTCACGGAGACCGTAAAATTTGAATGAATATCAATTTGCATGATTTACTTTTGATGTTTGAACGAGTTTAAGTATCGGAGTCAGTGCATCGTGGATATTCACTCTCTGGAAAATTAATTTTGATATAATATTCAGTTTCACAGAAAAAAGCTGAGGCATAAAGAACCATTTTTTTTCTGCTCTCATAATTCCACTGTCTTTTTGAAAAAGAGAGCTTTTTTGTATGAATCAATCACGTATGAAAAAATCCTCCCTCAACACGCAAGTTTAGTAATATCTCCATTCTTCAAAGAGAAAATCGATCCCTAGAAAAAAAAAAAAAAAATGTATCGAGTAACCTTACCTGGATCTAAATTAAAAAAGTATTGCCTTTTGTGAAATGAAAAACTCTCCCGCGAATATGCGACGCAGCGAGAGATGGAAAAATGGAAATATCCGGACCTTTTTTTCCCCCGATCGAGAACACTCGAGACGGATACAAAGGATTATAACGCCTCGTGAAATTGTAACCGGGAAAATTTGCGTCTTGATTGTTTCACGGTTTGACGAAAATACCCGAGGCTCGTTGTTTTTCATCGGAGAATTTTTCGACGTTGTTTATTGCTTTTTTGGAGGTAGCGCGAGTCGGTGTGAAAAGAAAAATAGTCTTTTATGAGCTTTTTTAACTCGAAAAATGTATTTTCGTTGGGAAACGCCGATGCGAACAAATATTTGTTTCGACAAAAAATAGTCCGCTGAGAAAATAGTCGAAATCAAACGTATGAAATTTTATTTTTATATTGATGTGTGCGAGCTTCAACGGTCACGATGACGAATGTAGAAATAAAAAGTTAAGAAAATTATCAGAATATGAATTCTTTGATGACATCTACTTCGTTTTCGAATGCGATGTGGTAAAAATTCTTTGTTTTCATTGTACAGTTTTTTGTAGAACAATTTAATACAATCTTTGGATTAAAATTTTTTCAATTTCAATATTGTAAAAGCGTTGGGTATAAATACAACCAATCAGAAATTTTCACCACAAAAATTATTTTCAAAACATAAGTATTTATGTATCATCAATTGTATTCAAAAACTTTTTTTTATTTTCATTTCACCCAGTTCATTTATATAGTCAAAATTCAACTTATGAATGGCTTTCACCTTACAAATTTAATTTATAAAATCAAAACAAATTAAACTCAAGGATATTTGTATGGTATTTAAATTCCGCACCAGTACTCAGTTATCAGAAAGTATGTCGCAGATGTTTGATTGCAACCGGCTGTAACCACTTGCAGAACAATCATCATCACCATCTTCATCATGCATCATCATCATCATCATCATCATCATCGTAACAAGCGCTCGCTCCACACCAGATCCAGGTAGATTATCACTTAGTTCCCGAGAGAAGCAGAAAAGAAAGATAAAGAATTCCTCGGCTCGGTAAATTTATTAATATCCCGAAAATATTCTCCTCGGTCTGCACTCCAAAAGTGCGTCTAAGAATACTCTCTCTTCTCTCTGATTCTCTCTCTCTCTCTCTCTCTCTTCTGCTGCGCCGGCTCTTTGGGCTTGGTCCCGGCCCATAGGCCTCGGTAGTCGAGGAGTGGTGTGGAAGCGAAGCGCACGTCGCAAGCTCGCGAGTAAGTCCCCCAGTCATGGAAACAACAACTGACCAACAACAATCGCAACAGCAGCAGCGGGAGTCGAACGTGCCGTGGGACAAGGTGCCGCTGGTGCCCCGTCCGTCTCAGGTCCCGGAGCCGTTCACCGTCTGGGGCAGGAAGCGCCAGGACCCCGAGAAGGAGTTCTACCAGTACGCGACCATCCGCAAGGACGGCGAGGTCCGGGGCAAGAACCCAGCCAAGGACGACCACGCCAGACAGCTCATCGAGAGCGGGGCCATCGACAGGGTCGGACTGGACGCCGCCTCCGAGCTCGCCCAGCGGGGACACGTGTTCGAGCACGGGATACTCGCCAGGAAGCCCGGGAAGCAGAGGCACGCCCACACCCCGGCCACCGGTAGGACCAAGATCCTCATGGCCCTCCACACCCCGAGCTGGTACAAGTTCTGAGGAGTCGGGGCTAACCGGGCAAGAGAGGGTTCTGCGGGCGGACTTGCACTTGCTGAATTTCATTGCTGAGCGACGAACGGATTTTTCAACGACCTAGTGTTCTTTCGATCCCATTTTTTTCTTTTTTGTATTGTTTCGATCCGAGGGTGTTTTGGCTTTTTTTTCGCGGGTGTGTTACGTTTATACTCTCGTCTGTCAAAATTGTAAAACACTTTTTGAGATGATTAAAGATACTCTTCTTCTTTTACAAAATCCAACGTCTTTTTTTTCTGTGATCATACCTTCATACTGCGTGATGTAATGGAAAATATAAAAACGTGCGAACGCCGTGGTTAGCCAAGATTGTCGTAATCTCCGACAAAATGTTGAATAGCGCTAAATTTAAATGCGTTTAGCGGTGTTTTATTCCGGTCGAAATAAACCTACACTTCATTCTAATAAATCTCGCATGACTCTGAAATAAGACTCCCATCTTTTCATTAAAATCGCATTTTAGTTTCATTTTTTCCGTAATGTAAAGCACGTATCCTTCATTAGACGGCGAAAAAGCTCGAGTTACAAAAAAGGGCTGGCGAACGGTTGTACGTTTTTAAACCGTCCTACTTCCGCGTTTGTGCGCTCGTTAAGGGGGAAAGGCCCCCCTCGCATATTTATTTTCGACGTGAAATTTCAACTTTCGTCAGTGTGGTGCAGGCTCGCTGCGACGGCCAGTTTGACTTTTCCAATTATAGAAAAGCCCATACCGTGTTTTTGCGCCGGGCATAATTTATTAACGCTTAATTTTCGGGGAAGAATCCGGTTTTAATTGGAATCTTTTAATTGGTAGCTTCGTTTGCGCGTAGAGCTACAGCGGATTTGTTGTTTGCCGGAAGATTTAGGACTGAATTTTTTAACTGTGATAAATGGTGTGATATTAAACAGATAAAATAACTTTTTAGACTGATGGTAATAACAATTTAAAATGGAATAAGAGTATTATTTTTATTAATCTAAAATTTTTTGCATAGATAAATTTATTAAAGATTTTATGAAACATTTAGAATTTTAAAAAAATATAGACTTGGGAAAAACGAAATGAAGATAAGATTTAATAAAAATCCGACTCACAGATTAATTATACCCTGTACGAAATATGAATTAGGTTATCCATTTAATAAGCCTTTACCGACTATTTCCTGGACTCAATCTAATATTTTTCTAGTAACTAGCCATTTAATGGCCATTAAATGGATAATACAATTCATACTTCTTACAGGGTAAAAAAATCACTTTTTTAAATTAAAATTAATTGTATTCATGAATCCTTACAATATTTGAAAAAAATGATTCAAAACTAGATGTAGTACAGATGATTTAATTACAAGCAGTGTCAATCGCTATTGAAACGAGGTGTCAGGAGGGGGGGGGGGGGTAAATTTCAATCACGTCAACGCACACTACGCGATTTCGTAATTTTCTTGCAAACAATGCCCTAATTGTATTTCCGGAGCTGGGTGGGTTTTCGAACTGGCAGCGGTGCAAATTTTGCATGCAGCCTGCGCTCTCTTCTCGCCGCACGCAAAAAATAAAAACATCAAAAACACGTGTGGTGTGTATACACACGCTATTCATGGACCGCGGCTTTTCGTAATGTTCATAAATTTACGAAAAATTCCGAGCTTTCGAATGTCGTTTAAAATTCCCGCGAGTATTACAACTTTAAAGCGGTCTACTCTAAAACTACTCTTGAAAACTTTTAGTTTAAATTAATAATGAATCGAGCTCTGAAACAATGCATTTTTATAAGGCTCAAAAAGAATGATTTTATCAGAGCAGGGGTAAAAAAAAAAAAAAATTCAACTCCAATGCAAATTCTGCGAGACGAAAAAAAAAGTGGGTCGTTCGAATGGTCCCCCGTAAAATCTAAGGAGAGCACACATCGAGTCTGGCACGTATAATGATAACAACGCGATTACCGCGCTACGTGCACGAACGTAGGTATGTATACGCACACGTGTAAACGGGGGTACGAATGGGATTTTTTTTTTTACCTTTTTTTTGCTATTCATCGCGAATTTTGTTGTTACTATTACTATTTTTTTTTCTCTGGATGTCGTATCACGTTGTGTGTCTAAAGCTGAACGACAGTTGAAACTCGAATAAAAAAATAAATGTATACACAATGCATGATCAAACAGCACGAGATCACACCTAACCGCCCAATCCTGAGATACGCTTAATTTCCATGTGTTTTGTTACTATATCTGTTGTAAAATGCTGTTTCGGGTTTTACAAACGCTGGGATCGGGGAGTTTGATTTTTCACACTCCTCTGCAGAGCACGCTTGAGAAAATTTTCTGTTCGAGAAAGAGGCAAAGAGAATGGTTACGAGTATGGGAGATCGTTTGGCACCGACGAGATTCGGGAAATGCACTTATCGACTTTGCTGAATTTTGATTCTAAAGAATTTCAGACTTTGCTTTTTTTACTTTCACGTTTTTTTTAGTTAAATAAAAAGATTTTTTCTAAAAAATAAACGGATTTAAGTAGTAACAGTCAGGTTTAATCAGCCCTTGTTTTTAAATGATTTTTTTATTTAATTTTTTTGGGTTGAAAATTGTGTAGGCTGATGTGTAAAATTAGAAATTGAATCACACTGCTGAAGTTTAAACACGATTTTACCAGTGAAGTAAATTGGCGCTGATTCAATGAAATAATTTAATAAATTTTATTTTTGTTAGGGTACATTTAATTTCAATGTTAATTATTGCTCAAAAATCAAGTAAATAAACAAATATTATGAAAATTTTAATTAACATCGAGACGATCATTGATGTAACGTTCAAATAAAAACTTTTATAACACGTAGTGAGAAAATTTTCAAATTAGTTTGTTCTAAAAAATAAAAAAATAACATAAATTTTTGAAATGTTATCTAATTATGTTTTTAACATCTGAAAATCTTTTTATTTAAATACAGCTTTTAATTTACAGTACCATAATTTTTATTAATTTCTTTGTTAATAATTTCAATAAAACTAACTTTTGGATAATTGGATTATTAAATGACTCGCTTGCACAGTTAAATTTCTTAGTTAAATTTATTTACTATTTTTCAATTTTCTTAGACTTTTTTTCACTACTATAAAATAAAAACTATCTAATTATCGTAAAATCAAAACGAGTTTTTGTTTGAATTATTTTGCCGCATCGACAACAGATAATTTTCCAATAGTAAAAGCTCCGCTTGCAACAATAACCCACGATCGCTCGCTGCTCCCTTCACTCTCTCGCATGACGAACCGTCACAAAAAAGAAATAAAAAAAATAAATAAAAAAAAAGAGACAAGCTATCTATCTATCTATCCGAACGAAAAAAGACCAAAAGAAAGAAAGAAAAAAAAATCCCACACCCGGTGCATACCTACCTTCGTGTGTAATAAAAGAAAAAAAAATAAATAAATAAACATGAACTCGCCTGTAATAAAACCTCCCAATCCTCCTCGTAGACGCCGCGCCACTACATCGTGCGCGACCGTCCGGGCGTGAGGAGCGCCGAGGAGCAGTACAGCTACTCCTACACCAACACTAGCAACTCGAGCAGCAACGACCGCTACGGACGACCCCAGACCCAGACCTACGAGTCGACGGTCAAGCGCGAGTCCGGACCCTACGGCACCTACTCGACCGAGCGCAGCACCAGGAGCAACCTCGGCGGACCCGGAGGCTACAGGACCTGGGAGACCAGCACCTCCGGATCTCTCCCCGGAGGCACCCGCTACCGTCACTTCTCCTACCGCGTCTAAACTATAATCGCTCTTTTTTTTTTTGGGCGCACGCGTGCTTTTTTTTTTCACTTTTTAATGGGTAGTTTTTAGGGCGGCTTTTTTACGATGTTTTTTACGTAAGTTAAGCGTACGCGGCCTTACTGGTTTTTGAGTTTCCCGCCGAGAATTTGATGCGAGATTCGCGGCGGGAATTTCGAAATTTCATAATCAAACTAAAGTCAATAGGTAGATTTTTACTAATGTTGTCATTCGAAATTTGTACTAATCGTCTTAGCGGCTCTGATTTAATTTTTTAACTAGATACACTGCACTTAGAGGCGTTTTTTTGTAATGTAGAAAAATGTACAGTTTCGCGTGAGTGATTCATACTTGAAATAAATCAGTTATGTCAGGCGACTCCTTTTATTCAACAAATTAGTCAAGAGTGAGTTTGAAAAATTAAGCCTGAATAAAATGACAGATTTTTGAGTCCCTTGCGACGCTTTTTCAAGGATCTCGAATATCAAAGTGTTCTCGAAATAATAATAACGATTGAGTGCAAGCTTAAACGAATGTTATTAACGTCGTAAAATTTTAATTTCTGACTCAAGTACTAACCTTTGGTGCTATGGGAATGTACTCACAATTAAACTTGTTATTTTCGGAATGAAACTATTAAAAATTTTCTTTGTATCGGAATGAAGTCAAAAAAAACCTGTAATTCGAAATTTTTTTTCTTAGATTAAGTGTGTAGACGACATTTATAAATCTAATAGATTAAACGCTGAGCATTTTTGATTTGACTATTCTCAATTACTCACCATGTTTATTTACAGCGCTTGCATTTTTTATTGTTTCATAATGTTTTTTACTGCCCTCATACCGCAAAACACTGTAATATACACGTAGTCCCCTGATCTATTTTTGAAGGCAACAATGCGTGCCAATTGAAATTGTCAATCGCAACGTACGCGTGCGCACCAAGCCTTGAACTTTCAGCGCCAATGAAAGATAAATAAATAAATAAATGAGCAAAAAAAATAAATAAAAATAAAAAATAAAATAAAATACACAAAAAAATTTTAACAATTATGTAGAGCATAGCTAAAGTTTGTAACGCGCAATAGACGAAATACTTTATTTACCCGAGAATTCTCCGCGGGGGTTGGGTTGGGGGGCGTCGAAAAATAATCAAAAGTAATAAATAGAAGAGATTGGAGTGCCAAGGCTTTGGCACCGACGATGCTTTATGATGTAAAAGGCCGAGGAAAATATTACGGGCCAGCACGGAGATTCAATTTATAATAATACCGTAGAGGAGAGCTTTGTATCATGGTCTTTTCACGTTCGAATAAAGAGAGCAAAAATATATAATACACGTAAAAATGATAAAAAAAAAAAAATTCGTCTCTTTCGTTTGTGTACATCTTCCCTTTCCAACTTTCCCATCGACCAACCCACACCATTCCCCCTTTTTTATTTTTCATTTTATTAAAGGGTACAAAGTTTGCTTTTTTGAAATTTTTTTTTTTTATTTATCTCTGTACGATGATTGAAAATAGGTATATATGGCTTGCCTATGATTTCTTTTTTTTTTTTGTGACTATTTGTTGACGTATCACTGCGATGAGTTTTTAGCTTTTTTTGATAAATCACTTGAAGAATCAACCTGATGCTTTTCAAGTTTTTTTTTTATCTTTAACAATTTTTATTTCCATCAAAATAACAGCATGCGCAAAGCGAAAAGAAAAAAATGTTGATTCAAACGTAAGACGAGCTCGGTGGCTGGAAAATTCCCCGCAGACGGTAGCTGAGTCTGAGCCAGAAAATGACTAACTGAAAATTAACTCGCTGGACACACAACGATGATACGATTCGGTATTTATCGTATTAGAGCTCGGGAAAGTGCGTTTTTTATTGGTCAAAAATCCTTTCCTTTTTCATTGTATTGTCGTTATCAACGGTCTCGAGGATCCAACCTACTCGAAGTTTCATCAGTTCTGCTTAGAAGTTCAACTGGTTTTTCGGGGCGAATCTTCCACTTGAATCATGTCATGATCTAATACATATCAAACATTAAGACTAAAAAAGTGGATTTTTTACCTGCGGAATAAACCAGTTTTACTTTATCAAACGGCTGGGTGAAATTTCAGAGTGGTCGGGTTCGAGAGACGAGCGAGCCCTGGGAATTAATAGTCATCTGTTCGTCTCACATCATGTAAATGTTTTAATGTTATTATTATTCAGAACCGTATAATTATCGTATTTTATTATTACTTTTTTTTTTGTCACGTGCATTACACCTACTTCGTCGACGGAACCTAAAAAAATAAAAATAAAAAAAAAATTTTAAAAACACTGCATCGAATTGTTACGTTGACTTTTATCCAACAATAAAAGCCGATGCATGGCCCATTCTACTTATACAACCCCGTTCGAACCTACATCTACGTGAGTACGACGCTATGATGATATCGACGACTTTGCGTAAAAAAAATTTTTTTAATAGTTTTTTTTTTAAGTCCGACGCAAACTCGTTGAATTGTTAATTTATGTTTTTTATTGTCCCCCGTAGCTGAGCTTACTCACCAGACTAACTCTGTAGCGATAGTTACTTTTAATCTTTCCTCTTCTATGTTTTTTTCTTTTTTTATTCTTTATAGTAAAGAGGCTGCGTATCCTGCTGATCCCCGCTGCTTTTAAAACTGCGCTTTTAATATGAATTTGCCAAAAATTCTGGTGCCAAAAACAATTGTGTAAACTACCAGTAGATAAAAGTTAATTATCATGCGCGCTTCATATGCTGTTTCTTTTTTACTCAAAGCTTCATTATTAAATTTTTTTCTAGTGTTTTCAGTAGCATAAAGTTTTTAAACAATCAAATGCAAACAAGAGTTTATTTTCTTTGAAGCAATAGAAGCTCTCGAGTATCGATAGGTACGCGCTAAAATAAGCTTGTTGATTAAAAATTTTTTCGTAAAAAAATATTTTCAACTCTCCCCCGCGGTGTTTACAGCTGGAAAAATGGTTCCCTCCGAATAATGAAAAGCTCGTTGCCCAAAAAGTCTCGCAAAATTTTTTTGCACATTTCCGGGCATACGTAAACAAAAATGCAAGCGGGTCGGAAGCCCCGTTCCACTTTGCAGCTGTAAACAGTACGCATCCCAAAAAGCTCGCATTCTCGCTTCTTGCATAACTCCCAGCTTCCTAAAAAAAAGAAATCCAAAAGTGATTTATTGAATAGACTAAAAAGAAAAAAAAAAAAAAATTACTGGCAAGTAGTATATTGTAAATGTTGTAAAAAAAAAAACTCCGGAAACTAGGTGAGGCAAATTCCTCACTTGCCGTACTGCGCGCACAGGAAGCTCGTGTCCATAACGCACGCGCCCGTACGGATCTACCACTCGGGCACGTACCTACCGATAAAGATCCACTCGCGGGTCAGGCCGAGCATTATAGCCGCCGAGCTCAACAGGATACGCTACCTCACCAGGCCGTCCTACGTCTCACACACCGAGAAGTACCTCAACTCCAAGGATTACATTGTAAGTCATCGTATTGTTGGGTGGAGTCTTTGCTCCAGTCTGCTTCGATTAAACGCGCTTTGGTGCACCAGAAAAATAAAGAAAACGTACTTGAGAATTTTTATTTGACGCTTTTAGACCAAAGTCCAGACAATAGAGAAAAGCTTTGAACTGTTTCTTCTGAGATCGACACATTAATTACTTAAATTAATGTTATTTTTTATTATTTTTTTTTTTTTTTGAATGTACATGAATTCTGTTTATTTGACTTCTGAAAATATAATTTATTTTTAAAAATGAAAGATAAATCTTGAAACTCAGAAAAAAAACTTTGTTACAATTACTTAGTGGAAAAAATTCAGATCTGAAAGGGTTAAAACAAAAATAAATAAGGTGAGGGTTTAAGTGTAAATAATAAACGATAAATAATATCGTAATAAAAAAAGTTCTGATCATAAAAAATTGATAAAAGATCTCAAGTATACGTAAAAAATCTTTGGTTATAAAAGCATTTAAAAATAATTTCTCTCGACTCAAATCGAATTTTTGGACGGTTAAAATGCAAGATATTTGAATGATAAATACAAAAAAAGATATTTTTAAAATAATTTTTGCACATTTGATAAACTTATATAATTTTAAATTACAATAACGGATTACATGTACGTTGGGTGCAAATTATAATACTTTCAAATTTTTCAAAATTTACTTGAACCCAAAGTGACGGCTTCGCGTTAAATAGGTGATGGAATTTTAATTCGAGGATTTGAAAGTCCTTTAAAGATCCTAAAGTTCCTGTACCGTACTATTTTATCCATCTTTCCTGCAAAAAAGGTGCTCACTTTAACAAATAATTAGCTAAAACATTAGACTAATTTTAAAATCAGTAAATCAAACCAATAAACTGAATTATCAATAATCATATATATTTATTTTATGCCATCAGCCAACTCATTTTTGAAACTGAAAGTAAAAACTAATCATTTAATTTTAGAGTTTTTACTTATTTACTTGATTTAAAAAATAATAAATCAAGTTTATTATTAATAATTATACGTAACTCGCATTTGTATTTGTCAAGTCATTTATTAAACTAATAGTAATTTTAATACGTTTGATGAGATAATTTTGAATTGAAACATCGAAATCAAGAAATTCTGAAAGCGGACTCCACCAATTTCATCATCTATCCCTTTTAAAATGTTATTAATTTCATCATTTCCTAAAAACTATTGATCGTTAAAGTATTTTATAAAATTAGATAAATTATTAAATTATTTTTTTATTTGGTTTTCATCAATGAAAATTTTTTTTGTTTTGATGATTAGAAGTTTTTTTTTTAATTTAATTTTAAAATTTTTTCTACTATGTTTTTAATGTAACTTGTAACTGAGTTTAGAAATACCTGTTAGTAAAATGATGAAATTGCATTTAGGACTTTGACGATGAAACAAGAGAAATACGCGCCAAAACGGACAATCTCCTCCGCAGAATTCACGTTTTCGTTCCACGACGACCAATCAGGTAAGAATCAATCAAAAGTTCCATTTCTTGTCAAATCAAAAAGTTGCTTGCAAGAATCTTTTTAAAAAACTCCCACACCAGTAGATTCTTCTCGGTGTGGTCAGACAATAGTCAGTTCGATAGACAGGCTATATATAAATTTTGAAACAAACCCTAAAACTTTTAAAAATATTTGAATAAATACAGGCTTAATGTAGGTCAAAAAAAGAATTGTAAAAGTTACAAACTTTCGATTTTTTAATGTCTTTCTCCCGACAGTTTTTTTAGAACTTTCTATTTTTGAATTTCCTGTCTTGTACGTCATAACTCTTCTTTCGAGTAAAGTTTACTAACGTTCAGCTCAGAATTTCATGCTAAAAGAAATTTGAGTAATTTATGCTCACTGGTTGTTTAAAAAATTATTACCAATTGTTTAAAATAAAAATAACCATTAACAAAATTCATAACGTAAAATAAATCAAAATAGTATTAATTTTTTTTTTCAATTTTATTATAAAAGAAATGTTATTGAAAGTATAAATTACAAGTCTAATGTCTATTAGACTACAAAGAAGTACCGTGCCTTGTGATACTAAAGGAGACCTCCTGGTGAAATTCCAACCTGGAGATAAAATAATTGTATGAATTGGAAATTCGGGAATGTATTCTTAAAATAAAAGCAATCTTTAGGGTGCGATTAAAATTTTTTAATTTTTTTAAAGCTCTTAAAATTTTTATTTTTGGGTCTAATTAATATTTATTAGAATCCATGCAAGAATTTGTTTAAATAATTTTTTGGAATCTGTAAAAAAATTTCACCAAAAAAATTTAAGATTTGTGCTTTTCAAAATAGTAAGAAATAGCAAAAGTTATGAAAATTTGATCATTTAAAATTTCTATTTCTGGCCCTAATGAAAAATTCATCCATGAAGTTCTCAAAATGACGTCTAGAAACTGTAAAATTTTTTTGAGATTTGTGGGAGTGATGAGGTCTTTAGATTTCGACATTTTTCTTGATTTTCAGCTCTGACAGCTCAAAAAAAAATTTTCTTTTCATTTTTTTGACTACACCCCAAGAAATGCTATTATTTCAGGAATATATTCTTAAATTGTCAAGCCCATACGATTATTTTATCCCTTGGTTAAAATCTCAGCGTGGGGTCCCCTTGAAAAACTAAGATTTTTCGTAAAACAAGCGTAAATAAACGAAACTTATGATGAAAAAAATCCAGTGACTACGACGAGACGTCACCCGAGCGTCTCCGAAGCGACGATTACGTACGGCGCATAATAAACGCAAAGAACGCCCGCAAGGACATAGAGGAGTTGCCCTGGTACAGCACGCCCCAGAAGCACCGGGACATCGGTTCGGGACACCTGGCCTGCATAAAGTACACCGGTGGCAGGCCTCAGTCGAAGCGCCGGCCCTACTTCACGGTCGGCGACCTCGTGCCCGGGGACGTCAGGTCCGACGTCAACCTTATGAGCTACTACTCGAAGAACCGCAAGGCCGCCGAGGATGCCTGTAAGTTCATGACCCGCAGCCGCGCTCAGACCGCGGAGGTTTTACTTGACGAACACGTTGCCGGTTAAATGTCTTTTTTTTTGTATTATCTTTTTTGTTTTTTTTTTTTTTCTTGGTAGCTCTCTGTCTATTTGTTCTTTTTTTTTTCTTTCCGGGGCTCTGGCATTTATATAACTGGGCGCTGAGGCTCGTTCTTTTTTCGTTGGTTTGAAAAGCAAAGATTAGTGGTGAAAAAGAACGGGTCTGGGGTCATTTTTCTGAGCTCTATTCTGCATACATAAATCTTTTATATACACTATACAGTAATAAGTAAATAAATAAATATTACAAGGCGGCCTTATGACGTCGTCGACGTGTGATGCACTCTTTTTTTCTCTATTTTTCCTCTTTGGTTACTTTTATTTTATTTATTTTTTTCGTATTCACACATCTGACCCCCCCTTTTAAATTTTTCACTTGTCTCGAGTTTAATTTTTTTTTCCCTACTTTTTGTTTTTTTTTTTTTTTTTTGTTTATCTTTGGTGAATGTGAAACAAGCATTATTTTTATTAGTAAATACTATTTTTTTTTTTTACATTCTATCCTCCTAATTTTTTTCTTTTTATGTTTATCTGTCTTTTCTGGCACCTGTCTTTAACAAAATAAACGTCATGAATCTTAAAAAAACAATATTGAAAAAGTTTACACACCAAAACCTTTATTTATTTATCCATCTAAATTTTAAAAAAAGGTAAAAAAAGGTAAAAAAAAAAAAAAAAAAAAAAAAAAAAAACGAAACATTGGCGGACGCTGGACACATATATTTTGTATACAAACAGAGAGCGAGTAAAATGCATAAAAAAAAAGGTCTCGGACGCGTAAAGCACCTCTCGCGTCATTTTATTTATCACCCCGTCGGAATGCAAAAAAAAAAAAAAGAAAGAAAAAAAAAATATTTTTTTCACCAAAACATGAAGCCCGGAGCTTTCACGAGCACGTTTTCCGTGTGTTCTGTCCACGTTTCAGCAGGCGGCAAGCAATACTCCTCCAAGCCCACCGGTTGGAGAACTCGCGTACCCGAGCTCTACGAGGACCCCGTTAAGAAACGTAAAGAGGAAGAAGAAGCCGAGCTTGAGGACTGAAAACCACCGCCATCTAACCCTCATCCTGCCCCCCCGAAACCCACCCACCTTGACCTTGAACTATCATACCACCACTCATACGTATTCATCGCGATCGGTCAGTCTTCGGACCCCTTTTGAGTTTCATTTGTATGTGTTTTATCTAATGTAAGTGTGTATTTTACGTATTTTACACCCACCCACCCACTAGACTCACGCGATCTTATCATTATTGTAATTAATTTTTTGGTTTTTTTTTTTTTCAAATGGCTGTGGGCTCTATTTTTTTATTATTTTTTTTCGTTACCACCCAGACGCATTATTGTATTTATGTGCACGCACACACGATTATTATGATATATTGTACATTGTAAAAATATACACACGGAGAAGACGAAGGAGGTTGATGTTTACGCTTGATGACGACACGGTTTTATTTATATAAATTTTTGTCCGAACTATACGAGAACACACGCGCTTAGCGAATGCTGCGAGCTAATTGGCTGTGACACGAACACGAACATTACTATTTTTTCGGAGAATATTCTCTAACCTTTTATTTTTTCTTTAAAATTACTTTTAAATTAATTTAGATATATATATATATTTTTTTTTTATTTTGATTTGTAATCGGAAAAAAGTAATATTGATTAAGAGTATCAATAATTTATTAAGTTTTATTAAACGCAAAGGATTTTCTCCATCGAGCGACATCTCACAAATTGTATCCCAAGCAAAACGAACACGTTGAAAGATAAAAATAAAAAAAAAAGAATGAAATGAAAATGAAAAATAAAGTTAATCTTATAAAATTTCACGAATATTCATTTTCTAACCCCTTCTTGTTTATCCTCGTAATTTATATAGAGCCTTTTTATCAAATCCCATTGTTTAAATTGTCGATATGAAAGTTTAGAGGTAAGACTATTGCGTGCAGCTTAAATTATCTAACTTCTGTTTAATTAAATCAAAGTTTTGTATTTTTTACCAATAACTTGCTAAAAGTGAAAGAATATTTGTTCTATGAGACTCCAAATTATAAATAAATAAACATTGAAGTAGTTTTAAATAATATTTTAATATCTTTTAGAAGATTATGTCATTATTATCCGTCTGAAAATCATTCTTATTAAGTTGTAACATATTTTTAGTCGCCGAAAATTTACAAAGAATTACAATTTCTCTCTATAATTAAGTAGAAAATTTCGTTAAAATGTAGTTATTATTAGCGAATATTTTTTCATTCTAGTGCAGTAACGCTTAAGAAAAATTTTTAAGGAATGAGGATACTGTCTATACGCTAAATATATGGAAATTTTTTTTCATAGATTCCATAATTAAACTAAAACTAATTTATACAATCATTACTGTCAACCGTTAAAAATATTAAGATTTGTGACTGGGGAATTATAGGTAAAGAAGATAAATTTCAGGCTAACGATATTTTGAAACGTTTCTTAGTTAAAAATAAAAAGATTAAAACTTTGACAAAAGAAAAAATTAATTTAAATTATCAAGTATCCTCTCTCTTTAAAATTATCGTAACGAGAAAAAAACCTTCATCTGTGTCTTTGGATCAATCAGTGTCATATCGTCTAAATACCTACGTAAAAGTGCAAGATTAAAAGTCAACCTGGAGCTCAACCACAGAGGGCCTATAAATGTTATAATGTACATTTATCAATATTCTTAGGTATATAGAATATGAAAAATCCATTACGTAATTATCATTCGTAAACCTCACTGTGATATAAATCATAATTGCGAAAAAAATTTTCTCTTTCATTCATTCACGTAGCAGTGCAGAAACGTCACCCCTTCATGTCCATACTTCACCCATCCGACAAAGCGACGACGACCCTCGATTATCATATAACGCTCGTATTTTTTTTTTTTTTTCTTACTGTGTCATTATCGTACAATTCGATCGAATATGTGCTCATCGTAATACCAACGTACTAAAATTTCTTCTATCTCTCTCTCTCTTTTTTTAATTATTATTAAATTTTTAACAAGCTCTCGTTTCACCGTCACGTCATTCAATCGTTTTGTGATGTCACTTTTGTTCATGGCAATTACCTCGTTCGACGAGATTTTTTTTTTTTTTGGAGGACGCACTTTTCATCAAATTTGCGAGCGCTCATGTGAAACGCGAGTAACATTTGTGTCAAAAGTGCTTTTTAATTTATCAACGCATTGAATTTGATGAATTCGCACTAGAGAAAAATCTTGTCCCGAATGAAAAAATCAAAGTGCTTTCTTCAAAAAAAAAAAAAAAAAAAAATCAGGAACGATTAACGAGTAACGTTCAAAATGGCAGGAATCTAAAGCTTCTGAATTATGATTTTTTTTTAAGTATCTAACTTGTTCGCAACCTAACACAGCTTCGAGTAGTACAAATGCGTAGTTCTGTATTTTGGTTTGTCGCTGAATCATTGTAATGCTTGACGCTTGAAAAAAAAAGCATATGCAACAGGCAATATATAAAATGAAATTTCGTTCGTATTTTTCTACAGACCCCATGCCAATCGTACATCATACTGAGCATCCTAGAGAAAATCAGAATGGTTAGTAACGTCTTTTAAAAGTTTATTCAGTAAAATTTTAAATCAAACTTTCAGAAAAAAATCGCTCTCTCTTTAAACTTGAACTTAGCACTTTTTTATCGATGACAAAAAATTGTCCTCGTCAATGAACTTAATAAACAAAAAGTATAAAAAAAAAACTTAAAATATTGTGATTAACAAAGTTAATTAAAAAAAATGAAAAATAAAATAGTATATCCACCTGTGTATCGTTACATTCCTATTGGTTTACGTAAAATTCCAGCTCCTCCATCAGCCCCGTCGCCGACGGTCACCTGGGCGGACAAGGTGGTACAGGAACGAGTAGGTAAGACTAACGCGTCCTGTTTTTCCTCTGTCTCCCCACCCCCACTCTTGTTCTTCTCATTTCCACCCTGTTTGCTTAACACTTCGAACAGAGCCCGAGGAGGAGCCGATGGAGGAGGAGGTAGAGTCCAAACCCGCCGATAAGAAGTCAACGCCCGAGGAAGACGCCGTTGAGTACGACGAGGACGGTGGTATGTGTATACTGTGTACTCCCACGACTCTTTTTTCCCACTTTTATTTCCATTACTTTTCATCAGTCAGATGCATAACTTCATTTACTCGCGGTGCTGTTTTAGTTTGTTTATGTTTCGATCATTTACTATTGTTTGGGATTTTTTGGTTTTTCGTATTGTAATGTTTTAACTTGACAGCTGTTTTGGATATTTCTGCTGATGAAATGGTAATGTAAGATTAGATTTAATGAACCTGCAAACGTAATATAATTATAAATATGTATAAATTTTTTTGTTCAGATCATTTAACAATTGTTTAGAGACTACATTTTTACAGAAAAAATTATGCAAACAGTAAGAAAAATGCTTCCAATCAATGTTGTATAAAGAAAGTAAAAAAATCGATATGGAAGTAACATAAATTCATTACATTTTAGAACCCTCTAAACTGATGTAATACCTTAAATAATGAATAACAAATAATAATATACATATTAATAAAATAATGTTCAAAAAAATATTGTTTAAAAAAAAAAAATTATTTTACTAAAAACTGTTTTATAAGTTATGATAAAAACCATTTGATGAGTCATGCATTAATCTAAATTTATCATTTTTCAGTAAAAAAGACGCCAGACGATGACACAATAAAGAAAGTCCAAGAGTATCTGGAAAAGAAAGCCAATGAGAAAAAGTAATGTAGATTTTATCTGAAAGATAAACTAATCATTTCTAATGCTTATAATTTTTTTTTGGTTTGTAATAAATAATGGAAAAAATCTTACTTTAGATGTATTATAATGCTATTGATGAATGTTTTTAAACTTATTGAATGAACAGTTTTTTTAATTTAATAACCTATGAATATCATTCATCAAGAGCTTTAAGTGTTTCACTTCTGTGATATAATACAATTTTTTTTAGACTAATACGAAGCTTTAATTTTCAAGTAAATTACTTAAAAATTTGGAGCGTCTTCAATGTAGTTGATTGCAGGAATAATTAAAAAGAAGCCCGGACTAATTGTAATTTAAAAAAAAAAATTATTATGTTTCTACAGAAAAGCTCAAATGCTCGCTTTTGTAAAAGAATCCTATTACCCTGAAAACCGGGTTCATTATAGAATTCCTAACTCTCCTTGCTTATTTAAAACGCTGAATGTTATTAAGAATACAAGAAGAAAGCAATTTTTCGGATACAGGTAAAAATAATATAACAAAAGACTTGAAATTTTTTCGCATCCGTCTCGATCTATCAATCAAGTTTTTGTAATTCAAAATTTTGATATCATTTTTATCGCCACATAGAAAAAGTGAAATATTTTATTAAAACAATGAGCGCAATCACCGCATTAAACAATCCAAACTAACAAAACTCTTAAATCGATAAGCTTTTTTAATTAAAATGAAAAAATTCACTCAGATTGGAAGAGGAGAGGCGAGCTTGGGAGGCCGCAGAGCGCAAGAGAATAGCGGAGGAGAAAGAAACTGCGAGGTTGGCCGAGATTAAAGCTGAGGAAGACAGACGACGAGCTGAAATACAAGAAAACGAAAGACTCGAATCCGAAAGGCAAGCGATTTTACAGAAAGCCGAAGAGGCGAGGCAAGAGGCCATAAGACTTGCCGAAGACGAAAAGTAAGAAGACGGATTGAGTTTTACGCTTTTTCCTTTTGATTGATTATTAGTTTGAATATTAATGGAGCTTAGCGATTATTGTGTACTTAATCTACATGTGTTATTTGACAGAGAGTCTGCGTAACGGATCATAAACGACGAAAATACTACTGAAAAAAAATAAAAAATAAAAAATAAGAACAAAATAAATATTTTGTGGTTACGATGCTTTATAGATTGTAGATGAAAAAACCAAATGTAAAAAAAGATTTGATAGAATAAATTTTTTCCTACTTTTATTAAATGGTCGGAATTTTTAATTTACTTGAGTGGAACCATTTTTCAGTAGATTATTGCTACGCAGTCGAACTATATTTTTACAGTTGATCCTTATTTTTGCGTAAAGAATTTTTCTAAAAAAATATACTTATAAAGATGGTGTATGTTGGTAATTATAAAAAATACTTTAAAAGCATCAGGTTAGTGCAGTTTGTGTGTTTTCACGAGTATCATTTGACTGTGTAAATTTATATTCTTGAATTTTCATATATTCATTAAATTTTAATTACAATTTCAACAAAAATATAAATACTGTACTAAAAAAGCTCTCATCAAATTTCAGTCAGAAACATCACTGTTTTTGTTAATACATAAAATTATTTTTATATGAATCAATTATTACGGGGACATTACAAACATCCACAATATGTTAAATGAAACATCCAAAAAAGGGATTGGTGAAGCATAAATTGATGTTTTTCAAATACTTTTTTTACCGTCTTTAAAAAAAAAAAAAAATTTAATTTTTTCATTTTAATTTATTGAAATATTTTAAAAAGTATTTGAGAAAGTAAGGACTATTTATGATTTTGTGCGCAGATGAAAAAGTATCTTTCGATATAATTTTTTGTTATGTTTTAAAAGTATGCAATTTGGGACATAGAAAAGAAATATAATATTTTTTATAATTGAAATGGGTAGACTTAAAATAAGTTAGTATATTCTACGATCAAAAAAATGAAAAACGCTCAAATTTAAATTTATTTTATTTTAAGCTCTAACTTACAGATCATGTATAAATATTTTTTCCAAACTTTAAACTGAAAGTTACAGTTGGAAAAATTATATTATGTATAAATATTATACATGGTTTTAAATTATAGTTTTCAGAAAAATTAATTAATAATTTAAATTTCAGTGTGTTCAGAATAAGCTATATTATACAAATCAGAATAAGCTAAATTTTAATCTCAAACTGTGACTTACAAGATCTTTCATAAACATTTTTTCCTATAATTCAATTCTGTAAAAAATATTTATCCATTTTTTGTAAGTTATGGTTTAAAAAAAATTAATTAACTGTTGGTGAGTTGGGATATTTTTTCATCTATGGCTTTGTGGTAACTCAATAATCATGAGACCAGAATTGGTAATCATCGCAATTGAACTCCCGCAGGTTGTTGCAAGAAGCAGTGGCCCAGCAAATGGCCGAGGAGGAAGAACGAGCAAATCAACTGGCCCTAGAACAGGAGGAGCTGAGAAAGAAGCAGGAGGAAGAGGTTGAAAAGGATCTGAAGCTGTCGGCTACGGCGCCCGAGGAAGATAACGAGGAAGTCACGATCGCCGATCATCACTCGTCCGAGGAACACTCGCTGCACGCCGAGGCAGAGCTCTCGGATCGGGATAACGAGGAGAAACCTTATGAGGTTGACCATGATGAGGACACTCAGGTTATTAAATCATCCAGATTATTTGATTTTTTATTTAAATGTTGTAAGTATGCGCTTATAAGAATGTAGTTTTATCATTTCATCACTAAAGTTCATTGAGAGTAGGAAATATTTTTATACTTTAGTATTGCATGTCTGCAAAAAATGTATATACAGCTTTTAAATATTGATTTGATCGCTTTATTATTTAATCATTTGACTACCCAAGGTTTGGGATTTGCTAAATTAATATCGAGATTAATATTGAATGAATTTCTTAAAGACTATAGTACAATTTTTTTTACTTTCAGTCATGCAGTAACCTGCAATTACTTAATTTAGTTTTTACAGCAGCAGGAAAGAAAATAAAATTGTTTGCTTGCGGTTTGCATTTTTTTTTTTACTTTGTTGCTTTTTTGTTTTTTGGATTTTTTGAAAAGAATAAGACAATATTTTTGTACATTAACCGATTTTTCAAGTTTGTTTTTTTTTTTTTTTTTTAAATAAACGTTTTGGTTAAAATTAAAAAGTTTTTTACAGTCTACTATGTATATACATGTTTTTTAATTTATTAGAATTTTTTCCTAATTTCAAGATAAGAAATATTTTTATCTTCAATTTTTCTTAAAAAATTTTTTAGATTTGAAACATGTAGGAATACGATTAATAAAAAAAAATATAAACTGGTTCAAATATCTGACCTGTATGTATATCCAAAGAAAATTTTTTTTAATTTGAGAAACCTTTTCGTTCTATCTACGGATTACTTGAAATAGAAAGCTCGAAAATTTATAAAAGTTAAAGTATTTCATTCTAAAGGAAAGTTTAAAAAAAGTAAAATATCAACGAATGGAACAAATTTCGCAGTTTAGATTCACTAGCTCATCGGTTTAAATTAATTTTTATAATTAGTATCACATGATGAATCATCACAGACTTGTAAAAAATTTAGCTTGTAAATATTATCTCAGCATGCCATCAATAACTGCATTAATAACACGCTTACTATTCAAAACTTTTAGTCAACCACATTCATGAAATCATAATAAAAATTTCAGGTCGAGGAAGTGGAAAACGAAGTGCCTGAAGACGATATCGACAATCCCTTCACGAGCACCGGTGAAGCAGCTGCCCCTCTACCCCTGGACGAAGAACCAGTCCAAGACACCCTCAAGGTCAGGCAAAGCGGTGGTGCGGGCGGCGAGCAGGGCTTCGACTGGTCCGACATCGAGAACGAGATCAACGAGGACGAGACCGCGCAGGAAGCTCAGTCAGCTCCGGTCCAGGAAGAGACTTCCGCGGGACAGCAACAAACCTTCGAAAACTCCGACGTAGAAGACCAGGCGGACGTCGTATCAAGCCACGAGGATCAGGTCGAGGTCACGCAGGAGGAAGTTCAGGAGGAGGTTGTCCAGGAAACGACAGAGACGCACGAGGAAGAAGATGAAGAAGTTCGGGAGTCTGTGGACGCAGAGGAGGAAGAAGAGGTTGCGGAGACACAGGAACAGGAGCACGAGACGAGACAAGAAGACGAGGACGACGGCGAAGTCACAATAACGGAAATACACGACGAGGAGGAGGAGGACAATGTACGGGGAACAGAGCAGGAAGAGGTCAAGTCTGAAGAAGAAGAGGAAGAGGAGGAAGAGGAGGAAGAATGAACACTCTAGTAGACTAAGCGTTATTTTTACAATAAATTTTTATCTGGTTAAATTATATTTATTTATTGTATCTGAAAAAAGTTCAATGATCATCAACAATGGTTGCTTTATAGTTTTTTCACTTATTTATTGCTCGTTGAATATACTATTACTGTTATTTTTTAGATTTATTTTTTCAATGTATAATAAAACGAACAACTTCACTGATATAGTTTGTAAAAAAACACGCGGAAAATCCACACTTTTTTTAGCAATACTTTACATAATAAGCGGACCAGTGATCGGGCCTAAAAGACTACTTGAGATATCTTTATAGAAATTTGATAAATTTTTTTAATGTCTGTAAAGATGTCCTGAGAGTTCAACTGTTTGTTATTTAATGATAATTGTATTATTTATTGAAATATATTTAAATCGTCTCACGATTTTAACAGACATAATTTTATTACTTCTTTTTTTTTATTCATCTATCAACATTATCCACTGATCATTATAAAGTATTATTGTTGGTTACTTATTTTTAAAAACTTTTAGTTACACGCTAATAAAAACTAAAGAACTTCGTTATCACTATTAATACAATTTAGTTAAAAATTATTCAATTTAAAGTAAAATTTCATTAACGATTTAAATTTACAAGGTTTTTTTTTTTAATTTTATATATTTTGTTATAACACTATGGTACAACTCGCAAAAATTCGCGCGATTTCTATATACTTTGTAAAAAAATTAATATATATATATATAAATATATTATTTATTTAAAATTAACGATTAACAAATATGTAAAAAATCTATTTTCCAGCTCGATTCCTTGACGAATAGGCGAAAAAACACGCATTTCTCACTTTTATCACTTAAAAGTTCAACTTGTCATGATTTGGAAGATTTAAGCTTGCATGTTTCGTCGCTGCGAAGCCAAAAGCATCATTTTATGGCTCAATTGAACATTATGATCTCTCAAATACCTAATTAAGTCTGCCTGTTTTGAAAGCAGCTCACCCAAATGCAGGCCTCTTTGGTGGTATCCCACTTCTCCGGTGAATGAATCTTGCGTGAAGGATGTGATCCACTCCTCTCGAGTAACATCCGGTGGCGGTTTTGTTTTATTAAACTTGATCACTCTTTCTGTAATTTTAATTAAAAAATATTTAATAAATATTTGAATAATGTCATACTTTATCCGTTCTTAATGTAAATAAAGATCTTATTCTATTCATAATTAAACTTTTTCTAAAAATCAATACTTCATTTTTATGATTTAATAAATTTTGCTTCTTTGTCATAAACATTCATTTGGACTAAAAATTTTATTTCATATTCAAATACATTATTAAATTCAATATGGAGTCATCATTTGATTTTAAAAAATTTTACAATTTTAAAAAGATTGACAAGAATGATAAATGCTACTTACTTATGTAATTAATTTGGAATGGAATTATAATTGTTAACTCAAAGGTCGTGAGAAGTAGTATATAGTTTACAGGTGAGAGCCATTCGGAAGCTCGACAATATTCTTCATAATCAGTTTTGTGTGTTTGATGTAAAATGACTGACAGTAACAAGTAAAAGGTATTCCATAAAGATGAAACTAGTAAAGGAGCTCTAACATGCATAGCGGTGGATTGATAAAAATCTAAGTAGCCACAGATTCTGGACCAGTCATGTTTTTCTCTAACCCAAAAATCAGTCATACCAAGCAAAATCCAGTAAGCACAATGTAAATAAAGTAAAATAAAATATCCATCACATTTATAATTCACTTCTGGCCAAAGTGAAACAAGGCAGATTCCTGTAATTTCTAGTGCTATCTGTAAAATAAAATTTGAATTTAAAAACCATAAAATTTTGAAAATTAGATAGAATTTAGTTTAAAGGAATGTTTTAGTCATAAGTTCTAAAGTTTTTACCAAGCTATTTTTTTTTAAATGGTAGTTTCAAATGTGACACCTTATTGTTGATATTTAATATTTACTGATAATTATGTCTTTAATAAATTAAGTACTACAAATTTTCAAAAAAAAAAAAAAAATTAAGATTATGCAATTGATAGAAAAAAATTTGATTGTATAAAAACTTACTCCAAAAATAAGTGAAACAGACACCACGGGGACTGTAGGTAGATTCTTGAAGTTGACTTCTTCATGGGAAACTAGTACTGGTTGTAAATATTCTTCGTCGTCCATGTTGAGTGATGGATCAAAAAATACAGCTCCCTGGAATTAGTAATAATACATTTTGTTAATATAAAAATTTGTTATCACAATTCAAAAATTCATAGATTTATCTTTGAGAAACTAGTCATTAATAATTAAAATATGAATTAAAGTACATCTAGTGGGTACAAAACCAATAATAACATACTAAAAGTTGATTTATATATTGTTCAACATTTGATTTAAAAAACTATAATCTTATCAGAAACTCTTTGTTAATTTTTCCACTACAACAATCATCATAATAAAGTGATGTCATTCGAAAATTCAAGGAAACTGTTGGATTGAAGCAAAATGATAGTTTCATTTGAAAGAGTTAACTGTATTTACTTTGAACAAAAACTAAAAACTATTTTAAAACTCAGTAACTACATCAAAAAGTTGAACGATGATAAAAAAGTTGAATGATAAATTACTCATGCAATGACAACACAGAAATCGAAAAAAAGCGCTGCTATTATTTATGTATTAATTTTGATGATTGGAATTTAGAATGTTTTCAACGTTTCTAGGTTAGGAGGATTCAAAACAATCATACCTATTTATCGTAACAACTTACACTGCCAGATGAACTCATATGACGAGTAAGACTGACCATTACCCGCCAAATAACATCAAGTAATAAAACTTGTGTTTTATCAGTGAGATATTTAACCGTCACGTATTTCCCCCTCTGTGAAGTACACTCCTGTAGACGCTTTGTTTTTTTATTTACGATCGTATTCGGACACCATACAACTCCTCACAGCAGCGATCGAAAAACGTTATCCGAACATATGATACGTCGGTGAGTCATGTTTACAGTTGTCTCTTCCACAGTTAAGTACCTACCTAATTATGTGCACTGTAAAAAAATATAAATTATGCGCTATTGCAACAACACAGTGCGGACAGCGGTGGACAGCGGAAGAACTGAGAGTGAGAGTGCAATCGCTGCAGCTGGGCTGGCAATGCTAGGGGCAATGCAGGTGCAGTGCGCCGCGCACGTAGAATTCAGGAACTTCAAGTTTGATTCGCGGTCCCGTTGAATCGAATCATCAGAGTAGAGGAGAAAATTAAAAAAAATGAACGAAAAATTATGAATTTTGTATGTACTTCCTATAGATACATATACATGAACTGCTTGTGTCAGATAAAATTTTTCATATTGAGTCAATCTTATGATTCACCAGTAAGAAGGCGAGGTTTCAAAAAGAAAAATAAGTACTTCCCGTTAGATAATCATTAATCATGGTTTCACGTTACCAGATCTCTTTATTTACGCAGTGTAAGTTCTTTTTTTTAAGGATAATTTATTGATTTCCCATTCATCAGTACTTATTAAAACATAAAAGATTCAATGATAATAGAAATTATTTTATTACTGATTTATTATTTTATTTACTGAATATTTAGTTTTTTTTTTTCGTTTTATTTCAAATTATGGGTAAAGCCCATCACATTAATTCTCATTAGAGAAATTTAAAACACGAGGGTAATCATATGTATGCTATTATTATAATACATGGTTCTTAATTTACAATTTGTGATCAGTGGTAAATAGCTGTAAATATAAAGCTAAACAATTATAAGTACATATACATTAAAAGTATCAAATTTAATCAAATTTTTTTAGAAAGTAAATAATATGTTCAAAACTACCAAAATTCAAAATAAATAATACCATGCAATAATTCCACAGGTACTAAATTAGCTAAATAATCCTAGGTATTTGCAGCTAATTTTTTTTCATCCGTACTACATTAGGGTCAAATCAATTGAGCAGGTGGGAAGAAAGAGTTGTGCAAACACTTTCTCGGTTATGAAAGAAAAGTACTGAATGGGACACACACAAGTATTCGTTCCTAAAGGAGGTAAAAAAACCCGACTCAAGAATGAACACGCGTGTCGTAATGATGCCGAAGGCGAGCTGAACTTACGACGGAGAAAAAGCTTGGGATCGGTCATTCTCAAAACGGGGAGTGGCTGTGTATATTTAAGTTCTTATACGCGCTCTTTCCTCCTCCTCCGCGGCTTCTTTGCTCGCTCGCTCGCAAGTCGAGCTTGCGAAGTCTATGTCATTCAAGACTCGCTGCCGTA
The DNA here is from genome assembly GCA_038277355.1 of Encarsia formosa. NCBI lineage: Eukaryota > Metazoa > Arthropoda > Insecta > Hymenoptera > Aphelinidae > Encarsia > Encarsia formosa. The sequence goes on from CM076184.1 coordinate 23,769,545, forward strand.
TACACACACGTGAGTTTCACCCAGGGTCATACCACCCGATGCACACGTAAACCATTCCAAAATTTATCAAATGTTTTGAACATGAGAATTTTTAAACATTTCTCAGTTGTGATTTGATTAAAGCTTGGGTAAATTATTAAACATCAAATTAAAAATTCAAACTTGCAGAATTTAAAGATTACTGAATTTTATTAATAATTATTATGTGCAGAAAACTATTTTAGGACGTTTTTTTTTTTTATAAATGAACTATTATAATTTAAAACTTTAAAATCTGTTTTTTTATTATATTAAAATTAGACTAATCAGAAAACAGAAATGATAATGTTCTTACGCATTTGCTTGAAATAATGTGTTCTTTTTTTCAAATTTCGAAATTTCATACTAATAGAATTTTAAACGTTAATTTTTTGGAATTACTGTTCTTTTTTTCACAACAATAAATTTTGTGGTAAATTTATGAAATATACTTTTTTGTTAGACTTAAAATTTTAAAGTTATAAATGAAAAAACTATCAAACAGATACATTTTTTTATATGATAAATTGATCATTAATATTGCTGAATTTCTTTGTAAAATAAGTAGTATTTTTATTCCACTCGGCCATGTAATTGGCACTTTTCGATGTGTCAGTTTTGTGGAGAAAGCTTTACATTCCTACTACGTTAAAAAATAAGATGGGAATGTCAAAATTCCACCACGATCGATAGATTTTGACATATTGCTGCTCCTTTTTTTGTTCGTCAGTGAGAGTTTTTTTTAAATTTGTAACCTCACTCTTTTATCATCATCATCTGGAAATTCTGGATCATTCATCATCATCACCACCACTGTGTGTAACCAACAATAGAGTTTTTTTATCAAATATGTAAAATGGCCTCGAATAAAACGAGGAGTGAATTTTTACCCGTTAAAATGATAAAATAAGTATCGAGTTGTAGGCTAACAAGCCTACTTCCAAAATTTTTCTTATGGCATCATTGACTTTGTATAACGCTGTATTATTATAAACAGTGATAAGTTCTTAATTTTACTTCTTGCAAAAAATATTTGACTACATTCTGAATTTTTCTAGTTACTGATTTAAATCTTTTTTTTTTTTTTTTTTATTTATTAAGGCGTACCCAAACCAAAAGGTTTACACGGCCATGATTTAAATCTTATGTCTGATAATCTCAGTTCTAACTTTAAAAACTTAGTTTTCACATCATTTTTTAATCTTCTATAAAGTTTTACATTTTTAAAAGTAAAAATACTTTTAAAAAAATTTGTTCGTTCAATGAGAAAATTTTTTTATTTGCCGTGATTGTAACTAATTTTTCATCAAAAAATTACTATTGATTTGGTTATCTCAAAGTGCCAATTTACATGACCTAGTGTAATAAAATTTATTGTTAAACAAAAGGACAAAGTTTTTCATAGCCATCTCGAGTTCGCCTCGTGTGGCAAAGTTCACTCGAGACGGCCATGTCAAACTTTGCCCTTTTGTTTAACAATATATCATTTCGAATTTTTAAAACTGTGAAGAAATTGTATATCTTAAAGAAGGGTATTTTTGTATTTTTTTCTAGATTTTTATTCGAGAAATTTAAACAAACAAAAATAGAAACAGTGGTATTATTCTTAATATGAAATTCTTTACGTTCTTTAACACTAAAAATGGTTTGAAATTTTTATAATGTGATCCATCTCTTTTAAATTTTAAATCTGAAACTTATACAATTATTTTATTTCTGTAGCATTAAATAAAATCTTGAAAATCTGTTTTTCATAGTATTATTTACTGTATAAATACCGATCAACAAAGTTAAAAAATTTTCTTCCTACAACGTATTAATCTTCCTCCATAATTTGAATTTTTTAACTTTCAAAACATCCGGTTCAATCTACTGGTATTAACCAATCGTACGAGTAAATTAAAAAGTGTCCGTTTCACGATACGTAAATTAAAGCTACAGACTGCAAGCTCTCGCGCTCGCGCTTCGCACATAAACAGAAGGAGATATTTCGTAAAAATCCAGCACCACCACCACCACCAGCACCGCTCCTCGCGTCCGTAAGTATGTATACACAACAATCCGCGCGCGCGTTTAAGGCGTCTGCGCCCGCTGAGTCGCCGCGGGGTGGGTGTCCAGTCCAGCGGGAGCGCACACGTGCGTAAAAAGCACAGCGGCGGCTGAAAAAGCTCTCAGTCAGTCCATGTGCCTTAAGCCACTCGCTCGCTGGCTAGCTCGTCCGGTGAAGCTAACGAAGCGCTCGTCGGTCACTCGCACCGTACACAGATAAGTCGTACAAGTGCCCGCCGCCCGCGCGGATTCAAGGCCTCTGCCCTACATTTTCGCACTCCGCAATTGACCACGGACCCCCCCGCGTGTGCTTCCTCTCCCAATAGACAAACTTTTTTTTTTTTTTTTTTTTTTTAATTTATTTTTCCCAAAATTTTTTATTTATCCTTGTTGGGGGTGGGCATGAAGTATTTCGAGGACTGATCGGCTATGAGCGCCCGTCGAGTAAACAAACACGGCTGACCGAGACGAGGAAAATGTGAGAGCCACCGGCTGAGAAATTCCTGGTAAGTGGACTGCTGCTGTGTGCACAGCTGAGTTTATTATTTATGGATTACGAGCTCGCCACCGGAGGCTTATTTCACCTGACATGTGCTAAATTTTTTTTTTTTTTTTTATCGTTTTATTTACTTTTTATCGATTTGATAAATTAGAGATATTTTTATTTGAAAGTGGGACTGAGCTTTTTCAGAGCGATGGGCTCTAACTGGGTTTGATAGATTATGTCCACCGAGCTTTGACATAATTTTCTGGGTGACGGGTACCAAAAGCCACGTAAAAGTGGCCCTTTCAGTTTTTATCGCCGCGCAATTTTTATTGAACTAGATTGCTATACTTTGGTCATGATTTAAAATGAATGAATTCCTAGAATTTTAATTCTATCGGGTGAAATCTTGAAAGATATGCGGTATGAGCTTTTTTTCAAAATGCCAGGCTTAGTAAATTGTTTCTTTTCATTTGCAGAATCAATAATTGTACGAAATATTCTTTAATCACATACATTAAAAAAAAATTAATATCTTTGTTGATTAATAGTAATTATAAAACTCAACCTAATAAATTTATTACTTTTAAATAAATACTAATAAAAAACTTGTTTCTTACCATCCCAATAAATTACTAAAAATTAAAAGCTTATACGGTTTTACTTTATTTTTAATCTAAAATTGTCAATTTGACAAAATAGATTTGCCCTGTAACTTATTTGACTCTCGGGAGCAAAGAACTGAAAATGCAGTAAGTGGGGAAGTAAATCAGGCTGCTACAGCACTTGCGAGCTTTTTATATCTTTTGGTTTAAAAAAATTATCAACTCTTCAAAATGGTTTATTATCGAGTAATAAATCTACTTCATAATTGATTCTCTAACATTTGATTTTCTGTGTACTAACAAATTATTTAAATTTTGTTCTTAGCATTGATACAAATTTTATGTAGTTATGAATTACGAAAATTATGAATTTAGTATTTCAATGAAGTATTTATATAGTTCAGATAAGACAGTTGTTAAATATTGTGATAGTTGTTAAACAGTTTTTTAATAAAGCTCAGATTATAATGCTTGCATAAATCAAACAAAATTACCACTCAATAATATTTTTTATGTTTAAATATTATTAAATTGTAATAAATAATTGTTTAAAATAAACTAAAAATTAGCATGTCAATATAAACGGTAAATTTAATTATACTAGGTGAATATTAAAAAAAAAAAAAAGAAAAAAAAAACGCACGTGGAAACACACGTGACAGTGAGTGTTAGCCAACCGTATAATCTATTTTTTGAACTTTGAACACTTATCTCACGAACTGAGTGCAGGTGTCAGTTGCGAAACTTGAAGCAATTTAAAAAAAAAATTTTTGTGACCCTTGGAGATTCTCCAAGTTGTCAGAGACATCATAAAATTCATCAGAACCGTAAAGCTCTTTTACATTTTGTTTGTAAATTCTCGAATATACGATTCTTCGTTCATTTACATCAAATTCAGGCTCTAGATATTAACTTTTGAAACTTATCTTTGTACGCAAGTTTATACATATAAGGACCCACGTCTAAAATAAAAATGCCCGGGTAAAAAAAAGTGCCGTTCATTAACCCCACCCGGACACCAGCATACCAATAGCGTCCACTGCAGTGTGGTAAACATTATCCGACGACACGTTATTTTTGAAAACTTTTTGACTCCCGAGCTTAAGCGCCGAAGGGTCGGATATAAAAAGTCTAACCATAAATAAAAACGACAACTCACCCGGTTTTCTGTTTACAACTTCCAGGACAACGCTTTGAATCCACGTGAGAAGATAAAGATAAAAGAGTTAAAATCATCCCAAAGATGGCGAGCGAAGGAGCGAACATGAGTCCCGCGGAGAAGGCCAAGCAGGACGCGCTCTACGAGAACCGGGAGCCCAAGAAGATCATCCGCATAATCACGGTCATGGCCTACATGACCTCGGTGTCCTTCGTCGGCATAGTCCTGAGCGCCTACTACATCTTCCTCTGGCATCCCCCCAACCCGAGGCTCATGCACGCCAACTCCCAGATGAGCCATCACCAGGCCCGAGTTGACTTCCTGGTGGTCGACGAGGCCACGACCGCGCCACCACGGGTCGTGAACAGGATCGCCAAGGAGCCCATGACCATTGACCTCATAGCTTCCGCGGCCGAAGAAGCTGGCTCGCTCAAGACGAGGAGGGAGATCGTCAAGAACGTCAACGCCATACTCAGGGCCAACTTCGAGCGGGTGAGGTCCAGTGAGAGCACCTACGAGGAAGAAACACTGTCGCCGATGGTTTTTAACGACACGGTTGAGTAAGTGACTTGGATTATTTTTTTTAGTCTAAAAGCGAAAATATTATAATATTGCGGGTCCAGTTAAATAATTGAGGCACATGATCATCAAAGATAATTTTTTTCTACTAAAAAAATATGAAGAAAAAAAAACATTAAAATTTAAAATTTTTAAAAACACCGTGAAGCTTGTTTAAAGCTTTTAAAGACAAAATTTTTTCTTAAAAAAAGAACTCAATAATTTAGATACTCAATTTATTAACAAACATTGAGTTTTCTTGATAAGTATGACATTTAAAAAATAGCAATAAAAAATTTTCATAAATTGATATTTATTTAATGGCTTAAAAATTTTAATCGTGCTTTCTAAACATGCGTCATTTTAATTATATACTCTCGAATATGACTATTACATAAAAAAAAATTCGTTCACAATGCCGTGATGTAACTTCTCTCAAGTTTAACATAATACAAAGACACGTTTATTTAAAAGCGTCAAAAACTACATTCTAGACTCAAGTTGTTAGAGCCAAGATCCACCCAAAAAACAAACCAAATCCTCAAAAATCACTTCCCCAACAATCCTCCGGTTTATTTGACCAGCCGCAGAATAGATATCTCTTCTCGCCTGCGCGAAGTGTGCGAACGAAATCTCTAAATATTTATCCTTACCCCCGCAGAAACAGCACCAGTTCAGTACCTCCGGCCGAGAACAGCACGCTAGAGTCGTCCTCGGAGGACTCGACAAGCAACGAGGTGACCGAGTCCGAGAGCCTGGGTATGCCCACGGCCTTGACGCCTACTTCGACGACCAGGAAGACGAGGAGCCTGGGGAAGAAGCAGCACCAGACGCCCTTCGCCCTGAAGCACCTGGAGGTGCCGATCAAGTCCGAGGGAGCCGCGCGGAGGAAGTCGCTGAGGTTCGCCTCTTCGACCGCGAGATCGTCGGACGACGGCTCAGGTTAGCGACGTAGACGTTGTTTTTGTGGTAGAATTTTGATCTGTGTGGAGGTAAACATGAGTGTGGGTGGGAATTTATTTACCTTTTTTTTTTTCTTTTTTTTTTTTTTTTCGCTGGCTACGAAAGACTGCGTAGTGTTGTTGTCTCGTAAACATATTTATAATTTATACATTATATAACTGCCATATAATGATTATCCTTAAGTTTAAGCGTTGATTTGGATTCAGAATTTCACCGACTGATTATATATAACTTTAAGTCGTTTTGTTTACAATTTTTGATTATAAAACAAATATATACGAACAAAAAAATTTAATAACTCGTTTTAATTTTTGTTTTTTTGTTTTTTTTTTTAAGCTGTTACTTTTATGTACACTAAAGTTTATGCTGCGTAATTAACACTTTCAGCGTGACACGAGTCCCACGAGGCTCATCGTAATTCAAAAATTATGAAAATTTGAAAAAAAAACTTGAGTAAAATGAATTTTACACTGCCTTCACGTGAAAGTGTTGATTTTGATTATTTAATTACTGTGATCTTACTGTTTTCTCTGGATTAATTATAACACTAGACCTAATGTAAGATATGTAAATGAGCTGTAACATAATATCGCTTGACGCTATTTTGTTTTTTTTTTTTTCTAAATAAAAGTATTATGAAAAAAAAAATGAAACTGTCTAACTCGTGAGCAGTTAATTTGTGTAAAAAAAAACTTTCATCGCTTTTCTAATGTACTCGATGCACGAATCCACTGTTAAAGGCATAGTACGAGAGCACGCACGAAAAAAAAAACCAACGCGGATGTTTGTGTGTATAGACAAGTCGAAAGATTAAACGAATTCCCGTTGGGTATGCATTTGAGGGCTGGTACTGCAAAGCTCTCGCGTTTGATCGAGTTTTACGATGACTCCGGAAGTCTTTAAAATCTATTTTCTCCCGATGAGTAGCTTCGATTTTCAATGTCGAATTTTCGGATTTGCTTTTATCTCACGGAGCTTTTTTTTTTTTTTTAATTAATCTCGTCTCTCCGCGTACACAATCGCGTGCTCGACTTTATGCCTACCTCAAACCTTACGCATTAAACTAATTAATTGTAAAGAAAAACGTAATTGCCTTCTAAATTGCACTCATATCACGTTATTAAACAAATTACCAAAAATTCAATTAAGCCGAAAAATTCGGTGACCCATTAAGGAGCTTTAATCTCTAATCCAGGGTGTATATGTACATACACCAGGAAATGGTAAAAGAAAGGGAAGAGAAAAAAGTAAATGTAAGCAAAGCCGTATAAATGGACATTGACTGTGTAGCTCAGCCCCGGATGGAACGGACTACAGGCACCGATTAGGCGACAGTAGCATAGATCGCGTAATAAGCGGGGCAGGGCCGAGCTAAGTGGCCGACGACTCTGCTGGTCTGCTGCGGGGCTTCGCTTTTACGCTGTCTTCTTGTATCCGTTTATAGGTATAGCCCGCCCGACTCGCGTGTAGGTGGGCTCTTTGTTGATCCTATAAAAACACTGTCTTTCATTTCTAGTAAAAAAAAGTTGATGAATTCGCCATATTCCTCCCTGAAATTGCGACCTTTTCTCTTCGATAAATGTTATTTTAATCAGGGGTGGTAAATAATATCTCGTGATCATAGCTTTTATACTGTTAACAATCACAAAAATATTGTTTTCTACGTCTGAATTGATTTTGTGAAAACCAAATTTCATTTTGGTTCTAGAGAACGTTAAAATAATTTTTAAGCATAAAAACCCAAATTTTCTCGAGGGGCTGCGCACTCCAGAGACACCAAAAAATTTATCATATAAAATACTTTTCATTGTTTACAAACTTCACAAAGAACTTTTTTATAAAATCTTTTAGTCTAAGATAATTTGAAGGTCTAAGTACCTGATAATATTCAGAAGATTAAAAAATTTAATTAAATATTAAAAACTTCTGATTTTTATTTTGAAGTACGTTGCCCCTCGAATTTCTATGAGATCTAAGTGATGTAATTCCAATTAAGAATAAAAAATTAAAATTTTTTAGATGATTTATCACGATTTTATTTTCTTTATAAATACAAGTAATAGTTTATAAATATCAATTTAATTCTTATAGCATATCAATTAGTTAATATGATTGTTGTATAAAAATTCAAAGAATGCAATTTGCATCTCTTGAAGATATATACTAAGTTAACTGTGTACATCGGTACTTAACTAATTACATTATAATATAATCCAATCAATTTCGCAATATGATTTTGCCAATATGAATTAACTTTTCATCTGTATGTTCTTTCTAATACATTATTTGGAAAAGCAATTAAATTTGTTTTAACAATCACTAAATCTAAGAAAAATTGGATGCAACTTTTTGCACAGCTCACATATTTGTTAGCAATTTTCGTATTTTTTAAACTTAAATTTTAGCACCGAGTAATCTAGAAAATTCTGTGAAATTAACCCAAAAAACATGATCCAGTTCACAACAATTTTTTTTTCTAAAACGTTAAAATTTTTAGTTCGCCAATTTGTAAAATAATATATCATTTATAATTTAAGAAAACAATTTGCCAAGTAAGTTAACTGCATCATAAAAGTTTTCGTTTTCGACAGGAAAAAAATTAAAGCTTCAATCTTTTCTTCTCACTAATCCACGACGCTACATTACAAAAAATTTTGTCTTTGGTTTGAAACTAGGACTAGTTCATGGATCAACTACTTCTCTCCTAAGAATAAGCTAGCCCTCGTTCGTGAGTAAGCCAGTAGCGATTTATAGGGCTGAGTAAACGAAACAATTTTAAGCTAATTCCATGCGTTCGAAGTTCAGTTACCAAGTGCTTTTTATGAGTTGAAATCGAACTGTTTGGAAACAAAGGCGCGGTAGTGTTACTCCTACACTCAACCCCAAAATACTTTGCTTCGGAATGTCTAATCCCGAAAACTTATCTGCCGGAGCTCGTAAACCAGTTAATTTTCAGAAAATATGCAATTTTATGTTTTAAACTGAACTACTTTTTTGTGAACGACTTTTACTTAGAAGTACTGAAATGAAACTGCTTGAATTTTTTTCATAAAATCAGTTTTTATTTACAAAAAATTTAAAAAATTTTTTTGGTTTCATTGAAAAATGATTATTTTTATCAATTTGTCTTGAGGTTCAAAAGAGAGAAACAAAATTATTCGAAACAGTGCAAAAAAAATGAACTCCAATTTCTTTTGAAGTTTATTTTTGAAATTATGAATAAGCAACTTTCGCTGAAAATTCATGCACGCAACACTTGCTGTTCGAGATACCGTTAGAAACAGTAATTTTTATAGATAAGTATAAAAAGGTGCCTTGGCCTGTAAGTACATCACAATTGCCGGTAATAAAATCAGAACGAGATTAACTCAAAAAAGTAGAGTAAGTGCGTAAAAAGCCATAAAATTTATTTCAACTCAAAAATGTATTCAATCCTATTTTTAAAAGTTTATTTTATATGTGATAACTTGGTTAATTATTCACACCTGAGTTACATGATTGAGGCTAAAGATAGAATTTTTATCATTTTTTTCAAGTGCTTCTTGAACTTAAGATTAAATTTTTCTTCTGAACCAAACCGAAAAGTAATATTAAATTTTATAAAAGTCAATGAATAGTTAAAAAAACGTATTCTACAAAATTTAAACCAAATTTTCTTTTGTGCTAGAATCATTGGCAAAAACGAGCAAGACAAATTTTTGTTGAACGGCTCAACAAATATGTTTAAAAACATCTAGTCTTCAAGCACTTCTACATCTTCTTCAAAGCACGAATACTTTGCACTTATGAAAAAAAAAGCTACAAAAAAAAGGGGGGGGGGGGTGAAGCGCGCATAAAAGTCACGCGTCGCGAAACGGGTCTTTAGCCGGCTATAATAATGCGAATCGATTGCGGTGGGCACCGAATCGCCATGCAACATACTTTGCGCGCGGGGATCAGCGACGTTGATCAGCGTTCGCGTGTCAAGGCTCTTCCGGCCGGTCGTTGAGCTTGCGCGCAAGTCAGCTGTTGCCACTGCTGCCGCGGCCGCGCGACGGCCGGGCGTTGTTTACGCTTGAGGTTTTTTCGAGAACTTTTTTAATGCGGGCCTCTTGGAATAATTATCCCAAATTTTAAACAAACACACTGAGAGATTTTTGTGGAAAGTGTTTGGTGATTTTTCTGAGAGATCTTAAATTTTTTTAACGCCGGAGAATGATTTTACTACGAAGAGAGGAGCTTTCAAAGTTCATGGGATTATTTGGAAAAAAATATTTATTTTTCATTCAACGGTTATTGTTAATTATATTTATCAAAAATACAAATTGGTTTTTATTATGACATTTTTTTTACAAATAGTGGTGAATAAAAACTAATTTAATTCAATAACCAATTTGTACTTCCATAATAATTTCTTTCCAATTATGGTTTATGCACTAAAACCAATTTTTATCAATGAGTTAACTATTATTAACAAAATTATGGAGATTATTTCCCCGAGCTGAATTTCAACCAATAGAAACGCCGTATTTGACATTTGGTGGAGGAGTGGGGGTAAAATGATTTCGATAATTTTCGGTTATTTCCAATTCGAAGCATAGCAATTCGAATTGCTTTGTTTACTAATGAAATGTAGGTTATAACCTACATTACATCATTAGAAATTCAGCTGGGGAAAATAATCCAGCCGAAATTTTCCTCCGGTTTTATTGCATATAGCAACTCGCGGAACAAGTTTGACAAAAAATCACTTGCGCTTCGCGCTCGTGATTTTTAACCTGTCAAACTTGCTCCCCTCGTTTCTATATATATGCAATAAAACAGACGAAAAATTTTCGACAATTTTGAAGCACTAGGGGTATTACGACTGAGAATTTAAATTTAACTAAAGAAAAAAATAAAATAATTCAACTTAAAAAATTACTACTTTATTTTAAATGTAAAAAATAAACACACAGTAAAATTAAAAAAAATTGAAAATTTTTATTTGAAATCGAAAAAGAGGCGCGAAATCACCATCCCCGCAAGCTCCCCGCGCGCAGCCGCGTTGAGCTCGGGCGCCCCTCCCTCCAAAAAAAGCTGCACGCTTACGGGATAGAGTGTCTCGACCGAGAAGTGCGAAAGCTACGCACGCTCCGGAGTCTTTCCCCCGAAAAAGTTGACAAATTAGTTTAAACAAACAACAACAACAAAAAACCACCAATCGCTAAGTGTAACTATCGGTAAAAAAAGTGTGTCGTCTGGCTAATCTCGGATTGTTCTACTGACCATGGATCATGCGATAGGCGCGAGTTAATCTGGTGCGCGTAGGCGGTGCTGGCGGATTGATCCGTGAACTCTCAGTGCTTTTCGACGATAGCAAGCCTGGCTGGGTAAGAAGATGGCCGAGAGGTTTTTATATGCTTTTTTCTCTTTACTTCATGATTGTGGCTTTGTTCCTGCACGAGTTGGGACACTTCGCATCGAAATAATAATTTACGGGGAGCTGTTTGTTTGTTCAATCAGCGCGTTTACTCGGGTGTTTTACTATATATGCGCGGCGGAGTGCCACTTTTGAAAAGAGTTTGTTCTTTTTCATAAAGTTTTGCTTCGGTGTACGGGGTGAAAATGTTTTAATTAAGAGGGGTGTTCGCGTGCGGCACGACGATGAGTCGATTCTGTTACCGTGCCTTTTTTAATGATCCTTCTAGACTGATTAAAATACAACTAAGACAGTCGACTTTATTATTTATTCTCTTTTTCTGCTGTTCATTAACTTGGGGATTCTTATTCCAGTAAAGTGGTTTGGTAATTATGTTGTTTCACTTAAATAACATGGTGTTACTGTTAAATCTTGTAATTATTTATTTATGTAATTTAACAGCTTAACGTCAGGAGGGGTGAAGAGCTGTAGATCAGTGAGGTTTCAGGTTCAGTGACCTGTGTAAATTTTTATAAAAGTAAGTTTGGGCTTAATATTTAAATTCCATCAACAATCTTAAATTTTGTTTATTTTTATACCAAAGCAATAAATTATCTTTCGGAACAAGGGGATTATAAGTTTTTATTTCATACACAACAAAGAAGTGTTACCTATTTTTATAAACTAAATAACCTTCGAACCTTTGATTGAATGCATTAAGCCCGTCACTTACCATCTCTTAAGTCACAACACGTAAAAAGCTCTCTTTATAATATCTATGAGGTATTTTCGTACCAAAGCTATTTCTAGACCAAACAATGGTGTAACGAACCAACGAACCGACTAATCTCCCAAAGCGCCTTGAGCGTCGCAACCAACTCGTGCAGATCGAAGCCACCTACACCCGTAGACCTATAAACCCTAAAACGAGCCCTTTCCGCAGTATACCTCGAGCGGGAGCCGGAGCGCCGGGTGGGACGACCCTGGGGTCACGTCTGCGTAGGTTCAGCATGCAAATACCCCGGAAGATGAGCGCCCACAACGTAATGGCGAGCATAAGCCGCACCCTGGGCACCAGGTACAGCGAGAGCAAGGCCGCGAACGAGATCAAGTTCGCGGGGGAGGAGAGCAAGGACAAGCTGTACGAGCCCAAGCACAAGCAGAAGCTCGTCCGCGTCCTGACAGTCGTCGCCTACATCATCTCCGTGAGCCTGGCCGCCATAGTCCTGTCCCTGTACTACATGTACATCTGGGACCCGGCGGAGAACCCCTACAGCTCCAAGCAGAGGTCCAACGTTTCGGAGGCGGCCGCTGCTGCTGCGGCCGCCAAGATCGCCTGCTTGCCCCAGGAACCCATAGCCATGCCCGTACTTAACAACGGTAATCAGCGGATGTTCGATGATAATTGTTTTTAATTTTTTTTTAAATTGAGTTGGGTGTTCCGAAGCAATGGGAGTATGGCTATGTTTAAAATTCTGAATAATTTAAGAAAGCGTTAGGTATACATAAGTTAAACCTACAGAAATTTGACTGGTGATTCATGTGTGGTCGAATCCCATTCGGTACACTTTCTGACAGAAAATTAAAATAATCTTACCATTTTTGGTTTTTGCTCGTAATTAATTATTAAAATTAAAAAATAACCCAAAAACGTTAGTTTAATCTCGCTCGGTTAGATCAACGACCATTTTAATTTTAATAAAAATTAAAATAGTTAAAGTTTTCACAATTGATAAAATTGTGATACAAGACAAAAATAATTTTAGTGAAGGCGGATTATAATCGTTTGGAAAAAAATTTATCAAATAAACTTTAAACAGTGAAATTTTTTTTCACCAAAACAACAATTTTAAGAACTGAAAAATAAGCGAGGAGTCTAAATATTCTTGAAAGTGTTTTAGTATATTTTTTTCGAACATAAAATTGTACAGTATCCGTTATTTTTTATAATTTATTAATAATAATTTTGAGTGAAAAATTTAAGTTTCATTGTAACACAAAAATTAAAAAGCTCATTACGATTGTCAGTAATAAATTCTATTAAAATTTTGCTGCGTTATAAATATTTTGAGTTATAGCCTAGTAAATTTTTTATCTTTAACAATTAACAGCTTTTTGTGTGTGTATTAAAAAAAATTATTTTTCTGTAACATTGTTCATTTTTTTGCTGTGGACGTTTATTGTTTTAGCCAATTACTGTAGTGCCATTGATTTTTCTGAAGTATCAAAAAATAGACAATAGTGTACCAAAATAAACTAAAATAATCAACTATATGTGCTTTCGATTGTAGGATCCTCTCCGGACAGCAGATCAGCGTCTGAAGCCAGCCAGCGACCGCCGGAGCCACCGAGTCCTGAGTTCGGGGTGAAGGACCTGCTGAAAATACTCTCGAGTCCATCGAGAGGGAACCGAGCGAGCACCGACTACCCCGATTCACTGCCCTCTATCTCGTCCGACCAGTTCCAGGCCGTAGAACCCCAGGTACCCGTGGCTGGCGACCTTACGACCGAACTCTACTCCGAAGACTCCCTCGACGACTGACTCTACGAGATCGAGGCGCGACGCAGACGACGCTCCTACTACAGTTTTTTCAAACAACGACGAGATTAAACGATTTAGGTCTATATAATTGATAAATTAAATAATACTACTACTGCTACTACTACTCGTGACAAGATTACTACTGAATATGCATTTACCATCATCGTTCGTTTATTGTACTCATATGAGTTTTGTCGCGTTTTTTAAAGGATCATGGAGTATTATAGCTGTTATTTGTTGGTTGAGATTTTTATTTGTATATCTGGGATGTACAAAATTCGATTGATTTTAAAGTCTCTTGCTGAGCAAGACGATGTTATTATTCGTTAATGATTGAACTGATAAAATCTTTTTTTACATTAATTGTTACTTTTAGATGTCTATTATTTTGATGATTGGAAATAAGGGATATTAGGTCATAATTTTAATACATAACATATTGATTTAAGTAGAAAATTTCTGAGTTAAAAATTTATTACTTTAATAAATTCGTTAATTGTTATTTTGCAGTTATCGACAATATTAGTACTATTTATTCAAAAATCTACAGTAAGTAAAGCCACAATGGATATGTTATACACGAATTCTTACATTAGTTTATTCATTAGAATAGGATTTAGAAAAAAAAAACGTGATATTTGATCATTATTGTACGACTTATACTTTACTATAAAATAATAAAAACTAAACATTTGTTATCAAAATCAAGTCTTTTAAATATGAAATTTAATACATCCATTCAATATTTAACTCAACATGTAAACAAAAATTTTGGTTTAATTAAATGAAATCATTTTATTATTTAAAATATAAATAATCAAATTTTTTAAATTTAAGGTGGTTTGCTACTAAATGCAATACAATTGAGAATCAGCTCAAATTTTCTGAAGGTGTTTATTAGATATTAATAAACATTTTTCCGAAGTCTGATCAAAATTGACCATATAGTTTAAAAGTTACAGTAAGTTAAAGATTGAATTTTTTTCATTACGCGTATGGACGCTACGCTGAAAAAGTGTACTAAATTATTGATATTAGTCTTCTTACAATAGAGATCCTTTAGAAAAACCACATACATATAGTTTCACTATCGAAGAATTCATTCCTTAGAACTGCAAAAAATTGATCTGTTACAATTTTTACAATACTTTTACCAAATTAATTTTCACGTGAATAACCTCCTAAACTGCGTGTCAAAGGTGAGGTTAAAAGTTTAAAAAAATGTTTTGTTGTGATTGTCAATGTTTTTTTGGTAGAAAATAATTTCAGAAGCCATAAAAAGTTAAAAAATAAATTTTAATAACCAATTGTTAGTAAATTGGTGTAATAATTTTTATTTAGTCTTGAACTTGACTAACTCGTGGTAGAAAACCACCTTAAAAAAAAAAAAATCTAATTTGCCGATCAGCTGATTGCACGATTGACGCCATCTTTTCCTAAGCGACAGACGTGAAAAAGCAATAAAAACTGCTGCGATTTGTAAAATGTAAAACGAAATTTAATTTAAAGCAAATCATCGAAGTCTTTAAATTTTTTTCAACGCACAATTCCGTTTATAGGTAAGTAAGTATTTTATGGTATAATTTGAATTTGGATTTGAGGTATAATTAGGATACGTAAACAAACTTTTTTGAGTGACTAACAAATGAAATTAGGTATTAAGGTATTTTCAACTATGACGTCATTTTCACTGGAGCCTATGCAATCGGCTCGTGGTGACGTATCACTGGAGCGGTGGAGCCTATGCAAACTGCTCTTGTGACGTCATAGTTGAAAATACCTAATAAATAATTTGAAAAAATTTTTGCGTGTTACTTTAAACACAGAAGAAACAAAATATATCGCATCGACAGATTGTCATTCGTTTTTAACTTCAACCGGAGGTTATATTCGACAATATTTTAGGTTATGACACGAGACAGTTGAGACAACGGTCACCGAGTTCTATGACGCGCCGTCAGACGCGAAACTTTCATAGCCTTTCCACAACCTATGTTTCGCGTGCTTTTTCTTATGCTTTTTCTGCTTTTTTGACTGCCGAGCAGCAGACGCGATAATCAAGGTTAGGGCGTTCATTTTATGGTAGTTAGATTTTGGTTAGCGCGCGTAAGCATGGAAAGCACCTGCTATTGAGAAAATAAAAATGAAATTAAAAAAAATTCAAATTATCAAATAATAATTAAAGCTCAGTAGGAAAAAAATTCCAATGTAAAATTTTTGTATTTTAATCTTAAATTATATAATTTATATGTGCTGTAAATTCTTCTTTATTCACTCACAATTTTTAAAATTCAACGTATTATTATTTTCTCAAATAGTAATAACTCTTGTATACCGTGTACACGCGCGCTAATCAAAATCTAACTACCATAAAATAAACGCCCTAACCTCGATTATCGCGTCTGCTGCTCGGCACTCAAAAAAGCAGAAAAAGCATACGAAAAAGCACGCGAAACATAGGTTGTGGAAAGGCTATCAGGTCTTCAGGATGCCTTCAAGGGTTTTTTTTACGAATCATGAATTTTCATTGAAACTATATCCCTATAGTTTCAGGTACACAGATGTTATTTAGATTGTTTATTTAAAATTTTTACCATGAATTTCTGTTTTACGTGATTTTTACTTTAACTTTTTCACTGTCGCACGCTAACAATGATCAATTGTCATTTGACTGGGCCCACTTCATTAATGTTATTCATTTTTTTAAACTGTGGTACAAATAACAAATGATAACTATTTATTATACATTGTATTACGGATGACCATTACTATTACGTTTTTTTTTTTTAATGAAAAACTAATAGTCATGACAAGAGTAATTTCAACTCATTTGGATTTTGGTAATAAAAGATATACAAGACTTTTATAAATTTCTTCGAATCCAGCTACCAGTTCTCTTATTACTTGAAATTAAAGTTTTTTTAAGTTTATTAATATCTGGCGAATTTAGGCTCATTTAAAAATGTTGGAACTAAAGTTGGTGCCAACTAAACCTCCGAATAATTGTAATTAAATTAGCACCCGTTTGATTTTTACTCAAGAATTTATTTTCGGCAATGAATACTTAAAAGTATTCGAAAAAAACTTAATTTTAAATCATTTTCTTCCATGTTAAAGTTTAGAAATAATATAAGATTCGTTTAAATACAAAATGTGCTTATTTAACAAATATAAAAAATAGAATTCCGAGTGCTTTTCACAAATTAAATTTGCAATCAACTAAAATTTTAATTTAAAAAAAAAATTTGATGAAAAATTAAAATTAATTATTTTATTGCAGATCAACAATGCATATTTTTGTTAAATCCTTGAAAAGCGAAATTATCAATTTAAACGTCAAAACATCAAACTCCATTCGGAACGTTAAAGCCAAAATTCAAAAAAAGGAGGGTACTCCTTTAGATCAGCAGCATTTGACTTTTGATGGTAAGCGGTTAGAAGATGATAGCACCTTATCCGATTATAAAATTCAGGAGGGTTCCACTCTTTATCTTCGTCGCGGAATCTCACTCTCTGTAGCAATGACCATAAATGTCGAGGTTGACTCTTTGGCTACGATCCAGAGTATCAAAAACAAAATATTAGAAAAAGTCGAAACTTGTCTTGATCAACATCAACTGATTATTGATGGTAAGCCGCTTGTGGATGAGTTCACCGTATCCAACTACAATATCCGTAAAGACTCTACTCTTTACCTCGGAAATAGTATACAGATATACGTGAAGCTTACTTTAGGCAAAACTATAGTTTTAGATGTTCATGCTTCAAGCACCATAGAAGACCTTAAGATCAAACTGCAAGACGAAGTAGGGCTCCGTTCAGATCATCAATTTTTATATTTTAATAATGAGTGGCTTGAAAATTGTCACAATTTAAGCCACTATAACATTCAGAAGGGTTACACTCTTTTCCTTCGTGACATTATAAAGCTGCTCGTGAATTTCCCTGACGATGAAACCATTACTTTAGAGGTTAACGCTTCAAATACCATCCGGGATATCAAAACCAAAATTAAAATCAAATCAAAAAAGGATATTCATCAAGATAGACAGTTTTTATTTTATAATGATAAGGAACTCGAAGATGATCTAAGCTTATCCGACTGGAAGCATACATCAAGACTCTACTATTACACTTCGTCGTGGATGGAAATTTTTGTGCTGACAGCAACTGGCTGTACTTATACTTTAGTAGTCGAGGGCTGGGACCTTGTAGAAAGTGTTAAAGAAAAACTTTACAAAAAAACTGGTATTCACGTCCACCAGCAACGTTTGATTTTTAGTGGCAAGCAACTAGAAGATGGTCGCTGCTTATTCGATTATAATGTTGAAAAAGAATCCACTTTTGATTTAGTTCTTAGTTTCTCTTAATAATAATTATCACGTAAATGTTAGCAAGTCTGAAAGGCAAGTTTGAGTTGTGTATTTAATGTATATTTTTCAAGTTTTCAATGTATGAATCTTTCTAATAAAAAACTAGATTTAATGAATAAACTACTCTCTTTTTTATTAATAAAAGTTAATTCTTCTTGAAAAGTCTATAATTTCTTGACTTTCTTTTAAATTAAAATCATATGTATAGCTTACTCGGTTTTTTATAAGTAATATGTATATTTCAAAGTAAACTTCTGAATTTTCACTGAAAAATTATTAAAAATTTTCATTCAGAATAGTTTTTTAAGACCTTAAGAAAACTGAATTATGAAAAAAAAGTTTTAAAAAAGTCGAGAAGTTTTAAAAAAATTCTCATAATTAAATTTTAGTTTAATTTGTTGTGTAAAATATATACATTTACTTTTAATTACATATCTAATCAAGTTAAATCGGGCAGAATTATTTCTTGAGTAAATAAATAGCTCAAAGCGTTTTTTTTTTTTTGTAATTACCTATAAGAAAAAAAGTTCCTGAATAAATTCGTAAATTAAATAAAAAATTATTATAAAATTTACTAGCTTATTAAAATAAATAAAAATTTGAAACAATAGGATCGTTTTGGAGCATCTGGAATAATTAAAAAAATTTTTTTTAATTTTGAAGTTTTCAAAATATTGAACTTTTTAAATCGCAGCTGATGAATAGAAAACGGACCTTACCGATCTATGAAAATGAAATTTAAAACTTTGAAGTCAATGGTTTTCAATAGAATGTAAACAGTACAAATGCGTCGCTGATGATTATCATATGTTAAATTTATAAAGTTCCACTTCAAAGTATTTTGTGTATGTTGAAGAATTTAAGTAAGTATTTAATGTATTATTATGAATGCACTGCAGTTTTTTATACGATCATAAATTGCCTTCGATGTTGTGAATATCTGTTGTCTTTAATTAATCTTGAGACACGTGTTTGCATTTATTTACACCATTCATTGGCAACCAAGCGACTGTAATATACCCGACGTATCATATTTAAATTTAGAAAAAAATTATACCTATTTTTCAAACTATCACGCATTTTTAGAACAGATTTTTTTTTTTTTTTTTTGGTAAAAATACATATACTCTGCTATATGATATCTCTGGTTTGAAAGAAATTCGACAAAAGACAGTATTTGATCTTATAAAGGTAAAATTTTGAAATTCCTCAAATGGTCAAAAGATGATCATAAAATATATCAGCTATTAAACTTTTTTTTAAATATTAGTTACTTGAACTCCAATTCCGGACGTTTTTAGAATCGTATCATATGTATCTTTTTTACTTTCGGATAATATATATATATATATATATATATATATATATATATATATATATATTTAATATACATTTTTTGTTCTTTCAAATTTCTTATTTTAACAAATTTTAATCTTCTATTTAACTTTCATATACATGTATAGTGCATATAAAATTTGACGTAATTTGAATATCACTAAAAATTTAAAATCCGTAAAAACTTTATAATCTCTTAAAATTACTTCTACTCAGAAATCTCTAAAAAAAAGCCAATGTAAATTTATAAAAATAAAGTTATTGACTATAAAAATTTTTGTACCCGAACCATTAATTTTTCAAAAAGGAGTTAGTGTCATGGAAAAAGCCAAAAACAAGGACCTCTTTCTAGCTGTAAAAAGTGATATCGTTGAGTGGGTGCGCGAGCGACTAAAACAAGGTGCAGAACCAAATGATTTATCCGAATGTTGTGGCTGTGCATTTAATGATGAAAAAAACAAAAATCGCGGGGAGATAATGAAACTGATCGTGCAATATGGAGCAGATGCCATGGGATACGATTTCATGTTGAAAATGTTTGGGTCTGATCCGGCAGTAGATGTTTTGTCTTACGTCATCAATCATTACAATAAGGACCTTAAAGTTATTAAGAAAATTTTTCTAGTATTAGCGTAGCGTTGTTACGAAGCCCCTGATGCTTTAGATATCTTAAAATAATTGCTTGATGAGGGCTTGCCAGTCGACGATTACGTCGAGCATGATCACTTTGACGACACTTTTACACCGTTACACAACGCCATTAAAAATGGTAGTCTCGATTTTGTAAGGAATTTTTTATTTATTATATACGTAAAAAATACTATGATATCGGATATTTACATTTTTTGAACTCAACATACTTCATTTTTTTTTAGATTTCCCTGTTATTGAAACGTGGTGCTGATCCCAATAAACGAACTTTGCTAGAAGAGTTATTGTGCTCTTTTGTGCTTGGTACTGAAGTTCTATTGTCCTGAAATATTCAGAATAATTTTAAAAGAGGGTTCAGCTGTTATCGTGAGAACGTATAATGACAGAACCGCGTATCATTACGCTACCGAATATGGCGATCCGGAAATTGTAAGTCTGTATCTGAAGCACGGTGAAGATATCAATATTTTGGATGGTGAAGGCGAGACCCCTTTAACGTGTGCGAAAAATGACGAAGTTAAAAAGATGTTAGTCATGGAATTGGCCAAACAGAAGTTCAAAGGTCACCGGATTTGTCGTAGAAATTTGGAGTACTTACGAATATTTCAGAATAAGGATTTGAAAATATTTTACGAAAACTGTCTGAAAGAATTGCATAAGGAGTGGTGAAAAATCTTGAACTGCTTCACGTTATATATACAAACTATTCAAATTTGAAACATTTGACAATAATTTTTTATTTTTTCTTAGAAGCCGCTGGAAAAAGAAAATTAAGAAAAAATCTGCTAAGCTGGTGTCAATAAAGAGTTTTCCCATTTCAGTTCCCTAGTTAAGTAATATACTAATTTTGATTTTTTTTACAATATTTACTGAACCTTTAATTTTTGAATATTTTTACAAATGCTGAAATTTTAATGTAAATGGGGCGAGTATTACGGTTAATGGTCACTTTAATATATCTGTTGCTTTAGACTATATATTGTAATTTTTGTAAGTATCTAATCTTTTTCTCACCAGAAAAGAACTCAGCGTTGAATAAAAGCCGCAAACATCTTTAAACATACTTTCTCAGAAAGATTGTCAGTACAAAATAGATAAGTTAGCGACTGTTGATACCGCAAAGGAAATGGATATAAACTGCAGCGTTAATTGGCTCTTTAATTTTTTTAAATTTCTTCATTTTTTAACATTGTTCACTTTTAAAGGCGCGTGTACGTCAAAAATGAACGTTTTTACCACAAATATATAATTTTTTTTATCATTATTACGCAGCCAGAGATAAAAGTTTTTTTTTTTTTTTATAATGCTCATGAAAAATAATTTTTTTTAAGTTGAATTTTCTGCTTCAAATTAATCATGAATCGGCTTATACATTTAAAATGCAGTACAAATTTTAAACAAACAATTTTTTTCTTGAGTGACAAATTTTACTTTTTTATTAAATTTTTAACAACCTTTAAAACGGCTTAATAAAATTTCGAGTAAAATTTTCATTGATAAATAAATATAAATGTTTTAAAGGTTCACTGACAGTCATATCAATCTGAATCGCTATAAAGGATTAAGTATAAGCTCGTGATATTTTTCGTTCGACTGAAATTTCAAAACATAATCAGCTCGGAAAATCTAAACTGAAACAATATTTCGGAGATAATATGCAGTTCACATATTATCTAAAGTCTATACTTTTCCTATTACGTATTCCTATCTA
The DNA here is from genome assembly GCA_038277355.1 of Encarsia formosa. Classification (NCBI taxonomy): domain Eukaryota; kingdom Metazoa; phylum Arthropoda; class Insecta; order Hymenoptera; family Aphelinidae; genus Encarsia; species Encarsia formosa. The sequence continues at coordinate 23,791,373 of CM076184.1, forward strand.
TTGCTCGCGGCTGCTATATGTATACAGTACTCCAGAGTACAGTCACCACAGAACACACATATATATATACATATACACACACAGTTACCGGGCGTCCAGTAGATATATACATTTATAGTGGCCAGTGCTGAGTGCTCACGGGGAGTGCGAGGAGAGCAAGCGCATAACCTAACGTTGAAAAGAGACAGATACGGCTACAGTGTGCAAGAGTGTATAATAGGTCCGAAGCTCTCGCATCACATCATCATCGTCGTAGCCTGCATGAATCCCCCCCGCTTGTTCGAGTGCACGGGTGTGCAGCATTTTGCGTTATGGAAACGTGCTGCTGCTGGCTGTAATCATCGTTCGGCTGGCTAGACGAGGGCAAACACTGTTGTCAGAGGCGCCTTCTTCGGCCTGATAGTTTTTGTTGACGACGGACCGACTGACATCGTCTGCTGGGAGGGGAACGTCGTCTATGCACTCTGCACCCGGGACAGTGCGTCTATAAAGTTTACGTGGACAGGTGCGTACGCAGACCGACCAGCTACGACGACGTCACTTTCGGCGGCAGTCGTAGTCACCGGATCTCGTCGTCGTCGGCGGCATTGCAGCAGGCGCCCGCGGCGGATGCTCTAGGGAACTTGAACGAGGAGTCGTCGCTCACCGACCTCGCCGGCATCACGTCGTCAACGAGGGGACATGCACCAGTAGATTCTTGTGTTTACGTTTAAGCTTTTGAAGATTGTGTGGTCAAGGAAGACTTTATTGATAACTTTTTTCTCTAGAAGATGATGAACATGTAGAAGTGCCTTTTTTTCTCCTTTCATCGTTTCTAACGACGATTTTTTTTATTCAACTCGGGATAGAATTGTTGCAACTATATACCTAACTATCTAGCGCACGCTGCTGGTGTGTGATTCCATTGAGAGGAAACTATTTTTTTCTTTCGGTACAAAAGCTCATAGTGTCGACGACGACAACAACGGTGAAACTCGACTTTTTCCCTTTTTTCTTTTTTCTTCTTTTACACACGTAAACAATATTTTGCTAGCATCAGTGCTGCAGACGTCGATGGAAATTGCGATTACGGAGGTAATAACTTAGTTTCTTGAATTGCTGTGTACCTTTTTTTTCTCTCTCTCTCTCACTCACTCTTGATATGATTTTTTCTAAACTTCGAGTGCTATTTTGCGTGGTTTATTTCCTGTCTGATTCGTAAAAAGTTTTAACGTGGTACGAAAAGATGACAATGTTTTTTAATTGTTCTTAGATTAAACTAAGACTTTTGCTCAGTTTAGAAGTTAGGTTATTCACACCTGGTGTGAATTCTAAACATATATTAATTATAAAAAATTGATTTCTTAAAATTTATTTAGACATGTGACATAAGTATTAAATTGTTAGTTAATTATAACTCCATAACTTTATCATGAATCTCAATGAAAGGATTAACTGCTAAAAAAACTTTATCTACTTTTTTACTGTCTTTTGCTAAAATAATTTCAAGAGCTGGTTGACAATGTATTTTTAATACTTTATATTGCATTAGTAAACTATAAAATTTTTTGAAAATACAGAGAAACAGTCTGTTTATTGATGTTTAAGAGAAATCATTTGATTTTTGTTCTCTATTATCAGTTGATTAGAAAAGCATCTTGCTTTGCATTTTTAAATGAACATTTATTAATTATTGTGGTAAAAAGTATATCAACTGTCAATTTTAATGTCACAGGTGATTCCTAGAAGATAGGAGTGTATCTGATGCACTCCTCAGCACAGACATTGACTGTAAGATGGCTGTACAGCTAGATGGTGGAGGGAAGGATGATTTGAAAACCCAGTTTGTCACACGGGAGGGGACATACAAACTCATGACCCTGTCGGAGTACTCAAGGCCAAATAGGGTAGGATACACCAACAGCCAGGGAAGCGCCTCCGTCAGGGTATCTTTTGTCACGCTACCCGATCCAGCAGATCCAACTGGTACTCAAGGACTCGGAGACCGCATGTGTTTCAACTTTGGCAAAGAATTATATGTGTATGTCTACAGAGGGGTAAAGAAGGTATGGTTTTTGTCATGTTTTAACAGAATTGAAAGCATATTTTTATTTTTAATTATCACTCAGTTCATTTTAAAAATATTATTTCATTTTAATTTTTCAAAAGCTGTCTCATTCATTAAATTAAAAAAAAAACTGAATTTTTCTCGTTTTTTACTGAATTTATACTCATTTCAAAGTTTACTTGCAAAGTAATAAATATCTATGAAAGTAATAAACATTTATTATAAAGATAAATTCAAATCTAATGAACAATGTGATAACTGGTCTGCATAATAATATATATTAATAGAAACCAAAATTTTCAGTAAAAATTATTAACTTTTTGATAAGATTAAGATAAAGATAGTTTTAGTTTTTTTTTAAACAATACTAAAACTATCCGCTTTGAATTTTTTAACTTTTGAACTTTGATAAAAAATATAAAACACATACATTCATAATGTAGTCATAAATATTAATTTAACCATAAAATCAAACACAATTGATTTTTCCATAACATCTAATACTTGTGTGTTAATTTTTAGGCTGTGGATTTAAACAAACCAGTAGATAAAAAACTGTATAAAGGAACTAACCCAACATGTCATAATTTTAATCAAACAACAGCTACTGCTGAAAGTGCACCATTGTTAGTTGGATTTTCTACAGGGCTGATTCAGTTAATAGATCCTGTAAAAAAAGAACTTAGTAAACTTTATAATGAAGAGGTAATCATTAATAATTCCAAATAATTATTTATTTTATATTTATTAAAATACTTTTTTGTTATGAATTTTTTAACGGCTGTAAATTTTTTTCCATATTGTTGATTCAAATTTGTACAAATTTTATAAAAATTATTTTTTCTTTCCATTTAAAATTAAAATTTCTTTTTTAAAGAATTTATCGTCGGTAAATTGAGCCCCTAAAGCCCTTTGACGCATCCAATTCGCCATTGTGATAAGCTTCAGCCATGATTACATTGACTCAAATGATTAAAAAAAAAATCTTTATTACTTTATGTATCAATTATAAATGCTTTCATTTATATTTTGGAGCTTAATACTCCTTAAAGCCCAACAAAATTAGTTCAAAGCTTTCAGACTCCAGAGACCTAGATTAAATGCAATTATAACTCAATCAAATAATTAAGCTTAGTGAACATAAGATTACATAACTCTCTCTCTGTATGTACTTAATTTGTTTCACATAACTTGTTCAAGAGTTTTTTACTTGATTAGTTCAATCTTTGTTTTTAAAATAAGAAAATTAATATTTTCATAGCAGTTTATTAATTATTAACAAATAACTTACTTTTAGCAGACAAGAGAAAAACAATAGTCTTATTGAGTTTCTATTTTTTCTTCAAAGCTTACAATCATAATTCACTAGAAACTTTTTTCCTGGAATTCTTATCTCTGTATATTTATTATCATTTAAGTGTTTCTTTTTATTGCTACTATACTTCTGATATAAAATTTTTGACTACAGTACAATAAAATTATAGCTTCAAATAATTTTTGATTCAACGCTTTTTAAAAATTTTTACAAGTAGTGGAAAAATATATTTAAGTGATTATTTTAAAATTTAAAAACTTTTGACTTGATTTGAAAAATAATAATAATAATAATAACAATTGGTATCCATGATATATCTTATTTAAAAGAAAATCTAGAGTCATTTTTAATATATATTATAAATTCAAGAATGATATTAAACTGAATATTATCATGACAAAATCTATCTCAATATTGCTGTCTGAATAAAATTTGATTTCAATTTTTTTATATTTCAGAGGCTGGTTGACAAAACGAAAGTAACTTGTATAAAATGGGTTCCTGACTCTAGCAACTTGTTTCTAGTATCACACAGTTCTGGTCAGCTTTATTTGTACAATGAAGAACTCATGTGTGGTACCACTCCGCCCCACTACCAGCCGTTTAAATCAGGCGACGGTTACGCGATACACACGTGCAAAACGAAATCGACGAGAAATCCTTTGTACAGATGGGTCATCGGGGCCGAGGGTTGCTGCATAAACGAATTTGCATTCAGTCCCGATGGTTCGAACCTCGCCGTCGTATCTCAAGATGGATTTCTCAGAGTTTTCCATTACGATACCATGGAGCTGGCTGGTTCGGCGAGGAGTTACTTTGGAGGATTTTTGTGTGTTTGCTGGTCTCCGGATGGCCGGTACGTGGTTGTCGGCGGCGAAGACGATCTGGTAACCATTTGGAGCTTTCATGAAAAACGAGTAGTCGCCAGAGGCCAAGGACATCACAGTTGGGTCAGCGTTGTGGCTTTCGATCCCTTCACGACGTCCTATGGTGAACACGATCCGGACTTTAGTGGATCCGACGACGAAATGTCCGTTCCTCATAATAATCACAATCACATGCACGAAAAACCAAAAAGGCTCTCAACGTCGTCCCATTCGAACAGAAACTCCTGCAGTTCCGAACTGAGGGTATCCGGTGGTACTTGTTACAGACTTGGCAGTGTATCGCAAGACACGCAACTTTGTCTGTGGGACATTACGGAAGATGTGCTTCGGCAACCTGTGTGTCCAAAACAGAGAGCCTCTATTTCTGCCGCTGGTTCCGGCGTATTTAGTTCTTCCGGGACGTTCAGCAGTGGTAACGGGGCAATGTCGAATCACCACTCTAACAACACGAAGCACGTAAACTCGAATAACATAAGCTTTAAAGAAACGGCCGGCAGCAACAACGACCCCGGCAACAACAGCACGAGCGGCACCAGTGTAGCCGTGTCCACGGTAAACTCGCTGACCCAGAGGCTCGCTGGTCTCGGCTTCGGGGAACGGAAGGGCGATAACCATAAGAGGAACTTCAGCCTAACTATGAGAAATGCCGGTGGTAACGCAACTGGAAACAACACCAACGTCGTGCAGCAAAATGCCAGTGGTGGTACAGCTGATAAGGTGGGGACTAGTACAAACGGGAGTAACTCTAATAGTGTAGGTGGAAGCTTGGGTACAAGCAAGAAAGTTAGTTCTGTGATGGATGACCCGATGAGGTTGATTGGCACGGCCTGGTGTCCGAGGTTCGACGAGTGTCCCGTGCTGGAGCCGCTGGTGTGCAAAAAGTTGGCCCACGAAAGACTCACCGAGTTAGTGTTTAGGGAAGATTGCTTTGTAACAGCGTGTCAGGATGGATACGTTTATACGTGGGCGAGACCCGGACACATGGTAGGTCCACTCACCATAAGCAACACCCTGCACAGACCCACAGCGCATAACCACAGTCACTCCTTTCCTACAGCTTCAATAAGATCTAACGATCTATGATGCATTGTCGATCCTTTTCGTTACCAATTTTCCGTAATGTAGAGTATATAACTTTCTTTTATTTAATTTTTTTCTTCTCCCTTTTATTATTACTATTATTATTACTATTATTATTATTATTATTATTATTATTATTATTATTACTATTATTATTATTATTACTATTATTATTATTATTATTATGATTGTATCTTTTGGTCGAGACTGCTTTTGATACTTTGAAATTAATTTTTTTTTCTATTGTTGATTATTGTGCCACTTACAAGTACAATTTTTTTAGCTTATACTTTTATTCTTGTTTATTAATTATTATTGATAGAGTTATTAGTTCATTGCTAGTTTATTCACATGAATACAGTATACATGCATTGATTATTTACTTGCATTAGTTTAAAAAACAAAAATTATATTTCAGTTTTATTAATTATAAAATAAAAAATATTAGAAAGCATGGGTGTAACAGTTATTATTTTTATTCTGAACTTATAACTACTAAAATGAATATTATAGTTTTTTTTTTTTTTTTTTTTTTTTTTTTTTTTTTTTTTTAATTTATTTTAATAATGCATCAATTATTTTTTACATTTATATATTGCCTACAGAAAATTTTGCACTTATCAATACAGTGTTGGATATTTCAACAACTTTTGCTTTTAAAATTTTGAAGTGACATAAAATAATATTACTCTATAAAAAATATAATATATTTCATGAAAAGTTAGTTAATTTATTAAGTATTATTGTTTTATTTATTCTCAAAAATTAGCATTTATACTTTTAAACTACTTTATTCAAACTTGGATCATCCAATTTCACAAATTTTAAAGCTTTAAAATGTTTTTTATGCTTAAAGTTAATATTCTGAAATTGTTTAAGCAGATAAAACCAAACTTTTGATATTCATAGAAAAAATATAAGATAGTTATAATACATTTTCAAATTTTAATTTAGTGTTATAATTTTTTTTTATAAAAAAAAAATTAATTTCAAAGTTAAAAAAGTATTCTTGGCTAATGTCTTTTAAAAACTTTGTAAATACATAATTAAGAGTAGGAATTTAATCAAAATGCTTATATTTCCTGTCAAATTTTTTAAAGTTGTATAAAAAGTATCATTGCGCGATCTTTTTGTTATTGTTAGCACACTAAGGGCTCCTAATGAGAATTTTATACAGCGTGAAAAGTAAAGAATTAAAATTAAGGGAATTACGAACAAAAAGTATTAATTAAAGCACTTAGGCTATTACAGCTGAATATTCATATTTTTTGTAAAAAAATTTGTTAAAGTGCTCACTTTAAAATATTGTATTTTGTTCAAGCAATAATATTTAAATTTTATTTGTAGTTTTTCTTTACGTGTAAAGTAGAAAGAAATTTAGTATATTTAACGTGCCATTGAAAAAAGCTAAGAGAAAATATCAGTTAAAAGGCAAAATAATTGTGATTTATAAAATTATTTTATTAAATTTATTTTCAAATTTTCTTTTTTTTTGGTTCAGTAAATTTTTTTTAAATATTCATAAATTATTAACTATATACAGAATTGAGTAATATTAGTTATTGAAATTATCATTAAAAGTTATTAATCTTCAAATTTTTTCGGGATATTACAAACAATGGAAACAGAAAATGGCATTTTTGTTACATAATGATTACTGTATATGGTTTTATGAATTCAAATTTCATCATTTACTTCAAATAAGAAAACATTGGCATTTGGAGACATATAATATAAAATATAAACAAATTTATACCGTATATTTTTTAGAGCCTTATTAAGTCTTATAACAGGGCAGGTCCCTTCAATCCTATTTTTTCTTCTGTAATGTATACTTTTTTAGAATAGAAATACATTGTGAATGAATATATTAAGGAATTCAATGAATCGCGTAGTTAATTATTCACAAATCAAATACTGATAATAATAAGACATACAATTTTATGTTAAAAACTATTATTTGTCATTGTTGCAAAATAAAGTGAGACTTTTAAAAAAAAATTTGCTTGCTTTCTGCTTAAATTTTATAAAATTTGCAGCACATAAAATGAACATATAACTTTTGCTTTACATTTAATCTACCTTTTTTTTTTTACAAAAGTATACTAATAGAATTCGTCATTATTATTTTTAGTTAAATTTAAATGTATACATATTATATATATTTTAATGATTATATTTTATTTTTCTTGAATTCATTTTTATATGAGTTTGTAAAACTAATAAAATGGTTTTTTTAATTTAAATGCTTGATAGCTTCATAAAAAATAAAAATAAAAAATAAAATTAAAGTTGCTTTGGCTGTTGCAAAAATTTTTGGATAAAAATTTCCTTGGTTTAGCATGGTATGTATAATTCATTTTTCTAGTTTTTCTTAGACTTTAGAAAATTTAGTATTTTTTTAGTAATGTATCCTATGATTGTATAATAATTAATTATTGCCATACTAATTATAACAAATAATTATTTTCTTTTTTTAACTGCATACATATGAGAAAGCCCTACTAAATGCACACTTAATTTTATTAATGTGTTTAAATTATTCAGCATGCAATAGAATTAAAACTCATTTTTTTAAAGTAATATTCAGTATATAAGAAATAAAAAGTTTTTGGTTGATAATTATTAGTCATTACTAGTTAAAGCATAAGTATTTATAAATAACTGACAATATTTAAAAAATATATATATTAAGTAACTCTTTAAAGATTTATTATTATCAGTTATCAAAGCTTAATATATTTAATTAAAATGAAAATTCAATCAATGAGGCCTGAAATTAAATGTGTAGTTTTGAATTTTTTTTTAATTTAATTTTTTAATTTAATTTGTTTTTATTATTTATTTTAAATTATACTTTTTATTTGTTCATGTATTTTTACAAGAATCATAGTTTACATATTAATTTTTTTTTTTTTTACAGAGAAAAATAATAAAAACCCAGAATAAATTATAAATTAATATAGCTATCTTGAAACAAAAATATTAAATATAAATTAAAATTTAAAGAAAAAATAATTTAAGTGCTATACTTTTTTAATTCCAATTTTTATAATTGTTTTGTTAAATGCAGCCTGGAATGAACCAAGTTGGTACTACCCTACGCATTGTGAGTCCAGCTGAGAGTAGCAGTACTATAGTATAGCAACAATTAAACTCTACAAATTTGGTACATCAAGGAACTAGAGTATCATCATAGAAAATAAATCATGAATCATTATTTGTACCATTTAAATGAAATTGACACTTTGACTGTATAAAATTTCAAGCTGGAGTGATTGTTTTAATAATTGTATTAAACATATGATGTTGAAATGGATGGTGACGACGATAAAGTTATTAAGAAAAACTTGTATCGTTAGAAAATGTCCCATCGAGACTGATTAATCTTGGTGAAATGTTAAGATTTCTTCTGAATGCTTTTATATTGAGTCATCGAATAAAATATTTCTCAATTTTATGTGTGTGAATGAATGAACTGTGAAGAGACTTACATTACTATTCCAAGGAAGACCTAAAATGTTTATATTATAATTTGTTCTTCAAATGAAATTGTCATTCCAATAAAGTTTATGCCGAGTAAATTATAAAAACTGTTTTTATATATTTTGAAAAAAATGAATAAATTCTGTGGCAATCCTCCTAAAATTATAGTAGAAATTTAATCCTGAAAAAAGTATTATTTCAGCTTGCCCTAAAATAAACAGTTAATAAATTTTTCTATATAAATATTGAAAAAACGCACAGTTGATAGTTCAAATAACCAAGCAAGATTGATTGTAAATTTTTGTTATTAATCATTTATTTTGTACGGGAAGTTGGTAGCAATGGTTTTGGGATTTAAATTTACACACATACAAACACATGGATGACCATTCAACTGCGTCGTTTGGCGCTCTAACGGTAACGGCTCCAAAACAACCAAGTATGGTTTTTTTTTGGATTTACTCCGAAACGAAACACTCTTCGCGTTCTCTGAGTAAATTCATTTTTCTAAAATGAATTATAAAAACTTACATTTTCAGAATGTAGATTATTTTTAAAGCATAGTTCTTAAATTTATTTTATCAATGTTTTCGCGAAATATTTCATTAACATCAGTATGGCTTTTACTTGTAATTACTTTTATAATCAATGTCATTCCATTAAATGCGGATTTAACTTTAAAAAAATTAGGAGAAAAAGAATATCTTCAGATTGAAGGTCAGTTACAAAGTGAACACTTAGTTTTTAGTACTTCAGTAATTTATTAGTGTACTCAATGTGCATTTAGTTTCTTTGTTTTCTTTAAATGTGCAATAAAAATAAAATTAATAATTTATTTTATTTGTAAAGAAAAATCTATGTCTTCTTATCATGGACCATGTTGGCACGAGGCTTTGAAAGCTGTAAAAAGCAGTTGTGACAAATTAAATGACAATGAGCATACACTTTTAGCTTTGCTTTTATCAAACTGTTTTTTAGATGATTCTGGCCATTCAACTTATTCTTGTCATACCATAGATAATTTAAATAAAAGAAAGTAAGTATAATATTTAATTAAATTTTAACTAATTTTTAGAAAGTAATAAAAAACTTTTTTAAATTCTAGAATATGTATCAGCCAAATGTCAGACCGAGCCTTCAGTGTATACAATGAATTTTACATTCATGCATCTCATATATGTTTCTTCTTAAATCATGAAATTTGGCAAACTGAAACTCATGAAACAATAAAACAGTAAAATTATAATATTCCAATCTACAGTCAAAATATTTAATGTCAAATTTTTAATTTTAAAATAATCTTTTAGTTTGTATGAAGCATCTTCACTTATGAAACAACAACTGTTAGAAGCATCTCAGATGCAAGGAGCAATGCTGGAAAGTCAAAAAGAAGGACTAGAAATTCAAAACAAACTTTTGGATAATGGAAAAGAGTTGGAGAACATAATCCAAAGCTCTTCTGATTCTGTTGCTAATATGGTTTTTAGTTTTAAGTAAGTTTTTTGTAAATTTAAAAGATTTGAAGATTTGTAAACTAATTAATTTTTTTCTTTACAGGGAGTCTGTTAAAGATCAAAAAGAATTACTTTTCCAAATATTTTCATACCTAAGAACTTTTCAAAATTGGATTATCAGTGAAGTATCATGGTTTCAATCAATCATTTATTATACTGTAAGCTGTGTATTATCTGCACTGTTTAGTGCATCTAAAAAAACTGCAAACGCTAGAATTGTTTTATTCACCTCTTTAAGCTTCAATGTAATCATAGAAAGAATGATTGTTCAATATTATGACAATATTTCAGTTCAAATGTCTGAAAATAAAATTGATCTTGTATCCTCTATATGGTTTGTCAGAAAAACTGCTTTAGCTGTATGTTTTTTTACCCTTTTATATACTTATTGGTCATATAGAGATGAACATTTTGAGAATTTTAAAGTTTTAAGAAGAATTGAAAATCGATTGAATTCCTTGGAAAATAATACTCCTATTTTAGAAACATCTGCCATTCGTAAGCTTTTATGTTGTATTAAAACTATTGTTATTTATTTAACTCATATCTAATCAGTTTAACATTTTTTAGGATATTCTAAGCGACTAGCTCTCAAAAGAGCAAAAAATGCAGATGAGTTACCAGAAAATCACTCGGATGAAATTGTAAATAATTCTATCAATAATGAATAAGTTGATAATATATTATTAAAAATTTGGAGCTAAATGAAATGAACAAATTTGTGTAAAAATATATGTATATTTTTTAAATAAATAATTGTACTATGACTAAATATAAAATTTGATAGATCTTTGCAAAAGCCGTAGGGACACTTAAATTAATGTTTAATAACATTGTAAAAAAAAAAAATAATAAATTTTATCTCACGAAAAAAACATCTCTTCAGAGTCATTTTCATTGATTGCACTTGCAGTTTCTTCTGTTTTATCATCTTCTAGCTTCAACTCAATTTCTTCTTCATTTTCTTCCTCTCTCGACTTTTTATGACTTTGGTTATATTCTTTACTAGTAGATGCCACAGGTTCAATGTTGGTTTTATCAATTTTCTTTTTCTTATTCAACTGTGTGCCTTCTTCTTTCAATAATCTTTTATTTCTTTCATTAGCATGTTTCTTTGAATGATTTTTGGAATCTGAATCACTTTCAGTATCTGTTTTATCTTCATAAATTGTAGATATTTTATTATTTGGTATCTGGTTTGATTTATTTTTTAACAGTCGTATTTTTTCTTTTTTTGAGTTTAAAATTAAAATAAATTTTGTATACAAATCTTTTTCTAATTCATTTTTCTTTTTAATGATTTCTTCAGTTTTTTCTTTAATTTCTATGTTCAAACTTTTTAAATTTTGAATTTTTTCATTTAAAATAACTTCATTAGTTTCTTTGACATTATATGTAGGTATTAAAAGATTCATATAACTTGCAAGTTCTTTAATTTCTGAAGTGGGAGTGATATCCACTTGGGCGTGAGCATAAAGGGCATCTTCTTTTTTCCAACAGAAACTCGTTTCTTTAAAAGAAAATTTCACTTCATTGTTTAGGCCTTTAAAAATCTCTTTTAAGTCCTGCAAGTACTCATCCAATGATTTGGAATAAAATTTTGCATGATGTGCAAATTTTTTTTTGGGGACCTGGAATACATAACCATAAGTTTAAAAAAAAAAAAAAAAAAAAAAGTATTTAAGTATAATTTTATTTAAATAATTAGGAAACGTTTTAAACAATTACCTCTGCAGAATATACACTATTATCAGAATTTATTATAAAAAATTTAATTTTGTCTTCATGCCATTCAGAGCAAAAAGTGTATATTTTTCCCTGTATATCTGACACTCTACACGCGGTGATGGACGACATTCTGAAATAATAGTAACAAAAATAAATTATAGTTATAAAAAAAAATTAAATAAATCTTACCCAAAAGTATCTGCTGAATATAATAATTTTTCTATCTACAATGTTACAAATTTGTGAGTCATATAAAGAACCAACGTCATACAAAAAAATACCACTGGCTTTTCCAGCAGTCAACATAAACAAACATTAGTAAAACAATACAAATTGCTAAGAGCTAAAATTGGCTAAAATCAGGATTAGACCTGCGTAAGTATATCGAAATTGTCCGGGGCGCCGGTATAACTCGGTACCGCAATTAAAGATCGAAACTCGATCAAAGTTTCGATAGTTTAATTGCAGCTCTAATCGAATGTATATATATAGAAAATAGTTTAAGAGTGTTTAAGAGAAGACGTGTCTAGCCAACTACCTATATAGACTATAAACGCATTTTTCGATTTCTCTCGACCAGAAGGCCTTAAAAATACACATACCTAAGAGAATTAAGAAGAGGCAAATTATTCTCTTGCTGGAAGACGTCAAGTAAGCAAACGCGAGACGGCGAGAGTCGTTATTAAGCACGTTTCGGCGAAGAGAAAAAACTTACGAATCTCGCCGCCGACTCGCAAAAAAAAGAGGATAAACCGACTATTTAATGCCTAATCAAACACTCTTGATTCGGTGTGATTTGTTAAGTAACATTTTATAGTTTTGTTAAAAAATTATAAGAATGAGTGAAGAAAATGCTGAGTCTACGGCTGCAAAAGTCACCACTCCAACAGTCGAAGACATTGCTCAGGCGGATAAATTTAAAGAAAAAGCGAATGAATATTTTAACAGTAAGTTTAAATTTTTGAGTTTACACTAACGAGTTTTTAAAATTTTTTTTCAAAAGTTTAAATTTTTGATCATGACTGTCAAAAATGTATGAACGAAAAAAACTCACGTGTGTTGAACGTAACCGCACTTTTTTCCGTTAAAAAATTTTTCAATCAAAATTTTTTTTCCGAAGAAACGTAATTTTTAGTTATGACATGAGTACAAAATCATGTATTTATCAGAAGAATTTGATTTACTGATTAAATTTTTTATTCAGTATAATAATATTAAACTCTTGTTCATTGTTTAATTTCATAATTGTACTTCTAATGTATTTTTTGTTTCAGATCAAAATTATGATGATGCCATTTCCTTTTACACCAAAGCAATTGAGCTCAATCCAACGGTAGCTATTTATTATGGGAATAGAAGTTTTGCGTATTTAAAAACAGAATGTTTTGGTTACGCATTAACAGATGCTTCCAAAGCAATAGAACTAGACAGAAATTATTTAAAAGGCTATTACCGAAGAGCAGCAGCCAACATGTCTTTGGGAAAGTTCAAACTTGCTCTAAAAGATTATGAAGCTGTTATGAAAGCTAGGCCAAATGACAAAGATGCAAAAGCTAAATATACAGAGTGTAATAAAATTGTAAAAAAAATAGCATTTGAAAGAGCTATTGCTGTTGAAGAAAATAAAAAGTGTATAGCTGATTCAATTAACTTAGAAGCCATGAGTAAATATTATTTGCTATATCTTATTTTACAATTTTTTGTGAATTTAATTTAATCAATTTTATTTTTTTAATTTGTAGCTATTGAAGATGTATATACAGGACCCAAATTGGAAGAAGACAAAGTTACTTTGAAATTCATGCAAGATTTGATAGCATGGTACAAGAAAGAAAGCAGGTTACACAGAAAATATGCTTACAAAATTCTTCTTGATATAAAAGCTCTGTTTATGGCACAGCCTAGTTTGATTGACATTACTGTACCAGATGATAATAAATTTACAATTTGTGGTGATGTTCATGGTCAATATTATGATTTGCTCAATATTTTTGAGTTAAATGGTTTGCCATCAGAGTCAAATCCTTATGTATCCTTTTATTGTTTAATGATAATATGCAAATTTTAAAAAATTGTTATATTATATATAATTGTTTTTATTTTTGCACACATTTTTCTTAACAGACAACAGTTATTTAATGGAGATTTTGTTGACAGAGGATCTTTTTCTGTTGAATGTATTTTTACATTATTTGGGTTTAAATTATTATATCCTAATCATTTCTTCATGTCCAGAGGTAAGCTCACTTTTTTAAACTGTATTAATAAATTTTTTAATAATATTTAATAAAATACTGATAATTTTTTTCACATTTAATTAGGTAATCATGAATCTGCAACAATGAATCATATGTATGGGTTTGAGGGTGAAGTAAAAGCCAAGTACAGTCAAGAAATGGCTGAATTATTCACCGAAGTATATAACTGGTTACCCTTAGCTCATTGCATAAATGGAAAAATTCTTGTAAGCCTACCTGTATTTTACCTTGAATTTACAATAAATATAAAAACATAAAATCAGTTGTGCCAAACATTAGTGGATTAAAACAAAAATAAACCATTTATTTTTAACTTCTATCTTTCAGGTAATGCATGGAGGATTATTCTCCAGGGATGATGTGACTCTGAAAGAAATTCGAGAAATTGATAGAAACCGACAGCCACCTGATGAAGGACCAATGTGTGAGTTACTATGGTCAGATCCACAGCCTCAAATAGGACGAGCACCGAGTAAACGAGGAGTTGGCGTACAGTTTGGTCCGGATGTGACACAGCAATTTTTACAGTTGAATAATCTCGATTATATTGTCAGGAGTCATGAAGTAAAACAAGAAGGATATGAAATTGGTCACGATGGAAAATGTATTACCGTTTTTTCTGCCCCAAATTATTGGTAAGATTTTTATATAATTTCAATAAAAAAAACCTTTTTTTCCACTTATAATTTTGTTACAAAATAGTAAAATCGAACTTATATACATATATGAATATTTGAAGGAGGATTTGAATGCAGTTAAATAAAAAAAATTTTTAAACATTAACAAATTCTTTAACCACTTTTTAGTGATACAATGGGTAATCAAGGTGCCTTTATCACCATTACTGGAAAGGATATGACGCCTAAGTTTACATCATATAATGCTGTGGTAAGAAATTTTATTTTGAAAGCCTTTGAATAATAAAAGTTAACCATTTTTATTTATAAGATAATAGTTACATATTTTTTATAAATTTTCTTATTTGAATATATTAATTTAAAATTAAATTTGTTGTAAAAATATTTGAAAATCTACTTTAAAAAGTTGCTTAAACAATTAGAAAAATTCAAGTTTTTAAAATTTGACATTTTTATTAAGACTTAAATCACAAGATATAAAAAAAATTTAGTTCATTAATTTCTTATTTTTATTTTCAGCCACATCCGGATGTAAGGCCCATGGCTTATGCAAATTCTTTGCTAAATTTCATGTAGTGAGAAATAAGTAAGAATTATTTATAATTGATTAAAAATATTCCAATCAAAATTTGGATAATATATTTGATACTAAATCGGAGAAAATAAACTGCGTCTAGATTCTCTGAACATCAGTTATTGTACTGGCGTTAAGTACAATGATACACAGCAATTGTAAGACAGGCTTGGGTAATGATCGATTTTTATATTTAAAGTAATCGATTTTACTATTGTAGTCAACATATTTTTTATTTTATTGATAACTAAATTTTTGAATAAAAAAATCAATCATAATTCTCGTCCGTTTTATAAGAAAAATATATACCAAAACTTTTTTTATACTTAGCATAAGAGATGATTGATTGTATTTTGTGAGCTGAAAGATTGCTACTGAATGTCATTATGCATCATTGCATAAAACATTTAATACATATTTAATTTGAAGCTATCAAATTTATGATAGTCTGAAAATTTCTGTATAGGACAAATAATTTTTTTTTTAAACTTATATTTGCTCAATATAAGCACTTCTACAATCGATTACTTTTTATTAAGCTGCAAATTTTTGTTCATTATAAAAGTTTCAAACTGAACTTTACCCATGTCTGTTAAAACATTTTAAGTGATGCATAATATTAATAAGTAAAGCAACGGAATAATTTTGTTATTAAAAATTTACAAGCTTACATGTACAAAGTAATGTTTGGTAACAAAATATAAAAATTGTAAGAGTTTTTTGTTTGAATACATATTTTGCTGTTCTTGTTTTTTGTATTATATAGAGTTGAAAAAAACACCACATATATAAAATTTATAGAAATTTTTTCAAAAATTTGTGCAATGATTTTTATATCAAAAATGTATCTATCTTGCATTTAATTTTTTCAAGTATTCAATGTAATGTTACTTTTTTTTGTATGTTATAAACAATGAATGAAATTTGTACCTTATGTAAATATCATAAGTCTGAATAAATTTGTAGATACTGCCAATAAAAAGAATAATGATTTCTGAGTTTTAAGGAGATAAAAAAAGATTTCAAGATCTATTTATCAATTTTTGCTCTGGTTATTATCCATTTAAAATTATGTTTAAAATTACCATACTTACATTTTTATGCTCTGATTTAAATTTTGGTTTTCATTGTTTAAAAAATTAAAATTAAAAAATTCATTGAAGTGTCGGTAAGATAGGCATTTTCAGCGATGCCAACGGATCCGATAAATGGAAAATATATATGTTGAATGCCGCCGCTCGGTGCGCTCCGGCAAAAGGAGGGTATGGGGCGAGTTGAGCGACCGCAGTCTGCTAGTTTATTTTATCCGGCAAAAATATTTAAGTTGTTTGTACAAAAATATCAAACTAAAAAATGATAAAAAAGTTTGTTGTGAATATAATTAAGTGCAATAAAAAAAATTATTCATTAGGTAGTAAAACAGAAGGATTTAAAATTAAAAGTAGTGTTGATTTTGAACTTTTTCAAGTAGGAAATAGCTAAAAATTAAACTTAAATCAGTGAATAAAGTAGTTTTTAATGAGAGAAGTGAGAATCTTTTGAAAGATTGAGTGAAAATAATTTAAGTTTTAAAAAATGTACAAACTCAAACTAATGCATAGGTAGAGGTTAAGTGGTGCTATAAATGTTTGTGAAATTAATAAATTTTGTCAAAAATATTTTTTTTATCTCCTGATTTATTTTAAAATAGTTTCAAAAGAAGATCTTAATTGAAATTTATTGGAAAAAGTTTAATAAACTTTGTTGCAATAAATTATTAATGAATATTATTATTTTTCTAGCTTTAATAAATTACAAATGAAAAGTTTCTTTTTTATTAAAATTTAAAGGATTAAGTTGTGACCTACAACAATCAACATACGCTGTCAAATTTATATCAATCTCATTCTCCTTGAGAGTTGATTCTTAAAAAAATTTGTAAACTTCTTTATTTTAAATATTGCATTACATAAGAAATTATATTAAAATTTGATGAACAAAACTTTATGAAACTAATAACAATTATAAAAAAATATAATGAAATATAACACTAAACAAACTTAAATTATTCAATTTTTTCTTTATTTATGTATCACATGTAATGGAAAAATTGAAATTATAATTTTTGTTTACTTTTAACAACAATAAATTGATGGTAATTTAACAATGAGCCATGATAAACTAGACAAGCACTCTAAATAATACAGGGCTCTGTGTCATTAATATCGGTCATCAATTATATTTTACATAAATACTCTGTGGCTAGTCAAAAGCTCAACTATTCTTTTTACATTGGAGTTGACCTAGTGTCCACTGAATTGGTCCAAGTTTAGTAGGAGTGAACTTGAATCGCAATGCACCTAGGTCCACCAAGCAGTATTTTCTAAAAGAAGACAAGGAATAATTTTGGATGATCTGGAATACAATCTATTTTCAAAATTAATTAAAAAAAATATATATTTTTTGAAACTTACTGAACATTCAAAAATTGACTATTGCAGCTTGGTAGTAATCTCCAAGACCATAATTGCAATTTATTGAAAAAAATTCAAGAAAATTTTTGGAAATAAGTCTTTAATAATATCTACCATCATTTTATTCTTTAGTAAATATTTATTTTTCAGGCTTTAATAAATTATAAATAAAAAGTTACTTTTTGACTTAAAACAATTAACATAGGCTGTCCTTACATACACATATTTATCTCTAAGTTGATTCTTTAAAATAATTTTTATACTTCTTGATTTAAAATATATTACATTATAGAAATTTATTTAAAATGGTTTAAAATTATACCTGATTGAAACATTATTTGAACTTTTAACATTTAACTTAAAACTTTTTTGTAGACTCAAAAGTAATCATGAATAAATTATTAAATAGTAAGTGGTACCAAATATTTTTATTGATTCAAAAATTTTACTATCTTCTAAGTTCGTATTGTCTCAAATAATAAAAAAAATGTCACCAAGAAATATCACAGTATAAAAAATTTAGAGATAACTCTGTAGAACTTCTATAAATTTTTTACCTTTTTAAAAAATTAAATTTACGAGAACAATTAGTTATGAAAATATAATAAGAATTCTAGTTAAAAATGAAATTAAAATTTTATTGAAATTATTTTGTAGAGTTATCAATATATTTCAAACAAAAATAGCAATAAAATCCTGATTTCAAGTTTAAACTAAGTTTGTGTAAGTTGTAAGATTTTTTGAAACACGTGGTATGTGTAAATCTTTTACAAAAATTGCATGAAATTCCTTTTTTTAAATTTGTTCGGAAGCATAATTGACAGTATGACGCCATAAATTTTGTTTTTTCAATTAATTTTTGATATACATCATGTCGATATTTTATTGGATTAAAAGCCATATCAAATGGAATGCGTTTTGTCATGCATTCAGCATAGTACATTACGTATATAGCGCAATTAACTGCAATTGATTCCGTTTGTAATGGTTTGAGCGTTTTATTTTCAACAAATTTCCAATTAATGTTGTTGATAAAATTTGTACATATTTTGCGACTTTCTTGTAAATATCTTTGAAAATGTTGGTAAGTAACCATTAAGTAGTTGCGTGAAACATGAATTCGGGGATCTAACGTGAAAGCAGTTTTATCTTCAAAATCTAGCACGAATAAAACCCAATGTCCATCGTATAAAACAGGAAAAAACATTTTTCTCGGATTTTGATTTTCTATCCATTTAAGATCTTTATTCATTACCCAATCTTTAGCTGTTATTTCATAGTTTGAAGCAAACATTAGAGCAGTCAACGTGGTGGATACAAAAATTACTCCTGGTTCTGCCGTAACAGCAGAAAAAGCCTCCATCATATCGGTAGAAATCCACGCAGTTTCGTCAATCAAATGCATCATTAATTCATTTTGAACTGTGACGTTATAAGCGCCGGATATATGTAACATTTCTTTCGGAAATATATACATCCCAGTAGTAAATATTGGTTCATTAATTTGTTTGTAGTACTCCACATCAGCCAACAAACCATTTTCCATAATGCAAGCTGACTTTAGCTCAATGTCATGAGACCTTTTGAAAATTAATGTAATTAATAAATTACAGCATCATTTTTTATTTAAATATAAGGTACCTGTACCTAATATGGCCCCCCTAAGCGAGAATCGACGTTGTGGCCAATCAAATCAATATTTTTTGACAGGTAAGGTCTCATTTTAAAGCTTAATTCAAGAGCTTTAAAATGAGATATTACACGTTCGATTTTGATCAATGAGCTTCAAATGCCAGAGGATTTACCAAAACACGGTTTTTTAAGACACCTAAAATTTGTGTCCTAATATGGCCCCCCTTGAAGTAATTAATTAATTGCAATTTTTTCCTACTTTTTAAATCAATCAGGATATAAGATTTTAAAAACTTCAAAATTGTTATTATTTTAAAAATGATTTATTTAAAAATTGAGCCTTTTTTACAATGTTTTTGAAAGCTTTGCAACCAGTAGAAAAATTTCAACTTTAAATTTTGGTCAAAGTTTTTTTTTTGAGCTAGAATGCTTTTTTAGTTACAAAATGAAAAAAAGCTTTGAAACAATTAAATTTATTTTTCTTAAATAACATTAGGATAGGATTTTCTAAAAAGTAAACATGAAACTAAGGACTCTTAACATCGGTATTTCTACTAATTCGTGGGGGGCCATATTAGGTACACTGCATAATAAAAAGTTATTTAAGAATAAAACCCGTTAGAAAACGAGTTGAACAAAAACTAAGGTCGCGTTTTAAAGCTGAAACAATAACGAATCGAAGCTACTTATTCAAATTTTGATCAGGTGCGTCTAAATATTTTGGCCGACCACTTAATTACAACGTAAAATAATAACGGAGGTATACGAAACGAGTTTTAGCTATTAGGCGTGCGCAAAAATAATTTTAAAATGTTCTAAACAACTCAAAACTTCATAGTTCAGTGTTTTTGACTTCTTCCTACCTTGCAGAGATGCCGCATACCTAGCATATTCAAAATAACAGGTGGGGCCATATTAGGCACAGGGCCATATTAGGCACACTTACCTTATTTATCATAATTATTTTAAATGTATCTCCCCCCTCTTTGATATAAAATGCATCAGATGATCGTCTGAATTTAAATACTACAATAAATAATTTTAAAAATTTTGAAATCACTTAATTATTTTTTAATAAAACGTCATTTTTCAGATTATTCTTTTGCAACGGTATAATTTCCAATCATGTAATTAAAAAGCCTAGGATATTAACTGATTCATTAATAAGATACTAATAAAAATAAATAAAAATTACTTGTCTCATTAATTGCCACACGTTTTTATAATATCAATTTAAAAATTAATCTAATAAATCAGATTTCGAATAGTTAAAAAGAAAATCTAAAAAAATGTACATAAAAAATAAAAAATAAAAAATAAGGCTGGTGTGGTGACTAGTGTCCTGAGACCCCAGGACTAGGGAGAGTGGAAGAACACGACACCCGCACCCAATCCTGCGGGCCCGCAGGAACACAGGATAATTATAAAATCTTGGAAGATCAATAATTTACCTTGAATGTTTTTCCATGTTTTTCAATACCGCTGGATCATTACTTTCTTTTACTGTCTTCGAACAGCCCTATGTAAGTGATTTAAGGAATGTAGGTTTTAATCATTGTCATGATCATTATTGTATGAATTTGAAAAATATGATCAAATATAATTTTATATCACTGGGATGCGTTGATCAACACGCAGCCACATTTCAGAAACAAGATAACTCAGATATTGCGCGTTAAGCGTGCTAGCTCACAGCTTTTTCAGAAATATGCTAACTAAGAGCCAGTTCAAAAACTCAGATTTTGTCAGAAAATTGTTATCTCAAGCTGAATTCATTTTTTTTTTTTTTTTTTTTTTTTTTTTTTAATTTGACGTTCTGACTTTAACATTGAAAAAGGAGTCTAATTTTTTGAGATTGTTCTTTTCTGATCGGAATCGGAGTTAGAACGTTTTTAAACAGAATATGAGTTATCGAGTTTCTGAACCGGTTCTAAGTTAGCATGTTTCTGAACCGTCTGTAAGTTAGCACGCTTAACATGCAAGTTCTTAGTTGGCATGTTTCTGAATTGGAGCGATAATACGCTTTTGTCGCGGATTTTCGACATTATATCCTTGCGCACTACGAGGACTAGTTATAAAATATTTAATTTAGTAACAAAAATGAAACGAACCTTCCGAGACTTCAATTTAGTTTCTAATGTTTTTCTTGGGTTGGAATTTTTTATATTATTTGGCTTTTTGTAATTCATATTAGTGCTAGTATTACTCAATTCATGGTCAAGGTGGTCAACATCTATAGATCTTTAACATTCATGAAATTTTTTTTTTATATGCATTTATATTTTCATTAATCAATTATAAAGGATTTACTTATTAAACAATTTATTATAGAAGAAAAATTCACCTGGAATCTGTTGTTTTTACGTTTGCAATTATTTTTGATGTAATCTCTATTCTTAAATTATTCTGATTATGGACGGTCGCATTCTTTGAAAAATAAAATTTACAAATACATTTTTTAAATACTTACTAATACTATTATGGGTGTAATGAATTTTTCAAGGTTTATTTTAAATTATATAAAAAGTTGACGTACTTTCTGAATATTGTTGCTTGATAATAACTTTGTTTGTTTTGCTTTTGTACTATTTTTGGTATATACACGTTTTGTTTTACTTGGCAAGCTCAAATCAATCGTCTCGATTCTATAATTTTTGTAATTTCATAATTTTAGTTTTCATAAATTCATTATATTCACAAACAATATAAATAAAAATATTCTCTATCTTACACAAGATCATTTTCAGAGAAGTCATTTAAACTACTCGATTCGTTCATCTGAGTTTGTTGAGCTGAAATATTTGTTGAGCTGTCACAATTATTCTGACCTAGTTATATTTTATTTTATATAGCAACCTTTTAAAATTGTTCCAGTGGAAAGGACGATAATCAACACGAATCGAGTCAAAAGCAAGCAATTCTTAGCTTAGAGTAGCTCACTTTTTACAAGAATTTGGAAGATAGATAGATTTTATACAGATTAAGCGAGTATACACAAAATTTCATAACTTTTTTTTTTTATTGATAATTTAAAACTTTTAAGATGTATGTCATAGATTAAACTAGATGAGTTGTTTTGTTTGAAATTGGAAATTATTTAAAAATTTACTTTACAAACTAATCTATTGCGATTTAAAAAAAAATAAATAAAAAATAAATAAATAAAAAAAAACCAAAGTTTAATGCTGGTACGCTTAATGTTAAAAGCTTTTTGGGATCGCCCATAAAGTAATAATTCAAAGAAACATTACTGACCTGAATTTTGATTTTGATACTTTTTTAATGCATAATATGCTTGAATTTTTTTAATTTTTTTTAATTCTTCTAAATCAGCTCGAACACTTGGACTTAATTCATGTAGTAACGATGGTCTTTTGCTAATATAAAAAGGAGGTTTCGGCTTTGAATTTTGATCCTGATATTGATCATTTTTTTGAGAAAGTTGAGAATTAACTTTTAAATTTTGAGAGTTTTGAAATTGTTCAGAAGTTTCATCAGAAGTAGGATATTGTTTAGGATCTTCCAAATTTTCATCTGTTTGCACACAACCTTCTTCAGACTCATAATCAGAATCATATCCTGAATTTTTCCCAGGATATTGACTCTTAGCATTTTTTGCGTCACCTTCGAAATCGTTTAGTTGAAGCCACAATTGAACTGTATTGTCCAAAGCATTTTTCTCTGATTTAATGACCTTTTTTGATAATTCCCATAAGATAATCTTATCATTTTCTTTTGCTACACTTATAGACTTTTCTCTAAGTGCAATCTTTTCACTTTCTGATAGTTCCGCGACCATCTCTTCACTTTCTGAAATTTCCTCAACAGTCATTTTTTGAATGTACTCTATTACATTTCTTCGGCTTCAAATCTAATTTTATAATTTAATACATTATTATTTTTATTATTATTATTATTATTAATGTTATTATTATTATCATTATTAATACGAGGGATTATTAAAATATATGTATCTATTCTTGAACATTAGAAAAAATTTTTTACATATTTTTTATCTGAAATCTCCAAAAAAATCTTAAATTCTTAGAGCCGTAACACAAAGGTCTTAGCTGTTTTTGATTAAGTAAATAAAAAAAAAAAAAAAAAAAAAAACTATGAATGCAACTATAATTTGCAGTTTAATAAACATCCGTCGCTGTGCCAAGTGCTCTTAACCCTTATCTTAAAATTTTTTTAGGATTACTTAAAATAATTCAAGTTACTCATATTAATTGAAGTACTTATTAACTTAAAATTTATGTCTTTATAAAACTTTCAATCATAATTCTTAATCGTGAAAAAAAATTGTTGAAATGATGATGAAGTTTTAGATTGATCAGGTAATAAAAATAATTACTTTTTTTTTAGTCGTAGTTCATAATTTTCTTTCTAGTTAAATTAGGAAAATTAATTCCAGGTTTTTGAGTATTGTGGTTGCTTAAGATTTTATAAATTGGTTTTGTGTAAGTAACTCAAAAATTCGTTAATTCATCATTTTATTTTTATACGTATTTTTGTAAAAGAAAAATATGAACCTTATATTTGAATACCTTTAACAAGAATATTCATAACATAACCTTGCTTATTACGTTTTTTTAGTAAACAATTTACATAAAATTACTTGAATTATTATTATCCTAAAGGGTGGTAGCCCTTTGACGGCGAGTTTTAATATTACTATTTTTTGTATGCTTTCCTGTAAATTACAAACGAACTATTACTGTATAGCAAGCTTCACTGCAAATATATTTATACACAACAAAATTGAACACTATTGAATTAATGTAAACACGTTGTTTAAATAGTTAACAACTAAAAGTAAAATCTTTCCGTGTTAGTGCCACTTACAAAAAGCTTTTGATTGATTAAAAACATAGGAAGCTCTTATTCATCGCGCATCTAGTTAATTTCATTATTATAATTTAAACAAATATAATTAACGATTTTTAGAATAATGAAATTTTTTCAAATTTGTTATTTTATCAAAAATACTTTTATCTAGTAACTATTATTTCTGTTTTTTGTTTTTAACATAGTTATTGTTAAAGAAATGGTTATTTTTTACTTTAGTTATCAAACAGCTTATTATTCTGTAATTTAAACTGCTTAAGCAGTAACGGTGCGCACAAATTTGCTATTTACGATAAGTCATGTCTCAAGACAGAGTAATGAAACGAGGTGGAAAGCGCAAAAGATCTTCTGAGAGAACGACTGTAAATAGAAACTCTTTAGAACTTGAAGGACTTTCCGAAGATCTTAACTGTGTCAGAAAACTTTGTGATTATTTTAATAATTTTGGTAAAATAACTAGTATACAAATTAGATATGACGAAGGCAAAGAGCTTGGTATAGTTACTTTTGAACGTCCTGATGAAGCAAGCAAAGCTTATGAACAATTCTGCTCTGATCAAATTTTAAATAATAAACGTATAAAAATAAGTTTGCACACTGAGATTATTAATGAAGCAGAAGAATTTGAGATTTGTTCTCAGAAAACGCTAGGTAAATTTGTTGTAAATTTGTACAGCTTTCTTATTTTAAAAATTCTCTAGAGTAACTGATATGTCGTTTACCTTTCTACTTTTTCAATATTTACGCATAATTTTTGACCGCACAACGATTTTAAATGACTAAAGAGTTTGAAATGAACAAAAGTAGTACGTTTCGACGCTTATACGACGTCATCACTAGGGAGATTTGAAGGCACCGAGGGCGAAGCCAAGCGTAGCCCGAGGTTCGTCAAAGAGCCTTGGTGACAATGCGTACCAGTTTTAAAACATATTTTTTGACCCGAGCGGTATAAACATTTGAAAGTTCATTTTTTACGCACTAGTGTCGTAAATATTTACATAAATATTTTTTATATGCATATATATATTTATATAAGTAAAAAATAGTTTTATTTAACTAATTGTCCCTGATTTGTTTATAAAAAAATGTGAAATATTAGATTTTTTTTTTTTTTTTTTTTTTAATTTTAAATCTTACAGCTTAGGCATTCAAAATGAAACGTTAATGGGGTAATTTATCTTTATTTCAACGTTTTCAAGTGCATTATTGTTCAATAAAGATGCATTACATAATAATAAATGCTCTGAAAATATTTATTTAATACTAACGAAATTTTTAGTAAATTTTCACTTTATAGCTTAATTTTGATGCTTCTAGGACTTACAAATTAATATTGCCTTACTTCTGAAACATGTTTTTCAGGCGAAACATCTACCAAAAATTTATCAATAATTAATTCGCAGCAAAGTGTTGATAGTGTTGATAATTTACAAATGGGTGAATTGTCGCGACAGCAAGATGAAATTTCTTTATCTTCTTCAATTACTAAAATTTCAGCTTCGAAAGATGATGAAAAAAAAAAAAAGAATAAAAGTTTAGTTCAAACCAAAGATAATTCAAAAGAAGTTGTAAATGAATCACAAGCAGAAATACTCAAATCGATAATTACTGAGCTGATGAAACTACACCAAATACTGACGATCCGTGAAAATCTAACAAAAGAAAAATATGGAGTTACATTTTCTAAATTAGCTGTTGGAGAGGCAGTTGAAAGACGTAGAAAAGAATTGCTAAAGATTCTTCAAGAAGACAAAGAAGTCATCGAAGTCGAAGAGAATAAATCTGAAGATCAAACATCAAACTCTTCAAAAATTGTAAGAGTACCGAGTTGTAAAAATCATACAGCAACACAGTCCGGGTAAAAAAATAAAAGAAGAAAACTTTTAGAGTTGGTAATAAGAATTTATTTGTATCTATGTTTATTTTAGAGGATCGCAGTCAGCTGAATCATTGATTGATGAAAACAATGATTCTTTTTCACTATTGATGGGGCACAAAGACTCTAACAATAGTCACGTAAGCTTTCAAATAAAATTCATATTTTATAATATTAATGTTGATTATAATGATAAAAATTATTTTAGAAGTTACAAAATGAAAAAATCTCTGTTCGTAATAGCGGGGAAAAAAATGAGAATACTACCGATAGTCTTGAAAAGAGTGAAAATTTAAATCAAAATTTGATTAATGAAATAGGCACGCATATTAATATGGTAATCTTTTAATGAAAAACTGTTTCTATGTTATATAATTTTTCTATGTTTATTATAATAATGGTAATTATTACGAAAAAAATTATTTTAGAATTTACAAAATGAAAAAAGTTCGGTTGGGAGTAAAGGGGAAAAAGATGAAGAAATCACCGATAATCTTGTAAAGAATGTAAATAATAACTCTATCAATGATACTGACACGCGAAACAGTATGGTAAGTTTTTAATAAAAACCTCTTTCTATATCCAATCAATTCAAAGTAAAAGCGAATAAAAAAACGGATCGCACAGAAAAGTTTTTGCTCATTTCTATTAAATAAAATAGAGGGACTTTCTATGTTTTCTGTAAAAAATGGGTAATGGTTGTATTAAATTAAACATCAAATCCTGTGTTGAATATAAATAATTGATATTTTAATGAAAATTAATTTTAAAGAATAAATACATTGAATATTATATCGTGTAAATGACAATGCTTGTTAACGCGGAGTAAATATAAGTTATTTGAAATACAAGTAATTCAGCCAAAAAAAAAAATCTTTCTAGTTCAGCTGTCGGTTCGTATTTGGCCTCTGAAGCCACCACCGTCAGGTAGGACAAGAATCATCAAAAACTACCCGTCATCTCGTCGTTGTCCTACCTTCCTTTATCACGGAGTGGTGCGGCAAGTAAAAACGCACCTCGTGGTCGTGATCCCCGGATCGCGCATCTCAGTCGTACCCTCATAACTTCACGTATTCGTGCTTCAAATCCGGGTTACCACGAAATTACCATCGATTTACCGAGTTCACGCACATTATCTTTAAACGGAATGCTCACAACAAAGCGACAGTCAGCATTCCTCTCTGTCGTAGATAAAAAATGCTCTTTGCAAAAATTACTCACACCTGCAGGAGCTATATCCAGCCTGCTCCCAAAATGACTTCAGCTGTTCGCTCAGCTGATCATTCCTAACTGTATTGCAAGTCAGTCGAGACTTAGGTTCAGCAGTGTACGAAGTCATCTCCCCCGCAACGATCCAACCCAATAAAGTTTCCTGCAGCATCGGCTGACCTTGCTTCAATTTAATCTTACGCACAGCAATCAGCAGCGATTTTTACTTCTCTTACTCGCTCGTTACCCTACTGAGCAGAAAGGGCTATATTAAGTTAAAATACACAAAAAATCAATTTTTTTTTTTTATCAATTGTATACTGATTGTTAGAAAAGTGAAATAATATTGATTGTCAAACATTGATTTGAAAGTCATCGTTCATAAGTAATACCATTGTAAAATGCGAGATATCCATCGATTACGTTTTTTCTACAACACTTATCGAAAAACGAAAACTCACAAAGATTAAAACTAAATTAATTTCAAAAAACTGTAGGGTCAAAAAATTTGAGGTCCACGGACTAGATTGTTCTCAAGATTAGAAAATTTGAATAAAAATTGAAAATTACTGTCTTTTAAATTTTTTTATTAAAGCTATTTTTTTACGTCAACTAAAAATTGTTTATGGGTTCATGGCGTTTTTATTTTAGAACTAATTTAAAAATTACTTCCACACTCTCTCTTTTTTCTTATAAAGCAATTTTTTTTTAAGCGTAAAAACTATTTTGGATTTCTAATTATATTAAAGATTTATAATTCAAAATTTATAAATTAGTGATTAATTTTTGGGCACGATCTCGGAGGTATAAACTATAAAATATTTTTTCAGGAATCTAATTATGTTGAAAATTCAATAAAGAACAAAAAGAAAAAAACAAAGCAACATAATTTTCAACCTTATTATAAAGAACTCAAAGGATTGAAAGATTGGCTCGTTTACGAAGGTGGTGACAGAGCCTACTGCAAGGTGTGCATAAGTAAAAAAACACAAAAAAATGTACAATTGTTGGTAGATTTACAAACTTTCCGAAATCATGCAAAATCCAAGCGACATTGGAAAACTAATCTTAAGCTTAATGAGCCTCCTCCCGACGAGGACTTTATTCGGCCCCAAGAAATAGACCTGGAAAAAAAAAGAGCTATCGCTGCAGCAACAGCAATTTTTATAGGAAGTTGTACAACTTTAAACGTACCTTACGCCAACCAGCCAAAAATCCTTGCTGCAATTAAGTCGGTTGATTGCGGTATTTTCAAAGAAGTTCAATTTGAACGTACGGCAGCTCGAGCTTTTATAGTAAATGGTTTAGCGAAGGAAGCAGAAAGAGAAATTGTTGAAGAATTAAGAGTTAAAAAATTCAGCTTTTGCTTTGACGAAAGTGATACAATTTCGAAAGAAAAAAATTTATCTGTAATTGTACGTTATCCAAGTGAAATTACAAAAAAAATTGAAGTAAGATTGTACACAATGATACCAGTTTTTGAAAAAGATGAAGATGCAGATTCTGGTGCGAAACGAATCTGTGACATATTAATTAATAAATTAAAAAAAAATGAGATTCCTCTATCGAATGCTGTGGGCTGCTGTTGCGATGGCTGCAAAGTCAACACAGGGCGAATTAAAGGTGTCGAAGCGTTGTTGAAAAAACTCATTCCAGGTTTAGTGTGTGTATCTTGTCCGGCACACGCAATTAATTTATGCGCGCAGTACGGACGTAAGGAAATTCCAGAATATTTGGAAGAATTATTTAAAAAAATAAATAAAATGTTTTTAAGTGCCCACAGGCAGCATGACTTGCGAAAAATTCAACGTAAATTAAGATTACCAATTCACCGTATGTTAAGAATGAGTGGAACGAGGTGGCTGTCGATGCAAATGTGTGCAGAACGATTACTTGAGCAACTTACAGCGGTTAAGGAATTAGCAGAGAAAGTTTTGAAAAAAGATTCGAAAGATTCGAACGCGCACGAACTACTCGTTGATCTTCAAAAAAAGGAGACAAAATTTTATCTGCTTGCGTTAATAAAAGTCTGTCAAGAGATGAATGCGTTTAACCGTCTTATCCAGTCAAAAGGCGTTGTTATTCATCGTGTTCAAGACGAGCTAGAAAAAAGGTAAATATATAAATATTAAGTTAATTTTCTAACGCGGCTCTGAAACTTTACAGATAACTTCATTTAATTCTAATAAAAAACTTACTTGCTTTAAATTTTTTCAACCCACATTCTAACTTTGTAAGCATGAAATATAAATATGTAAATATCACTAAATTTTAGGAGAGATTATGATAAAAACCTGGTACACTTGGTGCAATGGTGATAACTAGACCTGAATTTTCGATCGGAAGGGTCAGGGCGGATATCTGGTACAAAAGACGGCGATCACGTCCTTTAGGTGAATCTCCCAGGAAATTTTAAACCTGGAAAGTATAGTTGCGATCCTGTGCATCAGGAGTCAACCCTGATCCCTCCGAATGATTATATTTACACTTTTTTATCAAAATTTTGTTTATTTAAGTGAAAAATGATGACAGGTTTTATCATTTTTACTTACGCAGCCTTCACATACAATTTCAAACGTGGTTTTTGATGTACACTTACATGTGAATCAAAAATTTTTAAACCAAGCTTCCATCTTGCTGAAAAATATGTGATATTAAGTTTTCTTATTTCAAATTATTTTCATGAGTCGATACATTTTTAAAGTATAATTTTACTAATTATTAGTCTGAATTTAAAAAAGGTAATAGTTACAAAATAAAAAAACATAATAGTTTCTTTTATAACACATATAAAGATCTACTTTTATACGTATTAACACATGTATTACTAATAAGTGACACAATACCTAAATAAAAAAATTTAAAATATTGAGGGTGGATTAAATCTTATGACTAATTTTAAAAGAATTTAAAATGGTTCAGGCAATAGTCAATAAAACAGTCGGGGTAAATCGCGCCTTTAAAAAACGTCTAGTAATCTCGGAGGTAGCTAATTTCCATCCGACTTTTTACTTTCTTCGACCGTCAAATCTCCGGCAACTTCTTCTTTATTTCTACGCCTCACTCTCTTTCTGTCGATGTTTAAAAAAATATGAATTATAATGATGCGCGAGCAAACTTCTTCTTCGTGTACGCGTATCATTGGGCTCGTAAAACCTATCGTAAATATAATGTTAAATAAATGTAGTACGCAGCGTTTAGCTGAAAAAAAAGTAGCTTCGTTTTTTCTTTTAATAAAATTATCTTCTGGGTATAGTTATCACTAAAGCCGCAAGATGTTCACTAGGCTGGGCCGAAGTCGACAAATTTCGAAATTATAGTACGGGGCCAGAACACAAAAGTTGTGTTTTCATTCAAAGGTTTGAAAAGAATTTTTAAACACTCAAAAAACAATAATTTTAGGTTAGTTCAAAGCCATTGAAGTTACTAAAATTTTTTTAAAATGAACTCAAGTTAAATTTTTTAATTTTTTTAATTTTTTTTTTTCTAGTTTTTTCACCAGATTCATTTTCTCTGAGTTATTTCGATTAAAAAAAACTTTTTTAACTTAGTATAATTAATAGGGACTAAAAGTGTAACTAAAGAGCTTTGTTTTCTTTTTTATATAGTGTCTCCATGATGTTTTTTGCAGAGCAATTGAGGTTGAAAGAAAAAATCCGTTTTTTAAATGTAGATCATTTTTAACAAATTTTATTAAAACTTCAATGGCTTCGGCCCACTCTAGTGTTCACTCTTAACCATCCGGAGTCAAAACTTCCTGGGGAAATCATCTCCAAGGTCTAATTATTACGAAACTCACTTAAGTGTTCACCTTCAACCCCACGGAGTTTATTCGCTTTTTTTCTAATTTTAATATTTAAGGGCCCCTGCTAAATACAAACCCTACGCTGCAAAGCATCCTTGAGCTCCTTTATAATGAAATATTAAAAAAAAAATTTACTAACATTTAGATTTAGAAATGTGTTAGCAATCATTATGAAACGAGAATATGTAAATAGAACGAACGTAAGTGACATTGACTATGAAAATGAAGAAAATTATTTACCTCGTTTTCAATTTGATCTCGGCGAAGAGATTCGACATGAACTTTTAACAAATGGCCATGAATATGAAAACTTTTGCAAAGACGTCGTTAATTTTGTTTTAAGATCCGCTATTCAAATGGCAAAAAGGTTTGAAAACTTTAAAAACAAAACTTTTTTAACATCGAAGTGTTTGAGCCCTAAACTTGCAATGTCAGCCGATTATAGAAACAAAAATTCGACCATTTTCAATGAACTCATTCATCATTATCCACATTTATCAAAAGGTAAGCAAAACAGATGAAATTATACAATCCTACAGCAAAAAAATTATATTAACAGCCATTTCTTGAAAGCTAAATCGCAAGGTAGCGTGCCCAAATTAACACCGCTTGAATCTTGATTCGTAGTACTTTGAATTTTATTGAAAAGTTTAAGGGTATTAAAGTAAACTTTTTTACGCCCTTAATCAAGAAGATTTTAGTAATTAATATAATTTTTTTTTTTTACTTGAAAAAATTCAAATTCTTTATTAAATAATTAATATTTAATTTTATCCAATCATGAGAGAATTACATACCTTACTCTAATTAATTTGTCTAATTTACACGTAAAATTGTAACTGCAATTTATGTACTTAAATTAACTGATCTAGTTGATGATTTTATCCACTTATTGCAAACGTGATACATTGAATGACGTGATTTGGGGCCCCGTGATATTGATTCGAATTGAATCGAATTGGGCCGTATTATTATCAGCCACGATTGCCGTATGTTTGCACAAGGGAAATTATAATGCTGCACGAGGGCAGTTTATTCGGGTCGCACCAGGGCGATTTATCGTATCGTAAATGAATTTCTATAGAACAAGCGTGCGCGCGATTACGGGAACTGTAACTGAACTAGTGATGCAAAATGACGGCCATTTTCAAAAATTATTTATTCAATAAAGTTTGCTTTTTAAATCTAAAAAATTATTAAAAATTGTCAAATATTTGGGTATGGCGTATCGTAGGTACTGGAATTAATTTACATATGATTACTTTAAGGGTACAGTAATTTTCAAAATAGTATCAGTTAAAGTAAAAAAAAAAGTTTTCGAGCTTGTGCAAGTTTTTTGAAAATTGCAAGAGCTTTACTAAAAATGACCGTCCTGGATTTATCCTTTGGTCCTAAGACCGTCCTGGGATGAAAGCGGTCCCAGACCGTCCTCGTCATTTTGCATTACTAAACTATATGCACTGACGCCCGAACTAACTATGAACCGACTCGTCCGCCGCGGTCGTCCGTCGCCGTGAGGCCCTCGCTGCTGCACATGCTCTCAGACTTCTTCGTCGTTTAAAATTCACGTAAATTAACTCAATTAAGAGCAATCTCCAAACTTATCCGAATAAATAGATATACAAATAAATGATCAATAATAAGTCAAATACATCGATGGTCCCAGCGAAGAAAAACCTTAGCTCAAAATCTGCAAAAAAATAGTTGAAGGAATTTAAGACTCGAAAGATACTTTAGTCCACTAGGTCATGTAATAGGTAATTTTCGACGCGTAACGCACCAGTGGAAAGTAGTTCTTTTCCATCCCCTAATTAGCAGACCCGTGCGGCTATGAAATCCCGTCTCCGCCCCCTCTCAATTTCTGTATCGGAAGCTGCATCCCAACACAGAACCATTCATTTCTTCGAATTTTTTTTATTTTTTTATTTTTTTTCTCAAAATACCTATTACATGACCCAATGGAGTAAAATATGGTGCTTAACTAATGTTGTAGGTTATACTTCGCCTTCTCGAGTTTAAATACTGCACTCGGCTACGCCTCGTGTATCAAACTAAACTCTCGACGGCAAAGTATACCTTCCATACTAGTTGATTAATATATCATTACCTTACCCCTAAAATCCAGCTGGATGTCGGTTCCAATTTGACGGCTCAATTTCCAGCCGGAATTTCAGCTGGATATCCATCAAATTGGAACCGAAATCCAGCTAGATTTTCAGCTGGATTTTAGGGGTAGCTGAGTACTTAATTGATCAACTATTTTTTTAAACTCTACCGTCAAGGTTAGAGGGTTTGATTCTTAAGGTTACCAATTTTATTTAGCTCTTTTTTTTATTGTTCGGTTTTAAATAAAGAAACTTTTTGATCCCTAGGTATGGAATTCCATACAATTTCTCGCGTTATTTATGTAATTCAATACCTGTTACACTATCCCTGCTGCTTCTGAGTTAAACCATCAATTAATTGCTTACAGACAATGAAAAAAATTTAACAGATCAGTGGGAAAAACTTCCAAACTTGGCTATCCCAAAGAATTTGTTAAACTATCGTTCTAGACCTGAACTTTTTTGGTTCTACGTACGTGATGCGCAGGACGACTGTGGCATCCGACCATTTGAAGATCTTGGAAATTTTGCGCTTTTTGTTATGACTACGCCTCATGGAAATGCTGATCCAGAAAGGTCGTTTAGCGCACAGAATAACTGTCAAACCAAAAACAGAAATAGAATGATCAATGTAACTTTGGATGCCACTTTGCGAGCACAAGAATATATTCGAGCGCATCAAAAAAATGGAATTTTTGTACCAAATGATCGAATAATAGATATCATACTGGCTGGAAAATTTTACAAGTAAAAATTAAACATATAAATCTTTTAAGATGTAACGTTGAAATTTTTCAAATTGAATTTTTATGTTACAGATGACGATGCTTTTTTAATATAAATTTGTAAATACTGCAAGTGTTACAAATTTTGAATAATATTGTAGGTGCATCAATTGTAAATTTTATTCAATCCTAAACTAACATATTAATTTTAGACTTGACTACTTTCTTTGAAAATAAATTTTTATAATTATTTATATATGCGGTAATAAATATGAGTATTTCAGTTCAATTAAAATGGGTTTATTTGTATAATATAATCAAAGGGTTTATAAATATTAATATTTTTATAAAAAAGGTCGATAAAGTAATATTGTATATACGAATGTTTGCAGTTGTAGTTTCAACAAAATTTATCAAAATTATCTCGTATAATAATGTAATAAAGTACCATATTACTTTACTCTGTTGAATAAAATAATACCATACTCGAGGTTTCAGATCGGCTACCCACAAGCGAGTGGAGTGCGTTTGTGTGAAGCTGAGAGCATCAATAACTTGAAATTTTAAAGTATAAGTTCACTCACTAGGTAGTTTTTTAATATATCATCAAAAAAAGGTATTTTTATATTAAGGTAAGTGTGCCTAATATGGCCCCCCCTGTTATTTTGAATATGCTAGGTATGCGGCATCTCTGCAAGGTAGGAAGAAGTCAAAAACACTGAATTATGAAGTTTTGAGTTGTTTAGAACATTTTAAAATTATTTTTGCGCACGCCCAATAGCTAAAACTCGTTTCGTATACCTCCGTTATTATTTTACGTTGTAATTAAGTGGTCGGCCAAAATATTTAGACGCACCTGATCAAAATTTGAATAAGTAGCTTCGATTCGTTATTGTTTCAGCTTTAAAACGCGACCTTAGTTTTTGTTCAACTCGTTTTCTAACGGGTTTTATTCTTAAATAACTTTTTATTATGCAGTGTACCTAATATGGCCCCCCACGAATTAGTAGAAATACCGATATTAAGAGTCCTTAGTTTCATGTTTACTTTTTAGAAAATCCTATCCTAATGTTATTTAAGAAAAATAAATTTAATTGTTTCAAAGCTTTTTTTCATTTTGTAACTAAAAAAGCATTCTAGCTCAAAAAAAAAACTTTGACCAAAATTTAAAGGTGAAATTTTTCTACTGGTTGCAAAGCTTTCAAAAACATTGTAAAAAAGGCTCAATTTTTAAATAAATCATTTTTAAAATAATAACAATTTTGAAGTTTTTAAAATCTTATATCCTGATTGATTTAAAAAGTAGGAACAAATTGCAATTAATTAATTACTTCAAGGGGGGCCATATTAGGACACAAATTTTAGGTGTCTTAAAAAACCGTGTTTTGGTAAATCCTCTGGCATTTGAAGCTCATTGATCGAAATCGAACGTGTAATGTCTCATTTTAAAGCTCTTGAATTAAGCTTTAAAATGAGACCTTACCCGTCAAAAAATATTGATTTGATTGGCCGCAACGTCGATTCTCGCTTAGGGGGGCCATATTAGGTACAGGTACCTTATATAATATATAGAATTCTGGTGAAATTAAGTAAAAATTTTTAAAGATTTTCCTTCTGTAGATATTTTGCGCAAAAATACAATTATTTTGTAAACTCGTTAACTGGCATACAAACTGTATTCTCTCATTTTTTATCTATTATTTTGAAAAGTACATGATCACTAATGTCATGACATAAGATTTTTAAGCTAACTCAATTTTTTTTTTAACTAATGAGTAAAAATATTGAATCTTTTATTTAAAAAAAATTCTTTAAGATAAAGAAAATTAATTTTTACAATCAAAATTTTGTTACATTTCGTATGTAAGTACAATCTTCTCACTAATCTAAATAGGCTCTAAATTATAAACTTGCTTACTACCTACGGAGTATGGGCATCTAGATTAGTAGCTTCTATATTTTGTCCAAGCTGCAATAGTAAATTTTTGAATGCATGTAAAGACACGAATCTGTGTTCAGTAAGTTTCAAAAAATATATATTTTTTTTAATTAATTTTGAAAATAGATTGTATTCCAGATCATCCAAAATTATTCCTTGTCTTCTTTTA
Organism: Encarsia formosa; assembly: GCA_038277355.1. NCBI lineage: Eukaryota > Metazoa > Arthropoda > Insecta > Hymenoptera > Aphelinidae > Encarsia > Encarsia formosa. The sequence goes on from CM076184.1 coordinate 23,827,664, forward strand.
GAAAATACTGCTTGGTGGACCTAGGTGCATTGCGATTCAAGTTCACTCCTACTAAACTTGGACCAATTCAGTGGACACTAGGTCAACTCCAATGTAAAAAGAATAGTTGAGCTTTTGACTAGCCACAGAGTATTTATGTAAAATATAATTGATGACCGATATTAATGACACAGAGCCCTGTATTATTTAGAGTGCTTGTCTAGTTTATCATGGCTCATTGTTAAATTACCATCAATTTATTGTTGTTAAAAGTAAACAAAAATTATAATTTCAATTTTTCCATTACATGTGATACATAAATAAAGAAAAAATTGAATAATTTAAGTTTGTTTAGTGTTATATTTCATTATATTTTTTTATAATTGTTATTAGTTTCATAAAGTTTTGTTCATCAAATTTTAATATAATTTCTTATGTAATGCAATATTTAAAATAAAGAAGTTTACAAATTTTTTTAAGAATCAACTCTCAAGGAGAATGAGATTGATATAAATTTGACAGCGTATGTTGATTGTTGTAGGTCACAACTTAATCCTTTAAATTTTAATAAAAAAGAAACTTTTCATTTGTAATTTATTAAAGCTAGAAAAATAATAATATTCATTAATAATTTATTGCAACAAAGTTTATTAAACTTTTTCCAATAAATTTCAATTAAGATCTTCTTTTGAAACTATTTTAAAATAAATCAGGAGATAAAAAAAATATTTTTGACAAAATTTATTAATTTCACAAACATTTATAGCACCACTTAACCTCTACCTATGCATTAGTTTGAGTTTGTACATTTTTTAAAACTTAAATTATTTTCACTCAATCTTTCAAAAGATTCTCACTTCTCTCATTAAAAACTACTTTATTCACTGATTTAAGTTTAATTTTTAGCTATTTCCTACTTGAAAAAGTTCAAAATCAACACTACTTTTAATTTTAAATCCTTCTGTTTTACTACCTAATGAATAATTTTTTTTATTGCACTTAATTATATTCACAACAAACTTTTTTATCATTTTTTAGTTTGATATTTTTGTACAAACAACTTAAATATTTTTGCCGGATAAAATAAACTAGCAGACTGCGGTCGCTCAACTCGCCCCATACCCTCCTTTTGCCGGAGCGCACCGAGCGGCGGCATTCAACATATATATTTTCCATTTATCGGATCCGTTGGCATCGCTGGGCATTTTTGTGAGTGTAGATGTCGTTAGTGCGGTAGTCCTGAAGTCGCAAACTCGCAACTGTCGTCCGTCAATGGAGCGCGTGGTGATATTTTGAATAAGATTTGGTACATTTCAACGTAATTATTAAAGCTTTTAAAGTTTCCTTTTCTAACAATTTACAATTTTTAGAAAATGAAAGTTAAAAAAGAAAAAAAATCTTCCAAAAGTTCAGTACTAACAAAAGCAGTTAGTAACGTCACACAAATTATCAAGGTTTGTACTACATCTAACCTCTTTAAATAGTGTTTGTTTTTATTCTATTTTTTATTTTTTTTTTTATTGAACAAAGAAATTTTTTAGTGTAAATACTTGTTTTTCTATTTTTTTTTACTTTGATTTATTGTAAAATAAACACATGAAAACCATAATCATGTTTTATCATTGTAGAAAAAAGATAAAAAAGAAGTTAAAAGTAAAGTCAAAAAAACAGATGTAAAAAAAAATAAAGAAGAAGATAAGAAGATCTTTAAATCAACAAGAGGAGTTGTGTACATTGGTCACATACCTTATGGATTTTTTGAAGCTGAAATGAAAGAATATTTTGAACAGTTTGGAACCGTTACTAAAGTCAGAGTTGCTAGATCAAAAAAAGTATGAGTGGTTTTAACAGAGCTTTGTCGTAAAAATTTAATTAGTTTTTTAATTAATTTATGATACATTTTTAGACTGGTAAAAGCAGAGGATATGGTTACATAGAGTTTGCAAACCCTGATGTTGCAAAAATTGCTGCTGACACGATGAATAACTACTTGATGTGCGGAAGACTTTTGAAAGGTACACTAAAAAAATACTTTTTTTTAATCAATTCATTAAAAAGGTTGAATTTTAATGTCCTAAATTTTTTTATAGCCACTTACATTCCACCAGAAAAACAACACATAGGTTTCTTTGCCGGAAAACCCTGGACTGCTAGTATATATCCTGGATTAACTAATCGTATCAAAGAACTTAAAAAAAATGAAAGTCCTATTAGTGTACAGATATACAAAAAGAATGTAAGAAGGTCATTGAAGCAACTTTCTGCGTTGGAAGAAAAACTGAAAAGTAAAGGAGTGAATGTGAAGTTCAAGCCTACTGATGTTCCAACCTAGTGATAATTAAATAATTCATTTAATAAATTATTTATAAATAATCTGATTTTGTATGAAAATATTTTTTATAGCAGTAATATTTTTATAGCCAGTTTTATTATTATATAAAAATTAAAAATGGTTCTCCAATATACATAACTGTATAATATAGAAAGTGAGAGAATTAAATATTATATGTATATGTATACACAAATGTATATTATTGTAATAAATCAAAGAAAAATTGAACTTTTTGAAGTTTTTTTTTTAATAAAATTTTAGAAGGCACCTTATAAAGTATTTACAACAATAACATCTTGATCTATGAAGTGCTTGTTACAAAGCAAAAAAGAGGATTTAATTTAAAAACTTAAGAATAAATAATTTATTATTTTCTATTTACAAAAATAATTTTGATTCAATATCTTCATTGGAATTAAAAGACTTTTTTTCGGCTAAAAAACTCATGCAGTACACCAGGTAATTCAATAATTTTTAAAACATCATTGAAATTTTTTTTTTTTTTTAATTAGATTCTAAAAAATAAAATGAAATACTGCTGGATATTAGCGTAAGTTTAGTCTTTTTTTGTTTGTGTTTCAAATTCGAATGCTAGTTTTTTGAGAAGCTCGTTTATGATTTATGTTACTCTTTCAATTAGGTACTTTTAAATATAACAAAATCAGATATTTTAAATATTGAGTAGACAAAACTCAATTATGATTGTTTATCTTATAAACCATTATTTTTATTTCTCGAATTCTCATAATAAATTTTTGACAACCGTACCGCAGTTTTTTCAAAAAATGAAACAAAAGATACTGACTCTTTTATACAATGATACAATAAGAAACCTTAATAAATGCAGAATGGTGTTGGATACTTGACATCAAACTTAGTTCTCGGCAGTCTTAAAATTTTATTCTCGAGTTGAACGATCAGACTTGAAGAAATGCATATTTTGCATCTGAACCTTAATTTTACGAGGGGAAAAAAAAATTTGTTCAAATTCTGCGTATTGTAGAAGTAAAATTATTCCATTCAGCTCATTTTGCAAAGTGATAAATATATTTTATCTAAAGTATTATATAGTTCTGAATCAAAAGGATTAATAGGGTTGACAACTTTTTGAAATTTATAATATTTTTTTGGTTATTTAGTTAAAACATCAAAAAATAATCGACACGTATTTTTTCTTTAAAAAAAAAAAAAACTAAAATTAAAGGAACTACAAGTGTTTAAATTTTTTAAAATTTCAATATATATAGATATACTTTTAATGGAATTTCGGGTTAATGACGTCATCAACCCGTAGTTTTAAAAACTTTTCTTAATTTTCTTCTTGCTCAATTTTGATTTAAAAATTCTAAAAAAAATGTTAAAATTCATTAAAAATCGAGTACTTTTAAAAAAATATATTTTTAAAGTACCGCTTGCCAACCCTATTACTAGGAATAAAAAAATTCTGGATTAAAATAAAAAATAAAACTGGATTGATATACTTTGAAATTAAAATTTATCATTGCATTACGAATTTAAAAATTTTATTACTAACTAAAGTTCTTATAAAAATATCTAAAGTAGTAAAGAATAAATAATGTAAAGTTATTCAGACCTAGATTTATTTTATTACATAATTCTTATTGAAAAAGAGATACAGCTATTTTATAAAATTTGAGATAATTAATTCAGATGTTCAGTTTAAATAATTTATTCTGAATAGCTAGTTTTATTATATTGTGTGATGCAGGAAGCGATGTTATTATCTAAATCTTGGAGGAAATTCTGAACGTGTCGGAGGTTCATCTGGACTCGCTAGCATCATCGCTGCGATTATAACTGTGACCATTTGAATGGTTAATAGTAAAGTACGCTAGAAAAAAATAAATTAATTAAAATTTTTTTTATAGGCTTGAAAATTAATTAATAAAGTGGTTGTTAAATATTTTATTACGACACAAAAAATACAAAATTTTTTTTTACTAAACTGCCAAAATTGAATCGTAAAAATAAATTTAAAAAAAAAAAAAAATTTCTGTTGAAACTTGAAATTGATGTAATTTTTTGTATTAGTGTATGCAAATCAAAGCTTATCCAAAAAACTCATTTTCCGATAGCACTTTATAATTGAAAATTTTATCATGCTTCCAACTAAGAGTGCGCACTTTCAAATCGTGCACTGAATAAAAATTTCCTTGTTAAATTGTTTTCTTTGCTTAAATAAATTGAGAACACTTACGGTACTCATTTATTTTATAGCATTACGATTAGAATTAAAGTTCAGTGTAATAAATTGATGATTAAAAAGCTGATTATTCAACATCTATGATAAAATAAATTGCAATACAAAAAACAAAAATATAATTGAAAAATACAACTAAGTCACTGTTAATATTCAACTTAGACGCAAAATTCACATTAATTGCAGACTTAATTTCAAAAATTGATCAAATGAAACTCATATTAATTTTTATTTAATTACATTTTACTAAAAATAAGTTGAAAAAAAATAATTTTTCCTAAACATATCAAATCAGCTGTGTAAGATTTCTTGACCAATATTACTTACCTTCATAGTGATTTCCATAATTGTTTTATAAAATGAATGACACGCACCACTGAGTACAATTAACTTTTGCGTCTGCGAAAATTAGTTCATCTTCCTGGTTTTATATATACTTAAGGTTACAACGATACCGCCAAACCACTTGTGCAAATACATTTTGCGAAATTGATATCTTTAATGTCACTCACACCACTGCATTGCGTCGGTGGAGTTTTTTATGACCCGATGTCTTATTTCTGAGATCCTCTTGCTTTCGCGTTCTTGGTCAATTAATGAATTTAGAAATCATACATTTTAAAATCATTTTTCATTTTAAAAAACGTACTTCAGGCATTAATAGTAATTACATAGTTTTTGCTTTTTTAAGTTTTTAAAACAATAATTCTTGATTTATTTTATAAGCATGTTTTAAAAACATATTGCTTATATTACTGCTAACTCGTTTTAAATTTATGTTATCTGATGTATGTCAATTTTGTCAAAATATTTTGTAAAAAAATGGCATGGCAGGAATTTTTTCAAAAAACTTTTGAATTTTCAAGATGCAGTATTCTTTGGATTAGTGAGTTAAAATTAAGTCAACCGCAACATTGACGAGTTTTGACTTGATGAAAAGTGAAATATGATTAATTGATAGTTAAGTATTTTAGATACAGAAGCTAATAATTTTTAACAGTTTTGAAAAATAAATTAGTTTTTAAAAATCACTATTCCATATCTGACTCATTGTCTGCCAGTTGTAAAGAATATTATATCTTTAGAGCGGTGCTGTGGTTTTTCAAAAATAAATTGACGTCCGGGTCGAGGGGCTATGCACTTCAGAATCACTAAAAGAATCACACACAAAAATCAGTATAATCAATAAAATATCAATTTAATTTCATGTAAAAATCTTCGAAAAATATTATTTTTAACAAAATATCAACTGAAATTGATTCCAAGGCTCTAAACACTTTAAATATGCCAAAAGAATCACGAAAAAATCACAAAAGAATCAAAAAGAATCAAAAGAATCATCAATGATTCTGGAGTGCATAGCCCCTCGGTCCGGGTAATGTAAAGTTGATTTTTAAAGTAAAGTTTTTTTCATACAGATGTTGATTTCAAATAGCCATGGTATATACAGTTGTGAAAAAAAATTTAATGCTTGACCATGTACTTCTAATTTTATTTTGATGATCAAAGATATGTTAAGATTTCTAATTTTTTGAAAAAAAAAAAATGAATGGGTTTTCCAACTTTTTTTCTTCTTTCAACTACGTTGGTATATTCTGATATATAATAAATAAAATATAATATAAATATAATATAAATCTCATTTATTAAATTAAATTAAATATAAAAAAATGAAGAGTTACAAGTTTTGACTTTTTTAACTTATTCAGTTTGAAAGTGGCTCTTAAAATTTAAAAGTATAAGATTTTTAAACGCTAATAAATTTTTTCTAGCTTTTTGAACAATCACAAATTTTTTTTCAAAATGATACTTTGGTTTGGTGGTTACTGCTAAAAATAATCAATCTAAAAATGGAACGATAAATAATTCTCCAAAATAGCAAACAACAGGCGCTTCAAGGATCTCATTTTAGAGCTATGCCTGTCCAAATTATAATAAATGCACTATCATGCATAAAATAACAATCTCATTGAAGAATTTTGGCTGGTTTTTTATTTTTATGTTAACATATTTTTTACAAAAAACCTATAAGAATTTTTATTCTAAACTACTATATTATTCCTAAAGTATAAACAGTATAAAAAATTAATTGTACCTAAATTTATTTCATCACTTTTATAAAAAGTAAAATAGTTTGGACAATAAGTTGTTGTACTAAAATATTTTATAATTTTGTATGAACCCTTGTATTTTCATCTACAACTACGGTAGAGCTTCCTCTAAACTCTGAAATCAATAAATAAGAATAATAACAACATTGTATTTTCTTTGGCTGAAAATTTCGAAAGTTTGCTGTTTCCAGATTATCAGTGATATAATCCAGTAATGCTGACTTTGTTCAATTCAAATTCTTTATAAAATTGTAGTGAGATACCATTATCAAAATCTCGGAGGCCATTCAGGCTTAATTTCTGCGTAAGTTTTTAATGCTGATCTTTTCATGAATATTGCTGCCATTATGATTGTTGCTACTTGAACGGTGAGTAGTAGTAATCGCTGAAAAAAAAGCAAATTTATTCTTCTTAAATCTCAACGATTTTTACCAACCTCAATAACATAAGAAAATAGTTTTTATTTTTTAACACCAATAATTTGTTAATTCTTTAAAAAAAATTAATAAAATTTCATTGGTGTGAATTTTTAGCAAAAGTTGATTAATTTTTGTTTACACATGTATGTACACTAAACTTAAATAATAATTTATTAAGTAATAGTTTACTCAATATTTTTTCGCGACATCTTTAATAAGCGATTGCGCAATAACGTATTAAATTATTATTCATTTTTAGTAACTAGTTAAAAAAATTGAAGAAAACAAAGTTTTGTTAACAAGTAATGCATTTTTGAGAGATCATCGAATTAAAAATTGCAATGAAATCTTAGCTGATTCTTAACGGGAGAATACAGTAGCACTAATTCTAATTCACTTGTAAAAATTATACGAGATCGAATACACTTCATAAATTGTCACTTATAAAGAGCACAACTTCACTATTTTAGTCGCATTGTATTGTAAATAAATTAAAAATCAATCAACTCTGGCCTGTCAAACCGTAAACTATTTGTGTAGTTTTTTATTCACTAGAAAAACTGTTTACTTACTTTAAACGTTCTTTCCATAACTGATTTTTTTGGATGAATTTTACGCGCACGATTCGTTGCAATCAACTTCGGCATCTGCAAAAATTGGCTTGCCTTTGTGGTTTTATATATACTCACAGTTACAAGGTGTTTTTGAACAACTTGTACAAATACATTTTGCGAGTGTCATATCTTTGATGTCACCTACACTGCTCGAGTGCACCAATGACGTTTTTTATACCCCGTGTATGATTAATTTTTCATTCTCTTAAGCTCTTGTTAATTATTTAACTTGGCTATCGCACATTTAAACATTGTATTTCAAAATCCAGTTGCGAGCAAAAATTTTTAAATGTCTTAGCTCGTTGTAGTTATTATAATATAGTAAAATCATTTCAATGAGAATAGATCTTCACGAGTATTTATAGTTTTTAATGATTTGAATGAATGTATAATGTTCCAGCTTTAAAATGAGCTTTTATGCTAGAGAAAATTGTTTAGTTATGAGTAGTAATCATTTTTGTTGTGGAGCCTGACCATTTAGGTACCCTCTCCTTACCGATTGATAAAATCAAATATTTTTTATGAAATTAACGATCTTAACGAAGTATGGTTACAAAATTATTTTTATTACAAAGTGCTTACAAAAAAATTAAAAGTGTCTAGCTAAATTATTACAGTGTTGCTAAATATAAACAGTATAAAAAATTCATTGATCCTAGATTTATTTTATTACTTTCATAGAAAATAAAATATATTTGCTCAATTAGTCTTAGCGTACTTTAAAGTATTTGATGATGCATTTCTTTGGCAGGGAATTTCGAAAGCTCTCAATTCCAGATTATCAAAAATAATAATCTTGATTGGCTGACTTGAATCAATTCAAATTATTAAAAATTTTTGAATCGTATAGGTGAAGAATCGTATTGTAGATTTTAAGGAGATACATTTTATCAAAATCTTTTAGGCCAGTCGTCTCTTGATTTATTAACTTTCATAATTAGAGCCACTAATATTATCGTTGCACATTGTATAGCTAGCAGTAACGTACGCTGAAAAAAATTATATTCATAATTTTAATATAAATAGAATGAATTTGAACTTTTTATTTTAGTTTATTTTTTTTATTTTATTATTATTATTATTTTTTTATCATTAATCATAAAACTAAAATAGTTCTTGATAATAAAATATACAAAAAATTGGTGCTAAATACCACTAACAAATCACTAGCTCAAAAAATTTCAGAAATTTGAATATTTTTGGCCCTTAAAAAATGATGTGATAAAAATTAAATAAAAGACTACTTTGTAAATCTTTATGATAAAGTTCGTTTAGTTTGTAAAAAAAACCTATATTTTTAATAATTTAATTAAAATTTTTAGAAAGTCAATTAAAATTTATTTACATTATAAAGGTCAGATATTTATTAATAATTAAGGACTTGAAAAGTTTGAACACTACGTAACATCACTATTTAAACAAATATATTATTTAATTTTTCACAAAAAAACACATTATATAAATCAACACTCAAACTTTCATCGTCACATCTTCGATCCCATGCCACTAGAATTTATAAAATAATTTTTGCTTCAAAAACCTTCTACTGGATAAGAAGTGTCTAAGCAATATTTTGAAAAACTGCTGTTAGCCATTTTTACTTACTGTCACGGTAATTTCCATGTTTTCTTTGTTCAGCGAATTTGACACGCGTATTTTGTTGCTGTTTATGCATTTGCAATTTATTCGTTTTTCTTTGGGGTTTTATATATACTTACGGTTATGAGGCATGGCAATAAGCATCACTTGTGCAAATAAATTTTGCAAGTATGATCATAATCTTTGATATCATCTATTCTACTCCAATGCACCAGTTATTATTTATTATTTGTGCTTCTTTGAAATTTCTAATTGTTTAAAAAATTTAAATTTGTTAAAATGCACAACTAGGCAATTAATTTAAAAAAAAAAAAAATGCATAAATTTTCAAAAGATACATGTTTGATTTTAAATGTACAAGATATATAAATATGTATACACGGAGAGAAGAGTCGGAGATCCGTTTACACGGAGAAAGAGGTACATCATGAAACTTGGTGTACAGCACCATCGTTTTACATGATGCGTGGTGCAGCGTGATTCCAAGTCACACTTCGTATTTCCAAGTGCATGCACCGTGTTTTCCAGTGCAAAATTTTTAGAGAGACAATTTCGATAGAGCAGACGACGGCGCTCGGAACACCGACGTAACCAGTTTTTCAAAGTTTTACACTAAAAATTGTGTACGATTCTTACTTTGAAATGTTCTTGCTATCTTTCCTAACAAATTTATAAACTTCAATTATGATTTCGAACTAGGTATTTATATTTAAACAATTTTAAAGTTTCGAGGTTAGAGATTCAGCAGAACTTCAGTAACCGAGAAAAAAGCATGCGTCAAATGCGTACACTGGAAAACACCGTGCACACATTGTGTTTCATAGTGTGTCTCCTTCTCCGTGTACGAAATTGGAACATAACCTGCTTGTGTTTAGTTAAGCGCGATCGGGCTTCGAACGAGTTCGCAATCTGATTGCGAACTCGGGTGAGAGGCCCGATGTCGAACTGAGATCGTAAACGAAGCGGCGCCCTCTTGGGGCGACATTCCCAGATTACGTTCGCCTGTTCGATATCGGGCTTCGCGCAGTTCGCAATCTGATTGCGAACTAGTTCGAAGCCCGATTGCGCTTAACAAAGACAACCCGGTTAGGTCCCAATTTCGTAAACGGATCTCCAACTCTTTTCTCCGTGTAACAAGCCCATCATTTGAACAAAATCAGTAAGTTTGTTTTGAGCTGAATTCAAGTTATAAGTTTCGATTTTTATGTTGCAGTGAAAGAAAAGTATTAATAAGTAAGAAAAGAAACACTGAAAATTCGTAATCAAGTATGTAAATCGCTTTTATTGATGCTGAAATTGTTAATATTTCTTAAATGGACATAAATCTTAAAATTGGTCTCGAAAATAATTTTTTGTAATGAATATGGAACGGTTTTAAATTAAAATTGTTTACATGATCTTCTTATCCGAAATTAAGAAAAAAAAAAAAAAAAAACAAACAAAACAAAAAGGCTTTGTGGAGAAATTTTAAATGATCAAAAAATTAAAGTAGCAATGAGAACGTTCAAGATCACAAGTTGAATATTTTTTTTCTAAGTTCTTATTTTGATTTATTATTTCTTATTTAAGCATAAAAAAGTTTTATTTAAATATCGTTATTTTTTAAAAATTATGTCTCGGGTGAAATAAAATTCGAGATTTTTATCAATAATTTATCAAAAATAAGACATGAATTATGGATGCACGCAAATATTTTGAGAAATTGGAAAAAACAGGTAAGAGAAAATTAAATAATTTAACGACAATAATGTATCTTTTCTGGAAGTTATTTAATGGGCAGGTTAATGAAAGCACATTTATTACAAGTGATATTTACACGTCAGCTCGCTCCCAGCTGCACCGTGCTGTAGTCTTTAAGTACAGTTAGCGCAGATATTCCTTAATTATCATTTTCGATACATTTTTTTTTTAATTCTTCTTTCATTTACCATAATACGATTCTAGTGACTGTACAAACATAGAGTAATTTAAACGCTAATATTTCAGTATACTTAACAACTCTACTTTCTAATTTTTCGCGACTAAGTATTTCTAAGAGAAAAAATGTCATGTGTTTCAGAGTCATATTTAAGACACTTTTTTTCGTGTCCAGAGAAATCTGTATCTTATTACATTAATGAGTCGCATGCACGTGCACTTGATTAATAGTAGCAGGTCATAAATTGCTCTTTCCGACAAAGTTTAACAATCATTTGATTTTAATTAAGACAATTTATTAACATTGTTTAATTATTTTGAAAATATCACTATAAATCAAGACAAAAAAATTTAATTTAATTCTACTTCGTTAAAGCTTTTTATTTAAAATAAAATTGAAGTATGATGATCTTTGATAAAAACTCTGTAGTGCATATTAATTTAGCTACTCTATAAACATTACATCAAATACTTCAGTTTTTAAAGTGACGATACTAAAAAAATTTTAATATATTCTTATATTACAGTTTGTGAAATATCTTCGTTGTATTTTTCTGGACATCACATCACTATGTTTTGAATTTAAAAAATCTTTTTTTTTTTTTTTTTTTGAGAAACGCATAAAATTGAGAAGATTAACTTATTAAGTTACGAGGAAACAATTAGTTTATAACGAATCATACGCATAAAGAAAATACAATCTTGTGTATACATAGTTATTACTTATTTTAAAATTTGATTTAAACATTTAAGGTAAGAAAGACGGAAAAAATATTAAAACATTATTTTGAGTCTTTTCCTGTTCGCTCCAAAATTTTTAAATCGTTCAGAATAATTTTGATAAGAACATTAGCCTGAAGTCCTATAGGAAAATTATTAATTTTTTGCGTTTCCAAAATTATTTTTAAAATCATATTATCGTTGTAGATAGAACATACGTCAAAATACAGAATAATGAATAATTGCTGCAATATTGTCGATTTAGTGAGTAATATAGTTATGTAAATAGTTCGTATGATCGACTTTAACATACACTATAAGGCATAAAACTGAACTCTTATCGTATTTTTTAAAAGTCATTTGAATATCCTGGTTTAAAATTAAAAGCAATAATTTGTTTTACTATTTAGAATAATTTTTTGCTCGAAAAATTTCATCAAATGATGTTTTTATCATCGCTTGGGTTACAATTTCACGTGTAATATTAACAATTTAAAACCTATCATATAATGCCGAAATAAAATTATTTCTTATATTTAATTCACTAATAATTTTTTTACAGCTAAACGTCCTCTACAAGTAAAATTACTTTTTTAACGAATAAATAAATACACAAAAATTTACATTGCAAAAGTAAAAATGTTAATATGTATATCGTCTGACACGCGAAGGTGGATCTAATGCAGTACCACGTGAATAAATATTCATATAGTATTGTTCATTCAAGCTAATTGGGGAAGGTATTACATGCATGGAGGATCACACGCAGGGTTTTGAAGAAAAAAATGAAAAAAAATTTCTAAACACACACCTAATTTTTTACCATATACAGATAATAATATACAAATTAACGATGGGTTTTTCGAGGATGCTTGTCGCCATTTACTATTTACAAGTCAAGTACAAAGAGAGAATCTGCATGGCATAGTTTTTCATATTTTCACTGTTATATAAACAGACTATGGTTTAAAATAATTTAAAAAATTAATATCTTATTTGTTAAATTAATTTAAAAAAAATGGTGGATAAAAAAACCCAAGTTAATGGAAAAATGAGTCTAAAATAAAATGCTTTAGTCTAAATTAAAATTAAACAACAGAGCACAAACTTATTTTTTTCGACTGAGCTCCGTTTATTTTCAGCAAACTCTGATACTTTGAGATTTATATTGAATTTTGTAGATATTTTTTTGTCTGTCAGCTATGGACTTTTTTTTTTTTTTTGACTACATTGGAATTCAATAAAATAATTTGAAAAAAAAAGGCATTTTTTTATAAACGAATTAGTCTAAATAAAACATATGTATTTAAAGGGAAAAAAAAATTAATTTATCAATTAAAAACTTTGATGTATGAATTTAAAAATCCGTTAAAAACAAGCCAAATTCACCACGAAAAAACGACAAACAAGACCATCGTTTGATTTTCTCCTTGCAGCTCGACTAAATTGAGAAGGACCGAAAAATCCAACCGTCCGGACGCACGCACTCGGTATACGATAGTAGCACACATAGTAGTAGATAAGACGAGGGTGAGGGTGGGAGAGGGAGAGATTCACGTCCAGTAGTCGCTGGGCAGAGGGGCGTAGGGTCCGTGATGGGGGTAGGGCGGCGCCGAGGAAGCGTCGACGAGGGACTGGGCCGTGGGCGCCCCCGCCGCGGCGGCCGTCGTCCAGTCCTTGTAGGTGGCCGCCGCGCTGTGGTGCGCCGCCGCGGCCATCGCCGTCGGGTGGTGCGAGCCCGGGTGGTGGCTCAAGCCCCGGTTCAGCAACAAACTGTTGTAACTCGCCGCCATGTTGTGGTGGTGGTACTCGTGAACTCTGAAAATCGATAAACAAAATGAGGAAATTAGAGCTTTCGACTACTTTACCTTTCGATTGCTTGAATTGATTACAAAAAGTTCAGGTTTTTAACACTTTGATGGAATGAGAACTGAAAAAATATTTTGACCACTTATAGGAATGATTAAAAAAGTCTATGAAACTTTTTAAGAAAAGTATTTTTTTATCAGTATGAGATTTTGGAAAGAGGGTACTCATATAGTTAAATTAATTGTTTAAATTTTAATGATAGAAATTTAGAAAAAAAACATGAATCGTTTAACACTAAATGATTTATAGCAGTACAATTCTTTTGTAAAAGAGTTGGTATCAATTTAGGAGATAAGACTATGTATAGTATTTATTGATTAGTGAGAGTCGGAACTGTTTTGAATGAAAAAATTCATTGTTTTTCTCATTTACATAAAAGATTAATTTACTTATGGAATGCGCTACAAACATTAATTTAATTTATTGATATTAAGTAAAGATATTAAGTAAAATATCTCCATTATATGATAATTAATTGATATTTGTATGATTTAAATTGCTCAAGTTGACGATTACCATATAAATTTTAAATTTTTCTGAAGAGTTATTTTTTTTATACTCAGTAAACTTTTAATCGAGCATTTAATCGGTTGTTTTCTGTGTTCTAATCATGCCTAACAGCACTGATTATACTGATTATAGTGAAAATAATCTTCAATAATCACTTAAATATTACCCAAAAAAATAATCCGAAAAATAATACGAACCTTGGGTGATACTGAGAATAGTGTTGGTGCCATGGATCGTGTGGGTAATCGTATACATCGTGATGACTTTTCCAAAAGGAAGCTGGAAAGTTTCTCGATATCATTGGATTTATATTGTCTGTAAAAAATATTTTTCATCAACTTAATTTTGTAATAAAATAGGTTATCTTGCGTAATAGAATCAGGGATAAAAACCTTTTGGTTTGTCTTGAGCGAGCGCACGTTGAAAGTGCTCCTCGACTTCCGTCGCTGCGTCGCCCCGGTAATGAGTAAAAACAACGCAATTTGCACTAACGTACTGTGCTCTACTTTCACTATCGTCCGAATCGTCGGTTGCCGTATTCGGTCCTACTGCTGAAAACAATAAGTATTTTAATTTAATTAACAATCTTTAATTATGACTCTTCAGGGTATAAAATAACATAGACCAAGAAGCTTCAAAAAATTAAAAAGTACTTTTGTTAAGTGAAAATTTCTACTGTCAAAGTTTAAGAATTTTCCATTGAAATTACGATCCTTCCAGACGAAAAAAGCTCGCTCATGTTTATTTATAGATTTTTTATTTATTTGCAGATTCATTGTCACTGGTGAAAGGACACCCGCAAGAGAAATCTTTCATTTTCAGGGTGGTAATTTGACACGTACCGTAGGTTAAAAAGCGTGACTGGGTTCAAAGGCCGTGTCGTAATCGATTTTCCGGCGACTATTATCCTCGGGCTACTGTCACGAGGGGCCAAAGTCATTTTGCAGGTGCAGCTCGTACCCGAAATTAATCATGCGCTACATTAGAACCGAGGGACGATTCATGCGATTACTCGTGGCTGCTGCAGCACGTAAGACTGACGTTTTAATTGAATCAAGTTTTTGATATATTGAATCACAAGTATTCCGCATAGTCACTCTACTAGATATACTGTGCGAATAATGAATTTTATTCATCGTGCTGCAGTGGGCCTTTTATTGAGATCTTCGGTATTGTGTCTTGATATCACCGAAATCGCGTGTGTCCGCAAACTTTTATAATTGATTTTTTTGCTCGTTTTATATTTAAACTTCGTTTATTACAAGTTATTTTTAATCAGATATAAATAAAATCGTAAAATTATTGTTTGAAAAACTGTATATATGTATTAATCATTTTTGTGTGAAAAATTTTGTTAGACATAACTATATTGTATGTTTATTTAATAAACAACAGTCGATATTGATTTTTAGTTGATGAATTTAAAATTCTCTGTAATAGAACTGAGACTGTAAAATTTCTAAAAACCAAGACCGTATATTGTATGTTTCACTAGCTTGTTATTTAAGAATGTTAGACAATTTACCGCGTATAGTTGAAATAATTCATGTTCATCCATAATTTATTGAATTTGAAGAATTATTATTTTGATTTTCATTATTCTATGCGACTGAATAATTAATAAAAGAATTATAAACTGACTGTTAAAACCTAAAAAATCAACTTTTGAAAAGTAAAAAAGAGGTATTTGACTGTAACAATTCTGACTTTTTTTTTTCGATAAGTATTAATGGGTATTATTATACCGATAATTATGTATTTAGAAGTTTAAAGTTCCTTAATTATGATCTCCAAGTCATACTTTGTCAAAGCTGGATTCGAACTTGGGACCGCCGGAATACGAGCCGCTCGATCTACTCAGTGAACTATCAAATCTTCAAATAATAAATTTTATATATATGTGAACTCTAAAATGATGAAAATAGTTTATTTAGTTTATCTAAATAGTCTTTTAGGGATTGTATTACAGTCTTTTCGAAAAAATCGCATCAAAACTAATTTTAATCAAAGTAAAGTTTATTGTTTAACTTTTTGTAGTTTAATCATCTTATAAAATGTACATTTTTTCCTACCCAACCCTTTTTTTTTTTTTTTTTAATCTTTTAAAACTATTCTCTAGATTTTCTGTTTTTTCTCAATTACCTTGATTAAAAAAAAAAATTTTCTTTTATTTATATGTATTTTACATACATATATTTGTCTACTAACGAAATAATTTTTTCTGAAAAAAAGCTCACCATCGGTAGATCTGTCATCGTCGAGGTTCCTCGAGCTTTGGGCCGAGGTGGTTAGGGGCGGCCGATGCTGCTGCTGCTGTTGTTGCTGCTGCTGAGGGCCCGCGGGTCGTGGCGAGGCCGGACTCGGGGCCGAGCCTATGGAGCCGGCGCTGCTCGACTGGCCCTGGGGCACCACGCCCGTCGGGGGCGCGCTGGTAGCCGTAGCCGTCGCGGTCGCCGCTGCCGTCGGAGTTCCGCATAGCTCCAGTCCCGTCGACTCCAACACTCTCTGCAGACACAAAGAATAAATATTTTTTATTAGAATCAAATTAAAATCTGATAAAGTTGTTTCAGCGGTAATAATTAGGTATGTACAAATTTATTTTAGTTCGAAGTTTGATCTAGAAGTTTCTAGTGTAAGTTTTAGTTTTTTTCCAAGTTAAAACACATAAATCGATAGTCCCGGCGAACAAAAACCTTAGCCAAAAACGAATTTCAGTAGGTTTAAAATAAATTAAAAAATCAGGAAAAATCGAGAACCTTCATTAGTTGGTACCTAATTAATTCAATTTTTGTGTTTTTAAAAATTTTTTATTCCATTTCAGTTTCTCACTGATAATTTTAAAATAGCAGATTTTGGGTTAAGGTTTTTCTTCGCTGGAACCATATATTTATTAGCATGTCTATAGACGTGGATGGCTCAGCCGACTAAGCAATAAATAAGTACTGGACTAGTTATCCAATCGTCGCTGATTCGAAACCGATATTCTATCGTTAATAATGCAAAACGGAAAAGTCAGTTATTAAACTTATAATGCAAAAAAAAAAAAAAAAATACTTTTTCATAAATTAATTTTTTTAATAAAAGTATATGAGCTGTCTTTGTATTAATAATTAGAGTTTTAAAAAGTTTTAAACCTGTATCTTACTAACCCTAAAAAAATCAATTCACACAGAACAAGTCGTTATAGTTATTAAAAAATGCCAATTAAAAAAAAAAAAAAAAAAAAAAACAATTATTATCTGATTATCATAAAGTCCTTCGGAAAAAAATATCCTCCAGCTGCTGGTAAGCTTTTCCAAATAAAAATATTATAAGTATCAATGAAATCTCTTAAGCAACTAATCGCACTATCAAAATCTCCCGTGAAATTTTCGTATCAATTAACCAGACAATAATTCACACCCTGCCTTCTCGAAAAAACCATGAATCAGGTGAAAACTTTAGCACTCTTACTCGCCTTTACCGGCAAGAAAATATTCATAGAAAAAAAAAAAAAAAAAAAAAAGAAGGCTCAGCAGCGACTTTCACCAGCGACAAATACTTTTAATTTGCGATAGGATCGGGACTCACGATCGGCCGTAAATAAGCCAATCTCCCTCCAGTTTTCAAGGAGTGCCGCCGTGGGCTCCTTAGCCCCGAGGGGTTGAGCCGCTTCCCTTTCAGCCTTTACGCGGCGGTAAAATGGCGGAGGAGGGAGGAAATGAGAGACGTTTTCATCCACGGCGAAGAAGCTGCCTGGAGTGCTTTGTGCTGGCTGCAGGTTCTTTATTTCTCTCGTTTTACGGCTGCGTGACGAGACTTTGAAATTAATTTAATCAGTCGGTGCTCTGCGGCCTGGTTTCGTTCTCCCTTCTTTTTTTTTTTTTTTTTTTTTTTTTTTTTACGAGTGTCATAATACGGGTTGGAAACGATTACCGGGTGTTACGTTATGGGACTGTAAAGAAATTATTTTTCTTATGAAAAAATTAATTGACATTTGAAAATTTTTTTTTATTAGAAAAAGGAAAATTACACTTGGTGCAGTCCATCTCTCATATCAGTAAATACAGTTTTCGTCCAGTTTTAAGCTTTTATATGCTGTAAACTGACCAATTATCGGCTAAAACTAGTCATAATATATGTATAAAGAATTACTGTGAGTTATAACCACGGAATTTACGTATTGATGTTTGTTACAGCAACAAAGTATGGGGATACTAATTAAATGGTCTCCGGTTCAAATCCCAGACGGTATAAAACGCAATACTTTAATAAAAAGAGAAATTGACGGTACCAGCGAAGAAAAACCTTAGCCGAAAATCAGCAGATTTGAAATGACCAATAAGGAGCTGAAATGAATAAAAAAAATCGAAAAGACTAAAAAAATCTCATTTATTGGGTAATGATTTATGAAGATTCCTGAATTTTTCCGGTTTTTTAATTCATGTCAGCCTGTCATTGGTCATTTCAAATCTGCTGATTTACGGCTAAGGTTTTTCTTCGGTGGGACCATCGAAATATTGTCTGATGATTTAAAAAAGAAAAAAAAATAGATTACATACTTTAGATTACATATAAATAGATTACATATAAAACTTAATACAATAAAGATCAACATATATTCAACAGTCATAAATTCTGAGAAACAAAACAAGTCATCAAGCCACGAGCTAACCCAAAATTCCCGGATAATTAGAGAGTACACGAGTGAAGTTAGGTGATCAAGCTGGCGAAATATTCGCGAAAGTACGAAAAACTCTCTCGGTGTGCAGTGCATCAGCAGCAGCAGCAGCATCCCACGAGCTTTTTCGGTCTCCGCGCGCCTTAATCCATCCCGGAAAGATGCCTGAGATTCCCTTGGCTTATTTACTCTTTTCCGATAGCCGGGGTGTGCGGTGGTGCATGCTCGAAATGAAACAAGCCGTTACGAGCTGCATGCTCAAACGCACACACACAGACTCTCGAGACTCGTATTTTATTCGGGAAGTCGTTATTCTTGCGCCTCTTCGGTGCTCTCATCGGGTTTATAAGCGGGTAGGTGCCAACTGTTTTTCGGCTCGCCCGAGCGCTCGGGTATCTCCCGACTGAACCCTTGACCTCGCGCGAACTTGCGACTGGTAAAAATCGTGATTTGAATCATTTTGATACTTTGGGAAAAAATATTTTTTTTTTTTTCGAAACAGTCAAGATTCAAATGAAACTTAATTAGTAGTAACTGCAGCATTAGAGTTCGGAGCTTGTCCGGCCAGCTTGAATACAGCAGTTTGAGTTCCAGGGTTCAATTCCCGATTGATTCGAAATATTTCGAATAATCTATTAAATTAGTTACAAGGTCACTGATTGTTTGATTAATCAGTAAAAAAAAAAATTAATATCGCATGGTCCACAGATTTTTTTTTGTTGATTTACTTTGATATTTTTTAAATAATAAAAAAATAGAGCTTAAAATATTTAAAAACGTAATAAACTATGCTGAGCTCAATCAGTTAATTCAAAATTATCAACTAAAATCTTTGAAAAAATTTTGAATTTTCAATACTTTTTTGTCTCTAAGCTCCTCTAAAAATTTCATCGCATACAACCAATCAAAGTTTTCATTTTATCACGTACTGGTAACAAAATTTTTCAAAATTCGCTTAAACCGATAAGCCAAAAAAAAATTTTTTTTCACTTCAAAAAAAAAAAATTTTTCGCAGCCTTTTTTCAATGACGCTTTATCTCCCTTATCACTGCGGCGCACACGCGCGTCGAAAAAATAAGCCGCGAATAACAATTATATTTTTACGATACCGCGCCTTCGTCACTTCGAGAAAAAAAAAAGAACTCAATTTCCTCGATATAAGAACGTGGCGCCAATTTAATTTTTTTTTAGCTCAAAAGTAGCGCGTGACCGTAATAATTAATCAGCACAGGTGTGGGCAAAAAAAAAAAAAAAAATCATGGCGACTTTTCGCAATGCTGGATTAAGAGAGTTGTGGGATCCCATTGTTTTCCAAAAGGGCGTGTAGATGCAGGGAGATACGCCGCGGGCCCGATATATTACTCAAGGCGTGACGCGCTTTACCGGATCGTAATCGCCGATGCAGCTACCAGTGAGAACGGATGACGCGGGCCCTCGTGATTCTACCGAGGAATAAGCTCCTTTTTTTTCTAACGAGTCGTATAACCGAGGTGTTGGGAAATATTGAAGGAATTTTTCTCTCCATGCTCGTGTTTACCTTAATCGTTAATTTTGCGAAGAATAACTTTTCAGGGTAATTAATGACTTAATTTATTCAGTTTTGAAACAATTAAATTGAAAGATAAATTTTTTAAAGAACTTGTAGATTTATATGCTTTATTTTTAATTTTTTTAGTTAGTAAAAGGATTAGTTCTTTGCAGTGTATTTTGATCAAACGATACCTCATTCATTACATCATTTACAACAGCCCAATCATGTTATCATAAATAATATCTGTATGAATGTATAGTTCAAGACTTTTTTACATCAGTTTTGTTCAAAAAATATAATAGAGACATAAAGTGCATCGGTTAAAAAGAAGAATGAATTGAAAAGACAGTTAAAAATCGATGGAAAAGAAACTATTCAATAAAAAATTATAAGAAATATATGGAATCTAAAATTAATTAGAGTAATTTACAATCAGAAATGTTTCAATAATTTATTCAATTAATTTTAGTTGCTTCTTGCGAAGCTTATTGCGAATAAAATTTAATTTCTTAAGCATTTTTGAGCAAGTCTTTTCTGTCTGTAGACATTAAAAAATTGACAATACTTATAATTATGATCATCTTATCAGCAATAATAAATTTTTCTACCGTGCTAGCTAAGTTTATGCACACTTAAAATTAAATGAATTTAAATCATAGAAAAATTTAGTTCGATGTAATACAGTCCAGACTGATATCAAAATATACATTGATTAACATCTTTACTTTGAGTATTTATTATACTGAACATGGAGTAACAAATGTTGTACATGATTTAAATGCATACGTATTCGAAGATGCATTTAATCCACAACAATAATTACACGCAATAAATAAATGCGAAAACGAAAAAAACCGTAAAAATCGAGGCTAAACGTTGGGCAATCAACAACAGCGTCCACATAGGATACAGAAAAACGATAAGTGCCGGAGAGTTCGACGCGAACATTTATTCGACAGTAGCTCGGCCATTTATATCGCGCTCAGCAAGTGCGAGAATATTTATCGCTAGAAGGACCCGCGCGAGGATCATCGAACCAGTAAAACGGCAACGGGGAAAACTTCCGATTATCAGTTGGCGCAGTACTTTTGTTACGTAGTACGTCAGAGTTGTAATTTTGAGTTATTACGACGATGAAATTTTTGAAATGATTAATTCGCAGCGAGTATTTGCCGAGGGTAAATTAAATTTCGCACGTGTAAAATCGGGGCTTTTTTTTTTTTATCAGAAAATTTTTGATTACGTGTTCGGCTGATTCGACGCACGTACATTCGAATGAATTATTTAAGAAATTTGCGGCAGGTTTTGGGAAATTTTTTGCCAGCTGATGAATTAATTCCCAGTGAGATTATTTTTGGAAATACCAATATTGAATTTCGAATAATTAATGTTCTAAATTGAGTACCAATACAGTTACTGTGGACTGGTGTACTATGCAGTAAGAGTGTAACTACGAAGTCATGGGTTCAAACTCCCGCCGCTCTAACATTACTTGAATTTGTCTTCTCTTGAGAATTTTATGAAAAAAAACTTGGAAATATGCACATGAATATGTCTCTTTTAAAAGCTTGTTAAAATTAAAAAAAAATTTTTTTTCAAGTATATTGGTTGCCCTTTTTTTTGTCATTATTAAAAATTTGAACAAGTCATCTGCTACCTTGAGTACAGATCTTTGGCTTATAATATTTAATAATATTTCATCAAAACTAGTTAAAATAAAGCCTAATTTTATTAAAGAATCAATGGAAAAATTGTTCGGAATCTTGAAACATAAATTAACAGTTACGAAATTGATTCATATCGTATACTATATTTATTATTTACTGAGACTTCAGTGTAATTTGTAAAAACTGGATTTCTTTATTTTTGATAATCCTGGTCTTATTTTACGTCTCGAATTAAATATTCTAAAGTATTTTGTATTATTGTGAACTATCTCTACTTTTAATTTTTAGGCATCAACTATCCATTACTCCCTTTTAATTGTACCTTACATCCAATAAAGCTCAGTTCTCCAAAAAAAAAA
This sequence comes from Encarsia formosa, assembly GCA_038277355.1. NCBI lineage: Eukaryota > Metazoa > Arthropoda > Insecta > Hymenoptera > Aphelinidae > Encarsia > Encarsia formosa. Next base: position 23,850,172 of record CM076184.1, read on the forward strand.
AAAAAAAAAAAAAAATGAACCCATTTCCTCAACAGCTTACGTAATCTTGGAAATGCAGTTTACGAAGCAAGGCCTCAAAAAAAGGGTCCCAAGAACCCGCTCTCGTCATCCCTTCGATGGAATTCAAAGGTTGCGACACGAGGGCGTGCGAACTAGGTGACCCACGGTCGGTCGGGTTCCCGACTTCTCGGAAGCTACCGAATACGTCCTCCCTTTAATTTAATGCCTCTGCTTTTGGGGGATGGACAGGAGCAGGAGCTTCTTCGTCGTCGTCGTCGCCATCGTCGTGCTGCCGGCTCCTCGCGGCCTTTCTCACGTGGCCTGCCGGTCGGGAGGAGAGAACAAGAAGAAGAAGAACGAACAATCTCTCGACGTCCCCTGGAATGCTTTGAGAGGGGCCGCTGTGTGTGTGTAGACCAAAAAGCGACGATGACTTTCTCTCTCTCGCTCTCTCGGGTGCGTGAGACTGCGGAGAAATATTCAAAGGTAAAAAACGAACAAGCTCCGCGAAAAAACGAAGCGAAGGTCGGCACCGCCAGCAGCACCGGGCCGGAGTCGATTAATTACCACATTGTCGTCGGAGAGAAGCGGGAGGAGGGGGACACCCTTGATTTAATCTCCGACGGATGTTTCGACTTCTCGGTGCTGTTATCGGGATGAAAAGGGCGCGAGACGAGGGTAATTGATTTTCGAACGATAACAGCTGCTGGGGAGGAGGAGGACTGATCTATCGCTTAATACCGGAGGATCTCGCGAAATTGCAGCCGCTTTGATTTTTCCGAGGATGCCGCGGGGATTGAATTATTGACGCGAGATCTGAGCTATCGATTGGCTTTGACTTAACATGCTGAGTTTATAAGGGGATGACTCTTTGCTTTTATTGCGGTTTAATTAAGTTTTAAGTGGGAATTTAAACTGGCTGGGGTGCGATTGCAATTGATATCGGTCATCCGCAACCCAACTTTGTTAGAAAGGTTGATAAAACATTAATCAATATTTGTACCGAAACTTTGCGTATTATTATAAAAATTGAACTACGCTTTATTTCTAATACAAGTAAAAAAAATTCTCTAATTATATTGAGCCTTTAATTATAGCCTCTTCGCGTATAAAATGAATTTTTAAAAATAACTCAAGTTTTTTACATTATATTCCCTCGAACAATTTTAACTGATATCATAATTCATAATTAACGCGATCATTTTTGGATATCCTTACGCAACATCAGATAATTTTGTTTACTCATAAGAACTCGAAAAAACCTCGTTTATTAATTTTTTCTCGTAAATTCTTTCATCCTGCTCATTTAATTTTCTAAACTAGATGCCATTTTTAATCCATCGTCTCGAAGCAAACGTATTTAATTATTGAATTATAATAAATTTATGCAAATACTCTCTCTTACACTTATATTAATTGAAGCATTTTGGTTTGATTTTTTTTTTCATAATTTTACATGCCCAGCGATACGCAACCCCGATAAAAATGTACAAAATTCCAAGTGCTTGGAAGCGTGTTGGGGAGAGAAGATCGTCGTTAAAAAATTTGTTTCCTCGTGCGTGCTAAAATTTGATTTACATTCGATGTTTTTCCGCGCAAACTCAGAAATCCTCAGAACATTGATAAAACACCCCGATTGTATTAATCAAAGGTTTGAAATGTATAAAACTCGCTGTATCCAAATGCTAAATTGCTTCAGCAAATATCACGCAAATGATCTTTTTCTAGGATGTAATTAATTTTCGTTGGAGTGTCTGTGCAAAAATTTTCATTATCAATAAAAAAAATAAGGACTTATAATAAAATTTATCCGAGACCGTGTATACGTGATGGGAAGCTTACAACCGCTTACGAAATTTTGTGAAATTAATTAATTAAAAACGGTTTTTGTGGCGCCTTCGATTTATTAAAATTTACGAGCTTTGTCGAGTTAGCGTTATCTGTTTGAAAAAGTGGAAACGCACTGATAATGTAACAGACTTTTCGTATCTAATTTGATGATTACAGTTGAAGTTGTGGGTGGCGAAATTCCAAGTATTTTCATTCATGCAGCTGATAAAAAATCGTGCTTTTTTCTATAAAATGATAATGAAGTATACAGGCTTGATTCAGATAAATAAATGAGAAAAAATAGCTTTAGTACAGTTTTCGCTGAAAATAATTTTTTTATCATATTTTAAAAATTTCTGAAATTAAAAAGATTTGGATGTAGGCATAATTAATAATACGAATGAAATTTTTTGCTTATATAATATGGGAAATTATTTTCAACAATTTACTATATGTATTCCATTGTTTTAATTTATGAATGAACAGTTCAAGAATAAATGCATATTTCTTATAATTTTACTCAAGTAAAAATCAATTTTATCAATTCGCTGAAAATTTTGGCTCGTATAAGCTCATAAATCACAACATTCAGCACTTCATTCATTTTGTGCACTTTTATCAGTTTGTTCAAACACTTTCTGATTAAAAATTAAAATTTTATCTGAACAAAAATGACATAACCCTGTGACGACGTCTACCTTGATAATAATTAAATTAAAATGAATTTTTTAAACAAATTAAAACCACATATATTCCTAATATGAATATCTGAATATTACAGCATATTTTAAACTTTTAGTCTGGTTTAAAAAAAAAAAAAATTTTCTTGTTAATAAAATACATAAGAATTTTCATTTTCTGGGTGGAAACCTTCAGTTTGCAAAGAATATTGAAGAAATAATCATTAAAAAATTTTTATCGATATCAATTAGATAGATAGTTGGTAAAAAATTTATACCTATATTAAATTAAGTGTTAAATTAATTATCTGGCTCATTCGTTGAATGCGTTACTAATTATTTATGCATAAATAAATTTTTAATCGGTTATCGGTGTCTCCGAAAAAGGGAGTCGGTGCATACAGAGTCTAACTGTGAAACATAAAAGTAATAAATAAGAATTCATTACCACTAAACGCTTTGAATTGATGTAAAATCCTCATAAAATTCACGTGTATCAAAGCTACACGATCAATATATTTTTTATATGAATTTCGAGTGTTTAATTTTCACAAAAATATTGCCATCTTTACAGACTTTGCAGGCCTCGGAGAGAGTTTGATTACGTGTTAACTTCCGACAGTACTTGACGAGATACGCCAGTTACCAAACAAAACCACGCACTCCATATCCCAAAAAATCCCCAATTTTATCTCTCTCGCGCCAACCACCCCCTCGATAAATCTCCCCCTCCGATTTTCCGGTGCTTAGCTCTCGTAATATGACAAATACCACGGTCGATCCCCCCCTCCTCCCCGGTTTGGAATTGATGGTCATTGCGCGGTATCAAATATTTCTCCCCCTTTTCGTTTCACCCGCGCAGGAGCTGCAAAAAGTAGTCGCAGCGCGGGGAATTCGAGAAAGACTAACGAAGAGTCACCGCGACGCCGCTAAAGAACCTCCGGAGAAAAGAAACAAACGCGAGAGAGGCTGAAGAAGGAGCCCGGTAACACACATGCGGCTGTAACAAGCTACCACCGAGCTGCTGCTGCAATTTGTTTCACGGACACGGGCTATTCATCCGCAGTCCCGGGCTTGTTCCCCCGATCCCTCCGATCATTAGCTGATTTTAATCTGCCCGAAGATTTGAGACCGCGGTTGTAATTGTTTTTAATCTGTTAAATTCGTGTTATTAAGTTTACTTTGATGCGATCGAAAAAATTGTTGTATGTCATCACTTGATAAGAAAGTTACAAGTACTGTCAAAAAAATAGACAATATTTACTTTAATATCAAACTAAAATTTAAATTGGTAGAAATCTCACCAAAAATTCAAAGAGAAGAGACTACGTCAAGAGAAATCGAATGGAACGGAAGAATTTATCAACATCAAAATATTGTTAACTTAGTTTTAACTTTTATTGTTAATTTCTTGTTAAAAATGTATTATATATTTTATACTTAATTTCTGACATTGTTGCCTATTACGTCAAAGTATTATATTTTAGTGAGTTGTAAAAATGTATATCTCATACGAGTATGATAGGGTTTCATCCCTGTACTTGAAAAATAAATAAATAAATAAATAAATAAATTAATTATATTAATAAAAAAAAAAATAATAATAATAATAATAAAGACTAAATAATTGAACTAAAATTTATATTGGTAGAAAGAATAAAAAATTTCTGAAAGAGTCCGTATCCATTAAAACTATGCATGCGCAAAAATTGCTGATATATTATTTATTTACTCGACTGTTGAAAAAAATCAAAGGTAAATTTAAATTAAAAATCAAAGATGCAATTGGAATTGTCTTATTGTCAAAAAATTAAAACATTGTTTGTCTTTTCGCATACTTGGATTTGACAAAATCACGAGTTACGCCCCGCTTCGAGCGCTTATCTCTGAATTTATTGACGCATGAAATTCTTAAAACTCGCGGGTATGGCGAAAAGGCATTAGAAAATAGATCGGCGAATAAGAATGCCCGAGATTAATTCGAGCGCGATAAGGGTAACAGTAAGTCCGGGCTTCCAGGTATTATCAATATTCCTTCTTTTTTGCCTCGACAAGAAACCGTGTTTATAAATTAGTTTAATGGAGTACGTATCCCGATATAATAAAACGCTCTAAAGGGTTTTTCTGCAACGAGGGAAAAATACATTGGACAAATGACACTCGAGTGACGTCGGTCTCTTTCCCCTTTGTGCGCTATCTGGGCTTGATTATTCACCCGGGAACGCAATTTATGGACGCGTTTTCATCGAGACGATTATTTTTATTCTTTTGTGGTTATCGGTTTTTTAAAGCATAATCCAATTCTTGCAATCGAAGGTTACGCACGTGGATTTGCAATGTTTACCAGTTTGAGATGATGGGTTGTTAAACAGTTGTACGGATAAGTGCCATTAATCATTTGTGAAGTTTGCTTCTTTTTTATTATTTAAGATTATTTCCTACACAAAATTTTAAAGAAGAAGTTAAAAGTAATGCTTTTCGAAAAATTTTTGCCAAACCAAAAGCTAGTTGTATGACCACAGTTTCTAGATTTTTAAATTATTTTCAACGGACGTTACGGGCCAAGATTTTAAAATAAAATTCAAAATTAAAAAAGAAAGGAAAAAATTTTTCGCATCAGCTTTTGATGTAAACTAGTTTTTTTTTTTAATCAATGGATTATAATTCATCCTCTGAAGACAGATTTTTCATAAATACACCAGCAGTTAGATAAATAAACTGTAGTAATATTTGATCAGAAAAGGCAGCGAGTAAGGCTCGAACCATCTATCTTTGATTTCATGCGATGTAACGTTCTGATGACCATATGCTACGTAGCCACATATTACATTGTTCATTTTATTCAATTTAATTTTTTTTTTATTGGCTAATCGATGAATGAATAATACTTTATACTGTATTGATTGAAATAATATGATACCTTTAATAAGCCTTGCGAACAAATTAATAGCACGATCATTCAGTAATTTAAATTGAATTCATTTAAAATAAAATAACTGAATAAAAGGACTTTCGCATTGTTATCCGATACACGATAACTTTCAGTACACTTTGGTGAGGTTGCTTAAATTAAAGCATCTGCACAGTAAAACCTTTTTTAGGTTGAGACTGTAAGCTCCGACAGGGACAATAAATCTTGCGCAACGGCAAAAACTCGTTGAAATGATTTACACCCAAAAAACCCAGCGGAGTCTCAACATCCTCCTGAAAAATTTTCCCAAAAATCCGGTGCTCACTCCCCAAAAAAAAAACATCCCTAATTAACCAATACAAGTAAAAAAAAAGGGAGTGAAGCATAAATAAGCTCACGATCCCCTAAATCAATTAGCGTGATGGCGCGGGCGTTTGTTCACACGCGGTTGCGTACCACGGGAGAAGAAGAAGGAAGGAGAAGCTGCAGCCTGGAGTAAAGAAAGGAAGAGAGAGAGAGGAGGAAAAAACAACAAGAGGGACAGCTCATTTGCATTGCATGCGCATATCTACGCTGTGTTCCGATTTCGGGGATTCTTTGCTCTCGCCCCGCTAACACTTCATTTGGGGGAGAGAGACCATATTTATTGCCCCTACTACCGCGGCCCGATAACTCCCAGGCGGAGTAAAAGTGCAAAGGTCTGGGAAAAAGGACCCCGAGGGAATTTTATACCCACCTTTTTTTCGATTGTTTTTGAGGGGAGAGAGAGAGAGAGAGAGGTTTTTTGGTCAAAATAAGGTCTTGCGAGTTTGCGGGTAAACTCGACTTCGCACACTTCCAAAAAAATTTTATTTTTACAGTGGTTCCATGTAAGAAATCCCAGAAAATTAGTTGAATCTAATTGTAAAAGAAATTTGTTATATTAAACAGATTAAAGAGAGGTTGGAATAGTTCATCCGTTGATACAAGAAATTGTTATTATATTAGTTTATTTAGAAAAGATATTTAATCAAAATTTTTGAAATTTGAATGAGAAAGTTTTTATTGATGAAATGTATATAAATTAATTATGTGTTAAAGGACATTAATGTCCGTTGATGATGATTAATAAATAAATGAATGAATAAATAAATAAATGGTAGCCCAGTATCGGCTATCTACTCTTTTTATGGTAGATGAATTGAAATTTTTATTAATTAGTGAATTTTTTGTAATTTTTTGTTATTGAATTATTTGAATAAAACTGCAAATTATACAACAATTGAAATTGGAGGACTGATTGCTGTTGCTTGAAAAAAGACGTAAAAAGTACCCGATAGTACACTTTAAAAAAATATACTATTCAAAAGATTGAATCTGGAATCTGAAATTCTGATTTTAAAAAATTCACAAGACCTTCTTTAAGTCAATCATTTCGTTATTATTACACAATTGGATCGTGTCAGGTGTTCCAAATCGAGCAATTATTAGGTAATTAAATTTTAATAAAAGAAATTTTTTGCATTTAATTAAATAATACAGGTGCTCATGATCGATCGAAAAATTAACGTCAGCCACTCGCGAAAAACCACAGTTGTTTTCGACAAAACCTTCTTATCTTTACACTCTGCATCATTCAAAAATTTGGGTTTTCCCCCCCAATAACAAGTGATATCACACGCATAAAAAAAATTAAAAAATGAGTCCTCCGTGTAAAACAAGGTCTTGTAAAGATCCCGGAGTAAAAACAAACAATACATCAGCCCGCAGCGTCTTTATACACATGTTATAATATGGGACGACGCATCATTAGCCATCCTTTGCTGAATAATGCACCAGCGGCCATCACACAATTCTTCTTCTTCTTCTTCATCTTACTCCTATTCGTTTTTTTTTTTATTCCCTACCTTTCTTCCTGCTTCGAAGAAATCAATGGCATCGCATTGCCCTCGATCCCGGGGAAGGCCATGCCGCCTCGTTACATAATTCGCGATCCTTGCGACGACGGGCATAGATGCATTCATGCATACATGATATCAAACGCGAAACGCATCCTCGTTAACACGACTACCCGGTGATGTATTAATATATCGACGAGCGGGGATCATGCAGACGATGGGCTGATTTATTCCTGCTGAGTCACCTTTGAAGCAGCTCGTGGGAAATCCTTTTCGTCCTGGATCTGCAGTACCTTTTATTTATTTATTTTTGTGATGGATTTTATTTTGATCGATTGGAATAAAATACAATTTTTGAACCCTTTAAGTTTGAGAAAATTTGTTATTTTTTTCACTGTTGTAAACATTTTTGATATACTTTTAGAAGTAATTGATTGACAACTTTTTTTTGTGATCTTACCCTTATTTACTGTATGACCAATTTTAGTAAGGCTGTGACATGACCTTTACAAACACTGTGACATTACCTTAATAATGTATGCTAATATACTGATGTGATACAAATCACTTGGACGCTTTAGTGTTCTAATGTTATAATAAGGAAATGCAATATTAATTATTTTAATAACTAAATCTCTTTATAAAAGATGCAAAAATGTTATGATAACTGATTTTATTTATAATCACAATTAATCTTATTAAATGTCTGTACAGTCACTGAAGAGGAGGGTTGTTCCCCCGAAACGGTGTGATAATAAATAATATGAAAAAAAAAACATCTTTTTTCATTAATGCCCGGATCATCAACACAAGGTTAACACAAACTAGAAAACTTTTTTTTTTACTTAAACTACATTGTACCTTAAAAACTTGTTTTGGAGACTTCTCTTATCATTTTTTTCTTGAGTTATCAACTACAATTATCCATATTCCTTGATGTGTACAATGTAAAATTCATACATCAATCAAACTTAATTTTTCAAGAAGTCGTCAGAAAAATTAGTTCCAGGTAAAAATAGAGTAGCGTGGAGATGAAAAAAAAAAAAAAAAAAAAAAGAAAAAAATAAGCCGCAAATATAAATCGTTCGTACGAAAGGTATTCCGGTGAATCGAGAGTTTTTTCCTTTTTTTTCTTTAACATTCCATACACTTGAAATGTCTTACTTAAAGTTCCAGCAGTCCTCGGGCTGCCGCTGCAGCGAATGACAGAGAGAAGCCGAGTTCGATGATAATGACTGTCGTTCATGCCCGCGGTGGTTTGTATCGGCGAGCAAGCGACGAAATCCAAAATTGACCGCCGAATCGATCATCATTTGAAAGGCTAATTTTCGAGTGGTAAAACCGAGATCTTTATCGGGGCGTCGCGTTATATGCATTCCGGGGTAATCTCGGACTGCCAGAAACCAAACTGGATCTTCGGTTGCATCGTGTTTGCTTACACCTGCATTATCATTTTTCTTTTTAGTTGCGTGTAGGATCGTTAATTATCATCGTTTCGGCGGGCTTTTTTAAAATTGAAAAACGGTACACTTGTTAATTAGTACTAATTGTCTTACGGCCGTATCCGTATGGAATTCATCAGAAGCAGGGACGCTGAAAGGACGTGTTTTATGGCCGCAAAACAACTCTCGAAGAGCAAGCATCCACGATTACAAGTGACAAGGTAATGTCGCGGCGTTTGTCAATTTCGCGAACTAGCGTCTAGTACCCGCAAACCCGAGATGACAGGAGACACGAGCGCCTTTCACCCGAGAGCTGCTGCTGCAGCAGCATCCAAGCTACTCGTCATCGCTCCAAACGGCTTGTAAATACCCATAAATTTTTTTTTACCGTCTCTCTCCCAGCAGACCACTGGATAAAGATTCTCACAGCGTTCTTTATTTTTATTTATTGTTCGGTCGAGTATACGAGCTTTGTATACATTAAATGCGTAATGACGATGTTTACACTGAATAAAAGAGTTTTTTTTTTTTTTTTTTTCAACCAGAATCGATGCATTGATTAACTTTGTTTGAGATAAATTTATTGAGTTCATTATTTTTAATTTTTTTTTTCTTTCTAGGCAGAGTTTTTATAGATATGGAAATGTAATATGTTAAAATAAACATTGATATTATTTTTGTAATTTTTATTACTGTTTAGGATGAAGTGCACGCCATCACCTACGGCGTATTGAGGTTCCAAAGATCTGCTGATAAATAATATTAAATTTGAATTTTTATTTAAATATACTAGGACCCTTCAGCGCGCTGCAAGCGCGTATAGGAAAAAAACAACAATTGTAACCTTAACTTGCACTTTTCGAATATTTTAAAAAACCTTCTCCACCAATCAGCTCACGAATAAAAAGTTTACGCAATATGGCGCTAGCTCTTATTTAATGTGGATCATAGTTTCCTACAGGTTATGGGCCTGCTTTCATCGAAGTTTTTTAAATCTTTATGAGCAAAGAGAAGGGTTTTTAATTCTGTTATTCATACAATAGTACAATTTTAAAAGTAAATATTAATATAACTATTTTTCAATAATTTTTCGGTTTAATAAAGTCTATAGGATCTTATCTAAAAATCTAGTTGATTGAAAGTTAAATTTGTTTAATTTAAATTTTTGAAAAGCATTCTGTGTAGTTAGAAAAGACGCAGTGAACAATTAAAGTTTTAAGTAAGAACACAAATATTTATGATGCAAAAAAGAGGAAGCTACATAAAATCATTAACCGTTTTAACATAAAACGATGAGTCTTATTAAGAAAAACCAAGGAAATAGTGAATATCTTACACGGTGTAATTGATCCCGCGAAAGAATGCTAATGACTACGCGGTGGAATTAATTCTCGTGTCATCTCAGATTGCCTGAATTAAAATTGATGAATGTTAAATTAATTACCCCACAGTAAAAATACAAAAAAAAGAAGAAGAAGAAGAAGAAGTTTCTCTCACTGCATCTTTCCCACTGCGGCTCCTCAGGTTTTGTTCTTATTAAAACGAGCCCCGAAGACACAATAAAATCGCGGTCGTTAAAATAAATTATTAGGGTAATGAGGAGCATCCATTAGAGCTGAATTACAACCCCGTTTTCGAACTTGCCAGCAGAATTCGGAAAAACCAAAGGCGAGGAGGCGTCTCGTATTTCAATTTAATTAAAGTTTTTCATCACGCGCACGCGCGACTCGTTTTCCAACCGGTTTCGATGCTAAAACGAAGGTGAGTATTATACTCGAGCGAAATTAAATGAAAAGAAAAAAAAAATACATATATATGTATTTTTATTTTTAAAAATTAATTGCGATGGTATAAAAGCGATGACTCGGGGGTCTGACCTCGCGCCGCCAATTAAACGCGAGGGCAGGAAAAGCGAGTTTTCTTTCATATTACCGCGGGATATAATCTTTTTTTTATTCATCGTGGATGTTTGTATGTGTTTACAGCTTCCTGAGATGATTGAAGAAAAAAGCGGTGGATTTATTGGATTTGTGATTAGACGAAGATTTAGTATGTAGAGCATTTTTTCAATGTCTATTCTGATATAGACGGCGATGTCGATAACCTTTTATTTTTTTAAAAGATACATTCATAAATCCTCTCAAAGTCAAAATTCACGGCGTCGACGCGATTTTTAATTCGAATTGCAAGTCACGAACTATCAAGTTGAGACAAAAGAGCAATTTATAATCTAATCTTTGATGTTATTAATTACTCCCAGACGACTATCACACTCACATTAGATTTTATTTAATAAGCATGATTTTGATAAAAGTTCTTTATCGTAGTTATAAATTTAATCTTTTGAGAATAATATTAATAATAATTTTAGAAACAATTGAAAAAAAAAACTTTTCCTTTTGAGAATGTTGATTTATTTTTATTTATTTATTTTTTAGCGTAACAAACTCGCAGTACAAGTTAAACTCGAGTGAGCAGGGCTTGAACCTCAGCATCCCTAGATTACCAATCGGGTACTTGAACAATTGAGCCATTTCGAATCCTTGCATAATACGTTTTGAATTTACTTATTAAACCTTGTAATTCGCATCTTAAACAATATATATCAGTATAAAACGAGATCACAGCCCCGTTTAATTCGGGCAATAACTCATGTAATTTGTCACTTAAGCCAGGCACGTGTTTTCATATTGATATTAAAACTCGTCAATGGAATCCCTTTGAGATCCCCGAACAATAAAAGTGGGGGCGGGGGGAGGAGGGGGAATCCCCCTCGAAAAAGACAGGAGAGTCAGGTGTAGTGTGTTACATAAAAGAGAGGAGATTGGGATGACACAAGGCCGTGGTTACGAGAAAAGGGGAGAATTTTCGTATGTACTTTGCCTGGAAATTCTCGAGCGCGAAATTAATTATAAGCTTAATTTTAACTTTGGCGAGGGTGGTTTTTAATGAATTAAGGGTTTTCATTTTTTCTAAAGACAAAATTTAAGTTTTGATTTTTAACATTTTTTTTATTTTTAAATTTTGTACAATGGATTATTGAATAAAAATCGTTCTAACACTAATTTTTTCACTGCGAACCTAACCTAAAATCAAAGTGCTGTACACTTTCACGGCAGTAAGTGTCATAAAAAAAAAAAACCTAATCACCCAGAAAGCGGGATAGGATTGAGCATTAATGAATTAAAATTAAAAAATACACTCCACTCAAGCGCTGTGTACTGAGCAAATAAATTAATAAATGATATAAGCAAATGTAACATCCGAAGTAGAATGGCTCAACTGGCTAGGACTTCGAATTTTCAACGAGCGATCATGCGGGTTCGAATCCCGCTCGAGCGATTAATTGAAAACAAGTGATTGAAAAAAATTTATAACTTAAAATTGTTCTGACAGTGAACAGAAACAAACGTACTGAAAAGAAAAAAAAATTCAACTCTAACGTGGAGTCTTTTTTTGCCAATAAATATATCAAACAATAAATTAATTTAAAAAAAATTTTGCATTCTAATCTGAAATCTGACCTTGTTTTCGGTATTTTATTCGGATAATTTACATTTTTTTTTTCAAGAGGGTAGAGGGGTGTTAATTTTTTAATTTCTTTTTAGTGCACACAAGAAATTTTAAACGTTAAATTTAAGATTTGGAATCTCTCTGATGTATGTAGTAAAACTGAGACATTAAAAAAAAAACTTCATGTATATTTGTAGCCGGCAATCGATATACACCCTCTGATAATCAATTTTCTCAATGGTTTGTCGTAAAAAAAATCAATAGACAATACGTATTAAAAAAAATAATAATAAGTCGCCACCCAGTGACACAGATTTGCCAGACAGCAGCAAATGTCGTCCTCTCCCCGAAACGTTTATCGCGATTCCCAGGGTACGATGATGAGTAGCAGCATCAGCGCCCGGGTAACAAAAGAAGAAGAAGAGTTAGTTGGAATGCCAGTGCTTCTTTTCGCGGATCATTATTCACTTTGGTAATCTTGAGTCCCATCTCGGTATCATGACGCAGTCGCGGGCGACAGTGACGAATCGATAAATACAGACGAACTTAGAATTGAATTATCAGGTGCGGTGGTCTAAGCATGATTGTTTAACCGAGCGTACCGCGTTGCATGATTTATTTATCTTCCTTCTCAAAACGAGGTGAGGTTTTTTTGACTCCCGAAACGCTTCGTCGAACCGAGTGAGCTGTCATAGGGGGCGCGGGAGCCGAGTAAAGGGAGGCCAAAAAATTCAAGTTTAAAAGGCATTCTTCGGATTCCACCCGCGCAACAACAAAGCCAAAGCGGCGCGGGGCCGAAAATAGTGTCGCAAAAAACTGGTTTCACTTATACGTGACGTTATAAAATTAAATGCGCTTGGAGCGAGCGAGCGCGCGACTTTTTCGATACCGATCGCGCACTACCAACGCCTGCAACAGCAGAGGAGTTTTATCGTCGGTTAATCGCGCGAAAACTCGCGGCATCGATTTATCGGGGATTATTCGAGCTTAACTTGGTGTTTTGCAATTTTTTGGATTTTGTAGGATTGTCGCGAGTGCTTCGGTCGATGAAGCGTCAGGCCCGTAAGTCGAAGCCCTTGGGGTTCGAGTCCAATTCTATTACTGTATTGATGCACCTGGATGTCTATAGGCATCGAATTTTTAATGCACATAAAAGTTATTGAAGCTCAAAAACAAATGAAAAAAAAAAAATTCATCATTGTTTTCATGTTTCTTTTTTTTTATCAGTCTTTTATCATTAATTTTCTTATTGTGCTTTTAAACTAACAAACTTAAATAAGAAAAAAAATAGTTCGAGCTTTGGATCCGTTTGGGAAGTGTTGATCCAGTAACTCAAAAGTCATGAGTTCAAATTTCGTTTGATTATATTTTTGAATCTGAAACAACTGCATATGTTGTTAATTTTCACAAAATTAGTGTACGTATGGGCAAAAAAAAAATTCAACAACAAAAATTAAATTTCCCATTTGGGAGACTTGATTTTTTTTTTTTCAGTTTTTAGCTCCCCCATAATCTTGACATTTGAAGATTAGAAAAACATTAGTAATAAATAAGTTACTCGAGTATTAGCTCAATCAGCTGATCAAGGGTTGAACTCGTAATCCATTTCGAGACACGCCTTCATTGTTGATTAGTACAAAATCTGATGAAAATAAGTAAAACCAGCAAATAAAATAAAAAATAACATCCCAATCTGAATGAATATAATAATTTGAAGCCTGATCCTTCGTTTGGACACGAAGATTTTCATGATTGTCTACACAACAAGAACTTTTCAAACTAAAATATTGGACACATCTAACGTCGTTTAGTGAAGCATCAAACTCTAATTGTTTGTTATCTGCACATAGTATAAAGGAATCATCACAATTGGAAAAAAATCTGTTATCAAAAACTAATCTAATGATTATGTGTAATCTCGTAATTTAAAGGTTTTTGGTTCAAATTTCACTTACTCAATGTCTTAGACAGTAATTATTTTATTTGAAGTGTAGTGCTTAACCAAGCTAAATAAAAAAATTTAATAGCTGCTATGTTGCAATTTTTGAAATGAAATTAATTTAAAAAAAATTAAAAATAACTTGTTTCTTCCACAGAAATACTCTCAAAAAATAGCTACGTTGCACTCATAGGCACCACTCGTCAAATTTTCAATTGGAGTAACCACATAGCAGCAATTACTCCGAAAACTTCTCGGCAGCGGCAGTCCATTAAATTAAGCCTCTCGGAATAAATCCTCATCAGCGTACTTAAACTCGCTCGGTCTCATTCGCACAATCCAAAATCAATTAAAGCACCGACGGCGTAAATGACTCTCCCCTTATTTCACCAAGAATTTCAATTAATCGACGAAACTACGCTCGGTTCGAATAATGGCATTCATTAGGTAATTGAGACGTCTTCTTCTTCTTCTTTTTCTTCAGATCCAGAGTGTGACTCGCACGTACGGGTTATGATGTACCCTTTATTTATGTATCCTTTTCGCGTCCAACTTTTTATAGAAAAATGACAGAAGGGACTTCCTAGTCTAGACTGCGGCGGGAGTAACTGAAGAAACAAAGAGAGCACCGGCAATTAACGGACTTCTTTCGCTCTGGGAAGAAGAATAACGAAGACTTGACTTTTTGAGAGCGAGTACGTTTCATTTGGATAATTACCGTTTAATTACTCACCGCACTACGAAATAACCGAGTACTTTGAACTTTCTTTTAGCTATTTCATCGAATTTTTTGTTTTTATTTTTTATGGTTTTTTGAGAAGATGCAATTTGAAAGCCTTGTTAAGGGGCCATTCTAGTAGATTCGATTTTTTTTTTTTTTTTTTTTTTAAGGTTTTTTATTTGTAGTAAAATTGATACAATCGCTTTGAAATTTTTACACAATGAAGTCAAATAGTAGAAATACAAGAAATTTTTTTTTATTTTTTATTTTTAGCAGTTTTTCTTGATAAAGTCAAGCTCCGAAAAATCGTCCCGTTTACAAATGGTGGAAGTTTAAAAAAAAAAAAATTATGAACGGAATCACTCCAAATTTTAACTGAAGCCTCCTGACTGTACCTCTATCGCATGAACTAATCTATTCAACTAAACGTTTCCATGATATATTTTAATTTTTTTTTTTTAAACGATCTATTATCTTTGTAAAACTTTTACCGAGACTTTTACTACCACATCAAAATTACTTTATTGTTTACTATTTCCCTTCAAAGCTGTATCATATAGAAATAAAAAATGTTCTTTCAGCTCATTTATACATTTCAAACTTTATGCTCATCCCCCTTCTCTTACATTAAAATTCAGAGATCTCGAAAACAATTTAATACAATACCATCTTCCTTCCTAAAGGCTTTGAGATGAAAATCATTCTCCTTTGCGTGGAATCCGCACCCCTGATTAAACCCACGGAAAACTTCCCCTCGTCGATTTTCCATTGACGATCCAACCCTCCAGAATTCATCAACTCAGCTCGCCGCAAAACTTTTGGAATAAAGAAGGCTTTTCATCGCGCGAATATCGAAGAATTTGTCGCTTCGCTGAGCTCCTCCCTCCTCAACTCTTCGTACCTCCGAGACATCAAAGGTAAAAAGGTAATAATCGTTTATTACGCGAGGGCTTTTTGTGTAATGAGGGGTTCATTGTTTAAAAATTAGCCGTTGTCTTGTTTAGGGTAAACGAGTGTCTTATCGCTAATGGTCCTCGACCGAAACGCTCATTCATCTTGTCGAGGCTGACTCGCTCGTTCGTTCTTTTTTTTTTTTTTTTTTTTTTTTTTTTGGCGTAATGTATACGCGTGTGCGGCGCGCTTATTTCAGTTTTAAGACACGAGAAGAGGGAGAGAGATGGCTTATCTCGTGTCGTAATTATATTCATAATATCTGGGGAATTATTTATTGCGGAGGGTAACTTTTTTTTAAAGATGTGTGCAGTTTAATTGGAAAAAATTAATATTTTAAAACTGAGTGAGACTTCGAGCTTTATTTCTTTTCTAATTTACATAGTTATTGAAATTGAACAAAAAAAGATTGTTGCTTAATGGATTTGTTTGTTGTCAGCATGTAAAACCGTACGAACGCAGATAGAACGGTCTTGAAAAAAGAAAAAAAAAAGTTATGGTCTTTTACAGAATCAGAATTATTTTTTTTTATTATTTTAAGTATAAATGAATATGTGTTCTAAAAATATAAATTAAATCGACGGTCCCAGCGAAGAAAAATCTTCAAATTTAAACATATCAATGAAAGGCTGAAAAAATTTGAAAAATTGAAGACAATATAAAAATCGGTTTGGTTGGGTGCAGACTTATTAAGATTCTCAATTTTTTTCTAATTTATTTATTTATTTCAGCCTCATATTGGTATTTTTAATTCTCAGTTTTTCGGCTGAGGTTTTTGTTCTTTGGGACCGTCGAAATAAAAAAATAAAAAAATATTAGTTGATTCTCTGTAAACAATTTTTTTGTTTTTGTTAAAGCAGCAGAGTGACTAACTCATTGAAAGAACTTAACAACACTGATCCCATTAATCACACAAACAACCACGTTCGGCTTTATTTTTAACGCAGCTTATCTCTAGAGTAAACACACACCTCTGGCGTCTTAAACTTCCATTAAGAAATTCGGCATCAAAAAGCTTAATTACGCAGTGCCCCAACTCAAACGGACCACACAGCCTTCTAGTCCGCAATTATCTCCTACTAGTTCTCTCGTTGAGCTTGTTCTCGCGTGCCAAGCTTCATTAAGCCCGGGCGCGACGTGTGGGGCGTAAGATCACCTCCTTATATTCGAAATCCTTCGGGTATTAAGTGAACTAATGTAGGAGTTTGAGCGTCTTAGACCAAACCTGGGGTGGAGGAGGGGGGAGAAAGCTTCCAAGCGTAAATGAAGCTTTACCAAAGTCTATTTCGATGGTGCGTTATTTCGGTCGCGCGGTCGCGAGCTGACAAATCATTTCTTTTATCGGGACCCGAATGATATTACACAATCGTCGTCTTCGGAGTCTTTGGATTTTTCAGACCGGGTTCGACATTCCGTAGGACCGAGTTGAATTTTTACCGCGGGGCGCCGAAATTTTCGCGAAGTAAAGCGTACGAGTAGTTATAATAAGTCGGCTGTTTATTAATGAGGTCCGCATTCTCGACGGGGCGCGAGAGGGAAGAATTCGCGACGAGGCTTATAATACCGGAATGAAGAACAGATGGCGCGTGCTCGAGATTAAGAGACTCCTCAGCTTCCTTTGCTTCCCTTTTTTTTTTCTTCTTCTTCCAGCGGGCGATGTGCAGTTTTGTTTGCTTTTAACGCCCGAGTTGCCACGCTGATATTTACACGCGCTCCTACAACCCGAGAATTCTCATTAGGGTGACGAGCTGTTGTGCTTGGCTTTTTTCGGGACAGACACTTGGACAGAAGATGATTTTTCATATTGATTCCGGGACCGAGGCTCTCTTTTTATAAAGTATTAAAAGCTCAATAGGGTACTAAAATTATATTATTTTTATAGATTGAAAAGCTTTTTGTTTGAAAAAAAAAAAACAGTGAGCTAATTTAAACAATGCTTTTCGATGAAATGATTTTCATCTGGGCTGATTGTTAACATATTTCAGAAAATTATCAACTGATTTGGCTTCTACTTGATGGAATTTGATAAATATAATGGTTGTAAAATTTTCAAATATATTAAATAAAATGTCAGTGGAAATTTGACTACTCTATAGATAGAGTTTTTATTTAAACAACCATTATATTTCAGAAAAGTAACATTTTTTGTATGAATATATGTTTAAATTGATAAACAATAACATTTGAACTCAATTTTTTGTAATTGTGAAGTTGTATTTTAAAGAAAACGAATCAGTTTATTCGTATCCATTATATCAAATAAAAAATTTTGCCTGTCAGGTTTCGAGGTAAAAATATGACATTTTATTTAGACCTCACACCCACGAATCCATCAATCGTGCAAAACTATGAGAATTCGAAAAATGAAAGGCGCAAGTTTGAAAAAAAAGGCATCAGCCAAAAGTGAAGACAACTGGTTACTACACCAGAAAATTCCCTCGCGTGCGAAATGGTCCTCGCGACATGTGGGGACTGAAACATATAAAAATGTACAGCTCTTCGGTCGGCTGTAAAACACGCGGTAATAAATACTTCAAGCATCCGAGAAATGTCCAATTACGCGTCGTTTTGAGCGTGCTCGCAGCTATGAAATCAATGTTGCTGTTTCTCCTTCTTCTTTTTTTTTAGAAATCTGTGTGTAGGTACTCGCGGGTTTAAACTCAATTTCTCAACGTCTTCTAGCCCAGGAGGAGAAAAACCACCTGTCACTCTTTTTCCCATCCGTGCATCCTTTCTTACGACGTTTTCAGGGGTTTTGCAATCAAAACCGCAAGCGTTTGGTTGGTTTTTTCCCAACTTTTGTTTGCTGTGTTTGAGTCATGCGCGCACGTGTTGCTTTTTTTGGTGTTATCAGTCGGTGTTGGATCGATGTCGGCTGATGGGAAAATTTTTGTAATTTTTGGAGATGACATTGTCTTATCGTTAAGAACATTATCTAGTCGAAATTTTTTTTTAAATAGTATATGAGTAAACTATTATCCTTCCAAGGCTTCGAGATTTTTTATTGAACACTATATAATCCTTCTGTAAAATGATGAACGATTATCGAACGTCCTCAATTTATGATTGATATGACTGGTCGAGAACGTCGAATTCAAAAGTTGAATTTGCAGAATTTCAATACAATAAAATATGAGAATCTTTATTTTCAAATTGAGTTAAGCTTGGTTGCAAAGTTGCGAGCAAAGTTGCTAAGATATGTAATGTTTTGAGTATTATTATTTATAAATTAATTCAAAAAAGCTTAGAAAATTTTTTTTAACTTCCTTTTTTTTAAATTGAAAAAGAAAATAATCGTTTATTTACTTTGAAGATTAAAAATTGGATGGCGTATAAAAAATTGAGCACGCTTGCGCACTCAATGAGACTAGTTGTTATAAATAAGCAAAAAAATGGAACAATTCCGTACAACTCAAACATTTTTTTTTTTTCATATTATTTCTCTAATAAGATTTAACATCACACTGGGGCCTGATCACGTAACGTATCATGTCGGTTGTATCCTATGCCTATGAATTTTTTCGGTCGTATCCGCTAACGAATTATTTTGGTCGTATCCTGTGAGGTTATTTTAACTATGAGTAGTTGAAATACAACAATACAAGTTACTATATCATTATTATTATTATTGTTATTATTATTGTAATTATTATAGTTGTTTCAAGCAATCGGATCTCGTGACGTACCACTGCAGTCCATGCAAACTGCTCTTGTGACGTTATAGTTAAAATAACCTTAAAGGATACGACCAAAAAATTTGAAGGCATAGGATATGACTGACAAAATTAGTTGGCATAGGATACAAAAAAAATGATACGTTACGTGATCAGGCCCCTGTGCGCAGTTAAGATTGCTTATACTCGGTCAACCTAGTGGGGGATCGAACCCACGACCTTCAATATCAGAATAATCCGCTTGGTCAACCAAACCATCCCAAGCTCCGAAATAACCTCCAACAATTACGCACTTAGCTCCCAGCTCATTAACTCGGCCTGATTAAAAAAAAGCTCGAATTCACCGAACAAAAAAGAAGAAGCGAGGAGTCAGGGGTACAATTTGTCGTGAAATTTTCCCCCCGATCAATTACCGAAAAACAAAGAAGCGTCCTCCAAAAACCGGGAGAGAAAGAGAGGAGAGAGAGAGTAAAGTAGAAAAGG
Organism: Encarsia formosa; assembly: GCA_038277355.1. Taxonomy (NCBI): domain Eukaryota; kingdom Metazoa; phylum Arthropoda; class Insecta; order Hymenoptera; family Aphelinidae; genus Encarsia; species Encarsia formosa. Next base: position 23,870,193 of record CM076184.1, read on the forward strand.
GTCCTCCGAAAAAATGCGGGTCCGCAAAAAGGGCAGGCTCCCAGGTCCGGAAGTCCCATTCGCACGGTCCGCGGAGTAACATCGAAGCTCGAGCGATAAACGAGGGAGGGGGGCGCCCTCGTCAGCATTGGCCGACACGCGTGGGACTCGGAATGCCCGGCATGCGCTCGAGGAAGAGGCTACTCCCGAACGAAGAAGGCCCAATTCCCATCGCGAACGCGATAGGAGCCGAGAATTAATCGCGGTACCCGCTTCGTATCATGAAAGGGGCCCCCCTTTTTTTTTAATGAATTTTCGAGGGTGACGCGATACGCTAAGAACACGATAAAAGTGTGTTTTTCTCCGATGATTCTTTTTTTGTTTTTATGAGACTTTATGAGTGACGTAAAAAGAGCTATGTTAGTTTATAGTTTGATTGTTTATTTTCGGATACGCTCAATTATTGGAAGTAGTGATGAATTATTTTATTTCGATAATTATTTACTACGAAAAACAAAAAATAAAAAGTAAAGTTTTATGATGAAATGAATCAAAATGACCTTTTTTACGATAAAAATAAAAAAAATTAATATTATTCTTCTTGATTAAGTATAGAGCGAATTTTCCATAAAAAGTTTTTAACAGTTGGTGGTACTGATCTTCAACCTGCATCTTTATTGTTCTTGTTTTTTTTTTTTTTTAATAAAAAATACACTGAATTTTTTGTGTCAGAGCTTTTGAGCTTTTTACTATAAAGAGGTTTATAAACCAACTCACAATCAGTGCTTAATAATCGTGGGGTTTCTTATTTTACAATATTTTTCTAGTATTAAAAAATATTCATTGACAAAAATACATTTACTTACTTGGAAAATTTTTAAATAATAACGTTCGAGATAAATAATTATCAATGAAATAAGTTATAGGCAATTACTTTTGATTATTACGGCTGTGATCGTTTTTAAAGTAGTTAAAAGAACGATAACAATAGTAATACTATGACCAATAATGGTTTGGCCTTATTGTCCTTATGTTTACTTCATAAAAGTTACACTTCCCTCTAAAATGTTTAATTATCCTTTAAATTTACAATAAGTTCCAGTGATAGACATTTGGCTTTTCTATCTACTTAGTTTTCACTTATTTTTGAAATTTTTCAATAATAAAGATGTTAAGATTTAGGTACAGGTTGAAAAAAGTATATATAATTACGTTAAAAACATAAACTTTTCAAGCTTGTTTGATTATGCGTTTAATTAAAACTAATTGTCATAATAAACTGAGGAAGGTAGAGCACTATCAATGGACTTATCTTGTTGTTTCTTTTTTAACAGGCAATACAGCAAGATTTATTTTAAATGTTTATGTTTTCAAACTGTATCATCTGCCGGAAATTCCGTTTGTCGGGTTATTTTACATAAAGCTTTGATCGAAGTAGGTGTCTGCATTGAATAAACACGTGTTTTCGAGATAAGAGTTTCATCGGCTTTCTCATATATGCATATTACAATCGCGCCTGTTGGGAAAAAAAAATTCCTAGATTTTATGTGCGGATATGTTCGAGCTTGTTTTCTTATCAAATTGTTCCTAATTGCTGAATTTATGTTTTCGAATTGCGTTCTGCCACATTAAATGCATTGTGAAATTTTTTTTTTAATTTAATAATAATATTGAATAATGAACATGTTAAATAAATGCTTGATCAGCTTAATTTTTCAATATTAAAATCAGGCAAATTTTTGTTGGATTTTAAATTTGTAAATAAAAGTTTATTTTTATAATAGCCTGAATCTCATTGCAAAACATTTTTTGTGCAGAATAAAAAATTAATATGATCAAATTAGTGTATACTTAAAATATACGTATATTTTTTGATTGTTTTTGAACACAAATATTTTCTGAAATGAATAAAACTCAAATTATTGATAAACAAATTTTAATTTATTTAATTACTAGTGTACATAACTCAACTAGAGCAGGATAGATTTTATCGTTTTGATTCGTGACTTTCCCACGTTTAAGCACCTGAAATCATCTTCCTATCCGTAGATAAAATGTGCAGTTATGTTCGGCACTTATCGCAGTACGTAATACGTTTACGATTGGAAAATTTTATTTACATCACGTGGGTACTCCGGAAACGTTCTCTTTATCAACCGGCACTACATCATTTTCCCACCGAACCTTTTCATTGAAAATTTAAATGCACCTATTTCAAAAATTAAAAAAATTTGTCAGTAAACTTAATCATTCAACGATCAAACTTTTCCTTGTCCCATCAAATTTTTCGCATACCGTGCCGGGGCAAAAAAAGCACCCCAAAAATGCATAATTCAATGAAAGTAAAACGGCTAAACCGAGAAATTAGACCCTGCCGCAGTATTTTTTCCTCTCGCGGCGGGAATTAATTACTCGCATTGGCGTTTCCGCTGACACGCGAAATCCCGGAAGTGTCGACGAGCGTCACATTATGCACCGACAGCTGTCCGAATTTAAAAACAACGGTCCCGCTTTTGTTTTTCCCTCTCGCATCTGCGAGACCAGCAGCGGAGGCGTCGAGGTGCTGACATACGCTAAAAGCCGATGATTCGCTGATTAATTTTGTTTGGGGACGACACCAGTCGGAGAGAAATGGCGGCGATGATTGAGATTCCTTAAATTTTTTGGGCTTTTTTTAAACCCAGGGGCTTTGAATGTTTGAAGAGTCGGTGTGACTGATCGTCAATAAGGTGATGCTTTTGGGATTATTTGGGAGTGTTTTAGAATCTTTTGTACGATTTCTTACGAGATTGATTAAAAATTTCCAAGCATTCATAACTGGAGTTTACATTTTTTTTAGGTAATTCATGAAACTAAAGAATTAAAACACTTAAAATGAAAATAAAGAATAGCTGAATTGTACATAATTTTTTTTTTGGTAAACGGTTGAAAAAAACCATTTACTTTTAAAAATAGAAGGAATTATTTTCTTTTTATTACTTGGATGCAAAAAATTAATTTTACATTACGCTAGAAACCTTACAATTTTTTTTCATTCTTATTTTTTATAACATGCGCTTTTCAATAAATGCATAATAATCCAAATATAGTTTTGAAATAACCCATCATACATATTTGGTTTAACAGTAGGTGCAACTTGAACCTAGAATTCTCGGGTTATGTGTCGATTCTTCTACCACCAAGCCGCTAATACCGTAAATATTAGAACTATACAATCGAATAAGCGACAATCGAGTAGAATATTACATACGATTAAATTTCGAAAGACATCAGACGCTGACGGCTGACGTGCCATGGTCGGTCGTGGTTTAATTATAGTTTTCTGTTGTGACAGCCAAGTGTTTCGATAAATTGATGTTGAAACGTATGCATCTTTCGTCGACTACGGTTAACCCGAGAGTCTCTAACTTCAAAATCTTGTACGCTTTCTAATTGACTTGATAAACATCGGGTGGCTCGCGCGAAGAAAAAACACCCGAGGTCCCGGTGAAAGCATCGATTTATTATTTTGCGAGAGAATAAATAACTTATGCTTGAATTGAATCCGGTTCTTTTCTTTCTCTTTCTTCTTAAAACTCACAGAAAGTGTGCATTAGCTCTTATTAACGTTACGCAGCAGTTTTTTAAATAAAATTAATAGATAAAGTTATTGACTTTTAAATTGTAACACTGTAACCCAAGTAAAAATTTTTTGTAAAGACTTTATAAAGATGCATTTTGAATAGAATGAAAAATGTTTAAAGGACATAGTTGAGTACAACTCTGTTGATAAAGAGTGTCAATGTAGCTAGAACTGTAACAGTTCGAATTCTATCAACTAGGTCGAGTGACAGGCATTATCTAAAAACATGATTAGATTGAACTTTAAAAATTATTTAAAGCTGTACTGTTGTAAACCCATCCACTATATACAATCGTATCCGTTAAGAATATTCAATATAACAAATTTTTTAAATAATTAAATTTAAAATAATTTTCATCATACTCAAATATGAATTTTTACAGCTTTATTTTTAGCTGTTTATAGTCGATAACTGTGCTCCTCTGAGAAATCGTAAAAAAAATGTAAATATATTTATAAAAATTAGCTAATTTCAGCATATGACTTTAATCGAGACTTCAATAATTGCATTTAACTGTAAGAAAATTTACCAGCATTTGTTCACATATTATCTGTCCACATTATGTTAAAAATAGAACAGATTTTCTCAATTTAATCATATTAAAAAATGATAACTTAGCGTTGAACTTGCAGTAACTTTTAAAATGATGAATCATCAAGCCGATTTATAAAATATTATTTTTTACTGATCACCACTGTCAGGATTATCAATGTTTGGTTGTGGCAGTAAATGCTTTGCAGAATTTGGGCTCAATATTGACCGAATCATTAAAATCCAGATTGATATATTTTTAAAATGTATGACCGATAATACTAAAACATCTAACTTGTGTTAAAATGGAAAAAAAAAATTTCAGTTAGATTTTGGAAATGGTCCACGATGTATGTACAAAGTACAAACTAAAAATTTTTGACTAGTTGATAAAAACTTGATGAAAAAGTCCCCAAACAAAAAAATCCCCAAAATAATAATTTTACATAAACGTTTAATGAATAAAAAATACAATTTGATTTCACATTTGTAAAAATTAACGTCCTTTCTCACCTTTCTAAGTTTAACTAGATCAGGTACATGGTTATGAGCTTTCACTACGATTACTTTTCCTTAAAATAATATTGAAACGGTTATTTAAAAAAAAAAAACAAACAAACAAAACAAAATTTTTAGTGTATTAACAATACTTTAAATTCAAACCATTTTCATTTTGATTATTGGTTCTAATTTCACCACTGCATTTCTTAGTCACACGCTGATTGCACGTCCAAACAATATTACTTTTACTAATATACTGGCGAGAATGTAAATATCCTCCAAAATATAATAATGGTTTTTTTCTTTGACTTATATGACAAAATGTAGAGGCATATTGAACAACCGTCAAAACTCAACAGCTATTTGTTACAAACTAATAGTAAACAAGTCAAGTTAAGAATTTCAATTACAACCTTTTCATTTATAAACATAAATAAAGAAAAATTCTATTTTCTACTGATGGTAACTAAGACTTTTAAACTTGTAATTATTTCATAAATTTTCAAGTTTTAAAAATTATTTGTTATTTTTCCGTCGGGGATTTTTTCGTCATGATTTTGTTTCGGGGAAATTTTCGCGAGAGATTTTAATTAGGTAATTTTTATCGAGAACCGGCCGTTTAAAAAATCCTCAATATCACATTTAATTCCCAACCAAAGCAATCCTAGAAAAACCTCCCCATTAATCAAGGAAGTAAAGACATCCCGATGCTCTCAGTAAATAAATCAAGCATGCTGAGCAGCATATAAACAAAAAAAAAAAAAAAAAGGTGCACATCTACAGACAGCCATTGTGACGTCGCTATTGTGCTCGCTCGCCGCTATCATCAACCCATCCGTCCTTTTCCCTCGGCTTCCTAGCGGGGAGAGGGGGAAGGACGCCGCCAGTTCATTGGCCGAGGCGAGCGTAGAGCCGACGCGAAAATCGCCCTATCGCGCTGCGCGCACGCCACCCACGCTCCCCCCCTCCCCACACCATCCCACCTCGCGCCTCCGAGGAGGCTATCGAGACCTGATACCGATTAAAAACGGGAATAGACGCGGGCACTGCCTTATAACGGCTGGGAAAATTAAATGGACTGTATGATTTATCGGGGAAAATATGCCCGGGAATCGCTGAATGATGTGAGAACCGAACTATCGATCTTTTTCCGGGCGAGAACTGGATTTTTTGAGAGAAAAATTTATTAAGGATTGCTGAAGAGTTAGTTTTTTGCATTCAAAGTAGGGGTACTTTTTATTAATATTGTAATTATTTAAGTAAAAGCATTTTTAATTGGTAAAAATTTGTAGAAAACGCTTCAATCTATCTTACACTGAAATTAATGTTTTTCTGATGTGATAATTTTTTCACTTCAGTATAAATCCTAGGATCATTAGTCATTAAAATTACTCATCTGATAGGTTTCAATCTTGAAGAACTCAGTAGTGATTCGGTTGGCATAGTAATCAACTTTAAAAATCCGAAAGTTTTCAAGAAGTTCGATTCCGGCACATATGCCAAGAGAGCATAAAACAAGTTGTTATTATTATATGTGTGGACTGTAAATAAATGAAAATTAGTATAAAGTATTCACGTACTAAATTTTTTAGGTTTCTTTGAAAAATTCAAATGTTAAATTAGTAAAAAAAAAAAATTCCTGCAATTTACTTTTTTTACTTTGTACAAGTTTTAATTTTTTTTTTCTATCTCAGTTTCATATTTTATTTTCAGAGTTTCCGAATTATTAGTCCTAAATCTCAAATATTTCAACTATTTTACTCAAATTCAAATAAACCACATACTTCACATATTTTTCTCTTTCTTATTTTTGCAAGGTAAACACTCCACAATCTCAAATAAAAACGATTTTCGCTTCTACAGTCTTTAAAAAGCTTGTGTTTGAAAAATTTATCATAAAACTCCACTGTATTATCATTGACTCCATCACAACGATACGTCAGCTAAAAGAAACTATAAATAACGCTCGTTATTAATTTTCCACCCCCAAGTTCCAGGAACATAAACCCTCGTCTCCTCCGCACCCCAGACAAAAAACTCCCCTCTTGATCGCACCGAGTCGTCGCTCTAACTGATCCGTCTGACAGGTGAGTTTTGTTACTCCCTCGATATCAGATAAACCCCCGGGATAAAAAAGTCCGGCAGGCCCGCGGCAGCTGTCTCCGTTTTCGCACATCGGAATGCGCCGGCTCGCTAAAATAATTTTTCGGAGGAGGACACCGCAACAGCTGGCCAACGCGCCTATCGCGACTATTTTTTTCGAACCTCTCGACAATGGACTATAAAGCATCCCTCTAATCGCCACCTCCATAAATTCAATTAGACCGGTTATTGTCCATCGATCATTAACGCCTTATCGTAAATTACATTTTAATACACAGTTGCTCAAAAAATTCTCGCCGTAGCCTTGGGATGCGACTCTGGGTAAAAAAAGGGTCCGGAGGAATCCGGTCGAGCAGTGTTTTTCGCGAGAACAACTAATATCGCGACTAAACGTCCCCCCGTCCGATTATATATATTTTGAAAAGGGATTCGGCCGGCCGGGGGTCCGAGCTATCCCCCGCACTCGAAAAAAAGGCTCCCCGAATTTGGTCGCGCGCGCGCGCCTTCACGTATGAGGTAAAAAAAGACGCGGACCGCCGCATCAAAGAATTCCGGCCGACACGGAGCCGAGCGTCCCGGGTATCTTTTTCCCACTGTTGCTAAGCGATCAGCCCTTCCGATATCAGACGAATAATTTCTAATTAATTGTCTTCCCCCGCCCCTCCAGCCGAAGGGACCGTGGGAGCTGTGCGAATTGTGTTTGTTTGCGCGAGGCGAGCTGTTTTTTCCGATGGTTTCGATCTTGAGGCCTGGAAAATGGAATTTTTAGAAGATGATTTGTTCAATCAAGTTTCAAGATTTAACACGTTGATGATAGTTCAGAATGTCCACATAAGTATCAAATTTGATTTATTCACTGACATAAGTTCATTAGAGTGATCTTGCAATCATATAGCAAAAAAGATCATGTATCTACAACACTAAGTTTATTTAGTAGACATCTTACGATTTCTTAAAATCTATGAACAAAATCCGATTTTATTTTATTTCTAATAACTATCAACATTTACATAAACTCCCTTAATCTATTCAATTGATTAATTAATTTTTTTGTTCAGTTATTGAACTATTCAATCAAGTTCATTTAAATAAGAACTATAAGCACCAGAAAAAAGTAGCATCCTAACAAGCAAGGTTGCAACAAAGAGCGGAAATAGAACTTAAGACTGCTAAGTTCCATAGTAAACTCTTTACCGACTGATCCATCCCTTAATATTGGCTGTTAGTAAATTTCCGAGTAAATTTCATAAGAATTAGTTAGAAACACATCTTTTTGTTTAATCTATAACTTCAGAAACAATATTCCATCAGGTTTAGATTTAAATGTTTAAATTGTTCTTTGATTACTTCAAAACCGGTCCAATAAAATTGAAGCTTTTGTCTTTTTTATGACTTGAACAAAAACATACTCAACCTCACCTTTTTATCACAGAAAATACAATTTTCAGACAAAACCACCCTCTCCAACATCATCGTTTTTTTTTCTTCAAGGGCGTGGCAGTGCAGGGATGACAAAGTGCGGATTCCTCGTACGCATGATCGAACACGTGTTCCCGCAGTCGTCTCCCGGCGGCGGGCGAACGGCGGCACGGAAAAGATATTCCGGGAGAGAAAAATTCTTCGCGCGAATTATTACGGGGAGGAAGGAGGAATAATTGCGATACGCGCCACGGGACAACCGCAAGACTCGAACAAAAAACCTGCAAATTAATTGTGCTACCTGCTTTATGAACTCCCGCGCGGTATTTTCTGTTTTTTTTTTTTTTTTTTTTATCCCTTTTATATACCTCGAGTAGTTTTCGTATTCACGGTTTAATTGTTCGGATGAAATTTTTTCGAAAGTTTTTCAAAAATGCGCGGGGGCAATTAAGGATGTTTGGTACTTACGAAAAAATGCAGCTGTTTTGTCAATTTTGATCGGATCAATTAATGATTGATATCAAAATAATCATTGAATTTTTTGTCTTTTTTTGTTCGATTTAGTTTTTAAAAAAATCAAAGTATTTTTTAAAATTAACCCAAACGCTTATGGAAATCAAGCAATTTTTTTCTTTGATCGTTTGTCACTCTTCTAAAAATACAAAGATCGTTAAAAGAATTATTCGGATTTGTAGTTTTCAGCTCGAAGAAGATTTTAAGATTTTTTTTTTATAATACCTTTGCGACCGTTTGAAAAAGATAACAAAGAAAAACAAGCGCGCAGCGGTTAAATTCAATGCGCGTCTGAAAAAGAAATGCTTTAACTTTTTTTCTACTGCATTTTTTGATCTAAAAATTTGTACACAATATCTAGAGGTCTTAATTTTTAATGTGAGATTGAAAAAGTTAACGTTTTTAAACTTTTGTGGCAGAGTTTTGTAAATTGAAAATTAGGTTTTGTTTTCGTGATTTTTCCTAATTTTTTAAAATATTTTTTAAACATAAAATTAATACTACATGAAAGTAGAGATTTTCAACTATGTTGTGTAAAATATCCAAAATGATTCATTCATTAGGGTTAAAGTACTGATGAGTTGAAAATAAAATCGTCTAGTCGGGCGCTGCGGTGGCCGTCCCCTCCCCTCTTTTCCCCTCACGAAAGTACCAAACATCCTTAAGCGCTCGCTAAATTAATAAACCGACGCGTTTTCACCAAAGATCAATGGCTCTAGATTTCCTTATTCGTTGAAATACCGCAGAGACGAAGAAGAAAAAAAAAATTGAGAGAGAAACAGTACGTCGAGTCTCCAAAGCGCAATTTTAAGTAATGTAGGGGAGCCAAATTACGCTAAATGCAGCGTCGACGACGACCGTTTAACGCAGCTTTCTTCTCCCGACTTTCTATCGCGCGAGTGCAAAAAACAAAGAGACACTCGCGGCGACGGCGGAGATAAAAATTTTGCGAGAAATCGCTAAATGGCCGCTGTTCCTCGTTACCCGTTCCTTTTTAATTTTTATGCGCGGTTTCTGGTTTTTGGGAGTGACGGACGACGACGAGGTGTCGCGAGAGGAGAGCCGCGGATCGGTTTTTTTTGCCCCCGCGAGCGGCAGGAATTTTTGATGGAAAAAGGTTGGCAGGCTTGGGTTTTTGTCAGAGTCGCGGGGGAAAAATAATTGTGGGAATTTATGATGGCTGTGGGAATTCGAATGATTAAAATTTATAACTTTTTCTGAAAATATTCGCGTTTGATCGGGTTTATTTTTTTGTTACAATCTAGGAATCCTTAAAGTATCATAGGGCAAAGTATTCATGAAATGCAATAAGAAGTGGCGAACTATTTCGACGACCCGTGCGAAAAAAAAACCTTAGCCGAAAATCAGCCGATTTAAAATCACCCATTAAAGACTCAAATGAATTTAAAAATCAGTTTAATTAGAAAAATTCGATTTATTATGTACCAACTTATTAAGATTATCGATCTTTTCTAATTTTTTAATTTTTCTCAGTCTTTTATGGGTAATTTTAAATCGAAAGATTTTCGGCTAAGTTTTTTTTTTCGCAGGGGCCGTCGATTTAAACTGATAAAAACAGTTTTTAGAAATTTTTCGGCTAGTTTTAAGCCTTATAAGACTCTTATTGTATATATATACTGGTATGAATGTCGATGCAAATCATATGATATTCTACAATATTTAAAATATATTTAAATTTAAAAAATGATCAAAAATTTTAATTTTCTCCGACACTTTCAGAATACCTCGGAATCCCAAATCTTTCGGCGCGAGTTCAAATGAAACCATTATCACGCGCGTCGAGGATCGATAAAGAAACGGTGGCTCGGTCACCTCGCATCATTAAAAGAAATTTCCATCGATTCCGTGGCGCAGTTAAATTAATGAATTCCCGGGACAGTTAAAAACCCCTGAAAATTCAATTAAGATATCTCGTGCACTTTCGGTACGGCAGAGGCCTCTCTTCGGATCGATCGATCCCCATATAGATCGTCTTCGGTTCGGGGGACCGATCGCCGCTGGCCATTAAGGCGCGCGCTGCTTTTTTCGCCCCCGGTGACGAAGAAGAGCTGCTGCTTCAAAGGAATGCCCCCGCTGAGCCGTGCCGAGGATAAAGTGTATTTTTATTCCCCGACGTACGTAAGTACTCTAACCCGCAGCTACAAATTACTATTGCACCGCGCGGCCTTTGGTTTCTAATGCGAGACTGAAGTGTGCAGTTTTCACCGGAAGCTGGGTGATTGACGCGCGATGAATCTTCCGAGTTGAATCGATGGTTTTTTTGGTGATCTGGTTTGATTGTAAAATATTGGATGGGCGGGGTCTGGTTTCAACTTCTATATCAAACTTCGATACTGTTGTCCTAGTTCAAACTCCCGCTATCTCTGAGTCATTACTCCATGTGATTTTCATACAAAAATAACATTTTCGAAAGATTCGTTTTAACTTTTAATCTTTATAAATAATGTGCACGCTAAATCTAGTAGTAGCTTAAAACCAAAATGATTTTTCAATTATAATTTTTTTAAACTATACGGAAGAAAATTACATTTAAATCCGTTTTTCAAGACGGTAACTTCAGAATTGATTTTATACATCTTTTCGGTGCTAAACAGATATCGTTGACCCGTACGAAAAGAAACACCTGAGACCGAGAATCCGAGAAAAAAGTACCATTACGTGATTTTCCGGGGAAAGAATAACAAAAAAAAATTTTTACGCGATTAATGTAACGTTGCAATTTTTTCCAAGGAAATTGTCATGATGTAAAATTTATCCGTGAAAAAAGTCCCATTACGTGATTTTCCGGGGAAAGAATAACAAAAAAAAAATTTTACGCGATTAATGTAACGTTGCAATTTTTTCCAAGGAAATTGTCATGATGTAAAATTTATCCGTGAAAAAAGTCCCATTACGTGATTTTCCGGGGAAAGAATAACAAAAAAAAAATTTTACGCGATTAATGTAACGTTGCAATTTTTTCCAAGAAAACTGTCATGATGTATAATTTTTCCGAGAAAACTGTCATGTTAAACTTGCTGTGGGTCGGAAGACAACATTCCCCGAGGAAAGTGTAACCAGTGTGTTTTTATCCGGGAAAACAATTACATTCACTCAAGACGAAAATATATCCCGGGAAAAAAGTAATCTGCACAACTTATTCCAGGTAAAGTGTAACGTATTGGTAATCAACGATTAAAATAATATTTTTCCAGGTAAAAAGCAATAAGAACAATGACAACTTATTTTAAGCAGGCCAGGGAGCTTTTCCCGAGGGAAACGTAACGTTATAACTTTTTTCCGGGTAAACTGTAATGTTGAAGTTATCGACGATTAAATTTATATATTTTTAAGTCAAAACTTACAATAGCAATTCCAACTTAATTAGATCAGACCAGAGAGCTTTTCCCGAGGAAATCGTAACGTTGACAACTTTTTTCCGGGTAAACTGTAATGTTGAAGTTATCGACGATTAAGGTATTATTTTCCAGGTTAAAATTTACAATACCTATGTCAATTTACTTGAAGCAGGTTACAGAGCTTTTTCCGAGGTAATCGTAACGTTGACAACTTTTTTCCGGGTAAAATGTAACGTTTAAGAAATCATCGAATATAAGGATATTTTTTTTAAAGAAAATTTACAATATCCATGCCAACTTACTTAAACCAGAGAAAGGAGATTTTTCCGAGGAAAACGTAACGTTAAAACTTTTTTCCGGGTAAACTGTAATGTTGAAGTTATCAACGATTAAGGTATTATTTTTCCAAGTTAGAATTTACAATATCTATGCCAACTTATTCAAACCGATTTGGGAGCTTTTCCCGAGGAAAACGTAACGTTAAAACTTTTTTCCGGGTAAACTGTAATGTTGAAGTTATCAACGATTAAGGTATTATTTTTCCAAGTTAGAATTTACAATATCTATGCCAACTTATTCAAACCACATTTCCCGAGGAAAACGTAACGTTAAAACTTTTTTCCGGGTAAACTGTAATGTTGAAGTTATCAACGATTAAGGTATTATTTTACCAAGTTAGAATTTACAATATCTATGCCAAATTATTCAAACCAGATTTGGGAGCTTTTCCCGAGGAAAACGTAACGTTAAAACTTTTTTCCGGGTAAACTGTAATGTTGAAGTTGTCAACGATTAAGGTATTATTTTTCCAAGTTAGAATCTACAATATCTATGCCAACTTATTCAAACCAGATTTCCCGAGGAAAACGTAACGTTAAAACTTTTTTCCGGGTAAACTGTAATGTTGAAGTTATCAACGATTAAGGTATTATTTTTCCAAGTTAGAATTTACAATATCTATGCCAACTTATTCAAACCACATTTCCCGAGGAAAACGTAACGTTAAAACTTTTTTCCGGGTAAACTGTAATGTTGAAGTTATCAACGATTAAGGTATTATTTTACCAAGTTAGAATTTACAATATCTATGCCAAATTATTCAAACCAGATTTGGGAGCTTTTCCCGAGGAAAACGTAACGTTAAAACTTTTTTCCGGATAAACTGTAATGTTGAAGTTGTCAACGATTAAGGTATTATTTTTCCAAGTTAGAATCTACAATATCTATGCCAACTTATTCAAACCAGATTTCCCGAGGAAAACGTAACGTTAAAACTTTTTTCCGGGTAAACTGTAATGTTGAAGTTATCAACGATTAAGGTATTATTTTACCAAGTTAGAATTTACAATATCTATGCCAACTTATTCAAACCAGATTTGGGAGCTTTTCCCGAGGAAAACGTAACGTTAAAACTTTTTTCCGGGTAAACTGTAATGTTGAAGTTATCAACGATTAAGGTATTATTTTACCAAGTTAGAATTTACAATATCTATGCCAACTTATTCAAACCAGATTTGGGAGCTTTTCCCGAGGAAAACGTAACGTTAAAACTTTTTTCCGAGTAAACTGTAATGTTGAAGTTATCAACGATTAAGGTATTATTTTACCAAGTTAGAATTTACAATATCTATGCCAACTTATTCAAACCAGATTTGGGAGCTTTTCCCGAGGAAAACGTAACGTTAAAACTTTTTTCCGGGTAAACTGTAATGTTGAAGTTGTCAACGATTAAGGTATAATTTTTCCAAGTTAGAATCTACAATATCTATGCCAACTTATTCAAACCAGATTTCCCGAGGAAAACGTAACGTTAAAACTTTTTTCCGGGTAAACTGTAATGTTGAAGTTATCAACGATTAAGGTATTATTTTACCAAGTTAGAATTTACAATATCTATGCCAACTTATTCAAACCAGATTTGGGAGCTTTTCCCGAGGAAAACGTAACGTTAAAACTTTTTTCCGGGTAAACTGTAATGTTGAAGTTGTCAACGATTAAGGTATAATTTTTCCAAGTTAGAATCTACAATATCTATGCCAACTTATTCAAACCAGATTTCCCGAGGAAAACGTAACGTTAAAACTTTTTTCCGGGTAAACTGTAATGTTGAAGTTATCAACGATTAAGGTATTATTTTACCAAGTTAGAATTTACAATATCTATGCCAACTTATTCAAACCAGATTTGGGAGCTTTTCCCGAGGAAAACGTAACGTTAAAACTTTTTTCCGGGTAAACTGTAATGTTGAAGTTGTCAACGATTAAGGTATTATTTTTACAAGTTAGAATCTACAAAATCTATGTCAATTTATTTGAAGCAGGTTAAAGAGCTTTTTCCGAGGTAATCGTAAAGTTGACAACTTCAACATTACAGTTTACCCAGAAAAAAGTTTTAACGTTACGTTTTCCTCGGGAAAAGCTCCCATAACTGGTTTAAGCAAGTTGGCATAGATATTGTAAAATTCTAACTTGGAAAAAAAATACCTTAATCGTTGATAACTTCAACATTACAGTTTACCAGGAAAAAAGTTTTAACGTTACGTTTTCCACGGGAAAAGCTCCCAAATCTGGTTTAAGTAAGTTGGCATAGATATTGTAAATTCTAACTTGGAAAATAAATACCTTAATCGTTGATAACTTCAACATTACAGTTTACCCGAAAAAAAGTTTTAACGTTACGTTTTCCTTGGGAAAAGGTCCCAAATATGATTTAAGTAAGTTGGCATGGATATTGCTAATTTTCCTTTAAAAAATATCTTTATATTTGATGATTTCCTAAACGTTACAATTCACCTGGAAAAAAGTCCCAACGTTACGATTTCCTCGGAAAAATCTCTCTTATTAGATTTGAGTAAGTTGGCATGGAAATTGTAAATTTTCCTTTAAAAAATATTTTTATATTCGATGATTTAATCAACGTTACACTTTACTCGGAAAAAAGTTCTTAACGTTACGTTTTCCTCAGGAAAAGCTCCCAAGTCTGGTTTGAATAAGTTTGCATAGATATTGTAAATTTTAACTTCCAAAATAAATACCTTAATCGTTGATAACTTCAACATTACAGTTTACCCGGAAAACAGTTTTAACGTTACGTTTTCCTCGGGAAAAGCTCCCAAATCTGGTTTAAGTAAGTTGGCATGGATATTGTAAATTCTAACTTGGAAAATAAATACCTTAATCGTTGATAACTTCAACATTACAGTTAACCCGGAAAAAAGTTTCAACGTTACGTTTTCCTTGGGAAAAGCTCCCAAATATGGTTTAAGTAAGTCGGCATGGATATTGCTAATTTTCCTTTAAAAAATATCTTTATATTTGATGATTTCCTAAACGTTACATTTCACCCGGAAAAAAAGTCTCAACGTTACGATTTCCTCGGAAAAATCTCTCTTCTCAGATTTGAGTAAGTTGGCATGGATATTGTAAATTTTCCTCTAAAAAATATTTTTACATTCGATGATTTAATCAACGTTACACTTTACTCGGAAAAAAGTTCTTAACGTTACGATTTCCTCAGGAAAAGCTCCCTTCGTCTGTTTCAAATAAGTTGGCAATGGTCTTGTTACTTTTTACCTGGAAAATCAATATCTTAATCGTCAATTATCCCAACGTTACACTTTACCCGTAAAAAGTGCACCCGTTACTTTACTCTCGGAAATTTCCCCTCTTTATTGATCGTTATTATTATCACGGAAAAAATATACTAATTATTCTTTTCTCGGAAAAATGTTGCTCATATATTGGCCGATTTTTTTGTTGTTACAGTTATCTCGGAAAATTGTTAACTTGTTACAGTTTTCTTGTAAAAAAAGAACTTGTTACATTTTTCTTGAAAAACTGGCTCATATATTGGCCGATTATTTTGTTGTAACAGTTATCTCGGAAAATTGTTAACTTGTTACAGTTTTCTCGTAAAAAAAAAACTTGGTACGTTTTTCTTGAAAAACTGGTACTGTTACTGTTTAACCGGATTTTTTGGCAGGTGTTTCTTTTCGTAAGGGCCAACGATATATTGTACTTATTTTATTTAATTAAATTGTAAATTATGATTCAAATTTAATATCGTTGCGATAGTATCAAAAAATCAATGATCAGTTTGGCCGATAGAGTACATAACTAGTAACCTAATGATGTCCTGTTCAAATCCTAGCCAGTCATTACTTTGATTAATGTAGAATACTTTATAACTTCAGTAAAGGTATCAAGTTGATTATTGTGGCTATTGCACAAATAAATAATAATTATTAATATATATGCATAATAATAATAATATGCATAACAATAATATATATGCACAAATAATAATAATTATTAAATAAAAATTAATATCGTAAATAAGAGAAATAGTCATCTGTTTTTTATTAAGAAAATTATTAAATGTATTTTGAACGAAATTGTTAAATCATAGATTGTGAAACAAACAAGTTTTTAATTTATGTAAAGCGTCGACAGTTATTTTCACCTTCGATCGCTGTTAGCCATTATTATCGACTTTTTCACTTTTAATCTTTGCAAAATATAAAAAAAAAAAAAAAAAAAAATTCATCAAATAAAGGACAAACCCTACAAGTAATGAAAAAAATATCCACCCCCAAAAAAATCTCTCTTGCATTAAAATACAATCGGCCGTAAATAATAAGCCGCGGTACGTATTACGCACGTGCACGGTTGCGAGCTTATTATCGTTTAACGAACACCTAGCCCGAAAATACTTGGCTAATACATGCGGATGTTGCATCGCGGAGTACGAGAAAGTCGGTGCGACGAAGGGAGGAGGAGGACAGGAGAGCCGAGGATGAAGAAAAAAAAAAAAAAAAAAAAGAGGCAGCGCACGCGCTAAGGGCGTTTAAATAGATCGGTTTTTCGAGGCGGACGTTTGTCATTCGGGCGTTTCTTTTTTCAAACCAGCCGTACCGTCGCGGTTGAACACTTTTGTTGCTATTTTTAGTCCTACTCGGGGTAATCAAAACAATATGCTCGGGTGGAGGACGGGTGCATTTGATTAAATACCTGTCAACCCTATGATCTATGCCGGCTTCTTCTATTTTAAAACCTTTCTTTTGGGATGTGAAAAAAATGAGTTTGCTATGTAACGTTATTCAACTAATGTAATGGTTACCCGTTAGAGCGTTCGACTGGAAGTCTTAAGTTCGCCAGTTCAAATCCTAGATGCCGCTAATGCAATGATATGTCCAGAAAACAATTTATTAAATTAAATTAATAAAATCAAAATGAAAAAAAAATCGTGATCTTATCAATTATTGGCCGTAGTTACAATTTTTTTTTATGAGCACGTTTAAATTTTATGTAGTTAATTTAAAATAATAAATTTCATTACTTATAGATAGTTTTAGACACCATCTTCATAGTTATCTGATTAATTAAACTGCTAACTTTAAAGTCCTAACAGTGAATATTTATAAAATCCATAAAAAAGGTCAAACGACAACAGATCATTAATTTTTTTTTTCACGGTGCGTTTGCTCCCGATTAGAATCAAAACAAGACAAAGAAAAAAAAAAACTCCGTCATGAGTCCTCCTACTTTCATAAAATACATCTGTCAATGTGATAGATCACAAGATAATCTCTCTGTGTTTTTTATCTTCCTAAAATCGTCACGGACGCTCCCATTCCTCCATAATATCAAACATATTTTTTTCACCGTAAAGATAATGGCTTCATTCACTAAATTATGAATTATAGGGGAAGACTAGCAGGGTGATTAATAACTAACGATGTTCATTACATCGTGTAATTAAAGAGTGAATCCCGCGGCAAGCCGGGACGCAGAAAAAAAGAAGTACGGAGTAACTCGGCCGAGGAGTTAACAATCCTTTTCCAGGTTAATTTTTCACCGCCGAGGAATAGTGAGCCAGCCCCACGCAGCTACTTAAAACACTTTTTTCCCTCCTCCTCCTCCTACTTCGCACAGAATTTTTTACCCCATTAATTGAACGCTACCCGCTCCGCCGCCGCCGCGCATTCCTCGGTATTTTCTAAAGGAAACTCCGCGAGCCGCGTAAAAACCCATCTGCATCGCACTTCGCTGCCCGGAGATAAAAATCTCCCTCCGAGAGGCGACGCTTCTCCCTCTTTTTGTCAACTCGACCGCTGCACTTGACGGACTCTGAAAGTGCGAGCATATTTTGTTGCATCGAGGAGTAATCGCTTGAATCGTCCGAAAATTCGCGGGTCGTTATCGTAATACGCGGGATTAGGATTGAGACGCGGGCGGGAGATGTAATGGACGGCTAAAGAGACGCTAATAGTCCCGGGAATGCGCTGGCGCTGTGCATTAATATTTATGTAAGAGTGCAGCGCGGCTTTGTAATGGATCATGAAAATTTATAAGGCTGTCATCGCGTCCTGCACTCGCGAAGATCCAATTGATTTGTTACGTCGATCGCGGGACGAAGATTAGTTATAAATGACTCGTTCAATGATGAATTTTTCTATAAATATAACCCTCTTTTTTTCAATTTAATTGAAATGCAGGAGAGAGGAAAAAAAAAAAATTTATTAATGTCCTACGAATGTTTTTTTTTTTTAAGTGTTGCATGGTTTGTTGAACTAAAATTATCAAAGAATTTTCATCAATTAACTAGATATTTAGTTGTTGCGTTATGAGTAGTTATATATTTTTTTTACTCTACAAAGCAAGAAACAAAATTGAATGAGCCTAGAATATAAAAGTGTTTGCTTGGGCGAAAACGAATTTTAATATTTAAGAAGTAACGTAAAAACCTATAATTATCAATAAACAATTGAGTTTTTTTTCAAACTATGCAGTGGGATATTCATTTTTTTCATTTTATAGACTCGCATCAAGTGTTCCCCTCCACGGAAATCTTTAGTAAAAGGCAAAAGATTTGGACATTTACTGAAGGAAAACCAGAGATATTGTTGTGTTTTTAAATATACTTTGTGTTACTTGATTTACATCCATATTTTACATTTTATACATATTGTATGTACTGTGTAACAGTTTGTAATTTTAGCTGAACTTGAAAAATATTTGTGGACTTGCACCAATACATAAATTACTAAAGCATACAAATTCTTTAAAAGATTATCATATTTGCTCAATTATACGGCTGATGTCAATACAAAAGACAAATACGGTAAAACTCTGCTTCACTATTCAGTAATTAAAAAAAATGGAGTTGAATTTGTTGATTTATTTTTGAAACTCGGTGCTGATGTTAACGCTGTAGACAAGTACGCTTCAACTCCACTGTCAGGAGCTATTGCTGTTATTTGGAAACTTATTTGGAAAAATTTGTGTTCAGTAAAAAATCAATAATAAATAGATGGTCACCTGTTTTCTTCTGGAGGCGTATCTTCACAACTATCTTCAGCTGCAGGATTATTATCTACATTTGCGAACTCTTTTTCACTTAATCAAATAATTTGTTATCCTAATTGTTGTAAAATCTGGTAGTCTGTTTAGTGTGTATGATTTTCCTTTGATCTCATGTGGTGAGTTTAAAAAGGATCTAGCTACGAAGGTGCTTAGACATGAATAGCATGATGTATGAATTTGCTGTATTTTTGAATTACTTATTTTGGAAATTTCTTGAATTTATCTAACTTGTGATTTTTTTTCTTTTTTAAAGATTTATTTTTATTTTTTTTCTATATACTGATATTTTTGCGTCATCTCATTATTTATAATTTCTTTGTATTTGGGTCAATAGCCCGTATGTACCATAAATAAATAAATAAAAAAATAAATAAATAAATAAACAATAAAAATTCAAGTATTCATTTCTTATTGTATTCAAATTAGTTGTCAATTTATACTTCAATTTATTTGATTACTAAAAAAATTGTATTATTTTGGAGTAAATAATTTTGAAAAATTCAATTCTTAAAGTTTTGTAAATAGCTTTAACTGTTACCACCCTAATATTCATCCCACAAAAAACCTTACAAAGGTAAACAAACAAATTTTTTTAATGAATTGATTTAACAAAAAATAGTGATATCATTAGATAGATTTTATAAGGTAGAATTTTTGATAACATGTCATATTAATAACAGAATTTAAAAATTAATTGCTGTAACAAATTTAAGAAAAAAAAACAATTATTTCAAAAAGTAATAAAAAAATTTTTTCAATGAGTTGTGTATTTAAATTTAAAAAATAAATTGAAATCAATATTCATAAAATCTGCCCACGAAGTTCATATTCAGAAGAAAATTTATTAACTTTATCTTCGTTGGCAGATTTTATGAATATTGATTTCAATTTATTTTTTAAATTTAAATACACAACTCATTAAAATAATTTTTTTATAACTTTTTGAAATAATTATTTTTTTTTCTTAAATTTGTTACAGCAATTAATTTTTAAATTCTGTTATTAATATGACATGTTATCAAAAATTCTACCTTATAAAATCTATCTAATGATATCACTATTTTTTGTTAAATCTATTCATTAAAAAAATCTCCCCACGTTTGTTTACCTTTGTAAGGTTTTTTGTGGGATATCACTTTTTTTTGTTTGATAATTTTTTGATAATTATCTATTTGTTATTTTTCTAATTTTTTTTTTTTTTTTTTCTAATTTAAATTTATAAAAACCTTTAGCATTAGTTAGCCAAGGTTTTTTTATAATATTTTCGTCGCTTACTTCTATCCAACTCTTTTTTTGTCGTAAAATGCTCACGTAGTGCCCATTATTTAAATTATTTCCTACGTGTGCTATTGAACATGTTACTTTGTAAGAATGTTTACAACTACCTCTTTTAAAATACATATTTTCTTTTGCTCTCTGATTTTACTCCGACACTGATGATTGTTCTCTAACCAAGCCAGTTACCAGTGTCTTTTATCGTTCAAAGGTTAATTCTAATTTTTATTAATTATCATTTAATTTTTTTTTTTTTTCATCTTTTTATTTATGAAAACAAGTTTTTATAAACGTTAATTAATTTTATTTTTTTAAAAAATTAAAAAAATCATGATAGCGCCATCTGTTGAAAATGTTGGGAGGTGCCGATCCCCGATCGAACGTTGATGGATGGAAAGTCCAAAAAAAAGGCCGATTTCAAAAACGCGAATTAAAAAATAAGAAAATTAAAAAAATATAAGCTTCGAAAACAATCCTCATCTCTTCGGTAGTGAAAAGTAGGCGTAGTCTAGAGGTTTAATGATGCAGGTAACGTGTTTTAATTTTTAAATAATTGATTAATTGTGGTTAGTAGGGTTAAGGTAGCTCCAGTAGCTGTAAATAAAGCACGGCAGCCGGCTACTATTTTGTCGGGAAAAAAATCTCCCCAAGCCAGCTACCGCTGGCTTTGATTTCTGGTCTTTACTTATGTACTATCATCTCACAAGTGTCTCACTCCAAGTCTATATTAATACTTTTCTTTTTCAAAAGTTTGACTGATCATATAAGATCGAGTAATAATTTCAACACCTTTTATTTCAAATTTATGTACATATTACTGAGATTGTTTTCTAAATTTACTTTAGTGTTTTTACCATGAGTTTTGAACTTTTGCAAAAAGTTATTAGTGATTTAAAAAAAAATAGTTTTGAAACCCCTAAAAACATGCTAAGATACCGTGAAAGATTTAATATTTCGCAGCTTTATAAACTATAAGAACTTACCTCGATTAATTTCATGCGAGAGGATCTGAAAATCTGATTCTTCACGCATTGACTAATTTTGAAGTACACATCCTCTTGAGTCTTAATTTCAGCTTTCTGAACAATCAATAATTTCAACAAAAAAAGTGCCCTAATGAAAAAAAAGTCTCGGTAATAGTCACAGACGCACTAAATAACAAAATATTTTTTTCCTCAATCCCCAGCCGAGCATCCATTGTTCTAAGCAACAATAAAAGTCTTCCTCCTCCTCCTCCTGCCCAGTGGACATTATAAAATTCCTTCTCTTCTTCTTCTTCTTCTTTGCCGAACGGTACAAAATGCAGCGCGCGTAACCCCGCGCAACACGCCGCGATTAGCGGAAATTTTCTTTTTTCTCCCGGGTAGTGCGTACGCGTCGCGCTCCCGACCGGTTGAAATGGAGGTGATAGTTGTCGGGTCAGTAAGCCGCGAGCGAGCAATCGAATTAAGTGGAAAGTGGCGTGCAGTCACCACACCTGAGCTGCTGCACAAACTCAAACGTGAGCGAATGCGTCGGCTGAGTTTTTCCGTCCTTTTAACGTTACATGACTGCCTCAAATTGAGTTACCCGCGACGCGCGAATTTGTCAGGCTGCTAAAACTGGTCGACTTGTTTGGCTTTTTTTTTTTTCGTTGTTTTGTACCTTACACTACAGCTGTGAGGATTTGATTTTTGGTTGCGCAACGAGAGCTTTGAGGCTTGAAGTTTTATGCTGAAGCTTTACAAGTTTCATTGTGAGCTGAATCTGCTTTTATGGGACTCTTGCGAGTTTTCATATATGTTGCGTAAAATGTACCTTAAAATATTTGCAAACTGAGCTTTTTTGGTTATTTTCAATTATTTGTATAAAAGATCGGTCAATTGTATGTAATCGTTTCAAATTAGCAAATACAATCAAGCAAATGTAGCTAGTCGAGGTTTTAAATGTTTGGTTGACCAAACCAGTACTAACTGATACCCAACTCTCCTATATATGCCAAGTTATTTTTGTAAAATGATCAATCTTCTAAAAAAAAAATAATAATAAAAAAAATAGTAGAATAAAATAGATTATCAATAGAACCGTAGGCTTTCGTTTGCGATAATTTAAATTTTTATTTTTTATTTTTGAGATTACAATTTCAAAAAAAAAACTGGTTTAGCCCAGATATCGAAGGTCCTAATACTCGATCTTAAAGGTCACTTGTTCACTCATGCTCAAAAATACTATTATCTCGGAGTAATAGCTGTTATTTATAGTTGTGTTTCAATAATTGATTTTACTTATAAAAAAGAAGTTTGTAAAAAGAAAAAAAAATTCTACTGATTCATGCGAATCACACTAACTTTTTTAAATAAAAAACATTTATTTATCACTAAAAAATTGTTTAAAAAACATTTTAACTTTAAGAATAGTTTATTAGTACTAAAGAACAAAAGTTATCTCAATCATATAACATGGTTTGGAAAAGTAATAATCTGAGTTTGGTCAAGTTCAATTTTATTTTCTTTCAAGTTTTTGAAACTGTTGTGAAATAATATTTTACTTGGCTTTAAATCATAAAAAAAAAAAAACGAATAGATAAATAATCTATTTAATGTACGAATGAACCAATCAAATACGGCTATGATTTTAGAGACGCTGACTCTTGCACTTGAGGATTTGAGATCGAATCCAGCTCTCTCTCTCCAAATCAATACGTAATTTTTATCGAAGGCAAGGCTTTGACTATTATAGGTAATAATTTCTTCAGCGTCTCGTCATTATATACAAAAAAAAAACAATTGGTTAGTTATTTCTGAAAGGATTTTTTTTTATTTTTATAAATAAAATATTATTCTTTCAAATAGCAATTTATTACTTTACTTTAAAAGAAAGAGGTTTCTTTTGGTGAAGTATTTTTTTTTTTTTCAATAAAAGCACAAAGGCCGAAGACCGAGGGGAGGCCAAGATCGAAGATGGTGGACGTCGGACATTCGCCAAAACGTGCGGGGGAAGCGAAATGAACGCGTACATGTGTGCGTATCATAGGGGCGAGGGTGTTTATATCGACGAGTCGAAACGCGCATGCGTCCTTTGGTTCTCTCTCCCCCGCAAAGAGGAGGAGTGTCTCTGCGAATATCGCATGCTGAATTCAATTTGTGAGAATAAAAGCGGTGGTTTTTTTTTTTTTTTTTTTTGAATGATCGTCTCGCTCGACAATGCAGCGCTTAGCTATAATTAAAACTTGGCTCGGGATGTCTCACTCTTTCGACGAGTCTTTGCACATTATAAAACTCAATTGTTATTTTTATTATCGCTTCGAATTGAAGTAGACCCGACTGACTGAATTTAATTTTCGTTGGTTTGATTATTGTCACTATTTTTTTTTTTTTTTTATCTTTAAAATACTAGGGTAGTGGGGGGTAATCTGGGCGCTTTTTTGCTGTCTATTTTTTAGCGAACATAAATCGTAAAATAGTATAGTTATTATATAAAAAAAAATTTTAATAAATAAGTTAATGTTTCAAGAATGTGTAAAAAATATTTTAATGACACCTGTATAATTTGTAATATTTCAAAAATTTAAAAAACCAAACGAGTGTCAAGTTTAAGAAAAACGGGGTAATCTGAGCGCTTTGCGAAGGGTAAACTGGGCGCTTAAATATTCTTAAATTAAACCCAGTAAAAATATAATTATTAGTTTTTAGTTATTTCAATAAGAAGAAAAATGTATATAACTACTTATTTGTAAAACCTAAAACACAAGTTTTTATTCATTATCGGTGGTTTTGTTCAGACGATGACTGCATCTAGCGTTTGAGGCTCGGTTTGAGGTTAGTAGCAGACAGCCTGGCTGTTCAGCACGTGAAAAAACGCTCAGATTACCCCCGAAAAAGCGCTCACATTACCCTGCTTCATTTTTTATCTTTCAATGATCGGTTATTTAACAAATAATTATAATTTTATAAAAATTCCTGGACAGAAATGAAGTTAAACATCTAAAGTGTTAATAAAGCATGAGAAATTTTGATTTTTTTTTTTTAATTTCATGTAATTTCTATCAAATAAAGCTTAGCTAAAAAACCATTTTTTGTTTCGAAAAACAAACCTCTCAATTTAATGATCTTTTTTGAAAAATTTATAAATTTTTGTGTAATTGTTTCTGCCCTAAAAAACGCGCTAAAGCAAGTACTTTCTAACAATATTTTTTTTTTTAATTTCAATAAAATTTAAAATTAGTATCCTCAACCGCTCAGATTACCCCTCCGCCCAGATTACCCCCTTCTACCCTATAAATAACAATAGGTAACAATAGTATCATCTTAATGAAATATATCTATTACTTTCAGAGAAAAAACCACACTTCAGAATAAATTAAGTAAAGATCTATACTTTTTTTAAAGTTTTAATACTTTGGTGATTGAAGAGTTACAAATTCATGAAAACTATGATACAGTCTGTCCTGAACTGACATCTTTTTCTTTTCCGAGAGTTATAAAATGTTGTCTATCCTCAATAAATAGTAACCTCGAGTGTTTATTAAATTTTGCCAATAAAAAATAATTATTTTTTTTTCTCGCACGAAGGTCACAGCACCCAACAATGATCTTGTCCTCTATATGATGCAAAAGGGTCAAGAGTGTGTCGGCGTCCGGCTCGATCGACTGTCAGAGTAGATTTTTCCTCGGCTCGTCATTGCAGCAGATTTATCATCGCTCGGTCGATCATCGCTCCTATAAATACTTCGAAAAATCATCCGCAAAAACTCCTCCTCCTCGTCCCCAACAGACTAAACAACAACAAAAAAAGAGAGTAGAAACCGAGAAACTCTTCTTCTTCTTCTTCTTCCTCGGGTCTCCCCGTTTTTGCATCATAGGCATTCCGTTGTTCGCCCTCCTACCTCAAAGGGGAAGATATTTATCCCACAAAGCTGAAGAATCCGGTGGCGCTGCTGCAGACGTCCTGCAGAAATAATTATTTTTAAATTGCCTTTAATCCCCCTCCCCCATCTTTTTTATTCTTTCTTCCCTTCTCCACCTATCAAGCATCGCGAGTAATTTATATCTCGTGCCCCCGAACAAGCGTCTCGGAATCAAGCGTTGATCACTCGAGTAAGATACTCATCTGCTGGCGGCGAGTAAAAAAAACGAGGAGGAGGAGGAAGATGAAAAAAGAGTCACCATGCACGCACACTGCAGACGATATAAAGAAACTCGGGGTAATTTATGTGTACGCGTACCTTAAAAACTTAAGCGACCTGGAGAAAAGAGTGTAACATGTGTCGGCTCGGGGAAAAAACCGAGACGAGTCTAGTCGCTCGCTTTATAATTCATCCCGCCGCGCGGTGCGCAGTGCGAAAGGACGTCACGTATCTCACGCCCGATGCCCCGATGATAGCGCGGCCATTGTTCAATTTTCGAATGTATTCATTTGGGAGAAAGAGAGGGAAATGTTTATCGCGATCGGAGTGCTGAAGTATTGGTTGCAAGCTCTCAGATTGATCCCAGCTGTTGAAGTTGTGATGGATAAGAGCTTGAAAAATCAATTTAAGAAGAAAGTTTAGGAAGAACTCGGTCTTTTGTTGCATTATTGAATACAGAAAATCGTATGGTACTCGAACTTCAAAACCGGATGTTAATACCCTGTAAGAAATGCTAATTAGGAAATAGACATTTAATGGCTATTTAAAATGTCTTCAGACTAGAAACAAGGTAATAGCTCATTTTTAGACTGTATGAAACGATTTTTTTCCTTGTAAATAGCCATGTACTAGATTCAAAATTAATGAATTTTTCTGAATACTAATCATTTGCTTTTAATAGCGAAATTTATAAAAAAAAATATTAATCATATCCTCATAAAAAATAGGCATTTCATAGAATTATGACATTTCCAAAATTACCATCAAATTATATGCAATGAGAATCACCACGTACATTAGGCTGTTTTAAAGGTTATAAAAATTTTTTTACCCATTTTAAACGGGCGATTCATAGATTGAAATCGAACGTAAAATCAAATAATTTTTGATAGCTATTTTTTGGGTATTTTTAATGGAATAAACATAACCCATCGCTTTACTATATTAAAAATAGGAAAAAATTGACAATTATTACCTTTTTTCTTGGACTCAGTTATTGCATATTTTAACTACCCTTTCTCTAGTTTCAGAGCCATTTTTAATATTCGCAATTCTAACAGGGTACTCTTTTTTGATCATTGTACTATAAAATATAGTAATGCGTACACCACTATGTACGCAGTCCCTTTATAAGCCCGATCAATAAAAATCAGCAAAAATTTTTACTATAATGGTTTCTCGAATAATTACTTAAAGAAATTTAATTTTTTTAAACTTGTATGTTCAATAGAAAAAAAAAATTTATAAATAAATTATTTCATTTGAAATAATTTTTTTTCATTTTAAGGATTGACTTTAAAGAAAATCTATTAAAGCATTCGAAAGGTAGGAATGGAACCCAAGATCTCCGCAGACGTAAGAATCAGAGCCTGTATCACATAGTCCACAAGTTAATTAAAAATTTAAACTTTAATTAAATTTTAAACTCGAAATGATTTTATTTATTTACCTAAGGCAATAAAAGTTTAGAATAATGTTGATAAACAGAAATAACATAATCATTATTACTGTAGTTACAATAAACTGTCAAATAAAACAATTTAAATAAAATTTCTTTAATTTTTTTTTAGTTAGTTTCGATAAATACCAAACTGGATTCTTTGCAAAATTTTTTTTTTTTAAATTACAATAAATCAAATAATTTTTTTTTTTTTTTTTTTTTTTAACGGCATGCATTTTAGCATATAAATAGTAGACATATAGCAATTTTTTCAAGAAATTTTACTCAGTGATGAGTGGGACTCGATCTCAGAAACTCTGGTGCGTCAGTCGATGCTTTAACCAACTACGCTGATTGAGAATACTGAACCTTTAATTATTGATCAAATTTTTCAAGCTTCTTAACTCAATTTTTAAATTAAAAAAAAAATGTATTAACTTTTTGAAAAAAAAAAAAAAAAAAACAACGAAAGCTAGGTTCGCAATTATTTTTCTCTGTATTATTTACACAAACATAAATTAATAACTTTTTTTTTCATTCAAGTTATTCAAACAAGAACGAAAAAATTATCGTTTTTAAATCTAAAATCAAATCCCCAAAACCGCAGAAAAAAAAACTAGTTTTGTGGGTTGATAAATTCGCGAGTAAGTTCGGTACATAAACCCGAAACATATAAAAATTTGACTCACTTCCAATCCCCGATATTTATTAAATTGATAAATCTGTAATACACAAGATTTCTCGCTTGCCTTTAATGTTCATTCCCGTATCTCGGTGTAAATCTCCGTGCGTATTTTTATCATCACCGTACTTAAACCGCCCGAGATAACCCGGAGTAAAAAAAAAGGCCCACCCCTTTTTAACAGCTTATTAAACAAACAACCAGTTCTCCGTCCGGAAAAATAAACCAAACAAACGGTTTATAATGTAACCTCGTCGGCCTTTAATTACCAATAAACCCGCTCGTAAAAATTTACACCGTCGGCCACTGGCTGTCCGACTCAGAGAGATAGTGATCACCGAAAAAAAAGCCAAGAGTAAAAGGTCGGATGCGATATGAAATTAGATCCAAATACGCGGCAGGATAAATCACGGTGGGTTTCGGAAGCCCAAATTAGCGTGTAGGCTCATAATATCGAGCGAGGATTATGGGAATAGTGGAACGAGATCCCGGATCGTCGATAGCGCACGGTAGGGACACCTACGAACTGGCTTGCTTGGCGCGACGATCGTAAAATCTCTGGCTTGACCAAAGCGCCGACAAAGAACCATTATTTTATCTCCGGGATGAGATGAATTGGGGGTGATCTTCTACCGTTAGCTTTTCTTCAAATGGATCGCTTACTACCGTGCAATTTTGGGATGGATCATTTTGACAGCGAGGCGATGCGAAATTTTTTTGACGAGGATGAAACGTTGAAAGTTATTATGAGTAATTTTTTCAAGTTAGAACTTAATTAGCTTTTTATTAAGTCATTAGTCACAATGTATTAAAAAATATTCATAATTTAAGTTGTAAAAGACTCATGTGATCAAATTTAAATCCTCTGTATATCCACTTCTGTAAAGATCCACTTAAAAAATCAACCAAAAATATGGGTTTGTAGAGTATAAGATTCTTTTTAAGTCGTAGAATTCGGGTCATACTTAAAAATTAATTTTCTGTTGCTAAATACTTTCATTTATATTAACCACCTCAGTATATAAAAATTAAAAATAATCGTAAAGATTTTTTTCATCTTTGAAGCATGTGATTTTCTTGATTGATTAGAATCCTGATATTCATTTTATTAATGCATAGTTTAGAATAATCTTAATGTTAAATTTTCATGAATTCAAATTAAATTATAATTAATTTAATTATTATTTTTTTATTAAAAAAAAATAAACTTGATGATATAGTAATTGATTAAGTTGTAAAATACAACTGATAATATCGAAGCTACAATGGTTTAGCGGTCGAGACTTTATCTCTCGAATTAAGGGTCATGGGTTCGATTCCCGCACATCCACCCTGATTGTAAAGCGTATACGTTAAATATTCATATGTGACGCTTCGACATATACGATTGATAATAAACAAAAAAAAAAGAAAATTTTTTCTACGGCTTGTGGAAACTCCCATTGACGATGGTTTTTTTTTTAACTTCAAGTGCACTAAAAAAAAATAATATAAAATAAACACAATTTATAGAAAGCAAACATTTTTTAAAGCTGTAAGTCTTAAACTTTTGGAAGACTGAAGGTTTAAAAACTTTTTTGTTTATCTTTTTGACTTCACTTTTTTCTCATTAAAAGGAAATTTTTAAAAAAATATAAAAGCTTATTAAGTCAGTATAAAGATAGAAAATTTTTACTTGACAATACTTAAGTATTATGTTGAATTGTAAATCTAAACTTACAGTAAAATTTCGATCAACAATTTGAAAAAATGAAATCCATCCTCAACTCAAAAAACTCTTACGAACCAAAATTTTTCGTTCCAATTAACAAAAAAAGAAAAAAAAAGAAGATAACTTTTATTTCTCGTCTCGGAAAAAACATGGGAACCCATCAGCGAAGCTAAATACGAGGAAGATCAAGGGGAGCTTGAGTTAAAAGTAGGCAAAAACTCTCGTCCCGGAGATAAAGAAAAGATAATAGCGCGGTCTTTGGGAGGCTGGCGCAGGAGCCAAGTCGCTTCTGACGCTCGCTCGTGTACAGCCGGGGTGGTCCGGCGCGATGACATCGGTTTATTAATCGGTCAAGTGCCGACCGACGCCGCCGCAGTCAAGAATCCGCTCTCTTGCGGAAAGAACTACACGAGAGAGCGAGCGAGAGAGAGAAAGAGAAACAAGTTCCGAGCGCGCGTGCTCCCGCCACCGACGCGCGGGGAACTTTTATGACACGGGTTTTATGCAGCTGATCCGCCCGATTATATTTCCGTCCGACACTTACGTACAGGTGCGCGCGGGACCGGCGGTCAACTTTGCTCGAGGGTTGTTTGGGATTATTTATTGTTCGAGACGGTAATGAGGCTTTGATTCAGTGGGCGATTAAACAGTTCTTTCTCATTTTTTGTTTATACTAAAAAATCGCATTCAAATTTGATGATCGGTACTTTATTTCATAAGAGACGAGATTGAACAATTTGGTAATACTATCATAGTATGAAATGAACAATCATAACTATTATTTTTTTACATGTAATGTCAGAAGAGTTTTAGCCATAGTAAACTGTACTAATCGATCGAAAATTTATCAGTTAGTAAATTTTTTTCGATCAGAAAGTGCTGACAGTATCATAAAACGTTCAGTTTTTACACTAGTGAACCCGGGTTTGATTCTTTTCACATTTGACCAATTACTTACTATTGCAAGTTCCAGCTATTAACTAGTCTAAAAATCAAATGCTTGATTGGTATACAGTTAGGTACAAACTTCATAATATAAATGAAGTACACAAAAAGAAATACCTAAAAATAGTAATAAAAAAGGCGATTCTTGGATTTGTACTTGATTTTTTATTTAGAAAAAATAATGTGATACGACTTTTACCGGAGAGGAAAATGCAGTTAAGAATGTTTAAAAAATGGCTTGAACTTTGAACTTTAAAAAAAAATGATGTCTAATACAATAAAAAAAGCACAAAAAAAGAATGGTGCTTCGAAACTCAAAGCTCCTTTTACCTTTCAAGATACAATACGCTAGTTTTTTCAATGTGTTTAACTTTAGTTATTTCGTTTCAAGTGAGTTTAAACAAACAAAAAAAGAACCAATTCGATCGAATCGCGGTGAAAAGTAAGAATCGGCTGCGCGCGAATTACGAAACAGCTCGTTTAAAGATCGATGAAGAAGTTATTGCAGTTCTCACAGGCAAGACAATTCGGTAGGAGCTGGCATCTCACACAAGTCTCCTCTTTTTATCTCTTTCGTCCGAAATAAAAGAAAAAAAAAAAAAAAAAAAAGGCAAAAAAAAGTAAAACAAAGATTTCGAGCCGATAAAATTATGCAAATTTATTCGCTAGGATTCCTCTTCTGCAGTAGTGTGATGCTCTCCCACATAAATTCTTTTTTCCTCTCTCTCTCTCTCTCTCTTGCTCTGGGCTCGGGTGGACGCGCGCGCGTATTCCTGGTAGTAATTTCGAAGCGCGGTACAAAACTGTCATCGTCCTTTCGTTCGCACTACTTACCATTCGATTAATGCCCTCGAAATTCGGGATCGACTAATTAAAAGCATATTTTATCATCTCTATTTATCTGACGATTAATCTTGTTCGGTACAGCCGGGTTGTTTAGGTAGCGGCAGCCCTTGTCTCTCCGCGAGCAAGAATGCTGTCCGACGTGAACTTTCGAAGAAGATTCGGGCGCGCGATACCCCCGGACACTATGGCGTCGGTGCGGGTTTCGGCTCTTTCTTTTCGCTCTCTTCTCCGCGGGCCTATCATCAACTCGGCTCTTTGGAATGTGTTAAATATGTGGAAACTGAATTTTTTCACACTTTGCCGGCGCGTTATCGTTTTGATGGTTTTATAATTCGTCCCGACGTTTACACTACCGGAATTGACGTTCTAACATATACAAAACTCGTGTTTATTCTTTAGCGCGACAATGATTTTTCATTTTTTTTCATCGAGAGTGGCTTTACTTTTTCTTAATCGAAGTTTTTTTTTTATTTGCAAAGAAGCTTGTTGATACGAAATTTCAACAGGAAGGAGTTTTTTTAAATTAAGCTGTTTAGATAAATTTAAAAGGAATAACTAAAATTTTATATCCTGTACACTAGCTGTATGAGTCAGTATCAATGTGTGACTTCATTTATGTCTCAAATTTGAGTAGAGATTTCAAAATAAACAATTTTTTGAAGAACGTTTTGTCTTATTTCAAAATGGAAAAAAAATTTTTAATCAAAAAGTTTAAGAATATTATAAAAAGAATCTGGAACATTGGTTAGTTGATATAACAAGTTGCATGAAAAAAAAATTAATTTTTTTTTAATTAAATTCAGCGTATTAACATTTATTGGATGTGGAGAAGTTTTCAAATCAGTATAGGTATTCAAGTGCGATTCGAACCCAACATCTCTTCAACGGTAGTCGGAGTCCTAACCAACTGAGCTACGTTATTTACAAAATCACTGTTTTCATTTATAAGTGTTATTGTACTGTAAAAGATTAATATAGTCATTTCAAATACAAAACTATTTTTTCAAGAATTTTTCAGAAAAAAAAGGTTAAAGCTCAATCTTAAATAATGAAATAATTTTTTTTTACTCTAAATAAAAAATATCAAAGCTTGTTCACTAATAAATAGTTATGAAGAGCGAGGGAGACTCAAATCCAAAAATGTCAGATGAAAATTTTGGAGTCTACGTGAACTGAGACACATCATTCTCAAAAAAAAATTTTTTCAAGTCGATTTGAAATACACTTTTTACTAAAGTAAGCACGGCTCTGTCAATGATTATCATTTAGGATTCTTCAACTTCAAACTCAGTAGTAGTTTAGTCATTCTTTTCAATACAAATTCCTACTTACAAAGTATAAAATTTGACAACTGTATGCTCCAAGACTCCTTTCGGGTCTGCTTGAAAAATGGAAAAAAAAGGGGGGGGGGGGGGGTACAGCGGTGTGATTTAAACGGAAACAACGGCAAGAATACCGGACGCTCAAACTAGAGTGCTAATGAAGGATAGAGCTCTCGCACTCGCTCGCGGCTTCTTATATCCACCTGTTCGCATTCTACCGAGCGCGGCGGTTGCGATGTGTACTAAGTAGGTACCAGAGACCAACCAACTCCTCCTTGGGCCGCGAGGATGTCGATGTTTTATTTTTTTTTTCCATCGAGCTGCAGATTAAAGGGAGTTCGCTCGTGCGAGAGCTGTTTATCGAAGGTCGCCGATCCCGGGTATTTTCTCGTTCCTTATGTATACTCCCCGGCCATTTACAGCCCCCACTGTGAGAAATATTTATCCCCACGAAAAAGAGAGAAAGATACTTCGCGCACCGCCCGAATATTTTACCCGCAGCACACTGTTGTTGTACTCGAAAAAAGGTGAGCTTTTTTTTTATCAATACGTATGTGGATCCAAAAATTACAAGTGATTCACTGAATTACATATAACCCTATGAATTAGGATGGAATTGAAAGCAGTTTGATTGAACAATTTTCGAGTAAAAAGTGTAAATCAAAAATCATAGTATTCGTACAAAATTTTAGAAAAATTTCATTCCCGGATAGGTTTTATTCATCGATTATGAAAACAATAAATAATAATAATAATAATAATAATATTCTACTTCCGATGAAGACACACGGTAACTTTAACTGAATTTGATACAATTACAAGGACTTAGCTGAATTTGAAACAGTTAAATTGACTTGGCTTTTTTTTTCTAAACAAACTCTGTATTTCACTAAAATAAATATAAATAAAATTTTCTCTCTTATTTTTTTTATTTAATATCCTCAAAAAGTACTATCATGAATAAGATACTAGATGCTTCAAGCAGAGATAACTAAATATGAAAATAAGTCTTTCTCGATTTTTTACCACTGATTTAAAGCTGTACAATAAACATTAATTCAATCATTAATTTACTGCCCTGATTTTACCTGATAAAAAATGTAATTAATTCTTTATCGTCAACCATTTAAAAAAAAAAAAAAGAACAAAAAAAAATTTTTTATTTACTCTATAGATTTACTTTATAAGTAAAATCACTCACAAACACACAAACCAATGCCTGAAAAAAAACCACTTCAGAAAAGCAACCGTTCAGATACAAAAGGCATCGAGCGAATTAAAAAGTAAATTAACCTCTTTAACCTCTTTTTGTGCCCTAAACACGCCATCATCGTCCGCACTCGATCGCGTTGTTGCAAAAAAAGTCGCACGCGAACGTGTTCCCCTCCTCCTCTCCCCTCTCCTCTTAGCCCCGCGTCGATCGCGATCGATCGGTACACCGGCACCTTACCGCGATTTCCTGTATAGTATACGCACGCACAGGTGCATCCCACCCGATGTGCCGCCGCGACGGCAGCAGCTCATAAATAAATGCTCCGCGCGATTGATCGCTGCCTGACTGCCGTCCGTGCAAAAAGAAGATACGAAACGGCTGAATTAAAATTAAGACCTCGCTGCTGCTGCGGCAGCAGGCGCCTCATGAATTTTCGATCGCCGCGGGTCTGCCGCGGGAATGAACGAATTCGGGAAATTACGGAAGTGACAAAGTGCAACGATAGGCCCCCGAAACGATGATACCCGCATTCTGAACGTGCAGACGAGAGAGGAAGAAGACACTGCAGCGGGACGAGGGAATCCGAGCGATTTGCCCGACGCACGCACGCACCGGAAAATCTATTTCAAACGCGCACGATATTCCTGAACCGGAGGACGGACACTGGTATTTTTACGGCTCGATATTTGAAAGGGCTTCGATCGCTTCGCTTAGCTATTGTTAACAATGTACCGAAGTTTGTCTTTTGTTTTTTTTTTTGGTTTTTTGAAAGTTTAAGGTTGTCGAGATTCTGAAAACTGAAATACGGTTGCCAAGCATGGTTGAGTTTATAATTTTATTATTTACTTATTAAGGATGTACACTCATCTGCCAAAATGCACAGAACTTGATGAAAATTTGATAGGAGGTTCGTTGATGCTTAAATTAATTTTTAAGGTTTTTTTTTGGGGTTGTTACAAGCCTTTTTCAAGAAATATAGCAGTTTTAAATGCATACTCCAATTTTTGACTAAAGCTATTCAAAACGAACAAGCAGAATTAATAAGTCGAGATGCTACCGTTATCCATAAAAAATACAAGGGCGGCACTCTATTGAGTCTGCTGCTCAATTTGTGGCCAACGAGAAGATCATTGAATTGTTGGTCAATGCCGGCGCTGATGTGAATACAAAAAACGAAGCAAATTTCACGCCTCAGTACAACCTGGTTATGTGTCAAAATTCTTTAGAAGCAGTGTCGTATTTACTAACTCACGGAGCTGATGTTAACGCTAAGAATGTTCATAGCAAGACACCGCTGCACTACACCATGATCATACCGGACAATTCCAAACTTATAAGAATCCTAAGGAAATTCAACGTCAATTTCAAATTAACTGACAACTTGAATTTGACTCCCTTGATTCATGCTGTACTATGTTCTAAGGTCGAAACCATGCAAACTCTGATTGATTGCGGAGCTGACGTCAACTTCATCTAGTTTTTTCATTTAAAGCATCACAATCAGTTTATCATGTCTTCTTCGAAAAGGTGCTAATGAAAATGTAAATGAAATCGAAAACGGTATGTCAATTTTGATGAGAGATATTTGCCGTGCTTCTCCTTGTAAAGATACTGCTGCCATGATTAGGTTAACCTAATCAACCGAAAAATTTAACTGAGTTTAGCTTAAAAGTTTCTGTAACTTCTAAATAAACAATATTTTTATAGAAAAATTATTTTTCATAATAAAATTCAAAAAAAATCGTGCGGCTGAAATAAAAAAAAAATCCGTAGTATCGATTCCTCGGTGTTGATTATGTTCGCAAATCTTTTGACGCCCCGTAAGTTAAGACACAAAAGCCCCTCATAGCATAAATTTCAATTATCGATGCCGCAGCAGCAGCAGGCGCGAAATCGAATACACGATCATATAGGTACGCCCTTCTCCTCCACCTCCTTCCCCTGCTTCTCTCGTCCTCAGAATTCTCCCTTTTTTCTCGCCTGTAGCGCGGCGCGGCTTGATCTTGATCTTACTGCAGGCAGGCAGCGAGCAGAGTCGAGGAGCGCGCGCAAGATAAAGGCAGGCAAAGCAGCGGCAGGAGCACGCGTCGACACGGGTTTACTTTTATTTAAACGTTCCCTCCGTTTTATTTAGGGTCCCCGACCCGTCGGTCATTTTGCTCCTGGTGTCCTCCTCTCTCGCTCTCTCGAATTAATAGCCGCGAGGGAGAGGGAGACAAAAATTCGCAGACCTTTCTCACGGTCCCTCCTTGCGTATCTCTTGTATACTTGCCTCCCCGTCTGTATGTATATATACCTACGTGTGTATCTATCATTTTTCCTCCGAGTTTTCGCGGAATGGAATGTCATCGGAAACATGTGTGCCGCGATCTGGTTGCCGACGCGAGATTTGAATTTTAGAAATTTCACGAGCTACTTCACGAGTAATTGGGGTTGGGGTGGAGCGCGAACTATTTATTTTGAGCATTTCGAAAATCTTAATTTTTGGTATGTTAACTAGATTTTTACTTCAAATTCAAAATTAACGAGAAAAAAAAATTTTTTCTTGAAAAAAATTCTCTGCATGAATCGAACCCGGAATGTCCAGATTAGCAGATTGAGCGACTCAAACTTATTACATGTAATTTTTCTCTCAATCCATGTCTCATCGACGAACCAAATATTCAATTCCACTCAATCCTTCATTGCGTCGCGTTTTTTAATGAATAATTACCCACCCCTGTTGAATAATTCGAAGCACGCGTCGGCGAGAATCAATACTTCCCCACCGAAAAATCCCCCGATCTTAATCTCCCCGTTCTTTATCGGTCACGATAATCGAAAGTAATTCCAATATGAAGACGCAAACCTCGAAAGAAGAGAGAGAGAAAAAAAAAGCACAGCTCGAATCCCCATCCGCATAGCTTGCGTATATAAGATCCAAGAGCCCCGCACAATTAAAAAGCTAATAGCCGGAGAGGCTTAAACGCACCGATAAATTCCTCGCATCCCTCATCTTTGTCATACCCCAAGGCATTATCAATCACATCATTGAAATCTATTTATCAGACCACGCGCATCGCAGCCGGTGCAGCGCATCGGTCAATTAATTGAATTTATCGCGCCGACCGATCCCCTGACAACATAATCGGCTCTGACAACAGAATGGTAAATAAACGTCGCCAACCGAGCGAAGGTGGAAAATTATTTTCGAGCGTTTTTGAATGTTCTTTAAGTTTAATTAATTGAGGTATTTTGAGAACGCCGGACAGCTCGGATTATGAATTTTTTCTTTTTTTTTCTTTTTTTACAAAAAGACGTATCGTTAAATGTTAATAAACGTCGGTCACAATCGCCGTGTGATAAGAGAGAAATTCTTTGGGAAAAAATAGTTCAGATATTTTAATTGACCGGACCGAGCGAGATTCTAATACTCATACAAGGTTGTGTTTATAAAACTTTTTTTTTTTTTAATCTAAAAATAAACGTCGGTTGCGTTGCTTCTGAAATGACTGAACGATTGTAATCTTAGCCGAACTATGTGTGATATATTTTTAATAAATTCCAGTTGCGTAATTTTAGAATAAAACGCTAATTGTTATTTTTTTTCTATAAATTAACTTTTTATAATAATGATAATTTTCACTTGTTTCTCACTCATTATCATTATTATTATTGTTATTATTATTCAACAGAAAATGCAAAGCTAAATTTGGGCTCTTTCAGAACCCTAATAGAATATGACTTTATGACTGCATTAATAACAATTTTTTTTATATATATTTTCGGATAATCTTATCCGAGTTTGATAATAATATTTTTAAATCATCACTAAGTTTTATTTTTAGCATATTAAAAGAAAATTATTCACATAATACTATTATTGTTTACGAAACCAAACAAAAGGTAGTACTGTATACTGCTAATTATGCTTGTGTAACTCAATACAGAAAAAGTGGAAAATCAATTTTATATGTCTTATTTTAGGAGGAAAACGTTTAATATATGCTGAATTATCATTTTTATAATGTTAATAGCTAGTTAATGACAAAATGAAATAATCATTGCCGTTGATGTAACCGTGCATTGAACTTTGTTTTAATCTTCGGGTCGTCGGACCGAACTCATTTACTTTTATCTCACCAAAGCTTTCTAAAAGCTAGTCTTGTAAATAATTCACTTCCTTTAAATGAGTCAGTAATAAACAGACAAATTAAACTAAAAACTATCAAAACCAAGCTTTTTCATTTAAAAAAAATTACATGAACAACTTCGCTTGTAAATAATCTCATCTCGCTGGCAACATCAAAAGCTCGGCATCAAAAAGCTTAGCGACGGATAGAGAAACAAGGCTCTGGCTGGGTTGTCAGCAGTGCGGTGGGTGAGAAACTAACTTCGTCAACTAAAACCCGCGCGTCCTCCCCCAAAAGTGAAATGTCCTCGGTTGCTTTCGCGCTCCAGAATCCAAAGATCGTCGCCGCCGTGAAAACTTTCTTTACAGCCGCGACGCTAGAGTCAGCGGCTCCGATGATAATTTAACCGAGGATTTACGGGTGCAATCTACGTCAATTATACGCACCGAAGGAGCACCGGGACTTTTGTTGTTTTTCCCACCGGTTTCTGACTCCTCTTTCTCTTTTTTTTTCTCTTCATTTCATTGTCGCGTAATGAGCGGGACGGCCGGGTCCTCGAAAAGATTTAACCGCTCCGCTTTGTCGTCGCTCGGTACGGTGAAGGGTTTATGATGGATCGAGGAGGATCTCGTTATCCTTTCGAGGGTTGATTTATTCATTCCATGGAGGTGATAATTGATCGTTTTGAAAATATTCTTAAATTTATTTTATTCATAGAAAATGTAAGAAATTGCAAAGATAATAAAAACGGTCGCGTATAAGCTGAACATTGCCATATTATTAGTGTCTAAAGTGTTTTAATTGATAATCCTACCGTAATGCTGACATTCAGGCTTATGATCAAAACAAAACTAAAATAATTGAAAAAGAAATCGGTCAGACTATTTGATATTTATTTAATCTAATACGAAAAACTTTTATTGCATCATTCAAAAACACATTTTGCATAAAATTAAGAAGGTACTTCCTCGCGAGCAACGTAAACTTTAAACAATACGGAAGAAGGAAAAAAAAAAAAAAATTAACATTGTCTTTTCCATAAATTAAGCACAAAAGATTCCATTCCACGGGAAGCTTAATCTATTCATTCTCGCCAACCAGCGACACTCCATAAAAACCCAAAAAAAAAAAAAAAAAAAAAAAAAAAAAAATGAATTCCCAATAAGAAGAAGAAGAGAATGCAGGCCACAGCAGGGATCGGTAGCACCAGTCGTTTATCAAACAATGGCACTTCTATGCTAAAGGATTTGCATTGTTCGACCAAAACACACACTCGGGCGCGTGCACGCGGGCAAGGAAGGAAGACTCGACGATGAAAAGAGAGTCATTATAGAGTGGTGTTATAATCCTGTTAGCCCCTACACCTGCTGTAAGGATTGCATGATTTATCGCCCCTCCCGGACTGACGCTAATCCGATTACACGGCCGGCTCTCTTTGGATCTCTACATTATGCATGCGGCGTCGCGTCCCGAATAATCAAGCTACCTGCTGTGGTGTTTATACCCCGTCAACGAGTTTGTCTACATGATCTTCCTTATTTTTAACTCAATTGTTTAACCTTCCTTTTGGTAAGGGATGTCAGTTTTGCATTGGATTCATGAATGATCCTATAAATGGTTTCTTTTAAGTCTATATGAATTTTTTAATTGATGGTAGTAGACAGACCATTATGTATTAAGTTTCTCGATAAATAGTTTTTCTTCTAGAGATACAAATAGTATAGGTAAGTATATAAACCCTTTACCCTGATTTATATAGATATGTTATGGTTTTGATTAGAGCTAATTCAAGACTAGTTCGATTATACAGTTTCATTCAAAGACTTTTTTTTAATTATCCTAGAATTTTTTACACAAACGCAATATCATAAGGACTCTCATAGAGCCAATTCGGAAAAATATTAAGTTACGAAAATTCGTTGGAGTCCGGGTCGTTCTTCTAGATCAAACTTCTTATCCCTGCAGATTGTGATAACCCGGAAGCTTCCGATTACGAGCTAGGTACTTACCCTGTCGTACTGTGGATGAGCTGGCGCGGCCGAGGTTGAGAAGGGCTGGAAGGGCGCGGGCCTGGCCGGACTGTGGCTGTGGTGCGGTCCGTGGTGGGCCGCCGGGGTGTGATGGGGGTTGGCAACGGCGGCGGCGGAGGAGGCCGCGGCCGCCGCGGCAGCAGCGTGGGCGACGCTCGCCGGGTGGTGCGGGGCCCCATGGCTGTGGGGCGGCGGTGCCCTCTGATAGGTGATGTACGGGTAGTACTGATACATAACCTCGGGGCAGCTCATCACCACCCCCCCTCCTCCGTGGCGGTGGGCCCCCACTATCCCTCCTCGACTCCTGGTGCAGACAAGTCGAAGCACAATCGAACGTTTTTTTCTTTTTTTTCAATTATTTATTATTCTTATCGTTTATATATATATATTCAAATTATACACCGGGGCAGGACTATAATCACTGTTATCACTGTCACTAAATATCAAAATCACAATCACTGGGGATCCTGCAGGGTGCATGCACGTGTGTCTCTGCGGCGTGGACAAACACAGACTGAGGCTGCGGCGCGAGAGAAAGATCTCGCGCGAGAGTTTTGGGGGCGGGGCCTGGACCTGACCAATCGCGGCGCGGGACGCTCGCGCCCAATGACGGCCGACCACTCCTCCCTGCCCCCGCGAGTATTGATCCCCGGGCCGCGCGGAATGAACTCCCTGGCGTCCTTTTTACCTCCCGTATTAAGAAGTTCCGCGAGGAAGAAGAGTTTTCGAAAGCTGCAGTATTATTCTGAGGGTTGATGCCGGAGCTTCTGGCATAATGAGTCTTAATTAACAGTTTAGGGGCTGGGTGGGGTGGAAGGGGCAAGCTTAATTTTCCAGCGTGATTACGCGCCCTGAGTTTACCCGAAACTTGCAGGCTTCCTGTTTTCCAATATTTCGTCCTTTTTATTAAGTACCGGCGATGCCTTAAACTTTTGTGCGGGGATTTTAGCGAGCCTTAATTAGGGATAATGCGCTTCTGGAAGGTTATTCTTGATTGAAATTTTTAATTATGAGGGTTGATACTTTGGAAAAAAAAATTAAAACACAAAGTCATGAAACTAATTCAAAACATATGATAATTTTTTAAGTAAAATTTTTAGTATATTAAAAATGATAATACTAGTTGCTTTCTTTTTAGTAGAGAGTCGATACATGAAAGTATCAAGACAGTTAAAAAAAAACTTCCATTTATTGAAAGTTCTTGTTACAAAATTTCGAATACATAAGTACCCGCACAGTATAGTTTCTGTACAGAGTAAAAAAAATTCCAATTTAATGGTTGATAATATTATACACTGTAAAAAATAGTTTCAGTAAATTGACCTCGCTGAGCGATGTTCTCGATTTTTACACCTTTAAACGATGTCATTTTATCAAAACCTTTTTTACAGTGTAGAGTCATCTTGGATTTTTTTAAAAGTTTTGATATCTGAATTGAAAACTACAGCATAAAATGTCCACTTCTAATTTTCTTTTTCCGAACCATTGATAAAATTGTCTTAAAATTTTTCATTTATATGGTCCCATTGTATAAAAAAAAATATTTGTATATACATTTATAACACAATTACAGTTACACAGATATTGGAAATTGAATTTTTTTCAAATACTTGAGTTTTTTGAATTATTTCGTGGCGCGCAAAAATCATTTTCCATTGACTTCGTCCAGGTCTAGCTTTGTGCCTCAGCAATTGCCAACGATCACCAAAGTCACCTCGAAGAAAATTTGATTAGAGTTCTCGGAGATGATTTCCCACTGTACTCGTCGTCGGCGACCTGGTTGTGCTAGGGTATGCTCTCTAGGTGTATCGATACCATCTGCGATCTGTTAATCCGGGTTATGGAAATTTTAATTTTCTATACCGTCACGAGAATCATCTCTAAGAATCCTCACCTAATCCACCTTATCTGAATCTTTTCTGAATTATTCAGTGATAAAGCGTTTCATAATTAGCTGAATCTTCACTGGAACTTCAGCTATTTCTTAAATTTTTAGCCATTTTTCAGCCTATATCCAGTGAAGATTACCAGATACCAGGGAGTGGGACGTACTGTATTTGATCAGAATGCTTTATTTATCTTCAAATGTACGGAAAAAATATTCCCAAACATTCATACTTTTTCAAAATACTCAAAAAAGAAAATTTATTTAAAAAGTTTATTATTAAAGTTCATTAAACACTTATTGTATTTTGTCATTAAAAAAGCATTAAATACTTTATTTTTTACAAAAAAAAAACTTCCATTCTTGGACCCTTAAGTAAACTAAGAGCTTATTATATTAATTAAAAGCATATGCAATAAAAAAATGAAAAAATTCTAAATTAGCCATCTCAAGGTCCATTTCGTGAATTTTAAGTTTTTTCAATTCACCCAGAAAAAAAATTACTTAGTTTTCTGAATGACAATACGGGTTTCGAAAAAATCGGATATCCTATAGAAAATTAATTGTAAAAAATTACGTACTTCATATCTATATAATATTATCATTTTAAACACTTCGAATCTATTTTTTTTCTGACTTATCAAATTTGGCAGACCCTTTTTTTTGTAGATACTTCGTTAGAATAGAGAAAAAGACGTTAAAAGAGAAAAACAGATGAAGAGAAAAAGGGATTGTTTTCTGAAAAGATGTTAAATTATCGCTTTTAAAGCCCAGAGCTTGAGAGGAATTGTAAATGAGAAGCTGAGGACTGCACAGAATAGATAATGAGATTTAGAACAGC
The DNA here is from genome assembly GCA_038277355.1 of Encarsia formosa. Taxonomy (NCBI): domain Eukaryota; kingdom Metazoa; phylum Arthropoda; class Insecta; order Hymenoptera; family Aphelinidae; genus Encarsia; species Encarsia formosa. The sequence goes on from CM076184.1 coordinate 23,912,992, forward strand.
TCATTGTGCTTGATTTAACGATCAACGCCTCTTAAATTAAACTATCGTCCCTCGTATTTTTGAAATTTTCAATTTCACTGAATGAGTCGTTCTCCTACAAGTGAAATTAAAAAAAATTACGCTCTTATCTTTATTTCAATATTATTATCTTTCCGAATTCGATAGCTTTTATAATTATGTTTTGAATTTGGACCGTATGACAATTAAATTACTTAAAAATCTGTTTAGTAGTATTTTTTTTAAAGATTCAGTTAAAAAATTTATTAGAAAAATTATTTTTGCTGGTATATTGTGTAGATTTTAGTTTTTTAACAAAAAAAAATTTTTCCTTAAAAAAAAAAAATAACAAAAAAAGTAGATTCTGTTACATACCAGTGAAATACATTATGTAAAGATTTTTAGAGCCAATATTTAATAGAGTAAAAGTAAATTTTTCCCTTACGCAGACAGAAAAGGTATGTGGCTTAAAGATAGAAGAAAAACATAAAAGGCATGAGCTAATTAAAGACTGGACTAAAGAAGCGGAATGAAAAAGAAAAAACAATCTAAGAAATGTTGAAGAAAAGAAAAAGAGTAAAAGTGCGGTACAAAAGTTTAGTCGATAAAAAAGTCGGAGGAGAGGAATTTAGGGTAAAGTTGAACTTACTTTAATTATTTTGGAATCAATTCAAGTGAGCTACCGTACTCTGCACGGTTGTTTGAACTTTGTTTTCAAGTGGTTTTGGTTTGGATCACAGTTTTAAATCTTCATCGCCACATACAATTTTTTTTATCATTGTTCTTAACTTTAAAAAAATTTCATATTTGAAAGGTAAAAAAAACAAAACCTTCTCATAAATACAAATAAAACAGTTTTTTTTTTTTTTTTTCTTTTTTGCATAATATGAAATACTTAATATCCAGGTTATATTTGTAACATTTATTAATTATTTCTTTTCGGTTTTATTCTCAGAAATTTCGTCAATTACAAGAAATTTAAAAATTAACCATTTAGCTTCATTTTAATAATGGTTTTGATAAATTTATCTCTCTCGACTACATTTGAAGGAGTCTGCAATAATATCGGTATCATTCAATGCACAAGTAAACTCAGTGTTGGACAAAATCAGAAAAAAGATCAATCTTAGAACCACCGAATTACGATTATCTCGCTCTTGTCAGACTTTAATTTTTTTTAAATCTTTATATATAAATGGCTTGGACTGTACGCACATAGATTTATGTCCCAAGTTAAATAGTCACAAATAAAAGGTGAGAAATTAATGCCTAAAGCTAATTAATGCATCATTTGAGACAAGTAGTATGAGAAGATCCAATCTGAAAAATTATTAGAATAAGTACCAAAGAATATCTTTAGAAATTTATACAGTGTGCAGTAACTTTTTTAATTATTCTTTTTATGATTTGAAAACAGAAAAATTACCTTGAAAACTATACCATAGTATTTAAACCAATAAGGCGAAACAGTATTTCAAAGTCTTTTTAGGCTCGGTTCCCAAATATTTTAAAAATTTTCAGAAGGTCACTCACGCCACATTCAATTTATTTCTCTTATGATAAATTGATTCTAAAAATATTGTCAAAAAATGCTCAACAGTTAAATAAAAAAAAAAAAAAAAAAAAAAAAATTTCTTGCTGATTACATTTTTTTTTTTTTTTGATTCTATAAATCATTTTGAAAAAGTATTAATTATGAATTTTGTATCAAATTTTTTAAAAAATTAAAGAAATTTATTCATTTATCCATCGTACTAAGAAAAAAAAATTAGAATTAAACCTGCCCCTTTTTAATGAAAAACGTATGCTCGTAAATGAGCGCACGCTCGCTTCCTCATGAACACGTAATCAAAAGGTCGAAAAACGCTATCTCTTCTCTCCCAAAATTGAACTTTAAAGGCCCCGCGATCCACGTGTCTAGATCTAAAATCTCGGCGCTCGCCCCCTTAATGACACAAAGGAAGCCGAATTACCAGCGTCATGCAACGCTCGATTTACCTCGCGCTGCAGCAATATACACCGACCCTCCTCCGCCATCACAAAAGGGTGATCCGGGCAAAAAATTTCTCGAGTGCGCAAGCTCTTCTTCTCCAATCAATTATCTCTCTCCCCGACCCTATTACTCTCTCTCTTTCTCTCTCTCGCTCGCTCGCCAAAGGAACCTGGATAATATGTGAAATAAAATGCCCCCGCGACGAGGGTATTTTCGGATGATAAAACAAACTACTCGTTTACGCGGCTCTGAACACTCTAGTGCTCTTCTTACAAGGGTGCAGAAGCTTATTTTCTCTATCTCTTCTATTGAGTTCGCGAAATCGGTGCAAGGCAGATTTTTTTTTTTTTTTTTTTTTTTTTTTAATTTAGATTGATTTTTGATAAAACGATGTTTTCTCACGATTCTTTTTATCTTTGCACAAGTGCGTGCGATTGTTTGCCCAAGGTGAAGTTTTGAGAAAAATATTTGAATTCTTGATTATTAAAATAAATGTTAAATAATATTCAAGGCTGTTTGTATATGTATACTTAAAATTTTTTAGTGACAAACAAATGGTCTAATTTTACAAAATTAATCATTCGTAAACTTTGGAAATTTATTTTTAAAATAAATTTTAGTATGAGTAGAAAAAAATGTCATGTGTTCATTGGAAACACAATCAAATTTTTTTATATTTTGAATCCAACTCGAATGATGAAAATATCGTTAAGTATTGCAGCTCGTCGAAGTTTAATAATTATTTTTAGATCAAAATTATTCTCAATGTATTTATGTAGTATAAATTTCGAATAAATTGTTGATTTCCAAGAGTTTAGAACACGTTACTTTTAATTAAAAAGATCTGTTTATGAATCTGGAAGTTCAAAAAAAAGTATTCAAAAAAAATTATTCCAAAGTTAGGTAAGTAAAAGACGGACAATGTTTCACAGTTGTGAGTTTTTACTGGAGTTGAAATTCTGCAGTTATAGCTTGATGACCTTCTTTTACCAATTTTTACAATATTGCATTCATAAATATTTTATATAAATTTTAAATAATAAAAAATCCATTTGACATTATTTATTTTTCTTGAATAACATTGTTATTTTCGAATAAAAACAAAATTATTTTCTTAACCCAGCCATTAGCATTTCAAAATAAATGAATGAATTAAAAAAAAAAAAAAGATACAGTGACTTAGTTATTTACTTTACAACTTAAACAATGAAACATTTAATATTAGTTATTTAAATTTTATAAAATAAAAAATATTTTTCAATGACACTTTTTTATTCTTTTCATTGAATCTTTCAATGGTTTACTTTCTTTAAAAAAAAAGCAGTTGTAAAACTCATAATATGAGTCCTTCAGATCACAAACTGGCACACAAAGGTACTAATGCCATAAAACTCGTCGAATGAATGATAATAAAATAAAACTACCGTGCCGGAGCATCCAGTACCGCAATAATAACCCGCTTGTCTCCTCTCCCCTGAAATCAGCAGCAAGACAATAAGGAACCAGTCCCCGGTAGAATTTATGATACCCACATATCACATATTAATTTCCGCGCGGTCGCATCTCCCAATGGTTATGATTTACATGTAGTCCGAGTATACCCGCCCTACACAATGTAGAGCAGGGTAGGGGGGGATGAAAATTATTGAATTCCGAGTTTCAATTAAATCTACCTGTGCCACTACACCTTTTTTTCCAGCAACATTCGCATGGTCCGCACGTGCGGAAGGGGGGGGGGGGGAACGGATAGGGCAATATCACTGACAAATTCACTATTAGCAGCGGGGTGTAGCCTACCCCATTGTCGAGTGGCCACGTGCAAGGATGACTACGGGGGGTTGCCTTCCGTCCGAGGGAGATAAGGGGGCGTAAAAAAAAAAAAAAAAAAAAAAAAAATATGCTGGAGCAATGTCACGGACGTTTATATTGGATTTGGAGCGGGTATAGGCGAGTGCGACCTGCTAGATTACACACGAGATTAGACTACGGCATTTCGATGACGATTCGATACGGCGGGGTCCTTTTATTAAAAGCCATCGTTCAACGCTTAACTTACTTTTGTCACAAGGAGTGCTTTTTGGAAGAGACGATGATGTTCTTTGTAGGAACGCTTGTTCTTTTCACTGGGTTAACGCTTGAGAATTTTTTTTTTTTTTTTGGAAAGCTTATAATTTTTATATTGTTTAACAAGTATAGTAGTTTGCTCATCGATTTTATTTTTTTGTTCGTTCTGAATATTTTTGCATAAATCTGAACATTGAGGAACAATTTGACAGTTAAAAATTTCGGTGAGATTGATGACAATTATACATAGACTGTCATATTAAATGATAAAATAATTCATATTTTATACTTGTTAAATTATTCTGCTCACAATCGTTAAAAACGTTAATTTATAATTCAATCTCTATAATACAGTTATTTTGAATCTTAGAAAAATAAAAAATTCTTACTTCAATAATCTTTAAAATTAATTCATCTGTGGATTATATTTTTGACTATAATGAATCCTAGAATTAACTAATTCTTGGATTTATCTTTAACTATTAGTTAATAACTATACGCATAATTGATCATGGAATGTAAAATTTAGGTCGACATTAAGTTTTTTAAAGTTTGATTCAGATTCATGGGCTAAATTTTCTCACGTTATTAGTTTTTAAAAGCCGCAATTATTTTGATTCAGCACCAAAATATTTACCTTAGTAAATAAGTAAACACGTTGTTTGAAAATAATATTTCCATCGAAATTTGATATTTTTATTGAAACATGCAGCAATTTTTAATTTTCTCATCGTCGAGACTCCAAATCTAGTAAAGGCTGACAAAATTTTATTCCCGATTTAGAGTATCTTTCAAACCAAGCAATTTTTCCGCAAAATACACTTTGTTGAAACCAATTCATTAATATTTTGATTTAAATAAATTTACATGCTTAAATCGAATTCAGTTTGATAAGGAAACAGAGTAATTTTTTTTTTTTTTTTTACTTTAGTTCCAACTATGTTTAAAAAAAGAAAAGAAAAATTTTTTAATCAAGAAACATTGAATAATCAAATATGTTTGACAACTAAATGCTAGAAATTTAGAGAGTTTATTCATACAAGATATTTTTTGATTTAAAAAATTGAAAAAAATATACTTCGTCAAGTCCGAGACATCTCAATCGATCACTTGAACTTTTTTGTCACAAATTTTGAAAAAGAAGAAAATACTAGCCTAGAAGATATAATTTTTTTTTTTTTTTTTCGAAGGTTTATTTTAAATACTGTTAAATAATAAATATTTAGTGACTTTGTATTGATAATCCGGGCAGAAATAATGTAGACAAGATGTTAGTTTACATTTGGTTTTGATTAATTGCACAACATTTTTGTATATTTATGTAAAAATGATCTCTACTTTTATTTTAGACACCTGATGAGGAAGGTTGTACCTTCGAAACGTTGTGCAATTAATAAATACCAAATGTAAACTAACAACATCTTGTCTACATTATTTCTGCCCGGATTATCAATACAAAGTCACTAAATATTTATTAGATTCTACGCTGGGCAACACAATGTCTTCATACCAAGAATTAAATACTGTTATTCATTGTTGGAAAAATATTGAAAGATTAAATATTATGCATGAAGATTTATGCATTAAAATTCGCCATTCGGTCATTATATTTTGTTTCAACTGTTTTTGGGACTGGGTAATTTTGATTAATTTCTTTATATCCATAAAAATATCAAATTATCATTCAATACTCGAGCTTTTGGTCTTACTTCGTTGATTTGCCAGCTTCACTGCTTCGAACACTTACCTCTTGGCTTATAAGTAGTTCTGTTGCTCATCACGATGGCGCCACATACTGAGGCAAAATTTTTATCGACAAAATTTGTGAAAATTAATTCTTTTTTAATTTTTGTGATGAAAATTTTCAATATTTTTCATTCATAATTTTGTTAAATTATTTCTATCAATTTATTAAATGATGAAAATTTCAAAACATACTATTTTCTTATAGTTATGTACATACATACTACATGTATAAATTTTAAATTTAAGACAATTTTTGGAATTTCAAAAATTATAAAATACATTATAGAAGCAAGTTGTTCCGAAAGATGAAAAAAAATTGTAATTATATTATATATTAAAAAAAAAAATTTTTTAAAGATTTTTCAATGCATAAATTTTATGTATGATGATGTAAAATATTTTTATTCCAATGATAATAAAAGTAAATTAAATACATTTTAAATTAATCGCTTCATTCACAAAATAAATTTGTTTTATTATTCACACTTCACTGGTACAGAGTCCTACTTTATCTATACACTTAAATATATTGCTCTGTTCATTTATATTTTTTTATTTTTTTGGTGTATGTAAGTGCAAATATTATCACTATTATTTAGGGAAAGACATATGGAATGGAAACATTGTGATTATTTTTCTACCATTTTGTTACCCAGTAACAATCGTAGCTTTGAAATAATTTTTTTCTTCTTTTTACAGAGCTGATAATAAATAAAAATAATCTAAATTACATAATTAAGTTTTAAAAGTAATGAAAGAAATACGTAAAAATAAAAACAAATATTATCTTTAGTTTATGTTTTCAGAAAAAATTTTGAATAAATAATTAATAGTATGGAACTTTATACCTACAATTAGTTTCACTATTTTTTTGAAATAAAAAAACCAATTTTTCTCAATTGTGCTTGCAGCAAATTCAAAAAATTTTCTGCTTCAAAATTTCATTAAAAATATTTAAAAGTATTTACAAAAAAAATTGATATAGAAACCAATGATCGCTAAAAAGTGAAGATCAGTATTATTTTTCATTTCTTAAATAATTATAAGAATGTAACAGCTAGCCAGCAATAGTTTTTTATTTCCTCTTCAACTTTCAAGTATTTTTCTTATCTTTTGTTTCTTGTTTATCTTCTTCTATATCTTCATCCCATTTCTTTATTCTTGCTTCTATTTGCTCTTCCGTTTCCTTGATTCTATACATAAAAAAATAAATAAATAAATAAAATTCATAAATATTTGTAATATTTTCATTATTTTAAAAATATGATTAATCATCAAGTAGATTTTACTTACTTATATCTTGTCTTGCCATCCCATAATTCAGCACTTAACTGTCTCTGAGCAAACCATCTACCATTGAGTAATTGTACACATGCATGAGCAGCATCAAATTCTTTGAATTTGACTTGCACTACTCCTTCAGGGTTTTGCTGAAACAAAAAAATATGTTTTGTTTCTAAACAGTAACAATTGAACATAAATAAGATTTAAAAATTATCGATTTGAGGAAAAATTTTCGATTCAAACATTCATTTTCATACCATAGATCTACATTTTAAAGAATAGTAAATTAAAAAAATGGTGTTAGATCTTAAAAGTAGTTATGTAAGTATTTTATTTTAGAAGTTTATCAAAAGTAATAATTTTTTTCAATATAACTTAGTTTATCCAAAATTCTAAATTAAGAATTATAATTTTGAAGATCATGGAAAAAAATTTTTTTACTACTTACATCATGAACTGTGACTTTGGTGACCTCACCACATTTTGAACACTCAGATTTCATATCATTGCTATAGTCTAATATAAGAGTTACATCTTTTTCAAACTCTTCAGGTCTAAAAACATTTTTTATGATAACAGTTTTCTCACATGGTAATGGTAGTCCTTTTATTGCATCTGGTCTCCAATCAAGCAGTCTATAATGAAACGAAAATTCTTTAGTGGAAGTAAATTTTTTTATTAATCTTCATTATAAAATATTTAAATTACATACCTATCACAAGTTTTCTTTTGTTTTGCTTTATAATTCTTTCTACGTTTTGGTTTCTTTGAAGGATCATATTCACCTTTTAGTTGAAATTTAGCTCTTTCTACACTAAGAGTGTTGCCTCTTAATTGATATCCATCTAATATTGTTAATGCCAAATTTACAGATTCAACCTAAAAATTAAATGTAAAAATTAAAATAGATTTGTAGAGGTAGAGTTATTTTGTAATAATACTATAGTTGCTAAATTTAAATATTAAGAAAGAATTCAATTTTTACTTTTTACAATTTCAAACAATTAACTTACTTTTAAATATGTGCAACGCGCATCTCCCTTAAGTTCTCCATCAGGATCAGTGTACAACTTCAATTTGTCAATCCCTTTATCATCTCGATCAAGTAAACCACATTTAGTAACTAACTCTTTCAGTTCATCCATTGTTACATCTAATGGTAGTTTAGATATGTATACTGTTGTATTGTGGGCATCATCAATTTCAAACCAACTAGGAGGTTCTGCATTTTTTCTTTTGTTAGCTGCTTTCTTTTCCTCTTTTGTTAATTTTTCAGTTTCTTCTGATTTGGGCGAACCTTTAGGTTTATTTTCTTCAGAAGTAGCAGTAGAACTTGAAGGATCTACAAATCCATAACTCATTTGATACCTTGCCATGAAGTCATCATCAACCTTGAAATTTTTAAATAAGTTTATCATAACTTTGATAAAATAAAAATTATACTTATTTTGTTTAATTAATAGATTTTAATTGAATTTTTAAAAATGATTTATTTATCCAGCATAAAAATCAAAAGTTTCTAATTTACAAAAAAACTCATTTATGAATTCAAAATTTTCAGATTAGATTTTACACTCAACTGATTTTTGAAGTATACTGCCAGTAAAAAAAAGCATATAGATGAATAATAATAATAATTTATTAACCATAAAAATTACAATAAATTAAAATATCATACCTTTGGAAACCAAGCATTTTTTTCTTTATCCCAAAAATATGAAGTACCATCATTTGGATCAGTATAAGTATGTGTATCATTTTCAAACCCATAAATTCCTTGACTGGTGGTTTGAGTGGGTTCTAAAATAGTTGACTGAACATTTTGATTGTTTGCAGGTTTAGTTTTAGGGCCATTGCTTTCATCATCAGTTTCATATTCAGATTCATCTTCTGATAAATCATTTTCAGCTTCTAAAAAAATTTTTAAATGTGTTGATACATTTTCTGAATAATATTTTAAACTTTATTAAATTTAGTTCAAGAAACTTTTCAAAATAAATTTGGTTATTTATACTATTTCAATTCATGAGTACTTAGAAATTTAAGAGCTAATTACATTTATTGTATTAGACTATTGCAACACATTGTAAAAAGTGTAGAAGAATTTATGTACTATTAACGGAAAAGGTTAATTTTAAATAATAAAACAACTGCTGTTTTTAAATAAAGATTATTAAGTTAAAGATTTGTTTACATAAAATTTTAAAACAGAGAAAGACAAAGTTAAATAAATATATTTGCTGTTATTGCTTACTAAAAAGATCTGTAATGTCTTGAATGAAACATGGTATAATACATTAAAAGAACAAAATTTTTTCATTGTTAAATAATTAACTTTTAAAAAATTCCAACTTACTTTTTGACGCTTCTTCCATAATTATTAAATAAATAATAAAGAAAATAGAGAAATATCTTCGATTAGACTTAATACAAAATATAACCTAACTTTTTTTCTTTCTGCTCCGCGCACATTAAATTAAAAAAGCACGTTCATTGGCTCGTCATTTTCAGCGCGAAAAATTTGAATCATTATTGCATCTCTATTACATTTTATTAAAAATGTTATATCTATTCATAATATTTTGAAATTTTGTATTTTTTGCATTTAATAATTTTTTAAATGGAGCAACTGTGCGTCCATCATAACAAATTAATACATGTTAATTTATTCATTTATGTTTTACATACACTTTATAATAATTGGTACACAAAATATTATTATACTGTAAATACATTGTAGTATTGCAAACTGAAAATATCCGTGCTTTATTTGTTCTATACGTATATTAATCGTCATTGTAATTTACACCTTCCACCACCCCTCCCTACCCCTTGAAGGGAGTCTCGCTCCTACGCAGCAGGGGGTTAAGTACGCTATACCTGTGCTTATATATATATTTAAAAGACTTTCGAAATCGTCGAGTCGACTCATCGACAGTCGAGTGCAGTCGAGATTCGAGAAACAGCCTTTCTAGCAGAACCTTTTTTGCAGACTTGTAGTAAACAACGAGAGTGAGATATATCTAAATGTATCTAAATACAAAAAATAAGCTTTATAGGACTTATACTGTACAGAATAAATGTTTTATTAGTCAAATTCAGTTTCAATAATTAAGCTTTCGGCTCTGAAATCCCACCAGTAAATATCTTTAGCCTCATGGTTAAAGTATTTTGTCAGTGATTGAAGAAACTTTCTCAAAATTACATTTTTTTAACCTCTTGTTGGTTTTTGTTATTGAGTGTTTTATAACAATGTCAGACTGGAAGAAAGAAGGTCCTGGACCAATACCACCTCGTTGGCTACATTGCCCTCGGAAATCTTCGGCACTCATAGGCGGTAAATTCTTAGCTTTCAAAACTCCTCTCTCATCAGCTTTTGACAGTCAGGTACCAGATGAAAATAAATTTAGTGTTGAGATGCTCATAAATTCAATGAAGTGCTCAAAAGTAAAAATTGGACTTTGGATAGATTTGACCAATACATCTAGATTTTACAATAAAAATGAACTAGCTAAATATGGAATAACATACTTGAAATTATCTTGTCGAGGACATGGAGAAACACCTTCCCCAGAACAAACTAAAACTTTTATTGCAATTTGCAAAAAGTATATATCTCAACATCCATTGGAAATAATTGGTGTACACTGCACACATGGGTTCAACCGAACTGGATTCTTGATAGTCAGCTACCTTGTTGAAATGGACGAAGGAAATCTTGATGCATGCCTGGCTGCATTTGCTACTGCTAGACCTCCAGGTATTTATAAAAATGACTATATAGAAGAATTATATAGACGTTATCAAGACATTGAAGATGCAACCCCTGCACCTCCACGGCCAGCATGGTGTTTGGAATATGATGATTCCAATGTTCAAGATGAAGACGAAGGCACTAACGCCGAATCAGATACTCAAGAGCCACCTACAAAAAAACGTAGAAAAGAAAATTTTAAAGAAAATCCAGTTTTCATGGTGGGTGTGCCAGGTGTTGAACCTATTTTAGATTTTCAAAAATCATCAGGTATATTGAGACGCATCCAAGACATTTGCAATTGGAATAAAACTGGCTTTCCAGGATCACAACCTGTCTCCATGGATTTAGATAATATAAGCTTGCTTCATGAAAAACCTTACAGAGTTTCTTGGAAAGCTGATGGGACTAGATATATGATGTTAATTCAAGGAGAGAGAGATGTTTACTTTGTTGATCGGGACAATAATATTTTTCTAGTAAAAAATTTGATTTTTCCACATGTCAGGGACGTGAAGAGAACATTAAAGGACACTTTATTAGATGGAGTAAGTTTTAAACATTTAATTTTTTAAATTATTATTAAATAATGAACTAAATCATTTTTTTTTTTTTTTTCAGGAAATGGTGATTGATAAAGATAAAGGAATAGAATATCCTAGATACCTCGTCTATGATGTGATAATGTATGATGGTAGAGACGTAAGCAAGTTGTCATTTTTTCCTGACCGTTTGAACATTATTGATAAAGAAATCATGAATGGTAGAGTTAGAGCAATGAAGGAGGGTCGCATAATAAAACAAAAAGAACCTTTCTCTGTAAGAACAAAATTTTTTTGTGATGTTAATTCAACAGGCTATCTACTTGATAAATTCATAAAACAGCTGTGTCATGAATCAGATGGTCTAATCTTTCAGCCATCGAAAGAACCTTATAAAACAGGGCAGTGTTTGGAAATTTTGAAATGGAAACCAGCATCTTTAAACTCTGTAGATTTTAAATTAAAAATAGTTAGAGAGAGTGGTGAAGGAATCTTACCAAAAACTATTGGGGAATTATATGTTGGAGGTTGCACTTCACCATTTGCTAAATTAAATAAGCTTACTAAACAATTGAAAGAATTAAACAATAAAATTATTGAGTGCAAGTTCGAGAACAATCAGTGGGTTTTTATGAGAGAAAGAACAGATAAATCTTTCCCAAATTCCTACCAAACTGCACAAGCAGTTTGTGCATCAATTCTTAGACCTGTCACAAAAGAATTACTTCTTGATTATATCCAAAATCACAGATTTCAAGACGATACCGACCTGATGCCTCCACCAAGAATTCACGCAAGGTGATTGGTCTTAGTAAATGTGACTTAACATTAAAGATTAGTCTATATAAAAAGAAATAAATAAAAATTCATTGTACTCAACAAATGAGCAAAATAGACTAATGACTAAGATTATTAAAATATATCTTGGGTAAATAAGATTAGAGAAAATAAAATAAATAATACAGTTTATTATAGAATATACATTTTTCAAGTTATTGAAAAACCAGCTCAAAAAATTATTGTACTCATTCTTGCACTCAATATGTAAAAAGTAAAAAAAAAAAATTTTATTAGATACCACTGTGTTATATAAACTAAATATCAAGGAATTCATTAAGAGAGTAACTTTGAATTCAGGTGTGTTAATTATTATATTTTGAATTATTTTAAAGAAGTTTTGAATTTAATTTTTTTTTAATTTTCAGATTTCAAAAGTTATGATAAAGTATGTATATATAGTGTCAAAGCCTAGTGTTATTAGATAATTTACTGTCTATTTATTAGATGAATTTATTTTGTACTGTTAATGAATAATTTATGTTATCTGCTAGCAACACTACAAAAGTTTCATTTTTAAATTCTTTGAAATTAATTAAAAAATAAATACGAAAAAATTAATTTTTTTGCAGTGACTAATTTTTAATGATATGATTTAGAACCCTAGAATCCGAAAATTATTTTAATTTTTTTGAAATACTAAGAAATCAATATAATAAAAGACCTATTAAATTTTTAGAATAAGTGTAAATAGAAACTGTATCAATTTAAGATTCCATTCAAGTTTTATTTAATTATGGGAAATGATAAATTAGATCTAAGGTGTATATTTTGTGTAATATATCTTATGAATCTTAGAAAATATTTTATAAAAACTAAAAAGTACAAGTAAACCAGTTGAATTATTTTTCCCGTACATTTTATTACTTGTAGTATATAAAAAAATATACATGTTTACATGCTTTGGTTTACTTCAAAACCGCATGTCCTAATTAATAATTGAAAAAATCTTGAACCCAATGGTCCGCATTTCCTACTCAACATTTACGTACCAAACAAATGATCGTTTCGGTGAATATTTACCAATAAACACGTGGGTAATGAGCCGGGTAACAATGGTCTAAACAATGTGTAAAGGTTTATAGTTCACATTAATTTTTACAATGTGTCTATTCAGTGATGTGAGAAGCGCGAGAATTTAATCACGCTGATCTAATATATTTAGTAAATATATATTAGATCAGCGTGATTAAATTTATGTTAAAATATGATTAAATTAGATATTCAAGTATTATTTACCAATAGTTACAGCCGCTGGCGCCAATAGTTCAGGATTTTTTATGATTTATCATTTAATAGATTAGTTACACGTCAGTGGTGTAATGAAAACAGCATTTTTTTCACTGTTTATTTCAACAAATTTGATTAATCAAAGTTCTTAAGCGCTTTTAATCATTCTAAATTCAATCAATAAAATTAATAAGTTTTACCATTATTTATGAATTCATTAAAATTCTCAATGACATAAAAATCACTAAAAGCTCTTTGTCGATGTAATAATGATGCAACGATTTCCGAGTATCGGAATCGTCTCGTCTAGCGCGCAGACAGTGACCTATTAAACAATTTGTTCATCATCGCTCGGCGATCGGTACTTGATTGTAAATCAATTGTTTCAACTCTCTTATATGACGAGAAAGAATATTTGCGTAACATTAATAGATTTAATGTTTTGATATTTGAGTTTACTTGGGACTTAAATAACACGAAGAAGAAGAAAAATCTATCCATCATATTAATATGTTGTTATTAGCAATCGATTAAAGTAAAGAAAAGATGAACAAAAATTTTCATTTGCGAGGTAATGAATCAAACATTATTCTTCACTTTTTCTAAGAGTATATTTTGTGATAAGAAATAATTGAGCATTCCTAAGAAGAAAATTGATTGAAGAACATTTTATTCCTAGATGATTCAAAACATTAAACTTGTACGATTGGTATATTTTATATGAAATTTCAAAAGAATATTAGAAAATTTATGTATGCAGCAATTCAGGAAAGAAAATTCAACTCAAAATTAAATAATTGGATAAAAAATAGTTTAAATTTATGAGTTGTAGACAAGAAGTCCTTTGACCAAAAGATCAATTTTCTCTCTATTTATCGGAAGCTTGCGAGTAATTTTCATTTTTCGTATTTAAAACTCAATTTATCTTATTTTCACGTTTGTATCAACACTGCAGAAATGATTTGAATTCTTGGAAAGAAAGGGAATATTTATAAACTACGAATTTTCGTCATTTTAATTTTGAAAACTAAAAAGTACTAAAGATAAATCGATTAAGGGGTTTATCGTCAGCCTTGACTCGTATTTTTTAGTACGGGTACTATAACAATCGAAATGTAATAAAAAACGAAGTTTATTCGATGTGTATCAACTGGTAGTAACGTGACTTATTCGCTATATAAGTGCAATAAACTTATGTCACGAGCAATTTAATCTAACGCTCGTAACTTCACGGTTTTGAATGTTATTAAGTTAGAGTAATTCTCAACCTGGCGCCATAAGGCATCTTTCAAACGACATAACCACGTGTAGGATCTGGAGGAAAAATGAATGTAAGATTTCACCATAATACTTTTTTCATTGACTACTTGGACATCGCAGGGTTATTTTGGAAACTATATATAAAATATAAATAAAAAATTAAAATATTTAGTAAATAAAAAAGATTCTTTTTAAACGCATGACTTTAAAACAATTTTAAATGAAAATTAATATTTTTATATATAATAAATAATCCAACCTTTTAAGAGTGCAATATGATGCTGAAACGTGTATCTTTCAAAAAAACTCAATGAATAAACGTCAAACTGTTTTTTTGGGGCGACCAAGCGTTAATGGATTAGACGTAATATTTACAATCTTTTAGTGATCATATCGACTATTTTCAACGAGTATATGTTTGAACAGTTATTTGAGTGACTTTCCTTCCAAGAATTGAGATCTAAAACGTCAACCAAAACTTCGAAATATAATTTTTCTAAATTTAACTGCAACTAGTAAAAGTAAAAAATCTCGGTTTTTTTTTTTTTTTTTTTTAAATGAACACATTTTTTCCAAACAATTTTTTATATGAAAATTGTATGAGCAAATAATTTTTTCTCCAATCACTATGAAAATTATACATTTTGACCCTTTCCTATAAAATAATTAGAATGCTTGTTAAACTTTTCTAAAAAAAAAAAAAAAAAAAAATGAAAGTTTGAATCAATTCACAGTAAGTACATACATCCTCAGGAACAGAAATTTTTAATTACATTTTGGTTATTAGATAAAGATGCAATTTTAAAAATTTTTCTCAACTGAGTAATTAGTTAGTATTCCACACAAATAACTCCAATACAAATGGAAACAATCAGTTTTGTAAATGTTTTGAACGTGAAAGCGGCCGCATGGGAATTCATGGATGTTCCGCCACGTATGGTCTATCCGTATTAGCATAATAATTGTTGAGGCATGCAAATTTAAATGATTGCAGTGTGTCATCTACTGTTACCGGCATCACCTCGCGTTGTTCATGAAAATTTCATGTTTTGAAATAATGTGATCTCATAACAATATTTATCATTGAACGCTAAATAAAAACTTGGCTATAACAATCGACTAGTTTTTTAAAAATAATTCTAAGCAACCAATCAGCTCGTCAAGAATTAAAATTTCTTTTCATATTTCACAAACCCAAGATTTACGTTTCAACTTTCCTTTTTTTCAATTAAAATACATTACATCTTGAAAACATTATTAAATAAAAAGCGATAAAAGTCACTTGTAATCGATAGTCTCAGCGAGAGTTACGATGATGCTATTATGGTAAATTTTAATAAAAATATGATTCAGAATGGCTGCAGTACACCATAAAAATAACATTACTCAATTCGCTCACCCCAAGGCATGATTTGCGATAGATCCAGAAAGTATAATTGGGATGAATCGGTATAATATAACATGCCCCGGAGGTTTTATATGAAGACGCGACGACCTACATAAATTATTGATATGTCAATCCAAACTCGCGGGCAAAAAGCGCGCGCGGAAGCAGGGCAGGTTTTCTTACGACGCGGTGCTCGCTCGAGTGAGAAACGGGCTCGTACTTATAATGATTGTAATTATTTATATTGTGTTATTATGGGGTTTTTTTGCGGAGAACGCGTTTATCATTATGGTGACTTTCACGAAAAAAAGTAAGGCGTCGAGAGAGAGATGATTTTATTAAAGGGAAAGGAGAGGGGAAAAACGAGGCATTCATTGAATTTTGTTTTTACATTTATCACCGTTGAGCAACTTCCTGGAGTCTACCACTTTCATCGATACCTGTGTTTAAAAAAAAATTAGCAAAGGTAGTGTGAAAAAAATAAAAACTCTTTTTAGCAAGTAAACTAAAAATAATTTATATTTTTAATTAATGAAATTAAGTGATTGATTTAGAGAAGGCAGATTTTTATATGTGAAATCATTCAAAAAATTATTATAAAATTACATTTCAATTGTTAGAAGAATAATTATAAAGAAAAAATGTAATTATTAAAACATTTTTTTAAAGTTATTCTTTGTGTTAATTTTTATCAAATTTTGTCCAAGAAAAAACCACTTACTATAATTTTAATCTTTTTTAAAAAAGTTCATTTTTATATTTTTTACATGACGTTACTATAGTCAAAAAAATTAAATTATCTTTCTACATTAACTTCGAATGGGCATATCTTCCTGGAGTAACGAGAATTAGTGAATTTTTGAATTGCGAATATTGAAAATTAAATTGGCTCACATGCATCACCGGGTCCCGGCTGCATCTCTTTTGGTGGATTTATGGGTTTGGCTCCGCTGGGACACATTAATAACCTGGTTCGCCGTTTCTTGCTCCGACTTTTATATTCCTCCGAGTTCTGACTCCATTTAACTCGTTCTATTTTTTACGCGTTTTGAAATAATTATACGTTTTGTTGAATTTTTCACGAATTCCAATGGTTTTTCTTTGCATATTTATTAAAATTTTAATTTAAAAACTAGATACGAACCTGTTGAAAGTTAAAATTTGATTTGGCCAGCTTAGAGATGATTAATTGATGCAATTGAGTAGTTGAATTATTCTCAAAACGAGTTTTCAGACCTCTGAAATTGACTATTTAACAGAAGATTGATACATAATAAATTGAAATTTTGTTTATAGTGAAAAGCGGGACGTGCCTAACACGTTTATGACACAATCCATTACAAACAAGAGTTTTTTTTTTTTTTTTTTTTTTTTAAGAATTTATTAAGATACATTATATATAGATTTGTTTCAAATCTTCAGTATTCAAATTACGGTATAATAATAAAAAATTACGATAATTAAATGAATTTAGTCGGAAATACTTACTTTATAGAAAATATAAATAGTCTTACTCTTTTTAAAATTTATTGTTCATTAAAATTTTTATTACGAATTCATAAAAATTATCTTAATAAATATTGAAAAAATTCAAGTAGTATACTATTAATTTAAACAGTTAAGATTTCATTTCAATTACTTTTTGAAACTTTTACGGGTTCTAAAAAATTTTAACGATGTCCTAAATTTATTCCAAAAATATCTGCAAAGAATGTTCAAAAAATAATATTTTTAAGTGCATAGTAAAGAATCTAGTTTATGGTATTGGCATTAAAAACAAGCATTTTTAATAGAAACTTATCTGACCAAAAATACAATTTTTTTATCACGATATCGAATCCTTAAAATGTTTCTGCTTCTCATTGCATCTTAATTTCCATCGTCATCTTTTAAAAAAGGATGGTTTCATCTCGCAAAAATCTCTGTTGAATAAAATCTGCTGAAAAAAACTTGCCGCCGAACGCGAATATTCGAGCGTTGGACCGTCGGCGTGAAGAATTATTAGTTGCGCGAGCGCGCGGTTTGTTTGTTCTTGTCCCGAGCGGTTTCTCTCATTCGCTTCGCGATTATGAACAGCGATGATGTTACTTTGGTGGATTTCGTGAGTAAAAGTGACTTTGAAGGCCGATTTATTCGTGGTCGCTAATGGCCAACCAACGTGGACGGCCTATTGACTGTCGCGAGGAATTTGCGTTACGGTGATTTAAATTCTTTTCGATGAGCGAAGTTGTTCAATTGGGGTGGCAAGCGAAAACGAAAATTTATGACGATACGAGTAAGATATATTAATGTCAAACACGTGTCTCATATGATTTATAATATGTTTTATTAGTTGCATACTGGCGATTGACTAATCAGTGAGAATAAAATTTAAGGCTTAAAATTCCATTTATTTTAGCCTTATTCTAATCCACAAATCAATATCCTCAATATTCTTGATTAATCGTACAAACTTTAGTTTATTTTCTACGAGAGTCATGAGAAACGTGATGCGACTACCATGTTCAAAAAAAAAGTTTGCAAATCTCTAAAAATGCTAAAAATTGATTTTAAAAATCTCTTTTCAACACGGATGAAATTAAAAATTACTCCGAAAATTCTTCAAGCTTTAGGCGAATAGAATTGTAGAATTCTTCTTCAATGTTTTTTGAGCTATGTTTTTATATTTAATTTAATTTGGTGGTATCGTTTTATGTATTTTTTTTTCTTTGTATTAAAGTAATTTTTATAAACAAACAAGGATTTCATCGTCAAACTCTAATATTAGTAATTTCAAACATCGTTAGAACTTTGCATTTATACCTCTCTTCACTTTTAACAAATTGATTTGTTACAAAAAATCACCACTTAGTTTTTTTTTTTTTTTTTTTAATTGATATTTTTCAGAAGGTATTTGTGTTTAGACATAAGTTTTCTCATAGATTAATTATACTTAAAAATTTGGATTATGTATTCAAAGATTTCAATTTAATTAAAGAGCTTATGAAGTTTCCTGAAGTTCAGTAGTTCAAACGTGAAAAATCATCAAAGATACGAGGGCTAAACTTTTAGTTGGAACGAGAGTTGATGAAAATATCTCATGCGCAAAGCTGCTTTAAACTTTCATGGTTACTGTTACAGGGTGGTTCAAAACGTTTGCTGTGAATAAAGTCGTTACCCGACCGAATGTTGATGCTTGAAAGGTGTTTGGGTAGTCGCATCACGTGTCTTATGACTTTCACACTCGCTACAAAAGAATTTTTTGATAAACATGTCTTTTATTTTCGCTTTGAATTTGCATGCTTTTTTTTTAATGGAGTATAATCATTAACTTTTTATTCAAAATGTTTGTGACGAAAATTTTATCTTAATGCGTGAAAAAAATAATTAAATATTACTAATGCATATTGTAGAGACTGCACTTCTAATAGATTTATCTAGAATTTAATATTTATATTAATATATTAAAATATTTAAATTTTTAACTGTTGATAATTGGATAATTGGTTAACATTAAATTCAGATTTTTTACTGACGTAATATCGACGGTCCCAGCGAAGAAAAACCTTAGTCGAAAATCTGCAGATTTAAAATTATCATTGAGAGGCTGAAAAGATTTAAAAAATTAATACAATATAAAAATCGGATTAATTGGGTGCAGACTTATTAAATTCTCAATTTTTTTCTGATTTATTTATTTATTTCAGTCTCTTATTGGTAATTTTAAATCTGTAGTTTTTTGGCTAAGGTTTTTCTTCGCTGGGACCGTCGATATGTTCTAATATTTTCAATTCCAAATTTAAAAAAAAATCATAATGTATTAATATGATTAAAAAAAATTTGTCTTTTATCGCTTTTGAATTTAGTTTTACAATCATTATCAAACTCAAAAGGTTATTTTAATGTTTTCAAAACACCAAATAAGGCGAATTTAAATTTATTTCAGTATGGTCTAGTGAGGAAGGTTGCACGAAGCCTATGTTAAAAAAACTGCACAATTCAAGAAGCCAGGAAAGAAAAAAATAAAGGCATAATTACGCAAACATAATAAATCATTCAGCGGCGTTCATTGTATTTTTTCAAATGCTAAGTAGACGTGCTCCCTCGTAATTGATTTAGCACCTGGCATTGTATTCGCGTTCGCGTCTAATTTTAACGAAGCACTTCGGCATCATCCCGATAGACACGGCAGTGCGATTTACGAAGCGTTGAAAAACGGGTGAAGGGAAAGGGGGCGAAAGGAGTTCAAAGTTTAGCGCGAGCACGTTTAAGCTTTTGATTGATGGCCCGAAATTCGTCATTTACGCATCCACCCACATCGTAATCCCTCGATTGTTTGGCGCGGTCACGATTTGAAATTCTAAATCCGGATGCATAGTCGATCGAACTGTAGTTTCTGGGAAAATTTTCGAAGAAACAAATGCGGTTGATATTGGAAAAAAAAGGGGTGCGCCCGTATAGCCCCGGAGATGTACGTAGTCGTAAATCTGTCTGCGGGTTTGCTGCATTGATGGGCAGGAAATCTTCGCGAAGTGATAGTTTTGAAAGATCGCTACTTTGAATTTTTTACTGCCTACCGGTGTTGAAGCGCTGGTTGTAAATCATTTTTAAAAAAATTTTGAACCTTTTTTTAGACTCGAGGTTTAATGGGACCAATAAAGTCATGGCTAATTTACTATCATGTAGATCCGTCTGGGACCATCAATAGGTGTTGAAATGGCACTTGGCCTATCAAGTATTAGCCTTCTCAGAATTTATTTAAAATTTTATTGTTTCTAATGGTTTAACGTCTCATTTAAAATTCATACTCAGCAACAATTAAAAATGTACCACTGTATTTTTAGCAGCTTGACTTTTTTTTTTTTAATTATCTGTTAAAAAATTTTTATTTAAAAAGAAAACAAATTTTTTTCACATAATTTTCAAGTGTTAAATTTAAATATGACATATGGATCCGTTAGTCGTAAATAAACGCGAAAAAAATTCTTGGACTACAAACTGTGTCAAATTAATCTTTTCAAAAGTAGCTTCGGCCTTAGCGACCGTGAGGCGAAACTTCTAATTGGGTACAAATGACATCAGTTTCAATCTTCGGATGTAGTACTTTCCTGCGAATTTTTCAAAATATTACTCGGAATATTGTTCACTTTATTCAAATTTGGGTTGTATGTGCGCTTTGATCTTGATAAATATTTACATAATCTTATCACTCTGGTTTTCCAGCGTAAATTTTCAAATCACTCATTTCTATACGTCTTTATACTTCTGCGAATTGAAAATAAATACTCGTGATTTGAAATATTTATTCGGAGAGAATATGTATAACTTTAGTTGATAAATATTAGTTGTTAGAAAAAACTCACAACTTCACCACATGCAAATGACAAATTTAAATATCCCCGCGATGTTTACATTGCGGAGCGCGCGGGTAATTTATTTGTGCCATGCGCAGAAGAAAAAAAAAAATTTCTGTCGCTGTGAATTCATGTTTTTCTAAGAACTTTGTTCTTTCAATTTGAAAGCGCATTCGCAATTTAACATATCTTATGCACGACAAACATCGCGGGTATTGAGGTTAACAAATCAATTATTACTTGTGTCCACATTTTTCATATCGTACATCGTAATGAATTAAACAACTTATCAAACGTGCAGAGCGAGATACTCGTGACAGTGTAAGCTTCTCTTCGTATGGGGAAATAAAAAAGATGCACCGATGACTCCATTAAAGGCTTTTAACGACGCCGACGTTATTCATACTTTTCAGTTGTCACCGATGTTCAAATCGATTGAGCTAATGGTATCGTTTTTTACAATGAAAAATGCAAATTTTCATATAGTGGTTTTTATAAAAAACAATGCCTTCGATTTTTTGTTAGATAAGATATCCATGAATATGAAATTGTAAAAATTGATCATTGACTATTCTCAAGAAAAAAAATTTGACGTGTTTCTCAAATGAGGTAAAATATAAAATTTTAAATAATTTTCCTATTAGAGCATTCGAAAATTATATCAATTTACTCTATGATCCAATCATAAAAAATGATTTGAGTCTATACGAATGCCATGAATAAGATCAAGTAAAATTTGTAATAAAATTATGTGATTTGTGGGAAGTGGATTTTCATTTGGATCCATTAAAAATTCGAGCAGCAAAAATTTTATTATGTTAAGGACCTCTCGCAAAATCGCTAAAATCTGATGCTTGGGGTCCAAAAAACACATCCTTCGATTTTTAGAAAATGGGCCGGTCTAGGAAATACCCATTTCCATCTGAAAAACCGCTTTTTTCAACCCTTTTTTTAAACAAAATGTTCGTAATCGATAAATTTTTTATTTTCAATTGCCTGAAAAAGGATGTTGCTAAAACTGGCCTACTATCGAAGTAGGTTAAATCATCGTTTTTTAAGTACTAACAAAACATATTTAAATTTTAGAAAAATCGAAGGACGTGTTTTTTGGGTATCTGAGGATCAGATTTTGGCGATTTTGCAAGAGGTCCTTTATTTATGTTACACTACTTGACTTGCATTTAAATATTATTTGTTTAGTTTAGCACTGAAGAATTTTATTAAAATCTATCTATAAAAGAAAAACTTTTTAACTTTCGAGTTTAAGGTTTGCATTTGTTTTTTTTTTTGGTCGAATATTCATCGATTTATTCACTGTAAAAACTTGGCCTTGACCTAAATAAATAGCTCTAGAATTCTTAAATACTTCATACAATTCATATAGGTTTCAACTCATACAAAAAAAAAAAAAAAAAAAATAAACAAATAAAAATCTTCGACTAACCAAGAACTAAAAAAAGACTAAAAAAACTGCGCGTCATTTCCAAATGTCTAAACTACAGACTGAAAAAACAGTCGAAATGTCATATCTGAACCCCAATCTGTACACCAAAATTAGAACGTAAATATAGTTCGAGATGGTTAGTTGAGTTAAAAAGACATACGTACTAAGCTTAGACACCCTAGTAATAAACCTGTGTAATTACAACAAATTATATTAGACCGAATAACGCTAATAATGCGTAGTAATTAAACAACCCTCATAGAGTGTCAACGGATCATCGGGTTTTATGAACCGCACTCTTTTCTCTCTCTCCCAGCACCAGCAGCGGGCTAACAACATCTGTGCAAATAAAACTTGGCTGCCGGTGTTTTACAACTGTTTACTATACGGCGTATAGCGCGCAATCGAATAATCTGCAGGGAATATGCGCATACTACCGCGGCCGCAGCGCACACGTGCACCGGTGGGAAGCTGAAAAGAGTAATGACCCCTTTTATATCCAATTCCTACCTTACGGAAGTTTGACGGACGGACGTATTAATCATTCCGAGAGCGCGGGTCGCCGAGATTGGGACGTTCGAGAACGAGGTGTGTCCCACTCGAGGGATCCTTGAACTTTTCAGGAGATCATTTGTTTTACTTCTGAATAATTTTGAAATTGAAGTTTTACAGATCCATTTTATTTTTTGTAAAAACACTTGTAATGTTCTTTTTTTAATATTTATAGAATGACTTGCATTGAATAATTTTTAAATCATCAGTTTTGAGGATGTAAAATTTGATTTTTCAAAGTTCTAAAAGTCTAGCTGAAAAGATTTTAAAATCAGGCTTGTTTAGAGAGATAAAGTTTTTTCAACATAGAAGTGTTTTAAATTATAGTAACTATATCATTTATAAAAACTGTGAACTACATTTGCGATCCAAGTATAAATGAGAAAGAGCTTTCAGAAATTTACTGCAGCTATAAATATAATTCAAGTAAGCTGGAAGTTTCATTGAAAAACTACAAAAAAAGTATCATAAAAATCAGTAAGATTTATTATGTGTGAATCATCTACTATTTATTACAGGCAAAAAGGGATACAATATATTTTATATAATAAACCAACGGTTTGTTTAAATAAAAACTCAGTTTATAGAGTTGTCAAATTTTCACTGATATTTTATTTTTAGTCAAGATTTATAAAATAACACCGATTGTGATTTTACTACAATTAGGTACACTAGTTGTATACACCTTCGAAAATTTGAGTTTAGTTTTGAAACGACCACCGTCTGAATAAGCTACTATATAGCGAAACATATGTAACGGTTAACTTATTTTATAAATCTTGACTGAAAATAAAATATCAGTGGAGATTTGACTATTTGACTACTCTATAAACAGAGTTTTTATTTAAACAGCCATTATGTTTATCAATTTCATTCAAGTAGAGGCAAAATCAATTAATATAATGAACCAAATGAAAAAATATGTAGAGTGATTGAGCTGGTACAGAATCAGAATAGAACTCGAACATTAAGAGTTCGAGCTCGAAAGGACCGATTCTCCTCGCAATTCTCTACAGTTTGAAATAAATCAGGCAATCAACTGTTTGATTATTAATAATCCATGAAAAAAAAAAAAAAAATTAACATCTATTCAAAATATTAGTTTTCAAAAAACCATTTTTCTATCCTCAACTATATAATCGTTGTTGAACAACTACCGTCACACGCGCAATATTTTTTTTCTTAAAAAAGCCGTATCATTTTCATCTCGACCAAAAATTTGTTTTTATACCCCCATGTGCACATCGATCATCAAAATTAAGTCCTCCGCTCGGAACCATAATTAAAATACACAAATTCGCGGTGGTCACAAAAAGAAAAAAAAAGAAAAAATTCGAATTACGAGAACTTAATACGCCTCCGGGAAGATCGTGGAGGTAAGAAGAGAAAGAGAATAAGAAAACTTCTCGGCGTTCGAAGGCTCGATTTTAAATGCAGGAGGGGGGGTTGAGCCTCCTCGCGCGTTGATTTCATACACGATGCGATCATCATTTTATCCCGGGCGTGCCAGACATCTCGGAGCCAAATTACGGAAGCTAATTGTATCGATTCACGCGATTCTTGCGGTCTTTCTAATGGTTCCGAATAATCGTTTATTCGTCATTAAGCACCATACAAAATTCACAATTAAATTTTCAGCGTGAGAAAGTCAAAAAACGTCGTTGGTCGACATTTGTTTGTTGTGAAAGTAAATTTATCGGTTTGGTTTTTTATGTAATAATTGGTTAGAAGCAAGAAACATTGACAACCAAGTCAAACCGCATGCGCGAGTCTTGACATCTAGAAAATTAAAACGTCTCGCGTATGAAATCCCCCCCGCAAAAAAGTCACCGACGCGGGGAATGCAGGATGGCATAAAGCTGTCTATTGCTATAGTAAACAAAAAAAAAAAAAGACCGAGCAGGGATTCATAGGTGGGTGAGTCAGATCGATCGTATAAGTAAAAATATCCCTGCAGAAGCTGTTAAGATAAGGTGCAGTGATAAGCTCGCTCTGACCCAATGAGATAAACCGAGGTGCGCAATATTGGTTCGCCTTTTTTTGCGTAGGAAGAAGGAAAGTTTTTTTTTCGGAAGCGAGGGGTATTGTGAGCAGCGAATTGAAAAAATCCGTTCCACTTTCTGTATGTTTTTTTTTTTTTTTTTTTTTTTTTTTTTTTTTTTTTTTTTTTTTTTTTTTTTGGATGTAAATTTTTATTTCTGAAAGTGCAGAGGCTTCGATATGGATCGACTTGATTTCGTTAATTTACCACTTTAAGTGGTGTTATGTGACGACGATTAATGGTATCGAAGGTAAAATTTAACCGGGTTTACGCGCGACTTTTCTTTACGACTGCAAACGTTGTGTTTATTGCTTTTGAATGGACTTAAATAGTATATTACACATCTAGGAGCGAAGGTGCACTAATGCCGCCCGCGCGTGCTTGCAGCCCGAGGCGTAGCCGAGGGCAACGGCGGAGTGCACGGCGGCGGTAGTGCGCATGCACTCCAAGGTGTGTACTGTATTTTTCATCCATAAGCATACGCCGAAAGATAGTTCCTTCGTCCCGAGGTTTCGCCCCTGCTCCGAGGGACTATAGGGACGGACTTTCGGCGCGCGTATGATGAAAACTTATTTAAAATAATGTAAGCCTTCAGAAAAAATTCGTAAAAGGATTAAAAATAATAATCATAATAATAACAATCTCGTGATAAACCTTTGATTTTAGTTTAATTGATATTAATTTGTTTTTTTTAAATCTTACAGATTTTACTTTAATTGTACTTTTTGTGATTTTTATCATAGTTCGAAGCTGATAAACCATGCAAAATGTCAAGTAACTTTAATCAGACTATTTACTTTTCATTGCAATCAATCAACCTATTATTATACTATAACTATCTTATTTACATTCTTTTACAAGTAAATCAATAATTAATATAAAACACTCATATTTTCAAAATCAGCGAGTTTAAGTGAAATGCTAAGTTGTTGAGGTTTAAAATATTTTTTCAGGACTTAAAAAATAGAACTAATCCTGTACAATAAAATTTTATTTTTAAATCACATCTTTTTGTTGGTTTTATAAGTTTTTATCGATTTTTTAAGTAACTTTAAACTTTATAGATTTTAAACTATTAAACTTTAATTTACTTATATAATTCTTACTTATTATTATTAGTATCATTTATTTCTGTATCTTACAATTATCACTGTCATAGATTATTTCAGAGCCACATCTTTTAATCCGATTACATTTTTTTACACTCAAGTAATTTAAAATAATTCTTATTTTTAGACTCACGCTCCATCTTTAGAATTCCATAACAAATCCGAACTTCCGAAGGTAATCTTCAGGTCTAAATAGACCATCATCGTCTATCTTATCTCCGCAGTATCTAAAAGCGGTCTCGATTTGAATTTTTCTCTGCATTCTTTCCTATACATCCGCGCGAAATTCAACTCTCTTATCGGGCTCGCATGTGCACGAGATTTTTTTATCAACCACATACTTTTCGGCTTTATCAGCGAGGCGATGATTTTTTAATTTACGGCATTGTTACGAAGATGAGCGGGGACTCGAGTTTCGCTGCGGTATGCGAATTTATTGAGGATGCGGCCGCACTCGATTGATTTGTATTTCCAGCTCTGTCTCTCTCGAGAGCGATGATTTAACAGTTTGTTGATCCTGGACAACCGCGAAAAATTAATTCAGTACACCTACGAAATTTCGGCTGATGATGTCATACCTGCAAGCAGTGTTTAAAAGAACCGGTCCCGTGAATTATCGCAGTTTTTTCAAGTCCCTCGAACTTTCACCCCAGAGCGAAGTTAGACGATTTATCGTCCGCGCGGTCTTTTGGGTTGGAAATATGAATTATTATCATTTCTGGAGCATCGACGACGCGTACCGCCACGCGTGATTTCATTCATGCTAAAATAGACTTTAATGTATTCGTCGCGGGCGAGGAGGATATTTTTAGAGGCAATGCTAATCCTGAATGAGGTGTCGCGAATATTTTTGAATGGATGCTCAATTAATTTTAAGTGTTTCGCTGATTTGATTAAAAATCTTGTTCCTTTTTTTGAATTTGAAAATGAAGAGATAAGTTGTGAATCAGCGAAGACAAGTGTATTTTTCATGAACTTCAAATCTAAACGGCTTAATTAAATTTAATTGATTCCGTGCATTCATCAGACTTGATTGGCCTATACAAGAACTAGATGATTTATTAAACCCATCTAATTCAATTAATTCTGGAGGCAAAAAATAAATCATAAATCCTACGGATTAGTGTTACATCGATTTAAAATCTCATAAATCGATAAACCCCTACGACCGCTTGAATAGTATCGCGAAAAAAAAAATTCGATACCATTGTTATAAAATATTATATTTTTCAACTCGCACCTGCTAATACGGCTATTGATCATGACTTCCTGGATATCATAATGCTTTTTCAAAAGAGTCTTTTTAACAAACAAATGTGCTTGGAATGATAGCATGTGCTCTTTTAAACTTCCCCTTTGCACGTCTTCAGTTCTTAATTTTTTTAATTTCTATGAAATATGAGTGATAAAATATTGAATTAAAATTTTTTGAGTTCAAATTTCAGCCCTAAGACTAATTTATATAGAATATTTTAATATAATGAATGTCCTATAACAGAAAACGAATTTAGCAGAAATTCTATAGTTAAATAGAGAGACATATATAACTAAGCGAGTTTTACAAAAGACATCATTTGTAGAGAGAGAACGCGAGTAAACAGACAAATGAGCTTCTAGTTTGTATCAAAAAATTCATACTAGATAAACTGCTAGTTCGATAATATTTTGCAAAACTTTTACTATGTATTATTACTATGATTGAAATAATTTTTTGCTAGTTCTTAAAATTGGTCAACAAGCTCAGTCAAAATTTAAAAAATGAGTACAATTTAAACAAGTCTATTATAATGCACATGTAAGGTTCCGCTACCAAGTTAAAAACATGTTCGCAAATTTCGAGTAGTAAGTCTCGAAAATAATTTCCAAAATCCTGAAATCGTTCCTCAAAACCTCCCAAAAATTACATAAAAAAAAGAATCCTCGCACGAGTAAACGATACACTTTCTTGTTCAACCTTGGGTGGAGTTTACGAAATTTAATCAATGATTTTTTTTCTCGGGGAGGAGGAGGAGGCTTCCAAATTGCACGGGATTAAATTATAATCCTCGCGTCTCGCAGCTCGCACTCTTGCATCGGCGGCGGCGGCCTACAGCGACGACGACAGAAGCGCGCGCGGCGATCAGTTCGGCTTGAACCACCGGCGAGCAAGGACGCGCGTGGAGTTTTGTTTTGTTTTGTGCTGGTGAAAAATGTAATATTTAGGGGGTTTATCAGTGAGTTTTGTGAATAAGTAATCGTTGACATGAGTCATGTCGTGGTGGCGCTTCTGGCGATCCTCGTGGCAGGTAATTCGGCGAAAGCTGAGTTATTTAATTTTTACCGTCCGGGGGATACTCTTTTAAAAAGATAAGTGCCTGTCAGTGCTGAATGAAAGAGTACTACCGTAAATTTTTTCCCCCCTTTTTTTTGAGTGGAAAACAGTAGCGGAGTTGAAAATAGGAAGAAGCACTCGTTGTTGTGGGAAATTTAAATATTAACTATTACTTAAGACCGCTGCACGTTTTCTGATTTATATTCAACTCGTGCATTTCTCAATGAGATGCCGGGTTTGAGGTTAACGGGAATTTTTGAAATTCCCTGGGAAAATTAATATTGATAATTGTTTATTAATATGAGCAAAGAGTGCCAAATCATTATTTAAAAAAAAAATTTTGTTGTTAAATTTATTAATTCTGCCAGTATGCTTCATATCATATTCATATTCATTAAAAATTGCTTCATTTCCATGAACTTAAAAGATCGAATTTTTGAGCTTATTAAATTTGTTATCTTTTAGATTGATTAATTATGGATAAAATTTTAACAATTTTATAATATTATCTGTTTTTTTCTTTCTTTTTTTAGCTGAAACTAAATATTCAATGGTAGGGCCGGAATCGGCCCATCAAACTAGAATAAAAATAATTTTTTGTAATTTGTTTATTCCTAGGGGTAATGAGATAAAAACTACACGAAGCACTGATTTGAAAACTAAGTACATGAGAATATAATAACTACAGCAGGAAGAATCTGGGAGAAATTTTTTTTTTTTTTTTTTTAAATTGAAAAAATAAAATAACTAATTTTTTAATCCTCGTTAGTAAAAAAAAATCAGCTAACGTAAAATTTTTATTAAACACAGGGGTGACGAGTTTTCAAAAAAAAAAAAAAAAAAAAAAAAGTTATTTACGACGTCGCAAAACTGACATTTCCTTCTATCCATCCACTTCAAGCTTATCGACACCTCGGCGAGTCTAAAAAATAAATTAGTCGCTGAAAGTCATCGATGAGACAATAGCTCGCTTCTTATATCGCTCACTTACAACTCTACAGATAACTCCGCACACTCTCCCACGTAATGATCCGCGATAACGATCGGTTCGTCAAAACACATCGACGATCCCGGGTCAAGCGTAAACCATCCGCAATCAATCCATCCGCGCCCAGCGTCTAAACGCGGCAGAGGCACGCGCATGCCGAGGGTGAAACAAAACTTCGGATCTCATATACTATTTCGGTGTACCTAGCCGTAAGTTTATGATACCAAAGCGCTGAGTTTGGAATTTCGAAATTTCCGGCGCCAGGGTCAATGTCGCGGGGCTGAGCTGGCTGATTCACGCGGGTGCCCTGCAGCGCGAGCTTGCGTGCGGTCTTGCGTGTGCGGTCTTTTGGGGAACGGTTGTGATCTTGTACGTAATTTTTATCTGCGGTGTCGATCGCTATGATTTTATTATATGTTACTCGATTGGCTGAAGTTTGGTTTTATGATGTCTCACTTTGGAGTGTGCGCAGGCTGGCCTGCATCAATTTGTAGATAATGTAATTTTTAATGATTTTTCAAACTTGGTTTGAATTTTTGTTAAATATTAATACGAAACGCTCCGCAGTAATCGTATGAATTTTTTATTATTTCTGTACTTTTTAAACCTTGAAAATAATTCATCACGTAATTGAATTAACGTTAATTACGAATTTTCAAAAGTTAACTGTTTTAAAGAAATAATTTTTGAAAAAAAGTTCATTATCCTTTCTTTGTTATTACTCAACATAAGATATTGATCGTTTCATCAATAAAAGTAATGAAGTATTGTGTGTAATAAAATATTTTTTAATTATATTTAACTTTATAAAAATTTTTAGTATCAGTTCATAATGTTTTTAAGAAAATTTAAACGGGATTTGAAAAAAATCATGTAAAATAACGCATAAAATTTGATTCTTTGTTCTTCAGTAGGTGAAATTCAGTACCAACTTTCCTTGCTTTTTTCTAAAATTTTGTTTTTTCATTATTATTTATTCATACAGCAAAGGAAACTAAAATCTGATTTTTAAGTAGTTATTATTTTTTTACTTAGGGTATGCTTCTAAACCAAGAAGAGACTTTTTTAATTTGTTTAAAATAAAAAATATTCGAGTTTTTTAGGTTTTTGGTACGAAAAAACAGTAAAAAATCATTCATTTTTTAATCACAGTAAATTGTTTTCACGCTGTAATAATCATTCGAAACGTCATTTTTCATGTGTTTAAAAAGCATATTACAATTTCAAGTTGAGATAATAAAGCTCATTCTGAAATCGTAAAGATTAGTTTTTAATCAAACTTCAACTACTCTCTATTTTTAAGTAGTTTACTCAGCTATAAAAAATGATTTAAAGTTTTTTTTTTTTTTTTTTTTTGATAATTGAAATAAGGTATAAATTATATGATTTTCATTTTCTTTTTGATTTATTTCTGTTTTCAAATATTTTCCTTGCTAGCTGATAAATTGCACGAGTTTTGAAAATAATTCTAAAAAAGAAATAGATTTTTTTTAAATCGTTGATGAAAAAAAAGATAAAACGAGCAATAAAATAACAAACTCAAGCTCTTTAGAATTGACGTGACATAACAAAATACTTCCTTATCAACAAATCCCCGTTCCCAATAAAGAGCTTTACGATCCTAATAAACCAATCAATAACTCTGCCGTACAGATTGAAAACTTCAATATCTGCAAAACTCATGAAATCGAGATATTGAGCAAAACGCGTTTTTTATTTTTAAGTCCATACATAAAAATTTTTTCAAACTATGAAAAGGTTGTTAGAGTAATTTGAGGATGCTCTTTTCAATGGTGTTATTATTTTTAAAAAATTTTAAGCCCCTCAACCCTTTTTCGTAGATAGTGCATTTTCTCGCCCTACGACGAGAGAATTTACAGATGAAAAAATGCAATATGTACATATGTAAAATTTCCGGTACGACTGGACAGTTATAAAAATAACTGCCAGGAGAAAAATGCAATATCTGCACAAAAATAAAATATTTTTTAAGTATTCGTACATACCTTACATTTTTTCAAAAATTTATTATTTAAAAAACTGTCTAAAGTAAATGTAATGACATGCAAAAATTTATTTAAAACCAGGCACGCAACAACGGGGGAGGGGGGGGGGAGGTGTCCGGACACCCCCTAAGCTAGTAGAGGACACCCTTTACAATTTCTTGGGGGTGTCCACGGAATTTGAAATCTGAAACCTTAAACCCCCAAAACCCTGGGCGCTCGAGTTCAATGAATAAACTGATCAGCTATCCCCCAAGTCTAGAATCCCCAAAACCCTGGGCGCCCGAGTTCAATAAATAAACTGATCAGCTATCCTCCAAGTCTTGAACCCCCAAAACCTTGGGCGCCCGAGGTCAACGAAAAGACTGATCAGCTATCCCACAAGCTGTAAACCTCCCAAAACTCTGGATGCCCGAGTTCAACAAAAAAACAGATCGGCTATCCCTGAAACTCTAAACCTTAAATCCCTGGGTGCCCGAGTTAAATTATTCCAAAAATATGAGTGCATTTTAGTTAAGGAAATAAATAAATTTGTAACGATACCTAATTACGCTGTACTGGTGCAATTATATCATAAAGTATTAAATCTGAAATTTTTAACTCCATATGGCGTGGTTGATTAGGAAAACGCTATAAGTTTTTACTTATTGTTCAACTCTTTGTTTGCAATATTATCAACAACATTTTTTTTAACTATAAATTAAATGCTTCTAGAAGGAGACACATTTCGAGAAAAGTGTAAAAATTTTCGTTTGTTTATTGGTAATTTATTTTTTTTATTTTATATATTTTTTTTAATTATTATGTAATATTTTCAAGTGATGTAAATAAAAGTACACCACAACCTTTTTGTGAAACAAAAAAAAAAACAAAACACTTTTTTATGGACTAGATATTCAAAAATAAAGTACGCTTAACTTCTAAAATTATTCCACTCGATAACCAGAGTTTGATGAGGTTTAGAGCTTGGGGGATAGCTGATCAGTTTTTTTGTTGAACTCGGACGCCCAGGGTTTTGGGGATTCAAGGCTTGGGGGATAGCTGATCAGATTATTCATTGAACTCTACGCCCAGGGTTTTGGGGGTTTAGAGCTTGGGGGGTAATTAACCAGTCTATTTATTGAACTCAACGTTTTTTTTTTTTTTTTAGACGTCAGTTTTATTGCGGGCAGGGGGAGGTAGACCTTAGGACATCCCCTAGCTGGAAGGAGTTGTGGCGCCTCTGATGTAAATCAATGAAAATATGCACTTTTTCCTGTACCTACATAACTTTTCGGAGGTGAATATAGGGAAAAAAATGCAACATGTACATATGGTTATTTTATCTGTAGTGTTAATAAAAAAAAGATTCGGAACCGGAAGAAAAATGCAATATCTGCATGATTTTGCAGATATTGCACTTTTATCGGTATATATTCAAAGTTAGGGCTTTTCTGACCAAAGAACTGTTAGATACACTAAAGTATTTTGTACTCTATTAAGAAATAAAACAATTTTTTTTTATCAAAGAACAGCATTTTTATTTCTGAATCCAACGCTATAAAAATCTCATTTTTCATGAAAATGCAGAAATTGCGGTTTTCAATCTGTACGGCAGAACTAACCCGTCACCTAATTACCATTCCACTTCGCACCCAATAGAAACCCATCGCGCTGAACTATTTTTTTCCCGGTAGACAATGGGCCATAAAAATCCCCGAGTTTTCAAATGATTTAAACTTTTAAGCCTTCTGGCAAGCGTTTTTTCAAGGTTTATTTAACTTTACGACCCACAGCATGATCCTTTTGATGAAAAAATAACGAAGCATCGCGCGCGCTTGGTTATCCTAATTAGGCGACAACTTCATTAAAATAGCATGACGCAACAGCGCGCGAGTGTAGGACAAGAAAAAAAAAAAAAAAAAAGAAACAACGGCGAGAGATGCTGCAGCGGACAGATGCAGCCGAGGCATTCGACCCCCCGGCTGCATGCGGCGGGGAGACTCTAATAGGGGGATTATTTCGTCGTCCCACGCAAACGGACGGATTATGCGGACCGGAAATCACGTTTGATTATTTCTCCTACCGCGCCAGATGCGGCCCTTTTCGATTGCGGGATTTTGAAAAAGTTCACAAGATTAGGAAAAAGCGTGCGTACCGGGATGATAAGCCGTTAATAAAGAGGCTTTTGAAATAAACTTCTTCTTTGAGTGCCTTCCCCTTCCCTCAGGTATGCGAATGCCAGACGCCGGCCAATAATTGAAAAGCACTCGAGACTTACAATCGATTCTTTGGAATCGTTTTCAAAAATAGCATTCTCGTAATAAATATCTCATTTGTATTTTTGAACTTGCTGTAAAGATTAGTGCGAAATTTCTAACTACATGCTTAAAATTTATTTGATACCATTTTTTTTTGAAAATTACAAAAGTATTGTGTAAGTTCGTACATAAGTAAAAAACTTTAAATGATTAATCTCAAAATCTGTCAATTTAACTGATTAAGTTTGAATGAAAAATTATCGATTTATCTTAAATTAAAAATAAAAACCAATTTTTATTTCAAAAAAATGACTACATAATATCACTGTAACTAATCTAAAAATATTTAATTGAAATTCAGAATAATTATTTAAAATATTGGTTTTGTATCAAGCTTTTATGATTCTCAAAAATCACAATGTTTAAAATCAAAAATTTGCTACTGGAGAAAATATAAGTCTTGACAAATTGTAAGATTTGAAGCTTACTTTATTTCAGGTTGGGCTGTAAGGTCTAAGTCAAGTCAAATTCTAGAATCAGCTTGGTCTTGTTACTCTCTTGGTTTTTTTTTTTTTTTTTTTTTTTTTTTTCTCCGGCGAACTAGAAAATGTCACAACGCGTCGTGCGTGATGTCAGTGTTTATTTAAACGTCGTCGGCTCAAGCGCGAAAAATAACCCGAATTTTCCAAACGAAACGGAAGAAGAGAAGAAGAAGTTGGGGCAGGATTATAAGAAAAGAAAAGAAAAAAAAGAAATGAAGTCCATAGCTCGAATTTTAAAAATAACAATTCGGTAAGGAAATCTGCATGTGCACGCCAGTTGCGAATGATTACACTGCGGGCGAGCGCAGTTCGCGACGAAAATAGAGCGCTTCGAACGGTGAAATACCCCATCGCATAGCTTTCGACATTCGAATTTTCGTCAGCACGAGCGTATTGTTTTTCGAACAAGGTTTATTTTCACTCTTATCGGATCCTTGCCATTTAACAATTAAAACCGACAATGGGTTATTGAACCGCGCGATCGATTGGGGTTTGTGGTACGAGACGCAGCGGGAATCAAGTTCGCGTTTTTATGAATAACAGTCATAATCTGATATCAAGCGCGTTTTACGACTAGCTCTATTGTGGATTAGGTTTTTTTATTATTCGTAGATTGTTCAAGTTTAAGCTGGTTTAAGTTCATACCGGGGGGTGGAGCTTGGGTATTAGGTATGTAAATTGAATCGCTTAATTCTGAAACCTCATAAGCGACCGTGTAGGCTCGTGCGGACGTTTATGGGGCTTCAGAATTAAGCAGGACAATTTAATGATGCAGTCAGCGAGTACTCGGACAAAGTACGGAGAAAACTAACTTTTCTAATTTTATAAATCAAATTAATTTGTTACAGATTTTCTTACTATTTTTTAAATTGGGTAGTTACTTAGTTTTGATGAGCAGAAGTAGTTAAATTTTAATTAAAATTTGAAATCGAGAAAAGAAAAATTAATTAAATTTGAAAAGAAAATTGTTGGCGACTTTC
The DNA here is from genome assembly GCA_038277355.1 of Encarsia formosa. Lineage (NCBI taxonomy): Eukaryota > Metazoa > Arthropoda > Insecta > Hymenoptera > Aphelinidae > Encarsia > Encarsia formosa. The sequence continues at coordinate 23,948,629 of CM076184.1, forward strand.
TGAGTTTGTTAAAACGAATGTTCCGAAATTTTTTAATTACAATGATGAACAACCATGTCTGCTGGAATAGAAAGATGACAAACTTAAAAATAACCGTTAAAAACTCTTTCCTCTAGAGTTATTTTTGAAAAAAAAAATTTTTTTAACTAAAATTTGAGTTGGCTAAAAAATTTCAAATTTTGATTTTATCGTTACTTTAGCAATACTTCGATCTTGGCTTTGATGTGTCAAAAAAGTGTGAGCCTACAAAATATTTGAAAAAAATTAAGTAAAAATTTTTAAAAAATTTTCTGATTAATTTATGAGCTTTTTTATTTTATTAAATTTTCTAATTTAATTGAATTATTTTATTTATTCTTATTCGTTTGTTTATCAATTAGTTTGCTTATCAATTAGTTCTTAACTAAATTCCCAATTAAAGTTTCGGTGAACAGTTTTTAATTTTTCCAATTTACGAAGAGCTCATTTATTCGAAAATTAAACAATCAACAGCTGATAAAATCACAAGCTTGATGCATAATTGTTATAAATAAAATGAGTATTAGTAACTAAAATGAATATGAATAAAATTATTTTGCAGAAAAAAATAATAAAAAAATAGAAAAAAAAAAAAATAAAATAAATAGGAAAACTCATCCAAATTGGATAATCCAATAGATATATAAAAATAAAAATTCATTTAATCAATATTATTTTTGAGTACTGCTTTCAAAAAACAAAAAAACTATTGAGTAATCGTACGGTTATGGCCTCGCTTTGCTAACGTTTTTTCCAGTTATGAAGATAAATGATACAGTCTTATTACAAATTATCCAGAATCGGAACTATAGAACCTTTGATTCTGCATAGCTCTCGAACAGTTTCATTTCTATCGATCATGCACTAAAACGTTTAGGCACTAATTTACGTAATAATTAAAAACAATTATCCTAAAAACAGCACTCGCCGAGGCGGCTTTTAAAAATATAATTGGCCCTCCTCGCACGAGATCAATTACCCTCGTAGGCGTGTACACCACTCGTGGAGAGCTCATGAATCACGGCGAGAGGATTTGATTGATAGTTCAGTGCACCGCTTGTCTTTGATGATCCCCGCGTTTTCGTCCTATTTATAATCGTTTGCTTCTTATCTCCTTCGAGGGTCCCGAGAAATACACTCGAGACGAAAAAAATTTTTACAATTACTTACTCGTCGTCGGGAATGCAAACGAGTCATCGAAGTACGACGTATCGTTATCATCATCTTGGGAGGTGGAGTTTTTTCATTGGTTAGTCATCATAATCGATAAAAAGCGTAAAAAGCGTAAGGCGACGATGATACGTGGTGTTTGTACAGGCTGTAAGCACACTCTTTTTTTTTCTAGTTGTTTGCAAATGAATTTCAAAACTCGCGTCTGACTTGCTGTATGCACGCTGTATTTACTAATGACCCGCGAAACACCGGTTTTTTCGCACTTCTGTTTTAACCTTAATTTTTTGGGTCGTTCAAATATGAGATAAAAATAGAAGTTTGGTTCACTTTTTTATCAGGATGCTGTGATCTCAGCAGATCTCAGATGGTATTGGAATTATTAAAAAAAATCATTTTTTTTATTTGATTCGCAATATTTTTCGTCAAGTTAAAACAGTTTTAAGTCTTGAACGTGCATCGAAGAATGGTTAACTTGTTGAATTATTTCATTGAAAAATTTTCATATTATTGTCTGTATTAGAAACAAAATATTTTATAATTGATACAAGATTCGTAAAAATGTTAAATGCGTTAATCTGGGTCTACATATTCTTATGATAAACGAAAGTAAAAAAAGAATAGTAAAGAAAATTTCTGAGAAAATGTAATTTTTTCAAGATTTTTTATTAAACTTTTTAGCACCCTCAAAATATGCTATTTTCTTCTACTGTCAATCGAACGGTTAAATGGCTCAGAGGACAAAGCTTAGTTCTGGTAATCTAAGGACCGCAGGTTCAAATCCGGCTAAAAGCTTATACCTACTATAAATTATGAACTTTACTGCTCTCTCAAATTAATTTACTGATAGTTAAGGGCCAATATTTCTAATTAATTAATTTAAAAAAAAAAAAAAAAAAATATTTCATTTTTTAAATTTAATAAAACGATCTCGATAAATTTTTTTTTTTTCTCTTGAAAAATTTGAAGTTTGCTTACAAGAAATTTTCAAAGACAATTTTCATGATTTTCACTTTATTATAAAGAATTGAAAAAAATAAATCGTTAAATACCAACCAATCGAAAGGTGAAAAATTTTATTTCTCAGGGTCCCAAGCTGTGGAACCTCAAAGCTTCCGGGTGGACACCCTGAACCAGGAGGTGCCGCCGCACCTGCCACCGGATGAAAAGTACCTCGAGGAGGCCGAGTACGACGTCGAGATCCGCAGGTACGAGTGTCCGGCCGGGTTCTTCCGGCTGCGTCGGTTCTGCTACTATCTGAGCGCGGGGACGGCCCAGTGGAAGGAGGCGCACTTCGCCTGCACCGCGAGAAATGCTTCTCTGGCCGTTCTCGACAAGCCCCAGAAGGACAAGATTCTCAGGAAGTACCTCATGGGCGATCAATTCAGTGAGTACTCGAGTGTTTATATGGAAGCTTACTTTGGAAATGGCTAAAGTTTTTCGCGATTGGGAGATATATGTGATGTTTTGCACCGAAATTGAAAATATTTTTTGGGTTAGTGTTTGTTTTGAAAATTATTTAAAAAGTTTCTCGTGAACTATTTACTACTGCGAAAGCTCAAAGTTAAGCTTGCGGTCTTGGCGGTGCTGTTTTGGGTGAAAACCGCAGCTTGCAGACCTACCTCAAAGTCTGCACAGAGCTTTGAACTGCAGTGCAGGCCAAAGTCTTCTCTTGTTACGAACTATAATGGAAAGACTGTAGCAATCGTCAGTTTTGCACTAAAAGTGTCTTGTGCTCTAGTAAATCTGAAATTGCCTTTGAATCTTCTAAAGACTGAAATTATTAATAGTCGGCAGTGTAGATTTTTGGAAGGAATATCGTGTATCAAAAATGTCTAGTTTGTTTGAGTGATAGCCCAGAAAATAAATATTAGTTATTACATAGTTCGTCATTTTAAATTTTACCAAAGAACATTTCTGTAAAATAATGTTGCATTATAGATTTCGAAGTTACGCAACTAACAAATTTTTACATTTTATATTGAGTTAAAATTTATAGCTGTTAATCATCGAGTTTTTAAGAGTGACTCAAAAAGATTACAGTTTTTGAAGCAATATTGTTTTTTGCTTTACAAATAATTGAACACGCACGATTTAAAATTATACTTTAAACAATATAATAATTTAATATTTTAATTATGGTTCAAAGATATATGATACGTACAGAAATATTTTACTCAAAATTTGTAAGTTTTAAAAACATTAAAAAAAAAAACTCTATTGTTACAAAAAGCAGTTTATATTTTTCTACTTTTTTCTAATGCTAAATAAAATTTTCATTAAAGAGCTACTAATCGAATCAAGAATAATAAACAATAATAGGTAATAACTACTTCTAAAAAATTATTAAGTTTTTTTATCCGGTGGGATCGCATTTGAATTTTTATAATTTTCATATTATTCTAAACTGTTAAAAAATTAAAAAAAAAAATTTTTCTTCTTATTACGTTAAAACAAAACAACTTAACTTAGCTTTTTGGCTTGTGATGTTTTTTATTAAATTAATTGTATATACACCAAAATGAGCGATATGAACAATCAAAATCTTATTAAAACAACTTTGCCTTCAAGAATAAATTAGTACGTGGAAAATTATTTAAATTTTCATGCGCGCATTTATTAACAATTTTAAATTTTCGATGCTGATAAATTTTAATCTGATTTTGGAGCCCTAGATATTATTTTCATAGAATGTTTGAACAGTGATTATGATGCATCGTAAATCATTGAAATAAAGTTTACTTAGCATACAATGTAATTTTAATAGAACAAATTGATACACTTTTATCATTGATATTATCGTAATATAATTTTTACATATGTCACTCAAATTTATCAATTGTTATATAACGTACAATGATGATTCATAATAAATCTGTAGCATCGGCTCCGATAAGCATAATTAGTAATTGACCTTGAACAATTTTGATTTTTATAAAAAATTTTACCCCTTGGTACTTAGTTTTCTAGACTCCTAATTATAAAACAATCTATACTTTAAAAAGTTTTTTACATAGAATTGATCTATAAAATTTCAAATTGGTCGAAAAATGAGTCTTTGAACTTTTAAAAATCCAGAGCTACCAATTTCTCTAATGACCGTCACGAAAATTATTTTAATCTAATTTTTAGAAAAAATTCTCAATTCATAGCATCTTCAATTTCTCGAGCAATTTCTTCAAAAAAGATTTGACTTTAGTAGAAATTACATGTTGGCTGTGATAAAATGTTGCATACAACTGATATTCTTAGTAGTTACACAAAAAATGATTTTTCAGGACAACTGGAAAGATGGATCGGTGGTTTTTGGAACTGGAAGCAGAATAACTGGGACTGGGGCGTTTCCGGCGAAAAAGTCAAGTTCAAGAACTTCGGAATAACCGAGCAGCCCAAGGCCGGGTTCAGCATGTCCTGCATTGTCCTGGACCCGGACCAGGAGTACAAGTGGTCGGTGAGAAGCTGCCTCGAGCAAAAGTACTTCATATGCGAAGTGCCAGCCGGACGTACTGGCAAAAGTAAGCGAATTCTCTCTCTTTCTTTTTTTTGCGACCGAGTAAATAAATCCGAGACGCGTTACCTGAGAAATGCTGCTACCGGTGCATTTGGAACGTGAAGGTGCTAAATGGCATCGTTAAACTTGAATGACTTTTGCAATGGTAAGGGAAGGAAAAATGTAGAAGAATACGTAATAAGTGGGGAGACGTGTCTGGCGCCATTTGGAATTTTTTTTTTTTTTTCAGAGTGCGAGAAACATATAAGTATTTTTGTTTTTTATTGAAAATAAAATTTATGGATGAAGGTTTTTTGATTTGAATGTCAATGTGAGACCTCTCAAAGGAATTCTATTGGCCCACTTTTTTTATCTTGAGATAGGTGGAGAAAAGGATTTTTGTGAATAAATATGCAGCGAGAAACGTTTAGAAACCTTTTACAATATCGTACAATACAATTCTTTTGTTGAAATTTCTGCATTTTAATAGATTCAACAAATTTTTTTTAGTGTTGTATTTTTCTCACACTGATAATTTTCGAGTTTTTTAAAATATTTTGCTTTTTTTTTAAATAATTAGCTTTTCTTTTCTAACAAACAATAATTTTTTTAAATCACCTTTAAAGTCTAATATTTGTTCTCAAGTTATTACTTTAAAAATCTTAAGTTTCGAATTTTTTACAAAATTAATGTTAGCACCGAATGAGTATCTGAAAAGTATGAGGGGTTTTACCGAATAAAAAAATCAATTTATTAAAACGTATATAAATTCAATTTTTATTAAAAGAATAGAATTCATTTTATCTGCAGTTAAGCAAAGTCATTATTCATTTACTGTTTCAAAGCGATACCTTACGAAAAATATTTAAAAATACCAATTATATTTTTTAAAACTAATTTAAAATTTCAGGTCGACGCAGAAAAAACATAACTAACGATCCTCTTGCTCCCCAAAACCAAAGACTGCGTCCGTCACGTCGTGATCCCAACAAAGTCGATCAGAACCGCAGGCGCAAGAACAAGCTCAAATCCATGCACAAGAAGAATTGGCATGACGACAATCAGGTTTGGTCCCACGGCGTCAAACTGGGCACGAGGCATCGTAACGGGTGAGAGTTTTAAAATGCTTTTACAGTCTTAGTTCTCGGAAGCTTTTAATTTATTTCTGGTGCAATGGTTCTTTTCATTCTCCGCGTTGTTGCACTTTTATTTCTTACGTAGGTGGAACGAATTTACTTTGAAAGAATTTGATCTTTAGTAAAATTTGCGTGAAATAATTTTCTCTCGACCAGCGAGCATAGTTTCATAATGTCTCCATTGTAATACGAAGATTCAAGAATTGCGGTTTTACTTGCTCAATCCGCGGGTATCAAATAACGCTTACTCGAGCGAAAAAATAATTCAAATGATTATGCATTTAAGACGACAATAGAAAGTAAAAACAACATAACTACTAAAGTTTCCTAAAGTAATTTTTTTTTTTTCTTTAATCGAATTGCCGCGAGAATTATAGTTGGTAGTAAACACCAAAAAGATCACTCACCCCAGTTAAAGCTAATCGACGAGCGAGCATTTGAAAATCGCAAGTCGTGCGGTTCAAGCTGTCACTGTGCCAACGAGTACCGAAAACTCGCGCGTAGTGCACATCTCCGATAACTCAAGCCAAATATTTCATTAACCCCAATCTCTAAAACAAATTGATTTTCCTAGTAAAAACACGATCTTTAAATTTACTTTCAGTTTCTACTCGAAGCGAACGAAACTAGGCAAGGGCGCCCGTCATGGCCGCAAGAACAACAACGGCAAGTCGTTCGAAGTTCAGCTGGATCAGGCTACTCCGCGACCCGGACAGTACGGGGCCTTCAGCGGTGGACACCATTTCCTGGGAAATAGCCTCAGCGACGAAATAAACCACCAGAATCAGCTGAGCGCACCCAGGTTGGGTGACATCGCGCACGAAGAAATTTTACTAAAGCTCAACTTTCCGTGAGCGCGAGAGAATGTTTCTTTTATTTTTGTGTGAGGGGGCTGAAGTGTGTACCCTGAATTTTTAGAGCCTCGCTACTGTCGGCTAATTGAAAAATCGATAAATATGTTAGAAGGAAAAGTTTTGTATAAACTTTTTTTTTTTTTTTTTTTTTTTTTTTTTTTTTTTTTTGTAAAGTCGACAGTAATGAATTACTTAAAGGGTACATGTTCACTTCAAGCCCTGGTAGCGAATGTGAAGGTGGAAAGAAAAAGAAGTAAATTTAACTGTTTAGCGTTTAAGGTTGAAAAGAAAATTACTGTCGAAAACAAATTCAGTGAAATAAAAAAAAGTATGCAAACGAAAATTGATTGATAAGGTTGAGTTTGGAAAATTACTTTTTACAAGCGAAAATATAATATAGTTTATAAATGTAATTATTTACGCTGTATGTTATTTCTTAAGGCTTACAGGTTGATAACAATTTAAAGATTTTAAATAATCGCTGCTTGAGTAGAAAAGTTAAAGAATTAAAATACTTAATCTAATGTCTGAAAAAATTCAAAGATAGTAATAATACTACTCAAGTTTAAAAAATTCGTCAAAACTTCAGTACAATGATTTTGAAAAATTATAAGATCGTTAATATTTTTATTTTTATTTTGTAAGGCTTCTAACCAGTGTATAATTATTGACAGTGTCATTGTAATAGCAGTAATAACAATAACAATACATAATAATAATGCTAATAATAATAATAACAGTAATATTTATAATAAAAATGTCTCAAATAAGATTTATTATTTCATACAAAGTATTATTAAATTATTTAATAAATAAATTATAGAACAAAAGTTTCAAATAATATAAGGGTTCACTAGTCGATGGACGAAATTAAGCACTCTACAGCATGAGGTTGCCTATTTTATAAATGATAAGCGACTAGAGATGCATTTGAGTTGAAACGGATCGCATTAATATGCTTATTTTCCTAGCTTAAGTACTTACTGTCTTCATTTATCGTGTTTAAAAATATCGAAAGATTTATATAAAAACAAAACCAAGCATACCTTATTCTTGTCTTATAATTGTAACGTGTAAAATAAAAAAAATTTTTATTTTATGGTTTTTATTGTCTTTCTGTTCTTAATAATATTTTTCTAAAGCTATTTTGATAATTTAAACAAATTTAATGTTTTAACTTAATTTAATCAATTTTTATTGTTTAACTCCTTAATTATTGAATTATCAAATTGGTAGATTTATGTCAAATTTTTAAGCAAATAGAAGTATTTTAATATGTGCCAATTTTTACTATTATTTGAGTTAAATTAACTGTAGTTAATTTTTATACTTATTTATTTATTTATTACTTACTTATTTATTTTTATTAAATCAATTTTCACAGTTTAGATAGTTTATTTGACTAAATTAATTTGTTTTCCAAGCGCATAAAATATTTTGAAAAGTACTCATTCTTTATTTTATTTGAATTAAATTCACAATAGTTTAATTGAAATAACTTAAATTATTTAATTTTTCAAAGGTTGTTTAGCTGATTGATTAGAATGTTATATATATTTTCATTAAATTTTTTAAAGTTATAATTTATTATTTAAATTATTTACGAAGCATTTCGGACGAAAATAAAAATATTTTAATAAGTATCGATTTTTATGATTATTTAAATTCAACCAAATTAATTTAATTTGTTTAATTTTTATTGTTTCACTCTAAATTAAATTAAATCATCCAGTAGGTACTAAATTTTTCATCGAAATCATTTGCTGACACATAGATTATTAAATATGTATTTATTTTCGCTGAGACTAAATAAGACTGTTATGAAAGTTAAATTTTTTTCGAATCCGTCCAACTTAAACAACGCGAGAATCGCTCCACCAATCACGAAGCCGGATTAGGCCAGAATCACGTGGCCCAAGTACCATTCTCTTTCCGTCGGCGCCCCCGGCAGCCGGCTCTAGATTTCTTCTTTTTTCCCCGGCGATTTCCTTTTTATTCCGACGAGTAGCGTTGAGCAGGTCACTACGCAAGTCGTCTCGAGAACATAACCCCATTGTAAGCTGCTGTAAGTACCATCAAACATTCAATATTCTTGTTTTGTCTTTATTATTTCACATTCTTTTGTTCATCATAAATGTAGGCCCCTCTCTTGCCTACTTCCCTTTTTTATTTTTTATTTTTCAACGAGTTTAACTCAAAAAGTGTCATTCTTCATAGAGCGTCGTATTTTAGTTGACACCGAATATTTAAAAATATTAACACCGTTTTGTGTTCATTCTTTTACAGATCGCATTGTGGTGCATGTTAATTCTTTACAGATCTCGTTTGCATTTTCACCTTAAAAATGCCTCGTGCTGAAGCCACTCAAGAACAGCCGAAGACTGGGGACCATTCTGGCAATGCTACCCAGGATTCTCATGAAAAGAGTCAAGACAAGAAGAAGCAGAAGAGGTTTAATCCCTACACGAACAAGAGTCGTAATAATAATCCAAGATTTTACGGGAAAAGTCGTGAGTAGACTATTATTTTTTCGTTTTTGGTTGTAGAATTTTCCGCGGAAATCTTGCCAAGCAGCAGTGCGGGCTTAGCACTTTTTTGTTTCGAATTTATTTTTCTTTGTTCTAATTATTACATGAACTAGTATAGAAAAATAGTTAGTAATCTTTTGTAATAACGTCGAAGTTTTTTTTACTCGATTTCAGTCAAAAATCTGAAAAATTTATCTCTGAAATTCATTTCAAATTATCACTGTGACGTGCCATAAAATATAAACAATGCCGGTTTCGACCTTGAAATAGTCGAGACATTTAGGCATCATTGTTTCTGTTTACATTCCCGGAATTTGAAAAGCCTTATTTTGTGATTCAGTGTTTCTCGCAATGAAAATAAATTATACGAAATTTAATAAATTTTACAGCAGATTAAGTGTACGATATATTTATGATTTTTAAATTCTGATACAAATTTTACTCATTTTTAAATTAAAGCACGTAATTCAGTTAAAAATTTTTTTAAAATTTTTATATGATTATTATTGATAATTTATAGTTTTCACCCAAATTTTAATTAAACTGCCTTTATCAATATTTTTATTCTTAGTTTGATTTAGACTTTTTTATTTCAATATTTTTTTCACTTTGTGAAAACCAATACTTGGTTATTTTATAAATACATTTTTCATAGTTTGTGCTTATGAAATTCAATTTTGAATCAATGAAATCAACAAAATAATATTATTCAGATAACCATGGTGGTGGAGACAGGAGACATTACAAGAAGCCCAGATTTGAAGTTGGAGAAAGACTCAAAGAAACTGATCTTGGTATCACCGAGTACGCTGGAGATGCTGAAGGATTTGTTGGAACCATTAAAGAAAGATTTACTGATTTTGTTGTTCATGAAATAAGTTTGAGTGGTGAAATCGCTCAACTCACTGATCAAACACTTCCACCAGAGCCAGAAGATCTTGATAGTCTTGAAGATTTGAAACAGAAAATACCAGAAAGCACTTGGGAAGAGCTTCAAAAGATTTCTGAGGATGCCTCTAAAGTTGAAATTGATGTTACTGACATCAGCAAAGAACAACGAAAATTTATTCATCAAATCGTAAAGAAATTAACTTCCTACATAAGCGAAACCAAAGATGTTGCAGATAGGAAGATGATAGTATTTTCAAAAGAATACCCCTCTAGATTTGGTAAAATAATTTTAGTTCTTCAAGTTATATTACTATATTATTAGTTACACACAGTATTAGAAATTACTTATTTTATTTTATTGCAGCTTCAAAAGATAATCGTCAAGATTGGTCTGCTAGAGGTGGAGATTATTGTCATTTTATTTTACACAAATCAAATATGGATACCATGGATGCATTGAACCAAATGGCTAGATGTTTGCGGCTCAAAGCAAGTATTTTCAATTATGCAGGTACTAAAGATCGTAGAGCAAAAACTACTCAGTGGATTAGCGTTAAGAAAATGAACCCATCAAAGATTATGCGAGCTGCAAGATACGTGAGGGGCGCTTTTGTAGGTAACTTTAAATTTGAAAAAGAATCACTGAAATTAGGCAAGCTTCAGGGAAACATGTTTACTATGGCTCTAAGAAATGTCAGCGCGCCTGATGATCTTATTGAAAAAGCTTTAGTTTCACTCCGTGACAAAGGATTTATTAACTACTATGGATTACAAAGATTTGGAACCATAGCTGCCATCCCTACTCATGAAATTGGTAAAGCACTTTTGCAAGGTAAACAAATTTTAAAGTAATTTAATTTTTCTATTTTTAGCATTAGTAAGTTTATAAGAATGTTCTTTTTCATTATATTAAAATTGTACTATTTTTTAGGAAATTGGGAAGAAGCCATTGACTTGATTCTCAAACCACGAGAAGGAGAACAAGATACTGATTTGGCAGAAGCAAGAGAAATATATAAGAACACTAAAGATTCACGACTTGCTTACCAAAAAATCAACCGAGCTGATAAAATTGAAGCTAAAGTTTTGTGGGGCTTGAACATCTGTGGACAGAAAAATCTGCAAGGAGTATTAGACATGGTGCCTAGAAATCAAATGTTGATGTATGTGCATGCCTATCAAAGTATGGTTTGGAATATGATGGTTTCTAGACGGATCAAAGAGTATGGACTGAAGCCTGTAGTCGGTGATTTAGTTTATGAAAATTCTGATTCAAAAGATGATTTTGAACATCATGTACATGATGAGGCTCATCATGTAGTTGATGAAGATGATAAAGCTGCTTCTGAAAATAACCAAGAATCTTCTAATAAAAAGGAAGATTCTGAAAAAACTGGTGAGACAGAGACTGATAAACAACAAAGTACTGAAGACAAAGGTAAAGAAGAGTCTCATGAAGATAGTAAATCAGAAAGTGGTAAGTCTAGTGAAAAAGGAGACAGAGAAAGACCATTACCCAAAGTCAAAGTCTTAACAGAAGCTGATTTGGCTGATTACACAATGGCTGATATTATCATGCCACAGCCTGGGTGGAAAGTAACATACCCTACCTATGCTCAGCAATGGTTTGAAGAACAACTTCAGAAAGATGGACTTACCATAGAACTAAAGCAAAAAAACAAGTGAGTTCTTATTTATTTTTACTTTTTAAAGTTTTAATATACATTTTCTAATTTTTATTAAATTTGTTTTCAGGAAATACACTCTAAGTGGGTCATATCGAACAATAATGCAAATTCCACAAACTCTTGAATGGGAAATTCTTCGCTATAACAACAAAACTGCTGACTTGATTCTTTCAGACTTGGACAAACTAAGAAATAAGGAGGGAATAAAAGATGACCCAGGTATTTTAACAATTTTTTATCTATTTTTATCAAAATAAAAATAAAAAAAAGGTGTCTTGGATGCCTATTAGAAGCGAAGCATGATTATTTTTTAATTGAAAATTTTAATTTGAAATTTGAAATTTTGACCATATAAAAATTACGTATATAATTAAATTTATACACATAAAATAAAACTGAAAATTTAGAAAAAATTTAAAAAAATTTTCCAATTTAAAATTTTGTACTGGTAAAATAACATCTACCATAATCTGGCTTATTAGATATGTATATATTAGATATCTATGTATATATCTAATGTCTAATATATACATATCTAGTAAAAGGATGCTATATTCTCGGCCTTATTAGATACTTTATACACATATTTATATAGTATATATACATACCTTATATGGCTTAGAATATAGCAACTCTTTTACTATAGATTGTATATATTAGATATGGCCTAGCAACCCTTCTACTGTAGATATGTATATATCTAATATAGGCCACATTAGATACTATATATACACATATTTGTATAGTATATATACATATCTATATATCTTGGTGTCGCTTTTTTGGGTCGGATTTTTGTGTCGTTTTTTACAGATTCACTCCTCATATAAAAAGCTTCGCTTCAAAAATAAAATGGTTACTTAATTCAAAAATATCAAACAATTTTATTTCACGGTTTCAGAGGGCAAATTCAAAGCCTTAGTTATCCGAATGTCTTTGAAGTCATCGTCCTATGCTACCATGGCACTGCGTGAACTTTTAAAATGTGATACTTCAAGCCAAACGCACGCAGCTCAATCCGCAGCTTTCCAAGAGGCGCACGAAAAAAGTGAAGAAGCACAAAGAAATAAGGAGAAGCAGAACACTAAAAATGGCGATACCAGTTTAACAGAAGATGAAGAAAATAAGACCGTAAGCGTTTCAAATGGAAGCAGTTTATTAGAAGACTCGGGGGATGAAAATGCTATCAAGCATTCAAGTTCTCTAAAGGCGACTCAAAAACACGAAGTTGACCCAATTAACGATTCTGGAATCGAGACGGGCACAACCGCATAATTATAAACTTTAGATAGATCTATTTTTTCACAGTTAATTAGTACATTTTGTATTATATTTATATATACATATATATACATGTACAGTTTATGAATCTTAGTTATGCGATTGAAACTAGTCGAACTTATTATTATAAAGGATTTCGTTATGTTTAAAATTTTCGATTATAATAAATTTTTTAAAGTTAAGATAATTACAGTATGTAAGATGTTAATTTTCTACAAATCAAGATACTTAAATGAATAAATGACTATTTTGATACTTTTGATGTTTGATTTGCATAATAACTAATTGTATCTATTATTTCATCAGTTTGTTTGTTTTTTTTTTTTTTTTTACTATTAATTACTTTTTTTTCGTTGTACCTTAGAGGACAACACAAAGTTAATTATGAAAACTTTTTTTTGTAAAAGCTCTTGCTAAAAGGAAATAGAGTTTGATGTAAAAAAGATAATAAAAGTTAACTTTATTTATAATTGAATTTTTTACTTTTTTAACGATTTTTTGAATTTTTCAAGATTTAACTCAGTTTTTATTTTTTTTAAAAAGAGCTATTGAAAATTCGTTTTTGGATTAAAATTTAAGCATAATTTTTTAAATAATAAACAAAGCTTGAAATTCTCTGTAAAGGAGTTATAATAGTCCTTAGTAAATAAAATTTACTAGTCATAAAAAAAATGTTCAATAGTTAGAATATTAGACTGAAATTTGTTTATATTTTTGTCTTCATTGAAAGATGAATTGATTAATTAAACTTTATGCCTTGTTGTTCGAAATTATGATTTAGTATTGCGTCAGATTATTTATTTACAGTTATTAGTGTCGCAATTTTTTCTTTGAGTAAGTTTTTTTACTACAAATTTTTCATTGATTTTGTAAAAATGCACCTAAAATCTAACTATCTTAAAAAAAATAATTGATCTTTAAAATTGTGATAATCATTCTCCATGCATAATTAGTTATATACCATACTGAGATTCTAAGCGACTTTGCAAAATTTTTGTCTAAACGAACATTTACATTGAGAATATTTGTGATGTTTTATCTAAATAATAGGTACTTTATTTAAATAGAGGTTTCATTTAAATAAGGTATAATCAAAACAAATTATCAAATTACTGTTTTTATTTTTGACAAAGGTCCCATTCCAAAAACGCTTAGGGGGATGATTTTTAAAAAATGTTAGGTCTGATTGTGAAGCAACACAAAATTTTGCCAAATTCTATTTATTAGCACACGACTAGCAAAAATCCGTCTCCATTATCAATATTAAAAATTGTTGATTAAAAAAATGGAAATTATGTTTTTTTTTTTTTTTTTTTTTTTTTTTACAAAAAATAAAAAAATTTCGAAGTTGTGTAGAGAGACTGTGGCGGAATCCAGGAGTGAAAACCCCGTTTTTTTTTTTTTTTTTTTTTTTTCTCGATGTCGGGGAGGAAAATCTTCAAAAGACACCCACGCAATGCGAGTTACGTCGGGTTACGAAGAGTTGCAGGGTGCGCCTACCAACTAAAACCCTCGCCAGACGGTGAATCAGTACATTATCAACCGGTGAAAGGAAAATTAAGATAGCGTTTTGTTTCTTATAATGAGACTTGATATAAATCTAATTAGTTAAATCAGAAATCAAGTGTCTGATAGTCTAGAACAGCCTTTTTTTGGAAATACATGTTACGGTGTTCAGGAACCTGTTCGAGTTCGAGAATGACAAGATCGTTCGTTCCCTTTTTCAAGTACTCAGCTGGCACGTACAAAGTAACTTGAGGACCCATCATCGGCCAGTATCTTCCCAGATTACGACCGTTTACGAAAGCTACTCCTTTTCCCCATCCCGCGGTATTCAGGTATGTGTCCAAAGGTTCGTCGGCCAGTTCAAATTTGCTGGAGAGTAATTGTGGCCCTTTTGATAGTTTTCCAGTTTCTTGTTGAGGATTTACGGTGGTGAAATCATCGTCTCTTAAGGAATCAAACCTAAATCCGGTTACTTTCCAGGGTGATACTTTTTGTTCTCCGTAGGAAACGTTCCAGAGACCCTAAAATTATTCAATTTTCCAGTTCTAATTGGATTCTTTTTGAAGATTAAGAAAAATTTTGAAAATAATATTAACCTTGAAGTCTTCGATATCGACGTCACCGAAGTTTACTCTTCCCATATTTTCCACTAGAAGTGCTATTTTTTTCCCTGGTTTCGTTCTGCTGACTGTAAAGTTGTAGTCTCCGTTCATCCGGTTCAAAGAGTTTACGTACTCGCCGTCGATATAAACTAAAGCTCTGTCCTTCGACACTGCTTCAACATCAACAATTTCACTTTTATTTTCTGGTAAATCGGCTTCGTACAGAACCAAGTAATTGTTAAGACCCAACGACTCAAAAGTTGGAGGTTCAGGGAATAGTTCTTGATATTGAATGCCAAAAGTTTCTTTTCCTTCCTTGCTAAATAGTCCGAGCATGGGAGACATACTGACCAATCCGTATTCACCTTTTGGACTGGAGATTGGATTTTTCAAGTTTGGGATAGGCAGGTACTAGAAATAACCATATTTTTTTTCAAATATTTCAAAAATTTGGATAAGTTTGTGAAAATCTAAAACGTACCTTCTTAATGACTTCTCTAAGTTCAAAGTACTTGGGAGTTGGATCACCAGCTTCGTCCAGAGGAGCATCGTAGTCGTAAGAAGTTAAATCGGGCTGGTACTGCATTTTCGCTTTGTCGATGTTTGCTCCTGAAAAAAGTAAGAAAAATTTTGTTTCCTAGAAGATATAAATTGGTTAAAAAAAGCCTGTGTATATACCTGATGTATAAGCGAAATTAGTTCCACCAAAGTACATGTAGAAGTTTATTGAAGCATTCAGAGCTAACATTCTGTCGAGAGTTTTAGCTACCATTGTACTATTAACTCTTGAAAATGATTCATTCCAGTGACTTAGCCATCCGGGGTAGTACTCAGAGTTCACCAGTGGACCCTAAAAAAAGAACAGTTTTTGGATAAAACTTTAAAACCAAATCCAAAAATCTTTGTCGGGGACTTTAAAAGAAAAAATTAATTATTATCTCAGAAACTTTTTAAGTCCGAGACAGACTTATTTCCGATTTCAGACTTATCGCTTTGATAATAGTGACCTTAGGCGTAAACTGTCTCATTTGATTGAAGCTGCTCCACACGTCTGTTCCATGTCCAAAATCGACCGTCGCGTAAACTCCCGGAATCGAACCACATCTTAAAGCGGCTGCCCAAGCTCCGTCAGTGGTGAACAAAACTGCTTTGTTACCCACATGGTGTTTGAAAAAGTCGTACATTTCTTTTTTATAAAAATTATCACAAACACCCAAACTTCCGTACTCATTTTCAATCTGTAAAAAAAATTGTACTTAAATTTTGCAAACCAAGATTTAGGTGTATTTAAAATTTATACCTGGACCATAATTATTGGCCCCCCATTTCCTCTTAGTAAAGGTTTAGTTTTCATTAAAATTTCATTCATGAATCGTTTTGCATAGTGTATGTATCCTGTGAAATAATCGATTAATTATCATGCATGAAAAATTTAAAAATACTATTTTTTGATTAATAAATTTTTAAGCTCACTTGCATCATTTCTACGTAATTTTATATCAGGTACAAGGTTCAATAGCCAGTACGGGAAACCACCCTAGTATTAAAATATAAGTATCAGTAAATTTTGCAACTTTTACTATATTATTCTCCATTATATTACCGTCAACTCACAAAATCTCTTTCAGCACAAATGTACGGTCCTGGTCTCAAGATAACCAGCAGATCTTCTTCCTGAGCAATTTGAATAAATTTAATAATGTCGGCATCCCCTTCCCAGTTCCACTGGTCAGGCTCCGGTTCATGTAAACTCCATTCTACGTAACTGTAAAAATATAATTTTTTTAACGTTGAAAAAAAAAGTTTTACAATTGTTTCTTACGTGGAAACAGCGTTCAATCCTCCTTGACGCATCTTTCGTAGGATGTCCCTCCATTTTTGATGAGGAGCCCTGAAGTAATGAAAACTTCCCGAGATATAGCGAAACGGTTTACCATCAAGTAAAAACTGATCGTTTTCATAGTCTATCTCGTAACTATAAGTTTCATCCTGCGAACAAATAAAAATTACACATAATTTATCCTCGTAAATAAATCGATGATTACGGCTGCCGTCGCTTACTTCTGAATCGCCGATCCTTGACACGTTTTTCGCTCTGAGAGGATGCACGGGTTTGGGTAAACTTTTAACTGCTAGCGTTGATGCAACGGCTATTGCTATCAGTAAACTAACGGCCAACGTTAATTTGGCCATTTTCATTGACTTGAGTCCTGAAAAAGCAGTTTTCAAAAATATTATTGTAATTTGCAGATGCGTTTGAAAATTTTTAATTTCTCAGGAGCTACGGAGAAAATCGCTCGTACCTGTGCTATTTCTTGTTTTCAACTGAGGTCTACCGCGGTGTAAACCACGGCTATCGGTATCCTCGTTGTTCGAGTATCCCGTTATATGTAAAATGTCATGCGTTATCGTTACGTACATCAATTTATACTATAGAACGGTAAGATAAATTTGTTTTCATGAATTTATTTTTTTTTTCATTTTGCGATCACGAATCTATACTAATCGATTACATAAACGAAAGTGTTTTCATATAAAAATCACTAAGATTAAAATAAATCCAGAGCGGTACGCGATCCAGGGTTTTTTTTGCACTACTTTAAAATACTTTAAAATATTTAAAAAATAATAATTGAAAAAATATTAATCAGAAGCAGACATTTCTGATTATCAAAATGATAAAATTCGAAAAATGTTTTTTGTTTCTTTTTTTATCGATTACTGTTAATGTATTAACTACTGTTTCAGAAAAGTGTTTTCATGAATTAAAGCAATAAACTATCTGATCAACTTCATAAGTTCTTACTTTTGCATAAATTACATAGTTACAGATAAATAAATAAACAAAACAATAATTATAATAATGATGTAATACGATTAATAAGTTAATTAAATTTATTTCACCTTTGTGCGTTATCTGTACCCAATCTTCAAACACTTATTAATTATTCCATCTTCAATTATTAATTATCTTCAAGTTGTAAGGTACACTTTTTTCTTTGCTCGTGCTTTGTGAACAAAAAAACTTCACAAACTAAAAGAGTTTTTTTTTTTTTTTTCTAAACGAACAATAATTCTTTTATGATTTTTTTTATCACTTTTAACGTTTTTTTTTTTCTGTAATGAAAAACTCTCGGAATCGTTAATGAACTAATGTACAATATGATAAAAAAAAAATCTGCTTCCGCATTAAACTATTTTTCAGATGATTGCGGTAGTAGAATATGACTTTTGAATTTTGAAATCGAATCTCGATTGTAATATCGATTGATTGAATTTGAAATCAGTTTGATAATATAATTTTTGCCACGAGGTCAATATTCCTGAAATTTTGGGAAAACATAGGTTTTATACCTTAGATTACATTTCTAAAAAAAAAATATTTAAGTTGGCGACCTTAATTTCGAGATATCAATTTTTCGTTCGCTTAAAAAACTGACGAGGACAATTGTTCTGAAAAAATTGTACTAATTGTTTATTTTATCCTGAATATTTTGGCATAAAAAAAAAACATAGGTTAGTGGATTAACTTTCGAGAAAAAATAAATAAAAACCGCAAAATCAGATGATTTTAATTAATAAATATATGAATGCCGCTTTAATTGTTTGAATCAATATTAAAAAGCAGAAAAACATTTGATTTGTTCATTTAAATGCTTTTTTTACTAAATATAGAAAAAAAAAAAAATTTACTATCTTGAGGCCTGTTTACTTGACACAGCCCTGCTCGCGTGAGCCTCCTTAATATAGTTATTTTATTTATTTTCTCATTTATGAATTAAAAAAAAAAAAAAATTTTATTGTGTTTAAGTATAAAACTTTACTTACTTACGAGCTTACTTAGGAATAAAAATTTTAAAAGAACCATTGTGACTTGAACAAGACAAATTTATATCAAATACTAATTTTCATATCTACTGTCAAAATTAATTTCCATAATAATTGTTAAAGATGAGTAAACTTACATGGATATTTTGCACTTGCGTAAAGAAAAACTTCTAAATTTGTCGTACTAGATTATTTCTTTTCAAAATTGAAAAAGAATGCTTATTAATTTTGGGGAAGATGATTCGAACAATGAAAAATTGATAGTTTTTAGTAATTATGCGATAAGTGGGAACATGAATGATTTAAAAACATATTTTTAAAAACTGATTTTTCCAGTGACAAAAAGTAATAAAAAAATGTACTCTGTATAAAGAATTTTTTTTTTTTTTTTTTTTTCAATTCAACACTTACAACTTGAAAAGTCAGTTTTTGGCAGAAAGAAAGTACAAATTTAAATTTTAGTTCCTATTAAAACCACGAGTAGCGCTTAAAGTATCATTGAATGAATAAAAACTTGCGTATGGATTTCTCATTATGATTATTATGATTACTATTATTATTATTATTATTATATTATCATTTTGAATGTTCGACTACGAATCTCATTTGTTTTAACCAAAAAAATAAACTAAAAAAGTGTTCATTTATGATAATTTAAAAAAATTTTATTAAAAGCAATTGATTAATAAACTGCGAGAAATGTTTTTTTTAATTTTTTTATTGATGTATATTGTTACGATGTATAAGCTTAATATTTTAAAAAAGTGAAAAAGCAGTAAATTTATGTATTTATTTCTGGACGAATTTTGTAATTGTAGATAAATAAATAAATAGATAAAGAGAAATTATGGCAGTATAATAACAGTAACAAATAATTTAATGAAACATTTTTCACCTTTTATATTTTTTCCTTTATCTTCAATGAGAATAAGTGATTATCTTAAATTGCCGTAAATTTTGTAGCCACGCGATTCAGAAAAATTCACAGACTTTGAGTATTAATAGTTTTGATGTAAAACGAATAATAATTCTTTTTACTCGCTCACTTTCATGATTTTTTTAGTGCCCCGTCTGCACGGTTCTAAGTAACGCTTAAACTATTAAATTTGTTGATTAGAGTATGAGTCCATCCCAGCTACATTGGCAAAACTGAAATTTTTAAACGTGTCAGTTGGAGCACGCAAGGCTGTGAATACAGCGTGGAGTACTGGAGTAGTGAAGCAAAGAAATGTTTAATAGTGTAGCTTTTTGGGAATGATAAAGAAACGAAATGAAGATTAGTTAATGAAGAAATTTAATGAAGATATGATAATAAAAACAGAATTTAGGATTGCTCTAAAAAGTTTAAGACTCGATTTTTTATTCATCTAAATGAAATTATTTATTTTTGATGAGAAGTTCGCTACCAGAGAACCTACGTTTGAAATTTATTGTTCATAATCATTCAAAGTTAATTTAACCTCAAATAACTTCAACTCTGATATATTTATGTATTTTTACAATTTATTTAAAAAAATAATTTGAATTAATTAATCACAGATTAACTTTCAAACTACCTATAAATTTGTTTTAAAAAAATACTTGTACATTTTACAATTATTTGAAATTTAACAATTTAATAATCTAAAACCGGAATTATTTGGAAACTGATTTTCCGGTTATTGGGAACATACTCCAACTCGACCAAAACTAGACTGTTTCTTCCTTTCTTCAGGTACGGTGCTGGTACGTAAAGTGTCATCTGTGGTCCTTTCAGAGGCCAGTATCGACCGAGGTTGTGGTCATTGACGAATGCGATCCCTTTGCCCCAATTAGCCGTATTCAAGTACGAGTCCCGAAGCTCACCCTCGACGTTGAAGTGACCAACGAGAATCTGAGGTCCCTCGGACAGTGTTTCAGTCTCTTCGATCAAAGATTCTTTGAAATCGCTCGAAAACAGAGGCTTGACGGTATTGAATCGGAAACCCGTAACGTTCCACGGTGTGATTTTGTGGTCGTTCAGGCTCACGTTGAATATTCCCTGTAAAAAGTGTACAATTTATACGATAAAAAATGTAACTATCAAATTTTAATAAAACGAACCTTATAGTCCTCGACATCAACGTTTCCAAAGTTGACTCGACCTTGAGTTTCAACCAGAAGTTTCAGTTCTTGAGCACCCGAAATTCGTAAGGGTAGACTTTTAATTTTGTGGGTTCTGCTGAGTGTTCCGGAGAATTTTCCGTCTAAGTAAATCAGGGCTCGATCTTTTGGTACCGCGTTCAAAGTTGCATTCGGCTTAGAACTCTCAAAGACCGGTAAATTAGTTTCGTAGAGCACCAACCAGTTTGGAATACCGAGTGCTTCGAAGGTCGGAGGATCTTTTCTTCGTACGATCGGATCGCCGAAGATTCTGCGAGCTTCTGGATCGAAGAGACGAAGTACGGGTCTCATCTGCACGCTTCCG
Organism: Encarsia formosa; assembly: GCA_038277355.1. Classification (NCBI taxonomy): domain Eukaryota; kingdom Metazoa; phylum Arthropoda; class Insecta; order Hymenoptera; family Aphelinidae; genus Encarsia; species Encarsia formosa. Next base: position 23,970,067 of record CM076184.1, read on the forward strand.
TACTCACCTTTTAGCGATGCGGATGGAGTTGGTATATCAGGCAGAGGCAAGTACTTTAAAGTGAAATAGTACGTAAACAATAGATTAAATTTTGTACTAAAGTTGAAACCAAAGTTTTTTAAAACTTGTTTTTTCGACATGCAAATCATGCAAAAAATCATTAATTTTTCCAATAAAAATTTGCATGCTACTTAAACTTTAAAAAAAATGACGATACCTTCGAAATAACTTTTCTTATTTCAAAATATTTTGGAGTTGGATCTCCGGCTTCGGTTAGTGGTGCATCGTAGTCGTAAGATGTTAAATCGGGGGTGTAGAAGTCAAATATATTAGCGCCTAAAAATTACACTGATTCATTAAATTATCATTGGGGCTATTAATAATTGACTGTTTTTTTTTTTCATAATGAACAGTAAAGTATTAGTGAACCGTTCGATTACTCCAATCAACCAGTGTAACGGTTACTCACTGATATATTCAACCACTACTTTATTATTTTATTTATCCTTAAAAACTGATAACTTTTACCTGCTGTAAAAGCGAAATTCGTCCCACCGTAGAACATGTAAAAATTCACGGATGCACCGGTAGATAAAATTTGATCGAGCTTTTTCGTAACATTGTGTGCATCGACTCTTTGAAAGTCTTCCTCCCAGTGCGATAACCAGCCGGGATAAAACTCTGAATTGACCAGTGGACCCTTTTAAAAATTTTAATAAAGTTTAAATTTTGATCAACTATCTGGGATTTGATTTTCAAACCTTCGGTTCGAATTCTCGCATAATTTTGAAGACCTCGGTGACGTTGCTCGAGGTACCAAAGTCGATGGTTGCGTAAGCTCCGGAGACGGGCCCACACCGGAGCGCTTGTCTGTACGAGCCGTCGGTCGTGTACAAAAGAGCATTGTTTCCCACGTGCCTTTTCACTATATCTTTCAATTTGGTCATGTAATCGTTGTCACAGGCATCGAAGCTCCCGTACTCGTTTTCGATCTTTGAAAAAAAAAAAAAAAAAAAAAAGAAAACTTCATTAATTAGACTATTTAATCTGTGTTAAAAAAAACTCGTATACCTGGACCATGATTATAGGACCACCGTTACCCCTTAATAATGGTTTAACTCGAGTCAAAAGTTGATTCAAGTATTCTTCTGCGTACATCATATACCCTTAGGAAGATTAAAAGTCATGTAAATTAATGTCTAAATATAAAAAATTATCAAGGTGCAGTATGGTTTTTACTTGAATCATTGGTGCGTAACTTGATGTCAGGAACTTGGTTTAATAGCCAGTATGGAAAACCTCCCTAAAACAAATAGTGTAAGATAATTTGACTATATATTTTCAAGTAATAAAAATCATATTTTAATTTCGTTATTACAAAATCTCTTTCAGCACATATGTATGGTCCAGGTCTCAGCAAAACCAAAAAATCTTCGTCTTGAGCTATTTCTAAGAATTCAACAACATTAGCATCGCCGTCCCATACCCATTTGTTAGGTTCAGGCTGATGTAGACTCCATTCAACATATCTATTTGAAAAAGTTTCATTTAAAAAGTAATAAGTGAATAAATTTTGTAAGTATTGTTTCATTGCATATGTGTACAGAAGATACTAACGTAGAAATGGCATTAAGTCCGGCTGCTCTCATTTTTCTGAGACGATCTCTCCAATATTGTCTAGGAGTACGAAAATAGTGAAAGCTCCCACTGACATACCTGAACGGTCTTCCATCTAGCAAAAATTGATCGCTGCCAAAATCTATCGAGAAGCTTGGTGGATGTTTACTTTGAGTCTGCGAAGAGATACAGCGAAATGAAAAAAATTGTTGATACAAGCTAACGATGATTGTAAAGTATTTCAAAAAAACCAAACTGGTAATTAAACTTATTCAATTATAGTAAAATTAGTGACAAAATAAATACAATTAAATTTGAGTCTCTTTTTAACAGAGATGAAAAAAACCTCATTTTTATAATAATTTAACTTTTTTATGATTAAAACTTTACCAACTTACTTCATTTTCGGCTACGATTTGATCGCTCGTAAAAATCAGCCCATAAAACACAATTATAAATAAATGTAACATTTTATTAAAAGCACTATTTTTTTTCTCAGCAACAACTTAGCAGTAACTGGACAAGCATTCTTCTTGACACTCACAAAGCATATTATTTACTTCGATAACGTATCTTTAACCCCGCTGCTTCTCCAAATGTATCAAACTTTAACGCTTGCCATGATTAGCTGCATCATTTTGAATGACTATCTGGAGTTTCTAGTTGATAAAATTTTGAGGAGAGATGCTTTCATTTGAATACAAACTTTGAAATTATCTGAAACTATCAAATCTATTTTTATTTAAATTCAAATGAACTCATTGAGAGCCAAATATTTTTGATAATTTTTTCATGACAGTTACGATACTAAAATATCAAATGATTTATTACAATGTATCATTTTTTGTTCGAAACAAAGTCTGGTAAAGTAGATAGTATGAAAGTTTGAGAGGTCGGTAAAAGAGAGATTTTAAATCACTCCCTTGTAAACAAAGACGAACTTTTTCATCTACGGATAGAAAGAATTAAATCGTTAAAAAAAACTGTTTGTAAAATTTGATTTGTTTTCTTATAGCCACCAAAATTATAATTTACTGCTTTATCAATTATAAATAGGACAAATTTCTATATTTTACCAAAAATAACAAAAAAATTTATTATTATTCTCTTTATTCTTATTATTTTTTCATTTTTAGATTTTTATAATGATGATTATAGCAATGCAGTTTTCATTATGAAATTACAGTTATGTATATCAATGTTGACACATCTAGTTTGTTGAACTGAAGCTCAGAAAACTTTTTTACGTCGTTTCATGTATATAGTTAGTTACCCACAGTCTGTATCAGAACCTAAAACCGAAGAAAATCTAGAGGAAATAAATTTTCATATTTTTTTGGTTCCATTAATCACACTTATCCCGGTTTTACTCTTTTGATTCTTTTCCTCTAACTTCGATTTCTTTTCCCGGCTATCAGTGATGTAAACAGTTTCCTGGACTTTCTTACTTTCGGTGTGATAATTTTGGGATTGACCGTGATTTTGTGAACCAACTGACGAGTGAGTTCTCGGGTGCGGAGTTACATGTTTTTTCGTAGCTTGGGAGGTCTGAAAAAGAAAATCAGCATAAATATCGACAGCAGTTCAAAAACTAAAATGTAAAAAATAAACGCAACGCATGTCTTTGATGGTCCATTTGCCGGTGGAGACTGAATGATGGTCGGTGACCCGTTTTGTGGTAGGAGCTGCATGAGAGCTGGTTTCCCACTTGTTGGTAACCTAAATAAGTTTAGAAAAATTTAGACTATAAAAAAAAGTTTCGTCATACATTTAACACTACTATAAAAATAAAAATTAAACCTACAGGATATCCATGAGTGGTCCATTTTGTAGGGTTTGTGTGATGGGTAGAATCAGTATGCTTGGTTGGGTTGGTGTGCTTTGGATATAAAAATTAGTACAATTTTTGAGCAATAAACTAATCATAATTGTGGTTAAGAATAAACTTACTGGATATCCATGAGTAGGGTTTGTGTGATGGATTGTAGGATGAGTAGGCTTGGTTGTACTTTCCCATTTAAGAGTATGCTACAAATTAAAAAACAGAAAATTCTTTGATTGAGCTTATCGAATCAATTTACGAATACCTACCGGATGTAAGTGACCTCTTTTGTTGGTTTATGATGGACAGTTGATTCAATCGAGTGATGAGAAGTTTTGTGAGAATTCTCAGTCTAATGAGGTCTGTGAGTTGCATGATGATGATGATGATGATGCTTGTGGTGATGATTTGAATGTTTGTCTTCGTTTTTCTTCTTATCGCAATGTTTTTCTGTAAAATTAAAAAATCCGATTCCGTAAAACGAAATGTTTTTCTATCTAATCATAGTTTGAAAATTGTTTTTGTTTGAGCAAAAACTTGGTCTGGAAATTTACATATTTAAAGTAAAAACAAACTTACTAAAATGTTCTTTCGAGCTTGAATCTTCCTCGCTCAGACTCCTGCTTTCATCTACTTCGATTTCGTACTTATTCTTCTGATTTTTTTTGTACCTGTCATACTCGTGGTTATGTTTGGACGCTAATGCTTTACCTTTTTTAATTTCGATAGTGGCAGAATTGTCTTTTGAGCTTTCAGCACTGGTGTTTTCAGAATGTTCAGCTTTGATTTTGTATTTTCGTTCATCGCTGTATTCTGATCGTGCAGCCAAGCTCACGTAAACAAGAGATGACAAAAATAAAAATTGAATAACTATAAAAATATTTATGTTATTTTTTTTAGGCTTGGAAAAATATCAAATACAAGCAAGCTAATCTTAACTTAATCCATTTTACAGATATTAGTTTACATTTCTTACCTCTCATTTTTCTTTCAGGTCTCAACTTTACAAGTGTATTACAAGTCGGAAATGACTTTCTTCGTTAATTTTAAAAATTCCTACATTTTATATGCTTTCAAATTAAACAAGAAGATTTTTATGATTGGAAACTTAACTTTTTAAAAACTTACCTTGGAAACTTACCCTTTTAAATTTTATTATTTATATTTTTTTATTTTGATAACTAATAGTGCAGTGCACATAGTTATCGTTGAATATCCACAGTGTGGTAAAAATTGTAGGAGTTGTGAGTATATAACTCAGTTTTATTTAATTTATTGGTTTAAGAATTCTCATCAAGTATACACATCGCAAAGAATTTATTTTCTTTGTTTTGATTTTCGTTTGAAAGCTAGTCTGAGTGGCTAGGTGTGTAGTGGTAGTATACTCTATATAAGCTTCTGCTTTTTGAGTTTTTCATTTAGTTTCAAATTTTACTCCAGTCTGATGAGTTGCAATAACAACGAAATCGGTCACTGGATAAATTATTTAATTTAAATTTTATTATTTATATTTTTTTATTTTGATAACTTTTTAACTTATCCTTAAAGCCAGGTAATATCGCAAATTTATAACTTTTTTACAGTCACCGACATAAATATATTTATTTAAGCGTTACATCTTATCGTGATAAATAAATTATTCATTCTAAATTGCAACTAATGTAAAAATTTAGTGCGAAATTAAGTTTTTATTTTCTTACGACTTAAAATTGTTCCATTATTAGATGGCATGTCGTAATAAAATTCTAGATGAAAACCAAAATAAGTTTTTTTATGATCCTTAATAAAATGAAAAAAAATTTCCACACTCTTTCATGCAGGATCATAACATTGATTTCCTCAATTATTACATTCTTGTTTTTCTTGATGAGTAACTCTGATAACATCAACAAAAACAAAAAATAATAATTTTCATGTTGATATTGCAATGATTGCGTATCATCAAGATTTAAGCTTTGCACTTTCATACATTTTTTTTTTTTAATTTTACCTTGTGCACCTGAGGTACCCTGAAACAAAATAAACCTTAATCAGTACGAACTGGTCTCAATTTTTGAAATATATAAATTTTAAAAATAACATTTGTAATAATTAAAATAAAATTTTTCACTTTTTTAATAAGTTGCAGAGGAAAAAACTATGACATTTCCACATAATAAATTGGGAGTTGACTATTTCTATAATTGCAGGGGATGATTTCATACTGCGAAAAAGGTCGCGATGACGATCTTTATTGAAACCATTTTCCAGTCATCATTTACGTGAATTATACGAGAACCCGTGTGAAATTGACGGTGAGTTTTAATCCAATTAAATACGAATTTAAAATTGTGGTTTTCCAACTTATCTCATTGAAGTATATTCTCGTTGCACGAAATGCATTTCACGCAATGCCGAAGCGCTTAAAAATAGTCGCACGCACGTTCGAGGTATTTTTAAATACAATAAATTAATAACCGTCCACGAACTGGAGAAAACAAATCTGCAAGGCATCCTTTCAGCCTGGAATCGTTTGAATAAAGTATGAATTCTGCGTCTCAGCTTCCGATGAATAATGGACCTTGCGATTACTTCCATGCACTTGTTATCCCCTCAATAATCGAAAATTTCCGCAGAGCCGTCAGATTGATATTTTTTAATTGTAACCGTTTGATGGTTCTTATCGAATTGTTTCGGTATATTTCCGTACCGCGAAACGCACATCGTTGATGGCCGTTAATTGCCCTCCGCGGCTACTCAAACCGACGAGTTCGTTGCAGGCTATGAGAAACGTTTAACCTAATGACCATCCGAAATACAACGGCGCATATGAATTTATTGTCCAATTTTCTCGACCGGACTGCGACTGATGGACAATTGGGCTTTTATGTGACCGAGTGTGAAAAACTCTTGAGGCTAATAAAAGAATGTACAACTCTTTTTTTTATCTACGTGAATGACGATTACGGAGTATACGAGCGAAACGAGTTTTTTTTCAATTGATACTCGAGCGCCACTATTTATTAAATACGTGCTCTTTATTTCCATTTTGGTGGTAATTAACGAAGAAGCAGACTAGACGGGTAGTGAAAATACCTAATTTATTCAATTTCTACTCGATATTACATCTTGTACTATTGAAATCATTTTTTTATTTTCAAATATAATAAAAGTATCGTATTGCAGTGAAAAAGTATATAAGCTAATTCTTATTGCAAATAAAAAACTTTTTTGTTTAGTAATGGTAGCAAAAAAAAGTTCAAAAAAAAGTTTTTGCGTCTTCAGACTTTTTTGAAATGTTTTTAGTCTTTTTTTTTTACAATAGTTTTTATTTTATTGATAGACTTTAAATTTTTATTCCAAAATTGCGAATTGATAAGGAATTGACCCTTGAGGCAACTATAGGATCTTAATCGTTTGATCTCAACTTTTTTCAGTAACTTTTGAGTAAGACTATCAATATTAAATTTCAAACTTCAAAAATTTACTACTTCAGATAATTATGAAAGCGAAACACCTAAAGTCTTACAAGAAGCTAATAACTTGATCAAACCAAAGAAAGTCTATAGAATTAAAAATAATTTCAGGCTCGACTCAAAAATGCCCAATTTCAACTTTTACGTAAGAAGTAAGTTCGATCGTGCGGCAACAAACTTCACCTCCCGGGTGGTAATTAGCAGAAAAAAAGTGACGTAATTTTTGAACGAAGTTGCGAACTCCCGTAAACGAAAAACCTTGCGCAATTATGGTAAAATAACCGTTAACTTCAAAAGCTCAATTAGTTTAAACAAATTAAGCCTGAACTCATTTCCACTCGACGAGTGAGAAAAAAAAGGTGTGGATCCCCGGTGCAGCCTCGTGCAAAACGGCCGGACAATGGGAAGAGACCAAGGCGTGCGTCAGAAGCTTTGGGAGCGCATCTCAATCATCGGTGCGGTATCGCCTCAACGCCGGAATAGAACCAACTGGCATTAATTACCCGACCAGCATCAGTGCTGTAACCATGGGATAAATCAAGCCTAAGTACACTTGTCATTTTTACGTGCCGCGGATGAATGGGGCAGCGTAAAGGCCATTCACTTCAGAGCTTCTTACTTTGTTTTCTTTTAAACAGCTCGGGGGAGATTTAAGAGCTGAAAGGTGCTGCCTTTTTTATTTAATTATAAGTTGGGTGCTCTATGATTGAGCGACCTGATCAAGCCGACTTGGTCTGGATTCGCGCCTTTCATCGCTGGGTTTATTGTACCGAACGAGCTTTCAATTTTTTCAGACTCTAATGGCGTTTCTTCACTCGATTCGATATAAAATAACTTGATTAAGATGCACAATTGACTCTCAGGTTTTATAATTTTTTACAGAAGTGAGGTTTTTTGGGTTTTTTAGAAATTTGAAAATTAATTTTTTTACCAAAAAGAATTACAGTGGGGAATATTTAAGCCTTTCCCTGTAAACTTGAAAGCTCACGTGTCAAGATTTAGATAAACCACGTAAAAAATAGGTTTTGATGGATTTCGTTTGAAATGTAGATGAAATAGTGGTATCAAAAAAAAACAAAATGATTTATTAAAATTAAAACTTACAAGATTACATTGGATGAAAGAAAATTTCTGCAGCACAATAAATTGCCCAGAGCTTGAGTTCGTATTATTATAGTTTGAACCCACCCCTGTAAGAAATGTGAATAAGGTTATCCATTTAATAGCTATAAAATCGCTAGTTACTAGCAAAATAACAGGCTAACTATTAAAAATACCTAATAAATGGGTATTTACTGGGTAACCTAATTCACACTTCTTACAGGGGTGAAGATTCCAGAATCTTTCGACAGTCCAGCGATCTTCATCCGGTGTGGGCTTCAAGCTTCTAGATCAATCGAAAGTTCTTTGAGGAGTTTACCTTAAATATGTACAGATATCAATTCCAGTTTCTTTCTTAAAAATAATAATGATAATAATAAAAAAAATAAAAAAATTAAAAAAAATGATGATTTTTTGAAAATTTATTCAGACCGTGAAACTTTGTGAAACTGTTGAGTTCAATCAATTTATCAACGCATGTATGTAAATTGAGACCGACAAATCAGACTATAAGTTTTTTTATAACTTTCATCCCAAAATTCTGAACTTAATAATTAATGTTAAAATTCGTATAGAAGTAACTAATACAAAATTTTGTGGTAATAATTGCAAAAAATCGAATTTTTATAAAGGAATGAAGTAAGATCTGCGTAAAACTCACTTTTTTTTACTGAATCAAAAAACATTTATTATTAGAATTTTTACTTTTCGATAATTTGCAAGGGATAAGATAAAAATATGTTTAAAAAATTTACGCAGTGAAAATAAATAAGAACTTAAAACTATCCAATGACGTTTTAATAATTAATTTGATTAATTTAAAATTTTATTCGCAGTATGACCATTGACCACATTAGCTACACCTACCTTATTTTGATTCCGCGGCAATCTAATTAACTAAGAATTGATGAAAAAAAGAAAAAAAAAAATGACTAAACTTTATAGTTTACCATGAATTCTCGCCGCTAATTTTGAATTATTTTTTTCCTTCCATCAGATGAAGTAATGAATGTTTTAAAATTGGTGATAAAGTATAAAAGCTGCTCAAGTGGCCCTATTGTAGCGTACAGTTCAAATAAGATAAGCGTTTTAGTTGTACGTGGTAAAAAATTTGGTATAAATTAATTGAAGCAAATAATTAAAATGAATTTGCATGAATATCGATTAGGAACCAAGCCAATTAGTTATTATCTTTCAAAAATTTCATCAGCGTATCATACAGAGTATCAATATTAATGATCTCTTCAGAACTCATAGCTACGTGCACTGGAGCTTGTACATTCAAAATACTAGAAGTGGACATATCAGGCATAAAAAGGACCTTCTCCAGCATAGCTTCCATAAAGCTCGGCTGGCGTCTCTATGCAGTCTAATTAATTTTTATTCATAAAAGACGCAGCACGCCTCAACAGCAAGCTTTTACCTACTCCTTCTTCTTCTCTCCTCCAGCGCGTCAGTCAGGCAGACCGCAGCAGTCGTATCGAAACACACTCGCGTCGCACTTGTCGATCCAAGACGACGAGTGTAACAACCCGCCGCGCGCGCGAGTGCCTTTTCAAACTTTTAAGTTTTTTTTTCTCTTTTCATTTTTTTTTTTTCATTTTTTTTTCTGTGATTTCGCGCGCGTGGCCGAACGAAAGTTGTAACATGTAATGGTGAATTTGCAAATCCTCGATGACCGATAAGCCAGTTTGATACCGAATACACCCAGTGCGTACTGTATTTCAAAGAAAGCTCATTCATCCGAAAGAGCACGTGCTAGGAGCATTGGCCACGTGTAGATTTTGTTTGAAAAAAAAAAAAAAAAAAAAAAAGTTTTAAGTGTCGTTCTATGAGGTGAGCAGTCTTTTTTTTTCTTCAATTTTTAATGCGATTAAATTTTCAATTTTCATGAATTTTGGAAACCATACCTTTTTTTTATCATTCTCTAAACATGAGATAAGCATCGAATGGTTGTTTTTTTGTTACCAAAGTAGCACTTCTCAGTGATCTACCTTTTTTTTTTTTTTTTATCATTGTCCTTGATCCTCCACTTCAACGTATTATAATTTCTGTAAAAAATGAAAATTTCCAATTTAAACAAATCACACTATTAAAAAAAGTCCATACAATGAGTCGGGTTGTTTAAAAAACCGTCCATCGACAAAGCGGAATAAATCTCGAATGTTTAAAATTACCCGATAAAACAATAGCAGCCGGTCGGCTTTTCTCCGGCGTTACATCATTTAAATTCGCGGCTACAACAACGATAATCGGTTATCGGGTAAAAACTGCACTAGGCGACGAAAAGAAAAAAAAAGCGTCGCCGAGTTGTAATTAAGCTTTCGAGTATCGATGACGCGCTTTGCGAACGGACGAGCCCCCCGGTTTGTCGCCAACATTTGATAACAATGACCAACAATGTCAAGGCGTCATTGGTCGATTCTGTGGAAAAACGTTCGACCATTGTGATTAACGCTGTTGCGACAGGTTTTGTAAACCATCGTCAACGGTAGACGCATGGTTTTCGGGTTGTAAGTGGGTCGGTGTACCTTGTCAACGAAGGTGTTCGAGTTTTTAATAATTTCGTTATCAGTTGCATAATCGATAAAGAGCGCGCTTTAAACTAAAAACGCTATCAGGTAACGATTGTTGGGCTAAGACCCACGGTGAAGGTCGTGACACGATGCTGAATTTTTCGATTTAGTGACGTAGAAGAAAATCTAGTGTACGTTGCAAAATTCCGGATTCCATGTATCTTGCAATTATAAAATTGCAACGATAAGAAGAAGTAATAATGAAAAAAAGCTCGCATCATAACGTAATAGACGCACAATTATGTAAAATTTATTAAAACTACATTCCTGAATGATTATTAAACATATTATACGACAATGAACGGGTGAACTTAAATAGTTACAGCTCTTGTTTAATATGTTCGTTAAGTGTGGGTAGATTTTCAAATCGAAGGCAAACTACAAAGGTTTGATAGACTGACTAAGAGGTTTATGCGTTTTTAATCCCCTGCTAGAAAAAAGTATTAAATTGTTTATTGCTTCTAACGAGGGAATTAAGAAAAAAATTTTTTTTCAAAACAATGCTCGGCTTGATGACGATGACGGGAAGTAAGCGCAGGTTGAAAACGTTTTGACGGGCGTAGCTTTTAATCCGAGTCAACTCACGGGTCTGGAATTTTATCGCTCGATGACTGAATTTCGAATAATTCAAAGGATCTCGATGAGAAAGAAAGTCTTTTTTTGCTTGACTGATTGAATTTTTTTGGATTTTGAGTCAAAACTACTTTCACAAATTTTTCTAGGGTAAGCCGATCCGAGACAGTATAAAAATACCATCGCCCGAAGTTTTTTGAATATTTCCGAAATAGAGATGTCAAATATTTTATTTTCTCAAAAATAGTTTTGATTTTTTTTTTTTTTTTATACAGGAAAATTTTCAGTGTCATGTATCGAGTAATATTTATTTTGTTTATTAAACATTTTCAAAATTATGAATAGTCTTGGTTTTATTACTTCTTACAAAGTTGTAATTTTGTGAAGTTTTCTACAAATTGATAATACAAGCTTTTCATTTAAAATATTTCGATGGTCTCAGCGAAGAAAAACCTTAGCCAAAAAACTGAAAATTTAAAATAATCAATGAGAGGCTGAAATAAATAAATAAATAAGTAGAAATAAAAAATATTATAAGTTGTTATTCAATTAATCCAATTTTTTTATTATTTTTGATTTTTTTGTTCATTTCAGCCTCTCAATGGTGATTTTAAAACTGCAGATTTTTAGCTAAGGTTTTTCTTCGCTGGGACCGTCGATTTAATGATTTAAAAGTTGAAGTGTTGAGCAACAATTTAGTTTGAAAAAGTAAAGTTTTAATTATTTTTCTTCATAAATCACACGTAAATTAAAATTTTTTTTTTTTTTTCTTGTTTATTAAACACTTTTGAAAGTTAAAACCAATCAATACTGTTACAAATCATATTCAAATATTCGCGCGACAGGTCTAAACAAGCGTCTAACACTCCGCTCCCACCCACACTTGAAGAATTGGCATCGTATTCCGCGCCGCGAAATATCTCCGCGACCTTGGTACTCGTCGAGAATCCACCTCAGTTTTTTGCTCGATCGAGAAGAAAATAATTGTGCATCCGGCGGCGCGGATTAAGATCGTGTTGCTGCGTCGTATTGTTCTTTTGTCAGTCGTATTTCAAGCTCGAGATTAGAATCGCGGAAGTGCCAAAGTTCATCTGTCAGTTCGTGCACCGCCAACTTTTCTCTCCTATCTTTCAGTATTTTCAATGTTATGACGTTTCGACGACTTTACGTACACTCTCGACGTAATCGTAAACAAACATTTGATTTTCGTCAAAGCTCTAATTTAATAATTCCATCCAAGTTGAGTAATACGCTCGATCATAATTATCTCTCGATTGTGCAAGTTTAAAATCCGTCTGCGACGCGTAAAAGATGAACTTCGCAGATTCTCTTATCTCAGTTGAAAAAAGGAAAAAAAAAAAAAATGTTTCCTCCGGGACGCCCCGTCGCCAAGTTAATTTACAATCGTTAAAGTAAGAAATTTACAAAAATTGAAGCCTAAAATAGTTTTTTTGAAAATCGAGTCTCGCGGGGGGAAAAATTTCGCACTCCACGGCGTCTCGTGCGGGTAATAATAAAACAAATGGCCAACCCAAGTACGTCGCGGCGCCAGAGCGTTTTCTCTTAAATTTTATTCTTTGCCTGCTCTCCCCGGGTGCGGTGCCACCTTGCTGCAATTAAAATGAGCCGGCCGGTTTCGTCTGAGAAAACTCGCGCCGACGAAACATAACACTCCCACGTGGAATCTCGTGCAGACTCGAAGGTATGCGATCGTCGATTGAATACGAAGGGAGTTTTTTTGTCTTTTACGTTATCTCGCGGGTATTGTTCTGGGAAACGCTGGAGATAAGAGCTACTTTGTTTTTTAAAAGACGTGCGGCTCCGTCACCGTGAATGATTTGTGGTAATTTTAGTCGATTTTTACGAGTTTCTTTAATTTGAAGTCTTTTTTTCACCGAACGATCGACCTCGCGGTAAGTTTTCGTTTTCGCAACGCTAAATATTTTTTTTCTTTGCTGGACACGGCTAATAGAGCTTCCAGTTTGTTTAAAATTTTTAGTTGTGTCTTTTTATTGAATTGGACAAAATTTATTAATAATACAGACAAAATTACGAAAGCTGTAAGTGTGAATTATTATGAGTTATTTTAAGAAAAATTTGAATTAATCAGTATGATTACTTTGCTTAATCAGACTCGGAGATTATTTTAACAGCTTTTTTTGCACATATTTCAAGATTAATCGACCGAGAGTTCGTCAATTCATCGAATTGGAAATTTTCAGCGCGAGTAAGACGCACAAAGCTAGAAACTACAAATAATCATTAAAATTATCCCGCGGAAAAGAAATGTTTATAAAATTTATCGTTTTTATAGATGAAAGTACGAGAGAAATAAAAGTTCAACGACCTGGTCGGTTTAACGAACATCGAATACATTGTTCGCGTAAACAATCACCGCTGCAATCGAGCGAGCTCGTTTTACATTATGCGAATTTCATTTCATAACTTGGGGGTAAAAAAGCTCCACGACCTTCTGATTTTTTTTTATTTTAATTTTTTTCTCGCGGCTGGAGAACGAGTTTCTAGAAGTCACAATGTTATGACAACCCGACACATGTTGATTTGGCGGCGAAGAAAAGTTGCCGCAAGTTTGATTGAGAAACAGAGCGCGTGAAACTCAAGAGGCTTCGAACTGGAGCGACGACGACTTGAATGGCGCTTCCGCACCGATCGTAAAGTAGTTTTTACGAGTGCTTGCTTATTTATTTTTTTTTTTTTTCTGTCTAGATTGTTCTGTGTTTTTTAAGTATCAAGCGAGAGTCTTTTGAGTGGAAAGCGGGCTTTGGCACACCCCTGGCAAAGGTCAAGTCCACGCGACGATTGTATTAAAATCAAGCCGAATTTTTTTTTCGACAACCTGGCCGGCATGTTAAAAATAAAACTGATGCTACCGATACAGTCCAAATTCAAGTCTTTTACAAAGTACTTTTAATCATAAGACATTTTTTTCACATTTTAATTATTTAGAATATGTGTTTTTTACTTTCAACTTTACTATTACTTGAACTTTTATTTACAAAGTTCAGATTTAAATTATTATTAGCTGAAGCAAGCTTCCTCACATGATGGAATTTAAAACTATTTTTTTTTAAAGTAAAAAAATAATTCTGAAAACCTAAAGACTAAAACCTTAAGTGGTTTAAATAATTTGAGTTTATAGTGGATTTTACCAAGTAAATGCATATTTAAATTTATTATCTATCGAACATAAACCGATTCAGTCTAATAAAATAAAAACAAAACTACTTTTTCATAATATCAGACACATCTAATCTACTAGATTTTTTAAATTATTCAGCGCTTACATTTTCTAAATGAAATTTTTTATTCAACAAACTTAGCAAGTATTAAATCTTCAACATTTTAATTTTTTCCAATGTAAGATTGCTCAGTTTTCATTGAATGATTCGAGTCTTTTATCAAGGAATTGACGACAGGTCAGTTACCTTTTGAAATAAAACTTGCCTTACAATTCACGACTCAAGAACCCAAGTTAAACTAAAAGGTCATCCGGCTTTTCTTATGAAAATTTCATCGTACACGTATCCAATCACAAGGAAACTTTCGAAAAAAAAAATCCATTCCACAATCTCCAAATTGTGAGTAATCGAAGTTTAAAAAAAGAAAAAAAAAAAGCACTCATTCAACTCTCAAACTTTTGACCGATCGAGGCGGAAAAGATAAAACTGGGTAATTGACTAACACTGCAGCTGTTAATGACTGCTACCGGTGGACGCGTTGTGAGTCATAATTACACGGTTTTGTCCGCTAATCGTCTAATTTCGATCGTTTCAGTACCGCCTGCATACGTCGGCTCAACTCGGCCAAAGCGTCAATTTTTATTTTCTGAAAAGTAAGATTAACTTACTTTCACGGTAAACAGTTCGAGGAAAACGCGATTTCCAATTGATTGCTGTCTCGAAAACACACTGAGTGAGCAGCGAATGAATGTTTTAACACCCCTGTAAGAAATGCTAATTAGGAAATAGACATTTAATGGCTATTTAAAATGTCTTCAGACTAGAAACAAGGTAATATTAATAGCTAATTTTTAGATTGTATGAAACGATTTTTTTCCATGTAAATAGCCATTTACTAGATTCAAAATTAATGCATATTTTTAAATACTAATCATTTGCTTTTAACAGCTAAATTTATAAAAAAAAATATTTATCATAACCTCATAAAAAATTGGTATTTCATAGAATTATGACATTTCCAAAATTACCATCAAATTATATGCAATGAGAATCACCACGTGCAATACGCTGTTTTGATGGTTATAAAAATTTTTTTACCCATTTTAAACGGGCGATTCATAGATTGAAATCGACCGTAAAATAAAATAATTTTTGATAGCTATTTTTTGGGTATTTTTAATTGAATAAACATAACCTATCGCTTTACTATATTAAAAATAGGAGAAAATTGGCAATTATTACCTTTTTTCTTAGACTCAGTTATTGAATATTTTAACTAACCTTTTTCTAGTTTCATAAACAAATATTTCATTCAAATTTATTGGCTGCAGGTTATTTAATGAAAAAATTCTTTCCTTTGACATTTTTCTTATCACAACGTGGTCTTATCATTGTCATTCATTTGAATATCATATTTCAAAGATATAAATTCATCAATTTATTGACTGATTTGTTTTTTATTCTTTTTCTTGTTGCAGATTACTAATCAATAATTAGGAAAAAAATAATAAAAAAAAGAATCTTGGGAAAGTTGAGTTTTTTGCCTTAGAGTAGCTGTCGGACTGCATTACTAAGCAGTGTAATGAAGAATTTGCAAATCAACGAACATGGTACGTGCACCTGTCAGCGAAAAACACACACACACACACACACACACACACACACACACACACACACACACACACACATACACGTTAAAGTCAAAGTAAACAAATTAACATTTCATTATACAGTTACCCGAGTTTTTCCGTGTGCGTATAATTTGCATAAGCAAATTGTCTGGCTAGTTTTGATTTTATAAATCACCCCCGAGACCTTAGCCTACCTACGACTATCAGAGTAATGTCGCGCCTGGAGGCGCACTCGACTTTTGATTTATCTCGTCGCGGTATCCTTCGAAACCAGCTGATCCTTCGGAGTTAATTGAAGGGCCGACAGGAGCTCAAGGATCTTTTTTTTTTCTTGTAACAGCGAGTGACATTTTTTTCACGCCGCGGGGGCTGCATTAGCCGGATTATCCTCGTGGAATAAAAGTGTTACAGGGTCGTGAACCACGAGCGCAAAGCCAGACGACTAAAGAGACATTAATTATGCACGAGACATGGGGCACTTTTATTCTGTGGGAAAATGATTATTTTTGGTTCAAAGAACGCGAGTTTTTTTTTCTTTTTCTTTTTTTACTTCTTTGAGTGGCTGTTTGAGGGAAAAAAATTGAAAGATAAGTAAAATTATTGATGATACCAAATGAAAAGTTAAGAAAATTTTAACTCAACATTGAATCGGGTTTGAAATGAAAATTACTGGTCAATTATTTTATGATAGTTACAACCGTACGATATAAATTCAAATGAGTGGGTCATTCGATCGAATACTGTCGAACATTATTGCTCGCATTATTGTTTATCATTGTAATTGGTTCAATGTTTTCGTAATCGATGCCATGAATTTTAATCGCTGCAATTAGCGCATTCACTTTCAAAGATTTTAAATTTATCGAATGTATTCTCCGCATGGACACTGGCGATTATTAAATTATTCAGAAAAATTCATAGAACGGCGAACAGTAATTAGACTGTAAATGTCTTTCATAAAAACGTCATTTAATAAATCATTGACCATTCGGAAAAAGAGTATGTAGTTAAGTGGTTCGCAGTTTCGCGCCAATTATCAGGTTTTCGCCACTCAATTTGAATATCTTTTTATGCCGTGAAAATTGTACCGATTAGTGATTGAGATTTATAACACATTAATCACTAAGATTTTGTAAATTTAAACTTTGACTAAATGTCGGTCTATCGGAAATTTTAAGTTTGTTTTAACATACTTATCGCAAACAATTAAGGTAACTTCAATTTTTTTTGTATTATTAAAACTACTTATAGCGAGAAAATTTTTATTTTTCGCGAATGACAATGCGTCTTTTTCAAATCACACACAATCACCTTATCATTAACCACCATTCCAATACTACAATGTCCAATAAATCATATCTCACATAACTCACCTTACACAATACTTAATTATCTAAAAACGTCCATTTCCAAGAATCCGACGTAATATCAAAAAATTCATTCCAGACTTGAACGGGAAGAATATATTGAACGGCAAGGATGCCGAGGCCAACCGGAAGTTGGAGGAGGACGACGGAAGCGGCGATGCCGTGCAAAGGTCGATGGGCTACCTGGGCCCGTGGCAGGTCATGGTGTGCCTGGCCATATCCCTCATTAAGTTCCCGGTCGCCTGGCACCAGCTCGCCATCGTCTTCATGGCTCCGAAAAAAATCGGCTACAACTGCAACGAGCCCGGACCCGGACTTCCCGGTGATCAGTGCCACGCCCTAGTCAACGGCACCCTGGTCGAGTGCACCCAGTGGGAGTACGACAAGAGCGTGTTCAGCGAAACTGTCATATCACAGGTTAGTGATTTTTTACAATCCAGTAAAAGCGTGAATTTCGAACTAACAAGGAGATGATCTGTCCTTTGGGAAACAGATTTTCATCAAATTTCAGAGATCGTTTTCTTTTACTAAATAATGAATCGATCCATTAATATTTTGCGCCAACGGTTATGAGCATTTATATTTTTTAAGTCAATTTTCAAAAAATTCATGCTTCAAGCCTATTACACCTGTAGAGTTCTGGAACCTTGCATTTTTTTATTTATTCTTGAATTTTAAAGAAAAAATATTTTTAGATAAAATTTTTGTAAGTTTGGCTATGTACGGTTTATAATTTTATTAGTTTTTGCGTTTTTTAGTGTTAGAAAACAAAACTATACATAGTAAGATTCGAAGAATTTACGTTTGAAAATATTTTTCCTTTAAAATTCACAAAAAAAACAAAAAAAATGAGACGTTCCAGAATTCTGTAAGTGTAACAGGCTTCAAGCACGAACTTTTTGAAAATGAGTTAAAAATACAAAAAATGACCCAAAGGACAGATATCCTTGTAAGAAGGATTTAAAATTCTTGAAGAAAAAAAAAAAAAAAAAAAAATTATTGTTATTATTACCTAAATTTTTTAGTAAATAATTTATTCAAAGGTAGTCAACCGAAATACTGATGGGTATTCGGCTATTGGACTCAATTTTATAGATTGTATTTTTGAAAAATATTTTATTGAATAAAATTTGTTGTGGGTTTGAATTTAGTAAATTCGGCTAAAGAGTTTGTACTTTAACACTTGTTCAACTGAGCTATCACAGCTCTTAGCTACAATTTGTGTTTTTTTTTTTTTTTATAAATCATCTATTTGGATTACTTATGCATTTTGAGAATAGATATTATTAAGAGTCCGGATTCCAATTTCGAGCTACCGAGGTTCTTGCAGTATTTCATAAGTTCAAAAATAAATGAAGTGACACTTTGAAATTGGAACGCAACGCTGCAGTTTGCGACTTCACACAGTACAAAATCAATTATTGTAATTTTATGATTCGTGTGAATTGATTAGCTGGCGAAATTAAAGTCGTTGGGAAATGAAGTTTAATTATTACGGATTTGTTTTTTATGTAACGATGGTTTTATTCCTTGTTATAAGTGTCGGAGAAACGAGAATAGTAGTTTTAACAAGGCTGTTAATTGTTACGACGGCTTTGGTGATATTAAGTCGTGTAAAAACAACGCTACAATTTTTTAAAATTGATTTTTTACGTCTGTATTAATTGTCGCAAATTTAAAGTATGAAGTTAGATCAGTATCTTTTTACAAATTTTTTAAATCGCTCAATAAATAAATTGGAAGTTTTCACATTAAAAAGTATAAGACAACTTCCCTGCGAGAAATTTCCGCCAGAATATTGCCAGACAGTGGGCAGATTTAGCGAAATTGGGCAGAAATTTAGTAGGGTTAATCGCCAGATTCTTGACAGAAGGCCAATGCTTTACGCATAGGGATTCTGGCGAGCTATAGCCTAAACCTTTTTATTTTAAATTGTAACATTGATTACTAACAAAAATATGTTCAGTTTCATAACTTGACTCTGAAATTTTTCTTTTTTTTTTTTCCTTATGTTGAACATTTTTCTCATCCATTTTGATGTAATTTTAAAATATTATTCACACAATACCAGCCCTGCTGTATAGCCACACGTGTGGCATACGTGTGCCACACGTACAATGGACTTGAACAAATTTTTTTTCTTTTTCTAAATATTTTAACACCTATGGAGTCAGGGCGGAGACCTAGTGCATAGGATAGCGATTACAACCTGGACATGATTTCCCCAGGAAGTTTTGACTCCGGAGGGGCCAGGGCGGATACCTGGTGCACCTGGTGATATTGACGCCTTGGAGATGATTTCCCCAGGAAGTTTGGACTCCGGAGGGGTCAGGCTGAACACCTGGTGCACCTGGTGATACTTACGCCTTGGAGATGATTTCCTCAGGAAGTTTGGACTCCGGAGGGGCCAGGGCGAAAACCTGGTGCACCTGGTTATACTGAGGCCTTGGAGATGATTTCCCCAGGAAGTTTGCACTCCGGAGGGGTCAGGCTGAACACCTGGTGCACCTGGTATTAATTACGCCTTGGAGATGATTTCCCCAGGAAGTTAGGACTCCGGGGGGGTCAGGGCGGACACCTGGTGCACCTGATGATACTTACGCCTTGGAGATGATTTCCTCAGGAAGTTTGGACTCCGGAGGGGCCAGGGCGGATACCTGGTGCACCTGGTAATACTTACGCCTTGGAGATAATTTCCCCAGGAAGTTTGGACTCCGGAGAGGTCAGGCTGAACACCTGGTGCACCTGGTGATACTTACGCCTCGGAGATGATTTCCTCAGGAAGTTTGGACTCCGGAGGGGTTAGGGCGTACACCCGGTGCACCTGGTGATACTTTCGCCTTGGAGATGATTTTCTCAGAAAGTTTTGATCCCAGTGGGTTCACATCATCAAGTTTACTATTAGGATAGCATCTTCAGAGTTGGGTTATTACCGGGTACACCAAGTATTTTCCCTGGCCCATCCAGGGTCAAAATTTCTTGATAAAATCATCTCCAAGGCGTAAGTATCACCAGGGGCACCAGGTGTCCGCCCTGGCCCCTCCGGGGTCCAAACTTCCTGAGGAAATCATCTCCAAGGCGTAAGTATCACCAGGTGCACCAGGTATCCGCCCTGGCCTTCTGGGGAAATTATCTCCAAGGCGTAAGTATTACCAGGTGCACCAGGTATCCGCCCTGGCCCCTCCGGAGTCAAAACTTCTAAGGGAAATCATCTCCAAGGCGTAAGTATCACCAGGTGCACCAGGTGTCCGCCCTGACCCCTCCGGAGTCGAAACTTCCTGGGAAAATCATCTCCAAGGCGTAAATATCACCAGGTGCACCAGGTGTTCAGCCTGACCCCTCCGGAGTCCAAACTTCCTGGGGAAATCATCTCCAAGGTTTCAGTATAACCAGGTGCACCAGGTATCTGCCCTGGCCCCTCCGAGGTCCAAACTTCCTGAGGAAATCATCTCCCTGGCGTAAGTATCACCAGGTGCACCAGGTATACGCCCTGGCCTCTCCGGAGTCAAAACTTCCTGGGGAAATCATCTCCAGGTTGTAATCGCTATCCTATGCGCTAGGTCACTGCCCTGACTCCATAGGTGTTAAAATATTTAGCAAAAGAAAAAAAATTTGTTCAAGTCCATTGTACGTGTGGCTATACAGCAGGGAGAGGTTAGGATTTTCAAACAGCAAGCATAATTCATCGATTAAAAATTAAAATTATATTTCTATAAAATTATTTGATTATTTTTTATCAATTTTGTAACATCGGAGCTGCATGCTGCTGCTCCGATTTGTAAACTAACCTCTCATCAACGCATCTAGGTACATATACATATATGTATATATATAGACATATACATAAAATAATAAGCTTGACAGAATTTTCTGCCCACTATCTGGCGGGCACCCCAGACGTTCTGTTGAAACTTCTAGCAGGGTTTAGTGCAGTTATTATTTTTTATAACTATTTCATAACGACGTATGAAATTCCTCAAGTATGAAATATTTTTCACTGATAGTTAGCAAATTGCGAGAAGTTTCTTCTTTGTTTACGAATTCTTTTTTAATTGATCAGTATATAAATAAATAAATCAAAAAATTCTTGTATTTGTATCTTTCACGTTTATTTGATTGATACACCCTGTAAGAAATCCACGAAACTAAAACTAAGGTATCTAAAATTTGTAAATACAAAAAACTAGCCTGCTATTACTTAGTTTTGCCAATATTGTAAAGAGTGAAAGTAAAAGAAAATTATCATTTATGAAATTTCGCTATTTTTAATTGGTAGTTACTATTAAAAAAATAACAATAAATTTTGGGTCCAGTAAATCGGCAAAAGCAGGGTGAAAAATAGTTTCTTTATGCTTAGAAACAACCTATTAATTATGCCTTGCTTCTAGTTTAAAGACATTTTAAATATCTTTTTTACAGGGTAATAATGTGAACAAAAAATGGAAAAAGATATAAACTTTTAATACGGTTCATGTTTTTTGTTGATTTGCCTATTATTATTTTGTTACTAATTTATTTGCTTTCGTTAATTTGTTTTAGTGGAATCTCGTATGCTCTCGTTCGCACTATGCAGATCTGCAGCAGTCCATTCTTATGTTTGGCATATTGCTTGGTAGTATATCCTTTGGCTTTTTATCTGATAGGCAAGTTTTATTTGTTTTCTTTTGTTTCATCTTGACTGTTCTCATTACACGTAATGCTTCCTGTTATCTGTGATTCATCCGTTTAATCATTAACGTATTTTTGAAAGTACCTGTTCGTAATAGTTATAGAATAATTATTTTTTTTGTTTTTACAGGTTTGGTCGAAAAGTTCCTTTGATGGCCGCGGTCGTGATGCAATTGGCATCTGGTATTGGCTGTGCCATAGTTCCGTGGTTTCCCGCGCTTTTGTTTATGAAGTTTTTAAGTGCCTTAGCAACTGGTGGTACAATGGTTACTAGTTATGTAATATGTAAGTCTCAATCGTTCATTATACTTAATTTTACAAATGAAAAAAATGCAGAGGGTAAACAATTTTTTTTATAGGTATGGAAATTATTGGAAAAAGTTGGCGCGCTGCTATAACGATTCTGTATCAAATTCCGTACAGTTTGGGTCACATGTCCCTTGCCGGACTCGCGTACATGTTCAGGCATTGGCAACACCTGCAGATTGCCATAACTTTGCCTTCGATAATAATGTTAAGCTACTTTTGGGTAGTTCCCGAATCTCCGAGATGGCTCATCGCGATGGGAAAACAGAAGCCAGCCTGCAAAGTCCTTCAGACCGCCGCTAAGATTAATAAGTTAGATGATAAGGATATACCTGAAATAGTCAGGAAGCATTGCTTGTATCAGGTACTGATAAATAATACGTCATTTATTTTTTATGGATTAAAAAAAGTTCATTTCTATTATTATCAAAATACTATCAATTATGCATACCATAGAGTAAATTTAGTTTGCAGAGAAAATACGGGATGATTAAATTGCGACAAAATAAATAAAATAAATAGTCAATGAAGTATAAACATGTCTTTCACTATACACATATTGAGAAAAAAAAATAATTGGAAATTTTTTTTTATAGAATTCTAAGCGAACGGAAGCCGATGGAAAAGCCTCCTTCATGGACCTGCTGCGTACGCCAAATATGCGAGTAAAGTCATTGTCAATTTTCTTCAATTGGATAGTTTGTGGCATGGGTCTGTTCGGTATGACCCAGTACATCGGACACGTTGGCGGTGATATTTATTTAAATTTTGCACTCTCCGGGGCCATTCAAATCCCGGGTAACTTTTTGGCTTGGTGGACTATGAACGCCTACGGTAGAAGGGTCACGCTGGTGGGCAGCAATTTGATTGCTGGAGTTGCTGGAATTTTTCTAATTTTTGCTCCCAAAGGTAAATTATTTTATTGCTTTTGCAAGGTCTAAAACGAATATTTTATTTATCAAATGATTTTTTTGTAGAATTTGAATTGATTCTCGCCTGTTTTGGCATTGTGGGGATGTCGGTTTCCTTTACGACTGCTTATCTCTACTCGGGTGAATTGTTCCCTACGGTGATTAGAAACATTGGAGTTGGTACAAGCAGTATGTGCGCGAGGATAGGCTCTATGGCTGCGCCTTTCGTAGTCTCACTGGTAAAAGATCTATACTTATTTTTTTAGAGATTAGAAATTATTTGAATATTTTTTTATTATATAATCGAATGTCATTTTTGAATTTAGAGTAAAGTTCAACCCTGGTTGCCACCAATCATTTTTGGTACCTTGCCACTGGTCGGTGCTGCTCTCTGCTTCTTGCTACCGGAAACTAATGGCTGTGAACTCCCGGAAACTTTACAGGATGGAGAAGATTTTGGAAAGTAAGTTGATTCACACCAAGATAATATATTAATAATTTCGAAAAAAGAAATCATTTTTTCGATAACTCTAAATTTTTTATTAAGAATTAATAAAAGTAGTCAACATTGTATTTATATTTTATTGTGATGTTATTTCAGATCAGACAGCAAATTGTTAAAAAATAAAGAAATTAATGAAGCTGAAATGGCCTTGTGAAAATGTGTCCTTGGCTATACGGATGGATTTCAGTGTAAATAAGTGCATCTTATCGTTTAGAATATGCAATGAACGGTATTGAATTTGCCGCTGTGAATCACTAGTGCCTGAAGATTTAAAGATTTTTCTAAATGTATTTATTTAATTGAAACTTGCTTCAATTATCCTAGGTAAACTCAAATAATTTATCAAATGCTGTAGTTATTTTTTAAATATTTTAATATTATTACGATTTTAGGAAATATTAGTTTTAACTTAGGAAGATTTACATCCTCAAATTATAGATTTTAGTACAAATTGTAATCTTTTTTAAGTAACTGCTAGCTACCAAGTAAACGATAAAAAGATAAATAGTTTTAGTGTAAAGAAAACTATTTTTAATGAATTGTTTAATTTTAGGATTAAATTATAAGTCTGTGAAAGCTACATACTCATATTTGTTAAACATTTTTCTATCACATGTGAAAATTTTTAAAAATATTGTGTTTAAAAATTTATATTTCTGTATGTAAATACAAAAGATTTTTTAATTGATGGTTTGATTTCATTTTTCATATCGTTGAGTTTATTGATCGAAAATTTTTAATAAAAATATTCGGAAGGTTATCGACAGAATAATTAGAAATTTGATTTAAATGATGATAAAGATCAGGTACAAAATTCATAAATAAAATACTTTTCAGTTATTATAAATCGGTGAAAAATTGAAAATAGTTTATTTTTAGCAGATATTTTATTAAATTAAAATAATTGAAATAGATTTTAGTAATTTATTTACTTTTGTTTGAATTTTTTAGTTTTGTCAAAATTATTAATGTCAACTGCGTTAGATATAAAATTATTGTGTAAGGCTACATAATTTTATTGAACGTAAATAAAATAGTAATTTGTGGAAGCTGGCGACGGAAGCGTTTACCATCTGTTCACTTTGATAGTTCTGCGCGCTCTATCGTTAGATGTCGTTAGTAATCAAATTTTCGGAAGGTATTAAATCGGCCAACAATAGTTAATAAAAAAATCAACATACATGATAGATTGTTCTCTTATAAATGAATTATGATTTTATATGATATCAACACTTTAATTTTCGAAAAAACAATTTTTTTTGTTAAACAATTAATTTTTTTTTGGGTCACATAAAAAAAAGAAACTTTTAAAATATTTTTATCAAAGTTTCATTTTTAAAAACGAATGACACATTTTTTAGTAATGTTCTTACTTTCTAAGCGAATGAAAAAAAAAAAAAAAAATTTGAAGTTTGTCAGATGAATTCAGTTTAAAATTATAAGCGTTATTAAAAATAATCTACGAAAAAAGTATAAATTCTTAAAGAATTCAATTGTAAAAAGATAAGCTTTAGATAGAAATACGCTTGACGTTTCAATTTTTGAGAATAAATTTTTCATTTTTTTTACGGAAATTTCAAACCTTTGTCTAATTTACTAAAGATGTTTGGACATCTTTGACTAAATTTTTTTATCTTTAAATTCTGCCAAATTTGATTTTCTGAAAAAATATTTTGATCTTTTTTAAGAGGATAAATGAATGTTCATTTTAAATAATTATTAAGGGGCCATTCCTGAGAAATAATTTTTTTTTTTTTTTTTTTTTTTTTTAAGATATTTATTTAGTAGTAAAAACGTTACAATCACTTCAAAATTTTTACACAATAAAGTCAAATGGTTTAAAAACGAAATTTTTTTTTTTTTTTTTTTTTTTTTTTTTTTTTTAATTTTTTTTCGGTCCAAATTAGCTCCGAAAATTAGTCCTCTTTTTCCATGGTGGAAGTTCTCATTCAGCAACCGTTCATCTGAAACCAAAAAGTAAAATATTTTCTTAATCTATATAGTTTTGGCTATCACAGCACCTACAATTAAACAATTTCGTTATTATTTTACAAAGTTATAAACAATTTAAGTTGCAAAAAAATGGTCCAAAAATTCAAAACTATATAGAGGACAATTTTCGGAGCTAATTTGGACCAAAAAAAAATTAAAAAAAAAAAAAAAAAAATTTTCGTTTTTAAACCATTTGACTTTATTGTGTAACAAGGGGTTACGCACTTGGTCCTGTTTAGACAGGATTATCCCGCAGGACTGTCCACAGGACTATCAAATAAAAATACTATATCAAGCTCTCGTAGTCCTGTCCCGTTCAAATTAGGCTGGCCAGGACTATTCAGGACTACTCAGGACTACTCAGGACTTTTATGACAGGATTAAGTGCGCAGCCCCTTGTTGTGTAAAAATTTTGAAGTGATTGTAACATTTTTACTACTAAATAAAAATCTTTAAAAAAAAAAAAAAAAAAAAAAATATTTCTCAGGAATGGCCCCTTAATTACAGAAACGATTTTCACCGTTGTGTGTTTAACAGCTTTGTACAACAAATACCAATATTTAATGCAGATGCTTGATCCCAAGCTTTTTTAAGCGTTGTTCATCGCTTTGCTCCAAATCAATACAGACACTAAAAAAGAGCTCAATCATTTTCAATTGTTTTATATTGAATAATTAAATCTTGCCTCGAATTTTTATTGCTTTTTACGTCAAACCCGTCAAGTAATACATTATGTGGTTTGTATGAAATTATATTTTAAGATCAAATATTTATTTACTTCAGTTGCTAAGTTAAATGACTGAAATCTAACCCATTTGGCTTTAACATAAAATTTTAATCTTTCCTTAAAAACAAAAATATTTCTCAAAAATGTACGTAAAGCCAAGCTTATGTTCTTACGATAAAAATATCTAAAATTTTTGAATTTTTAGAATAATTGAGTTTCAACTCATAAGCCATTTGTTGTCCAAAGACTAGTTTAAATTTATTGTATCAATTAGTTTCTTACTCATTTATGTTGTTATTAAATTTAGTACTGGACCTCGATTATTCAAGGAATTACAAATTAAAATTTTTTTTTTTTTTCATTAGTTACAAGTACATAAGCTTGGCTGAAAGTAAATTTTTCTCAGTATCATTTCATTTATCTGATAATCACTTAAGAGTGAAACTGATCAGTAGTGTAAAAATGAATGACTTCATCTTGCAAATAATCGTTTTTTCTTTAGTATTAATGATCTAAGAATTTTTTATGCTTGTAATAGTCCAGTAACTAAATTTAATAAAAAAACCATTCTGTATTAATGCTAAATTATTTTACCGCCTATCTCTTTGAAGATCAGTCATTAGTCAAAGATGATTTTTTTTTTTGTTATCTGAAGTAACCCATTTAAATTTATTCTCATAAACATCACTTTAAAACTTTCGATATAACCGGATCTCAATAAACAAGACTTGTGAATATTTACGATCTAAGTGAACTTCAAGCTTTCATGAAAGAATTAAAGATCAATCTTAAAAGCAGAAGCTAGCTTAACGTGAAGTATTCAAATGAAACAAAGCATCCTAGCGAGTAAGAGAGCATTTGACTCGATCCGATCTCTGCATATTAATGAAGTAACAAGCTACTCGTTTTCTCTAGATCAACGTTTCTTTTGTCTGAGTTGCATATAATTAAAAAAAAGATTTTTCTTACAGTCTATTTTAGTCTACGGAGTTTAAAAAAGAATTATCTCAGTTTTAATCAATTTTTTTCGTTCAAGTCATCATTAGGATTGTAAAATGACCTTTTTTTGTTTTTTTGAATGATTTTGAAAAAAATGAATTGAATCTTATCAGAATCATCATTAAATTTTGATTTGAATCTGGCTGTTTTTGTTGATAACGTTTTCTGGGTAATGATACTTTAAAGTTTTTTTAATGAGTTTTCCTCTATTTATAAGAAAATTCGCTAAAATTAATTTTAATCCTAATGATTCACTTCCAAGAAAACATAGATTAAATGTTTAAAGATGATTTGGTGTTGTTTTCCTCAGACTTGTTCTATAAAATTCGAAAAATTATTTAAAAGCTTTGATCTGAATTACTTTTTTTCAAAAGTACATGAATTTAAGTAATAATTATGATTCTGATACAGTACATTGATTTTATATTATGAGTTAATATTAAGTTTTAATAATTTAAAAAAAAAAAGGTTTAATTGATTTTTTTATTTCATTTCATCTCAATTTTTAAGCTTTTACTTCTCACTGTTATTTTTTATTATTTTTTTTTTTATTTATTTAATCATAAGTTGATGATTTTTTCTCCCCTGAAGTAAAGTTTTCCTACTAAGCATAATTTTAATTAAAATATGGATGCTGACAAACTTAACGGTTACGAGATTTGATCTTCTAACTTATAAATTAAGAGTCGAACGCTTCACCAATACCACACTTGCGTTTCTATCACTTCGCTTATGAAACTTTAATTGTTTTATTATATTTTTCGTCTTCATTTTTAATCTGTACATTCTGAAAAAATGTTTTATCAACTTTTTGTATAATAATGAAGGTGGTGTAAACACTAGACTCACATATTGTAAAAGTGTTCTGTCTAAACTACCTATGATCGTAAATCATTGCATTATAAAATCATCAGCTTTGCAGTATTAATAAAATTATTTTGCAATTGTAATTATAACCATCAAATGAAAATATTTTTGTTCGACGACTATGTATTTTCATTTTTAACGTACAATTATTAAAAAAGAAAAATGTTCTACCGACTCGCGAATAACACATTGCACCGTCAAAAGCACTTGCTCGGAGTGACACTCGTACTGGGATTTCCAGTCTGTTTATTTCGAAAACCAACGACCTTGGGTAATAATAATTACTCGTCAGTGTCAGCACGCATCCTCTCTCAAAAAAATCGCCGCCCTGAGATAAAATTCGAATCGAAGATTAAATGGCGGGAGCATGCGAGTGCACCTGTAATCGGCGCACTTCGCGAGCGCAACAACAAAGATCGGGAGGTGCGTGTGCCGCAGGACTATAAAGGCCGGGCCCCGGCGAACTATAGCCTTCACTCCGTGCCTTACCGCTCGCCGGACTCCATCGGCCGGACTCTCTGTGCACGTACGCTAAGTAAGTAAGTACGGTTTTTTTTAATTTTACAACCAGCGAGCGCGCCGGCTTTTTTTCAAAGAGAAATTTGCGGCGATGACAACTGCGAGCGCCAGATATCAACCGGTTTTCGAAAGTGATTTTTTTTCTCTCTCGCGAGCTTATATCTCTCCCGTTGTGTAATCGGAAGAAAGTAACAATCAATTTTGAAAGTGTGCGTTTGCAATAATATTTGAGTTTATCGACTCGCGGCGAGATGATGTCACGGGTTTTGTGGTTGCGATTAGATCAATTTTTGTAAAAGTAGTTTTATGAGGCTTTTTTTTAAACTCTTGGTATATATTTTATAGAGTTTGGTCCTTCGATCCGGACGAGACTTGAAAATTTGAATTAAAATTTCGAAAAAAAAGTGATCGAATCTATAAGTTTGTTTGAATATAATTAATAACTCGACTTTTAAACAGCAACAATCGAAAAATTGGAATAAAATTAAACGAGTTATTTAATTGATATTTGTAAAAATGCATTAAATATCAATCAACCCGTTTTTGTAATTGTTAAAGTTCAAAATTCTACAAAAAGATCCTATGGTAAAACAATAATATCGTAAATTACATATTCAAAGATTTGAAATTGATATTCGATTAGGGAAACATAGTAAACACTACAAATAGCTAGAGGAAAATCATCGGCTAATCTCGAATATTTTTTTATCGATATACTGCACTCGAGAATCGAACCATAAAATTTTGAAAGCACGAAAACTCATCACTCGCCGGTATAATACTAGTTTCCAAGTACTGTATATCGTGTATGATACGGACTATAAAATCTACATCGCCAACCAAATAAATTTAAGGGTAATCGAAAATCGTGAGTAATAAATTGCGAACGCGAAACGCATAAAAAAAAAGATGTACGCCACCATAAAATACGGCTTATTAAGTACATGTAAACATCAAAACGGACATTGAGGTAACAATTAACGACTCTTTTGTTGAAACCACAAACGCCCCGTTGTGCGCCACAATTCGGTCGGGGCAATATATTCCTATTTAATATCAACGAACACGATCGGTAGTGCGGCGAAACCGGTTTACAGGAATAATGTGCCTCACGAGACTTTGGTTGAAACAAAAACAGTGTCTCGATAAAATACATCTCTATATGATTCAAATGCTAATTCAAACGAGAAAAAAGGGAAAAAAAAATGAGTTAACCGAGCGTATTGTGATTATGCATCCTTTGAATATTCGATCTGATAAACCCAATCGAACGATGAATTATCCAACCTTGCCCGGTCATTCCATTAAATCATTGATTCCATGAAACGTAATTGACGAGTGTGACTGTGTGTGTGTGGTTATGGTGCCAGGATAACGGCCGGCACTCGCGAGGATAACAATTTTATAATTGCACAATCGCTCTTCGTGTCGCAATCAAAGAATTAAAAAAAAAAAAAAAAAAAACTTTCTTCGATGGAATAAGAGAAAAAAAGGATTGTGCGCATCATTACTTATACGGAGTTGTCACTTTCCACGTAAATTAAAATTTGCATATAAACTTGCCATTGTGCAATGGTAAAAATAAACTTTATCGATTAGCTTGTTATATCTCTCTTATGAATATCCTGTCTAGTTGCATTTTAATTTACATTGAATAAATGACGATGTTGCCGAAAATAAAAAATGTTTAATAAAAAAGTAGTTTTTTTATACATAGTTGATTTTAATCATGAATAAGGATAAAAAAATCTATGATGTAATGTACGTTTGAAAAAACATTTATTTGAAATTGGTCTTTATTGATCAAAAGAAATATTTGATGTTTACAATATAATTAAAGATGTAATTTAAAATTTAATAATTTGCAAATTATATGCTTTATGAATAATAGTAATGCTCGTGCTAATGAGTTTACAAATACACTTAAAAAAATTGTAGATTTGATTTAAAAAATTATATAAAATATACAAAAAAAAAAATAATTGACTTACAATTTGTTTTTTCTCAAATTTTGAAATAAGAACATTGCAGAACAAAATTCTTTGGTATTGAATGAATTATACCATTGCCCTAAATCAAATAATCAATTATTTTTTTTATTCATAAAATCCACAAAAAAGTTTCTTAGTTCTGATTATGAGACTAAAAATTCTTTGAAAGTCATCTAGACGCGCATCATTAAGCACAGAGCAAAAGTAGGTTCAATGACCTTAGCTTCATCTCTATTTGTTAAGTATGTCTTTCGTAGGTGTTAAGAAAGATAATTTTTTGCAAAACTACCTGGTTTAGAAAAAAAAAATTCTCAGTATAATTATTTATTTATTTTAATTTCATTTTTTCATCATAAATATTTATTTTACTAGGATATAAAAATAATAGCAATAAACATTAATTTAAAAAATTCATGTTTGTTTATTTCATTTAAATTCAAATTAGGTCAGGGGTTCAATGCATCATCTTTAATTTGCAGTAAAAAATTATCCTTAAAAGTTTTATTAATTATAAGTGTATACTTTATTACAAATCTTATTTAGTCGTCGCACTGGTTTAAAAGCTCGAAAAGTAAATGAATCAAGATTTTCAATATTCTAATAGAAAATAATCCAAGTGAGTGATGTATTTCCAGCTCTACAATTAATCAAAAACATCCATAATAATTTCAGGAACTCCGAGATGTGGCGTTTGATAGTCACCGCGACGTTCCTGGCAGCGGTCAGCTGTCACGAGCCGTCGGTCCTGTACTCGTGGGGAAAGCTCGACTACAACTTCCCGAACGAATCGATGCGAGCGGCCTACGTAGCTTCCGGGGACTTTGTCCAGGCGGACAACCTGCCGCTCGGAGTCGCCTCTTGGAGGGACAAAGTTTTCATAACCGTACCCCGTTGGAAGAAGGGCGTGCCGGCCAACCTGAACTACATACCCATGGCCGAGAACGCAGGTATGGATTAGTCGTAATTTATGCGCGCTCTCTCTCTCTCTCTCCAGAGCAGGAGATGATAAAACTTTGACAATAGGAAATCCATCACCGAAGCTGACGCCCTACCCGAGCTGGGAGGCCAACGACGTGCACTCGAACAACAATGACGTCATCGTGAGCATCTTCCGGGCGAGGGTGGACGCCTGCGACAGACTCTGGGGCGTGGACACCGGCATCGACGACATACTCGGGGATACCAAAATCGTCAGACCGCCAAGACTCATAGTCATAGATTTGAAAACCGATAAGGTAATTCGTACACCGTTATTGTCATAACTTCATGAATACCTCTAATTGGAAGATTTTATCTGCCATTGGACGCTTGTTTAGTTACCGGTTTGAACTTTTTATGAGAACTGTTTAATAATTGTTGTAAAGTTTTTGTTTATTATTATTATTGTTTTTTTTTTTCGCAACGATTTATTATCCGTGACGTGGGATTTCCTGTAAGTTCATTTTTATCATCGTTTCTCATTGTGCGTTAGTTATAAGAGGGAGATGATTTATTGTTCCTTAGGAGATACATGACTTTCACTCGGTAAAGCGTGCGGCGAGAGATTGATGTTTTAATTAAAAATTTTTGGTTACCCGGGGATTCGGAAAACATAATTTTTCAAAAAGATACTAAAATAGATGAATGTGAATTGGGGGTTGGAAGTAGGGCAAACTGTCTGTGTTCTTCAAAACTTTAGACGCGAGAATTGTAGTATCGAAAAAATTTCCCTTTTTTTTGGAATTTTTTTTCCTGTGAACGAGGAAATGAGCGAATCTTCCCCGCGTAAAATTTCCAATACGTGCCTACCATTATCCTAATTTTTTCTCAAAAGTTGCATTCAACTTGGAATTTACGGGATATATATTTTAGTTTAAAGCTGCTTGCATTATATTTATTTTCGTATTTTGTTGATTTATAGTTTAACACCAGAAATTTTAAATTTGTTTTGA
Source organism: Encarsia formosa (assembly GCA_038277355.1). Taxonomy (NCBI): domain Eukaryota; kingdom Metazoa; phylum Arthropoda; class Insecta; order Hymenoptera; family Aphelinidae; genus Encarsia; species Encarsia formosa. The sequence continues at coordinate 24,002,825 of CM076184.1, forward strand.
TTCAAAATTTTGAAGCTATTCATTTGCGTCTTCATTGCGAGCGCTCGTCACGCATGGAATACGATGACCTTAGTCCAAAAACCGGATACGTTTAAAATTTTTTTAATTACATTTCATTCGTAAAAAACTGTTTTTGAATAAGTGTTTTAAGGCTTCAAGGTACTCTTGAATCTCACATTACTATATAATTTTTACGCTCGGTTCGTGACATTCATAAAAAATACGGAAGTGTATGCCTTCACATTGTATTATTATTTTTCTCGAAATATTTTTTTAGTACGGGATGAAAGAACTTTTCTATGAAAAAAAATACATATTTCAAATTGAGTATACTGCTATAAAAGCTTTTTTTTCCTTCAAAGAAGGAATAGAATGACTTGGTCAGTAAAGCGCTTGACCTGAGATCTGAAAGTTCTGGGTTCTATTCCATAATAGTCAATATTATCTGACATTATATGACATTACCGTCTTCTCAAAATTTCTATCTAATAAAACTATACATGTATAGTTTAACTGGTAAATTTAAGTTATGTGACTAAAAAAAAAAATAAATTCACTATCTCTAACTTCTTCAAATAATTTTTTTTTAACTCTATCTTAGAGATGTAAGCAATACATTGTTTAAAAATAAAAATACATTATTTAAAAAGCCCCTGAAAATATTTTTTTATGTCTTTTAAAAATGGCTTGCAGTTCGGCCAAAATTGGATCTTCATTTGATTTTGAAATAAGCTTCAACTTCAATGTATTTTTTGGGCACTCGGAAGATGACCTTTTAATTTTTTTGGTAATAGAGGGCAGAAAATGTTTACTAACTTTTACATTACTAATTAAAATAGAAAGTTTGATAATTTTTTATTGTTTTTTTGTACCAAAAATCTTGGACTTAAGGATCAAATTTCGGTCGAAATACAAGTCCAATAATAATTTATTTCCATTAAAAATAAAATATCAAGTCTTTGATATATCATCAATCTTTTTTTCAAAAGCCGTTAGTCTCGTTTTTTCTTACACAATCAATTTGAAAAAACCTCTTAATTGGCTTATTGAAAAATCACAATTATCAGTTTAAATTATTCAACCCGAATCGAGACCAACCCGCTCTCTTTATCAAAAAGGAGATCTCACACATTTTTAATGACCCAGACGATTGCGCAACAAATAAAAATAATAATAACAAGCTCCTCAAAAAGCAAGCAGAAAAAACCGGTAGCAAACGATTATTCAAATCCCCGGGTTACGTGACTAATGCCCTCGTAAAAGCCCGCGTCGATAAACAAAAATCGGGGCGCGGTTATGCCTCGGATCCTCCTAACGCGTCATTTTTATGATTTTTGTCTTCCAGATTATTCGTACGTACACCCTGAAAGATACGGATCAGAAAGCGGATTCGTTCTTCGCCGATCTTACGGTGGACGCTGACAAGGACTCCTGCGACGACGCCTACGCCTACTTATCTGATCTCGGGGGTTACGGCCTCGTCGTTTACAGCTGGTCGGAGAACAACTCCTGGCGATTCCACCACAATTACTTCCACTTTGATCCCCTCAACGGTAAGAACGAGCTGCTCGCATGCGGGTGGAGCGTAAAAAATATACCGGGGACCGCGATAACTATCGTGGGACGTAAATTTTATGTTCCGAAAAAATTATTTTCATTGAGACTTTTACAAGAACTTCTTCATTTACAGATGCTTATCTGTCGCGTGTGGGACGGGATGTATATGTATGCAAATTGAATTTAAAAAAAATTCTCCTAATACTCGTGTCGAACAGTGGGAATCGACACCAATAAAACGGCCATGGGAACAGCGCGTCGGTGTTGTATTTCACGGCGATTACTACGCGTGTAATCGTCTTATTTAACTTATCCCCCCAGATTCGAAGATTAGGAGAGAGTTACGATCTTGTATAACGCGATGGCTAATGAGATATAGCCTTTAATATCAATTCATCGTGTCTGAATAAATCACATTTTTGCGGTGACCGCAGCCCGTAAAACTTTGGGAGTTTCTATAGCTATTGCTTTGTGTTTTCATAATGTAGAGGAAGACATTTTTATAACCGCAGACACGGAAATTTACATATTGAATTCGATAGATCTGTCATTTTCAACGACACCGTGAGAAAAGAATTGTTAATTTAGTCGTGAAACATCTTTAAAATATGGCAGTGCACATCCGTATTAGAATTTTTTTTTAATCACTACTATTATTAGTAGTTGTAAAATTAATAAGATTTCATAATATATTTTCAATAATTTGACTAAACGTCCATGAGATCCAAGCTTTTCTTGATCTCGAGACAGAGACTGACACAGTTGGTATAGGACATAATTCTTGTAAATTAAAGATTGAAGCTAAAGTTATTCATTAGGAAAAATTACTTAGATACTGAAATACCCATTTGAAAATTATTTGAGGAGCTAAAAAAAAGTTCCCCATCTATCTATTTAAATGCTATAAATTTATTTAATATCTTATGTCGATGTTTTACAAATACTTTTAATTATTGTTTTTTATTTATTTTTTAATACAAGTGCACTGAGAACTGAAATCTACCTGTCGGATAGATCGGACTGTATCAATGCGAGACTTGAACTCGGGATCGTTGCTATACAAGTCATGCGATCTAATTAATGAGCTAACGGGTGACTTCAATATTGAATAAAATAGCACTCTAATATTTAAATCGGATTCGAAACTGAAAACAGTAAAATTTTTCGGGACCATCACCAGGATCTCGACCAGGCTTTACTTTTGAAAGTTTATTTAATTAAGTTTTAATGTTTAACAAAATATAGTATAAAAACTAAACTTTATTCTTTTGAAAGATACATTTGCAACCAAGGTAACAAAATACGACTTTTCTGAGAATTAGTCCATAAATATTGAAAGCTCTCCTCAAAAACTAAAAAAACTTAAACGATCATCCATTATCCATAAACGACGCTTGACAATTCCAGGTGACTTCAACATATCGGGTATAAATTTCCAATGGACCGACGGTATATTCGGTCTGGCGTTGTCGCCTCCTCGCGGTGACGGAAGCAAAACCCTGTACTTCCACGCCATGGCCGCGATACGGGAGTTCTCGGTGCCGACGAGCGTTTTGAAGAACGAGAGCAACGTCCACGCCGACCACTACAATATGTTCAAGCTGGAGGGTGAGAAGGGTCCGATGACCCAGGGCACGTCACTCGCCATAGACACCGACACCGGGATCATTTATTTCTCCCAGCTGAATAAGCACGGAATCGCATGCTGGAACACCAACGTTCCGCTGTCTCCCAAAACTTTCAGTGAGTTTCTTTATCTTTTTTTTTGTTTATAAACTTTTTATTTTAACATGTAGAAGTAAACAAGGGTAATGCTTATAATATATAACACTGGTACTATTATGCAATTCAAGATAATGGCGTACATAAATGTAGTTCATAATAAGCAAAGTCAATCCAGCAACTTATTTTTCAAAAATTACAGAACTGAATTTATTATCTAAAATTTGATTTATTCACATAAAAAAAAACTTCAAAAATTAATAATTTTTTCATTATTTTTTCGTAGAAAACATAAGAGTAAAGACAATTTATTAACCTACGTGTTTTATAGAAAATGAAAACATAAAAAAGTATAAATCACTTTATAAATAGGTCTTAGTTCCTGGTAATAATTGAAAAAAAAATGTAAAATGAACAACATTGATCATAACTTTATACTAAAAAAAAGATAATTTTTACTACTTTCAATATTATTTAAACAAAACTTAGCAGTCGACTGTTTTGCGACTCTATTATTGTTTATGATCAATGAATAAGTATCTTTGGTTCAGCAAAGTGTGAAATCATTGAATTTTTTTGCAGCTTTAATCACCCAAGACGCCGATAAACTGGCGTTTCCGAACGACATAGCAATTGACCCGGCGAGTAGAAAATTGTACATACTGATGAGCAACGTGCCAAAACTTATGTACGGTCGAATGGACCCGAACAACAAGTACTACTTGCACTCTGTTTCCCTGGACGATTTGACCCACCACTGCCATTCGTAAATTTTCTACATCGCTGTGACCGCCTTTATTCCTTTGTATGACTATACTTTGTACGTGTGATAGAAAAATCAATAATCATGCCTTGCTTTAACTGTAATGTCTTAATTCTAAGTTATAATAACTTCTTTGTTAAGTTTATTTTAAATTAAAATATAAGTTTTAAAAAATATGTTGTTTGCTTTCTTTTAATTACATAACCAGTCATCAGGCAGTGCTTCTAAGATGATTCTTCTCGTATTGTAACTGCAGTTAAATGGTTTGAAAATTTACGATTCTGTCTAAAAATGAGCCATCTAATGCTCTTAAATAGATTATCATTCTTGAAAATGTTAACTTTTTCCTCAAAATTTTCGTCGATTTCAAACTTGAAAACAAGGACATCTTACTTATTCAAGATTTACATCCTGAATTCGAAACATAGGATCGAGGTTCTATACCAGAATTTTTTTTTCTTTTTTCATTTTCTTATGAATATTATAATTGAAAATTAAATATTCCATCTTTTAGCATGTATATTTGACCAGATAAACTATTAATGAAAATGTCAAATGGTTAAAAGTTTAAAATTTTGGAGACGGGCGATGACTATAAATAGTTTATTGTAAACATATAAAAATAATTAAGCTAGCTGGTAAGACCTTGGAAATCCGGTACTCGACAGTGATGAATTTGTGGTCATTGCGTGATAGGATCGCAGTATCAGACTACGATGACCCATTGCCTTTATTAATGAGATCAACTATCGTAACTGGACCCTCAAAAATGCGAATCCTCGTTGACACGTTGACCGACTTACTTAAACTTTCTTATGAAAATTTATTTTATTCGATAGCTCTTTCTCCTAATTTTTAAAAACTTATTTTCTACAAGGTTCAATGTATTTCATACTTTGATAATAAGTTTTTCGAAGGCATTGAAGTAAATTTGAACATGTGTTGAATAACTTAAAAATGTACTATTTTAAAATCATCAGACGCATTTTTAAGTTTTTAAAAAATATATCCATTTTTATAACTTCTATTTATAAACTTAAAATTTTATGACCACGAGCTTTTGAAATAGGTGATACGGATAATTTTAACTTATCAACTTATCAGCGACACTTGCGATAATGTATTAACATCCAAAATTAAAATATCACAACAGGTGTACACTTTTTTTTTCATTGCTGTGCACAAAAAAAAAAAAAAAACTAAAAAATGGTCTGCTTTTAAAAAATTAACTGTTCAATAAGTTGAAAGCTAAAACTAAACATTTTGAGAAAATGTTAAAAACTGTCATTTTACTGTCGCTTTTTTTTATATCAACAGGTTCGTAACTACTTAGTACTTTTGATTATAATTCAAATTCAAATCATATGAATATTTTATCTGCTTTATCAGGTCATCGAGTGAAGCGAGTGTACAACGGTGTAGATGATTTAAATGTGCCATACTATGTAGGTAGTTTTAAAAATCGAATCTCTCAATTGAATAAAAAAAATTTACTTATTTAGAGAGGATCATGTAATATTTCAAATTAAAGTTTCATAAAATGATTTATAAATTTAAAATTTGTACTTAGATTTATTATTTTTTATGTACAAGGTTCAACTAGTTGAAAATGAGAAAAATAATTTCTGTGGAGGAGTTATCATAGCTACTGATTGGATTCTAACGGCTGCTCATTGCTTGGAGTAATTCCGTTTTTGATTCAAAAATATATTTTTTTTAATTTCTGTTTAATTGATTAATCAAAATGTTTTTTGAAGCGGTGAAAATAAAAACTATTTGAGGGTCATAAGTGGTCGTAAGCAAACGAGACTCGAAGGAGAATTCCATGAGCCTGCAGATTTAATAATCCATGAAAACTACGACAATGAAACATATGAAAATGACATCGGTCTACTCAAGGTAGAAAAAAAAAATAATTTTTTAAGGAGTCGATAAAATTACATCTGTTTTTTTTCTACAGCTAAAAGATTCTTTGAGAATAAGTGATGAACAAAAGCCTATTAAAATACGATCAAAACTACTACAAGCCTACGAAGAATTGAAAGTTTCAGGACTAGGTTTTCTTAACAATGTAAGCTGAACAATACATGAGAATTTTCCGAATGCCTCGATACATTATTTATGATTACATATAGGCTGACGATGATCCAGATTTCGTGCAGTCATCAATACTACCTGTGATGGATAGCGAGGTCTGCCAGGAAACTTATTATCCACTTGATGATGATTATCCCGAAATCACCAAGGACATGTTTTGCTTAGGTTCGGAAGACAGTCATACGTGTGACGGAGACTCTGGAGGTCCAGTAGTTGATTTTAAAAGTGGTATAGATGCTGAACTTGTAGGGATCGTATCCTGGGGTTCAAATCTTACCTGCACTGAAGGACCAGACGTCATTTTAAGGTGAAGAAGTAACCGAGTTTTCATAAAATTTGTCGATTGCAATTTAAAAAAAAATAAAAGTGAAAATTGAAAAAAACGCTCTGTAGCGCGCTAGATAATATTTTAAGCTATTTTTTAAGCCTTATTTGATGGAAATCGGTAAACAAATAACTTCAGGAAACTTGGAAAAGTTTTCTTCTTATTCAGAAAAATTGTAGTAGTGTATGTCGTCTGCTACTGCCAGTGGCTGCCGCCCTCAATGTCCGAGCTTACTAGTACCTAGTTGGGTGCAGAGGATGTAAATTGTAAGATCTCTGATTATTTTGGTACATTTAATTTTGATGTGTTCTTCTGATTTTTTGATTAATACCTTACTACAATGCATGAAAATTACTATTTTTTAAAATTTATTGATTAGTCTAAGCATGAAATTTTTCTTTTATTGATACTCAATTATCTTACTGGGTGATGGTAAGCGAGTAGCTCTTAGTGTTTATAAATAAGAAAAAGAAAATGAAGAAGAAAAAGAAGAACAGCATCGAACAAAGTGCCCGAAAACTTGAAGAATATTTATGAATATGACACTAAATTAATTTTTGTGCATGATTTGTAGGTTATAAATTAAGCATTTTGGGAAATAATTTATCAACAAAGAAGAAAGAAGAATTATTTATTACTGCCTGCTGCTTATAAAATTTCTAATTTATAAAATTTTATCTTTGCATGTGCTGCTGCATGAAATAAATTTGAAAGGTTATGGAAATGGGGTGCATGTACGGTTCGTGTATTTACTCCGCGCGCGGTAGCAGACGATGCAAGGGTCTGCTACACATGGTTAACGGCAGGAAAACGATTTTCCAAGTTTCCTGAGGCCAACACTTAATATATTCATCTGTGATTGGGCTTAAAAAATAGCTAAAAATAGCACTTAGCGCGCTACAGAGCGTTTTTTTACATTTTCCCTATAATTTTTTTTTTAGAGCCACTTTTTACTTCCAGCGCTGGTTACGTCTTCACCTTAAACGTGATGAACTATCGCGCTTGGATCGATACATATGTGAATCCTAAAGTAAACAGTTCTAATTCTGACGGTTTCTGGGCTAGCTTGAAAAAATTTTTTCACATTGGTTGATTTTATTTTAAACAAGTTCAGTGAGTTTCTGACTCAAGAGCTTGAAATTAAATTTTTTAGTATCTATTAAACCTAAAACTATTCTATCGTAAACATTTCTATACATTTATAAAAAATTTCTGTTGAAAAATCAAATTGAAAACTTTTTAAACTAACCATCAAACTAATCTTTCTTCAATTTTTGTTTAAACAAAATTAAAGAGTTTATTTATTTTTATTCTAAACTCAAAAATGCTTCCCGAGCAAGCACTGTAATGCGGCTGCCGTAGCCGCGAAGTCGGGCCGAATTCGGCTTCCGAACTCGTTACGAATTCGGTCGGGGGCGCGGCTAGGGTTTCGGCCCGAGCGCGGACTGGTGCATCTGGCCGAAGTTGCGGTATAAAGATGATTCCTACAAGAGGTTAGAAATCCAGTGTAGTCAGGGTGGACACATAGTGCTCCAGGAAATAGCTTCCCCAAGACGTTTTGACTTCAAGAGGGTGAACATCTGGAGCACCAGGTGGTAAGTATCCCCGAAGATGATTTCTCCAGTAAGTTTCGATTCCAGAAGGGTCAGGGTGGATACCTCGAGCACCTAGTGATACTTACGCCTTGGGGATGATTTCCTCGGGAAGTTTTGACTCCGGAAGGGTCAGGGTGGACACCTGGTGCACTCGGTGATAGTTACGCCTTGGAGACGATTTCCTCGGGAAGTTTTAACTCCGGAAGAGTCAGGGTGGACACCTGGTGCACTCGGTGATAGTTACACCTTGGAGATGATTTCCCCAGGAAGTTTTGACTCCGGAAGAGTCAGGGTGGACACCTGGTGCACTCGGTGATAGTTACGCCTTGGAGATGATTACCCCAGGAAGTTTTGACTCCAGAAGAGTCAGGGTGAACCTCCAAGGCGTAATTATCACCAAGTGCACCAGATATACACCGTGACCATTGCGGAGTCAAAACTTCCTGGGGAAATCGTCTCCAAGGCGTAACTATCACCAAGTGCACCAGGTGTCCACCCTGACCCTTCCAGAGTCAAAACTTCCCGAGAAAATCGTCTCCAAGGCGTAACTATCACCGAGTGCAACAGGTGTCCCCCCTGACCCTTCCGGAGTCAAAACTTCCCGAGGAAGTCGTCTCCAAGGCGTAACTATCACCGAGTGCAACAGGTGTCCACCCTGACCCTTCCGGAGTCAAAACTTCCCGAGGAAATCATCCCCAAGGCGTAATTATCACCATGTGCTCGAGGTATCCACCCTGACCCTTCTGGAGTCGAAACTTACTGGAGAAATCATCTTCGGGGATACTTACCACCAGGTGCTCCAGATGTTCACCCTCTTGAAGTCAAAACGTCTTGGGGAAGCTATTTCCTGAAGCACTATGTGTCCACCCTGACTACACTGGATTTCTAACCTCTTGTAGGAATCATCTTTATACCGCAACTTCGGCCAGATGCACCAGTCCGCGCTCGGGCCGAAACCCTAGCCGCGCCCCCGACCGAGCTACAGCCGAATTCGGCACCGCTTCGGATAGTTCGGATACGAATTCGGGCCGAAGTCACGCCGCATTAAAATGTTTGCTCGGGTTCATTCTAGTTGTATGTATTTTATAAGTTTTTAAATAGTTTACTAGGCAACGGAATCTTTGAAAATAATTATTTTTAATTTTATGTCTGTTCATGAAGTTAAAAAACTTAGTTTAATGTGCACTAAAAAAAAAAGAACAAAAAATATGATTTTACTTGAATTATACAAATTTTTAATTTGATGTCTGAAGATATATCAGATAAGAGTTTTAAAAATAAAATTATTACTTTGGGTAATCTTTTATTCATGCCGGAAATATTTTATGTACATTTTTTAGTAAATTTACGTAAAGTGCTTGATAAAATTTTTCTTGGCAAATGAATGGTTTTTACAAAACTTTAATGCAGCTAAAATTGATACTAAAAAGAAAATGTTGAAGATTTGCACGTTGTTCTTATTAATTTTTGTAACCAACGGTTGGTGTAATGTTTCTTATTGTCATCATTTATATTTTTGAATTAAAAACTTTAATTTTTTATTAATCAAATCAGGTCACCGATTCAAGCGAGTGTATAATGGTACAGATGATTTAAATGTACCGTACTATGTGAGTATTTTTTTTTCAATTACAATTTTTATTTTTCTAAATTAAGCTTTTATTACTCGAAAGGTTCAGTTAGTTAAAAATGAAAAATATAGTTTTTGTGGTGGAGTTATTATTGCTGATAGGTGGATTTTAACTGCTGCTCACTGCTTGGAGTAAGCTAATTTATGAATTAAAAATACTTTATAAAAAATTTCGTTTGATTTAAATATAAAAATATTTTTTAAAGTGGCTTGAGCAGAAACAATTTGAAAGTTATGAGTGCTACTGAGAAAAAGAAGCTCAGAGCTGCAGACTTGATTATTCATGAAAATTATAAATTGGAAACAAGAGAAAATGACATTGGACTAATCAATGTTAGTAAAAAAAATAAAAAAAAATCATTTATGTTACTTTGCAACCGTTAAAGCTTGTTAACTTATTATAATGCTGCGTCTAACTTTTATCTGCAGCTGAAAGATTTCATAAAGATCAATGATAAACAGAAACCTATCAACATAAGTTCGAGTTCGTTACTCAAAAGCTACAGCCGGTTGAAAGTTTCAGGAATGGGAGTGCTTAATGATGTACGTATACCATTGCATTAAAAGTACTTGAAAATTCAAACGATGTTAATTTGTAGAACGATGATAATCCAGTGTTGCTGCAGTCATCCATACTGCCGGTAGTTGATGGTGACATCTGCCAGGAAAAGTATTATCCACTCGAATTTTACTCCGCGATCACTGAAGACATGTTTTGTTTGGGTTCAGAACACAGTCATATTTGTAAAGGAGACTCTGGAGGACCCGCGGTAGACTTGAGCAGTGGTGAGCTTGTGGGGATCGCGTCTTGGGGTCAGGATTTTGCATGCTCGGGTGGTCCCGATGTTTTTACGAAAGTTTCTAAGTATCGAAAATGGATTGATAAGATTATGAATCGGCGATGATTGTTACGTTCTCGAAGTATGTTGGTTACACAAAAACTGGAACAAATAAATAAAATTTAAAGTAAAAAGTTTTTCAGTATAGTCTAATTTTACTACACTATCTTTTTGAACATTCATTATTAATAATAGAATATTTTATTTTCCCGCATTCTAACCAGCAAATCGAAACTTTGTTCTTCAAACTTGGTTATCATGTGTGTAAATACACTAATTTATAAAAAGTAAAGATATGAGGAAAGAATAGTCCGATACTAGTAGCGGTGAACCATAATTTTTTTTTTTTAATTTTTATCGATTTCACCTCTAGAAAACAAGAAACGACAAAAATAAGCTTGAAAAAAAAATTTATGACAATTCGTGCTAACACATGAAAATGTAATTACAATTGTTCTGATACTGTTTTGAAAAAAAAACCAGAAAGTAATCGTTATTTAACGAATCAAATGTATCATCTCATGCAGTTGAAATATTTATTCTATTGTTATCTGAACTAAACGCTCAAAGAAAAATTATTGCTTCAGTTAGTAGAAGTTTTTCCTTTGATCGCAAGTATTTGTGGTAAACTATAGTAGATATATATTCATCAGTTGTATTTGAATTAAAAAGGGAACTGGTCAGAAATTTTACTTTGATCAGAGCTGAAACTGAAACGAAAAGTTTTGAGAAAATGTTGCAGTTTTACTTATTACTGTTTAAGGCCAATGGTACTTATACTTGTAATTTATATTTTTCATTATAACTTTCTATTAATTTACATAGGTCAAAGATCAAAGCGTATGTAAAATGATATAAGTACTTTTTTAAAAACCTGCTTCAATGAAAAAGTGACTCTTGAAATCCTTATAAATAGTTTTTTATTTTGGTTTAGGCTCAGTTAATCGATAGTGAAAAGAATGGTTTCATTTGTGGAGGAGTTATTGTAACTAATGTTTGGAAAACGATTAAAAGTGACTCTTGAAATCGTTGTAAATAGTTTTTTATTATGGTTTAGGTACAGTTAATCGATAGCGAAAAGAATAGATTCATTTGTGGAGGAGTTATTATAGCTAATGATTGGATTCTAACTGCTGCTCAGTGCTTTGAGTAAATAATCAAAATGTATTATTTTGAAGTAAAAGTATAGATGATTTGAGAGTAACCAGTGGTTCTAGACAAAGCTTTCTTGAAGGTGAGACCCACAAAATTGCAGCTTTAATAAAAGATGAAAATGATAATTTTAAAACGAGAGAAAATGACATTGGATTAATCAAGCTTGGTGCGAAGAAAATTATGTAAAATAAGTTTTTATTGTTAGGTCTAAAATTTTTGTTGTAAAGATTTCATTAAGAAAATGAAAAACAAAAGTTTACATTGATTTTTTTTGTTAGCTTCAATATTCGCTTAAAATCAACATTGAACAAAAGGCAATTAATATAAGTATGAATCCATTCAACGATTACGTTGCATGGGTAAAGATCTCAGGAATGGGAGAACTTAAACACTCTCTCAATTCTCAAATAAATCTGTTAAACTATTTATTTCCATTTGTTTTATTATTAAACAGTACAACGGCATCCAAAAAAAATTTACTCGTCGGTACTATCAGTGATCAATCGAGAAACATGTCAAAAAAAGTATTACCCACTAGAAAATAACAACAAGAAGATAACCGAGAACATGTTTTGCGCGGGCACGAAAAACAGACACGATTGTTGGGGGGACTCTGGAAGTCTGGCAGTTGACCTTATCAGCGGTGAACTTGTAGGCGTCGTGTCGTGGGGTCAGGATCTACCTTGCTCGAGCACCCGACCCGACGTCTTCATGAACGTGACCAGCCATCGCGAGTGGATTGAAAAAATTATGAATTCTGAAAGGGATAATCCCTCGCCTTCTTTTTAGAACTGCTCATAGAAATTTTTTTAGAAAACGTGTTGTTTGAAACTTTAAATATTTCCTTTTTTTTGGTATAAGTATAATAATACTTTGGTAGATTTCGATACAAGTGCGATAAATAAGGAGCTGTATATGAAAACAGTTTTATGTTTTATAAAATAAATTTTTCCCTCTCCATCCCTTTGCGGTAAGGGTCTTTTGATTTCAAACTTAAGCTAAATCCAGCGTTTGATTTAAATGATAGTCAACTTATTTTCATTGAAACTTTAGCTTATTCTTAGCTTATCTTCAGTTAAGTTTCTTACCATCGTATTGGTCGAACTAGTTCTGAAGCCACAATTTTTTCTAACTCTTTTACTAATCCGCGCGCCAATCAATTATAAGCCTTAATAATTACTCCATCCAGGCATAGCAACAAGAGCTATTATTTAAAATCCTCGAGTAAAACGATACTCGTAATAAGGACCTCCCCTCCTCGGTAATTTGTAAAAATCGTGCCTAACAATTCGCAAGTCCTCGACGTCACCGGAAGCTTCTCTCTCTCTCTCTCTCTCCCCGAGAAGAATCAAGGAAAGAAAGGCGTTTAATGGTCTCGAGTCAATGATTCGAGCCCTTCGGGCCTGCAACCCCTGCGTGTAACAATGGCGGCGGGGTATAAGAAGGGAAAGTCAGTCGAAAATTGACTCACTCGTCCGTGTCTAGCCGATTTTTCGGTCTCTTTATTCCCCTTCGCAAAGAGTCCCCGATTTATCGCGGGGGAACAATTAGCCGAATGAAAATGTAACACGAGACGCGCACGTGACTTCTTCCGCTCCCCGCCGATTGTCACTTTGTCAACCCGAGTGCCCCGCGTCCTCGAGAGGCGTCGTCGTGGAATAAAAAAAAGGAAAAAAAAAGTGAAGAAGAGTGCGCGATGAGGAGTAGTGTATACTCTCGGGTCTTTTAATTGCCTCGGCGTTTACGAAAAACATTTTTCGTCACAAAGACACTTGAAAATCTGTATGTGTTACACGTGCGCGGCGTCAAAGTCAACGATAAATGAAATTCAAATTCTATTCTAGTTTGCCGCGCGGTGGTCGCGCTTTGTCCCTTTCTTTCTTTATTTCGGCCCTGTCAGCCGTTCGTGCAGCGGGCATCGCGCGGTGAACAAAAAAATGCATTGAGTTTTGCGTTTGTCACGGCTGGTGTAAGCTCGCCGCTGGGGGATTGTGTCCCCGGGATCGAATTCATGCCTCTCTCTCTCGTGCACTGTTTTTTTTTTTTTTTTTTTTTTAAATTTAAATGGAGAACTTTTTATACGACAAAAGAATAGACAGAAGTTGATAAATTTTTTCCTTTTTCGGAACCCCCCCTGTACAGTGTGAAATATACTCGAGCTTTTTTTTTTTTATTTCGCGCGTTGCGATTGTGGATATTGCGAGCGTTGTGTTGAATAAAGATTTTTAATTTATTTTGAAAAAGATGTATGTTGTAAAAGAGCGTTCTGGGGGCTGAATTTTTCAATAATAATGAAATTTTTGTGTGTAGAACTTATTATTTTTTATTTTTTATTATATACGTTAACAAAGTACTGATGTTAGTAATGTCAGGTTTTAAGTAAACTGATATTAATAAAATTTTTAGAAATTGTTTTTTTGGTGTAACATTTGTCAAATGTTTATGAAATCAGCAAAAAATATCTAAAAAATCGAATAGAAATTTATTCTTATTTTTAATTGACCTAATTAAAAATTAAACAATGATCCTTTGTGAATTTGTGTATAAAACTTATAAGCAATGAAAATAAGAAAACCGATCAGATTAATCTTTCTTCTAAACATGAGTATATATAGTTAGAAATTTGAACGTTTAGTTTGTTTTTGTTACAAATCATCTCATTTTAAAAATAAAAAAACAGTAAAAATCAAAACTAGACTATTTTATTGCAATCTTTACTTCACCATAAAAACAAAAAATAAAAAATTTTTACGAGCCCCTTACTCGGCAATAAATAAAATTTATCGTCAAATCCTCGCCGTAAAAATAAAATAATCACGAAAATTGAAAAATAAAGGGTAATTTGATAAAACACTTTGCGCCTTATTACCCGAAACCAAGCGCCGTAGTTTCGTCACGGCAGATTCCGCCTCCCACGTGTCAGCGTTTGGTTTGGGGGTCCTTCAAGAAGTACAGATGGTCAAAATTGGATATAGTACAGTTCATTTCGTTCCCACTTCATGTCATTTACAGACGAGTGTGGGAATTTCTCTTTAATTGCTGTACGGTGACGGTATTGCACGTCGCTGGGCTCGAGTGATGTCTGCAGCCGGATCGGGGGAACGATGTGCGCGCTCGACTAGTGTTTCGTCGACCCGAAAAAGGTTATTAAATTTTTTTTCTCCCTCCTCTCTCTCTCTCTCTCTCTCTGTCTCTCCCTGTGCATCATTAGAACTGGCACGGTCGTTAAATTAAATCAATATCAAAAATGTCAATTACGTGTGGGAGTGATTTGGTGATTTAAATTGGATTACGAAGCGATATTTGTTTAAAATTACTGGTTGGTCATCGATTTCGAAAACTTTTTTTTTTCATTTAGTTATTTGAGATTTCTCTTTAAAAAATTTTTAGTTTTTTTTTTTGTTTGCTTAAAGTAAATTGTATAGTTTAATTTAAATGTTTGTATTCGATTATTTTATTCTTGGTTTGACACACTTTTATAATTATAAGTAAATATTAAAATTGTAACAAATATATGTAAGTTAATACGAAATTTTGATTACAATACTTAATGATTTAGGATATCAATACAAAACGTTAATTTTGTATAATATAACTTATAAGGTACCTGTACTTAATATGCCCCCCCTAAGCGAGAATCGACGTTGTGGCCAATCAAATCAATATTTTTTGACGGGTAAGGTCTCATTTTAAAGCTTAATTCAAGAGCTTTAAAATGAGACATTACACGTTTGATTTTGATCAATGAGCTTTAAATGCCAGAGGATTTACCAAAACACGGTTTTTTAAGACACCTAAAATTTGTGTCCTAATATGGCCCCCCTTGAAGTAATTAATTAATTGCAATTTGTTCCTACTTTTTAAATCAATCAGGATATAAGATTTTAAAAACTTCAAAATTGTTATTATTTTAAAAATGATTTATTTAAAAATTGAGCCTTTTTTACAATGTTTTTGAAAGCTTTGCAACCAGTAGAAAAATTTCAACTTTGAATTTTGGTCAAAGTTTTTTTTTGAGCTAGAATGCTTTTTTAGTTATAAAATGAAAAAAAGCTTTGAAACAATTAAATTTATTTTTCTTAAATAACATTAGGATAGGATTTTCTAAAAAGTAAACATGAAACTAAGGACTCTTAATATCGGTATTTCTACTAATTCGTGGGGGGCCATATTAGGTACACTGCATAATAAAAAGTTATTTAAGAATAAAACCCGTTAGAAAACGAGTTGAACAAAAACTAAGGTCGCGTTTTAAAGCTGAAACAATAACGAATCGATGCTACTTATTCAAATTTTGATCAGGTGCGTCTAAATATCTTGGCAGACCACTTAATTACAACGTAAAATAATAACGGAGGTATACGAAACGAGTTTTAGCTATTAGGCGTGCGCAAAAATAATTTTAAAATGTTCTAAACAACTGAAAACTTCATAATTCAGTGTTTTTGACTTCTTCCTACCTTGCAGAGATGCCGCATACCTAGCATATTCAAAATAACAGGGGGGCCATATTAGGCACAGGGCCATATTAGGCACACTTACCTTATATAATTTACAATTTTCAAAAAATTTTGACTGTTTTTTTTTTTCATCACTTTAAAAAAAAATACGACACCGGGGGATGAAACAATTGGAATACAATAATTTTGAAATGTATCTTGAAAATAAGTAAATAATTAAGTTTATTGTAAACAAAAATTTTTCAGTTATCTGTAATCAATTCAAAAACAACACCGTTAAAATAAAAAAAAAAAGGAAAAATTAATTATTCAGTAGGTTAATGTTTAGATCTTAAAAATTTCATAATTTTTTTTAATTAATTATAAAAAAAATAAAAAAATAAAATATTAAAATTATTATAATACATAAGCTTTCAAAAATAGTATCTGTATTTTAAAAAACTTTCTTTGCGGGAGTTAATTTGAAAAAATAAAAATTAAAAAAGTTTCAAATTTAATTTAATTAAAATTAAATATTATTGATATCATGTAAATGGTTCAATTGGTAGAACAGTCGTGGTTTTGATATTTCGTGACTCGGGTTCAATTTTCCGTTGGCTGCCGTTTGGGGGGGGGGGGGGGGGGGGTAAACCCCGAAGGGAAAAAAAAAGCAAATTTTTCATGATTTTCTCGAGCAAACGGCAAAAGTTATTTAATTTATTATTAGTGTACATAATAAAGTAACATTTGAACTACTTTCTTTAATTTTTTTGAATAAAAATATTAAAAAACAAGCCGATGCCAGTGCTTTTTCGGAGACACCTTCGCTCGCCGATTTTTTCGCGTGGTAAACGCCATTTTGTCCATAAACATCTGAAAAAAAATTTCAGGAAGATTGTGTTAGAAGATAAGTTTTTCCTGGTAATAACAGGAGGATTTTTTTTTTTTTCACTTTTTGACGATTTGGCAAGTGACATTTTTAGTCGAAAAAACGACCTTTGACTTCAAACAGCCGCCAAATCGTCAAAAAGTGAAAAAAAAAATCCTCCTGTTATTACCAGGAAAAACTTATCTTCTAACACAATCTTCCTGAAATTTTTGTTTCAGATGTTTATGGACAAAATGGCGTTTACCACGGGAAAAAATCGTCGAGCGAAGGCGTCTCCAAAAAAGCACTCGGCTTGTTTTTTAATATTTTTATTCAACAGAAAGTAGTTCAAATGTTACTTTATTATGTACTTTATTAATAAATTAAATAACTTTTGCTGTTTGCTCGAGAAAAATCATGAAAAATTTGCTTTTTTTGCGCTCCAGGGTTTACCCCCCCCCCCCTCCAAATCGATTGAGTTTATTCTACTAGACCAAATACAATTAAATTACCAGTAAAAAATTCTCTGGAAAATTAGTTGCTAAAGGTACACAACCAAACCCAATTTTTTTTTTCCTCGCTCCCGTGTAAAACCCCAAAACTCTCTCGGTGAAAACCCTAAAGGAAATTTACGAAAAAAAATACATGTTTTTCTCGTGGATTAACGTTGAACGCGGGGGGGGGTAAAATAGAACGGAAAAACTCAAGTCCGGGGCTGGCGGTGAAAAAAGAGAGGGGTACCTGCACGACCGCACTTTGAAACCAAACACACGACCGCAAAAGGCCAAACTATAAACCAGCCGCAATCGGCTCATCTACCCTTTAAACCCTTCCCCGCGAAAAAGGCGAGAGAAGAGAGAATTTTATTCCCTTCCATGCTGGCCCAGCACAATATAATTCACTTTACTCCCCGGATTTCTTTTTTTCACCCCTTTATCGGATTCCAACAGTAGCAGACAGTATGCCTAAAAACGCCCCCGGAACAGGAGGCACTTGGGGCACACGAGGATTTCTTCACGATCAATGGACTAATCGCCGCTCGGTCCGGATTATTCTCGAGTGGTGCACCACGCGGGCTCCTTTATTCCACATGCGAGTCACTCGAGGACCCGAGTCCATTTAACGGGACATCTGTTACGATAAATACGCTGAGGAAAAAAAAAAAAAAGAGAGAAAGCTTACTCGTTTTTTTTTTTGTATCGATTTAGATGGCGAATAATACGGTCCATATGAGTTTCGAGAGATTTTGAAAATTGATTTTCACCGAGGGCGAGGCGTGCGAATGACGTGCCGGAGAGGATATGTGTCTTCCGTAATATTGTGGAGGAGCCCTCTTTTTTGTCTTCGAGACAGTCGATGCTGTCGATTTTTCTCCTCTTTTCGGTCCTTTTTTTGGAGGGCAGAGGGAGGAAATAACGAGTGTCGGTAGAAATGACACGCGCAAAAAGTTTTCAAGGAGGGCGCACCCAGCCAGGGAGTCTGTCTGGGATGGAAGGCTTCGAGTAATTCAAAGTTCACTTTTTTTTTTTTTTTCTTGGGTCGAAATTTATTTCCAACTTTTTTCATCAATTTCTCGCTTTTTTTTTTTTTAATTGTATTAACAAGTTGGGAATATTATTGTTGGGTGTTGTGAAAGCGACGTGGATTTGACAGTTTCAAGGGCTACGGTCGAGGATCATTGATTTGGAATGCTTCAAAAATTTTAGTGCTTTTTTATAGAAATACTTCAAATATTTTATTTTTATTAAAATTTGGTCATAAATTTAAAGACTTATTGAAAGGTAGCTAAAGTAACAATTTTTTATTTGCCTTTATTTTTTCTGAGAAAAGTGTGCCTGTGCATGGTCAAAAGTCAAAAAGTCGGCCACGTTTGTAAAGTCATGTCCTGTAATTACGCACAAAAAAAAGGTACACCTGCATCAATTAAATTTTACCCTTGTATTTCTCGCAGATGAATTATAAATAAGCCGGGAAGCATTAAGCAGAAGCGTTTCTTTTTACCACAATTCTTTGGTAAAAGTAAAGAACAAAATCGGAGGAAATAAAAGGGTGACAAAAATTTACAACATACCAGATCCAACTATGAATATTTCATTTAACTATAATCTGCATTTAAAAAAACTTTTTGTTAAAATACGACTACGAATTTGATTGCATGTCAAATAATTTTATAGTATGAAAAAAATGCGATAAATGAATTGCAGAAAAATGACTCTCAAATTTTGAAAGTAACAGAAAAAAGATTTCTTTTCACAAAAATCATCGTCAGATGATGAGAGGGAATTGTTTAAACAAAAATTGAGACAGAAAAAATTCGACTCCAGGGCCTTAGCGTGAATGATTCCTTCTACTGACTAATTTTCTTACCCCGTAATTAAATAATTACATTATTTAAATTACCCTGAAAATATTTCATAATTTTATTTTTACAAGTTATACTTACAATTTGATTCGGGTAAATTATTGATGAATTTAATAGAAAGAAATATTCGAAAAAAAAGTTGAAAGAAATATATAAAAATATTAGAAGAATCAAAAATAATTGGCTCAACTGAATTATTTAATTGTTTATCTGAGTTGAATTTACGATAAAAAAACTGAAACTATATTTAGCTTGAGAAAATTATTTTGCTAGCTTTGTACAACAGAATTTCTTGCATTTTTTTTTTGTATTTTGATTTTCCAGCAAAGTAATTTTTTTTTCAACATTTCAGTTAATTTTTTTTTTCATAAAGGCATGACAGCTTCTGAGGAATTAAGTTTATTCCAATTTTTTTTACCTTTTATGAACATTTAGTAATTTATATTAGTAAAATTTATGTATTAATTATCTAAGAATATCTCAAAAAATGAACGTGCTCGGAAGTCAGTACTATTCATGGACCAAGTTTTTCATGGAACTTCACGGCTTGTGGCCTTATCAATCTTCAACCAGAAGATGGATTGGTCACATTATGTATTACATTTTTACCCTTTCTACGATGACACCACTGGTAAATAAATAATATTTAAATAATAACAATAAATCATGAAATATTTTCATGATATGTACTAGCATACATAAAAAATACGCTTAATTAAATTTCACTTTTATTCAATATAATTTTTTTAGATATTGTACTTGATCTTGAGAAATTTTAGTATTGATACTTTTACAACAAATTTGATCAGTATAACAATTATTTTTGTCAGCCAACTAAAATTTTCGGTTACATTTTCAAGCAGTTCACAAGTTTGCAATCAATTATTTTGCTCGTATTTTAATATTAATGAATAATTTAATTATTTTTATATTTCGACGAATTTTTTCAACAGTTGCGAATCTTACTTTCTCAAATAAAAAAGATTGGAGTCAACTGACAGATCCAGAAGAATTAAGCATACTGAAAAGTTTTGCTGAAAAAAGTCGATTGATAACTTTTTTCTACACGAGTAAGTATGTCTATAAATAAAAGTATAATAAGGTTTTGCCTTATGTGCAGCCTTTGAATAATTTTGATAATTGAGATTAAGAAAGTCTCATATCCCAAAGATCAAATTCACATTCATGTGTTATGATTATTCTTTTTTAAAAATTAAAAAATAATTATTTATCAATTTTTTCCAGTTTACGTATTTAATGGTGCTTTTGTATGCGCGGGAACTCCACTTTTACTATCATCAATTGAAAATTTTTTTTTAAAGAATAGTTCGTATCCCGTCCTTACCCCATTGTGGGACGAAAACTTATTTTTCGATCAGTTTAATCATTATTTCTTAACGTCGCTTCATTTTTTCATCGTCAATTTGAGCTTAAGCACTATGTTTGCTGGCACCGACACAGTTTATCTTTGTGGCGTCCAGCATGCTGCAGGATTGTTTGCAATCGTCTGGTAAGTTGCACCATATTTATTTATTTAGAAAAAAAAATAGAACAAACTTAGAATTCTATAATTTTGATCAATTTTATTGATTATAGTCACAGAATAGAAAATATGTTTAAGTCCAATGATTTTAGCGAAAATTTAAATAAATTGAAAGAAGGAAATTTTAGTGAATGGTGCAGTAAGCCTCCCAAGATTCAAAAATTAGTTGTTGTAATTATGTGTCGAACAGCAAAGCCCCATGAATTGACTTGAAAGATGTTTATTCTTTCTATGTATACTTTTGGAAAAGTAAGTTCAACTCTTGTATCTTATAAAAAATTATTAAGAGTATTGATTTATACTTTTTTTCAGCTAATTAAAGCTTGCTCGTCTATACTTGTTGTTGTTAAAGTCATCTAACGAAATTTACAACAGTGGCATCATTTTAAAAATTTACTTATTTGACTAACAATAAGTAGAAAATAACACCAGTCTATATTAAGAATGAAAATTTTTTTTACGATCATTTGATCGAATAAATCACTAAACGAGTCTCTTAGACACAATTAGAGTATATTTAGAAGTGTGTTAAACACCATTAATAAATATTGAAATAGTTTTTAAGGTTCCAGGGTTAGCGAAAAAGTACTAAAAAAATACCCAACCAAATAGTATCATCAAATCTTGCATTTTGTAAAAAATAAGAAAAATCGTGATATTTTTGGAAAATGAGCAATAATAGATAACTATCAATTTATAATAATTTTACTTTCATTGTAATCATTATTTATATTTTTTTCATTTTATCAAGTCATGAAGAAACTCTTTTGACAAAAAAAAAAAAAAAAAAAAAGAAAAACATCAAAAACTATGAAAAAATCTCGTAATTTTCAAGGTTCCATAGAAATAATAAGAAGAAAACGTTAGCTAACACAGTTTATTAAAACTTTATTCAATCGATAACGTTCAAAAATAAAATTTATTTGCAACCCAGATAACAATAAATAACACATATTTCTCTGTAAAAAATCGATAACTTTCCAAATTAAAATTTATTTACAACCTAGATAACACAACATTCTTTATAAACAATAAAAACAACTAAACATAAAAATGTTTCCCAATCATATCTCAAGAAACCTCAGCAACCAAAAATAAACTTTACAAAAAATAAGCTAGTTAATACCCAAGTAGTTGTCATGAACTTCTACAACACCCAACCAGTCGTCTATATCGTTCATTTCGTAATTTATATGATCCTCGACCCAGTAGCGGTAGTTGACCACGTTCGTGTAGACGTCCGGCCCGTTCGAGCAGGTCATGGGCTGACCCCAGGAGACGATGCCCACGAGTTGGGCAGCGCCGTTGACCAGATCGACCGCCGGACCACCCGAGTCCCCGGTGCAGGCGTGGGTCTCCTCCGAGCCCAGGCAAAACATGTTTTCGTAGATCTTGTACAGCTTTACGTCGGGGTAGTACGCTGCCTGGCAGTACTCTCGGTTGACTACCGGCACCAGAGTCGACTGGAGGACTTGCGAAGGGATCCCCCGCTGTTACATTGTGAAAATGTTGGTTGTATATACAGATTTTTATTCGAATAGTACTTTGTTAATGATATTATAGTAGGACCTCGCGCATTGTCCAAACCTCGGAAATTGTCTCTGTAAAACCTCGGACATTGTCCAAAAATCAAAGGAGCCGCCATGGACAATTCTCGAGGTTCTCGATGGGTGGACAATGCGCGAGATCCTACTGTACGTACCTGGTTGAAAGCTCCCATTCCTGATATCTTCAGGATTTCTCCGTCCATTATCGGCGTTGATCTTATGAGAATAGGCTCCTGTTCCCCGTTGAATTTTATGATGTCTCGAAGCTGGGGAAAGAAATTTTGGTTAAGGAGTTGAAATGAGAAAAAATGTCTCTTGCTTTTGACGATTTACCTTGATCAGTGCAATGTCATTTTCAAACGTCTTTGGATTGTAATTTTCGTGGGTTATGAAATCTGAAACTTTATGATATTCTTCCGTGAGTTTTCTCAGCTGACCACCGCTTATGACTCTCAAAGACTCTTTTCTGATATCCCTGAAAGATCGATTTGATATTTTAATAAAAAGAATTTTTAATTTTACATTGACTTACTGTAGGCAATGAGCGGCAGTTAGAACCAAATCGTTTGCAACTATTACTCCTCCACAAAGAAAGCTCTCTACATGCTTCCGCTTTGTAATTAATTGAACCTGAGTAATACAAATCAAATCTAACTTGTAATTTTCTTCACACTAATTTTTATTTAAGGTTTGAGAATGATTTTTTTTACTTGGTTTATTTTAAATAAGCACTTACATAGTACGGCACATTCAAATCGTATGTACCGTTGAATATACGCTTCACTGGTTGGCCTGATGAAGTAAATAAAAATATTGTAATTTCTATTAGAAAATTTTTCAAAACATTGTAGCACAAACCTTTGGCTTCATTTATTAGCAAGAGTAATAATAAGCAAGTTTTCAACATTTTTTCGAACCCAGTAACTTGAACTTGTGACATTTGACAATTTTAATAGAGCGTCCTAAAAAAATCCTCACTTATACTTTATCACACTTTAACACAAGACTTTAACGTTTACGAATTGATCGAAAAAGAAAATTACTTGAACGAGAATGTTTTGTTTATTTGATATGTAAGTGTTTACGTCTTGAGAGTTCGGCTGCTCTTCCTTGACTGGCCCTGATGACGCATTTCTGCTCGAAGTATGTTGAGAGGAACCCAACGTATTTGCTTGTAAAATTAAATTTAAATTTTTGAATTTCGATAAATAGACTCACAACATTTCACTTTTGCTCTGAATTTTTTAAACTTACGATTTTTGGGTGTCTTAAAAAAATTTTAACAATTCTGTTTTTAATATTTTCAACAATAAGAATTATTTTTTACATTATTGATCTGTAATATGAACTCTTATAAACAAACTCAAAAGTGTTTAAAAAGTATTTTGACTCTGTCGTAAAAGCTTTGTTTATTAAATTAAACTTAGAATTTTGTTGTTACTCGTACTAAAATTCTCCAATGTTTATTTTGCAGCCTTGACTGCAGCTCTGTCAAAGACCAATGTTATTTGAGCAATGTATCAATATTTATATTCTTCTTTAATTTAGAGAATGATTGAAAAGTTATGCTTGAAAAAAGTGTTTGTTATTGTTTACTTTTTTTTTACAGTAATGTCAGTTTCAATTATATTGAATCTTGAGATGATTCTATGAAAAGCTCTATTGCAAGCCACGAGAGTGGTATTATTTTTCAGTAATAAAAATTTATTATAAAATTTAAAAAAATCGTAATTGATCTTAAGATAATAAACAGGGTTTAAAAATTTATAAAGAAAACAAATATCGTAAAAAATATTTTTTTCAACTTTATTTAACAGATAACAAATCGAATTAAAATTTCTCATCAATCTATTAAACTTATATCTATACTTCAATAAAAAAAAGCTAATTATAAAAATCAACCTGTACTAAACTAAATAAAAGATATATTTACATTTAATAACACGGTGGAGTTTACAAAAATATTTCCTTCCAACAAATACTATAAACTACTCAAAGTCTAAAAAGTTTGTCAAGTTGTATGTGGAAAACGATTCGTCGAAACCTCTCACATCATAATTTGTATTTTTTTCTATCCACTCAAAATATTTAATAACATTCGTGTAAACATCGGGCCCATTCGAGCAGGTTCTCGGTTGACCCCACGAGACAATACCCACGAGTTCATTGGCTTCGTCGTCGATCAGATCGACCGCTGGACCTCCAGAATCCCCAACGCAGACATGATTCTCCTCCGAACCTGCGCAAAACATGTTTTCGTAAATACGCTCGTTCTTCAAATCTGGGTAGTACTTTTTCTGGCAATGTTCTCGCGCGACCACCGGTACTATTGTCGATTGAAGTACTTGAGACGAACCACTTCTCTGAAAAAAAAAATATTTATAAAAAATGAAGGTTTGAGATAAAATTTTTGTGAAGCATTAAAATTAGACTCACCTCGTCAAACTTTCCCATTCCAGATATTTTTAACAATTCGTTTTCTCTCAACGGTGAGAATCTAATTTTGATAGGCATACTTTCGCTATTGAATTTTATACCCTGTTGAAGCTACAGAAATAGAGAGAAAAATTATTATTGAAGCTCCAAATTTTATCATGTTTATTTACCTTGATTAACGCAATGTCATTTTCAAATGTTTCGTTATCATATTTTTCGTGAGCTAGAATGTAATCAATTTTATGGGGCTGTTCCGAAAGTTTTCTTAGTTTACCACCACTTATGACTCTCAAATATTCTTTTTCTATATCTCTGAAAAAAAATTAACTATTTAATCTACAAGACTGAAATAATTTTTTACTCTGAGATGATTAGCTTACTCCAAGCAGTGAGCGGCAGTTAGGATCAAATCTTTTGCAATAATAACTCCTCCACAAATAAATTCGAGGCCAAAGTATCCAACTTCGGCTATCTGAACCTGGAAAAAAAAATTTCAAACGTTAACTCAAAATTTATTCAAAAATATTGTTTAAATTTAATATCATAGTAATTTTTTCTTATTAAAAAAAAAAAAAATACTTACATAGTACGGTACATTTAAATCGTATGTGCCATTATATATACGCTTCACTGGTTGACCTGATAAAGTAAACAAAAATACCATTTGTTTCAGGGAATATATGTAAACATTCTAGTACTTAGCATAAATTATTTGTAAACCTTTTGTTTCTATAATTAATAAAAGTAGTAAGCAGGCCTTCAACATTTTTTCAAAAATTTCAGTTTTAATTTTAAACAATGAATTTCCAAACACAACTAAGACGAATAATAATAATTTTTTAATTTTTAAGCTTGAAATAATCATCTGTGAACCATTGAAATTTTCTCGAATACTATTCCTCTGGACGAATACAGTTTATAAAACACTTTATCTGAGTTTTAGGAACGAAAATTAATAAAAATTGATAAAATAAGAGTCATAAAAAATATATATATTTTTTATATTTGTGAGAGTTGACGTGAACCTTGAGAGTTCAACGGTTCACACTTGACTGATTTCAATAATGCTTTCAAACCATTTTCTGAATTAAATGAAGCTCAACCCAACTCAGTTATTTCTAAAATAAAAACTTACGACTGAAGCCTTAAAACGACGAAAATTTCATCCTTTCTCAAGCTACCGAATTAAAAAAAATTACTTTAAACTTTTTGTAAATTTATAAACAAATATAGAATGTTTTTTTGATCTAACTAAGCTATTTGAAATTCGAACGTTCTCTGAAGTTATCCCCTAATCTAATTTTGAATACTAGGTAGTGTGTTTGCTTCGTTCCTCGATATTGACTAGTCCTTAACCCCAGTAAAAATGAAACTGGACAGCGATAATTCGAGTATTAATTTACTACATGAAAAACTTTAGTTTAGTTTTTGGAGTAGTTTTTATACTACAAATACCTTCTGGTGCGTTTATTTTGATACATAAGTTATTTAAAAAAAATTTTTATCTAACGAAACACGTGTTTATTTTTTACCATAACCTTAAATGATTAAATATAATATAAGTATTTTTCAAATTATGAAAATCAAGGAAGATGTGTCGAAGAAGAAAACTTTACTGAAAGCGGAATTCAATTTATATATGGCGGCGAAAACGCTAGGCGGCGACAGTTTCCAAGTTTGGTATACAGATTAAAAATTTTTTCAATTAAATTCCCAAATTTTTGTCCGCTTGTTTTTTAAAATAATTTCTCGTTCAGGTGTCTCTGAGATTCTTTCCTTCCGGGTCGCATCGGTGTGGGGGTAACATTTTATCCAAAAGATGGATTCTCACTGCTGGACACTGCATTCTAGCGAAAGAGTGAGTTCTTTTGGATAAAATTATTCCCTTACGTATCTATCATTGAGAATTGATTATAAAAAAAACTTATTCAAGTTCACAAAAAGTCTTAAAGACCAAAGCGTTAGTCGTGGTTGCCGGAGAAGTAGAACTTAAAACTTTAAGCGGTGCAGCGCAGATGAGAAGAGTTTCGAAATTTTATCTTCACCCCGGATATAAGAATCGATATGGTTGGGGACTTACAAATGATGTCGCTCTTATAAAAGTTAGTGCAATAATGTTTAAAATAATCACGGTCACTTGAACTTAAATTTATTTAATTTAATTTTTATGAACTTCTTTCTTGGCGGACACGGTAGTTAAGAAACTCTTTGTGCTTCAACAAATACGTAAAAGCGTTGTCTCTGGCGAATGCTATTGTTGAGCCTGGCACCAATTGCACGTCTGCCGGATGGGGATCTTCTGAAGTAGGTAATTAATCTGACTTCTGATCTTCATTGGTAAACTGAGATTTAAATAAATATTTTTTAAAGAATGTAAAGACGAGCTACACTTTAATGTACGTTCATATACCAATCGTGGAGAAGACGTTGTGCGAACAGTGGCGTGGTCGACCGTTGCCTTACGATAACATTTGCGCTGGCTACGAGAAGGGTGTCCAAGATGCTTGTAGAGTTCGTAAAAAAAATTATACAACATTTATTATTATCATGATATTTTTGTTAGAACCTTTAGTTTAGAAGTAATAACTGATTGTAAAAAAAAAATGCTGGTTGAACAGTATTTGTTTAATTTTTAGGGAGATTCTGGTGGAGGTCTCTTATGCAACGGAGTTTTAACTGGTTTGGTGTCTTGGGGTGGAGATAAGTGCGCTATGCCAAGAAACCCAGCGAAGTATGCAGATGTATTTTATCACAGAGACTGGATTAGATGTATATCTTGTACATCAAGACAGTCATCTAACTTTTTAGTGTTACTGATTCTTATACTTATTGTATCGTGAAATTTTTTAATATAAACTATTGTATAATAATTTTAATAATAGCAATTATTGTTTTTTGTTAAAATTTATCAATGTACAAAAAATTACTTTAAATTACTTAAAATAAAAGATTAGCATATGATCAAGCTAGAAAAATTCTACAAGAATGAAGTATGTAACTTGTGATTCAGATTTTTAATATTTTAAAGTTCAGTTCTACATAAAAAACTGATTATTTTTCAGTTAGTTATAAAAAAAAAAATAAAAAAAAAATAAAATGAAGTTAGCTTATGTTAGTCGTACATAAGAGGACTTGTCAAGACAAATTTTTTATTTTAATTTTTAACTAGCTCAGAAAGCACAATTTTAATTTATATTTTTTAAGTTGAAAATAGCTTGAAAAACTTTTTTCCGAGTAAATAATTACTCTTTAATTTTTAAAATTTTTTAAGTTAAAAATTTAAGAACAAAATAATAAAAATACTTCCCCCACAGAGTGTGCGTTTTTGACGGTCCAAATGAGGTGCTAACAATTTTAAAGGACAATCCAAATCGTGTCCATGGAAGATAAATAAAAAATAAAAAAATAAGCGTAGTTATAAAAAAAATAACTCGAAAAACTTTTTTCCGAGTAAATAATTACTCTTAAAAAAAATCAACCAAGTACCTGTTCAGAAAGTGTGTCGAGCACCAAACCAAAGCCCAGAAGCCAGGGCAACAGGGCCCATTTGCAGGGACACAATGTAAGTACCTTATCTGGGGGAAAAAATCAGCTCCCGAAAAAAGTAAGGTCACGGTAGCCACCGCGGGGAGAAAAAAAAAACTGGACCAGCGATCGCGGGAGATAAGCCTCGGAGGAGTTTACCTGCTGCTAAAGCGATAATTGACAAAGCCGGGCGCGCGTAATCGTTCGGTCAATTACAGGCGCACTCGCGCACGCACAGGTTTCAAAGAAGAGGCTCCGTATCGAGGGCGCAGATCTCGGTGACAGGGACCAATTAAAACATGCTAACGAGAAGGAGGAGGACCCGCCGATCCGAGATACGCCCTAATTAAATTCGCGGCCGCAGGATATCGGAAAGCAGAGTGCACGGCTTTGTCTTTTTATTCCTCCTGTGTACGGCGATGAGGAGCTGCTAGAAATAGGCCGATTAGACGCTACGGGGAAATATACCCGGGAGATAGATCATAAAACTGTGATTGGTTCCTGGTGTAACGGCTCGCTGATTAGGACTACCTTTTACCATTCTTTTTGGCTCCGAGTATATATGCGGACAACGATAGTACATCTGATTGGTTCGACTTGATTGCGGGTTCGAAAATTCGAACTCGGGTCGGAGTAGTCTGAGTTGATACCGTATCTGGTTTGACACTGATTTCACTGTCTCGTGCATTGCTTACTGGGGACGAGAGTGTAGATTGATTCAGGTATAAATAAAAATCATAAAGTTCCGTTGGGGATTTTTGAGATTACAGCTTCTCAAGATTATTTAGACTATTTAAAAGCTTTATACTGTAAATTTAATTGAAATTTATATTTGGAAAAAAATTTAATAAATCGAGTTAAATTATTTTTTTTAATTCCAAATACTGTATTTTAATAAAAATTACATTTTCACTGCGAACTTAATTTTAATATATTTTTTCTTGTGTAAAAAAGTACCTAAATTAGATAATAATTTAAAGCTACTATTTATCATTTTTTTACCATTAAAAATTGTGATACAAAATTGTCAAAATATTTTCGAGATACTCCATTTCAAAAATCGAATTAATTAACTTAGGATTCGAGTACATTAAATTAAACTAAAAATATTATCTTATTTTATAACTGATAACTAAAATACTTCAAAAGGTTCGCAGCGTGGGCTTTGATTGAAAATTCAACTGTCAAAGTTTAAACAGCCCGAACCTGACTTATAGATAAATCGGCCCTCAGCTTCAAATTTAGCTATTCACTCTGTGTTTAAAGTACCCGAATTCGGCTACTAAAATATCTACCAGGATCCTCGGTTGAAAAAAGTTGAAGAAAGGAGGGTAGTATAATGGAGGCAAAATGGCCCAAAATGAAAAAAAGAGAGTAAAGCCGTATCGAGTCCACGGGGCGGACAAAAGTACGTGAATTTTTAATTACCATTAAGGGAAAGATATATAGGGCTCTTAATTCGTGCACCGGCCGCACGACGCACGATTTTCCGGCCGAAACTTTAATATTGCTTAATTAAAGGCCTCGCCTCGGATCCTCGTCCTCCCACTTGGCGGGCTTTTTTTACTCTGCATCCTTATGCAAAGCACAAAGTGAATCGCTTAAACGGGATAACCCGCGCTGTTTACTTCTAAATCCAGGCTTGCAAAAAAAAAAAAAAAAAAAAAAAAAAAAAAAAACGGCCTGGAGCAATACGTTTCGTATAATTACTGGACGCCTGCCGGAGGAGAAAAAATGTTCGGTGATTTATTATAATACAGAACTCCGGGGGCTAGCAAAAAAAAAAGTTTGGACGGTTTTTTTTTTTCAGGTTTGTTTGTTTTCATTCGCGTTGTTTATGGGCACGCGACGCCGGGTAGCGAGCCATTATATATGTTCCAGTTTTTTTTTATCCGGTAGCAGCGCGATATTTCAGAGATGATCACGTCGATGCTGGCGCTGCCGCGAGACCGGGAAATATTTTTTTCGCTACCGAGCCGGCTTCAATTTGAATATATATACCTTTTTTTTTTAAGCCGGCAAACGCAGGAATGAACTGGGATCCGTTGTTACGTGAAAAACTTTGACGGTCGGGGAAAAAACTAATATCGCCCGAGTTATTATTGTTTTAAATTGGCACGGGGACTAATTAAAAATTTCATTCGAACACGGAAGTGAAGGACTATTTTTCTCTTTTTTTTTTCGTTGGAATAATAATTAACGAGAGCTTGCGTAGCGCATATTGATGTTTGCGGGTCCGACGAGATTGTTTATTAATTAAATTTTGCTTTTTCCAAAATTGATTTGGTTGTGATATTTAATTATTTTACGGATGTATATTAAAGCGTTAAATTGCGCCGGAGTAATGAGATTAAAGCTGCCAGGCGCGCTTTCAAACGGAAGGGATATTTTTTCAGTGCCGGGATAAAAGCTCGGTTAAAACAGTCGAGTAGTTGTGCGTTAAGATTTTATGCAAAGCCTAAAGACACTTAACAGACGCTGATGAATAAAAATGCTCCCCCGAGAGAGCGCGAGAAGAGAGGCTTTTCGAGTGGCTTCTGGCGCTGCAGATTCGCAACTCATCGGGGAGTGATGCACACCACAATATTTTTGTTTTTTCATAATCCGCTGGGTTCGATGAAGATGCTTTATTTTTCATGCTAAACGGGGGGATTTATTCGTACTTTTACATTGTATTTTTAAAATAAATTTTAAAAGTGTGAGCAAAATTTTTAATTCGAAATCCGATTGATCAAAATGTGAATATATTTTCAGAAGATTTGAAAAATTCAATTTATTGGATTATCATTTCTGAAATATAATAAAATTTTGATTTTTATTTAATCAAAATTTTAGAATGAGATTGTGGAAATATCCTCCCAAATCTAATAAAAAAAATAATTTAATTATTTTAATTTAATTGAATTGATTTAGCCTAGAACCTACAAAATCTGGAAAATAATTTTTTTTTTTTATTTATTTTTTATTACAAGTCTTATGATGAATTACATCATCAATTAGTTTTATAATAGAATGACATGCGGAATCAGAATCAACAGCCAGAGCAAGGATTCGTCCACAGCAGATTGGCTTACTGGTCTAATGCTTTACCAGCTAAGCCAGGCAGTGACTTGATGCGGTGATTCTAATGTTAAAAGATTCGAGTAAAGAGTTTTGATTATTAAAATAGATTGTAAATCAGTTACAGTAAGTTTTAGAATGATTAGTGAGTTTTCTGAATAATTTTTGATAGTTTATTTATTAGTAAATAAGCTAGTTAATTACGATTTATGAAGGTCAGAATTGTCATAAAATATCATGAACATTTTAAAAAATTAAATTTTTATAAATAAATAATGTTTTTGTATTCTTCAAGTAATTTTAAGAAAAAAATTACCAATGATATTTTTTTTCAAATAAAACGATTATAATTTTGAACGTTGAAAAAAAAAGTAAAATGAGTTTTTTTGCATAGATAATTTTTTTAAATATTGTTTAGTATCTATTTCATAGCTCTTATGAAAAATTTTAAGCTGTCTTTAGCACTGATTGTCAGATTTTTCAATTATTTAAGCAGTTTATGAGTCCAGCTTAGGGCATGGGCTGTATAATTCGGTTCCTGCGACCAAATCATTGTTAGATGAACCATAGCTTGGGAGAAACCAAAAATAACCAAATCTTTGGTTGACACAACCAAATTTGGTTGAGAGAAATAAATCCTTCTCTCCGTATACTCCGGGGAAATGCATTAAATGAAAAGAAAAATTAAATAGTCTCGAACTTATTTGAAAATGTTTTCCTGGCACATCAGAAAAATAGCTAAATCATCCTAGTTCCCAAAAAGACCATTAAAATTTATTACAAACAAGCATTCCTGGTCTAGCTGAAAACAGATTCATTTTCCCAAAGATTATACCAATGAATTCAGTAAAAAAAATCTAAACTCCTTTGCTTGCACCGAATGCAAAATGATCAGGCTAGGAAAACAATAGAGAAATGTCTAATGAAGCATTCTCGATGGTAAGTCGGGGAATTAATTAAGCTTCATCTAAATTGCGAAACGTAGTAGCTGGGGGTTGTACCCGAGTACAGACCTGCTGCAAAGTAATCCTTGGTAGGTACGTTTCCTGCTCGCTCTCTACGTATTCAGTATGCTAATCGTCAGCCGCAGCCACGGCAGCAGCAGATACAACCAATAAAATGAAAAGAAGAGAGAGAGAGAGGCAGCCGTGTAAACCAGAATTTAATCACATACAAATCAAGACTTTTTACGAGCTGTCGTAAAGAGAAGAGCAGAAGAAGAAAAAAAAAGGGAAGCACCGTTCCCACAGAGCACTCTGATTGATGCATTTCCACTCGAGTACGACAAGGAGCTTGAAATATTCCCCCTGTAATTTTTGCGACTCTCTCTCTCACAATACCCCGGCTGATTAGTGCGGTGCGCGGGTGTAATCATCAGCGAGTCTCCTTCCGCCCTTAGCGGCCTCCTCTCCTCCTTTATGTGTATCTCTCGAGGCTTGCTTCCGCCACAGATTTCAGGCCATTCGGTTCTCTGCGCTACCCTGAAATCCATCTCCACTTATCTACTCAACCGCTAGCTACCGACATGTGGCGCGCACTCTAACGCGTGATTTTGGCTTTTCAAATCGGCTTTCCTGATTTAAGCCCTTGCGAGAGGGCAGTTTGGGATAATTGCACTGACGTCATAAGAAATGGACGGGTTTGATGCAGAGCACTGGTTTGTGATGCGGTGGAACTTGACAATGTATTTGAAGTACGTTTATTGGGGACTATTCAAGTTAGAAACAAAATTTTATGCTTTGGTCATTCAATTAAGTTTCATTATAAGCAAAAGTTTTGTCTAAAAAATTTAGTTTTTTAAAATCTCACATAAAATTTCATTAATATTTTTTAATTATGCATGGTATACTGAGACAATGATAATTTATCATAATATATCTCTGTAATTACTAATGTAATATATTATAAAATATTATAAGTGCATTAAAACTTATTTCATTTTAATGTAGTATAAAAGTGCAAACAAACCAATAAATCATTTTTTAAAGGTTGGTTTCGAACAAGGGCCAGAAACGAAATTTTTAATTTGTTGGAAAATTAACTTTCATACTTTTTTATTCACACAAACGATAAATAATACAAAAAAAAAAAAAAAAAAAAAAAAAAAAAGAAGCGTAAAGATAAACCGAAGATAATAAAATTATAAATTTGCGATCTAACATTACCGAATCTCAGCGCGTACCCAAGTTAAGTTCAGAGGAAGCACAGTACATGCACATTTCGACTTCCACACTCTCGAGATAGCACTCAACTGTTTAAAAACTACCTGCCCGGAATAATACCGAGACTTCTACTATCAAAACACTATTTCCACACCGCGTCCTTTTAAAAACAACCACCACATTTAGGCAACAACAAAGTTTTACAAAATTTTCATCCACTTGGTTAACGCATGAACGCACGGGTGGAAAAGACACGTGTGCTTCCGAAAGCTCGCAGCAGGATTAGGTCCCGCTTACGCTACACGCTGGGATAATTGCAGCCGGCGCGCATAAACTACAACAACGTCTCCTATTCCGTATTATCAATTACTATTTGTTCGCAATTACGGCAGTCGCAGTCCGGGGGAGGGGAGGGGCTACTTCCGGACTGCTGGGAAATTGCGGCGAGGTGACAATATCTCGTTAGATAGCCCCGCGGGCGAGCGAGCGAGCCCCGGGGGAAATGGGCGAAAAGCTCCGACCGGGGAATAAAGAGGAAACGATTTGCGTTTTATTGCGAGGATTGTGGTGGTAGTCGTGGTTCGAGCGCTGGGATCCTCGTTTTTTTTTTTTTTTTTTCACTTGGACGCCAGCGGAGTTATTGGCGGGCGGTCTAAATCGGACGAGCAAATAGGGGGAGGGAAAACGGGGCGGGATGTTAATGAGGGACCGTAATTTCAGACCGTGAAAACGTAAAATGTTTGCGACGGAAAATTTAAAATGCGGTCATAAATCCGTGGTGATCGGTAACTATCGGTCAATGTTTAAGGACCCGGCTGGCGTAATAAGCTCGTATACATAATACGCGTAACTTGAAAAAAAAAAAAAAAATGTAAAATTACACACTTCGCGAAATTGCAAGGTATATTTTTATTTCAACGAAAAAACGCGTTTTGTATGATGTCTACATCAACTATGCCCACCGGCGAAACACTTTGGATTTTTCAGCAGCCCCGCGAAATATGACTGTCATTACGACGTTTTCGATCGCAGATTATCTCGAGCCTCGCCTTCGGGGCCGAATTAAATAAATCACATTTTAATTTTGAGCTATCAGCGGGCGGTAGATAAGAAAAGATTTTTGAAAATTCGGGGTTTGCAAAATTCGATTAGGGGGTAAATCTATTGGAGGAGGTCCCTGCACCCACGAAAGCGAACCACTTAATAGGGTGTGATAGATCGGGTAAATTGCATCGATGCTAATGGGATTGCACGCGATGCAGCTATAACCATTACCCGGGGCTGCTGCTGCGCCTGCTGGCCCTTGGCTTTAAAGCCTGGGCGCGTCCTACAACTACACTGAGCTTTACGTATCGTGAATTCTGGGGTGTGGGTGGACAGATGCGACCGAAATAAGGGGATCCGAGAAAGATTATTGTTTATTCATTGTGTTTAAAAGTTTATTGTTTAAATATGGATTTTGATATTACCCAACGTAAGCGACATTTTTACAGTGACATGTTAGGTTAATAAAATGAAAGTTCATTGATTTTGAATACAAGTTTTTTTTCATGTAAAAAAAGGTTGTGAATACACATTCTTTGAAAATGATGACAAATAAAGTTAACAGAATTAAGTTAAACAGGTAAAATATATTTGTATTTTTTCATAATTTTTTAGCATTGCAATATGTTCGAAAAAAGTACAAAATATGTGTATTTGATTTAAAAAATAGTGTTTATTTTTTCATTTTTTTCTGTCATATTATTTTTTGATCGGTAATTTACTCACCTTCTCTTAAGTTACGTCCACAGATTTAGTTCATAGACGTCACTTAGATTTATCAAACGCTTTTCTCGGCAATTAGAGCAATCTTTTATAATCGTGGCTAGAATTTCATAAAATTACTAGTCTGGTAAAAGACAATACTGTAGCACGACGAGCAAAAAGATAAATACTGGACAGTTTCATATTAATTACTGAATCGAATCTTCCTGTAAAAAGCGAGGTAAAAAGGTATTATAGATAGTTTCATGTTTATCACAATATACTTAAAAAAAAAAAAAAACGTAGTTACTTTGTTAACAATCGGTTTAGTAATAAATGTATTCAGTTTTCTATGATGTATTTATCACTTTAGTAGGTAAAATTTAATTTTTTCCCCAGATTATTAACTTTAATAAAAAACTATCTTTCTTTGCTTGAAAAGCGAAAACTTTTTCAAACGAGTAACATAAAGCTTTGGATTTTAGTTTGAAATAATGTACGAGTACATATATATAATTTCAAGTTTATAATTGATTAGTAATTTGGTCAACAAAAAATTATATCATCTCGAGGTCTATTGTTCATTGATATTAGTGTTCAATCTTTTGATAACCATTTGAATTATTTGATACAGTCTGGGAAATTTTGTAAACATCGTTTTAGTTGCAGTTTTCTGATATAAAAATTCAAAAAAGGTCAAACGACGATAGAGTTGAAAAAGGTGAATATTCACTTACAACAACCTCAACATTCACATATCAATTTAAAAAACACAATGAAACGATTCCCAATTCGAAAAAAGTAAAAAAGCAACGATTGAGTACCTATAAAATAAAAGGAAAAAAAGGGGGTGTATTATTCAACTCGACGCGTAAACGTCGATGTGTAAATCTCTCTCTCCCTCTCGATCCAGCTCGTTGAGTTCGGTTCGCTAGCTCGCCGACACGCATTGTCATCCCTCCGCTGAGAGGAGGAGCTTTGTGTCCTAAGCCCCCTTCATCGGCTGCAAGAGCAGCAGCAGCAGCAGCAGCTTTTCATGAATATTTTTTCGCAGCCAAGAAGCAGGAGCTAGTACTTTCTTACCACTATTTCTTTCTTTTTCTCTCTATCATCGCTGTTATTATCGTCATCGAAGATGGGAGGAGCTCCCCCTTTACGTGGAAATTACACACGAGTTTGTAATTACGCGCTCCGATGGTGAAATTTGCATGGTAAGGTGAAATTTCTGATAAAATTTTACTTTGATGGTTATGGGGGCGCATTGAGTAAGGCACACACAATGTATATAACCGTTCGATCGAGTCTAAAGTTTTAGATTGCCGAGGCCCGATAGCGCGGGTAATGTCACTGTAATTAATTTATCCGAGTGTCGGTGTACACAATGCGAGGTATTAATTTCAAATTAACCGCATTGAATTTACCGATAAAAATGGTTCTCGCCTCGTTTTAAGATAAATTCAATTGGTGCTGCCACGGATATTTTTACGGTATTAATTTGTATGCATTATTCATTGTAATTAATCAGGGACTTTTTTTTTGTTGTTGTTTGCTCCGGTGATTAGTGAAAGAAATATCGTAATAAAAACATTTCGTTATGGAAATTTATCGAATCGAAGTATTATTTATTCATGGGACGAATAAGAATGTCCTTTTTTCCATATGACAAATGTGTTTCACGAGAAAAAAAAAAAAAAAAAAACGTTGTTATTGGGATAATTATAATGTAAACAAATTTTCAGATAATTCAGCTGATAGCGTGACGTACTATTGCCCCGCAGAAATAGCAATAAATTCTATTCGACTGTCGACGTTCGGCGAATAGTTGGTGCATATTATGCATTTGCATAATATCAATGTGAAATTTGTCAGTTTATAAAATTATATACGAGGCAAATTCTACGTTTGATGTAGGAGCCATGTGTGTGTGACCGATAACATCTGGTTTTTTAATGAATTCTTTTAGAGCCGTTGATCGTTTGAAATTTATTACTTATCAAAGATCTGCATATATTAATACTGAGGGCAGACTTGTATTCACTCTTGAAACATTGGAAAGCAACAGCTTTTGAAAATCATGTAGCCAGGCGATTAATGCTGTTGCAGTTAATGACTATATTATAATTAATAAGTTAATGACTTTTTTGTTTGTTTATTTGTTTGTTTTTTTGTTTTTTTTTTTCTTCTTAAAATTTCTTGATGACAATGAAAGTAAATTTCAAAAATCAAATTTACAGGAAAAGGGAAAAAATAGATGAACCTTTAATAATAAAAAATTAGTATGTTATTAAATTTTAATTTCGATAGTTATTTAAGGAAACATTTCAATTTCATGAGCTATCATTTTTTTTTTTTTTTTTTCTCAATGGTAACCCTGTCTTGAATTAGATGTGATCATTAAAAGTTATTTCAAAGCATATTTATCAAATCTTGAGCGCACCGAGTGAGCGAGGATTGAACCCTGAGAGTTCGAGTTGACAGTCAAACATGTACGCATTCAACTAACACACTTATTTAAAGTTGTTTACTTAAATATTTCATAGATTTTTTTGGTTCCCATGAGTTCAAAAAAAACAATTTTTTTTAATGAATAATAAAACATATAACAATGCTGATATAACAACATTAAAGTACATAGACAGTTTATAATCAATATTTTTTGTTTTCAATTGCTAAATAAAAAGGATTAAAAAATATGTATACATACAATGAAACTTAATTTTAATTATTGCTCTCGACTCATTTTTTTTTTTTTTTTTCTTTATCACTTATGTTGCCTTTTTATGTCAAAGCAATACCCTGGTGAGATTCGAACTGACGAGGTCTAGTTTAAAGAATCAAACTGTTTACGTTTAGCCAATGAACTCTATACTAAAAGTAATTTGCCTTTTCACTTCACTTATCGAAATAATAGTACCATTTCATTGCTTATATTCTCAATAGCTGTAAATAAAAACATATAATTTTTTTTTCACTATTTAATTGGTCTTTCGAGAACTTAATAGAAAAAATATATTCATTTTCTGCTTCAACCTTATTTACTGCGCTTTTAAAAAGTACGAAATCAAATTACTTAAATATCTATTAAAATTTTAATATAGATCTATTTCAAGCAAAAAACGTATATTTAAAAAAAAATTTTCAGAAAAAAAAAATTTAACTGCATCACATTAGTATAATGACTGTTGTTAATTTTAGGTACAACATTGCGAACATTAAACCATTTATATTTTATATGCTCATGCCGTTGAAGATAACAAGGAAATTTCATTAAACTACAAATTAAATTACAAAGTATATATCTGGATTGTCTTGACTTCGAGCTAACCAAAAAACTAAATTTGTGCTCTCATCCATTCAATAAATTATTCAAATAATTCTCCCTGCACCTGCTATTTCGAAATACCTCCCACCTTTCCCAACTTTTGTCTCTTGCAATAAAAAAAAAGTCCCTTAAAACTTTAACTCGCGTTTCAGATTGAAGGATCCTCCCCACTCGACTCGTTAAGCAGGGCCGTCGATCCCCGGGAA
Source organism: Encarsia formosa (assembly GCA_038277355.1). Classification (NCBI taxonomy): domain Eukaryota; kingdom Metazoa; phylum Arthropoda; class Insecta; order Hymenoptera; family Aphelinidae; genus Encarsia; species Encarsia formosa. The sequence goes on from CM076184.1 coordinate 24,041,724, forward strand.
ACAAAAACATCCCCGCGCATTATCCTCACCTCCTCCCCGCCAACTCATTCAAAAGTATCCTCGCGGATCTTTGTTTCCGCGTCGTCCATCAACTGGTCCTCATTCACCTCCCGGGAAATTAGGACCGAGGACAATGAAGCCGGTCCTGCTCCCCTCCTCTCTCTCGATACAGGGGGAGTTTTTAATAACGCGGGAGAAAAATAATGGAAAGACGGGTGACAATGGAAACGCGCCCGCGCTTGTTCATTAAAGTGTGTACCACTACCGCGTCCTCGATTTCTTGGGTCTCGGAGAGTAATCACTTTTCAGACTCCTTTGAAGTCCTCGACGTCGTCGTAGTATTTCATTTTTCAATTACCCCGCACCGTGGTTTTCGCCGGTGCATCGGGCGATGCTCTTTTTCTGCAGCACCGGGGTTTGATGTGCGTCCTCCTAAAGAACGTCTTTGTGGATTGTTGTCGTCGGGAATCCGTCGCGGATACATCCCGGGGTTTAATTGAATCACCCGGGGATAAAGAATTTTACGGCTGTTTGGGATGAGCTGAAGAAGAATAAGAAGAAGAAGAAGCCGGAAAATCTCTCTTAATTATACCGCGAGGATGAATTTATTATTCGGGCGGATAAATGCGGACTCGAGTTTTTTAAATATATATATATAGAGAAGGCAGGGGGCAGGGAAGGATAAGTTTGACAAAAGAACAAGACGATTTAATATTCACGCCTGGGTGTAGTTTGTATACCGAGAGAAGCCATGAATTAAACGTTTCCTCTGAGAGGTGGGCACCGTAATTAGTTTGATTGCGTCTCACACGTTCGTGGAAGTAAAACAAATTTGTATTAAATGAGTTTAGTTCGCCGAGATGATGAGATCATGCGTGAGCTTAGAGAGACTAGAGACCGTCGTGGATCTTTATTGTCTCGCTGGCTGCATCTCGTTACCCTTAATTCCAGACCGACAAATGAAATAATGACTTTCATCTTTTTCTCTTTTTTTTTTTTTTTGTTTCGAGAAACAAACTCTTTGTTCTTCTTTCTTCAATAGTTTAATGACTAGTGGGTTTTGAAACAGCCCCCCTGATGTAACTAATAAATAGCATCATTTTTTTCACTTTAAAGCGTGACCAGCAGTAATGACCTGGGCCTCTTCATTAGAACTCGCGGGTCGTGAAAGACTTGAATTAAAACCATTGTACTCGTTTGCCTCGTTGATTGTTTTGATATATTTTTATAAAAAATTTGTTCAATTAATTATACGTTACATAGATCTCTACCGCGGGATGCTTCAGGAGATGAATCAACTTTCTTACAGTGTATATCGACATTTATACTTAATTTAAATATTCGTTGTAACGTCAAGTGAAGCTATTTAATTAACTGTGAAAACTACTCTTTGTCGGCTATTCATATCAAGATAGTTTTTTAGTTAATTATTTTTATCTATTCATGCACTCAAATCTAGTCAGGAATCCTTTTGAGAATTCAAAATTAAGATATATAAGAAATGATTTTTAATTAAAAATTTATTAATAAATAAGTATGTAGTAGTAAATTTTATTATTAAATTTACTCATTTGAAGAAATGTCTTGCATTGAAAACACAAAGTTTTAAAAAATTGAAATGTTAAAAAAAAAAAATGAGTTTTGTTGGAAAAATAATCAAAAATTTTTTTTTTTTTTTGTGACTAACATGAGTAACAGTATTTAGTTTGAATGCCGATTTGTTTAATCGAAAATATTGGGATTCAAACCGGAGTCATTTTAACTTTAGTCTCACACTCTGGTTGCGTCGACTAAGCCACTCATTACAGTTGAACATAAAGTTAACTTTCACCTCATTAGAGTCAATATTCTTTATTATAACTTAACCCAATATTCTAGGTTTTTACTTTACCAAAATAATAATCCAAAGTTAGATAGTTAGACAAAACTGATTAAACACATTAAATTATTCTAATTATCCGAAAATCTTGTATCCTGGCACAAACAGAACCGGGGTTCGGAAATAAAGCCTTCATCTAAATTCGGGGAAACAAGACCGTAAATTTAGCCCGTCCCCCTATAAATAATTCACGAAAATTTGCCTCCGCGCTAAAATTTGAACACGACAAACCACAATTGCGCTAATTATTGATAGGCACTGCAGTCAGCCAGGATGGCCGCGCTAGTTCCACAGTGAATTCGATCGCTTATAACCCGGCAGCCCGGACGGGCGCCACCCTCCATTATTCAGATATGCAAGCCCCGCGGAGCTTAGCCATCGGCATTTGGGATTCCAAGCAAATTCTTGACATCTGCTGCTGTCGGAATCATCCTCCTGTACACGTGAGGAAAACATTCCCAAGCTGTCGCTAAACGCATTACTTCAATTTATCATTGATTTTTCTTTTTTTTTCACCAAGCCGGATTGTGTGTGATTGAGGATTTCCGCGAGACGGGAAAATTAAGTTTACGCCCCCTGATTGAGTTAACTCGGGTATCGCGGATGCGACGAATTGACGTTTACAAGTCATTCAGATTAGACGCGGGGCAGAGAGATTACTTTTGTCGAGTTGTAAGCGAGAGACTGCAGCTGCAGATTTTTTTTTTAAGCATTGTACGTTTAAATTTATTTCTCCAAGAAAAAAATGTTTCCAATCATAGTTGAATGGCAATTTAAGACTTACAAAAGGATTGTAATTATGAGAAATGTAGAATAAATTTCGATGATAATGTAATCAAAAATGCCATAACTTTTTTTATAGTTTACATATTTTTCGTGGAATAATCATTTATATTTGAATTGAGACGTCATTATAAAGGTTACTGTTTACTTTGTATGGCATTTTAAATATCACTAACTTATTAAAAGACAGAAATTACAATTTTATAGGAAAAAATTACATAAATTTAGATAATTTATTGATTGCTGTTAAATCGTGTATATAAAGTGATAACTATAGAACTTGTTCAAGATGATCAAAAAAATATAAAAATTATTTGATGTATAGTTAGAAGTTCTGAGCCATAAACTGAAAAATTGAGATCCAAATAAATGTTGAAAAAACTTGTACTTATGCTATTAATTTTCGAAGCTAAAGGTTTTTAAAAAGTTTTGTTAAAAATCGGCAACTTATTTTAAACCAATAATATAATTCATTTCAGGTGGCAGACATAAACGTGTGTACAATGGTGCAGTGGACTTAAATGTACCATATTTTGTAAGTATTATTATTAAACTGCATTTTAAATTATTTTATTTTTTTTAATGTTACCTTTTCTAAATCAATGAAATATATATATTATTATAAATTTCATAAATTTATTAATGCAAAAAGGTTCTAATCGATACTTTGTAATTAATTAAACTTAAAAAATTGAATTTTTTTTCTTCAAAACCTTAAAAGAGAAGATCTTACAGAGGTTTAAAACTAGTCAAAAAAGTGTATAGTGCTATTTATTTTTAAATGTAGAATTAATTTTAACCATATATATTTTTGTCAAGGTTCAAATATTTAACGATGAAAAAAGTGGTTTTTGTGGAGGGGCTATTATTGCTTCTAATTGGATTCTCACTGCTGCTCATTGCTTGAAGTAAGTTAACTTTCAAATTTAGAGTGCAGTAATAATAAAATCATTTAGTAGAAAAGACCGGGCTTTGATGAATAATTTGCGTTTTGTACTGATCTATATTGAAATTTTTTAATTCATCTGATTCAAGTTAGATACAAAAAAAGTTAATCTGCTCCAGTGTTTCGTATTTACTTTAAATAATTTAAAATAATTTTAGTGGTAAAAGTAAAGACAGTCTAACAGTCATAATTGGTTCCAAACAAAAGAGATTAGAAGGAGAACCGCATAAAGTAGCGGACATCATAGTACATGAAAAATATAATCCATCAAAGTTTGAACATGACATTGGATTGATTAAGGTCGGTAAATAAATTAATGAATAATCATAATAACAATCATGTAGTTAAACTTTTATTTAAAAGTATATTTATAAACTTCGTATCTTGAAAAAATTACAAAAATTTCAGCTTTTTAGTGATTATTTATCATGACTAGGCTACTTCTAACATTAGAGTTAATAAGAAATGCAGTGAAAAATTACTAGGTTAAATTAAAATTACTTTATAAATAAGTTAGAACTAAGCTATATTTATTTCAAATAAAATAAAAAAAATTTTCATGGTAACGAACCTGTGCAAAATATATTTATTTCAGCTTCAAGAATTTTTAGAACTTAATGATGAACGACAGCTCATTAGAATAAGATCAACCTCATTGAACGAGAACGACACATCAGTTAAAGTATCGGGAATGGGAGCACTTAATACTGTAAGCTAATATTGTGATAATTGTTGAATTATATTTCAATAGTAAACAATTTGTACTTGATCAAACAGGCTCGCAGTTATCCTGAGTTTACCATGTCAAACGTATTACCATTAGTTGACAGTAAAACATGTCAGAGTACATATTACTCAAGCTCGGTTTATTCTGAGATAACCAAGAACATGTTTTGCGCAGGATCAAAAGACAATCATATCTGTTTAGGAGACTCTGGAGGTCCTGCGGTCGATCCTAACAGTGGTAGACTTGTGGGAATCGTATCATGGGGTCAGTATGGAAGAGCTTGCTCGGATGGACCCGACGTTTATACCAACGTTATCAGCTACCGCGAATGGATTGAACAAAATACTTGCGCGCACTTTGAAAATATCCCGAATCATGTACATTGGGTGTGCCACACCCGTCCAGATGATGATACCTCCATTATAAATTAACTGTTTCAATGTTAATTAATTTTTTTTTTTCGTTCTTGTGTGTGTAAAGATTTGATGCTTTCATAATCAGAAGCTGTCTGAACTTTTTGAATAATAAATAAACTTTTTTAGGTTAGTTTATGCTTGACTTAGACTGGATTTTAAAAATTTAAAGATCTCTTTGAACTTGTAATGCAATTTTCGATTTACAAATGGACTTTTTAATTTTTCCTCTTAGCCACAGATATCTAATTAAATTTATATTATCATTTTCAAATCTGGCCCGACACAGTGTATTGAGTTTTAATTTCGTAACAAACTATTATACAGATTTATTCTTGCTACATTTTCTTTTTCTTTTCATTGCGTCATGTTTCAACATTACTCCTCCAAGTTTAAAAACGTCGACCCAATTCATTTTTACGTACAGCTATAAAACTTTAAAAAACTCCACTCTAAAAATTTACATTTTTTTCTCGACATTTTCCCAGCGTAAATGATAATAACTCACGGGGAGGCCGAGATAATAGATTAAAATTACATCGAAAGAGCGCGTCTGCACCGATGAGCATCCATTATAAACCGAAAATCACTTCAAAAGCGTCCACCACAGGAATATCAATTTTTACGTGACGCGCTGCGGTGGCCACTTTATCAGAGCCAGATAGGGGCATTACTCCCCCTCAGCTACATCCAAAAAAAAAGGTAACAATGTACCTTCCTCCCCCCAGCCCTTTAACTTTTTATATCGGGGATCGATAGTATTACACGTGTACCTGGAATATGCCCGGCTTACCCCAGCCGATATTACTTTTACGGCCGGTGGGGGATTATGCAGCCACGAGATATTTAACGCCTCGGCCGATAATCGCGCTCATCTAGTCTGGTCTCCCCGCGCTATAGCAAACATTTCGGGGGAGCCAGAGAACAAAGCTTTGATTATTGTGCTTGCACCCCCGAAAATTGGATTCGCGAAGCTCGGTGTCAATGCGGTATTGATTTTTCCACTATCGCGAGCCCCCCGAATTTTATAATTACGGTCCAGGTAATTAAAAGAAGTGGTTGGGATCCTTTTTTTTCGCCGGGGAAGATAATAAAGACTCAGCGGTGCGTGAGCGAAGATACGTGTGTTTTTGCGGCCGAAAATTTTAATGAAACCGTGGGGGTTGGATAAAAATAAAGGTCGATCGGGGGCGATCTTTGTTTAACGACTAATTAATTTTTATTATTCACGCGCGGGCTGTTTCGAAACGACGGAATTTAATTAGCTGAAATACGGCGTTGTTTCGATCTTTTTTTTTTTTTTTTTCATCCCGGAAGGTTTAGATTTACAGGATCGTTAGGAGGTAGCGTCGTGAAAATCGAGACGGCAGAATATTTACCCTTTTATTTTTTCATAATTAACAAAAAACCCCGCCTACCCAATTTTTTTTTTTCGATGTTTTTCCCGTAACTTTATGCTCCATAAAGCCAGTCCCTTTTCATCAGAAAAAAAATTGTTGATGAGCACAAAAGTCATTACCCTACCCTTTTGCAGCAACTTATTTAATGCGGCCTTTTTTTTTCATACCGCGTGTCAATTATAAAAATTGCACAGTCATTATTCCTCATTTCCTTGAAACCCCTCTTCTTTTTATACCCGAGAATAGCCATTTTCTACCTCCGCTATTTTCCCCCGGATTTTTTTTTCCGCGCCGGCATTCATGAATGCACTCGCGAAGTGGTAGAAAAATTTTTGTTTCCCTGCGAGTGCGCGACTACCCCTAAATGGGGTCTGAAAATTACGTTTAGGCTGTATTGTCAGGGTGAAAAAAGTTTTATTGAAATTTAACGCGCGACACATACGGAGGAGGCTCGAAACTTTCGATTGAGTTGTCCTGCAGCGGGAAAACTTTTTGGCCCACGAAATTATATTAGACTCGCCGGTCCTAACGGCTCGCTGATCCGAGCCAAACATGAGAAAATCCATTTTACCCTATTACGTATGCCGTTTTAGCGGGGCGACCTTTCCCGGTCGGGACCCCTGCGCGAACTCTAGTCCTGCAGGAGGGAAATCACGAAAATCCGCTTTACCTGACTGTCGGCTGTCTGAAAATTTATCGTGAATAAGTTTACGCTCGAAATAATGGTTGGCTGTTTAATAAAATTAAAGTTTACGAAATTGAGATAATACGATCGTTTGTTTTGATAATTTCTTTTTTACAAATTGATTTTTGTTTTGAAGATTTAGTAAGTGTTTGGTTGGTAAGCATGGGCTTTGGAAAATATACATCAGTATTTCTAGTTGGCCTGATCGTAATAAGAGCAAACTGAAATCGAACTTAGATCTTTTAGTTAGCTACACTGTTTTACCGGCACAGCTAACTATTAATTAAATAAAAATATATATGTATTGAATAATATGATACAGAGACATGTAATACCGCAGGTCGAGTAAGCGAGAAAGTCTAGCATTCTGACTAATGAGGTGCAGCGAGCTCCCGAGTTCGATTCTCGATCGTTGCACATGTTTCGAAAAATGATTCATTAGATTTACCCAGAGAAATAAATTTCGTAATAGAACTTTAACTAGTATGAAAATGAAAATTTGAATGTTTTACAGTACTTATGATAAAAAAAAAAGTGATTTATGGATTTAAGTGCTAATGCATCTACTTTTTATTATTATTCAGTTATATTCTTGATAAAAATTATAATGAATTCCATGGATTAAAATTATTCTTAAAAATCGAACTTTTAATAAATATTTTATTTTATAAATTTATTACAAAGCTAAATGAAATAAATATTGAATTAAAAAATAAATAGAAGCAACTTCTTTTTTTTTTTTTAGATTATTAAAATTTTACTTGTGATTCAAAACTTAAACACTCTAGCAATTAAGACTTTCTTAATCAGAACAATTTTTTTCGTGTGGAAAATTACGATATTATTAAAAAAACAGCAAAAAACTGTGGGTATATATGTCGACAGATTTAAATGATTGCTCGACACAGTTTTAAACATGATCTAAAGTAATAATTATAAAAGTAAATAAACTAAATTTTCCATAAACTTTTTTTATGAAAAAACTGACTAATTATAGTCTCTACGCTATTTTTTAAATTATACCTCATTACAAAAACCAAGATAATTTTTAAATAAAAATAAAAATTTATTTTTCAAAAAAACGACGGTCATCAAAAGCTCGTCAAAACTCAAAATCAACACTTGCCCCCCTCGAAGAAAAAAAAAAAAGAATAAAGTTCTCTCGTCGTCATAACGAAAGAAAATGTTTTTCCAATCGACGACGATCGACTCCTCCTCGCCCCACGGCGAACTTTACTCGCAGGGCCGCGCCGAAACTTTTCATCCTAGGTAGGAAGTCCGGGGGGCTTGGGGTATATCCGCAAAACAACCGTCCGCTCGGTTAAAAAAAACATCCTGAGAATGAAATCCCCCAGACGATCTCGGTACCCCCAGCGTCGACCGCAAAAATACATAAGTAACAATTCCCCGACCCTCGAGGTATTTTTCTTGCCCGGCCGGGCGGCGTGTCGTCTCCCGAAAAAGGGCGCGGATCGATGTTATACTTTTTGCCCGAGCTCACCCTCGGGAATAAACACAGAAGTTCGTATATACGCGCGGGGGCAGGTGAACTTTCACTTCTTCCTCCTCTTCCATGATCGATCTTCCCTTCCCGGGATTAATTGTAGTACGAAAAGTCAGAGGTGGGTCTTTTACTTTTTTAAAGAGACTCGAATTATCGGCTACGGCACGCCGCGGCGTTTTAATGAGCGCAAACGTGACGCGCGGAAACGGTGTCGTGATGGCTTACTGATAAAAAAAAGAAGCGGAAGATGATGAAGAGGGAGGGATTGAGATCCTTATCGCGTCTTTGAATTATTTCGATGGCGCTTGCGCTCCCTTCAAAGACCGTGCCGCTCTCGGCCTAGTTGTACTGCAGTTCGTAATGAAGTTTTTAATAAAAAATATCGGACCGCGCGATCGAGGTGTTTATTTATTCACGATTATCGAGATTCTAAAGATGGCGACGATTTTTTTTTCTCTCTCTGTGCTTTTAACGAAATAAAAACGGTAAAAATTTTAATAATGGATAAATCCCGGAGTTAACAAGCGCCCTGGGAGATCCCGAGGAGTCAAAAGTTTACGGGCGATTATTTACATCCGAATTTATTCCCCAATCAAAAGTCCGCGCGCAGGGGGGGAGGGAGTTTTTTATGACGTTTAAAAAAGCGTTTTTCCCGCGTAAAAAAATATCCGCTTTTTTTGCGAATGGAAAAACCGAGCTGTAATTAATTAGCCTTTTCCAGCGTGCGCATGACGCGAGTATGCGGACGGAAAAAAGAAACGCGAGCGAGTGCGTTATACGACGCGCCGTACGTACGGCATGCGTCACCGGCACACGAGCGAATTTTTTTAAAAATTAAGGGAAAAATTTTACGGTGCGATATTTACGAGCGTTTATTATAGATTCGGTGCAGCGGTACACATTTTAATGCCCGGTCGTAAATTATCCACCCGATTGTCTCTGTACACTCGGCCAGAAGATTCTATGTAATTAATGCGGAGGTAGTTTATTTCACGTGGTCGTACACGACTTTTACTTCAAAATTACAGAGTTTTGTTTTTTGAAATTTTTTTATTGAATGAAAATGATGCTCAGAATTTATGAATTATTGATTGCTAAAAAATCAAGTTTTCGTGACTTGAAATAGTAGCATTTTCAAAGAAGCGCCAAGCAGGATTGGTTTTCAAACTTTCAATTAGGAATCTAAGTTTGAGAAAAAAAATATCGAACTGTACGCTTATTACATAAAAAAAATAAATTTGAAATCAACTTTATGTATGTTGTTTAATAAAATCATTACTAAAAATCTAAGGACCTGCTATGCGATTCTGAAAAATTAAGGATGTACCTCGGGATGTACTTACGAAAAAATGCAGCCGATTTGACAATTTTAATTCAAATCTTCTAATAATTTATATCAAAATAAACATTGGATTTTTCTCCTAATTTTCTCCGTTTTAGTTTTTAAAAAAATTGAAATATTTGTTTAAACAATTAAAGAGTCGGCCGAACAGAAACTAAGCATTTCTTTTTTTTTCTTTATTACTTGTCAATCTCTCAAAAATGCCGAGATCGTTGAAAAAACTGTGAGTTAGTTTAGGCGATACTTCAAAGAAAATTTTAATATTTTTCAAAGTTTGAATTTAAAAATTATTTCATTAAATAAAAAAAATGCTTAATTTTCATAAATTATTTAAACAACTGTTGAAATTTTTGTTTCTACTAAAACGAAGAAAAATCCAATGTTTATTTTCATATAAATTATTACAAGATTCAATAAAAATTGACAAAATGGCTGTATTTTTTCGTAAGTACCAAACATCCTTAAGCTGCGATTATTATTTTTTTTTACAACTCGTAAAATAGAATCAATTATTAGGTGCATAATAGCATCTCAAATCAATTCGAACTTGTAACCCATCAAACACATTTTTTTAAAGACAAGCAATACCTTAACGTTATTTTTTCTTCTAGTCAAGAATCTCCTCGAGCCTCGCTAATCCGAACAAAGTTTTTTTCTTCTTCCCAGAGTCAAAAATACCCCATTGTGTGACGTAAGAAAGCGAAGATAAAAAAAAACCTTTATTTAGTTCTCCGGTAATCCGGGGGCATCAAAGTGTTTACCGTGGCACCAGGCAAGCAATGGGCCAAAATGACGTTTTTAGAATATTTTTTTTCCAGCCCGTTGAATGACTTCCGCCCGCGGGGTATTGCAGCCAAGAGTCGCATGGGAATGCACAAAAGCTACGTAGGTAACAATGCGCGCGGCTCGAGGGTAATGATTACGGCGGCCTGGAAATGTCACGGAGCCCGATTGTCGAGATATCCCGTGTGATCTTCCTCTCTCTTTCCTTCATTGATAACCGACGGCGCGGGGTAGGGGCAAGTTGATCAATCTATTTTGTGTGTGCTGCTTGGGTTATAATAATACTCATGGGAACGCTTTTACAATGGGACGATATTTTTCACCGGCTCGTTTAATCTGGAACGAATCTCGCGGCGCGCGTAATGACTCTATCGGGCTTCCCTTTGATGAGGGCACATTCACGGTTTTTCTAAGTGTTGACGCTATCTTTGCGCTGAATCGGTGCAGCCAATGTAATAAAGATGTTACGTGGAATATTGGATTTCTTTTTCAATTGCGAGGAGTTTATTTTTCTGTGGTTGAAGGTTGGGAAGACGTATGTTCAACTGCTTTTGAAGCGGAATTTTTGTTTATTTATTTATTATTATTTTTTTTAATTGCAGTTTTTATAACAAGTTTTTACTTGAAAGAAAATTTACATGGTACATACATGCAATAGCTTTACTTTTGAAAAATGCCAAAAAAAAAAAAAAAAAAAAAAAAAAAATTCTTTTAATTATGGGCCAAATTTTTAATTTTTTAAATTTTTTCTTATTTATTTATGGCAGTCGACTTTTTTGTATTTCACACCATTACGATGTCGACAGAGGATTGAACTCGATATCTTTGAATCAAGAGTAAAACACTTATGACAACTAGCCAATAAACTTAATAATTATTGATCTTTAATACGTTATCGTTTACAAAATCATCTACTACATTCTTTCATCAATAGTTTTTTACTTGCGAAAATATTAAGTATACTTATAAATAGAAACGTTAATAATACATGTTTATAAAATTTTCTAAAGAGCCTGAATAAAATTTGTTGAACAGAATCTTTTAAATTTGATAACAAATTTTTTAATTAAACGAGATTCCGTTATACAATAAGAAAAGACTATAAAAATTTTAAATCTTAAAAGCAGAAAAAAAAAAAAAAATAAATAAATAAACAGATAATGGAAATACAGCATGTAATAAAAAACTATATTACACTATGTATATCAAAAAAATTAAAAAAAAAGTCTGGCAAATAAAGTAATTACACTATCAAAAAATCAATTCACTGTAATAAGATTGAGATTAATAAATTTTTTTTTACTTTCGTGCTACTAGATTTTTTGTACTTTCGGTCTACTAGCGTAAAAAATTGTATACACGCCTCGTGAGTGCAAAAAGAGCGAAGCTTAGCAAATCAATAATAACTGATTTGGGTTTGCTGGGGGTTCACTCATTATGAATTCCTAAGCGTGTAATGTACTATTCCAGACTTTCGGTAGAGACTATTCATATCTGTGTATTACGAGTAAGAATCGAACTCTTAAGCAAGATTCAATGTTTCTTGTGTCACTTGATGTAGCTCCATATTAATAATGTTAAATTAAAAAACAAAACACAGTTGAGTTTTTTGTGAGCTTCACAGATTTATTTAATTTAATTGTGACAGTTGTTTCAACGACTTAGCGTTTTCTTCAGACTTATTTACAAACTGACAAGAGTCGAGAGTCAAGCGTACCTTACACCTTGCCAACGAAGTCGTTGAAAACTCTAATTTCATAAAATTTATTATTACATGTAATACATATAGTTTTATTGTATATACTACAAAATTTTTTCTGCTCTTTTTAATGAATGCTATTTTAAACATAACTAAATGACACATAAAAATATTTCGAAACTCCCAGACCTAAAGTGTTTTTAATTTAGAAACTTTTTGTATTAATTTTTTCATTCGAATCTTTATACTCTAGTTCCCACACGATTTATAAACTTATCTATTGTTAGAACTCGAACCAAATCCACCGATACAAAAAAATGTCGTTTGCTTCGACGATTTATTACACAATGGTAAGAGTAAAAAAATTTTTTTCCCGTATTAATTTACGAGCATTTATTTCGGGAAAAATATGAGGAAGACCTCAAAGAGCGATGCATGGTTTGTATCACATTAATTGCGGTCGCGGGTAAAAAACCTGGGACCTTTTTTTTCCTCTCACTTCCGTCGATATGAAAAAGTTAATGGACGTCTAAATATACTCAAAAATTTTTTGAGGAAATCAAAAATCCCCAGAGGAACGTGGGAACCGCGCATCTGCCTGACGTTCAGGCAATGCATTCTATAACTTATTTAAAAGCTTGCACATACATTTTTGACAAACGTAGCATTGATAAACAATAAATAGAATATAAATTATGTGGTGCTTTTATGATTTAAAGTACACTCAGAGAAAGATTTGATTGGACCAATTAAATATTCTTTGTTCCCGCAATAGTCTAAACATTGCAGCAGTTACAATACGTATGGTAAGGATAATAATACATATCGTTGCGACTAGCAAAGCAAATATTCAAAAATCTAACCTAACCTAGCTATTTTTAAAAATCTCAATTGAAATCATTATTTCTTAAATATTGTGATTTTTATAATCATTTGTATATTTTTTAAGATTAAAACTATTCATTAAATACATTAATTATACCAAAATCACAAAAAAGAAATTTTTAAAAATTAAGTTGTGCTATATCAGTGTAACTAGAAACATGTTAACCCTTGATACGCATTTATTCAGCGCTACCATGATATTGTTACTGCTACAATGTGCATCATTGTCTCTATATCAACTATGGCATCTTAGATGTTACAATATATTGTTGACCCAATCAAACCTTTCTCTGAGTGTAGTTACTGTACATAGTCAATTTCGATATAGATTTTGAATAAACATTAGTATAAACTACTTATTAACCGTAAAAAAAATACTTAATAATTAATTTGAGAACAACAAAAATTAGGAAATGTAGCCGCAACATACGTTTTGACATAACTGTGGTTTTCTACCATCAAATGCATGACAAGAGAGCATCAGTTCAAATTTTTTTCAATTTTTCAGATATTATTGAAAATTTTTACGAACTTTGACCAAAATTGACTGTTTAGTTTAACAGTTATAACAGTTGAAGTTTGCATTATTTCCATCATGCGTATGACCATCACGCTGAGATAGTAACATATTATTGATGTTATCCTTAAACAAAATCCTTTTGTTAAACAACACAAGTATAGTTTAACTATTGAAAAATTCATCGCTTTATACTGCAAAAACTGACCTTCAAGAAACTTTTTAATAATTTTACAAAATAATTATTACCTCCAAAACTGCGGTATTCAATGGAGAGTTGATAAATATAAAAATATTGTTTTGACGAGATTGACAACGTATTTTTAATAGAAAAGAATTTCCAAAGTCAAAAAAAGTAAAAAAAAAAAGAAATTTTAATAAACAGTTTTTAGTGATTTTAGTGATGATAATTTTGTATTTAATCTTGGACTTGACTAGCTCTGCGTTTGTTATAACTAACATTATTTTATTGAAATTTTATCAACCTGATTACAAGTATCGACGCTCGCAACATTCTTTTTCACGTATCGTAGCTCTGTAACGGACGAGAGAATTCATTATCTCTGATTAAATCAAGCTCGCGAAAGGAAATAAAAGCTGTACGATCCCTCGGAAAACTTCTCGATCAAGCTGATTAAAGCCAGCTCCGACTTAAAACATCAAAGAAAAGCCCTCACCTCGTCCCGATACCCGTATTTACATAAATATTCGAGACTCTTGGCCAGCTGCGATAGCACTTAAAGCTTGCTCGGCTCGCCGGATTTCCCGGCGATCGGCTTAGCGCCGCCCTCCCACTGTCGAAAGATTCTCCCTCCCTCCCACAATGGGATTTAATTTTCGGTCTCCCGAACTTAATCTGCTACCTCCTATAGCCACGCTCTCTTTTTCGGGAAACGCTAAATCACTCAACTCTTTTTTTGCGAGTCGTCCTAAAATAAGAATAAGACGCAGGATGTCCTCCGCGTACTTTAATTTTTCAACCGGCAGCTTGGGCTCGATGGTTATAAAGCACATCTTCCGCTCTTTTTTGTGGAGGAACTAATCTCTCGTCGCTTCTTTTTTGGGGTGACACTTCGATACGTTTCGGGAGTTAATGACCAAACCTGCGCACTCCTCCTGCTCCAGGCGAGGACTAAAATAGACTCGAGATTTTTTTTTACGGTGTCTTCATTAAAATTCACCCTCGACATAAGTCACTATCTCGTTTCGGAACTCGAGCAATTAAAAGCAAGCTGAGTGATACTCTTCTTTTTTTTATGGGAGGACAAATATTTTGCAAACACGCGTCAACTGCGTGTTTACTCTTCGGGTTGGAATAATAAACTACCGGTAATTGATGTTTATAGCTGCTTTGGGATAATTGATACGAGCTTTTTTTTCTCTGAGGGAAGGGGTTGTTTGTAAATCAGCGGGAAACTTTATCAAAGGGGGGAAAAAAATTAAAGAGATTTTCCGGAGATTTTGCCCCCGGATTCAAAGACAAATTGAACCGTGAGTAATTAA
The DNA here is from genome assembly GCA_038277355.1 of Encarsia formosa. Taxonomy (NCBI): domain Eukaryota; kingdom Metazoa; phylum Arthropoda; class Insecta; order Hymenoptera; family Aphelinidae; genus Encarsia; species Encarsia formosa. Next base: position 24,056,790 of record CM076184.1, read on the forward strand.
GTTGGACTTCGTCAGGGGGGATGCCACGGTGAAAGATGGAAAAAGCGCTGGCCTTAGCACTTTTGCACCCGGACTGCAATTTTCGTTTGGATGAAAAGAGAAGGAAAAAAAAAAGGAAAAATTTACCTCGCCTTTTGAACTCTGAGGGGAAAAATTATGGGAAAAAAAGTGGTTTATCATTTCGAAACTTTGCGAGGTGGAAGTTAGCCGATGTTAAATTCACAAGGTTTTTTAAAAACATTGAAGTTTTTAGTTTTTCCATGGAGAGTCGGCATTTGAAGTTGTAAGACTCTTATGTTTACCTTCAAAAGAAAATATTTATGCTTGATTTCACTGCATTCAGTTATTTATTTCATTTAAAATATTCAATAAATTTATCGAAAGTACGTAATTTCTTCTTGGTTGTTTGACGGAAAATATGCCAGACTGAGCAAGCAAAAGAAATTGAATTTAGGAACCAATATGCCATCTGAGATTTTAGATATTTGACTGTATTTTTTTAAATTCATAAATTTTTTTAGATATTTTAAAAATTAATTGCCAGATACTGACTAATTCATGCGTAAAAAAAGAATAAAATATTTAGATGTCTATTTTTTTGAATAATTTGTGAAATTCAAAAATACCCAAGAATTCCAGAAAGTAAACCCAGCGAATCTATTCTCAGAAAGTGAATAGATTCCCACATCTGAGTATAATTTATAAGGTTGAAAAAAAAAATCATTTTAATTCCATACCATGATTTTATAATGAATTAATCAAGAATAAATATTCAAATTCAAAAATAACTTGACAGAGAGTAATCGATCGATCAAATTAATTCTTAAAATTATCTAACACACTTGAACAAGTCCCGAATAGAAACAACTCAATCATCAAGCATGAATAGAAAAGAATCGGCCGGAAAAAAACAACATCATCAAACCGCCAATGAATAAGGTAAAAGGCCATTTGCCCATCGAGCCGGATAAAATGACGCAAACAAACTCCCGTCCCTCGGCCCCGAGAGTACATAACCGAAAAAAAAAATCGTATTCTTTTCCCTCCCTCTTTCGCAAGAGGAAAACTCCTCCCTCGATATTTGCCATCCGGTCCGGTCTTCGGAGCAGACGGCCGTCGGCATTCAAAGTCAAAAACTCAATCACACGCTCATTGAACCCGCCCGATTACCGTCACTCCCTTCGGCATTTGCCGCGATTCAGAAAACACGAACTTTCGGACTCTTGAAGTTCCACAATTAAATTATCCGTAACGAGCGCCGCCAAATCCCTAACAAGATTTCGCGCGCGGTACTATATTTACCGGAATTCACCTTTGAGCGGATTAACTTTCATTACGGTCCGATTTATACCTCCTTCTTCTTCTTTTTTTTTATTATCATCTGGTTTGCATCGAATTTTTCTCCTCGCAATTAAGATCTTAGATATTTCACGAATTCCGAATGACGTCAGAATTAAGGAACACTATACCCGATAAAATTTAAACCTCGCGAGTAAACCAACACTTACCACACCTATGTAATCCACCCTTTTGAAATGGTGCTTTTTATTTTCATCACTGACAATTATTTTATTTTTGAAAAAAATTATTATTCGAAATCTTCATTTATAATCAATCGTATCGTTCATTTGAATTGAATCAAAAGATTTCAAACATTTATTGGTATTACTTTTACCAAAAGTAAAGGACGTTACCTAAGCAACCACAATTTTTTTTAATGGATATTTTTTATACTATGGATTATTACTGAAATCTCTAAACTTGTTGTATAGTATTTAATTTATCAAAAAATAACCTTCAAAAATCTACTTTTAAAAGTCTCAGAATTGATTCAACAATTGTGTTTATAAAGAATAAATTTTTTACTAAAAGAAAAAATTAGAAGCTCTTAGCAAATAGTTTTTCTTTAATGAAAACAAAATATTCCAAATTAAAGAAATCGAATTTTATTATTTTTAAAAAATTTAATCAAAAATATAAGAGTACTTAATTTTATCATTTAAATAATTTTGAATTAATTTTTATTCAAAAGATCTGTCAATAAAATAAATTTTAATCAAGCAATAGATGACTGACCCAAAACTAAGTAAGTGCAGATCTAACCAAAACGGGTTTTGCAAATCACGCTTCCATTTACACGTCAGACGCAAAACAACAAACCCGATCAAAACTAATTCGCCGCAAACTATCCGATCGCGAGTGTCTCTCGGGTATACCACTACGGCTTTATCAATGATTCAGGGACGTAAGTGACGTCCAGCCCCAGGAGCTAGCTCTCTCTCCTTCGGGAACCCGCGATCAATCTTTTTTAATGGTGTATTTCTATTTCTTTTTTTTTCCATTCCACGGAGGAGTTTAATCGCGCGGATGAGCCCTCGATTTACGACGGAACGATTGAGTCTGAGGAAAACGCGTCGTATGTCAACTCGCGGCCGGGTCATGTTTTATTTATGGAGCAAGCCGCTGCTGCAGAGGAGGAGCGATTTTCGTAGCCGCTGCAGCAGCAGCGCGGTTAAAAGCCGCTGCTTCGAACTCGTAAACAATGTATGGGCCGCGGGAGTTTGGCGAGTCATGTTTTGTTCATGATATTTGCCGGGCTGATGTTTAATGCGAGCCTGCTGCTGGGATATTTAAAATTTATGTAAATTTTCGAGATTGAATGTTTCTTCTTGGGAGGATTTTTTATGGTGCGATTGTGATTTATTGTGGCTTTGGTGTATTGGATATCTTCACAGAAAATTTATCGAATTATATGGTTAGTAAAAATTTCAGTAAAACGAGATGAAATTTATTTATTTACTTAAAAAAATAATAAAAATAAAAAAATTAAAAGCTAGGCCAAGGTGAACGAGATCAAATTAAAAAACAAATCGGACAATTAGTATAAACATAGAAGTAAAAATTTTAGTGTCGACTTTTGATGATAAATTACATTAATCTGTACAGCACATAGCACATAAAACCCCGTAGCGCAAGAATAGTTTTACGCACCAAATTGTCAAATCAAACACAGATTTGCTGTGAATTTTTCAAGCATGTATGGTTGTACTAAAATAAGGACGCCTATTGTTTCGCATTGGTGATACGATTTTCGCTATGGCCTTTTAAAAAACAGCGTGGAGTATATGTAAGTTAGATTTTTTACGCGATAATACTATGAGGTGCGATGGGTCAGTCACTAAAGTGTGTGGCTTTAAATCTTATGGACTCGGGTTTGAACCTCGCTGTGATAAAATCTGACTTTGATTTTAAACTTTACATGCCTAAAATTATATATTATTCTGTAATTATCGAAAAGGACGGATAACCTTAATAAAAAAAAAAAAAAAAATAATCATTTGCTATACCTTCCAAATTTTTTTTATTCAATTTATCATTTAGTTAAGTGTGCAAGGGTACCAAAGTTCACGTTATGAAAGAAAAGTGAAGCAAATAACACATAATTTACTGAATTGAAAATTAAATTGGACATTTTAGTTTAACATGTATTGAATAAGGTAGTTTTTTAATAGATTTTGGAAATGCTCTTCTTATCAATTTTTGTTTTGGATCTTATCTTATATATACTTACTTCGGTAATTACTATAAATATTTTTGGCCAAAATAGTATTTTCATGTTAACTTCCCAATTATCGTTGACTTCAACGTACTTTCCAAATGAACAACTAAGAGTACTTATCTTTTTATAAATGCATTCAGTGATAAGTATTTTATTTTCGATTTTTTTTTACTCTTTGCACAGAATAAATCTGAAACTTCAGTTGATATTTTAGAAAAACCTATATATATATTTGAGAAAAAGTCTTATCAATCCCAAAATTAAATTTGTTTTTGCTTTTTTACTCAAAAAAGTAATATCGCTCAGAGTATCGAAAACAAATGATTTTTTTCCTCGAGCATACTACAAAGTCTTGATCATATTTACTTTGAGAAGATTAATATTTAAATAATTGTTTGATGTTGAAGTATGCAAAAACAAGACTAGATATTAATTAAAATAGTTATTCTTCCTTATCTTTGTTTTATCAATCTTATTTTAGAAAAACTTTTTTATAATGTTAAATGGTTTTGAAGGATAATCAATTTTAATATATAATAATATTTTACTAAGAAACCTTTCGAAGTAGCTTTCGTTATTGTTCATAACTTTTCAAATGTTTTTTGATGTATTTTTAATGATATTTTCTAAAGTGAAAAATTTAATTAACATTTTAAAATTTAATAATCATTTTCCTACTTCAAAATTTCTTTTGATATCATATAAATTTAAGTCATTAGTATTTTTTCAAATAAAAATTTATGAATAAGTAGGAAAATTTTATTTAAAATCTTTCTTTAACAGTAGAAATTTTTAAAATGAATTTTAATAGTTTTTCCGAGTATATAATAGCTCCAAATTCCTCATTAACTTCAGTCGACTTTTCTTTACCTCAGATTAAACTTCGTGTCTTGAAACCAATAGACACAATGTTTGATACGTTAGCGACTGTTTTTTCGTTGTTTCTAATAGTTTCCGTGTCAATTAAAAGCAGCTATGCAATCAGTGCTTACGACAAATTTATCGAGAAAGAAGACAAGGCAGGTATTATTTGGATGAAAATCATACTTGAAGACTCAAGCGAGGCTGCACTTGCTTGTCAAGGTCAATCCGTTGTGTTATATCCTGTCAATTCAAAAGAAAGTGTATTAGTTCAGAAAAACATCACAGATGACATAGCATGCGTAAATTTCTTGACTTACAAATTTTACGACGTTGCCGTAGAAAAATGTCCAAATAACTTTTCAATTCCAATCGCAAGAGTTACAAAGAACAGCAAAGCAGTAGACTCAAAAGTAGTAAAAACTAAGATAATCCAGGACGTCATATTTTTCAGAAACAGAAGGAACCGCTCGCGACCGTGCGTAGTCAACTCTCAAACATACACCGTCAGAGACACAAACGATTGGACTCTCGATGTCAAAGGTAGACTTACATCGGATGGTCAAATTGCTGTTCCTCTAGTTACTGCTAAGGATGCCGAGATCATGGTCAAATTCACCCCCAAAGGTCCTTATCGTAAGACTCGCAACGAAACGAAGACTGTTAAATCGCTCGCTAAAAAGGGTGTCCTGCCAGCCCGCTCTACGATCAGAGTGATCAGGTATATTCAGGAAACCCTCACTGTTCACAGATACTCCGTAAACCTCGAAGTCGACGAACAAGAGAGTAATCATTTTAAAATACTACAGTTTTTCAAGAAGTACGTTGAGAAAGGTACGATTGAGCCACATTTTTATAACAGCTTGACAGGGTTTTACGTGGACTTTAACCAAGACAAAATTATGATCAACAACGTACCAGCTGTTGAAACTGTCAAAATTCATGATGTCAAAGATTCTGGCGACGAAGTTGTTCCGCTGGATGCTTTGGTCGTACCTGTCAATGGTATAATTGTTGATGTGTAATCTAACTTTTGTGATAACAAAATATTATATTATTATATAATCTGAAACTATGGAAAATAAATAATCAATTCATTAGAAAATATTTACTTGTTTTTTTTTTTGTTTTTTTTTTTAATGCATACATAATTTAATCATCTTTTGAAAACTTTTTACTATCAAGTCTGCTTTTTTTTTCATTTACTGCACGTATCAGAAATAGTGCCTTCGATCTAATTAAATTCTTTGGTAAGAAGCTTTTAAACAACTACTTCTACAGTGCAAACGTAAAAATGTGTTTTTTTGTTTCGTAAAGCTAGAGAGGAAATAAAAAATCTCAAAGTAAGTTATCTATAAACTACTCACCCTGAAGAAATTTTTCTTGGAGTTTATACTGTATTATTTTAAAAGATATTTTCAAGCGATCTTACGAAAGCAGAAAGAGTCTAAATTTTCATTTTACTTATAATTTTTACGAAGTTATGACCAAAAAGTGTTTCAAATGAACATTCTTTTTATCCTAGAAAGTAATACACTATTCGAGCTTTTCTTTATATCTAATGTTAAAAAACATCTTTCTCTTAAAAATAAATATTTCTTAAACATATTTAATTAGTGAAACCTAGAAACAATATCTAGTTTTACCGTCCATGTTTCAATGTAAAAACTACTGAAAAAAATTTAATCTAAAAGTATTAATATCCTCAATAATACATATTTCATAATCAAATAAGTCCAATATTCCTCAAACCCATGTGGCCATTACCAATTCACCAGCAGCCGAAAATAGATGAGCAGCATCGAGAATATTTAAATCCGCCGGAAGCAACCATCCAGCTCAATTTTCAATAAAATATTAATCCCTGCAAGAAAACTCTCTCCTCCCTATCACAAAAAGCTCCAAAGATCCTCTCGGCTGAGATATTTATTGACTCCCGAACATATTGCAAAGTCTTAATCGCGCGCGGACGTTTGAGAAGGTAGACATCCGTTTCATATCAAAGCACAAAGGTATGGCAAAAAGAGAGAGAATCTCGCTCAACGCGCGATCGAGAAAAGAGCGAGTCCTTCCCCCCCAGCAGAGAGCTAAATCACGGGAAAAGTCGGAAGCCGGAAGGTGGCTGGTGCGCGCCCGTAACTCTGGCCGCGTCTCGTATTCCGGCCTACGCTTTTCAGACGCGAGCGCGCGTCTCTTTTCATCGGAAGGAATGCCGAGAAATAAAGAAAGATATATCGCCATGGCTCCAGCTACTGCCCCCTCCCGGAATTGGAGGAATGAAAAGGTACAATTACAGATGTGTGCTGGGGGTCCGATGAATTAGAACGCTCTTATGATTTAGTGTCCAGCACTCTTTGTTTTTCGTACCGAGAAGGCTTTTGTTGGAATTTGTTAAAAAGCCTGAACGATTTCGCCGCTGGATTGGATTAGACCGGCCGGAATTGCTGGGGAAATCAATTGCGACCTCGGGATGGCTAATCCCAATTGAGCCAATAAATCTCTTTTCTTATTTTATTTTATTTTTCTTACCGGATTCAATCTCGGCTACGAGATTTATAACAATATTCACATGATGAACGGACCTAATTAAACTAATGCCGTTGTCGTGACTAGTCCCGGGTGGCACAAAAGAGTGGAATTTTTCCAGGAAAATTGTAATTTATTCGTCCTCCACGCGATACTTTTTACCCTAATTTTCTATGAATTCAAGTGACGCACAAAGGTATCGCGGAGAAGGCCTGATTGTATGCTCATTCAGAGTGTCCGCGACACTTGAATGCCCCCACAAAATAAAGTAATCAAAATAATACACTCTCGAAAAAAGTGCGGCCCCATCAATTCGTACGAAAACAATAAATAAGATGTATCTGGATAAAATAAAATCAAATTCCGGCAAAAAAAAAAAAAAAAAAGAGAGAAGAAGGGCAGCCACTCGTACATCTTCCCGAAAGAGTGCAGGAACCCCGGCAAACAAAGAAACAAAGAAAAAAAATCAAAAAAACAAAAGTGAAATACAGGAGGAGGGAAGCCGGATAGTACGATGCAGGGGAGAGTATAAAGAAAAAAAAAGAGGAAGAAGAAACAGCAGCAGCAGAGAGACGGCTGAAAATTTCGTTTCGCGTCGCTTGAACGGTATCTCGGCGGCTGTGCCCACATACATACACGGGAGAGCCTGAATAAAATATTGATAAACGGGGCGAGGCGCGATAAATTGTGCGAAAACTCCACTCGAAAATGGCCCTTTCATTGTGCCGGGAGCGAGTAACGCTGACGTACGCGGCTTTCCCAGAAGAAGGAGCAAATGCGAAAATTTATAATATCGATTTAGCGAGTGAAATATCAAAATCTCGTTTTGGAGCCTGGATTGGGAGAGGGCGGGGGTAATGGTGGGGCTGCGATAATTTGATCCGGGATATTTCTGATTTGAATTGTGATCGGGATTCGATCTCATAATGACGAAGTTATTGTTAGCGAGTTATTTTGGGTTAGATTAGTCAGTTAAGCCCTTGAATAATTAGTATTTTTTAATTCGTAATTTGATAGTGGATTTGTGATTCAAATTGAAGTTTTTGACATTATTGGTTCTTCAAATAGGTTTTCAAAAATTAAAAAAAATTTTTTACTTAAATTTATTCAATTAAATTTGTTGAAAATATAAAGAATTGTAAAATGATGAGTCTAATGATAGAAAAATGAAAATAAAATTTAGTTGTTCTCAATTATATGATTAAGTGTTCGGTAAAAAATGTATGGCTAAGTGTTTAAGATGTGATTACTAGAATAAAAACTTTATCAAATTATTTTCTGTTGGATTTATTCAATGCTGACTGTAATATTTAAGTAAGAAAATTCAGTGAATATTTTTGTGAACTGTGAGTTTGGAGTTTGGGAATTTGAAAGTTTCAGGTCATGTTGTGAAAGTGTGTAAACAAGGGATTAAGGGATTAGACGGCTCTCCTAACTTCGACCCCTGCGGTGCGAAGGAAGGTTGAGGGCCTGCATCTGCTGCCTGCACTCGCTTCAGTACAGGTCAGGCCAGGGAAGGTTAAAGATGTATTTTCTTGTATTTTCCAGGTTTTTGTAACTTATTGTAATAAAGCCTAATTTTAACTCAATTTATTTATTTCACTTATTTTTTATCGACCACGCATAATTAAAGAAAAATCCGACAGGTTATGGGCCCAGATAGTTGTTAATTTTCAAGTGAATAAGACAGTTAAGGATCAGTTTTAGTGTTCACAAAGGACAGGAACAGTTGAAAGTTTTGGAAAGACAGTTTTTGTGGAAAGTGACAGTGCAAGATGGCAGGTTCAGAAAATGTGCGTTTTTCAATTGAAAAATTAAATGGTGAAAATTATCAATTGTGGCAGCACAAAATAAAAATCATGTTAATGAAAGATAATGCTTGGTCAGTGATTGATCAGGAAATTCTCAAGCCTGAGGATGAGAATTACGAGGATTGGAAAAGAAAAAATGATCATGCTTATACAGTCATTAACATGTTAGTAGAGGATAATCAACTGATACATATTCTTGATGCCACTACAGCAAAAGAGGCATGGAATATTTTGAAGGATTATAATTTGAAATCGTCTCTTTCAAGTAAAATTTACTTGAGAAAGCGGTTATTCCGAATGCGTCTAGAAGAAGGTGGAGACATGGAAGCTCACATCGTCGAGTTTCTAAAAACTGTTAGCCAACTCGCTGCAGTAGGTAAGAAATTTGACGATGAAGATTTGGCAGCGATGCTTTTATGCAGCCTGCCAGGTTCCTATGACACCCTCGTGACTGCATTAGAAAGCAGGCCGGAAAAGGAAATAACCTTGAATTTTGTTAAAGGTAAGCTGATGGATGAATTTAATAAAAGGAAAGACAAAGTTCAAATACAGTGTGAGGAAGAAATCGAAACGGCAATGAAGGTTAGTGAATCCAGAATCTTCAGAGAAAAAGAGTGTTTCTGGTGCAAAAGCAAAGGGCATTTTAAGAGAGAATGTAAAGATTACATAAATTGGAAAGCTCAGCAGGACAGATTACAGGATGGTCAGAGCATTAAAGAACAGACAGCTTGTGCAATATACAACGACGATATGTGTTTTTATTCGGCAAGTCAAGAACAGGCGGTAAACAAAAGCGCCTGGGTGATAGATTCAGCAGCGTCGTGCCATATGACAAATAGTGGGAATAACTTTGAATTATTTTCGAAAAACGTAAGTCAGGTATTTTTCGGAAATGGTGGAAAGGAAGTAAGTACAGGAAAAGGAACAAAATCAGTTGATTTAATTGTTGCCGGAAAAATACAAAAAATGAAAGTGACAGATATTTTATTAGTGCCAAAGTTGGAATGCAATATTTTATCAGTTAAAGCTTTGACTAAGAAAGGATTTACAGTAATATTTGAAAGAGAGACTTGCAAAGTAATGAGACAGAACCTTATTGTGGCTGTCGCCGTAGAAAACAATGGTTTTTATAAATTAATTTGTAAAGAGTCACAGACAGGTCAACAATACAGAAAGATTAATTTGGTAAATCAAAGTCAGAAACCAGAAGTTAGTTCAGAAGTAGAGATCGAATTTCGGCATTTTTCAATAGATTCAGGGGAAGAAAAATTTATTGATGAAGTTGTCAAAGAGCAAGAAAGTAACAAATCGATAGCCGTTGCTTACGTTCAAGAAGAGGAAGAAGCAGAAGAAGAAGAAGAAGAAACAGAAGAAAGGCGAGGAGAGAACGAGGAAACAGGGGAAGAAAATATACCTGAGGTAATCTGCCGAGAGGACGCGGTGGACCAACCAGCAGTGATCGAGGTAGACGCTCAGGACAAAGATGCGAAAGAAGGGAAGAAAAAATCTAACCAGCCTACAACGGAAGAGTTGCCAGCGAGAACGAGACAGTGCGAAAGGTTTTAAAAATTCTCAGTGTTACAGTTATGTGAAGTTATTGCAATATTATAAAAAAGGGGGTTTTACAATATTGAGGGGAAGTGTTGGATTTATTCAATGCTGACTGTAATATTTAAGTAAGAAAATTCAGTGAATATTTTTGTGAACTGTGAGTTTGGAGTTTGGGAATTTGAAAGTTTCAGGTCATGTTGTGAAAGTGTGTAAACAAGGGATTAAGGGATTAGACGGCTCTCCTAACTTCGACCCCTGCGGTGCGAAGGAAGGTTGAGGGCCTGCATCTGCTGCCTGCACTCGCTTCAGTACAGGTCAGGCCAGGGAAGGTTAAAGATGTATTTTCTTGTATTTTCCAGGTTTTTGTAACTTATTGTAATAAAGCCTAATTTTAACTCAATTTATTTATTTCACTTATTTTTTATCGACCACGCATAATTAAAGAAAAATCCGACATTTTCTTTAAAAATAGAGAAAAATGCTTTTTGAGCCATTTTTTCAACTGTTCAGTGTTTTCAATTTTTTTATTTTTAAGTTCGATAAATTTTCATTATTTATGCTTATTTGTTTTATTCAAACAACAAACTTTCTAAGAAAAAAAATTCTTCTAGCGTAGATAGTTGATAATTCTAAATTGTAACTCAAAAATTGTGAAGATAGTAGAAATTCTCCATATTATTTTTAACCTTAGCTACAAGAAAAAATTTTAAAAATTCTATGATTACATTAGTAACATTCTATTTCATATTTGTATCACTATATAGTTCAGCTGATTGGGCGTTGGACTGGTAATTCAAATGTTGCTGGTTCGAACTCTTTTCTGATTGGAAGCAAATAAAAATATACAACGTTGCTTCTTTGAATTCACACGAAAAAAAAAATATTTTTTTTTCATAAAAAATTCAGTCAAGTTTTTTTTTATTAAAATTTATAATAATTTATAAACTTTCTATATACATATTTTTTTTTCAAAAAGCATAATTTTTCAAAAATAAATTATAATAATCTAAAAAAAAGTGTCCTTAAGTAAAATTAAAGCTTATTAATCTTCAAAGTCATTGCTCGTTATCATCAGTCGTACCGAATCAAAGCCCAAACTCCCAACGCAAAATCCATCATGTTTTCATAAATAAATCGACTCGATAGTTCGCGGTGGTCCCCGCTCGTTATTTCCACAAACTTCTGCTGAACTGGTAATTAGAAATGTTATTAGGGACAATTAAGGAAGACGCATGACACCAATTATTGCACTTTGTCACTCCATCCGAGTTTCTCCCTCTCTTCGGTCGTCTGCTGTCGGTTACTCTCTATAATAAATGCAATGTTTTGTCTGTCGGGGTCGCTCATTTTCAACCGTTTTTTTTTTTTTTTTTTTTTTTTTTTCGTGTGCGTACTGGACGAGCAATTAAAACTGCTCTTTTATTGCTCAAACGAAAAAAAAAGAAGTTTTTTGTTTCCCATTTTTTTATGACCCCGGTGGTATCTCCACTATGATGGTTTTATTAGCGTTGTAAAATTGTCGCATAATTTGTACGAAAAAAAAAGAGTTTTTTTTTTCAGTGTTTTCGAGTGATTTATGAGCCGCGTCCTATTTGAATTTTGAATTGACTGAATTAGTCAAAGCAGCTCCCGCTATTTGTCGTCGTCATTTACATCTCGAGTGCATCAAAGTTCAAAAAAGTAAATAAAAAGAAGCTCGAGCATGAAGGAAAAATTTTAATTCACTTCCGAGGTTGCTTTGTAGCGTGGAAAAGATGTTCAATTTATGAAGATCAAGACCGTAAATTCTGTTTATTTCGAATTTCACAGTCACCGGTCTCCTTCAGCACGAGCGGAATACAAAAGAATCTCGGGAAAGTAGTTTTCCAAGGAAACAAATAGACGGGAAACGAAAAGAATGAAGAAGAAGGAAGCCCCGGGAAAAAAGAGTTTTTCCATTCGATAATAATTGCATTATCGCGTGTCTCGAACCGATAAATACTTCGCGACAACAATGACTCCTTTTGACGAGAGCCCGACATTATCTCCATTTTTTTCGCAAAATATAAAGAAGAAGGAAGTATTACCTAACTAAAATGAGGGCACGCACACACTCTTGCGATATTTTTTTCAGGATAATTCGCCGCAAAAGTGTCGCGAGTCTCGCGCACGCACGTGAAGTGCCCCGTGGGCAGACGGGAACAATGAGGCGGGAGCTTTATGGCCCTTTGTTTGTCGGTAAGCGATTCAATTTAAACAAATTTAGTTGTATCAAAAGTCTTTAAATATGGATGGTGGAGGAAGGGAAGGAGTTGGGTAAATATTTATGCGGCTCCATTAGAATTTTCATTTTAATTCGGGTGATAAAATACGACGGGGATTAATTGTTTATTCTACGCGTTTGGCTTTTTTGCATATTTGATGTATTGTTTTTGAATGACGATGGTTTTATGCGGCTTTGGAGAGGCTACATTTTTTATGCAGACCGTACGCCCACGTAGAATCAAGCTGCATCGATTAAGTATTCATCGAGTTTTTATTTGATGATTGTAATTAATATTTGAGTAGTACTTTAATACTAATCAAAAATTTGTGAGTAAAAAAAGTGTTACTAAATAAGTTAAGTTGTTGAATTTTTATTGAACTTTATTGAGCTAAATAAAAACTGAAACTTAATGAGCATAATATAAATAGGATTTTCAGTAGTAGGATCAATAATTCGATTCGTAGTCTTCAGACTTCTGATCAAAAGGTTTCAGGTTCGAAACTGAAATACTCGATATGATTGATATCTTCTAATATTGTATCGCCTATATATAAAGAAAAAGTCTCTCATATAGTTAAAAAAAAAAAAAAATTCTTTTTACTTTAGGAACTGGACTAAATGTTCATAAAATAATTTTTTTTAATAATTTTTTTTTTTTTCATTTAAAAAAGAAAGAATGAATTACGTATGTTTGGATATTAGTCGGAGGAATCACTGAAAAGTACATACATTTTCTTTGCAGCTAAAATAAAACACATTTCCTCTTAAAACTTTGTTTTACAGAAATTTGAATGGGAAATTTTTAAAAACATGTATCTAAAAATGATTCAACTTATAAATTTTTAAAACCCTAAAAAATAATAACTTTTCCCTGAATTGTTCACAACGATTTTATTTGTTTACGTTTATAATTGCATCCAGAAAATTAAAAAAATAATATAAATATAAGCTTATTTTTTATTTTTTATGGATAAGCAATCTATGTATACACAATTTATTACTTAGATTAATTTTCGTTTACAACAGCAGCTAATTTATTAGACTTTTGAGCACCCATAATTTTTACATTTTAAGAATTCAAAAAAAAAAACAACTCCTCCTTAACGATAATGATTCTTATTCACGAGCAAACAAAAATCCATTGTACCGAAAGTCAAGCATATGGTTGGGCTAGTCAATGATTCGACGAAAATCCCCTGCCATTCAGTCCCCGAAATGATAAACGATAATTCACCTCCCCCCCTGGCTCGTATAAAAAATCGGCAAAAAAGGTATAGACGCACGCCGAGCGAAATAAATTTCGACAAAGCGGGGGCAATTGCCCCCTGCCCCCGCGTACACAAAGTAACTCCATTCCAGCGCGCGGTGGTGCGGATACGATATTTACAGAGAGTCCGCCACGCGCGTGTAAAATATGTATATTTACCTAGCATAAAATTATTTACCTAAGGGAGCGTGCGACTGGCTCCCTGGGAAAAACGTGTTTTTAAAAGTCGTGCGCCTCCCCCTGGAGCCAGCGAGCGTCACGTTCGCAAGGCGAAAAATTCGTTTTACAGCCCATTGTGGGGGCTGATTGCGGACCGCACTACTGAGTATTGTCCGCGGGACTGCGATTGCGGAAATACCGATGCCAAAAAAAAAAAAAAAAAAAATCCACGTCCGTCGGCGGGGGACTTTTTTTCGGAAGGGCGAGGAATTTACCTGGGGAATTCGTAATCGGTTATCGGGAGTATTGATGATCAAGATTTACTTCGAAGGGAATTTCGAATATTTCATTGTGAAGAGTTTTCAGAAGCCTAAACTGATTGAAGTTTCATTAGTTTTTGGGTAAAAAAATGTAACGGTACAATGTAAACTTTTTATTTAATTATTTAATTTTTAATTATTCTGACTATCGACAGTATTGTAATGTTGTGTAAACAAAAGCTCGGAAATAATGTTATCGGATAAAACTATTACGTGCAATTTATTTATGTATTATTTTCAATAGCGAGGTTTTTTATTATTATTTCTTGTGTATTCAAAATATTCAGACTATGTTACAACCAACACGATACATAATAATAAGTATATTTTAAAACTCTTGTCAAGACATTGTTGAAAATTATCAACTCATGAAGTTAATTAACCGAATTTTATAATAAAATAATCGATTTTTTTATTGGTTATTAATTCACTTTTATTTTAGAGTTAAACACGATAAATTAAAGATTAAATTAATGAGGGGATAACATTTATACTTGACTTGAAAACAGAAGTTTCAAGATACACATGCACAAATTACTACATTATCTTGGCTTCACTTTGAATATACATTGTTTAAAATTTGTTTCTAACTGAACTTTGTTGTTGAGAAGATGTTCAAAATTTTCTTGTTAATTATACTTCTTTTTGAAGCTAAAAGTTAGTAAATAATTTGAAATAATTATAGGTTCATAAAGAATATATTTTTTTTTACTTAACAGGTTTACGTGTAAAACGCATGTACAATGGAGAAAATGATTTAAACGTGCCATACTATGTGAGTATTATTTGATAGAGGAATAAAGAAAAACTTATCATAACATACTAGTGCGAAGTTTTGAATATTATTCTATGATAAATTCAAAAATTTTATTGTAAAATGAATTACCACGAAATAATTATTGAATAGGTAAAAATAGTTAATCAAGAAAAGTACAGATTAGTTTGTGGAGGAGTTATTATTGCTGAAAAATGGATTTTGACCGCTGGTCACTGCTTAAAGTGCGTTGATCTATCAATATAAATGATTTTTCATTTTAATAAAATCATTTTGAAATCTAAGGATTGATTTATTTTATTTTTAGTCAAAAAAAGCATAATATCAGAGTAATCACAGGTTCTAATCAAATAGGCCTTATGGGAACTTACTATAAAATTGAAGATTTTGTTATACATGAAAATTGGATCAACGATACAGGTGAACATGATATTGGACTAATCAAGGTGGATGAAAAAAATAGTAAGTTTTTTAGTTTTTACTTAATTGACACTATTTCTTTTTCATTGGTTAGCTCCGCGATTCTTTGAAATTCAGTGATGAAGTCAAGTCTATTGACATACGATCAACACCATTGGCATCAAATGAATTTTTGAAATTTTCGGGAATGGGAAGAGCAAACATTGTGAGTTAAATTTCCTAAAAACTTTATACAAACTGTGTCTACATACATGCAACCAATTTCTCGTAAAGCTTAACTTATACATTACTTTTGAATAGAAAGGTAATTATCCAGTTGTAGTTCAGTCATCTGTTTTACCTGTGATTGATCTGGAGACCTGTAAGAAAAAATATAGCTCAGTGTACGGTATTATAACCAAAGACATGTTTTGCGCTGGTTCGGAAAAAAATCATCCATGTCCAGGAGATTCTGGAGGTCCAGTGGTAGACTTTACTAATGATAAACAAGCTCAACTTGTGGGGATTTATTCACGAGGTCCCAGGGATGGATGCGATAAACATATTCCAACAGTATTTATGAATGTAATCAACTATCGTGACTGGATCCAGAATAAGACAAACTTAACATTAAAAAATGTCACTTCCAGTGCACATGAATGGAAAATTTTTTGAATCCATCAAAGAAATGATAAATAAAATTTTTTAGTG
The DNA here is from genome assembly GCA_038277355.1 of Encarsia formosa. Taxonomy (NCBI): domain Eukaryota; kingdom Metazoa; phylum Arthropoda; class Insecta; order Hymenoptera; family Aphelinidae; genus Encarsia; species Encarsia formosa. The sequence goes on from CM076184.1 coordinate 24,072,974, forward strand.
TGTATTTTCGGTAAATTGAACAGGCAATTTCAATAATTGATGTAATAAAGAGATACTCCAGTGCTTATCACCATCAACCAAAGGTTAACACAAATAAAATGTAAATGGATTTTCAAAGGCCATATATTGACATCCTTTAAAGTCCAGATCCTAATTTATTTAACAAATCAAACTAAATTAAGATAATTTATAATATAAAATAATAAGACTATATTTTATTTGTAAGTTGGTAACTAAAGCGAAGGATTCTAAAAAAATGTTAAAATTTTGCTTGTTACTAGTTCTAGGACTTATAGTTGCAGGTTTGTGAATTTTAAACTGTAGTTAAAACTAAATTTGGACTAATATTTTCTTACGCCTACTTTGGAAATTCACTTGGAAATTCATTTATTTTAGAGCACAAAAAAGGCTTTTTTTTATCGCATAACTTTCATTATATCTTGCCAAACAAATAATTTAATCGTTGGAAATTAGGTGTTCGATTTTTATAAATTTAATTTATTTGGCAGGTCATCGATCAAAACGTCTTTACAACGGTACCCCTGATTTAAATGTACCATATTATGTAAGTACTAAAAAAATTTTTATTTCATAAATTTTTAAATTTAATATTTCGTCCAGGTGCGATTGCTTGAATTTGAAAAGAGAATTTTTTTTTGCGGAGGGGTTATCATTGCTAAAGATTGGATTTTAACAGCTGCTCACTGCTTTCTGTAAGTTAATTATTAAATTCAAATGATGAGATAATCATTTCTCTAAGTAAACATATTTTTTAGAAACCGAGATTTTCACAAAGTTAAAGTAATAACTGATGATAAAAGAAAAAGCTTCAAAGGAAATTGCCATAACATTGCAAATCTTATAGTGCATGAAAATTTCGAGAGTTTGACTGCGAAGCATGATATTGGTTTAATTAAGGTAAATAGATGGTGGCTTATAAGATTTAAATTCTAATCATGTCATTTAATTTTCATAAGTTATTTTGATTTTTTTTTTTTGCAACAGCTTAGTAAATCTTTGGAATTTAGTGATAGTCAGAATCTTATTAGAATTAGATCAAAGCCTTTAATGTTGAACGAGCTACTTAAATTTTCTGGAATGGGGAGATTAAATGCCGTAAGTAAATTATTCTGTCTGTACTTACTGTATTCTTCTGAAAAAACTGTTATTAAACTATTAATTTCTGATTTTATTTATAATTAGAGCGCTGGAAGTTTTCCTGCAGTGATTCAGTCATCTATATTACCAGTTATAGGTTCAAAAACCTGCCAGAATAAATACTACCCACTAGAGAAATATCACGATCTCACCGAAGACATGTTTTGCGCGGGTTCAGATAAAAGTCATCCATGTAATGGGGATTCTGGAAGTCCTTTAGTTGACTTTACCAGTAGTGAGCATGTTACACTTGTGGGATTCAATTCTTATGGTCCTAAACACGGGTGTGCTAATCATATTCCCCGAATTTTCACGAATGTAATAAAGTATCGAGGCTGGATACAGGAAAAGACGAATTTTGCTTTAGATTATGTTAATTTTGATGCCGAGTCTCTAAAAGGAATTTTCAACCAATTCAATGAGATGTCAGTTGAGTTATCTAAGTTATAAAAAGCCCATATATTCTCTTATTAAAAATAAAAATACTAATTGATCATTATCAATAAAATGAAAAACTAATTGTATCTGCTTTGATGATAAGCTAACATCCCATGAAAAACTGTTCTGTAGAATTTCTACAGAAATTCTGTAGGAAATTGGGCATATAGAATCTCTGTAGAAACTCAATAGAAATTCAATAGAATACATAAAAAAAAAAATTAATATCATCTGATAATCTTAAACAAAAAGGTGATCTGCTCCGGGGATGTACCTAGGGTACTCTGGAAAGACAAATGTTATGTCGAATGATTCTATAGACGTGGACAATCCGGATACCACAGTCCGGAACGACCTGGATACAATTTTTATTGTGATTTAAAACTAAAAATAGTAGATTGTTTTTAGATATCAGGCACTTGGTGCAAGCAGTGGTGACTACTCTCAGTGGATGATTTCTCCAGGAAGATTCGAAACCGGAGTGGTTAGGGCGGGCACCTGGTGCAAGGGGTGGTAATCTCTCCGTGTAGATGATTTCTCCAGGAATTTTTCACGCCGGACAGTTTACTGCGGGCAGTTGGGGAAAGGAGTAGTAACTTCTCCCCGTAGATGATTTCTCCAGGATGTACCAAGACCGGAGTTAGGGCGTTAGGGGGTTAGGGCGAACACCTAGTGCAAGAGGTGGTGATTATACTCCCTGTAGATGTTTTCTCCAGGATGTTTCGAGACCAAAAGGGTTAGGGCGGACACCTGGTGCGAGGGGCGGTGATCGCTCTGCCTGTAGATGATTTCTCCAGGATGTTTCAAGACCGGAGGGGTTAGGGCGGACACCTGGTGCTAACGGTGGTGATCTCTCCCTGTAAATGATTTCTCCAGGATGTTTCGAGACCGGAGGGGTTAGGGCGGGCACCTGGTGCCAGTGGTGGTGATCTCTCCCTGTAGATGATTTCTTCAGGATGTTTCGTGACTGGAGGGGTTAGGGCGGACATCTGGTGCTAACGGTGGTGATCTCTCCCTGTAGATGTTTTTTCTAGGATGTTTCGAGACTGGAGAGGTTAGGGTGGGCTCCTGGTGCAAGGGGCGATGATTACTCCCTGCAGATATTTTCTCCAGGAAGTTGTTCCTCCAGAGAGATTAGTGCGGGTACCTGGTGCAAGGGGCGATGATTACAATAAATGTTAAAATTAACCTGGTACGTAGGTATTATTTTCTTTTTTCAAAACCAAAAACATACTTACTATTCAATAAACGGTCAAATTAGTTAACAATTATAAACAACTTGATAACTTTTCGACATAATTAAGCTTTTATAATCAAGTTCCGAAGGAGCACAACTTAAATATAAGTTCCAGATATACACATGCAATTAGATGTTTAGTCTGGTGGTTAAGGTTAGCCTTCTATTTTGCCGTCGTCGGTTCAAATCCCGACAACTTGTTTTTTTTTTTTTTTTTTTTCTTTCAATACATTTTTGTGAAACTCATATTACTTTAATGTCTTTCCGGACATTTTTTTACTTCTTAAAATTTTTTTTTAATAGTTAATATAATCATTTACAACGTGTAAAAATAATCTATAAAATAAGAAAGAGTTCCATAAAATTTTTTTTTTTTTTTAATTTTTTTTTTACCCTTATGCTGAAGTCATTTCGCTCTGTAGCACCCAAGCTACTACCTTAAGCTATTTTTTAAGCCTGATCCCATGATAAGCGGATCAAAATTAACGTCAGAATATGGGAAACACTTTTGTATATTAACGGGTGCAGCTCGTCACCAGGGCTTCTGAAAGTCACTCGTGCTACGTTTCGTACTTGGTGCCTTTGAAACCGGCCGGGTGACGATACTGCACCTGTTGCATAATATACTAAAGTAAAAAAATGTCCAGAAAGACGCCAAAATGATCAGAGTTCCACAAAAATGTATTGAAAGAACAAGAAAAAAAAAAAAAAAAAAATTTGCTGTCGGGATTTGAACCGACGATGGCGGTTATATATATATATATATTATATAATATATATTGCTGAAAAACTGTTAAAACTATTTAAAATCGATTATTTTCAGTCAATAAAAAGCTATTTGCGCAGAGACCAAGTTGTACATAATAATTCCTGCATCTCAAATAAAATATCAATGTTTCTTCAGATTTTTTACTTCTTTTTAAAAAGATTCATTATCAATCCATGACTTTGTTATGTCAATTAATATCTCATTCTCATGGTGTAAATTTATCTACAAGAAAATTCTTTTGCTTGAAAATAAATTTTTCAAGTTTTAAAGATTTTAAACAAAAAAGTAAGCTTGTAGAAAACCGGAAACACTAACTTTACAAATTTTTAAGCAAATATATTCATGCCTATTGTGTAAGAACAGGTGTTACTCTTGACTTAGTACACATAACTTAAAAAATAAGCCAATATCTTAATAGGTTTTTGACGAATCAACACTTGCCAACTCTTAACAATTTTTTTGTGTTCGAAGTCTCTAAGGATAAGTGTTAAAAAAAAATTGTTAGCTACATTTTAGAAATAACGTTTTTTCCGAGTTAAACTTACTACGATTTTTTCAATAGGGATAGCAAGTAAGCTGAAATGGAAAATTTCGCAAAATATTTGATCCTTTTTTTACTGCTGCTATCAGCTTCTGCAATCAAAGGTTAGTTACTAGTTTGTAATTAAATTGTAGGTTTCAAAAAATTTCAGTTAAAATAAGTAAATTTATTACATCTTTTCTCGGTTAGGTTTTTTTCAACGAGGGAAGCGTATTTACAATGGTGATACAGATAATAACTTAACTTACTATGTAAGTTTTCTAAAATAATGAATTTTTGCAATTTGATTAAAATAAAATTTAAATTTATTTATAACTTATACTCTAACAAAAAGAAAATTTTTAGGCTCAATTAGTATACCAACAGAGTTCTATCTTTTGCGGTGGGGCTATCGTTGAAAAAAATTGGATTCTTACAGCTGCTCATTGCTTAGAGTAAGTTAATTAAATATTTTTAATTAATAGGAATCATATAAGTACTTATTTAGAACAAGCATCCTGTAAAAAAAATTGAAATATAAATAATATTTTTAGGGATAAAAATATTAGCGATGTCAGTATTGTATGTGGCACTAATCAAAAAATTTCGAACTGGCAGTTACATGAAGTTGCAGATTTTAAAATGCATGAAAACTATAATAATGAAACCTTTGAAAATGACATTGGACTAGTCAAGGTGCGTTAAAAAAAAGTTAATTCTTAATAACTGCTCTGGAATTCTGTGAAATATATTATTTGTATACAAAATTGTGTTTTTTCCTACAGCTTAAAGATTCTTTAGTATTAAGTGAAGATCAAAATATCATCAAAATAAGATCAAGTCCATTGAGAGATGACGAACAGCTCAAAGTTTCAGGATGGGGAAGAGTCAGCGCTGTAAGGGAGTTTATTTACACCGACTTTGTTAAATATGTAAATCAATTAATTTATTTTTACTTTTTAGGAAGGACATTATTCTCGATTAGTCAGATCGTCCATACTACCGGTGGTTAAAAGGCAAATCTGCCAAGAAAAATACTACCCTGAAATAGACAAGGACAGGATTTATGAGAACATGTTTTGCGCGGGTTCAGAAGGAAGTCACTCCTGTGCAGGAGATTCTGGGGGTCCCGCGGTCGATTTGGTCAACGGCAAGGCCAACCACCTCGTGGGAATCACATCGTGGGGTCCTCGCAACAGTACATATGGATGCTCCGTACATGCTCCTAACGTATACACGAATGTAATCAACTATCATGAGTGGATAGAAAAAAATACAAATTATACAGTAAATTTTACTAATCCTGTAATATTAATACTCTAAAATAAAAAATAAAACATGACTCTTTCACACTATTTGAAACTAGAGCAAAAAACTATTTTTTAATACTTTGAATATTTTTGATGTTCTGAACAATTTAAAAAATCAAAGCTAAAATCTAAAATGTGTAAGAATCTAAATGTAACATCGAAAAATTAAACTAAAATATTAGATTTTCCAAGACATTTTCATACCAACTATCAATGATATCACACGATTACAGCGACATTTTTTCAGCCTAAAATGAAATTTTCAAGTTTAAAAAAAATTGGCTTTTTGTAGCAGCTTGCTGAAAGTTCATGTAAAATTAATATTCAAAATCATTTAATCATTCAAATGCATTAGTTTTATGTAAAGTTAAATGCAGGTACTAATGATAGTGCGATTAAAATAGGTGCCCGCATTGATCACGTGTTTTTTTTTTCACATTTAAACGAAATGATCATAATGAAAAATGCAAGTTATCACTGTGTAGCAATAATTAATTTCGCTCATACCTTTAGGTTAATAATTTATAATATCTATTTTCCAATGATATAAAAAAATGATCACATACTCAAAATTGTGACATGTACTAACCGTAAATTTGAGTAAACTATTTTTTCCGAGAATAGATTTATGTATGTTGTACAGTATTATTAAACCTCCCTTATTATTTTCTATGTTTCGAAAGATTACATTCCAACTACACAACTTATTGTTTAGAGCAGAGTAATTTACGAGATGAAATTCTATAAACTCGAAAAAAAAATTGTACTTAAAGAACTTTCTGCATGAATTACAACTTTATGGACCGTACCAAGTAGCAGCGAGCTAAATTAAGGTGGCTTGTAAGTGCTGCCCCGTATCTAGCAGGGGCCCTTGCGGGTGCATAAGTTTACAAAAATTTTAAACAAGAAAAAAAAGCAATTTTTCCTATTTTTAATGATTATTACTATTTATTATGATCGTTATAATTCATTTTAAAACAAAACTTGAGATGAAAAACATAAAAAACAGTGAAAAATTTCATGTTTTAGAGGTTATGTACCGCAATTTTTTATTTTTCTTAAAAATTAGTCCGATAACCCCATATTGTTATAATTTTAAAATGATCTTTGACTTTTTACCTTTAAAATGATACTTTTTTTTTTCACATTTAAACGAAATGATCATAATGAAAAATGCAAGTTATCACTGTGTAGCAATAATTAATTTCGCTCATACCTTTAGGTTAATAATTTATAATATCTATTTTCCAATGATATAAAAAAATGATCACATACTCAAAATTGTGACATGTACTAACCGTAAATTTGAGTAAACTATTTTTTCCGAGAATAGATTTATGTATGTTGTACAGTATTATTAAACCTCCCTTATTATTTTCTATGTTTCGAAAGATTACATTCCAACTACACAACTTATTGTTTAGAGCAGAGTAATTTACGAGATGAAATTCTATAAACTCGAAAAAAAAATCGTACTTAAAGAACTTTCTGCATGAATTACAACTTTATGGACCGTACCAAGTAGCAGCGAGCTAAATTAAGGTGGCTTGTAAGTGCTGCCCCGTATCTAGCAGGGGCCCTTGCGGGTGCATAAGTTTACAAAAATTTTAAACAAGAAAAAAAAGCAATTTTTCCTATTTTTAATGATTATTACTATTTATTATGATCGTTATAATTCATTTTAAAACAAAACTTGAGATGAAAAACATAAAAAACAGTGAAAAATTTCATGTTTTAGAGGTTATGTACCGCAATTTTTTATTTTTCTTAAAAATTAGTCCGATAACCCCATATTGTTATAATTTTAAAATGATCTTTGACTTTTTACCTTTAAAATGATACCTGACTCGTAGCAAACTAGTGTATTTAGACAATTTGGGGAATTTTTAAATGTTTTTTCCCATAAGAGTCCATGTTAAAAAAAAAAATTTTTAATGATTTTTTTCTCGAAAATAAGTCCGATGACCTTCCTAGTGTCCTCTAGGAAAGTTGTTGGTCTCACTTCAAGGAATCTACCTGATTTTTTTCGAAACTTATTAGTGTTTTTTTAAAATACTTACAAGCCACCTTAAAGACAAAAGAAAAATTCAAAATCTATTTATCGAAAGTAAAGGCAAACCCTCAAAGAAATATTCAAATACTTTTTTAATAATTCGCAGAGAGTTTTGCGCTACTTCAAGTAGAACGGAGGGTTCCATAGCCCGGATATAAATTTCAAATTGAATAAATTAAATTCCTGGTTTTAAACGATGTTTCAAAAGTTTTCGTCTTTACTCAACCCCGAGCTTTCTCTCTACCGATCCAAAAGAGCTTATCGATCACAGTCTTTCATTTTAAAGGTAAACTTCCGAAAGTTAAATATGAATTTTCCATTCTGTCAATAGTACACAATGAATAATTCAGCTGGGGGATCGATTCGCGAGTATCGAAAATAAACAAACCGAGCCCACGCAGTCGCTATCGATTGATCTCTAAAATAAAAAAAAAAAAAAAAAACCAGTGCGGATCAGAAAAAAGAAGGAAACAGTGTAGCTCGTAAAAATTAAAAGTCACGGGCGGGCGAAAAGATATTATTGAAAGATATACACCTACGTCGGCTCGGGGCGCGTCACTCCCGGGACGATTAATCAATTTTACTTTACAGCTGCGTATTAGCCGTATCGAGTGAGTGCCGAAAAGGTATAATGGCAGTTAACAACGATTAAGAAAAATAACGAACCCCGACAGCGAGCACGCATCGTTTTTTTTTTAATTTCTTGTGACTTGCACTTTTTTCGGTAGCCCATGATCGAGCGTCCTCTTTGTTCGGGCTAATTACTTCTTCGTAACCCTTAACGATGTTTATTTTTAAACAAGGGGGCAAGTGCGCTTTAAAATTTTTCAAATGAATCCAAACAAAGAAAAATGCTGTGATAATATCAAATCGGTGGCTGTAAACTAAAACCAGTAGCTATATAAAGATTCAATAAAAAACTCTAAATTATTTATTTATCATCATCAACGGAAATTTATGTCCTATAATGCATAATTAATTTATATATATGTTTCATCAAAAACAACTTTCTCATTCAAATTTCAAAAATTTTGATTTAATAACTTTTTTAAATAAACTAATATAATTACAATTTCTTGTATCAACGGATAAACTATTCCAACCTCTTTTCAATCTGTTTGTAACAGAATAATATAACAAATTTGTTTTACAATTAGATTCAACCAATTCTCTGGGATTTCTTATATTCAATCGAATATTTCTAATTGGAAATAAATCAATCATATCACCCTGAGTAGATTTTAAGTATCTAACCGCCTTAAAAATAAAAATATAATTTAATTGAAAATTTTTTCTTCAAGTTGAATTGAGTAAAGAGTAACTCTTCTTTTTTAATCCTCAAACCAAGTTTTGGCTGATATAGAAGTGATATAAAGAGTAAGGCGTGGAGTTGACGTTTCGGAGGACCTTTTTTCGCGAGGAGTCAACTACTTACTTATACAAATGATCAACGATTTTTATTCTTCGGAAGATAGAAAATATTATAATGCAGCAGCCACAAGAGAGGGCACTTAGTTTTTCGGGGAAGCTTAATGGCTCTCTCGAAGATAATAAATACCTGCACCAGTCGGAGGATGTCATCGGGGCCCTCCGCTCGTAAACCCGGGATTATTAATGACGATCTCGAGGATGATAAGTCGAATGGCTCCAGTCTCTTTTTTTTTTCTTCTTTTTTGCATATTCATCAATCGAAGACTGTAAAATTTATTCGACTCCGGGTTTCATAAATCCAACAATTACTTTGGACGAAATGAGGGAGGAGGGATTGGAAAAAAGGAGTTTTTTAGGGTGGGGAAACAAAGGGAACAATGGTGCCTCGTTTTACGAGGTGATCTCTCATACGTGCCCCGTTTTAGAACAATTTCGGCACTTGTTTGAATTGATCTCTTTAAAAGCGCTCGCTCGCGTGCAGAACCGCGAGAGCGCTTAAATTACGGCGCACTAAAACTGTCATCTCTCGCGAGAGCGCGGCCACCAGCAGTTTTACATCTTTCCGCATAATGGACGTTGAAATGCCACCGATTTTCTGAAGATTTAAGCCCGACTGGGCTGCACTGTTAGGGTTATTGTTCAAAGTTAACCATAAACATTACGTTTCGAGATTTTGAAAATGATTGCCAGCCACGCTGTTGTAAATATTGCAAGCTGTTAAAATACTTGCACTTTGTGTAATACCTTGTTTCACGATTGAATTTTTTCTTCACTGCAAGTTTGTACGTTATTACCATAACAATTACGACTCCTTGAAAGTATTCTTAGGAAAAGGAGGTTGCAGAATAGACTTTATTTTAATAATTCTTGAAAAATTCCAAAATTAAACTGTGAATGTTAAGTATAAAATGAATATTTTTTCAAACTAAAAATCGATTAAGCTTCGATATGAATCAGATAAAAGATTATTGTAAAAATTTGTAAATTTTCCAAGATTCGGTGAATTAATTTTTGTGATTTAAATTAAAATGTAAAAAGCATAAATAAATAAATTTAACTTGAAATATATAAAACTAGCACTCTTAAAATAACAAATCAATTTACATAAAACAATAAGTAAGTGCATTATCAACATATTAAAATTAAAAAAAAAAAATCCAAAAATTTTTTGTTAAATTTTTTTGTTGACTAATTATCGAACTACAGACTTCTAGAGCTCCTTGCTCTACTCCCATAGCCATATCGGAAGTTCCGCATAGTATTAAAAATCAGTTACATATTTTACTTTATTATCAACCTAATGTTTATCATAACAACGCTTTAATCATTAAATATAACAATCATAAACAGATTTTTTAAACAATAATTGCATTAGTTTTCAACCAATTTTTTTCATTTTAAAGATTTCAGAGAATTTTTAAAATTTTCTTATTTATTATACATATACTTGGTCAATGATGACAGTGAAATTGATGTTGATAATAATTACAACATTTTAAATCATTTGTTTATAAAAAATTTTTAAAAAAATACTCTATCAAAGTCAAATTTTTTATTTTAGCAAAAAATTGGTAAAAAAAATTGCGCTTTGCTATAAAAAATTCTCTGTCATCCTGAAAATTTACTGAATCAACACTTCAAATTTTTCGCCGGGTCCATCAAAAATTTTCGAACCGTGAAAATGTTTTTCGACCTCAAACGCGTATAATTTGTCGACGAGAAAAAAGCCTCCGAAAAAAAAAAAGTTTCGATTTCCGTCGGAAAAGCCCAGTCGACCGAATATTATTCCGCTTTGACACATTTACAAGTCGCTGTGCGGGAAAAAAAACCGAGCCAGCAACCCTGGTACCCGCTGCTCTCTTGATGGATTATCATACAAAGTACTTTTTTTTTTGGTCCCTTCTCCGTGAAAAATCTTTTCGGAATTTTTCCCCAAAAATCACCATAATTTAATATTAACGCTATGGTAAGCCTCCAGGAAAAAAAAAACAAGAAGAGAGGCTGATTAAACCAAGACAATAAACTTCAGGTGCACCTGGCTCAGTGCCGCGAATTATTCCTAGGGGGACGCGTTGTCCCGCGCAAACTTGGACGCTCAAATTTAACGAGTGATACGCACGCGGTTATTTCGGGCCCGGGTGCAGATGTTACCCATACAGAGATAGCCCGACCGCCGCAGATAAGGCGACGAACAACAGAGCCTGATGTATTATGCAAACCAGACGAGCTGCATCCCCGCGGGACAACGCGGCGATAGTAATAAATGAAGACGATTCAGAGCCTCGGTATCGTGCTTTTTATTAAATACGCTTTGTGCATTTATGCGGAAAATACGGTGCGCGCAGTGTGATTAACGGGTGATGAATTTTCACCGCCCGCAACGTCGGATTGGAATTTTAATATGTGCTGGAGATGGAGGATGCGGCTTCGTCATAAATGTGTGAAAGCTCCTCTCGATGTGGATCGGTTTCTAATAACGGAATTTCTAAACTGCAAAGTTCAAGACTTTGTTCTTCCCCGGACGGAAAATTAAATTCAGAGTTTATGAATTTTCCTGTTTTGGGGCTTTATACGGGTGAGGCTTCTTCGGTATATTGGATACTTATTTTGTATTTGTTACAAGTTAATTGCGAATGAAACTTTACAGTAGCTAATTAAAATGAAATTTTATACTTTGGATTATTTTTTACTTGATAACAAATTTTCAGGTAATTAAAAAAAGGAATCAATCATTTAATTTTCATGCTGAAAATTCAGATAAAAAAGATTTATTAACCTTAATTAATTCTGCGTCCAAGCAACACCTGCAAAAGATGGATTTTTATTTTTTATTTTTCTACTTGTTTATTTATTATCTTTTTTTTGTATAGACCATTAATTAATATCGAAATAATAAATAAGCTACTTATTGTTGAACAGTACTCGAACCTGGAATTACGCATTACAAGCCTAATGATCTGATAATCTAACTTCTTCCTGCTCTCACTTACTTTGATTATTAACAGATAGGCAGGTACAACACCGCATTTTATGATAATCATAAAATAATCAACTTCAATTTTAAAAGACATGAATTAAATATTTATATTATTCATAAATATTGACTCTTTAATATGTTTGAAAAATCTTTCATTGGGTGATAAAATTCTAATTTGTTTTTAAACTGTTGCAGATATTTTTACTAAGAAAAACATCGTAGTCAGTTAATAACTGAATATGTTAAAAAAAAAATGAAGATTTTTTGTTCGAGTTTTTGTTTCCCCGCTAAGCGCGGTTTAAATAACTCTTGTATAATTGTTGAACTAACGATACAATAAAAAATATCGATTGCCAATTAAATGAAACTCAAATATGATCTTCACTCGTTCCAACGTGTAAAAAAATTTCATTGCACATAAAAAAAAATCCTTTTAAAAACATCGAGTAAGATCAATAAAATTTGATCAAAACCATCAGGCCTTCAATGAAAGGAAATCCGCTCGTAGAATATAACAGTAGCTTTTTTTTTTATATTAAACCATGAACACTGTAAAAATAATCAACTCGAGTGTGCAGTTTTTTTGAGTACATTCAAAAAACTTCCACAAACCCGGTTAAGAGAGTTACACCGAAAAATCCACCCGCGAAAAGCAGGCAATACTCCAAAGTTGATTGTCGCGAACGAGTGTATACGCGTCAGAGACGGAAAAGCTCTTAATATTTCCGAACAACTACAATGCGTCTGGCAGGGGAGAGGGGTTGAGGCAACTCAATTTTAGAACTTCTAATTCCAGAGTCACACACGCGCGAGCGAGCGAGCGACCCGCGAATCCGCAAGTCTGGAATCAAATTATCCCGTCACACGCACTTCCGATGCAAATGTACGGCGATATTCTACGTAGCAAAAAAAAAAAGAGTCGAAAAGGAGAGAGAGAGAAAAAAAAGGTAAATTATTAAAACACAGCGGGGGTGCAGTGTTTATCATCAAGACGCATCCTAAAAGCCTCAACGCTGCAGATGTAAAAAGTTCTTCGCCCCTTCCCCTCCGCCACCATAAAAGCACTTCTCGGTACAACTGTTAAAACGCCATAAATAAAAGCTCGCCTCGCAAGCTCTTTTATTATTTCTTTCTTCCTCCTTCCTTCGAGAATCGTCCTTACCTGAGGATTTTATGCACCACGGTACAAATTCACGTCAACAGCTGGCGTTCATTTATCATACCGCTGGTTTATGCACGCTCCTCGCTTCGGGGGGTATTATTTTTATGCCCCCGCGCCCCGGTAATGTATGCGAAAAAGGCGCTAAGCGACACCCGGAAAATGGATACGGGGCGAGCGTAATAGCCCGGCTTATCGCTGGCAAGGTCAACCGGACCAACGCGGAGAGAGGAGCGGGAAAAATAAAAGAAAATCTTTTTCACGCCTGAATTTTCAGCGCACGAGTTTTGTGAATTACCCAGCGTGGGAGCGAGCGGTACTTCTTTTTTACGGTTTCAGCAAGAGAAAAAGAGAGTTTTTTCGGTGGAAATGTTGTTGGGAATTTTTGCAAAGGGCCTTGGAGAGCTTTATCATTGTCGTGATGTTTTTACAGTCAAAATAAATAAATGTAAAAATTTTTATTTTTGTTGTTAAAGTTTTTATTTTATTTTTAACGCAACGTGCTTTACAGTGAAGCTTTAATTTCATCAACAACTTTAAAGATTAATCATTGTAACAGAAAACTTAGAATGTACACCTAAGCATATAAACTTAAATTAATCTCTAATCAAGAGAGAATAAAGAATGAGTTGATCGGTACAGTGCTCTACTTGTAATCCGAAGATTTTAAGTTCGAATCCTGCTCTATCCTGCTGGGAAAATAAAAAAAAAAATTATATTTAACTACTAATTCATTTGATAAAATTTTTTTTTTAATTATCATTACATCAGCTCTCATCATTAAATAACTAATAAATTATAGATCATATATATTAATGCATTATTAAATTACTTCTTTTTTTTATTATTTAAATTTATAAAAAGTTTATCTAAAAAATTGGAAGATAAGCTTTGCCTATCATTCTTGTTCAATTCCTGTAGAATTTGCAAAGTGATAATCCAAATCTAAATGGTTAAACGAATTCTTTTACCTTTGAGCTTTACAAGCATAGAATGTCAAACTTATTTTCAAGATTAACGAATCTGTTTATAGTAAATGTAATTATAAATAAAACAGAATCAGTTTGGAACCTTGATTTTTGCAGTTTCATGTCATCAATTTATAAGTACTCTAAGTCATCTGTAAGTCATCTGAGAAAGTTACTAAAAATTTTTTTAGAAAAGACTTAAGAAAATAATATAATAATACACATAAATTAAAGCTTGAAGTCAAAAAATTTTTAAACATGTGCAAGATAAAAAACAAATCAAATCCTATATTATGTCTTCATAACATTGTTATAATAACGGATAATTAAATTTTAGTAATATATTATTAATGTTACCACCTTGAATTTAAATGCTGCATTCAGTATGAAATTTCATTTTAATCTGTCAACAAATAGCATCACAGAGCCCGCGATAGCGATAAAAGCTCATAGACCGATGCGTTCACTCAATCAATCAATCACCGAAATATAAGATACCAAAGTTCAGAATAATCAGCTGATAAATTACAAATTCCCATTCACAGGCGCATTTTTAAAAAAAATCACCGTCGAATCTCAGCGCACAGTATAGGGCAATTAATAAAAGCGCTTCTAAAAGCAGGCAGTACCGAAATTAGTAAAGCTCATCAATCGCCCCCGATTCTTCGGCCTTATCTCGGTCTCATTAATATCCGTCCCGCATTTACAAACTCGGCCGTCAAAACTCCCCGGCTGCTCACAATCTCTCGTCGGGGGTGGGAGGAGTTTTTGATACGTGAGTCAGGCTCGTCGAGCCGTGGTTGAGGGCGTGTATACACACAGACAACAAGAGTCGCGGTCTCTCTTTTACTCGTTTTTATCTCTCCGCTCTGCAGCCGAAGATCTTCTTCTCCCGCGTTCCGTAGCGTTACGCGCGAGGGACGACGCCCCCCGTTTTGTTTGAACATTCGAGAGCGAAAATTGTGCGATAAATGGATGACTGGGTGGATGCTTTTTATGGCTGGGTGTCTTTTTTTGCTCTCGGAGAGGAGCAGAGGAGGAGATTGATATCGGAGGAGAGAGGCAGACTGTTTTGAAGAATTATTTTCATGTGGTTTTTCCAGAGCGACTCGGCGTATAAAAATCTCGTGTCATTCGTTCGAGAGCCCCCGCTTTATATATAGAAGACTCATGTCGTTACTTTTACGAGCGGTTTTATTAATAAAATTACAATTTTCTTGGGCGTTTAGGGTTTTTTCCATGGTTTCTGCAACCAATGGCCTTGCGAAATAATGATAGAGCTTGCGGGGTATAGTTTTTCTGACAGGCTAAACTCGTGCGTTTTTTTTTTTTAAATTATTAGCATTTTTATTTATTTTTATTAACGTTTTACAACTCTTAATTAATGAGCTTTATTAGGGAGAGCTTGCATCAAGCAAAGTTCATGCAAAAGTTGGTTTATGCTCGTTTACAACTAACCTTTTTTTTTTCAAATTAAAATATTACACATTATTGCAGCAAAGTTTTAGCGGTATCGTTGTATCTATTATAAAACAAGTTTGTACTGTGTTTTTACAAAACAAAATAACAAATTCATAAATATTTAATATTTTTTTTTACTGTAATATTTTCCTTAAAAAAATTGTACTATTTAGAAATAATTTAATTAATTTTCGTAGCAGTTAGTTGGTTATGACCTTACAGTTTTTAAAGAGTTTCCACGGACTTGATTCATTTTCTATGTTTATTTTCATTATTTCAAAATTTTTTTTGTTAGACTAAAGTATGTGTTATAAAAATATTTTGTACAAACTTGTTTTCTTTGCTTAGCATCGTACAAAAAAAGCTTGCGAGTGCGGACTTAAAAAAAGTCTACGAAAACATCTCTCTCTCTCTCTCTCGTAAATTTTGAATCCACCACATTCACAAACTTTTATTAGTTTTTTTTCAAGTTTGCAAGTGTATATGATTTCATAAGAGTTTTGCTCGAAGTTTTGTTTATTACTTTTTAAAATACAGCTTGCAAAACCAGCAGAATTTCATGAAAAAGAGCTTACAGCTATAAAAATAATAAAAGGCTATCAACATTGTTTCACTAAATCAATACTCGTATGCAATTTCCAGATTGACAAAATACCCATCCAACTTAATGATTGCATTAAATAAAACAACAACCTTGTAAAACTGTTTTCGCAAACAAAACTACTTTTACTGAAAATATCAAAGTTTCATTCAACGATTCCCGATAAAAAGAGCTTGCAGAAATAGCACGCAAACCAAGTCGATCAAAACTTCCTCGCCCTAGCATCAATACTCGCGTCTGCAATTCTGACGAATTACACTTTCGGCCTAGTCGTCGCTTCCCCACCAACTTTTATTAATTTCGCCCCATGTATAATAAAACAACTTCGTAACAACTCCCTACCACCAACCAACCAACAAAAAAAAAAGAGAAATAAAGTAAAATTAATTCGTCCAACTTCCGTATTTCCTGGCATCACGCACAACTCGGGGTGGTGAAAAAAATTCATAATTCACTCATCGAGGTATAAATACCCCGTGACAGCTGCCGTTCAATACTCCTACATCTCAAAACAGCATTTAAAACTTACCCTCTTGAACTAATAGCCGGCCGGAGTAGTATCAATTAATCAGAAGTCCCCGCTCGTACGCAAGCTGCCGGTTGCTGGTCCCGGTACAGTACTACTACCGGGGGGGTGCATTATACGACTGTACTTTGTCTTTCATATTTATCACAATATGCATCCCGCCCGGTCTGCGATAGAAAGGTCCGAGCGACATTTGCGTAATTGCAACGACCCACCCTCAAAGCTACCAGACTGCGGGGGGTAGCTCGCAGTGATTTCTTAAATTCGGAAAAAATGCGCAAGGAGTCGTCCTTTCTCTGGGGTAACTTTGATAAGAGAACAAAGTGCGTGCAACTTTTGTGTTGTTCTTTTTTTTTTTTTTTTTTTCTCTCGCACGCGGGGGAAAGAAAGGAGGGAGACAGGATAGTTGCGTAGGAAAGAAAAAAGGGGAGAGAAAAAAAAAGTTAAGAGTGATACTACGCACAAAGAGTTGGCTGGCGGGACGGACGAAGGGGGATTTTCGAGCTTATTCGGGCTCGTCGGACCGTGATGGTTTTCAAAAGTTTTGAAATTTCAATTTTTATAAACGCGAATGAGAAAGTTTCGCTGCTTCTTTTCACGTCGCCGAAGCGCTGCTGGAGCATTATCTTCGGGACGGAGGGGGGAGGGTATCTGTTTTCTTATTAAATGCGGTGAACGGCGATCGTGAAAAGTATTACGGGGGGTTGACGAAAGTGAAGCGAAAGTTACGGTTGGAGAGAAAGATTTTTCTTTAAATTAGCAATTAATTACGGATGAAGTGGATTTTAAACACAGAGTGGGGCTGTTTAGTGAGAGGTATTTTAAATAGATTTTTTATTCTTAGATCAAAATTTAAAATTTATGTAGAAAAATTTTTTTTAAATCTTGGTAACTGGCAGTACGTTTTAATACTCCTAGACTATTTTAGACTCATATGTATAATTTGAGTGGTCTATATTATTGATGAGAAATTTCTTGATTTTTCCATTTATAAACTTGTAGATTCCAAAGAGAACTCAAAGCACATGAGATAGAACGTTAGTTTCTCAACATTACAACTATAAAATTGAAATTTTTATATCTTAACAATGCTAACGATTAATTTTTATTAATTTAAACTGTATTAATTGTTGCAAGATAAGGTTTTGGTGTTACTGGATTATTTAAATTTCCATTTACGATGATAACGTCAATAAGTTAGTGAAAATAAGACTAAGTATATATGTCGAGGAAATTAGCAGTCCAAAATCACTGTTCATTCTTTTTATTTTTTTTTATTCTCTAGGGAAATTTAAAGCTTTTACAATTTATCATAAATTCTTTCGTAGAATTACCAAATTAGGTACTGTAAGGAATAAAGGATCTGAAGGAATAAAAAATTATCTTTTAACTGTATATAATACCATTAAGTATTTAAAAACTTTTTTTGCACTTATAAATCTTTCATGCGAAAATATTTACTCTACATATTAAAAAGAGATTCTAAATCTAGAAAAATGAACTTCTTAAATTTTTCTACGCTTGTAAAATTTTGCTTCATATAGAATAAAAAAGACCTACATGTAAGGATTTTCCAAAAAATATTTATAAAAAATATTCATGGACATGCACTTGGACATGAATTACCTCGATTTAACTGTTTCCGTCGTCATAACTAGACGCATTCAAAAAAGAAAAAATAAAGAATTACATCACCTCGGTGTATCATTACGGTGATAAAGCGCGCGAAAGTGCGTGCGTACGCGGCTTTTTCAGCTCGCGCGCCCTTTCGCAAATTAACTGGTTTTATTTACATATTATGCTAATTTTCCTCGTCAAACTTTACCTTTTTCATTTTTTACCTTTTTTCTTTCATCCCCGGGGTCCCCAAGGAAGGGAATATTATAGGCCGCCCTGAAAGCGTATAATGAAAGCTTATGGGAAACTTTAGTTCTGGAAATTTTCGAAAATATATACGGCAAGGGAGGGAGAAAAGGAAAAGCTGCAGCGTCGACGAGTAAAATAAAGCTGCTTTTCGGGGGTAGTAACTTTAGAGCGGAGGAGGAAGCTCAAGTTGTACGGTTTCGGTACAATAATTTTAGAAACTTGAAATTTATTGATTTTGACGGAAATATACTTTGGCCTGACGCCGCTGCAGGACGACGCGAGTTCGTCTACCTGCCAAAGTAATCGATCTCTCTCGGTCGTACCGCGGCATAACAATTTTAATCAAAAAACCCTCTTGAAACTTATTCGAGTGCAGGAGCCTTCCCGGAGGGCAAATATACGCACATCGGTTAAATTTGATATATTTCGAAAAATTTTTTTATAAAAACAACTTCTGAAGGCCTCCTGAATAATGCATTCCACCCTAATTTCGCAATATCAAAAGGCAATCTTCGATGAAAAAATATGCGCAATTGCGAGAATCAAAAGGGCCAGGATAATTGTACGTTAAATTACAACGGACGGTTAAAACCGACGATAAAAATTCATTACGTTAAAATTTAGGGAATAGAGAGGGACCCCCAAAGCCTAACGAAATTTCCAAGTCGAAATAAAAAAAAAAAAGAGAGAGAGAAAAGTGCAGGAGCACCGCCATGGCGCTCTTACATTCAAATGGCCCGGAGGAAGAAAGGCTTCAGCGGTGCAATTTGCATATTAATCAAGTGTATAAAAAGCCCCCTGTAGCTTTTTTTTTTTTTTTTTCGTTCCTCTCTTTCTTATTCTCTTGAGTTCTCGCGAGCGAGCAACTCTGCGATTTTCCCCGCACGCGTAGCCCCGAGTAACCTATTGTTTCGAGCCGTGATGCAACGCGTTTTTCGATTACGAGATAACCAAAGCTTTCTTGGAGAATTTTCCCGCAAGTCGGTACGAGAGATATTGCCTTTTTTTCGGAGGGGGGAGGTGTCAATGACTCGTCTTGGGTATATTTCTTTTTTTTTTGCGCGAGAGAGCATTTGAAGACTCCACGTGACAGACGTGCGTGACGCTCATGAATATACGCGGAAATCACGAGTTTTATTTACCCGAGATGTTATTTCTCGAGAAAGTGCGATCGAATCGATTTGATACGATCGACGTTTGATTTGGACTTTTTAATTGATCTTTTTAGAATTCAACATTTCCTGATGGTAACGTTATATAAAGATTAATTTTTAGCCTAGTCAATCAAAGACCAAAAATTAAAACTTGAAAAGTCAAATTTTGAACTTTTTCACGAATTATTTGCTGATAATGTGCCGACGTTCTTTTTAAATCCTCTCTTTTTCTTGCGATTAATTAATGATTTACGACAGCTTTTATTATTTTATGACAAAATTATAAAAAATGTGTCAAGATTTAAAAAAAAGTTTTTGTTAGTAGCAGAATGTACGCACATCATTAACTTGCTTCATGCGTCACGACTTTAATAGTATTTCTTATATTATTGGTTCACAAAAATATTTTTAGTTTTCCATTTTTGACAAGTATTTGTCAAGTTTTAGTTTTTCGTATTTGAAAATCGCATAAGATATGAGTTCACTTGAAAAAATAATTTGCTTTATAGACAATTTTATGGCTTAAACATCCTCTATAGAGTACAACATTTTTAGTTCGTAGTATGAGTACAATATTTTTTTAAATTACAGCGAAAAAAATGTGCTTATCGCAATGTCTTGAAAATCATTCACGATAACTCTTATTGAGTAAAATAAGAATTTTATTAGAGTAAATACTCTTGACTTCAAATATTTTTTATACTCGAAGTGGGATATGATCCAGAAGTTGATGAATCAGGTGATGCCAAGTCGTAAACGTAAAAGTTTCTAAAAATGTTTAAATTTTGTTTACTACTGTTATTATTATTAGTTTTTGACGTCAAAGGTTTGTACAAAATTCATGCATATTATAATTTAAATTTTATGAAACTTAATTAGATCTTATCATTTCTTTAATATACTTGATCAGGTAATCGGGTAAAGCGTGTGTACAATGGAACAGACGATTTTAATATAACCTACTATGTAAGCATTTTTTTAAAGATTACTCAAATTTTCCAAACTTGAAATTAGAAAATTTTAAAACTTTGTATTCTCATGGCCATGCAATTATGATTAGGCACAGTTAGTCTGCAAAAATAAATACCATCAAGATGTTTTTGCTTGTGGAGGAGTTATTATTTCAAATGATTGGATTTTGACCGCAGCTCATTGTTTACAGTAAGTTAGTGAAGTAAAGAAGTCTAATAGTATTGCGTTAGAGACTTTGGGGCAAAAGCAATATTTCAAACCTAATTTTTTAGAGCCCAAAATTAATTTAGTAATCAATTATTTATCTGTTTTTTTTTTTTTTTACAATCTTCAATTCTCATATTTTTACATGTATATCTGCAGGCACAATGTATGCCACATTTGAAAATAAATTTCGATTAGAATCATGTAAAAAAAAGTTGTAAAAAACATGATTATTATTATTAGGTATTACTTATCTCAATACGTCAATACAGTTCATAGCTGGTTAGGTAATATTTGGAATAACAAAAAAATATTTTATAGGAACGAAAGTAAAGACAATTGCACAGTTATAGTTGGTGAAAAACAAAAAAGACTCAATGGAGAATCTCACAAAATTACAAAATTCTTATCATGCGAAAGTTATAATGCAACCACAGAAGAAAATGACATTGGATTAATTAAGGTGCAAACTAGGGACATTCTACTCTTAGGGTTTGATATTAATTTCTGTAATTCGCTTCATGATAATTTTTTGTTCCACAGCTTCAAAATCCTCTTAAATTTAATGCTGAATTGAACAGGATAGAAATTAGATCAAATCCATTATCATCAAATGAACAACTGAACATTTTAGGAATGGGAAAAATTGACGAGGTAAATGTTTTTTTGTATCTATTATAACTTTTCAACAACCAAGACCTTCATTTTAAATCATTTACTGAAACTTTGCTTGACCAGAACAAAGGTACATCTCAAGTTATCCAGTCATCAGTTCTACCAATGGTTGATCGAGAAACCTGCCAGGAAAAGTACTATCCTGATGTAGAGAAAAACAAAATTTATGAAAATATGTTTTGCGTTGGTTCAGAGGAAGGTCATGCGTGCGATGGAGATTCAGGTGGTCCGGTTGTGGACAGTTTTGGTCAACTCGTGGGAATTTTGTCGTGGGGTCCGACGGAGACGCTAACGTGGTCTTATTTTTACACGTGCCGCAAACACGCTCCGACTGTGTGCACAAATGTTATTAACTATCGCGACTGGATTAAATCAAAAATACATAATTATTTGGAACTCCTTCATAAACCAAAGGGAGGGAGAGGGTAGGTTTTTCTTTAAATTTTGTTAAAAATTGTACAGTTTTAATATCATTTTATTGGATTAATTGTGACAGAAAAGGAAAAAAGCATGAAGTATTTTTTAAATTACATGATTTTTCTACTTTAAAAAATATTAGTTTTTGATAGTTAAGCCACAATTTATGTATTCATTGTAATCATCAATTTTTTTTTTTTATCTTAGCTTAGTTCCTATGTTTTCAATGTACCACTAACAATGATGATCCTTTTTATGATTTTTTTCCAATATTTTTTGTTCATGATAATGTATTTATTTATATTAAAAAAAGCTATGGCAAAGAAAATTTATTTCAAATGCGCACGATATTCCTGAACTGGAGGACGGACGCTGGTATTTTTACGGCTCGATATTCGACAGGGCTTCGATTGCTTCGTTTAGCTATTGTTAACAATGTACTGATGTTTGTCTTTTGTTTTTTTGTTTTTTTTTTTTTTTTTTTTTTTTTTTTTTTGAAAGGTCAAGGTTGTAGAGATTCTGAAAACTGAATTCGGTTGCCTACACGGAGAGAAAAAATACAGAAATTTACTGTGTTAAGCTTTGGTTGGAGCCAATCAAAATCACTCCGGTCGCACCTGATTGGTTCCGCTACAGTGCCGCTTAAGATTTTTTCTGCGTAAAGCTAACACACGATTTTTATGTGTGGCGCTCGCAGAAAATTTACGTGCTTTAGCAGCACACAAGTTTCTCGTGTCCTCCACAGTAAATTTCTGTATTTTTTCTCTCCGTGTAGCATTATTGAGTTTATAATTTTATTATTTACTTATTAAAGATTTACATTCATCTGCAAAATTGCATAGAACTTGATGAAAATTTGATAAGAGGTTCTTTGATGCTTAAATTAATTTTTAAGATTTTTTTTGGGGAGTATTACAAGTCTTTTTCAAGAAATATAGCAGTTTAAAATTAACACGTGCGCTTATGCGTGCCATACAAGAATCGGTAAAAAAATATGTATAAGTCAAAAAAATGAGTCAGCAGCTAAGAATCTTAGAAATCGATTTTTCAAATAAAAACTAATAGTTGCAGGGCATTTGAAAAGGAAATAAATGCAAAAGTACGAAAAAATCGTTATATATAGATATACAGTACAGCATCATGCTAGCAGCTGACTCTCGGCTGTGCACCTGCCAGCAATATACCTAGGGGAAAGGGGGGTATTTTGGACCGGGAGGTAATTCGGACATTCGCTATTATTTAAAAAAAAAATTCAGTGAGTAGTAAAATAAAAAATAGTAGGAGATAGTATAAAGTCTCTTTTATATTTTAGAAAAAAAGCGAAGTTCAAACAAAAATATTACTTAAAAAAAAAAAAATACTAAATCAACAGCATTAATTTCTCGTTAAAAAAACCGTTTTTTTCAATTGTTTTTTGCTTTAAAAAACCTACAAAAATGATTAAAGAATAATAACATAAAATAACTAAACAAAAATTCAAGTCCTTAGCTTTATTTTCGTACAAAATTTATATTACAGTTATTGGTTATAATTAAATAAATGTCAATTGAAAAAAAAAAAAATTGGGGGCTATTTGAACAGAAATCAGGGGGCTATTTGGACATTTTAAAAGAAGCTAATTTAAAATAAAATTAAATATAATAAGGCAAAATTTTTATACGTTCGTCAAATACTAGATGTATTTGACTCAAAAAAACCATATTTGGTTCTATTAATTTGATTATTACTGTTTAGAGTACATGTGAAATCTAACACAAAAATTGTCGTCTGCTCTGACGTTCAAGTCACACGTTGTGATGGTCTTTGTCCCGCTGTGTGCAGTGGTAGTCAAACAAACTCGACAAAAACTAGTATAAAATTTTCAAATGAGCTGCTGGCAGTGATTTTTTGATAAAATAGGATTCATTAGTTGAAATAAAGTGTTTTTAAGTGACATTTATTAGATAAATACGTGAGAAATTACTTTTGTCCGAATAGCCTCCATCTACTGTCCAAATAGCCTCCGTCACTGTCCAAATAACCCCACTGTAATAGTCTCATAATATCCTAAATTTTAGTTTTTTTAACGTTATTTAAGTAATAAAACTTTGCTAAACTTATTGCTTATTGCAACATTAATGGGGCTAAATAATTTTTGACCTCAGAAAAAGTGAGGTTATTTTTTTTTAATAATACTTCCAGTGACCGAGTGCAACTGTCCAAAATACCCCCCTCTCCCCTATAAATATATTTCGGACGAGTGGACACCCTTAAGTAAAAGCGACCGCTGTCCTTGTTCTGTATTTTTCCACTCCTCCCTTAGCTTAGCTAAAGTGGCCTACTTGCCCAGTTAGTAGTTCTTCATGGACCCCTCATTGAGCCTGCAGTCCTCTTCCTCTGTTCGGACTCTTTTTGATTGCTGGATCAGTCTTACCTGAACTACAGCTAGGAGTAGGTACATGTGTACTCTGTGCTCAGTTTATTCTCAGTTGTTGTGTTTCTTTTTATTTCGTAAATTTGTTTTCTTACTTTGCAACCTTGTTTATTATTTATCTGTATATAAATATTTAACAAGGATAATTTTTTTACTCGATAAATTAAATTGTTCGATTGTTTCAAAAGACATGCGATGATTTTTCTGCTATAATTAATTATTATTATTTTTTTTTTTATTCAAGTACACGCGTATTAAATACCCGTTTCAATACAGTAGATTGAAAAAGTGCAATCTTGTGGGTAAATGTTCAAAGATTATAAAGACAATACTCCTCAAACTGCATACTTTCAAAAGTTTCATTACTACGAAAGCTTATAGGTGCAGGTACAAACAGGTATAAAACTTTTGGCAATTTTTTTTTTTTTTTTTAAAGATCAAACATGCTACCTTGTTGAAATTCTATGATCTCCAAATTTCTTTTCAGAGAAAATTAATTGTTTAAAGCCTCCAAGCGTGCTCACATGCCCCGTAGAGCAAAATAATTTTAGTTCATTAAATTCGAGTATAAGTTTTTCACTTCAGCCGTGTGACCCTTATTATTTGCCAG
This sequence comes from Encarsia formosa, assembly GCA_038277355.1. Classification (NCBI taxonomy): domain Eukaryota; kingdom Metazoa; phylum Arthropoda; class Insecta; order Hymenoptera; family Aphelinidae; genus Encarsia; species Encarsia formosa. The sequence continues at coordinate 24,097,893 of CM076184.1, forward strand.
TCTCGATCATGGACCAATTTTTGAGTAAAGCTATTCAGAACGGACAAGCAGCATATGCAGCCAAATTAATAAGTCGAGATGCTACCATTATCCATAAAAAATACGACAATGGCGACACTCTTTTGAACCTTGCTGCTCAATTCGTGGGTAACGAGAAGATGATTGAATTGTTAGTAGATGCCGGCGCTGACGTGAATATAAAAAACGAAGCGAATTTCACGCCTCTGCACAACCTGATTTACTGTTAAAATTCTTTAGAAGCAGTGTCGTATTTACTAACTCACGGAGCCGATGTTAACGCTAAGGATGTTCATGGCAAGACAATGCTGCACTACACCGCGATCATACTGGACAATTCCAAATTTATTAGAATCCTAAGGAAATTCAACGCCGATTTCAACACAACTGACAACTTCAATTTGACTCCCTTGATTCATGCTGTACTATATTCTAAGGTCGAAATCATGCAAACTTTGATTGATTACGGAGCCGACGTCAACTTCATCTGGTTTTTTTATTTAGAGCATCAAAATCATCATAATTTTATCGTTAATACGGTGCGTGAAAGTTTGAGAAGCAGATATGACATACTCGAGTGTCTTCTTCGAAACGGTGCTAACAAAAATTTAAATGTACTAGAAAACGGTAAGTCAATTTTGATGAGAGGAATTTGCCATGCTCCACCTTGTAAAGATATTATAAAATTAATATTGGAATATGGTGGGGACGTTAATATACTCTACCAAGATAACAGAAGCGTTTTAGACTTTAAAGTTTGTTTCAAAGTTGTTCTGGAACACATTGCCAAACTGAAAGCACTTGAACTCCCTACGAATCCAAGTCTTACGAACACCATTTTGGAAGAAGATACCTTAAATAACTATTTTATGCAGTGCAATTAAGAACTATTGGAAACTAAAAATACTAAGCTACGTAACAGTTGGGTGACGTTTTTCAACTTATTGGTAGACTAATTTGATGGAAAAATTTCCAATTTACGCTGAAACTCTTGTGTATAGAATGACAGATGCTAAGCAAAGCCGGCAATTTTGGGACGATGCAACTATTACTCTAACAAGGAGAGGTTACACCCTCCGGAGAACCAATCTCTACCAAACTTTGGGAATTGTTTTCTTGTACCATAAGATGTAGGAAAATATTAATAGTTCTATCCAATGGGCCTTTTTAGTCTCTTCACTGGCTATGTGCACTTTTAAAAAAACACCACTTTTAGCGTAATATCTAAAAATACACATATTTAGTATTTAGCTCACTCGAAGCCCATTCCATGGGTCATGACCAAATCTTGGCTCATGATTTCTTTTACTTTAACACTCTTGAAAAAACTATTAAGAAAGCCTAATTAATATTTTTAGTTGTTTTCTCCACTATGAGCACTTTATAAAAATAACACTTTTTATACCTTTTTGATGTTATTTTTTGATGTTATAAATCAACTTGTTGGAACATTTTTATACTTATCTAATTTCTTTTAATAAAACAAACTGCAAATAACACTGCCTTGAGCACATTCCCATTAAAAACTTGATCACATCACAATTAAACTTTTCCAAACAGCGCTATCAATATACTACACACTTATATCCATAACTGTACAAGCAGATAAAAATCATTGTACACCTCAACACTTTGACACACACAAATCAAAATTTAAACTTCCTTGAATGAAGACCCGGTTATATTTTCAACTTTCTTGACCCACAGACTCACTAAAGATTATTAGCTTTAATCACATAACTTTTAATATTTATGATATATGTTTGTAGACTGGCTTGCCGGATTCTTGATCAATAAAAATTATTTAAAGTTTTGAAATTAAATAACTAAAAACACTTATTTTAAACAAAAAACACTTGATCATTTAGCACATTTTTTAACACTTATTACATATTTACCCAACTACCACACTATTTTTGTTGATCTGATTCTAGTTGATGTGGTTCTTTAATCACATTGACATCGGTATCTTCACATAAAAACTTCCATGATGACACTCTTACTCTAGCCAGTTAATAAGAGAAATTTTAATTTTGTCCAATCCTTACTGCAAACACTTTTTTATTCTTGACACCACATACTCTGAATGAACTGAAAAAAAAAATTTCTTTTTTTCACAAAGCAACAATGCTTTTTTTTTAATAAAAAAAACATGCGTATTTTTAATAAAAATAAAAAATATACTTATCTGACAGGCTGAATGACCCAAGTTAGTAAAATGAATGGGAATGAGTTTTTTTTTCCACTTTTATGATAACTTTGCTTTATCTGTTGTCAGCTCAGCTGGTTCTAAAACACAAGTGTCAAGTGCGTTCTGCAACTTCGTAGCTGTGGTTTAAGGTCCAGTCTAAAATGCGTACATCTTGAAACAGATACTATTTACAAGTTACAGACTGGACCTTAAACCGCAGCTACGAAGTTGCAGAACGCACTTGACACTTGTGTTTTGGAACTAGCTGAGGTGACAACAGATAAAGCATAAAGCGAGACAAGCAAAGTTATCATAAAAGTGGAAAAAAAAACTCATTCCCATTTATTTTACTAACTTGGGTCATTCAGCCTGTCAGATAAGTATATTTTTTATTTTTATTAAAAATACGCATGTTTTTTTTATTAAAAAAAAAGCATTGTTGCTTTGTGAAAAAAAGAAATTTTTTTTTCAGTTCATTCAGAGTATGTAGTGTCAAGAATAAAAAAGTGTTTGCAGTAAGGATTGGACAAAATTAAAATTTCTCTTATTAACTGGCTAGAGTAAGAGTGTCATCATGGAAGTTTTTATGTGAAGATACCGATGTCAATGTGATTAAAGAACCACATCAACTAGAATCAGATCAACAAAAATAGTGTGGTAGTTGGGTAAATATGTAATAAGTGTTAAAAAATGTGCTAAATGATCAAGTGTTTTTTGTTTAAAATAAGTGTTTTTAGTTATTTAATTTCAAAACTTTAAATAATTTTTATTGATCAAGAATCCGGCAAGCCAGTCTACAAACATATATCATAAATATTAAAAGTTATGTACAAAAGCTAATAATCTTTAGTGAGTCTGTGGGTCAAGAAAGTTGAAAATATAACCGGGTCTTCATTCAAAGAAGTTTAAATTTTGATTTGTGTGTGTCAAAGTGTTGAGGTGTACAATGATTTTTATCTGCTTGTACAGTTATGGATATAAGTGTGTAGTATATTGATAGCGCTGTTTGGAAAAGTTTAATTGTGATGTGATCAAGTTTTTAATGGGAATGTGCTCAAGGCAGTGTTATTTGCAGTTTGTTTTATTAAAAGAAATTAGATAAGTATAAAAATGTTCCAACAAGTTGATTTATAACATCAAAAAGGTATAAAAAGTGTTATTTTTATAAAGTGCTCATAGTGGAGAAAACAACTAAAAATATTAATTAGGCTTTCTTAATAGTTTTTTCAAGAGTGTTAAAGTAAAAGAAATCATGAGCCAAAATTTGGTCATATGACCCATGGAATGGGCTTCGAGTGAGCTAAATACTAAATATGTGTATTTTTAGATATTACGCTAAAAGTGGTATTTTTTTAAAAGTGCACATAGCCAGCGAAGAGACTAAAAAGGCCCATTGGATAGAACTATTAATATTTTCCTACATCTTATGGTACAAGAAAACAATTCCCAAAGTTTGGTAGAGATTGGTTCTCCGGAGGGTGTAACCTCTCCTTGTAAGTAATCAGTTACCAATTTTCAACCCGGATCACCCGGTTATCAGAGATATTCTTGACTATCTAACTTTAAAAAATTCGGAATTTATGCTGAAATGTAACAATTTTAATTTTTCTAATAAATAGTGAACTAATTTTATTTAGAGAAAAGTTTTTTTATCAAACCTTTCGATCCATCAAATTTTTTTACAGCCAATATAATGATATATTTTTAAATATAAGGACGGCCATGTAAAACTTTGCCCTTATTTCAACAATATATCATTCTCGAATCTGATGAATTTTCTTGTTAAATATATATTTCTATCTCGAATTCATCATTTTTTTTTAATTGTACTACGTGTATCAGCTTGTCACTACGCGTCAGCAGCTATGTCAGCGTTGAACACATCTATATACACAGTTCACGTATATACATAGATATACATTAAACGTTACCGTGAGCTGAAGTTTATAATCTTTTTGTGATTTTGGTATAATTAATGTATTTAATGAATAGTTTTAATCTTAAAAAATATACAAATGATTATATAAATCACAATATTTAATAAATAATGACTTCAATTGAGATTTTAAAAAATAGCTAGGTTAGGTTAGATTTTTGAATATTTGCTTTTCTAGTCGCAACGATATGTATTATTATCCTTACCATACGTATTGTAACTGCTACAATGTTTAGACTATTGAGGGAACAAAGAATATTTAATTGGTCCAATCAAATCTTTCTCTGAGTGATATTTTTCAATATAATTTTCGAGGTGAATGAAGCGTCGGTAAAACAATGCGTAGGTAGCAGACGCAAGCAGAGTGTGGTGTTTCTTTCGTTGCTTCAATTCTACTTATAATCCTTAAAACTAACAGAGAAACGCGTTTCTTCGTGAGTTTGATTTTTCATTCGCAGCCAACGAGAATAGAGGTGGTTCTCGTATAAAAAACAACATTGGAATCGGGTTGGTTCACGTATCAGATTCGAGAAATCTATAGATTTTAGTTATTCTACGAAATTTTAAAAATAGGCATCTACTTACTGTGAATTTTTTTGATAAACAGAATTGCTATTTGCCTTTTTCTGTTTATCTGTTTATTTTCAAACATTGAAATTTATTAAAGGTCCAAAAATAAGTACAATTCTCATTTTGTATGACTTTTCAGCAGAAAGAATAAAAGTAAGAAATAAAAATAAATCTTATTGTTACAAAATTTAACAATAAATGTCAAAAGATATTTTAAAATTTTAACTGAAAATATAAAAATTACAACTGGTATCAGAAAAAAATTTTTTGAACTGAATTAATTTGCATGAAGTTAACCAAATCAGTAGATAAAATATTAATTCATTGTTGTGCAGAGTAATGATAATGTTGTGACGTCTTATCGAATAGAATTTCCAAGAATAAAATTACTTTTGACATTTTAATTGGTTTTTGAGTTTGAACTCAGTAGTTTTCAAATGTTGCTAGAATAGAACGGTTTTTTAAATTGTTGAATAGCAATTAATTACAAAGTTATTCTATTAGTAAATTTTAATCGAGTTAATAGTTCCAAATTTAAGATTTATAAAATGTTTAAGATTTTTATATTACTAGTACTTGCCTTCGAAGCTAAAGGTTTATAGTATACATTACGTAGCTAGAGCGCAAAAGGGGTTTTAGCGCTCGAGTGTGATCGTCACGCCCGAGGGCCGGCGAAGTTGACCCGAGGGTTGTTCGATCACACAAAGGTAGAAAACCGAATGCTCGAAATGCGTACGATTTTTTATGTCATGAGGACGAAAATTTCTTTAAGTTATTTGTCATAGAAAAAGTTGTAAGAATTGAAATTTTCCACTTTAGGGCGAGAAAAAATCCCTTCCGACGGGTGGTAATTTTCGTCCCGAGTAACATAAAAAATTTTATAATATTGATTGTTATTACAAAAAATTCTAATTAAATATCGTTAACTTCATCAGGTGAACTATTAAATCGTATTTTTGGTGGTACAGATGACTCAAATGTAACATACTACGTAAGTATTTTTATGATTAAAAAAATATGTTTTTCTTCTTAAAAAAAAAATAATAATAAATAATAATAATAATGCATTAATATATTCAATGGATTAATAATTTCAATCAGGTGCAACTAGTCTGCAATGATAATGGCTTAAACGATACTTTCATTTGTGGAGGATCTATTATTGCTAATAATTGGATTATAACTGCAGCCCACTGTTTGAAGTGAGTAAATGCAAAATATTTCAACACAGTATACATGTATAAAAATACTGTATCCTGACCCTAATACATCTGTAAACTTTATTAGGGGGAAGTATCACTGTATATTAGTGTATTTTAAAGTTATTTTTTCATGGTAAGATCCGTTACCATAGTTTCTAAAATTATTGTTGATATCAATAAAATTTTGCTTTAAATTTAAGAAAACTTTTCACTGCAAAAACTATTATTTATTTTTTATGTGCGGTGGTTTGAGGTTTTGTGCAAGAGCTCTTTATTTGGCCCACATGTATACAAAAAACATTTGTTTCAGTATTCTTCCATTCTGTAAAAAATTACGAAAGCTAATTTTTTTTAATCACGTGATTAGAAATGCATTTTTTTTAATACTTACTAGGCATTAAAAAAATAATAAGAAAATACGCTTTTTTCCCCTAAAAGATAAAATCTTTTTTAGATTTATAAACGAAGACAATTGCAGAGTGATCTTTGGTAACGACCAAAAAAGACTTTATGGAGAGTTTCTCAGAATAACGGGTGTTTTAGTACACGATCATTGGAATAATGAAACGTATGAAAATGACATTGGGTTAATCAAGGTAGATTTAAACAAAATAATCGAACTTTTCAGTTAACTTGATATAATTTTTTTACCTATTTTTTTGTAACCTAGCTTCAAAGGTCTATGGGATTTGACGATAAAGTGAAATCTATTAAAATAAGGTCAACTCCTTTGACATTGAACGAATCACTGAAAATTTTAGGAATGGGTGCCATCAACCAGGTAACAAAATAATTAACATAATAATCTTTAGTAAAGCTCTAATAATAATACATTGATTCTGTTCGATTAGGATGGTGTTACTAATGACACGGTCCAATCATCAATTGTACCAATAGTCAATCGAGAAACTTGCCAAAAAGAATATTACCCGATCGAAGAAAAGAATAAAATGATTACCGAAAACATGTTTTGTGCGCACGGAAAAAATAAAATCCTTGCAGCGTAGCTGAATTCAGCGATATGACGATGCGAACAGTTAACGACGCTCCAACGCAGACTTTTCATCGTGGCGAGGCAAAGTCTGCGTTGGAGCGACGTAAAGTTAGCTATAGCGTGCCTTCCTTACCAACAGCTGTAGCAGAGCTCGACTCACGCTTGACGCTTGTTTACTTGTGTACTTACTCTCTGCTATCGCGGGTTTACGGCAGCATAACTATAAAAAAATGTCTTTATTGATAGTTGTAATTAATTTAAGTATTTTTTATATCAGTATTTTTATCACCCGCGATAGCAGAGAGTAAGTACACAAGTAAACAAGCGTCAAGCGTGAGTCGAGCTCTGCTACAGCTGTTGGTAAGGAAGGCACGCTATAGCTAACTTTACGTCGCTCCAACGCAGACTTTGCCTCGCCACGATGAAAAGTCTGCGTTGGAGCGTCGTTAACTGTTCGCATCGTCATATCGCTGAATTCAGCTACGCTGCAAGGATTTTATTTTTTCCGTGCGGGTTCGGAAAAAAGCCACGCTTGCAGAGGCGACTCTGGTAGTCCTGTTGCAGACAGTTTTGGTGAGCTTGTTGGAATTTTGTCGTTTGTTCCTCGGGGTTCTAGTCAGTTTCATGGATGCCATGTACATGCTCCTACCGTTTGCACAAACGTCATCAATTATCAGAACTGGATTGATTTTACGATGAATTACTATGACGGAATTGTATTTCCTGATTATTAAAATTGAAATTCTACTTAAGTCATCGTTGTTTTGTTTGAGCAAGTCTTACGATCAAACTTTGATATAGCTTTATTCTTACATTTTAGAGTAATATCTGTGAGTAGTACTAAATAGTACTAATGCCAATGGGTCTTTAAGCGATTTTTACTGTATGGCCCGAATGGCATTTTTAGCTAAAAACTATTTTTTTGATAATTTTCGAAAAATCTTTGCTCAAGTCCTATACATACAGAGATATGGTTGATTGCATTTTTTTCTGTTTTATGAAATTTGAGGGTCTGTAAAAATTTTACTATACATTATTTAGACTTGTAAAACCTAAAAAAAGCTAAAAAATCTAAAAAGTACTTTCAGAATTCTATAGTAAAATTTTTAGAGTTAAGATTTATGTATATATTTATATACTTAAGAGATCAAAGTAACCATTGATAAAAAAGTTTATTCATAGATTTTTTTTGTAAATTCTACTTATAAGATACATGAGAGAAACATGGCTATCATAACATGCAATAATGTTTAGAAAAATGAATTTTCATTAGCTAACACCTCCAACTTTGAAAAACAACTCATCTTTCATGAATTTTTACCTCGTCACTTTCTGTTTCAGTCTAATCACCGATTTTCCCATTTTTCATATACCCAACCATTTGCCTCTGACCATTAATATTTAAAACTCCCCCATAAAATTCCACGTAAACCAAAATGATCATTCTAAAATCAATCGATCTCGCGGTGAACCTTAAAATTCTGCAGCGTCAACCAACCCTCCCCCCCCCCCCCCCCCTAAAAAACGACATGCCAGACGCACATAACCAAAAAAAAAGAAGAAGAAGAAGAAGAAAGAATGGTATTAAGAACCTCACGGAGTATTAAATTCACCTGGCTCCTACCACACATAATTCAGGTGCAGCCCGTCAAGTGCCCCGGTCTTATAATAATGCGGCATACGCTGCATCTCGAGTATCGCGCGGGTCGTTGCCCACGCGACTACGAAACCCTAGGCATGGCCCCCCCGGGGATCATATATGCGGTCATGGTGATTATATCCACCCCTCGTGTCTCCTTCTTCTTATTTTCCTTATTTTTTACGGGATCGATACAAGACGTCTCGCGTCAATATTTGATGATTACTTCGCGGTAACCGTTTATACTAATCGGGGATACCAACTTTTCTACGAGGACGGGGTCGTCGACACCCGTATCTTTTGAACGAATTCAGTCATCTCGACTGGACTAACTGAAATTGACTTTATTACCCCATTACTTATGCCTCAACGGAGGATCGATATTATTTGCCTTTTAAAAGACCGGTAATATTCCAGCCGGCTCGGAGGCCGTATTTTCTACCGTCCGCCCGGGCAGAATAGATGAATTCCATTTTCGAAAATTCGATCCCCTATAATCCACATTATCGGGGGAGAGAGAGAGAGAGAGAGAGAGAGGCATAAAAAGAATAAGTCGATGATCCGCTTGGAAGGAAATTGCATCCGAAGTGTTTAGCGCGACGATATTTAAGTCAGCTCGAACTGACACGCTTTCTAATGAGATTACCGGATGATCTGCAATTTTAACCTCCATGGTTGATTTATATTCAATGTGATCTAACTGGATGTGTGACCTGCTCGTGCGTTTATTCTATTTCAATTTGTTTAGTATTGAGTCAACTCCTTTCAAGGGTGACGTACACACTTGGTAAAGATGTAAGGTACGAAAAAGCTTTGTTCTTATTGGTTATAATCATTTTTTTCGCTACTTACTACTTTACCAAATTAAATATAGAATTTAGATTTGGTTTTGGGAGGGTTTTGCGAGATTAAAATACACTATCTGACAAGGGAATTTTTAGAATGCATGCGAGTATACGCTTAAAACAAAAGTTTTCGAAAAGTTTTAAAACCTCAAGTTCATAAAGAAGTTCAGAAGTATATATTAAAAATGTGTAAAAATTGTTTTAGAACACGAGGAGGTAAAAAATTTCACCAGTGTATTTCATGTAAGCATGTGCATAAGTACTTCATTAACGTCGTGGATGAATTAGGACATAAGTATATTTAAAGAACTTACACAGGCAATAGCGCAAGAGTATGAAAATTAATTAATCAATATCATGTCAAGCTAGACTCAGGTTAGTTGTAAAATGTGTAAAAATTACCTGCAAAGTATAATCGTTACCTATCAATAGTCGATTAAGCTCCTTAAATTTTCAATAGATTCTTATCCAACAGAAAATATTTTACGAGCCAAGGTAAAAATTTACCTCAATTTTAAGCTCTTCAAATTTTCAATAGATTTCTATCCAACAATTTTACGAACTTAAGTAAAAATTTACCTCAATTCATGAAAGTTACAAAAGTTGTTGCAAGTTGAAAATTTCGTAGTCGTCATTATTTCTTTGAAAGAGAATATTTTTAGAGAAAAAACCACAAGCGTAAACTTAAAGAATTTATCTCTTGAAACTTAAAAAACTAACCATCCAGAAATTTTGTAATATTTTTACAAATATCATTTTTAACTTGGCGACCTCAAACGGCGCGGCGGTCGTCAATAAGTGAAAAGAAATTTCAAAGCCACAAGGCGACCGATTTTCAGTCATTTAGTGATATTATTCATTTTAGGTACTGGTATATGACTATTTTGAAAGTAAATGCACTCGTAGTCAATCAAAAGCTTGCAACGACACTTCTTTCAATACTTCTTCGCTGCCAAAAAAAAAAAAAAGAAAAAAAATTATTATTCGTCAAATTTAAATTTTCGCACACAATGGACGAACTCCGGCTGGTAGAGTTTCGACATGCAGCGGAATCGAGTTATATAAGCCCAACTAGATTCATCAGCGTGTGTGCACACGACGTCGTGTCGAATGTATAAACTCTCTCGGGTCCGCTCGCGACACAATCGATCATCCCCGGTGCAGCCCCGACCATAATGAAAAGAGCGCTCCGCGACCCACACGAATCGAATCATTATCTCATTACGCAACGTTTAAGATCAACAAATGCACCGTCGAATCCCCGTCGTCATGGATAATGCGGGCGTAACCGAAATCGAGTTTCGCGTGTGCGTTATGACGATAGTAATTGTAACCCGAAGCGATGGCCTAAAAGGGTCAAACATGGACTTTGGACTCAGTGGATGAATTTAATTTTCGGTGAGAATTTTTGATTGACGTTCGACGAGAGCGCCGGCTGAAGTTTGGTAATTCGAGGGTTTTAAGTTGAAAAATCAATTGGGATGGCTTTAATTACGAGCGGTGTGATTGAAAGTTTTTATTTTAATTGAAAATAAATTTCGTTTGTCCGGCAATTGACAAATTGAAAAGGTTTTTTAAATTATTTTTTGCGGCACTTAAGTGAAAAACGAGTGAAGTTTTCCGATGCTGCTGTTGAATTTAACCAAGGCTTGAATTTCATTATTTTATTGAATTTTTTTAATTTAAAAGTAAAGAAATGTAAATTAATTAACAACAGAGTAAAAATAAAATATATTTTAAGACATTAGCTGGCTGAGGAACAGGGGCTATCAAGACTTTTTTTTTTTTTGATCGAATGACGAATTATTTTTGAAGCACAATATTGAACATAATTCAATTGTATTTCTGTCGGGATTTGAACCTCCGATCTCAGAGTTACCAGGTGCACAGTCAAACCTGTTATCAACCTAGCTACGGTGACTCTTGATTTTACATATGAAATTAACTTAAATATACTTATTTTATTGTTATTTTGTATGAAAATACATTTGAATGAATATTACACTATAGAAGGATGATGACAAAATAACTATTTATATATGAAATATAATTAGTATTTAAGGTAAAGCAGTTCTGACGTATTGCCATCTTTTCTTTTTACTTCTTTGCAAATTTTTTTCTCAGCGCAAATTAAACAAACACTGATCTCACAACTGTTTTTTGTTTCATAGCGAAAATATTTTTTATAATCGCATCTTACCGATTTAATTTCACAAACTTCACTTGAGTCAGCATTACTTTCAACTTCTACGCCCTTAAAATCATTACTAGCACTTGATGGTGAGCTTTCTCGCAATCTTTTCTCAATTGAAATTTCATTATTAGGTTGATTACTATGCCGCTTCATTTTGACATTCGTCTACGGAGTATTACCGATGACTGTCGACAAAGAGCGCCAGTGAAGCTTTATCGTCCTTACAGTTCAGAAATGCGTTTATCGGATGTTTAGGCTTCAATGAAAAAGTTCTGGTACTATCGAGGCGCCGAAAGTCGAAACCCTAATAAAAATGGTCATCTGAGAAACGAAGCGAAGGCGGAGAGATTATATGCTTATATGACTCATGATTCTTTGTCGCCTTCATTTCAAAACTTGCGCACGCAAAATATAGTTTTTTTTTTTTTCCGATACCTTTGATCAAGACCGAGAGTCTCGATTGTTCAGTCTCGTCTCGATCTCGGTATCGGTCTCGGTCCGAGACCGATACCGAGACCGAGAAAAATCTCGAGTCTCGTGCAACCCTAATAAGTGCAATGGTGAACATGTGTATTTATGTATTCATGTACATGTATGTATTACTATTGTAATTTTTATGGTGTATAAGTTATTATTATATTATAAATTATTATAACAATTGGTAATTTTAAATGAAATTGATAGAGTATTTTTTTTTTATTATGTATGGTACGAGTGTAAGAAAACTATAAACGAAACAGTCGATCGGTTCTGTTTTAAACCCGGTTTTAAAACAATTATTGTGACCATAAATCAGCTTTATTCAACTGACATTTTTGTTTCTGATCTATAAAAAAACCTCGAAGATGTAAAATACAATCCGTCTGGCGTAATCCCCTCCCCGAAAACCGCGGAAAAAAACAAAAGAAAACTTATAAAAAGACAAAGCTAATCTCAAAAGCCCTCGACCAAAATAAAACCACCAAACGTTAGAGTCCCAAGCAAGCGTGACCCTCGAAAAAAGAACAACGCCGCGAACCCCAGAAGCAGAGAAAGACCGAGAAAAAAAAAAAAGACGTGTATTTCCTTACAGCATTCCAAACATGTCGCGCGCGGGGGGGCTAATCAGATTCAAGTCTCCTCGGTCTTCGCGTGCCTAGCTGTTACGAAAATTTTGCGGTAAACTTGGTGCATGCCTCCTTCCCTCCTCTCGACATGCATGCACTGCGTATTGTACTCCCTGCAACAATGACACGTCAGAGCGTCGTCTCTCGGAGCAAGTGCACCGACCGCACGTACATACGGTAATTTCGTGTATCTGTGCGGATAAGTAATTGTGCGGGCGGGCGTATTAGCAAGCCTCCCCCGCCTGCAAGGTTTAACATCCGGCTTGTTGCCAGTGTGTATAACTTTGGACGGGGAAAGATTAGCGGTTTCTCCTGAATAACCGACTCCGCTTATACGCTTTGGACTTTTGAGTTTTTTCTGCGTTTATTTTCGCCCCGGGGGTGGCTTACATAGTTTGTAGTGGGGTCTTAGAGGGAGATACTGTTGAGGTTGAGTGTGCGGGGTGTTTAAATATTTCAACCATTTCTGCAGTGTTAGATAGGGGTAAAAAATTTTTTGCGGATGTGGATTTGAGGATTGTAAGTAACATGAGTTTTAGGCATTTATAGGTGCAGTAGACTATTTTTAAAAATTTTTTATTTTTATTGGGAATAATTTTGACTTTGGGAGTACCGAATAAGAAAACTAGTCAATTGAGAGTAAAAAAAAGTGGATTTGAGGATTGTAAGTAACATGTGTTTTAGGCATTTATGGGCAGTAGACTATTTTAAAAACATTTTTAAACTTAATGAGAATTATTTTGACTTCAAGAGTACCAATTAAGAAACTAGTGAATTGAGAGTGAAAAATCTATATTTTAGCAAGAATCTCTTATCTTATAAAACATCGTCATGCTATGAGAGATACATTTTAGCAGTATTATATCAACTTTATCGAAAAAAATAGCAAAAATTTTTTGATACTAAAAAATGATTTTTTTTTTTGGGTTTTAAGATTTGAATACAGTTGATTTTTTTCAAGGTTCATTTCCAATTTACTTAGAAAAAATTTCAAACAATATTTATTTATTTAATTGTTAATAAAAAATATAGACTTTTCATTAGAGGAGCAACAGGTTTATGTTCTAGTTAGATTTTCAAAAAAAAGAATTTACTACTCATTATAAATACAGATTTTTCAAAGCTAGTTCACCTTACCAAACCCCACCTTTTCGCGAAAAGCTAGTCAAACGAGAGCGCAAACCACTTTTGACGTAGCGCCGCGCTCACCTCGTATCAGTGCGCATCTCTCCCGTTTCGATGTAAATTCAAGAGTGTCACACGCGTGACTTCTCAATCTCACGTCGTTGAAAAGTGCCAATTTACGTCGAAGCATACCGGAGGCGTTGAAAAACCAGCTGTCTCCCCTCAGAACTACCCGCTTCCTCCCAAAAAAAAAACCTCGCAAGTACTACCAACTTTACGTAAAAAATATTTTTAATTAGACCTACGTTTGCTTTCCATTAGCGGGCCCCACGTACATAATTCCTGGAAACTTTCGAAACATCAATAAAACTATCTGGTCTGGAGTGTCGTCGAGACACTTAAAAAAGGGCCGGATGCTGGCAGCAGCCTCCTGAAATTTATCCCCCTGCGCATTGGTAGGGTAAGTCACACAGGATCCTAGTTAAGCATCCCCCCCTACCCCGGCCGTAAATTCCGTTCCATTAGAGGGAGGTCAAAAGCCAGAAGCACAAACAGGGATCGGGAGGCAAATACGCACCTACGAATGCAGCACGAGCTGATCGATCCTGGGTGGGGGGGAGCAGGGATGCCTTTTTAAAAATAAACACCGAGGATGCGGCACGTTTTTATAGACTCGATGTATCTACTATACACCCCGTGTGGTTTCTTTTCTTCTCTCTTTTTTTTTCCGAGGTGCAGTGTGTGGTTGTTATTCTTTGGCGGGCTTTGATTGGAGTCGGTGAAGTGGGACGAAGCGAAACGGACACCCGATCTATCATGATTTATTTATTTTCCCTCTTTGGGGCCAGAGTCAGGTGGCGATGGGAATCGGGACTTAATCTGATTTTAATAAACCGTCGAGGGGATTTTTGTCGCTTTATTCTGCTTCTTTCTTTTTTCTGATGGAGCGAACATGAGAGGATGCGTTTGGGATGATGGATGGATTAGGCCAGTGCAGAGCTAAATAGAATTAATTAAGAACATGGAGAAAAAAAGGTGGAGTTCTTGAATTTGAATGTTTTTATGGAGATGTTTGTTTTTTGGTTTTATGAGCTGTTTTGAACAGTTTCAAAAAAAAAAAAATGGTACTAATTAGCGCATTTTAGAAATTGCAACTAATTACGATCATAAAAGTATTTTAATGATGATATTATTGTTTAATCACAACTTAGATGATGTACTTTGAGGCAATTAGACAAATAAGAATAATGATTTTGAAATAAATTGTCATGTATGATTTAATGAAGTTAACTAGAACTTTTAAAGGCTTGAATTCTTTAAATTATATATATTTTATTCAAACTATTTTTTACCTGATATACCTGCATATAAATTTTTTTGTGCAATAAAACTATTTAAACAAATGAAAAATTAAATAATTTGAGACAATTTTGATATTCGTACTAATATTTGAAACTGTTACAATTATTGATTTAACTCCAACAACGTCAAATAAACGAATAAATAGAGCTCAATGTTAACTTCGTAGTAATTCCAAAAAAACATTATTACCCAATAAATATATTTCAATAAAAATGGACTGTGCAATAAAATAATTTAAACAAATGAAAAATTGAATAATTTCAGAACAATTTGTAATAATTGTAACTGTTACAATTATTGTTTGATTAAAGTTCAACAACGTCAAATGAACGAATGAATAGAGCTCAATGTTAACTTCGTAGTGGTTCCGGAAAAAAACAATTAAATCAAAGTCCACTAAAAAAAAATTTAATTATTCCATTCGAACAAAATCGAACTTACAGCTCGGGCTCCAATCGGCTATTTTCATTGTTTTAAATCAACCCAGCGGTAGCAAAAAAGCCCGGGAAAAATTCGCTTTCCCGAGGAGTAATGCGCGACAACTCGAGCGTACGATTTGAATGATCCGTAATAATGAACAAACTCCTTCGTTTAAAAAAAAAAAAAAAAAAAAAAAAAAACTCCTCGCTCCAGAGAAAAAGTTTACCCAACGTAAAATTAAATTCTCAATTACTTTTTTCTCCTCGTGAATTCATACTGAAAAAATATAATAGTCCTCCCACCCTTCCTTCCATACCGTTAATTTTCCAATTCGTTTGAACTTTTTTCTCTTTCTCTCCCCTGCACCGCCAACTTTTAATTCCCATTCAAAACAAAAGTTTCCCCAAAAACCCCCTTTTTTCTGTGTGAGTCAATAATGAAGTTTAGCGGGACTAAACGTGAATGTTTTAACGCGTCTGATTGATGGAATAGGTTAAAATAATAATATTTTTGCGCACGCTAACTTGCATATTGAAACTTTTTTCCTTATTTTCAGTTAGCGTATAAATACGCTACCAGACTGGTGCACCAGTAAATTAATATATAACATTACAGACTGCATTGAATTATTATTTAATAACAAGTTACGAAAGGATGTAAATTTAGGATAGAGTCAAGTTAATCTCATACACTTTTTTCAGAAAAGGATTAAGCAGTTAATAAATTAATAAAAAAAAAAAAACTTTTTTTTTTTAGTCTTGTTGCTTTAAGTTTTTAGCTGATCATGTGTAACACACATCTGAAATTTTCATGTAGTGGCCATTCGGGATTTGAACCCACGAACTTCGAGTTGTGAGTCAGAGCTGCTGCCAACTCAAATTTTTTGGAACATCTTACAATCAATTAATTGAGCTCATAAGGCGTAAATACAAACTTCAAAAATGAAGATTAAGTAATTTTTTCTAAAGTTTTCAATACTTTATTTTTATCTCGAAATTTTCATCTACTGAATTTTCACTCCTAGACCATACTTTTTAAATTCCAAAATATTTAAAAATATTTTTTTAAAAATTAGATGATTTTTTGGATAACAGACGATTAAAATTTGTGAAACGTGTATTAACAGATCGCAAATGACATTAAAAATATTTTTTTTCAGGCCATTTAAAACTTACATTATTTATGTAAATAAAATTGTGTTGAATAAATAATTATTAATTCATCAGCCATCCAGAAACTGAAATTTCAAAGCGTATGATATCTCAATCAAAGTCATCATAGCGGGTTGCATTGGAACTTATTGTCCGAATTTCGAGGTCCCAAGTTCGATTACTTGCTAGTCTGAATTATTCCGAATAATAACAACAAATTATAAGCTACTGAAATCATTTACATAACGATAATTATCTACGAAAATTCCAGAATTCGTTGACAATATTAAAAAAAAAAAAAAAAAAATTGTTAAATATAATCCTCGAGACAAACTCAATCCTGGTCAAATTCAAAAAATTAAAAACATATTGATTATTTTTTTTTCAATACTAAAACTAAAAAACAAAATTTATTTCCAGCCAAATCACGCAATCTCCCAAATCCAAACCCCCACCCTCGAGTTCCGGCATCGGCAAATATAGTTACGCAAACTCGGGGGAGTCTCCGGTGCACATCACGCGCAGGTTATTTGCCCAGGTACCGATATAACATAATCTTTGTTTGACGCACACTCACGTGCACGCGCCGCGGTTTCTTTTTGTTCGAGCAGGTATATCGATCCTTCTTTTGGTACGCCTGCGTGGCTTAATTGATTCCGGTGCGGTCCCAATTATCTCGATTAGCCTAGCCTATACCGGTTCCAGACGCGTACCAGTTTTTATAAATACGCGGATAAAGGTGTTTACCGAGGTATTCATAAGACTCCTTAATTATATCGATACACTTTTGATTGTTAAGACTCCCCCGCGAAAAAGTCGTTCTTTTTTATCGACGAAAGTTCTTCCCCTCTTTTTTTTTTGTATTCGGAGGGTACGAGGGAAGAAGCCTTTTGTCCGGGGGCATAATTCACCGGGCTGCGGTGAGAAAATCCATAAATTTTTTCCCCAAAGTTTTTAATTATCGTGTGTTTTTTAACTCTTCGCCACCACCACCACCACCGCTAATTAGAAAAATTTTATACAACGCGCGACATTG
This sequence comes from Encarsia formosa, assembly GCA_038277355.1. NCBI lineage: Eukaryota > Metazoa > Arthropoda > Insecta > Hymenoptera > Aphelinidae > Encarsia > Encarsia formosa. Next base: position 24,115,682 of record CM076184.1, read on the forward strand.
TTCGGATTCCCGGGCAGACAAGCCAGACTTCTTTTTTTTTTTTGAATTATGTATTCTGTATACTTGACCTTTACATGCGGATAGAAGATAATAGGAATAATTTCTGAAGCTATTATGTACTGAAACAGATGTACTTTTGAAATTTAAGGTGAGTTATCTTGTTATTTTATGAAATATTGTTGCGAATAAAATCTATTGTAGTAATCATGGAAATGAATGAGAAAACTACGAATTTCATTCAATTAATTTGGTCAAAAAAATTATTTTTAATATTTTTTCACTTTTAACAAAGTAACTTTTACTATTCTTCGAATATTAAAAAAAAAAAAAAAACAACGTAAAAAAATGAAATTCAAAAGTTTTTGAAAATGAAGTGTAATTTTGGACTAAATCTGAACACCACTTTGAATTTTTACTTTTTAGGTTGAAATAAACATAGAAAATAGTTTGAAAATAAAAAATTCTTCATATGTTAACGATTAAAAAATGTTCTCTCTGAATTTGAATAAGTGAACTCTTCAAATAAGTGAGCATTCGCTTATTTAAAGTTAATGTCCGTGCATTTATTCAAAGAGTGGACGACAATTCACTCTTAATAAGTGACTATTCACTTATTTGTAGTAGACTTCACTTATTCAGATTCTGTGAGTAGGTAAAAATACTCAATCATCAGTAAAGATTATAATTCAGTGAAAAAATTATTACCAACAAATCATTAAAAATAACTTATAAATATCAGGATCAGCCACCACCGTGTACTCCTTCAAACCTCTCTCCATCCTTGTACGAATTTACAATCTTATCAACGGCTCACCCACACACGAGCAAAAGAAAGAGTATAAAGTCGCTGCACTACAAAGAGCTTCAGGACTCCCGGGATGAAATCAATTAAGCCTGGGTAATTTTATTTCAGTCTCGTAAATCGCGGGGGGTCCGCCCGGATTTATCGATTCCTCCTCTTCCGTTCCATTAGAGTCCGGCCGTCTGGTTCAAGAAAAAAACGCAGTCCTGATTGATAACGAGCCCCACATCAATGGGTACGCCGAAACAAGTGTGCTACATGATGTCTTGATCGGGGAGGAATTATTGCGGTTATCAACCGATTGTAATTGAATCGGGATTTATGTGCTTTACGAGCCTTCTCCTCCTCCTCTACTTCTTCTTATTCTTTTTCATTGAACCGCGCGAGAGTAATTTTAAGTGCTCGGTGGATGTTTATTGATTTCGAAGTGTACTTCGTTGTGTTGTTTCCGGCCGGTCGAGCTCGCTTGATTGTTTCGATCGAATTAACCGAATCGACTATTCGCGATGTACGGGGTAATTAAATAAATCTAAAATTAACCCTGTGCGCACGCGGTGTTGAATTTTAATTCACCTCATTAACTAAATAGCCCCGAATTTGATTTTGTGTATAAAATTTACAGACCTCCGCGCTTTTTTTTAAAATCAGGCGTCGTTCAATCAGCACGACAAAAAAATCATCGTCCTTCGCTCGCTCCTTTATCTGACTTCGATAAGACCGTGAATCCGGGAGTTTTACGATTATCGAGCCTCGAAGACAATGAGGAACGACTTGAGAAAAAAAAAACCAAGATCTTTTCAAATGAATTATCCATGAATACCCGATGAGAAGGGCACTGCATCATTAATGCCACCAGTTATTTCAAAAATAGATTACCCGGGTACTCGAGCAGCTGCCAAGGAAGGAGGAATATCAGGCAGGGTGGATCGTACGTAAATAGCTCGACAATGACGAGACTAAAGGACTTAATTGTATCGCGGGTTGATTTTTAGCGCTGAAGTGTTGTAAAGTTATGTAAGCCTGAGGGATGGGGCCGAGGGTAGTCGTTCCGGCCCCGAGGGCAGCCAAGGACGGAGGGAGAGCCGAGTGTTTATTGCAGCCGGTGGGGTGCTCACGGCTTAATGAGATTTCTATTTTTTCAGGCTTACATTGGCGATTACGGTAAATCAATAGAGTGTACGTAAGGCGGGATGGAAGATTTGTTGACTTTTATTACGGTGAATGGTTACTGTTATGCCCTGTTGATACTTGGATATTCAATACGCGGAAGTTGAGATTATGGTAAGTGCAGCGGCAAAAATGACACTGAATTTATCTTTTTTATGCATAGTTATTATTTTTGAAGTTTTTATTTGCTTACTTTTATACATATTTATATACATGTACTTTGTACACACCATCTCAGGGTTTCTTACTATGTGTTATATATTTTTCTGGTAATAATAATAATGATAAAGATGAGTTAATGCTGTCATATGATCGTGAGCAGTTTCTGTGATGTCAGTTTATGTTGACGAAGTGGAACTTCGACACTTGTACTTATTTACTTGTTTAATAAATGAGATTCTGTATACTAAGTGAAAATTCATGTCCAACTTTATAATTGTATATTAACTTAAATAATTGGATTTTACAGACTTATAAATTCGTTTCAAATACCAGAAATCGATATGTTTAGACGTAACCTAATATTTTAAATATAGTTTTGGATGTTTATACTCACTGAATTTCCTTACTTAAATATTACAGTCAACATTGAATAAATCCAACATTTATGAATTGATATCACGATTTATAGTAAATATTCAGTTGTAGCTCTGTATTCATAAAATAGATATGTGGTTATACCAAAAGCTTCGTCTTGCAGTAACTACATTGACAAAAAAGCTCTTACAAAACGCTAAGCATTTTCACAGCTAATTTGTACCATCTCGTACATACAATAAAATCGGTACCCAACTTTTGTCTGTTCACTTCGATGATACATCAAAGGCATTCTTTGAATCCTCCAACTGTAATTTTTACCTCGGCGATAACACCAATAAATATTTCAAGCTGCGCACTATCAGCCATTCCTACAAGATCAGCTCCTCAGCAATAAATTTAGAGATCAACTCGTCGAAATCTCGGTTGCAGGTACAACGACTTCATCAGCGGTCCCGTCGGTCGATTATTCAAAGTTGAACACGCCTGATCCCCGCGCCGCCCCGGCATTGTACGACTCACGACTTTTCATTAGTAAATGGGTTAGCTCCTAGACAAAGGGGCACACGATCTCAAAAGGCCCACGACTCCATATAACTACTCCGGTCCCGGGATTAGCGGATGAAAGGGCGAGTTCTCAACAAATAAGATTTTCAAAGGAGAAGCTACTTGACTTGACCGCGAGGGAAAAAAACCCGAGGCTCGCGCGGAAGTTAGTCAATGGGGTAAGGGATTTCTGCACTTTGTTCGTGCCCTCACAATTGCGGGCCTCGCTCTCTTCTCGTTTTCTTCTTCTCCGACTTCCTTCTGCGGGAGTTTATATATGGAGTAGGGCTCAAAAGAGAACCGGAGACGCAAAAATCGCCCGGGACGAGGCAGAGTGGGAGGAGGACGACGACGAGGACTTTGTAATTTACAAAAAGGAGCGGAGGTACAGGGAGCTTTACGTTCAGAGTTTTTTGTGCTTTGAGAAACTTCTTGGTTTTACATGTGCGTTATGATTCATTAGACGCGCTTTACAAGGAATTTCATAGCGTCATTCACACATTTACAAATTTTTTAATACGCGCTTTGGACCCGCTAGGACAATAAAGCCATAAACTTTCACCCGCTAATTTTTTCCGATACCTCTCTCTTGCGCGCATGATTTCCAAATCCACCGTTAAAAATTAACATCCCCGGGGAGGTGGGGGGCAATAAACGTGGACATTAGCATCGCCGTAAAATCCCCAGGTCGACGCGGAATGCTCGGTCCGTCGGGTCGTGCGGTAGACATCCTCTTTTCTTGGTCCGGTCTTCCTCCTTCTCCAGCTCCTTCCATTGTAGTGGGCGAGAATTATGAGCATTGTGGGCAACTCCGCTGATTTATTTCCACCCCCCCGCCACCAACGCCGGCAAAACCACCGGGTAACTGTAACTAATTTTAATTCTTCTCCAAATTTTTGGTTCTTTGTACCTGGAAGATTTGCGAAATTGAGATTTTTAGTTTTGTATTGAAGGAAAGTTGTGGTAAAATGCCGTAGGTTGAAAAAGCAAAAAAAATTCAACCAGTCTGGTTTTTAAGCATTGAAAACACAATTTTTAGAAAGAAAAAGACCTATTTACTTCAATATTATTGAACGTATAATTAATGAATGTAAATCGATAGAAGTCATACAAAATTTTTATTATTATTACAGCTCCGACATTTTTCATTAAAACTATTCGCTAAATATAAATACCAATTATTCAAAAAATTCGTCAAGATTACTTAAAAAAAATCTACCCAAAATTATCACAGCTGATACACTCAAAAATGACATTAGAAAGCGCAAATACTTTTTTTTTGCAGTGATTCGGGGAATAGGATTTTTTGAAACCTTTTTCAAATGTTTCTCAACAGTTCTGTATAGCTTACATAAAAACATGTAGTTAAAATTTATTATCCTGCAAATATGTTCCTTTTTTCCTGGCAAAAAAGTCTTATCAGTTAGATCGATGACAGACGCGTATTTATGAAGGCATTGTGAGTCTTCTTCTTTTTTCCGCCTCGGGCGTCTAGCATACATCATTATCGACTATAAATTTTCAAACCACTCGCTGATTTAGTGTGTCTTAGGTAATCGCACCCTGCGTGAGAAATCGATTGTTTAACAATAAATAAATCATAAATTCGCAGTTCGCGCACGCAGCCAGCCACTTAACCCGATGATTTATACAAACGCACCTAAAATGTTTATATCTCGGGCTGGAGTGATAAATCGAAAAAGGGAGATCTTATCCCCCCGCGCCTGCGCTTGCGTAACTCGCTAGCGCACACCCAATTGGCCGCGGTCATCCGCAGACCGTTTGACGACCCGCCACGTGCGAGATTAATCACCCCGGGAGTCAATCCCAGGGCACGAGGGGAGAGCCGAGACGCAACGAACGTCTTCCTTTTTTGTTACGCTTATCTCTGCGCTCGGTCGGAACTTCTGGTTTTTTTTACGACGCACCGCGACTTATCTCCTCCCGGGGCACTGAAATTCAGGTGGTGTTTTAAAAGCCATGTGCGCGACCGAGAAAAATCCCCTCCTTGATAGCGCCCGGCCTGTTTTTATTTATGGGAGGTTTCTGGATTTTAGGAGGAGGGTCATAAAAATTGAAGATAAGTGCGAGACGAATCCTCGGAGTGATTAAATTCAAGTTCCGAGGCTAATGCGGGGTATTAATAAACCCGAATGACTGTACTCACTAAGCGTACATTGATAAAAACACTGTTTATATCGCGAGGGAATTAATTTTTATATTCAAGTGAGTAATATTAAACTGAAAAAGTTTGATTCATGAAATATGCTGAGAAGATCGTCGGTATCATTGGCAAAATGAGTTTTGAGTTATAAAATATCTTTGATGGGTAAAGCAAATTTTATATGGGAAAATTTATAAATTAAGAATATTCGAAAGTTTTAAACAATTCGATAAAAAGAAAAAAATAATTATTGTAATTTATATTTTTCCTAAAGTCAAGGGCACGAGCCATGGTTGCAAATTTTTTTTTAATTTATTTCAACAATTATTATTATATCATTATAATTTTTTTACTAAATAAGCATATTGGACATAAATCGTTGAGTCATGAGTTTGATAAATAACCGGTTTCTGCACTTTACTAAAGGTTATCTTGAAACTTAATAAAATCTGTTTTTATTCAAGGTTGCATTCATTGTTGGAAACTGACCTTTAATAAGTAAAATAACATCATTTTTTACAATAATTTTGATGGACTCATTAATTTAGTAAAATAAAATTTATGACAACATTAAGTAAAAAAATTAAAAATATTTATTTATTACAAATTTGTTCGATAAGCAACCAGTACCTAAATTTTAAGTATAAACTTTTGCTGATTCAAGTTCCGAGAGTTGTCTCGAAAGTAAATGAAATCTTTCTTCGTTGACAAGGTTGCTGGGTTGCATTGTTCGAGACAATAAAGCTTTATCGTGGGGAGGGATTCGAAACATCATCGGGTTTTCACTTACCGTCGAGCAGATCATCCCCCTCGGAAAGTGTGTCACTTCCGATGACGAAGTGGATTCGGCCGGAGGATGACTCTTGCTCTGAGATTTCAACACTCTCTTTTTTCATCCCGATAAATCGATTTTTCATCCGTTTCAAGAAAAATTGACCTTTCACTACCAGGGGGTTGCGGGAATAAAAATCGTCTTATCCGAAATAAGCTTAATCTCCATAACAAACGCCCCGTGTTCGAATCGAGAGTTACACTGAATTTACATTTAACAGGGAGAGAGGACGTTGTAACCCATTACCAGGGAGTAAGTTTTTCCGTTATCAGTTCAGGTAAAAGAGCGGACGACGACTCGATCTTAATGGAATGCTTTTTGGCTAAATGAAGCTATTTTGTGCCGGCGGAGCTGATCGAGATTCCGGTACGCGTCCGCGTCATAAATAAACCGGAGTGGTTCTACTATTGTGTTATCTACCAAAGTGCTTATTTTTTTCACTTCTGTAAAAATAAAAATAAAGGTTATCGATTTTTTACGAGGGGTTTTATTGATATTTTGTGAGAAGAGGCGCATTTAGGGAACTAATTCAACCTTTTTAACGCGAGAATTATGGTTTTTATTGCTTTCAAGCTCTCTTCGTTTAGTTACGCTCGGAAAAGTGGACACTCTGATCTGATTTAAGATTATTTTTTAGTTTTTTTTCAGTGAATAGATTAAATGCATTCTTTTTGATTTAACTCATTCCTAGAAGTTCGTCGTACTCAATAGATAAATTAACACAAGCAAGTTGAAAAAAAATAATAACAATAATGTTACAATAGGGGCTCAGCGCAATTTTAAGATGACAAATCATAAACTCGAAGTTTCATTTTAATTATCTTGAAAAAAATATTATTTTACTTGGCTCATTGTTTTCTCTAATAAATGCAGTTTATTTTTAAATTTGATATTTTCATTGTTCAAATATTCAAAGAAAAAATGAAAAACTACGATTAGACTTACGCGAAAAATTGCATAATTAATGATAAGTTTCAGAGCACGTATTTGACTCACTGTATTTTATAAACATCCTTCGCTACGCATTTTTTTTCATATCAAACTCTTACTCATACGATTCCAGGAACGATTAAAAAATCCTCACAGTTGAACTAAAAATACAAATTTTAATTAATCTTAGCTCTCTATAACGTTTAATTATTGCACAAATGATTGAAACATTAAAAAAAACAAAACTGTATTTCAAACATTATTGATAAAATTTTTATTATTCTATCGTCTGAATTATATTCCCGCAACTTTTCACTAGTTATTAAATCAAACTAATCATATTGTTAATCTAAAAAATTTACAGTCCTACGTTTACTACCAAAACCTTCAATAAATTTTGAAAACAATGGGTCTGTCTAAGACTCAAACAAAATCTCAAAACCGTTTCCCAAAAAGCCTTCAGATAAAAAGCCTCATCAAGCAAAGTCAAACAGACTCGCGCGCGCCCAATTTCGATAAGACCAAATCCTAGTTCACCTTTCCTCTGACTATTTGTAAAGATGCGCCTCGCTATCGCCAAAGACAACAGAAAACTCTATTCCAGCTGTCTTCGTCCAGCACCTGGATCAGATACATCCAAGCATACAACCCAAAACACAATAATTCCCCGCGAAGACAGCGATATAAATCACCCACCGGGCCGAAAAAAAAAGCCAGGTAGAACCAATATTTGCGATCCTCTCCCACCCGCGCTAGATTTATACTCCGTCCGGGCTAAAAGCATTCCAGCTAGATAGTACCTACTCGCGCGGGCCGGACTGTTCATCGTCACTGAAAAATAAGAAGAAGCGGGGATGATATCCAGGCGGGCGGGCAGGCGCCATTAGCGCCAATCTAATCGGTCGGTAGCCGACTCGACTTGTCGTTCTGGCTTATTTCCCCGAACGATCCGCTTTGAAGTCGCACGGCTCGCGTCTCTTAATTGATCTATGGGAGAAGGGCCCAAGGGCTTTTTTACGAGTCTGCCTACCGCACGCAAGTCCACTCGTACTCTCTACCTATCATTCGACGTGTATTCGTTCTTCTTTTTTTTTCTCTTTTTTATACTACCGCCGCGGGTGGTGGGGACGGAGCTGGTTTTCGAGAGACCCCTGGAATTAGTGACGATTAGGTAGGTGGGCATGATTTAGTGACCACGGGGAAAGTATGCGGAGGAGGGATAGCGATCTCAAAGGAAGACGGAGAAGGCCTTTCTCACAGTCCCTGTTTTAGAGGATAAATTTCGGTGGCTTTATTGTTCCCTCGCGCTTAATGGGGGGGGCATGGGTTAAACAAATACATACGTCGAGGTGCGAGGATGGGAATTTTTCGAATTTACGGCCGGTGCGGGGCTTGGTTATTATGGTAATTCAGGATGAAGGTTTACACTTACGATTTCGATGGAATGTACTTGTTAGACGTGGATGGAGTATGAAAGTTTGATAGGTGGAAGGTAACAGGTCTGAAAAAGTGGAACGATATTTCAAAACAAAAATTAAAAAGATGAGTTAGTTACTGTGAGGAACTAGTATGTTCTACGGATTTTTTCGGATTGTCTTATAAATTTTTATTTCGTTGTTGATTAGTTCAAAACCAGGGAGATTGGAGACAAAAAAGGTTATATCGACCCGCATAAACTTCAAAAATTAAATTGATAAAATAAGATTTACTGAGTAAAAAAAAACCCTGCAATTAATAATGATAATTTTTTTCTTTCCTTAGACATTTTTTTAAGTTTGAATATTTGTTTTATGAACAATACACGAGTCTGAAATTTATTCAAACCATAGTAGACGAAATCTGGATGCGAGGATTCGAACCCGAGACCTCGCTTGACTGTTCAGCCGTACTACGACCTTTAAGCTTTGAGTTTTTAAAAGCTGTTCCATTATGTGCACTTATTTTTACTGTGATATTTTATCATGAAATAAATCAGTTTAATAAAAAATAATCAATCCAAACGAAATTATTAATGCGATGCACTTAGCTCATACAAATTTTTAAGATTGTACACCGGCTAAAAATTCTTTGGTAATATACTCTCAGTTATTACGTCGTTCGTAATTTTTTCTCAGATTTATTTTTTATTTTTTTATTTATTTTTTTAACTTACCGAAGACAGACTCTTAAATTTTGTTTTCACACTTACAATTAGTTTAATATCTGATATTTAAATTTTAAATTGTATCAAATCTTTAATTTCATACGTTTTTAAATTTTTGAAAAGGTATTATTAGATGAAAGCTGCATATAAGTTTCTTAATTTTATTTTTTAAACATTAAAATTAAATCAAATCGTTGAATTCTTTAACATTTTTTAAATACGTACTTCGAAAAAATGTAGGTATCTGTTAGATTTTTTCAATGTAAATATTATTTATTCAAAAATTATTTCTTCACACTTTTATTACTACGCTTTTTGTGTTTTTGTTTACTTGTTCACGCAGATCTTTTTTATGACGCGATTCAAATTATTACTTCATATTTTACTCGGTTAAAAAAAAATATGTACCACATTTTAAATTTGAGACTCATTATTTTATATTATTTTTTTTAACATTAAGTTTTTATTTTGTTGAGGCCACAGTTTATATATTCTAAACTGTCTTGTAGAAATTTAGACTAACGGTAATGTATTATATATGAGTAGTATGGAACCTCAAACCTTTTGGTTAAGAGATTTTCACTCTACCGCAAAATCTACTCACGTTTCGGTTACGGATTTTTAAATAAGTGAACATCACATAATTTACTTTAAATAAAATGATGTTTTAACAAACAATGATATTTTTCGAAAATGTTGTAAACATTATTGAAAAGTTACAATGTTTAAAGCTTGATTTGAATTTTGAAGTTTTTAAGCGTATCCTATATTGAGTTTTATACTAACAGTAAGACTGAATTATCAAAAATTTATTGTAGATGAGATGTCTAGAAAAAACAAATAAATTCAACAACTGTATTTTTTTAATTAATTAAAATTTAACAAAAAAAAAATTAATAATAACCATTTTGGCAAATTTTAATCTGAATATAATTATAAAGGCCTTAATAGTCGCCAATTTATTATTATTTTTAGTGAGAAAAACTTTAACATCTTTCCTTTTAATAAAATTAACTATACTTAAAATCGAACGAAATGTTCAAATTTGAACGAATTCAGAGAAACTATCTCATAAAAACTCATAAACTGGTCAAAACAAAATTAATGACTCGAACATCACTAAAAGTCACTACTAAAATAAAAATTAAATAATCTAATAAATTAATGCTACCAGACGTAAAAGCCTCATCACAAGCCCTTCATCAAAAATAACAGTACAACTAAAAACCCATTTAACCCGTTGCACACAGCTGTATGTAATTTTCAAAACGTCTGGTCACTCTGACGCAACCCACATGCAATGTTTACTCCCCGCTCACCCATTTAACAAAAAAAGAAAATTAAGGCTCAACCTCCAGCAACAATGGAATTCAATCGCAGCCTCCGAAAAAAAGCCAAAATAATATTATGATGCAGCATGATCATGAGCTCCTCTCGGCTCATCTCCGAAGAAAAAGGGGGGCAGCTCGGAGCCCGCGGGGGGGTACGTCCGGCTGGGAAGATAGCATAACTCCTCTCGGCTCACACACGCCGGCTGCGGTCAGATTGGCCGCTAGGATTTCTCCTCCTCCTCCTCCTTCTCCCCGCGAGATTCCTGCAAAGCTCCGGAGTTGGAACGGATGAAGAACAATGGAAGGGACAAAGGTGCCCTTTGGCCCTAGACACCTTGAAATATTCACGGCGCGTGACACATGCGTACGCTCGTCCGTTTTTTCCTCCTCAAGGGTAATCCGATATTTTAATAAGGGCGCCGTGCCAGCTGGGTGAAACCGTACATATTTTTTACCTCATGAAGTACCCGGCGGTGGATAATTTTCCACGCGAAAAACAAACAAAGAGAGGAAATAGATTCGATACGCGGAGTTTTAAATCAATTAATTCGACGACGACGACCACTTAGCGAGAAAGTTACGTATCGAGAGCCGCGGGATTATATCTCAACCAAAGTGTGTTTGCACATTTCGTGTATCAAAAATCCATCAAAGGACAGCGAGGATCGAGGTAAAACTTAACGACCGGGGCTTCGATAGGGAATAGACATGAGGGGAGGGCAATTCAAGTCAAATAAAAGCTGACTCTCTACCCAGCAAACAGGATTTGGCTCGTTAAACTCATTTTACGATCGGTCGGGCTTCATTGAAATTCAAATTTCAAAAAAAACCATTCGAAATTCAGCCTTTCTAACTCCTGTCTACGTCATTTTACAGGGAGGGAAACAAGGGGACGGCAAGTCCCGAGGGAGTAATCATCTATTTTGCTCCCTGCAGCGACTCCAAAAGAATTGATCTATTTTTTTTGGGTTGAATCATGTAAATTAGCTGTTGAAGTTACAATAAACAGGTTACATGGGTTTTCCCTAGAGTTGTATTGTTTATTTTAGTTCCTCGTCAAATAAAAACTATGTGTTTATACTTCCGAGATGATACTGTTTTCTGATTTACTAAAAAAAATTTTGTCTTTTGAGTAAAAAGTTTGTTTATAATGTAACAGTAGACACGTGTAGATTGCTGGTAGTAAAATTTGCAGTTTTTCTTTAATATATTAAGTAATCTGCTATTACTCCTTGATAATTTAGAATTGTGACTTTTAAAATACTCAAAACAATCAAGTCCATGAACTGTTATTTTTTTTAATAGAAAGGTGTTAATGAGTTTTTGCAGTAACAATAGACAACTCGCAAAAGTTATTCCAAGGAAGTTATTGTCTGTATGCTTTTGGCCCTTTAACAATAAAATAGTCACTCAGAATCCTCTTTGTTATGTAAAATTGTTTATAATACAGGAAAGCATCAAATGTTTACAATATTTTCCACGTAACTATATATAAGCGACTACTTTTCCTTCAAAAACAACTGCTCTTTTCAACTTTAAAACGAAAAAAGCCCCCAATGATAATTAGATTACCCTCTCGAAAGCATTTCGGGCGGCGCGTGCACGCACGCATCGCAACAGCAGTGCTTCCTTCTTCTTCTTATTCTTATTCTTCTCCTTTCCCTCAAAAAAGAAAAGGGAGACAGCATAAACCCTCGAGTCCCTTCTTCTTCTTCCTCTGTTCTCTTCTCTTCCCCCCTCTATTCTCGTCGTCGCGCGGCGGCGGGGGCCGACGAGACCCGAGCGTAGAGCACGCGTTGCCCGTGCAGCGGCTCTCGCGCTCGGCGCTCAGTCGCAGTCGAGCACCTGACGAGCCCGTACCCACGGTCCGCTGTGCTGTCAGCCCGCGAGTGCTGTGTTTTTCAGTGCGAGTGAGTGTTTATTCATAAATAGTGTGCGAAGAAGTGTTATCAGTTTTAGTGAACATGGAGTACCTCCGACCCGACAACTGAGTAAGTTTCATTAGATAATTTTATGTTGAGAGAGGTTGCCGGGCTATCAGCGAGATTAATTATGCGACGCGGACCCGGTGCCAGCCAGGCAGAAACGAGGGATGAGGGAATATCAGATACAATTTTTTAGAACTACCAAACATCTGCTGCTGCTGGTGCGGTAGCAGACAGAAAGGAAGTCAGGCCGGCGAGCAGAACCGCAAACAGACACGACTTTTGATGCGCGGGGTTAGGCAGATCAAACGCAGCTTCTATTTTTCTCCTCGCCGCGTCTTCGTTAAAACGAACTGCGGTCGGGGTATAAATTACACGGAATTCGCGCTCGGACGATGCCTTGGCTCGGTTGCCTTTTACCTTCTTTTTTTTTACCGAGGTTTTAATGAGTGGCCGCGGATGAGCAAAAACAGTAGGGAGGAGACCCTTTCGAAGATATGTATGTTGGTTAAGTTTTTAGTCGGGGATTGAGATGTTTGCGGAGTGGCTTGCATGTGGGATTATTGCGCAAAGCAAAGCGCGGGTTTATTTCGCGATCGTGGATGTACGTAGGCCGCGTGCAATTGACGTGACATAGGCATTTCAGAAAAAATCATTGCGGTGATTAAGGGTTTTATTACGATTGTGAAAAATCACATGTTTTTCTGTTTTTGTGAGATGCATGTTCAAAAGTATAAGGAGAAAATTTTGATTTTGTCTTGTGGATTGATGTTAAGTTGAGATACTACTGCTCCGCGGGTCTAGGGTTCAAATATCGCTCGGAATATTGCATTCCAAAGCGAGTTCCAAAGATTATTGGATGGCCCCATTTGATTTGTTACAACAATCTAGCGATTAGCAGTGTCCAAGTTTTTATAACATATTTAAAATTATTAAGAAAAATAAAAGTTGACAATTACGTGCATCTTTTCTATTTTTTTTATTCTGTGTATGGATCTGAGTATAACCAACAAATTTTTACAAAGATTTATTTAAATATGAAATAAATTAATCCAATTTTACAAGACGGATACAGTAACTTTTTTTGCCCTTTTTATTAAATTATCAATTTGAATACTTTTCCAGGGTTGATTATTATAAATATAGTTGTATCAATATTCGACTTTATGGAATTGAATGAAATTTTGAGTCGAGTAAAGATTAATGGCTGTGTAAATTGTTACTCGAAGGTTTTGAGTTCAATTCTCGTTGGAAAAGATGAACTCATGACCACCGTGTGGTGTTCAATACAATTATTAAGATAAGCTACACTGAGAGTATAAGTTAGTAAAATGTGCATGATCATGAAAAAAAATTCATAACAAAAAAATTTGGATTCAAAATCTTACAGTTACTTTTTTCTTTTCATTGAAAAATTTTTTTTATCAAATATTTATAACTGAATTAATCTCGGAATTCACTGTAAAAAAAAAAAAATTGTTAAATAAGAACTTTTGCAGAAATATGAACTTCGGTTTCCATAACGAACATATTCAGAATCTCAATATTCTCTTAATCAATAATTTTTTTAGATTTTATAGTTACAATGATTCGGGCAGTAAGAGCAAATGTTCCACTGTTTACCACAGAATCTTGAGTTCGAATTCTGACTACTGACTCGCAATTAGTTATTAATAACAATTTAAATTATCGGCACAAAATAAAAAAAAAGTAATAATAACAATGATTAATTAGCGATACAATTAAAAATTTTTTTTTTATTTTATTTAAAAGGTACTTTATATTATACAATCTATCATAATTTTTCAGCGTAATTTAGTTATACGTATTATAGAAAATTATTGCTTGAAAATAAGATGAGAAAGCTCTTATCAAAGTGTTTTTCAATCACCAATTTACGGGTCGACCTAGTCGAGGACCTAGTCATATTTTTCTTTATGAAATTTATCTTTTGATAATTGTGCTAAATATACTGATGCGGTGGCTTGGGTCACAGAGCGAGTAACTCGTGTCTCACAGATCTCTAGTTCAAACCCTTTGCCTTGCATCAACTGATAATACGAATCTCAGTCTAATTATAGTTACAGAAAATTCTACAAGAATCCATAACTTTTTGAAAAAAAAAAAAAAACAAAAAAAATTTATCACTAATTTAATTGCTGTTATTATCAATTTTTTTTTTCTCCACAAATGAAATTTGGAAAAACTTTCGCCACCAATCCACTCGATAGCCACAAAACACCGTCAAACAAAAAAACCAAAAAACCATCATCCCCCCAAACCCCCGGACGTTTTTCACTTTCCCTGCATTCACACCTGTTTTCCCTCCTCTCCAGCTGTTCCCAATTTTTCCCCAACTTTTAATTACAAATTTTTCACGGCTGTACGGATCTCGATGGGGAGAAGAAAAAAAAAAAAAAAAAGGCGAGTCCGCCTGCCTCTCCAGCGTCTCTCACCTGGGCGCAGATGCATGCAGGCCCATTATTACGAGTCTCGGCCCGTGAGAACTCACTTCTGGCTACCTGCTGTCGGGGGGCGATTTTTCGGATAATCCAGCCACCCGATTTTTATTGGTTCAGCTCGATCCGATAAAAAAGTAGGCAGCGACGGCCGTGACAGGATAGTTTATTGTTTTTTGACACGATAAAAAAAAAAAGAAAAAAAAAGTACGCCTGTTTTTCGCTCTAGTTCTCATGCCGAGTTATCGCGGGACGACGATAGGTGTATGAAAAAATACACACCAGCTCGAAAAGTTTAACGAACCGCGTGTCGTTTTAAAACCCGCACGTTCTTAGCTTCTCTCCCGCGGGTGCATGACTTGAATTTTCAATGATGCATATGCAGCAGCAGCCAGCTTGGTCATGCAATATGTAAATCCGGCGTTTTCGTTTTTCAATAGACAAGCCGTTTGATTTAGACCAGCGCCCAAAAAGCTTGTAAATTACCAGTAAAGAGAAAAAAAAGGAGGAAGAGAGGAAAATAGAAAATTTCTAATGTAAAACGAGCCTCGTTAAAGTTGATTTTTATCTAGCCCATGATCATTTTGTAGTATTTCCCGTCGTAAATTATAATCGCAGGCCCAGGATCATCAGCATAATTTCAATTTGTAAACGTAATTGTGTTGCCCGTACCGATAGCGATCGCCTCGGGCACAAACTGTCGCGTCGTCGTCCGGAAGAAAACCTTTCGTCACGCGGAGCCAGCCGGACAGCTGACGGCAGCCGACACTCGAGAGAAAAAATAAATTTTCCCCGAAAAAACACTCCAAGTGGGCGCGTCACGTGCGCGCCCTACGAAAAACGGAAACCCGTTCGGGTTCGCGACGAGTCATTAAAAATGAAGATTTTTCGGAATGTTAACCTGGCTCCTCCAGGTTTGGGTAAACATTAGGTGGAGGAGCCGCTGGGTCAACAGCTACCGCACCGGCTGTATAAACTCGCACCTGCTATACGAGGGAAAATTATCCCCGCGCGCGAGGGCTTGCTTGTGAATGCATGAGCTACTGTCTCCGAGAGATGTAAAACGAGTCTCTTTTTGGAAATTTATATTTTCAACCTTGCCACTGTTTTTGTGTTACAGTGCAGAGGGAGAGATTTCAGAATAGAACTGTAGACGCTTGGTTTAATTGTTTTAATTTTGATGAATGTGGGTATGGTAATATCGTGTTCTGATTATGTAAATAAACAAACAGTATGAGATTCAACCAGTAGAAGCAAAGTATTTAAAATTAATGAATAATTGTACTTTGTTATAACTAATTTTTATAAAAATGTACTGTTTTATAAAAGTTATAAAACTCAATAATCGAAGTTCGTTTCTCTTAACAATTAATAATTGCATAAGTAAATTCTGAACTAAAACTTTGAATAAATGAGTAGAAATTTTCGAGAAGTATTCTCGGGAGTATTATAACTTATAATTCACTTTAGATAAAATTTCTAAAGAAGTCTTTAACAATAATCTATAAAGTAAAATAAAATTACTTGACTTAATAAAAATAAAATGAATAAATGATAAACTAATAGGTAAATAATAAACTTCAAAGGTAAACGACCGCTCTAAAAAAAGTTGTTGAATAAAATCCATTAAAAGTCAGGAAAATAATTGATAGACCTGTCATTTACTTAATCAAACAAAATTGAACGAATAAATAGTTTTTGTAATGTTAACAATAATTTATTCAAAAGTACCTAGCAGTTAGAAATTGTAAACTGTTACCATTAATAAATTTTGAACTTCTTTAAAAAATACCTTTGTCTTCAACAATAATTTATGCAAAAACTCAAAAAGTTATTCACAGAATCGTTCGAGTAAATTATGAAGATAAATTTAAAATACATAGTTTCTCATAATGTAGAAAAATTTGAAATAGCTTTTCCGGGTCCGGAAAACCCTGACAGAAAATCAATGAAGCTAATGACCAATCTCGTCATTCGAAACTATCCAGCCGGAATTCCAAGTATATCAAATTACACCATAATTAAACGAAATTATTCCGTTCCCGAGCGTAGAGGTAATTTTTTAAATCGCCTCGTGGGCTCTTTAATTCACCATCCCAAAAATCAATACAAAAAACCGCCATATGAAAATTCCGGCTCCGAATTAAACTCGAATTTCCAAAACTACGTGCACATACCTCAATCCGGCCGTTTAATTAAAGCCAGGGTCCTCCTCCGGTCGATTGAGCCGATTCGATTTGAACCTAAAAAAGGCTGCTCCTGGACAATAGCACTTGACGCATCCCACACACACCGGTTCCCCGAAATATCTCCCATCGTGGGACCCTAAAAAGCCGCGTATAATACCGGTTTTCATTGGGGAAACTTTCGGGAAAATGTTTCGAACAATGCCGCGTAGAGAGCAGAGGGAGGGGAAGAGAGCGAGACTGACTGCGCCTAATTGTTTGCTGTCCGGTGGAGGCTAGGAATTCAATGGCTGACGGACCAAAGTTTATAGCAGACGAGGCGGGGTGATAACGACCGAAGATTGTACCGAAGAGCCAGCCACTTTGAATTTTGAGGGAGCCGAAATTGTTGGTTCATGAACGACGGCTCCGAAGCGTTTTTACACTGGACCAAAGTTTATAGTTTCGGATCGTAAAGTTCGGGTTATCAAGGCTGCTGATAATGGGAATTTTTGACTGAAGGACGTTGGAAACTTCCTTTGGGAATAATTAAAAGTTTGAATGGTATTTAAATTTAAAGTTGTCTTGGAATGGATTTTTTTTAAGCTGTTCATCTCATTCAGCACTACACTCTTTTAAAATTGTATAAACTGTCTTTGAGTTAATTTCGAATGAGCAATTTACAGAGAGACGCTGCCTCATTGGTAAAGCCTGATTCTCGTAACTCAAAGATTTCGAGATCAAAACCATCTAATGCCTCGATTGGTTTCTAAAATTGCATAGATTCTAAATACTACAATTAAAAAAAAAAATTCAATTGGATATAAATCAGTATTTTTTTTTTGCTATTTTTTTTTCTCGTTATGAAGTGAGTTTGTTTAAAAAATTATTTATGCATCCCGTAACTTTCAACCCAAAGTTTTTGAGTTCGAATTTAGGTGTACAATCAATAATACCTACTTTTGGTTTATCTGGAAATTCAAACTCATTTAAAATCGCCCATGGTTCTGAAATAAGACTTGAAAAATATGAGTATGTAGTTGCACCTGATTTCAATTTAATTTTAAAGATTTGTATTTTTATTGTTTTCAAACTATGCAGTCATAAAAATCAATAAAATGTGAGAAGTAATCAATAGTGTAAAAATTAATTTTATCAAATTAATCGAAAAATACCGTCTGAAATTTGAATCAAGGAAGGATTTATTTGAAAATTTTAATATTCACAAAAAATAATATAAAATAAATTGTTTGCTAGTATTAAAAAATTATAATACACACAAAAATATTTTAAAACTACCAATGAATTAACATATTTTCGTTTCTTTTTGTGACCAGAAGTTTGAAATTCCTCTTAACTTTATTGTGCCCTCAAAAAAACGAAAAGTGGAACCTCTTAAAATACTCGACAGTTCAAACTATTGAAAATCAAACATCCCGGGCAAACTCGAGATGAGCGGCTAATTAATTGTGTACATATTTCTCTTTCCCCCGCCGCGGGGTAATATTTGTTATTCGCAATTTCTGCGGAAACAGAAAAACCCCCGTAAACTCCGAAGAATTCAGCGAGTGCGCGCTGATTAGAGGTTAACCAACCCGCAACCAAATTAATTAAGCCATTAATCAGGTGCCTAATTGCCTCCTCCTCCCTGAGAAAAAAAAAAAAATAAATAAAAAGGCTATTAAAACTTAATTAGCGCCCCCGCAGTGAAACAGATCAACAATAAAACGGTCTACATGCATAATGCATCCTTCTGCTCAGCTCTCGCGTGATCATATTTTTTCCAAACGATCATCCTCATTAACGACATGTAAATTCCATCGCATCGTCGAGTGCCCTCTTTTTACCGATAAAATAATATTTGTCTAACATTTTTTCTTCTCTCTCTCCCTTTCCCCCCTGCACTTGCCGCGTCTTTTTTTTTTCTTCACACTATTTTCGTATGCGGTGGTTACTACCCATTCTGACGTAAGTCAAATAGAAGCCTCGAGTTTGTAAAACAAACGTCAGGAGCGGGGCACACAGGCGCCTACAATAAACTCATTTTCGGGCAACTCCAAAGGCCCCCCCCCCCCCCGATTTGTTTGCCTCGCGTGTCAGCGTCGAGTGTTTTAAGTAGCTTCCCGCGGAATCGACGGGCAAATATTTGATCGCTTTTTTTGAAGAAGAGAGTAAAAAAATTTTGTGGGATTTCGCAACCTAAAGCTGGTTGGAGGTGAATAAATAACTCCGGATAGTTGATTTATTCGACGCCGGATTGCGAAATGAGCCGATGAAAAATTATGAAAAATACCGCCGAGCCGGAGCAGCGGGCTTAACCCGCTTTCCCCGCTCGGGTCAAAGGCGGACGGACACACCGTAATTCTCTCGTAGCGGCCCTTGAGATAATACCCGGCTCGAATCAATTAACGCGCGGTGGCCGGGTGTAATTTTGTTAATTAATCGACGGGGTTTATAGGGTAGGTGATAAATTAAAGGTGACTGTGTATCTTGGAATTAAACGCCGGGACGGTTCGCATGGCTTCTCTCGATTGTAAATTATTTTTTTTCTTGCCCTAATTTCTTGAATAAGTGGCAAGTATTTTTATCGTACGGATTTAAACGGTTCAGAATGTGAAATAATTAATGTAGTATTATCCTTTATCTGCGAGATTTTCGAAGAGTTTTGAAATGCAAAAGGATATCTTTTGATTAAAAAAGCGACGTTGCTCAGGTGTATATGTTAGGAACTGTCAGTCTAGAAGTTTTGGGTTCGAATCTTATCCTTTCATATGATGTAAAGACTAGTCGACAATTATTATGAAGCGCATCTAAAATATGTGATCCATAAGAATAAAACGATATAAAATGAGTCTCCAAGCCAGAATTATGTTTTTTTTTTTTTTTTTTTAATTCGACTATTGGAAAAAATGATAGGAAAAAGTTATAAAAATATGCTGATATTTTCAAGTAGAATTTAATTTTTTGACAACTTGATTTTATAAGATTTCACGAATTTCAGTATCATTTAAACCTATAATTTACAAGCTTTGATATGGCCTAGCGTAAAAGAGTGAGGACTTTGTAATCTAAACATACTGGGTTCAAATCCCACTCATCTAATTATCGAGAATAGCGCTTACAATAGTTAGCGACTATAATGGAATCGTGTAAATAAAAGAAAATATGTGGATATAAAATTTTCTAATTCCATCTAATTTTTTTACATATCATACTTTCCAAACCCAACTAATCCGTCATGTATAGTAAATTAATAATTTCATTTGTTTAAAAAAATGTCAAAACTTTTTTTGAGTCTAGTTAATCGTCTTGAATTAAGGTAGTTCCGAAACGTATATCTAGCTAACCTAAAATATAGTTATAGATGCTCTTTGCCCCCACTCTGACGCCACGCGCCGCCGTCGCCACCGCTGCTCGAAATCATGCTAAAATCATGCATTTTTCATTCTTTTTGATTGTATATCTCATAAGTTAATATCGCTTGCTATGTTTATCTTTGTACGATACGATTTCTAAGATCTTGCCCTACAAGAAAACCTGTTTTTAAAAAATATTTTAAGAAAATTGAGTTTGCAATGAGAGAATAACCTTCAAAATAAATATGAATTCACGCGCTCAGCATAGGAATCCCATGTAAAAAATTGAAACTTCTGAGCCCAATATCTCAAAATTAAGTATGGCTTGGGGGTTTAAGAAAAATACCAGCGTGTACAGGACTCAAAAATCTATCTCTGTGCAAAATTCTAGAGATTTTTTAAGAAACTCAATTTTTTTGGGAACTACCTTAAACACAAATAAGCTAAGTTATTTCATCAAAAAACCAATAAAATCGCATAAGCCGATCCTCGCACTTAGCTGCCTCGCGGGCCGACTTAATCCTCTCTCAAAAGACTTGTCACTCGCACGTGTGTTTACGATATACTCATCAAAGCCCCCATCTGTTTCAGATCGTTAACAATCGCCGCTGCAATAATAATCGTCGCAATCGAAAGAGACTGCAGTAAACCGAAGAGCTAAGAAGAATCGGCGGAACCAAACAACGAGATGAAGGAATGATACTCGAGCTGGAAAATGAGGCCGAGATGGTTGGTTGTCGTCGTCCTCCTCGGGGCCTGGCTCATCGGCGCCGCCTCGTCTCACCATCTGCCCTTCCCCTCTGGAAGCTCTGACGAAGGTTTGTGTCCTTTTTTTTTTTTTTTCCCTATCTACTAATGAATTAATGCGAGCGCCTGGAACGGTTATCCTGATCTCCTTTGGCACGTATGAGCTTTACGGCCGAGTGCGCGTACAGTTTTGACCGCAGGCTCACTTCGACGAGCGCGAGCGGTAATGCGAAACTGACTGATTTGTTGTTGCTGGCTGGCTGCGTGTATCGGTTATAAAACCCTGTCAGGGTCTTGAGTTTCATGACGCGATTTTTACGTGTTTATTTTTATTTTTTTTTCTTTTTCGTTTTGTTTCTTTCGCGTTCTGGGTAATTGAATTTGGCGGGGGTATCGTAAATATTAATTTGTAGTTGGTGAGATAAGTTCTGTTTGGAGAAAGTCAGCTGGGTTGGATAAGAGAACGAAGAGCTGGAGACTCTGAGATGGTGGGTTTGAATCCCCCGATCTGAGCTCGACTGAGTCGTTGTCAATCAGATCTAGAACATTCAAATGTGTTATGGCATTCGATGATTGGTTGAAACTAAAAAAATAAAATAAAATACTTAATCTTTTTATATTCGTACTACCAATTTTTTTTTTTTTTTTTTTTTTTTTTTCTTCAATTAATCTTTATTTTAAATCATTAAATATTTGCAATTGAATAATTTTTAATTAAAAACAATAAAGCTTTTTTCGGTTACAAAAAAACTGATATTTCACTGTGTGTGTTATTTTTGATGATTTTTTCACTGGTAATTGAGTGGCTTTGATGTGGTTTAACAAATTCAAAGAGGAATTCATAACCCAACCAACTTAGATTCGATCCCAACTAGCTCGCTATTCCATTCAACTGAAGAGCTAAAGTTTTTAATTATCATAGATATCATTTACAAGCAAGCACCAAAAATAGCCAAATACAAAAAAAAAAAAAAAAAAAAAATTATTAGTATATGTAGAATACAGAAAAATTAAATAGGATGAATAATCTTAAGGTTGTTGGGTCGGTCCATGATCTGACAAGTAGATTCTTACAAAAAAGTACTCATTTTGTAGGTAATTGCTTCTTATTGATGCCACTAAATTTTTAGGGCAAAATGAACCTTGGAAGAAAAGATATTGCCAAATTTGCTTAACACGTAAGCTTATGGGAATCACTGTTTTCTTGAAAGTTTAATAGGACCTGACAAGTATATTTTAATGAAAAAATTCAGGGTAAAAGAAAAAAATTTTTGAAACACTTATCAACTAAAAGCAATTACCAGTGGACCTTATGAGCTGAGAAAAAAATAATAAAACACTAAAATCTTAGGTTAGGTGCTATGTTGTGCCACGAGTGCGAGAGAGACAGAGAGCGCCGAGAATCTCTGCGTTCGACTCGCGCTAGTATCTCTTTCTCTCTCGCACCGACCCAACAACCTTAAGAATAAATAAAATAATTAAACGTAATAGTTCAATTAGCAGAGCGAAAAAGTTACACCTTGATGGATTCAGGTTCGAATCTCGCTTGTCTCGTAAAAGTATTTATAGAAATTATGACAACTTTTGTGTTAGTTTGTTTGATAATCAACATAAAAAAAAATTAAACTTTGGTAAAAATTTGACTTTTTGCAGCTTACTTTTTCACAAAAATAAGTATTGAAATATTATTTTAAAATCAAGTTTTACAGACTTGAAGAACTAAAAGTTGTCACTGAAGTAGCAAACACAAATTTTTCATAAAATCGTCAAAAATTCCATTGTAATCTTCCACACTGTCATACGCCAAACTCTCCGTTGTAAAAATCACCTACGAAAAAATCATAAAGAATCGCCGGATCACGTACGTGGCCCCGCCGGCTTATCAAAACCCCGAGATTCAACCTTTTAATGCGTCCGCGTCCATAAACTTTACCCGGGAATTGAATGAAAAAAGAGGTGTAGCCGGCCATAAAAGATATCGGCGGAAAAAAAAAATTAAATTTTCCCGAAACCCAAGCTATGCAAGCTCACGTACGATCCACGCGCTCGATAAACCCGGGCTCGCGTCGCGCATACACATTATCCTCAACCCCCCCGCTTATCTCTTCCCACGACGACGTGCCCGCAAAATCCCCCCTTCCCCCCGCTTGGTAAAAAACTGCTCCCGTAATTATCCCACCCTTTTTCGTACCCAATAACATCGGCCCTTTGTTTTCCTCCTCTAGTTAACGACTTTATTTTACCAATTGGGATGCAAAAAATTTTCGCGTCGTGACGATAGTGACGGTTTTTTAATTTCAAGTCTTTTCATCAAAATTGACTTGTGACGGTAATACGTGCCTGATATTTAAATTTAGTCATATGTAAGGAAAATTTTTCAATATACATAACTTAGATTAAAATTTTTGACAATAAAAATGGAGTTCTTACAATTTTGCAAAAATCTGATCCTCGAAATTTCGGGACGGGCTTTTGTACGGGTTTTGAAATTGCTTTTGGTATGCTTTTCGGACAACATTTAAAAGATAAAATTTCGACGATTTAGATCAGGAGCAAGAGATAGGTAGCTACTTTGTCAGATCACTAAAAATATTTAAAAAATTCAAAAATGATTTTTCAACTATATACTAAAGGAAAAAGTCAAACCAGAATCTTATAAATAGTCCATAGTTAACAATATTATACATATACATATTTTAAAATGTTTGTTAAACATTCTTATTATTTATTTAAAATATCTGATAATATACACTATCGACCTCATTATTTTATTTTAAATTTTTAATTCTCTCATGACAATAATACGTATTATATCGGTAACAAAATGGTACATTGACGATCATTTGTCATGACCACGTCTGGGCTCATAAGCCAGGTGACGAGACGGGATTCTCGAAAGAATAGCGCGCGCTGATTTAAATTGATTTTAATTGATTCGGATGAAAATATTGGTTTTAATTCGAACCAATGAATTTAATCGAGGCGGGGCGGGGACGCAGTCAGCCATCAGGACCGCGATTATTAAAGCTAATTACGGGGAAATATAACTCCCGGACGACTGCAATCAATGGTAATTCCACTTGATTCAGCTTTACTTCATTCATTTTTTCTTTTTTTTTTTCTCTCAATCAACCCCTCGGGCGTATTGTTAAACAAGTCCAGTGGCAGGCTCTTCTTCTACGATAATCTCGTTCCGAGTACGAGGAGAGTTCTTTTTTTAGACGATGCATTAGGTAACCCGAGAGTTTCCTACGAATAATACAAAATACCGCATTGTCAGCGATAAATCTCCGGTTACGGGGCGGTGGTGCTAGGTGGTATTAAATTCAAATATTTCAAACCACACGTGCATTCTTTTCGAAAAAAAAAAGAAGAAGAATAAACCGTTTAATTACCCTGCAGCGAGCCCTGCAGGCTAGACAGTTTTTGAAGTGCGCGCAAATATATCCCGTAATGACCGTAAAATACCCGTCGCGCGATAATGGCCCCGCGCGAGGTTGACAGAGACAATAAAGATTCTCAAACGTGCAGACGGCTGGCCGCGTGGGCGGGTTAGAATGCGTGTTTGTCCAGGAAAACCGAGAGTCTTATTTCTCTCCGGCGGCCATTCTTCACCCTAGAAAATTCGTTCCTTAAATTCACGGCTGTGTTTTAGAGAAATTTTATTTTCAATTTTGTTTGTAGAAGCGATTGTGAGCTGCCTTTGTTTTAGACCCAAGACCGGTTTTACAACAAAACGTTTTGCTACTTTTGATACCTCGCGGCAATTACGTTATCGGGTGGGTAAATAAAATACTGATAGGTTGTGTGAAAAATAAGGCAGACTTAAACAAAAAAAAATTACCAACTTTTTTTTGTCAAGTACTTTGAGTTTCAAGATCAAAGTTTTATTACATTACAGCGTGCTTTACACAAACGTAATAAATCCGTAACTTTGTCAACGTATTATTTGTACACTCGAACAAAAAAACTTTTATTATTAATTTTTGTCAAACTTGCTCTGGACTTTTGTTTCGTGACATAACAAAATTACACTTTTCAATCGTATACACACAAAGCGGTGGGAAAAATGAAAAAACTTAATTCGTCACGGGGCATTTGTCTTAATTTCGTTAATCCTCAAAGCCCCGTCTTCCACGAAAAAAACTTCGTAATCTTGTTTTCGTTTATATTTACTCTCTCTCTCTCTCTCTCCTCGCGCTGTCGTGTTCGTGGCGGCGGCGGTGGTGTTGGAAAAGTCAGAAAACTTTTGTGTGTTGAGAACTAACGAGAGGAAAAAAGGCCGGCTACAAGTTACCCAATTGCATTTGCAATGAAATGAGTTCATTACTTAACTAATGAACGCCGTGTGTACTCTCGCGGATTAACATACCTACTGGTCTTTGTTCGAATCTTTAACACAATAGGTTCCGTTAATGACGTTCAACTTTGAATACTTCGGCACTCTTCTCCTATGACTATTTTTAATCGTCTTTAAAAGTGTCACTGGTTTTTTTGCTTTTTTTTTTTTATATTTGTTTGTTATTTACAGGATAAAGACTAAAAGATTGAAATCCTACCTGTAATTGTACTACCAAAGTATAATTTACTGGATTTTAAAATAAAATAAAAATAAGTGGTATAATAATAATAACGATAATCTATATTTTTTTATTATTTTATTTTATTTTATTTAAATATACGTGCTCAAAGGGCACATTACAATAAAATTCTTAAAATGAAATTCCTAAATTTATAATAAGTAATAAATAGATTATAATATTAGAATAACAAAGTTTAACAGAATAACAGAATAACAGTCCATAAGTTTTTATAACGTTCAATTTCAAATAGATTTAAATATTATAAATATAATAGATATTATTTCATACTTAATTCATTAGTTTACACTATTTAAACTTTCACTAGTTGTACATTATACTTAATAAAATTTTTTTTTCAAATCTAGCTGAGATTACAAAGCTTAGAATCTTACAATAAAAGCGAGGAAAAAATCTCATTGAAAATTCGATGGTCACTCCAACTTACACCCATTTATTTATTTATGTTTCAGCGAGCAAAGAGGATGCGGGTTCGGAGGACGAGGACGCCTACCCCCTTGAGGAGGACCCGGAGCCCTCGGGCGGGGCGACGCTGCCCATCGACCCCGAGCTCATAGCCTCGGACCAGAACCTGCCGATGTTCCTCGTGGAGCCCGTAAACTCGTACGTGGTCAAGAACAAGCCGACGACCCTCAAGTGCAAGGTCGCCCTGCCCGACGTCCACTTCGACGTTTACATCGAGTGCAACGGCAAGCAGCCCAAGAACCAGATGCAGGACCGCATAACCAACCCCGAGACCGGAGTTAGGGTCATCGAGGTTGAGTTGAACGTAACTAGGAATCAGATCGAGGAGTACTTCGGGAAGGATAAGTTCAAGTGCAAGTGCGTAGCGTCGTCCTCGAGCTCCGGGAAAATCACCAGCCAGACCGTGACCATTGACGTTGCTTGTGAGTATCAGTTTTAAAAACCATTTATTTTTTTGTATAAAAGACCATATGCGTGTGTCAGGCGAGGTGTCGGGTACGTTCATATAAACTTTCGAGTTTATAAAACAATTGTTAACATTCGATCCATCATAATAATACAACGTTTTTTACTAATGAAATTTTATTTACCTGACCTAGATCAATCGCAAACTTGATATGTTATTGATTCAGGTCTATTGTGTTAATTGAATGTTGTTAAATCGATTCCTAATAGATTACTTACCGTGAAAAACAATGAATAAACAATTCTTGATATTACAATCGACTCGTAATAACTTTTCCAACTGGTTGACCTGAAACTATCACAAATTTGACATTTTATTAATCCAGGTTTACTATCATGACAGGCAAAGTTTCTAAAATGGACATTTAACACTTTTATAAATAAAATTATGGCAAAGTCATAGTGTCATAAATGTAAAAAAAAGTTAAAGTTAGAAAAGTTATCTCGCTTAAGAGCACACATTAATTAAAACTTGCCCAACAATATTGCAAAATCTCTTCGTTAAATTAACATATTTTACAATGAAATCTTCGGTAAAACTAACGGTTTCACGCAAACTTATTATTTACAACGTTCCATACCGAGTATACGTCGATAATTACAGTCTAGTAGCTCATCACAGCCATCGGGTTCTGAGATTTATTAACCGCGACAATGAGACGCGCGCGAGTCTCCATTCACTGCGGCGCGTCGGAAATAGCAAAATAATTAAATGAAACGAAAACGCTCCTTATTTAACTCACTCGACTCCGACGTGTTTATACTGCTCGAGCACAATGGAGGGAAGCATGAAATACGGTTTCTCGCGTCAACCGCAATAGTATAAATCCGGGACAGGTTGAAAAATTAATACGAGGAGGTTGTTTGTTTTATAATAAAAGAGCCACCTCGAGAAGATCACAGGAGCACTCGGAGTGCAGAAAGCCAAGTAAAACAAACGTGGGTTTATTTTAGCAGCGCTTGAATTTTGAGACTGTCAATCGAGCTTTCCCGGAACAATGGATACGTTATTGGGACTTTTTTCTTTTTTGAAGTACATGAAGGATTTCTCATGGAGTATGTAGGGAGCCCCTTGTACCCGCTTATCAATAACTTATCTACCGGCCATAACACGAGCCACATGGGGCCGCAGGGGCCGAGTGAAGAGGGTTATTGAGCGCGGCAACGTTACGTTTATGTTTTTGAATATCGGCGACGTTACGAGAGTAACTCGATCGAGGTTTATTAGTGTTAATGCAATGAACAGCCTGATATAAAGTAGAAATTTTTTAGAGCTGTTAACGCGAGCTAGTGGATGATGAGTAAGCGGAGAACTAATCGATCGATTTAAAGTTTTTATTCGTTGGCAGTGTTTGAATTGGATGTATTTATTGCTTCGGAAAAATCAAATCAATCTTTTATTCCATTGTAAATTTTTAAATAGAAGATCTACTTTGAGGGAAGTATTACTACTCTAAGATTGAGTATTACAATGAATCAAATAAAGTTTTTTCTTTTAACTAGTCTCAATCGTCGCGCAAGCGCGCTTAATTTTTAGTTTTGAAAGTAAATAAACGATGATTTTTACTTTCATTTTCAAAAAAACGAATTTAAAAATTTTTAACACTAAATTCATTACATAAACGTTTGCAACCTGCAACTAAGTTCAGTTAGATACTTTTTTTTTTTTTTAATTATTAAGATTCTCATATTATTTTATAGAAGTCTACAAAGACATTTAATTCATTAATTGAAACAAAGTATTGAATTATTCAAAAAATTATTGCAAAAAATTTTTAATAACAAAGTATTCAATATTTCAACTTAAACACAATTCAAATTTTTAATTTAACGTTCTCAACGAATCAAAACAATTATAAAATGAAGACATTCGATCATGCTTCATCATTATAAAGAGGGATTTTATTTAATCGAAGTTAAACAAAAAATTATCTACCATTTATAAGAAAAATACCATTAAATTATTAATAAAAAGCTATGATTTAATTCATATAGAACCAAGTAAAGTCGCGGATGCACGAGTACGCAGGCATAAACTTTCGCGACGATAAATCTTGTTCTTATCAATCCCCGCGCTCGCTGAAAGAGAGCTCCGGCGACTTAAATCATGAAAAATCACCCCCCAGGCTCTACTTCTTGAGAACTTCCAGTCGCGTCACGAAACTTCTTGTATTTATTTCTCGGTGTGCTCGTTGAAGTTTAAAAAAAAAAAAAAAACAAAAAGAAAAACAGTACATATCTCAGATAACAACTTTTCCCTTACAAAAAGTGTCCCAGCGTACGGTGGGAAAAAAAAGGTCGCGCGGGTTCATTGAGAGATGCTCTCGAGAAATCAGCCAAAGCTGCACATCTGGCGATGGAGGAGAGTTCGAAGAGAGTAATTTTTCCCCGGTAACAAGATCTTTTCTCCGCGTTCTTCTTCTTCATCTTCTTCTTTCCGGCCAGTGGCTGCACACGGACGGAATATTGAGTGCTCAGAATATTATCCGATTTCCACTATCAATATTGGTAATCTCTCGGCTTACGTGTAGCGAGTTGCGCGGGAGAAACAATTTTTTCTTTTCGGGGAGTTTAATGATAATGCATCGCGTGCAGGGGGAGGAGGAAAAATTATTTCGAGGCTGATGTATCGGGGTTACTTTCGGATCGCAGGAGATTAAAGTTCGACTCGATACGTGTTAAAGTGCAGGGACGAGACAGTTTATTATTGGTTTTTGTGGATTGCGGGATTCTGGGATTGTAATGGAGAAGTTTGGTCTAGGTTATCAATTAATTGGGAAGTTACGAATTTCGAGAGTCCGTTATGAACTCTCGGGTAATAAAGATTGATCTCCGGGCGATTCGAGGTGATGGGTGTACAAGTTTCGAGTTTATTTTTTCGTGGCGGTTAAGATGTTGAAGATACGAAAAATTTTTGAAGTACGAAAGTCATATTGAGCGTGCACGAGGAAAAATATAAAAAGATAACATCTGAAAAAAAATACACGGGTTACTCAACTAATTACATATTTATTCACGGTATTAAATGGTTAAAATAGGCAAAGATTAATATCGGGAAAATATTTCTGTGAAATCTCACGTTTGAAATCTTGTTGAAACTAAAATAGCAAGTATCGTTTAAGTGAATTACAGTTTATAAATATGATTCATCGAAGAAACGCGATTATAAATGAATTAAAAATCAATTTCCTTGATGAGTTCGTTGAACTAGTTTATAAATTCAGTAGAATTTCAATATCTATTATTCCTCGGAATTAAAGAAAAATCAATCAATGAAATACATATGTTTAATACCAATGTTTTGACACATGACTTTTCAATTCTTTTCAAAGTTTGAAAAATTATTGTAAAAATGACGTTGAAAATTCATTCATGCATCCAACATGTAATTATTAAGAAATAAGAGGTTACTGACAACATACTTTAGATTTTGAACTGAAAACCAGGAGGCCAAAGGTCGATGTTTTTTTTTTCACTGAGACCTCCCGGAGAAATTCGAGTCTGGGAAAAAGATCTTATAGACCTGAAAATTTAGAAATACCTATACTCTTAAGGTAGGACCGCACAAACTAGAAAGAGATGTGTTAAAAATCTAAAACTTTAGGAAGTCGAAGATAAATATTAAAAAATGATGCCACTAAATTTTCAGAACCTGGGGGTTTTTCGTTTTTGAGTAATTGAATATTAACACCGCGTCGATTTAACTCGTAGTCTTGTGGGAGAGCACATTTTTTATATAATTTTTACATAATTACATGTGATCAAGTTTTCAGAATATTTGTCAGTTTAACTAGAATGCACAAGAATCACATAGAATTAATTAAATCATCCATTCAGTTCCTCTAAGTATTAATAAAAAACAAAAATATGTGTTTTAGGTTAAAAAAGCTTCTGCTGCTAATGCACTTCTATATCTATATACGCGTGAAGCTAGTCAAATGTTTAACTGAAAATGCATCTTGACTAGAGCCGTAGGTGCGGTCCTACCTTAAAATACACGTATTAGAAACATGCCTTTTTTTAAAAACATGAGTTTTTATTTTTAGTTATTAATAATTAACGAATTTAACAAGGGATTTAATTTTGAAATCTATTAAATTTTAAGTTATGAAAAATTAAAAAAAAATTTGTCATTCTTTAGACCCTACAACATTATTTTTAGTACAGAAAGAAATTTTTCAAATTTTTAGCCTCCTAGAATTTCAGATAATATCTTTCCGTAAATGTTTTTACTAAAACCTTTGTACCTACGACACACCTGTTAAAAAAAATTTTCAAAACCATTCGAACCAAAAACACGTACCAGCATCCACCTGGCTGACATGTTTATTAGCATTCTTCCCGAAACCCGATAACCCCGGCATCCGTCCCCTGGCCAAGACATTTATATTTTCGTTCCCCCGGCAATCTTACTCATCGATCCTCGTCTCCGCAGATCTCAAGAAGCAGTTCGAGTCCCCGCCGTACTCGCAGCAGGTCAAGGAGGGCGACTCGGCCGAGCTGAGATGCCTGCCCCCGATAGGGCTCCCCCCGCCCCGGGTCTACTGGCTCCGGAACGGCGCCCCCATAGACGCGGCCTCGGGCCCGGACTCGGCCGACACCCTGCTCGTCACCAGCGAGGGACATCTGCTCGTCGGTCAGACCCGGCTATCCCACCAGGCCAACTACACCTGCGTCGCCGAGAACATCGCCGCCAAGAGGATGAGCGACCCCGTCAGCATCACCGTCTACAGTGAGTATACTCCCACCTGCGACTATCTTGATTACGGGATCTGCAGCTGGGAGATAAATTTCCTTTGTCCGGGAATTTTCTGTGACGATTTTCGAAAGATGATCTTTTTTTTTTTTCTAATGCGAGTTTCAGGGAATACGAAAATCGTGGGCCCGTAAAATTCAAGAGAGACTTGGTTGTTTTTTAGCCGGATGCGCGTCGGTGTGAGAAAGAAAATCGTACCGCCTTTTATTTAATTCATTTTTTCTCTCCCTTCCGCAGCCTCTTCCTCCTTTTTTTCGCGCGACTCGCGGAACCTGTTTCCGTGTGGCATCCCGGTGAGACCTACCTTTTTATTTTTTTTTTTTTTTCGCTCTCTTTTGAGTTGAGAAACGGATCTCAGAGCGAGGCGGTTTAGACTAATTTAGTGAAATAAATGAATCCGTCCCTCTCCGCGAGTAAATTCGTCAGTCTCCGATAATATCTTGATTTATTTTTAGCAATCTAGTATGAAACGTGTTAAATGTGACTAAATTAAACTCATTATTCAAGTCTGATTGGAGAATAGTTAAATTTTACTGCAGTGTTATTTATGAGTTTTAATTTCTTTTTTAAAGTCACTTATAAGACTGTAATTAAGTTGTTGAATGAGAGAAAGAGCGCTTTTTTATAACGGTAAAAATAATTTTCTAAGCTTAGCTGGATCAGAGAACTTTTCATTCGGATAAGTGTGATGCATCGGAATCTAGAGTAAATTGAGCATTAATTTGGCTAGTATTGTTATTAAAAATGTTTTGTTATTCGACAAAAACAATAAAAGGATTTAGAGCTAATTTTTTTCAACTATGTAAAATAGCTTCTTTTAACGGTAATTTATTGCCGAACAGCACTAAACTGCTCGCTAAACTGAATACTTTCCCATACAGAGCCAAAATGAATGATAAACCACTTCTCAATCCATGCTTTAGATTAAAAAAAAAAAAAAAAGGTTTCTCAATATCCCACCGCAGTCGATTCAAATTCTTTCCAACGTGCACTTGAATTTAAACATCCGATGTTCATCTTTCGTCGATCGAGTGCCCATACGCGTCTCTCGTTCGTAGTATTTGTTTACGAATCTCCTCCTCCCTCTCCAATTCATTTTCCCATCCGAAAAATCGCTCACGAAGCCACATGCTCGCAGTCGGATAATCGAATGCATCCTAAATATTCAACAGCCTTATCGATTCTCCGGATCGCTTCGTTCAATCGTAGGAACAACCTTCTTTATTCGAGTGCAGCTCCCTCGACTTTCTCTGTTTACGTACGTCACACCGACGATTTTCCCGACTCATCAAAACACACATACTTTTTTTTTGTCCCGTCGAGATACCTGCTAAATCAATTTAATCGTTTCTCCCGGCCTTAACAATGTTTTTTCAAAGAAGCCCCGAGTGAGTCGCTTCCTTGATTGACCTGGAGGAATTTTTCCCCCTTCCAGCCGCAGCCATAAATATCCATCCGGCGGGACAGGAAAATCGCTGGCTCTCGTTAGGGCCAAAACAAACCCCATGAAAAATTCAAATAGATAAATCATGACGAACGTACTTCTTTTTTTTCTTGCAGTTAACGGAGGCTGGTCGTCGTGGTCGGCGTGGTCAGAGTGCAGCTCGCGGTGCTCCAAGGGCGGACAGAAGAGGACCCGCTCGTGCACCAACCCGGCGCCCATGAACGGCGGTCAGCCCTGCCTGGGACCGGCCGTGCAGAAGAACGACTGCAACACCAACTGTCCACCCGGTAAGTTTTTTTTTCTGCGATCGCTTGGGTTTGATTTAAAACACGCGGCTGCTGTTGTCGGGATTTTTTAACACACTTTCGTGATGTAAACCGCACGCTGGATATGATCGGGAGAGAGAGTCGAGACTTGGGTTTACATTAAATATTCGTGTTTAGATTTGGACAACGGTGAACGTCAAATTTTTGTAAATATATATGATTATTGCAAAAAAGTTTGCTCTTGTAATGTGTTTTTATTATCTTGCATTGTGAATTATTCAACACGTTGAAGGTTTAATGTATGCAATATCATTATTATATTTTTAACAATTTTAGGTTAGCTATCATCCAGATCTTAACATTTACATATCTTGTGCATGCAAGATACTATCGTGTCGAGTGAAACAGTTAACACTGTGGTTATGAAAAGCTATTTTAATTGCAAAAATAAAAAAAAACTTATTTATTCAGTACAAAACTTCATTTACACAAAAGTAAAATAAACAATAAAGCTGGTAATTTTTTATTAAAAAACTTCAAGTAAAATATGTATTTGGTAATCTCCCTTTAACTTCGAATACTGTAAATTTCTGGATAAGCCTGCAATGTGTAATTTAAGGTTTAGAATCTCAATCGTTGGGAAATTCGTCTCGACGATCCGATCCGATAAAGCAGTCTGTCGGTCGGTTGGTCCTCGTACATTCATTACTAGTTTAAACGCCGTAATCGCCACTTTGTGACTAACAATGTGTACTGCAGAATCTCTCTCTCTCTCTCAGTCCCCCTCACTCGCGCGATAACTCGTACGAATGTGTAACAGCAGCTGCAGCAATTCGAAGTAATGAGAGTGCGCGCATTATTTATAGATTGGTCCGCTCTCTCGGACTATACAACATAGCTTACGTAATCTCTCTCTCTTTCTTTCACTTGCTCATCCCGCGTGTTTGTGTTGTTGTAATAATAACAAACTGTAAATAAGATCGCTCATGGTCTCTTTTTATTATCATCCCGCACGCTTTCGCAACTAACAGAGGAGATGGAAATCTTCGCCAACACCAATGGCGGTGAGTTTATACGCTCTTTGTCTTCAATGTTGTCTGTGTCGATGGGTTTTTTTTTTTTTGTTAAAAAAGATTGATCGATGTGATTGGACGTTTGGTGGTCTGACGATCTGCAGAGACCTTTTTTTTTTTAATTTGAATGATTAATGAATTGAGTTCTTGAGCTTGATGAAATAATTATGGTGACTGATTGAATATGCACTTGCAACAAGAACTGTAAACAATAGTTGTAGCAATTGTTGATGATCTAAGACTTATTGTTAAATATTTGAATTCTATAATTGTAATAATCAAAACTGTATTTAAACTCAATAAAAGAGATGCCTATTGAGGTACGAATGGTGGAGTTGGTAATGCGACAAAATTTGAAATTGAAGCCATGAGTTCGAATCCCGCTCGCCAGATTATTGTAAGATAATACATAAGTCTTTTATTGTTCATCAAATAGTTGAAAAAAAAAAAAATGTCAACAGCATTAGTAAATCTGTTTTTTTTTGTTCGTTTCTTGAAAATATAAAACCAATTAATCACTTTGAACAACTGTTCTTAATTATTAAAAATTTGTTTTAAATTATTGTATTCATCACTGAACTAAAAAAAAAAAAAAAAAAAAAGATCAAAACTTTTAAATCTCTTCACCGCATTTGAAAATTGCTTCATCGCAAGCTCCTTCCGCACTCTGTAATTTCGTCAACGACCACAAAAACCAATCACCAAACTCAGACCTGCAACCCTTTCTCTTTGAAACCACAATAAACATCGTTAAACGAGACAAAAAAAAAGAGAAAAAAGCATAGAGAAGGACCACCCGTGGAATGTACGTATTATTTTGTTCGCAGCATCGGTGGACGGTGGCTGGTCCAGATGGTCGGCCTGGTCGGTCTGCGGAAGCGACTGCACGCACAGCAGGCGCAGGACCTGCGACGAGCCGGCGCCGAGCCAAGGCGGACGCGGATGCAAGGGCAAAGACGTCGACCTCGCTAATTGCACCGGGGGACTCTGCAACGGTCAGTTGGCTTCTGTCTTACTCTCTTTAATTTTACTCGTGTTTGGCAGCGACCGCGAGAGCTTAACTTAGCGGGAATTGAAGTTTGCCCATTAGGCGAGCCTGACGCGGCAAACTGTCGGGTTAACCAACTTTTTTTTTTTTTTTTTTTACTAAAATTAATAAAAATATGATGAAACAGGCGTATTTGGAACCAAGAAGAAAATTAGTTTTTTGGGATTGTTTCCTGTGTAAAAAAAATATACTAAAAGATAACTTAATAAAATTTTGGCAAAAAAATAATAATTGTTTTTTTAGTAAACTAAGGATAATAACTCTGTTTTATAACGATTTTAATCGAGCATTCTAGTGAATTCGCCCATTTTTACTTTTTAAAGATCAATAATAAAAAATTTGGAATGGGTAAACCAAAGAAGCAAGCTTTATCAAAATAATCATAAATCATCGAGTCACTTATAGCAATAAATTAAAAAAATTTTATAGTCTTTGAAGAAGAAAAAATAGCTTAATCTTCACTTTAGTAGCCTCTTAATTCAAGTTTTTGTTTATCCCCTGGCTTCAATTACCAGCCGGAATAATTCATGGAGGTCCGCAAACAAGATAAAGACACCCTCCGGTTTTTTACCTGATTTAAAATGGATAAAGAAGAAGGAGCCTTTAATATTTATCATTTTTTCGGTGGGTCGGTACCGATACACCCGCATAAATAATAAGAAAGGCTCTTCTTTTATTCATCCTTAGGCTCTCTGAAAAAGGCCTCGTGATTTATACCGTGTTTCTCTTTTACAGTGGACAGCGCCAAAATCGGAGGAACCCATCTGACCGAGGAGGGTAAGTGGTTCAACGCTATATCTCTCGTTCCTCTCCTCTCCCTACCCCGGTAAGAAAGTCTCAATCAGCCGTCGTCGGTTATTACGGCTGCTCTCTTCTTCTTCCTCCACAAGTGTCCACGCTTTACGACTTCCGCTCGTAGAGCTTTTATTAGCTTCATTAGCTGCCCGCGCTGCAGAAGGATCCGTCATCTTTCTCTCTCTCTCTCCCTCTTCCTTCTCCCCCCTTTTTTTTTTCGCGCATCAGCCGACGGAGGGGAACCTGTTATTCGAGCCAAGCGGACTATCGGTCCTGCCAAGGCTCTTTTTTTTTTCGCTTCCTCCTTCTATCTCTCCAAGCTGGAAGTTTACAAATCTCGGCTCGGACTGATTTAGGGAAATAAATGAACCGAGGCGTACGGGATTTCTGGCGAATTCGTCGCTCGTTGATGCTGATCGCGTCTTGATTTACGTTTTGAAGAATGATGATTATCGCGTTGAAAGTTGGTTATTTCAGTCTGTGTTATAATTTAAAAGTGCCATTAGTGTGTTCTGTAGAATGCTTTCGAAATAGTTTTTCGGTATGTTTAACTCAATCGATACATAGACTGTCAATCCAAAGGTCTCGGGTTCGGCTAACTTTGATTTAATTTGACCAGCCCTACTGGTTGTTTCCAACGCAACTTCAGTGTTTCGTTTGAAAAATTAAAAAAAAAAAAAGGTGGTTTGAAGTACATTTGGAAAATAATTTTTTTTTTTTTTAATTTTCAAACTGAAGGTTAAAAATTCTGTTGGCGAAGAAATTTCAAATCGACTTAAAAGTGTATCGTTGAGAAGCACGTAGTAAATTCGTCGATCAGAAAAAAAAAAAAAAAAACGAGTTTTCGTCCATAAAAAATTCTTCCCTTTATCGATAAAATAATTATTTTTTCGACGTGAATGAAAACTTACCTTCCCCAAAGGCAGTCCTTGATCCGTAAAGAAAACTCTCCCCCCAACCCGAAGTCTCAATCTTCACCCTCTGATTACAGCGAATCGTCAGCTGGACGCAGCCCTGTACGTAGGTCTGACCATAGCCCTGGTGCTGATAGGCGGCCTCGGTTTCTTCCTCGCCCGGGTGTTCCAGCGCAAGGGACGCGATCACTCCCTCTACTCCATGGCCAGAAGCGGTAAGTACCCACTTTTTTCTTTTCTATCTTTTTTCATCCTCCTGCAATGCTCATTCTCGGGGCTACATTACGAGACATGAATATATATGTGGGAGCGAGCCCATGTTTGCGCGATCGATGATGGATGAGAGACTGCAAGGACAAAGAGCCCCGTAAAGAAGCTTAAGAGGGGGGATTTGCCGACGGGGGATGATGGGGCGAAGTGTCGAAGACTTCGGGTTATTTGATTGCAGCCTGCCCGCCCGGCGTAAATTAGAGATCATAAGCCGACGCGGGAGGATGTCGTCTGGGATTCGAGCCAATAATGACGCTGCTGCTGCTCTCGAGGAGGGCGTGAAAAAAACGTCTCCCGGGGATTAGGGAGCACCCACCAACGCTAGTGCTGCGCTATGTCGAAAGTTCTGGTTTGGTTATTATTTCCAACACCGACGCGCCGTGATTCGTACCGGAACTCATTAGAAGCTTGTGAATCAATTTTTTTTTCTTTTTTCCCGTATGTGGTTCAAAATTATGATTCCGGAATTATTATTATTCGAATCCGGGTTTTTATAAGCTAACGTATTTTACTTTTACGATTCAAAGTCGAAAGTCATAGAGGCATACAAATTCCGGTCTAGTTTTATAAATCAAAAAAACAAAGTAATTTTTACAATCCGTATTACTTCTATACTCGGTTTTCGATCCGACAATTCGAGTTCGTTCGTAAGCTCTAATTTTTTCACTTAATGATGTCACCCAGGAAATAAAACTGGTAACAAAGGACGACAACGGCAAAACTTAGGGGGTGAAAGTACAGTGCGAAAGATCGTCTTTGATTTGATCCCGGGGACCGATAGCAAGAGAGAGAAAAGTTTCGGTAAATTGGAAGCTATAACCGTGTCGAGGCAGCAGCAGCAGGCGGAGCAGATAAAGCTATTCGCTGATTCACGTTACAAAATGGGCACCCACCGCACAGTAATAATATAAAGCTGTCTTATAGAAAGTTCGGGCTTTGTTTTGCTAAGAGTATTAAATCGCATTGTGTCTGAACTTCGTTTCTTTTTTTTTTTTTTTTTTTTCTTCCAAAAGAAGTAAATCTTATTATTACTCGCGGATAGTAAACAATATCATTATCTCGGTGCTGAATTAGTATTCAAAGCGTGCAATTTCTTCAAACTTTCTTTAAAAATAAAAAAAAAACTCCCCGCAGTCTCTTACATAATCCTCCTAAAAATCTTCTTCTTCTTTTTCTTCCAGAATTTCAGCCGGAGTTTTACCCGGATCACGAGAAGAAGCTTAGCCTGCAGCCGGACGTGACGGCCACGATAGTCCCGGCCTGCTACGAGTACCCCTTCGACCCGAAGCTGTCGATGTCCAGGTCGCTCTCGGAACACCACTACGACGTGCCCCACCTGTCCCTGCACTCTGGGCCCCAGTCCAGCTCCGTGGTCCCGTCAACCATGTCCCCGACGCCGTCAACGTCCACCCAGGAGTCGTGCAGCAGCGACAAGCAGATGCTCTCGGGTAGCGAGAACAGTCTGTCGAGTTCCTACCCGTCGACCGAGTCAACCTACAACGTCGCCACGGGCAACGTCAGGCTGCCCATGCTGGAGGCCGGTAACGTCGCCAGGGCTCACGTCAACACCCGGGGCGCCCTGCTCGTACTCCCCGACGCCGGAATATCGATGTCGGTGCCCGAGGGAGCCGTGCCAAAGCCGTCGAGGAGCGAGCTGCACCTGGCCGTGCTCACCGAGGATCGATTCAGACCCCAGCTACCAGGTTTGTCCTCGTCGTCATATCACCCCCTCCCCCACCCCTACACAAACTCGCACTTAGCGATTGATGGGATTTCTCGGTTCTCCGGTTACGGCTCCGCGTATCAATATCCAATGAACGCCGACGCGCGGCATGCCAACCCGTCTTTTTCTCCTCGCGAAGACGAGCAGACTCCTCGTTATAATTTCAACGTATCTACTCCGGATTTATCGCTTTTCCTATGGGCCGCCCGCCCGTCCGGGTTTATCTTATCGGGTGGGAGTAAAAAATCGGTGCAATTATTCACGAGGAAAAAGGAGAGTTCGGCGAAATTTTCACTTTTAAAGCTGCAGCAGCAGGGCGAATTTATGAGGATCTAATGGCGCGCTGACACCCGAGACCTCCCAGAAAACCGATTAAATCTAGTCTGTACGATAGAAAAAAATAAATAAAAAGAAGTGAACTACCGAGCGAGCGCGCCTTTTACATAATCGAAGTTGATTAGATTTCTCTCAATACGCGCGGCAAGTGGAAATGCATCTCCGCGGCGAGATTAATAATGCGACTCTTTGTCGAAGACGCTGCGGTTTATCTCCCCCTCTTCGAAAAATAAAAAAAAAACTATTAGTGGAAGATAATTTATGCCCCGGTACGATAACCCGATATTCAAAAGTGCTTAATCACTCGCCACCTCTCTTTCTACTCCTCGGCTACCGATATATTTTTTTTTTTTCTTTTTTTTACGGCCGTCGACGAGTGATGGATTTACTGGGGCGCGGGCTAAAGTTAGCTTTTTTTTCGTCACCGCTTTCTATTTACTGTTCCGGTATATATCGCAGCGCCGATTGAATATTCATTCCCCCCGATAAGACTCAGAGCCCCCATTCACCCGAGTTTGATAAATTTGAACTCCTGGACCCGCGTTAACTCTTTCGTCCGCTTTGTTCCCAGATGGCACGACGCAGTTGTCGGCGGTGGTCAGCTGCGGTCCCCCCACGGCGAGTTTCGCCAAACCTGTGATCATCCAGTTCGAGCACTGCGCCATGCTCCAGCCGTCGGCGAGCTGGGAGCTGAGCATCTGGAGCTGCGAGAACCTGGAGCTCGACGAGACCGCCAGCAACGCCCTCCACAAGGACAAGCCCGTGCTCTGGACCAAGACCCTGACCCTGGGCAACGAGACAATAAACACGCCCCTGTTCACCCAGGTGGACCACGCGGAGGTTTTCCTAGTTACCGAGCAGCTCAGGACCTACGTGCTCGCGGGCAGAAGCAGCGACACCGCCCTGGCGACGAAGAGGCTCAGGTTGGCGGTTTACGCTAGTCACAGCATGAACGGAACCTGCTGCCTCCGGGTGTACGCGGTCGAGGACACCAAGGCCGCCCACAAGGCCGTGGTCGACCGCGAGGCCCGAATCCAAGGCTGCCTCCTCGACAAGCCCAGAACCCTGCCGTTCGAGGACAACGGCGAGTCCCTGTGCTTCAGCCTCGAGGAGGTTGGGAACGAGTGGCAGAACAGCCGGACCCCGACCGAGCGCCAGGAGTTGAACTTCCCCGAGGTCTGGAACAGCCGGGAGAACTTGAAGTACGCGAGCTTTGAGCTCGAGAGCGACGGCTCGGCGACCCGCACCTACAAGCTCCAGATCTGCCAGGGCCAGCAGGACAACGCCCGGCAGGTATTCAGGATAATCTACGACGGGGCGAGACAGCTCATAAGCTCGGGCAGCGTGACCCGACCGCTTCGGGAAGTGACGGTAGTCAGCAGCATGCAGGCGGACTCCAGGGAGCTGCGGCCCTTCCGGTTCACCCGCTCCCTCAGGAAGCAGCTGTGCCAGTGTCTGGACCCCCCCAACTCCCTCGGAAACGACTGGAGGATGCTCGCACAGATGCTGCGCGTCGATAGGTGAGTACAATCCAGCAAGTTTGATTCTTCCACAAAGGGGCCGACTGGCAAAGTTCTTTTTGATCGAGTGCGCGGGGACAACACGTGCGTTCTAGGGGGCAAAGTTTGAAACTCTGTGGAGAGATTGAAATTTAAAGAGTCGAAGGAGAAGGGAATCAACCTGTTTTGTCGAGATCGAAATGAATTGTGCGGGGAGAATTGCGAGGAGAAGAGAAAGTTTTTTGTTTAACGGGTACGAGTAGTTGAAGTTACCATTATAGACCTATTTTACTGGCTGATAAGTGCCGCTTGTAGTGGCTTTTATCGAGATTAATGAAGTGAAATTTTCTCTTTTTAAAATTGTTTACTCTATCGCGAATTTTTCGTTTAAATATTTACTCTGGATGTTGAGTAGTTAGCTTGAATGAAAAAACGCTAATGGTAGAAAGCGAAAAAAATTTTTTTTAACCTATTTCTCAAAATGGTATTATGATAACTATTTAATCTATTAATATTTAAAAAAGAATGCTACTTTTTTTTTAACATAATTTACGTAAAAAATTAACTCATCAAGTGAGTTAGTTTTTTACAGTCCATATCTGCGTGCTCATTGCTCTACATAGGTTTTATCTTGACGTATTTTGCATACGTAAATCAAAAATAATTTTTCAACTCGATTAGAAGAAACGTACTTTTTAATTTTACGTTTGCTCACTTCGAGTCAAATTTTAATTCAAATTTTAATTTTTCTGAAATGAGATGATTAACCCAGAATTTCAAGTATAATGACAGCCATTCTTGGGGGGTCACCGTGATTGTTATTCCAAATTCATACGGCTCGCTAATTAAAAGGCTTGTTTTATTGGCCCTCGTTACAAACTCGATATCTCGGGTGGGGGGAAAAACGAAGAAGTGGTCGGAAAATGCTGGCGTAAGTAGCGGCGAAACAGAGACAAGATTAGGAATGCTAATGACACGAAAACGCTAACTGGATTTCGTAACGGGTACTAGTAGTAGTAATTTTAAACAAATTTTACCCCGCAAATGAGACTCTCTCCGCTCAAGTTTTTAATTTTTTTCCCCCCCTTCCTCCTCCGAAGAAAGTACATTAAACTCCCGCGTTTTATATAAACGAGCGAAAATATGAAAATATCCACTAGCGGCACCGAGCGTGCAGTACTTATGCAAACAGCTCGCGATACACACTTAAATAAAACTATTTACGGTCAACGGGGCAATAAATATCGGCGGTGAATTACTTGAAAAACGAGGCATAATTGAGTCTAATCAACATGCAGCGAAAAACTCTCCACGGCTCCGCGCGCGCGGTACGATTAGCCTCGGCGATATCGTTATCTCTGTGTGCTAATAGTTCATTCGCGCGATTATTTATGGTTTTATTCGATTAAACTAGTTTTTAATAAGTCGATCGGGCAAAAGTATACGAAGAAAAAAAAAAATAAAAAAATAAGCTCGCGAAGCTCGCGGAGCATTCAGATTAGATTTATTATCGCGCGGTAGCGTCACCGAGGAGAAAATTTACCAATTTTTTTGCGCGAGATCTCTCATTATGTGAGCTGTGGTACGTTTTTTACCCCGCGTATACGAGATTGCCTAATATCGTAAAATTCCAATTCTCCTCGGGCGTATAATTTCCTTACCCCGATGTTTCACAATTTTCCTCGCTCGACGCACAAACTAAAAGGTACGCTAAACGATAACTAATGCCGTACCGGGGGGGTAGAGAAGAAATTTCTCGTCGAGACGAAAACGAGGAGATAAAGAAATTACAAAACCGCCTTTGATCCACACACACGCTGATGTTTTTCGGGGTTAATATAGCCGCAGCAGCGTGCACCTGCACGACGACGACGGCCTTTTAAACTTTAATCCGGGTATGAAAGTCGATGGGTTATAAAAGAGACTTTTCGGTAGAGAGAGCTGCGGAGAAGAAAACAATGCCCGTTGTAAATCTTGCGCCCGGAGGAGGATGTTTTCTGTATTCAAAGTACCTTTTTTAGCCGCGTGTGGGTGCTTTACGAGGGGTATCGGGTTCGGGTTGTAAAAGGGATTAGGGATTCTTAGATAAAGTTTATGGACTTTAACCTACTTCGTATGGCATGGCGCTACGCGAAAAGTCAACCCGGGCGACGGTACCAGAGAGGACATATTACCGCTCGAGTTTTTTTTTGTTTAGTGTGTAGTTAAAGTTGAAGAGAAAAAAAAAAAAAAAAAAAAAAAAACTGACACCGTCAATAACAGAACTACCTATCATTTTTTTTTTTTTTTTTTTGAACGTGTATGATTTTATTTTTTGAATATAACTTGGACATTACGTTTCATCAGAGCGATGAGAATTCGAACCCCTTCTAAGTTACTCGTCAACTTTTATAGCCATGGGTTCTAATGACCTTCGCTACGATGACTCTTGATTCTTTTAACTTTATTGAGGTCAAAGACTCAAGAGAAATATCATAATGTAAAATGAGGTAAATTGTAAATTTATAAATAATCTTTTGAACCATAATTTTTGAAAAATATATTTAATTCTGTGACTAATTTTGTGTCTATATAAATTATATTTTAAAATCATACTGAAATAAGATTTAATACAGTTATTCTTAACAATGAATTTTTTTTAATAAGTAAACAATCGAGGGGCTATGCACTCCAGAATCACTAAAAGAATCACACACAAAAATCAATATAATCAATAAAATATCAATTTCATTTCAAGTAAAAATCTTCGAAAAATATTATTTTTAACAAAATATCAAATGAAATTAATTCCAAGGCTCTAAACACTTAAAAATTGCTAAAGGAATCACGAAAGAACCTCAAAAGAATCAAAAAGAATCAAAAGAATCATCAATGATTCTGGAGTGCATAGCCCCTCGTAAATAATATTAATAAATTAAAAAATATTAAATAACATTTAAACGACAGTAGATACAAAAATTTTATAGTCAGGTAAATTTTAATAGGCTTCTCTGAAAAGTATACCAAATGGCTCTGACAAAAGATGCAAAGACTTTAGGATTAATATAGTCCTAAAGTCGTGACGATTGACGAATCTGTCATTTTTTCAATAAATCTACAGTTAATAACTCTGTCATTTGAGAAAAGCAACACAAGTAAAAAAAAATAAATAAATAAATAAACTTTTGAAGGTAGACTACGTATTTTTTACCTTTTAACTGGCATGAATACACAATACTGTAAAACATAAAATCAGCTCTGAAACTAAGGCTCCGTATTACAAAGCCGCACTCGATCAATTTGAACTGCCCCTAGAAAAAAGTCGTGGGCACGACGATTGGTCACGTAAAAAGCACGTGTTTTTTTGTTACTTTATTTTGTTATTTTCTTCTCCTCCGCAGATACATAAATTACTTCGCGACAAAGTCATCGCCGACCGAGCACATACTGGACCTGTGGGAGGCCCGGCACAGGGAGCCGACGGCCGTGACCGATCTGCTCAACCACCTGAGGGTCATGGGAAGAACCGACGCCGCGACCATCCTCGAGGCCCAGCTTGGCCCCTGGCTCTGAATCACGACCGGGGTCGACGAACCTCCAGCACCTCGATCTTGCAGCAGTGTGTATGTGTGACTTTACGACGACGATGATGATAAATATTAACATCTTCTTTAGTTTACCGTGCCATCAGAGGACATCGCTGATCTAATAAGTATTCCTAAGTGTATGAAAAAGAGAAGAAATATGGCCTTATTGCCGACTCAACCCGGTCGGCGCATCGAAAAGAAATAGAGTGAGTGAAGCTTGTAAATACGGTATGAGTGCGAGATTCTTTTTTTTTATTATTATTTATTATTCAGAACGTAAGTTTGTAGAGATTTATTAGGGTTAAAGCAGATTATTGGATGTTAATCATCGGGTGTTTTTCTTACCTTTTTTTTTTTTTTTTTCTTTTTATACAATGATGATACACGCTGACCTATCTAACACTGCCGTTTTTGGGACAGATTTTTACAGTGGAACCGCCCAGCGGCCCACGTTTTTTTTATATAGTTAGTATATTAAATATCACTGGACAAAAATAATTAAAAAGAACTATATAAATATACTAAATGTAATCCAAAGTAGCTGAATCATATTCGGGTTAATAAGA
Source organism: Encarsia formosa (assembly GCA_038277355.1). NCBI lineage: Eukaryota > Metazoa > Arthropoda > Insecta > Hymenoptera > Aphelinidae > Encarsia > Encarsia formosa. Next base: position 24,160,573 of record CM076184.1, read on the forward strand.
CTACTGCCAATTTACAAACGATTCCTCGTCAATGAAGTTATAAAAAAAGTATATATGAAATATATATATATATATATTTATCAAAGGAGCATGTCGATGGAGTGATGTAGTGCCCTCGACAATCAGACTGTTTTTTTTGTTTTATTTCTCTCGGAATGGAAATGTTTATACGCGCGTCGGCGCCTCCCAACAGTGTAACCCGTCATCGTCGGCGTTACTTTAACAGTCGGGCGAAATTGTTACCCCGGCGCCAGCTAGAAAACGGGAATATATAAAAATTATTTCAAAAACAAAACGCATTTTTCAAACTGACCGAGCGAGCGACCGTCGAGGGCACGATTAATCACGGAAAGTTTAAAAAAAAAAAGCAGAAGAAAAGAAGAATACTAATTAAGGCTCGTTTATAATCCACGATGGTCGAAGTGGTGTTCTAGATAGAGTTGTGTACACGTGATGATAAACCGAACAAAAAAAAAAAACTAAATAAGAAAAAAATGGATAATATCAAGTTTATATATCTGCAATTGTATATGTATGTATAGACCGACGGGTATAATACGCATTTATGTATGATACATGTTAAGGGGGGGGGGGGGGATTTACCAAGGCGCGCCCGAAATCCTGTACGCACATCGGGTATCTTTTCCACCCACGAAATCCGATTGTTTCCACTTCGGTTGCTCTACCGTTAGACCGAAGCAATGTCTAGATCGAACTTTTGTAAAAAAAAAAAAGAGCGAAAGATAATCGAGTGCAGGTTTAAAAAAGGCCAATACGGCGCCACCACAACGAACTGCGAAGGGCTCAATGTAAGTTGGTATATTAATAAACGAAACATTTAAAGCTCCTATGATAAACTCTCAAAGAAGTATAGTTATACGATAGTGAAGTATCTTGCATAGAGTTTAATAAAATAAAAAAAAAAAAATTGTTTTTGTAAAGTGAGTTACGTAGGTATTACCATTTAAAATGGCCGACTAATTACGATGTAAACTATTTTATAGATATAATGAAATAAAAAAAGAAGAAGAAAAATCATGAAACGATGCGATTGGTGCCAAGAAATACACGCTTTTATTTTCTAGCTTGTGTACAGCCGAAGTTTCGAACTCGTCGTCGTTCGCTGATCCGTTTGTGCCAATTCTAAAAAATCGATCCTGCGTAAGTTTCCTACGGATAAAAGTTCCGGCTCGATTTAACACCCAACCGATATTTACGGCTTTCGAAGGGGGGAGTCTGAGGCATCCTTAAATTTCAACTATTCTAAGTCATAAAAACGAATTTTCACAAAGTTGGCAAACAGCTCGAGTCTTGGGTGCAAACGAGGCAAAAAATTGAGTCTTTGATTCAAAAAATTCAATTTTTTTATTTTAAAAATTATCTTTAGAAAATTCTCAAACATTGATTTAATCATGTTTCAAAAATTAGTTTGACTAAAAAATTCCAAGATAAATAAGAGAATGAATCAAAGTTTAATGAAAATTAGTTTGATTGACATACTCGTTTTGAAAATTTACTTTTCAAAACTTACAGGTTTTTTTCATGAAGGATGATCATTTTCAAAAACTGAGACTCGTGCTGGTATTTCTCAAAGTATATCTTGTGTTTCACGATAATTTTTTTTTTTTTTTTTTCATTTCTTCTTCACCTTCGCATATTTTCGCGCATCTCAAGCGATATGCCGCCCCGGGGTCTTAACAGGCCCATTATGCAATTTAAAATGCGCGCGAGACCAACGAACGACGACGGGTGCGGTGCGTCGACGCTTTTTTTGTATTTTTTATTTCAAGAAGGGAAGTCGTGTTTTATCTCCCTCTTCGTACTTCTTTTTTATTATTATTATTCGAGAACCTCATTTTCAAAGAAAAAGTAAGAGAAAAAAAATAAAGAAGTATCTTCAAAAATTTGTATATTTGTTATTATCTTAGACCGAATAAAATATTCTTGTATACCTGAAAAACCTCAACTTCATTAATTACGCAACCTCTCTCCTCTTTTCCTCAATTAAGCCTTTGACTTTTTATTCATAATTTCAGTTAAAATTTAAATGTCTTTATTATATTTTATTAACTCGAGTTTCTGTGTTTATTCAAATTAAGGTCGATAAAGGTAAGTACGTTACAATGCAGATGAGCCGCCGAATTATTTAATCCAGCGGAGGAGAAAACAACGACTTTTTTTTTTTATACTTCGTTTTCGAAAGTTTGCCCGTGAAAAGGTAAGCAGCGCACACGTGATTTGTATTCAGGAGCTCTTTTCAAGCCCGCTTTTTAACATTCCTTTGAGGGCCCGGGGAAATGAACGAAACGCGCGCTCGCTCTCGAAAAAAGAGATTTTTAAATCTGTAAAAAATCCTGTAAGTTTTTGCGCGAACAAAGGGAGGGGTAGCGCGGGGCTTCAAATATACTTCTTCTGCCGATTCAATAATGCATCGCTTCTTACTTCCCCGGTCGGCTCATCAAATTTGCATATTCGTTATCACCGGGCGGGGGGACAAAGCACTCCGTCTGCAGAATTTTTTTGTCACCCCTGCAGAAGAAGAAGAAGAAGTGGGCGGAAATTGATTCACGCGTCGCGGAAAAGCGAACCCCTTTTTACCAGCTCCGCCTGCCCCTCCCACTTTTTTCGGGGCAGAATTCAACACCCCTTTTTTTTTTCGCTACTTGACACCGCGTCCTTTTTTAAGGTTAGGTTAAGCTCCCCTCCTACTTCATTCTTCGCAGTTACGAGGTCAATGCTTTCGTAGCGCTCACCTTTGTGGAATTATTCCGGCGTATACAAAACTATTTTGTCGTACGGGGAGAGACTGAATGCTCGCTCCTGTGACAATGTAAGCTTCTAGGTACTCGACGTGACGCGCTGGATTTTTTTTTTTTTTTTTTTCTTTTTTCTGCTTCTTGTGTGGGGGAACGAGATTTTTGATAATTCTATGTGAGACTTTTTTAAAATCGAGTTTGAAGAGGATTAGTGAGGAGAAAAATTGAATCGGGTAAGGGGTGTCGCGTAGTACTAGACGGGGAAAATTTTCCAAGGCGGTTTATCCCTTTGATACGAATTTCATGTGAACAAAGATTTAAGGTATTACAGGCATCAGAAACATTTTTTTCTTTTAATAAAAAAAAAAAAAAATTCTGACGAATCATTCAGTTTTACAAAAATCTTCTTTTTTTTAACTATCAAATAAATCTGAATCACACTAGTAAGGGCTGGAATTCGAACTATGGTTCAATGTCACACTGGTTCTACGCTCTATCAGCTGAGCCAATCAACATCTATTATCGCAGAATAAAATTGAGAGTAAATGACCAAAACAGTTCTTAGATTTTTAAAAGAAAGTTGAGTTGAATTTTTTTATCAACCGACCATGAACAATCTCAGTATAAAAATTTTTCAATAAAGATCCGTCTAATAATATTTCAAATGAAAAAGAAAAAATTTACGCGGCGCACACTTGTAAATTAAACCTTTGATCTCGAAGCTCCCCGACAGTAAAATCAAACAGGATAGAAAAATTTACGACGTCAAATCTCCGATTCAAACAGAAAAGTCGTCTCGCAAATCGAAAGATAACCTTTTATCAGAGCTCTCCGTCAAAGGTGCTTGGTAGGTACCCCGGGGTAGCTTGAAATTCGATATTCCCGCGTGCTGTTTTATAACCGTGCGAATGGGATGTGCCAATACAAGCCGTAAATGAAGTTTAAGACTACTACCATACCAGTCGCACCCCGCCGCGACGAAGGCGGCTGCATATAAAATCCATTCCTATAAATCGGATATCCGTTAGAAAAAAAATCCCATCGCGATAAGGTTCCTAGCGCGCGCTTTTTGAATACGAATGACGCTGCGGCCGGCTAATAAACCCGTGAATCATCCTCGCGAATCAATTATCGTAGTCTCGAAAAAATAAAAAAGGGGAAGGACGACAATACTCCTGCGGGGTTGCAATTTTAAAGTGTCGATGGCTTTTCAGACGCGGGGCTTTTATTCGCGCAATTTCGTCCTCGAGAGGGCGCGTGCACGGGGGAGGAGGGGGATTATTACGTCGTGTACCAGGGGTAGAGAGCCGCGAGGGTTATTGGGATTCTTTGACGTGGGTTAATTGTTCCCTCTGCGATTGCGCTAATTTCTTCTGCTCCCACTTCTTCTTTTTGCGGCGAGCCGAAATTGTTTTATATACCGAGCTCTGCTCCAGGCTTCGTAGATTTTTTACTTTAATGGAGACATAATGAGATATTTTGGGTGGATTGATATTTTAATTGAGCGAGGTTTGCTGAGGTCACTTTTAAAGCTGCATTTATACTGAATCGTCGTCAAGTGACAATCAGACATTTTCTAAAATGGGTACTTAAATTTTTAGATTCAATGTGTTGTTGTCAGACAAATTTTTATTTATGCATAAGTTTTCTAGAATCTGAAAGTTTATTTAACACGATATAATTAGTAAATGTCTTATAGTACTTACGAGAAACTTATTTATTTAATATTAAACTCGCATTTACTCTGTCTACATATCTAATACGAGATAAATGTAATCTAGAATAAATATTATAAAATAATATGATAATAATAATAATAACAAATTGCAAAGTCAAGTATCATAAGCCATTTTTATCGTTTAATTAATAAACTGTAGACACAAAAATGATTTGAATTCTAACAAAATTACGTAAAAAAGTAAATTGAATAAGCTCAAAACAATTTCGACTGTTTTGAATTTATTTTATTGTACTCATAATTTATACATTTTTTACTTTGACAAATCTTATCTGTTTCATTTTACTTACTTGAATTTAGCAACCTTTTAGTAATAAATAATAATAATAATAATAATAATAATAATAACCCATACAAAAGTAATAAACAAAATTCTGTGCTTCTTAATTTTGAGATTTTTTACCGCATTTCATGTAAAAAAAAAAAAGAAAAAAAACATACATTCATTTCAATTTACGGAACTCTAAAATGGGTTTAGACCGATTTTTTAGGGTCACTCTTTGATCGTTTAACCAGAACTCAACCAGTACGAAAACCTCGAAATAAAAAGTGCGATTAAAACATTAATGAACGAACACTCAACTGACGCAGCCCCGGAGGCATAACTTTATTCCCAGACATTCAAAAATGATATTAACGGCCGGGCGTAAATAATAAAAATAACCACTTGACGTACCACGTCAGGAAATTCTTTTTCGAAATTTAAAAAACATCGAGCGGAGTCGGGTAGAGGAATTAATTTCCGACTTGCCTCGACGTTTATTGATATTTATTAGATAGCAGGGTCGCGTATTTTTTTCTCTCTCTCTCTCTCTCTCCCGAAGAAAAATCTCGCGACACAACGTTGCAACCTTTTGATCTCTCGCGCTATAAAAACTCGCTCTTACAACACGAATTAATAGGAGCATAAAAGTAATTTACGAGCCGAGCTACATTCACGTATACGTCTATTGTCGAGAGATCCCACCTACATGACGAAGGTTTATTTTTTCTAAAAAGAAGAAGAAGAAGCGCCTTATCTGTCTGCGCGGGGGGAATTAAGGCTGCACTTCCTCGGCTGGCCCCTCGATCGAAGGGCGCTTTTCCCCCCTTTCGCCGACCGGAGGAGTATAAATACGGGTGCAGATGGGAAAGAGATGCCGAAGATTGAGGGGGAGAGAGAGATTAAAGGAGACGAATTCGAACGGAGAGAGAGATATTGTCATTGTAATTGCGTGTACCGACTAATTTATGCAGATTTAGCGAAAATACGAGGAGCCACGAGAAGTAGGAGGAGTGGAGGAACGGGCTTTATTCATTGGATTAACCGGCCCTTAAAATTGTATGCCTTGAATAAATTTGAGTCGATGAAAAATTTTCGGTCGTTCTTCAGACGGGCCTGGATAACTGAATTTAAAACCCGAGGGGTTGTTTGTTGAGATTGTCATTAATTTTTCTGGAATCCAATAAAATTATTTGAATTAGTTTTGTCATTTCTTAATTTCAGAGTACTTCATAATAATATGAAAATTTTAAAAGTGATAAGCAAATTAAATAGTTACTTTCCATATAATTATAAGCAGAGTTGTTTGAGACGTGAGACCTGTTAGCTCAGAGAGTATGAACTGGAACTTTGACGCTGAAAGCGCAGGTTCGAATCTTGTCGTCGTAATCATTTACGAAAAAAAAAAAAAATGGGCGACTTCCAAATGTACTGTCAACTAATTTTTTTTTTTTTTTTTTTTTTTTAATTAATGTGATGGTAAATTATGGAATATCTGAAAGCTTATAAACAAAATCTACTTGATCACATTAAAACAAACATCGATTATTTATATTGAAAAAAAAATTATTCTACAATTAAAAAAACTAATAATAAGTGAATAATTAAAAGTTCAAAAATTTTTTTATTAATGTTTTTAAACTAAATAATAAAATTGTTTTACTAAAGCATTGAAACGAAATTATATTTTAAAGGTATTATTGTAAGATTAAAAGTAATGTAACTTTTTAATCATCTATCAAAATTTTATAGTATTTTCAAATTATACTTGTTTAATATTAAAAATTTGTAATTAGAAAAATACAACTCATAGTTTATATTAGTAAACTTTCACAATTTATAATTGCATCAGAGTAAAGTTACTACTTATCAACAGGTCTGTCTTAATTTTGCAGAACGTTCAGGTTCAAATCTTAAATAAAGCTTTTGAAAAAAATTAAAGAAAATTAAAATAGATTTTTTTAAAAGGATTTAATATTTTTCTTTTAAATTTTAATAAAACAACTTTATATTTATCTCTCGAACAAATGCTTTTTTATTATTTAGTAAAGCGACGTTTCGGACATTTTGTTTGTGTCCCTTTTCAAGCTATAAAATACAATATTTAACATTACAATAATTCGAAATTTTTATATAATTAACAAGAAATAAAATTAGTACATACCACAACAGAAAAAAAGCTTATTTACAATCATTGAAATACAGGTTAATTTGATATTTTTCTCTTTTAGAAGTTAAAAATATTTATTATTTGATTAATTTATATAAGTGTTTATATATTTAAACTTACTTTTACCAGGGTACAATAGGAAATAAAATTATATTTCAGGAATGAAAGTAATTTCGTCTATTACTTTTTTACTTAATTTAATTTTTCAGTTTAGTTTAAGTATTAATAAAGCAGCTTGCACTTTTCTCAGATGAATATTGTAAATAATGTCACAGCTTTAAAAAAATCCCCATCATGCAAATAATGACGAATTTGACTCGTAAAATAAATCCGCGGTCGCTAATATATTGTCATGACTCTGCACTTTGAAGATTAAGTAAGAGAAATATAAAGTGCTGAAAAAAAGGGGGGAGGGAAGAATAAGAAGGCAAAAAAGGGAAGGAACTTTAATGAGTACGAGAGAAAGAGTGAAAAAAGTTTGCACAACAAAGAAGGAGAAAAGGAATAAAATAAAAAAGTGGACGCAGAAGAATCTCGGGAAGAGAGCAAGAGCAACAGAACAGCCCGAAACGAAGGGAGCCGTATCGCGTAACCCCCCGCAATAACTCAACATTTTTCATTTTGACAAATTGATCTTTTACGAAAAAAAAAAAAAAAAAAAAAAAAACGCGAGGGGGAGGAAGAAAGTATCCGTAACCATTACACCCGGCTTCCCGGAACTTATAATGAATACGCGCGCGAAATCCCGAAATATTTCACTAATTTTCATACTCCCTTTTACTTTTTTTTTTTTTCTACCGTTCGAATTGAAATATCGTGTGGCGGAATTGCACACCAGGAGGAAGTTTATTTTCATTCTAATTGTTTCGCTTGGAAAAAGTTCAGCATTAATCACGCGATGAAAAATTTCACTCAATGTCAAAGAAGAAGAGTCTCTCTCGGTCTATCATCAAATTAAAGATAAAAAAGTGTGCGTCTTATCTCGAGTGTACGCAAGATAAAAAAAAAAGTTGGACAGACGCACGAAAATCTCGGCTCTTCAAAAAAAAGAAAAGAAAGAAAAAAAAGCGACGTAAGCTGTTACAATATTTGCCCCGAACCGTATTACCCAAGAGCCCGCTGCAGCCAAAAGAAACAGACTCGGGCGCGTCAAACAAGTTACTATAGACAGAAGCAGCGCAAAAAAAAGGCAGCGGCGAGGAGAGGGAAAACGCATATTATAAGTCAGGCGTTCTCGATGTGTGTTTCGAGTGGCGGGACTAAGTGCCATAAAAATAGCCCACTTACACCCGCTGCACGTGCGAGTTGTCGCTCACTTTTTTTTTTCTTTTGCTCGATTCTTTTTTTTTTCTTTAAATTAGAGGAACTGGCCTCTGTAAGTGCTTCGGGGAGGCTGGCAGCTTCGATCGGAAGTAAAAACGGCAGGATGTAATAAATGGAGGGAAAAGCCGAATCGTTTGTCTCCTTCTTCTTCTACCCGGGTAATTCCACGCGGAAGTGGAACTTTTGTAAAAACGAATTTTCATTGACGTCTCGAGTAATTCTGAGATTTCTTGTTGTAATCGATGCGATGAAAGCTCGGAGAGGGAATCGAGATACAAAAAATAAGCTTGCTTGCGAACATATTGATACACTCGCTCCGAAGGTTTTTTGAAGTAGGGATAAAAAAAGATACTGTTGTAAAAATGTCATGTAAATGGTTACGAAAACATCAATTTACTTGTAATGCAAAAAAATATATGAGAGGCTATGCACTTCAGAATTAACTAAAAGAATCATACACAAAAATCAATATAATCAATAAAATATCAATTTCATTTCAAGTAAAAATCTTCAAAAAATATTATTTTTAACAAAGTATCAATTGAAATTAATTCCTAGTCAACGTAAGATTTATTTAAACTTTTTTTTATAAAAAAAAAAAAAACGTGATTTTTCTTTTATTGAAAACAAAAAATTTAATTTCTGTTGTAATTCCTTGTAAAAAAATGTCTAACAAGAACTTAATTTTATCATAAACTCTTTTTGAGGATATTATCTCTTAAAAATTTGTAGGTTTTTAAAAGCACGGTCGGAATTCATGTTTGAACTTTGAAACTACCGAAACGCGTTTTGTCAAAAAATATTACGACACTAACAATGCGATTAAAATTTTAAGGTTTCTTCACTTTTACGGTCCTGATAATTCTGTTTTCAACGTATAAAAAAGCATTAAATGAAAATAAAAACCCGTGTACTAAGTGAAAAATATGCGAGATTAACCTCAACGCATCGAATATTTCGAATAAATTTAGGATTTTTTTTTAATTGCCAGCGGGGATCTGATACGGACTTGATTTACGCCTGTTTGTTTATCTCCGTCAGAGGTAATTTTTCACTCCACCGAAAATTAGCGGCGCGTGTTTTTGATTTACCATTTGTTTTTGAAAGGACGAATTTTATCATTCGCGGTGACAATTCCATTTGTACGGTTTGGGTCTAATCACAATAAAGTTGCAGGGACGAAAATATTGTCCAGGACGTGCCCGGCCAGCCAGAGCCGGAGCGTAGGAGACAATTTTTAAAAACTAGTTATCCCCGCCCGCGCGGTCTGCGGAATTTCAACAGTAATTTTGTTTTTCCCTTTTTTCTTTTTTATATGAAATATGGCTTCGTCCGCGGTATTTGTGGTCAAAGGAACTCACCCATTTTTCGTCACGCTGACGTGAAAAAAGCGTTTCCCGTTTTGAGGGTGGTAGCTAAATAAAAGGTACGGACGGTGCCTGAATTAAAGCTCGAATAAATTTATCTTCGCTGTAATATGTTAACGATATTAAAAATCTTGATGAGACTTTCCTGCTTATTTTAGTACAGTACTTTTGTATTAATGTCATAAAAAGCTGTGGGTATCTACTGAAGACTTGTACATCTTAATATATAATGCCAGGAGTAAATATTTACTGATCTTTTATCAATAACTCAAGACTAAGATTAAAATATTGAAAAAAAAAAGAAAAAAATTAAGTGAAAAAAAATCAGTTTTTTGACTCTGGAGTCTGGAGTAGTTTTTTTTTTTTTTTTTTTTTTAATAAATAATTTGGAGTTTATTGTTATTAAATGGAATTTATATTTATCATTAAAAAGACCCAAAGAATTAAATTTTTTTTTTTAAGATGCGAAGAAAAATCATAAATAAAATTGTTTTAAAATTATAATTTATAAGAGCTCAATTTTTTTTTTTAAAAGATTTCATAAAGAAAATTATTTGAATGATAGTTTAATTTCTTACATATAATTTAAAACCTGAACTGTAATATGATTTTTGTATGAGATTAAAAACAATATTTGAAATGAATTTTTTTTTTTAATGAAATGTTTTGTTTTTCAGTCAAATGTTTCTTATTTTTAACTTTATAACTTAATATAAGGTACCTGTACCTAATATGGTCCCCCTAAGCGAGAATCGACGTTGGGGTCAATCAAATCATTATTTTTTGACGAGTAAGATCTCATTTTAAAGCTTAATTCAAGAGCTTTAAAATGAGACATTACACGATCGATTTTGATCAATGAGCTTCAAATGCCAGAGGATTTACCAAAACACGGTTTTTTAAGACACCTAAAATTTGTGTCCTAATATGGCCCCCCTTGAAGTAATTAATTAATAGCAATTTGTTCCTACTTTTTAAATCAATCAGGATATAAGATTTTAAAAACTTCAAAATTGTTATTATTTTAAAAATGGTTTATTTAAAAATTGAGCCTTTTTTACAATGTTTTTGAAAGCTTTGCAACTAGTAGAAAAATTTCAACTTTAAATTTTGGTCAAAGTTTTTTTTTTGAGCTAGAATGCTTTTTTAGTTATAAAATGAAAAAAAGCTTTGAAAGAATTAAATTTATTTTTCTTAAATAACATTAGGATAGGATTTTCTAAAAAGTACACATGAAACTAAGGACTCTTAATATCGGTATTTCTACTAATTCGTGGGGGGCCATATTAGGTACACTGCATAATAAAAAGTTATTTAAGAATAAAACCCGTTAGAAAACGAGTTGAACAAAAACTAAGGTCGCGTTTTAAAGCTGAAACAATAACGAATCGAAGCTACTCATTCAAATTTTGATCAGGTGCGTCTAAATATTTTGGCAGACCACTTAATTACAACGTAAAATAATAACGGAGGTATACGAAACGAGTTTGAGCTATTAGGCGTGCGGAAAAATAATTTTAAAATGTTCTAAACAACTGAAAACTTCATAATTCAGTGTTTTTGACTTCTTCCTACCTTGCAGAGATGCCGCATACCTAGCATTTTCAAAATAACAGGGGGGGCCATATTAGGCACAGGGCCATATTAGGCACACTTACCTTAATTTGAGATGCATAAATGTTACGTTATATGATATCTGAGACTTGACATAAATTATTTAAAAATATCAAAAGAAGCAATGAATTTTATCATTAATAATAAACAAAAATGATAAAAAAATTTTTTTTTTTTTTTTTTTTTTTAGGTTTTAGTAATTTAATTGGTAATATTAGAAAAACAACCAATGGAAGTGGAAAACCGATTTTTATTTTTTTTTATAGTATGTTTAAACGAAACTAAACTTCAAATTTAGTTTGTTAGGATTCGATCTATGACTTCTCGCGCCAATGTCAAACCTGTAACTTTGAAGCCAACACGACTCACAAAATATAAAGTCACTCTGAATCCTAATCAAGACTAAATAATATTTTTTCAATTTTTCATACCAAATAAAAATTTCCATACTTTAGAGTTACAATTTACTCACAAAAAAATTTCATCAACGACTACTTCATAAAACTGTGTTTCTTTGGTAATGAAAAACTTACGAAGTTTAAATAACGGTACGTACCCCGGCCAAGTTTCTCCCCCTCCTCCAAACGAAAATTTCATCAACTCTCCCCGAAAAATGAAATTCACTGTGTCCACAGTCCCCGAGATTCGTCACCCGTGTAAACAGTGCTCACCTCTCCCCGGTCTGCGTTAATCGAGATACCCCGAAACCAAATATCCGGACGCAAGGAAAAACAATGACGTCGCGCTCATTACCCATCCCCCCCAGAGAATCACAAAAGTCAACCCCTGCACATATTCGTCCCCCGTAACTGCTGAATAAGGGCGAGCGCAAATAGAGGCTCGAAATCAGTTTGCGGGGGGGATCCGTCATTGTTTAACGCCTGATTGACAGCTCTGCGGGGACTATAACTCCGCTCCAAACCGCCCCGAGGTGAGATGTGACGGCTTTTCTTACCCCGATAACGCGCCGCGGGCTACATACCCGTAAATTCGCTGATTTCGCGGGATTAGATTTCGAAAGAAATTTTGATCGAGCGTCTTTTCTTAGCCCCAGAGATTCGATTAGTTTTGATTGGCTCTCGAATATGATTGCCGAGACTTATGGAATTACTTCTGAAATGAATGACGTTAACTACAGGATGCATGTGAATAAACGATCGAGCTTTATCAAAACTTGTGTCTCTTATATCCCCGAGACAATTTCATTAGCCCAGCTCTCGAACATCGGATTTTGATTAGCTGCAACGATTCAATTGTCCCAGACGTCCGTTCTAAAACTTAATAAAAACCAGAGCGGAGCTGAAAAAAGACGGTCAGTGACGCTCAAAATTCCCTTCCCCAGTGGACCACATCCGCGCGCACGGAGCTAAATAGAATTACCGAGCCATTAGTAATCAATATCCCTGCAGTCAGGCGGTGGTACAGCGCCGAGCGAACTATATATAGATTGATGTCCTGTGGGTACTCCCTGTAGATGCACTATTTATCTCCTGCATGGACAACGGCGGATCTTGGGTGACAAAAGTGGTGCAGCAGTGATGGATGCTGCTGCTTGTGAATCGAGGGTCTTTTTAACTAATGGACTTTTATTGTTTGATCTCGTGTTGGTTCATGGGTAATCGATATCCGAGATTGCTCTGGCATTGGTACGAATATTCTTTTTTCGTTGGGTTTGTTTGGTTGACCTTGGAAAGACTGCAGTGTATCGTTATAACGAATTTTTTGAATGAAAGTTACAGAAATTTAATTTTGATACTTGTATTGGATAAACCAGTTATTATATAAGTTTTTCATGGTGTTACTTATTTATTTTATGGTAATTTATTGCATACTTGGGCTCATAAGTTTGTAAAATATTTTTTTTCAAACGAGTAAATATGCATGTAAGCACGTGTAATATTATAATTTAACCTCTTTAAAGCCGAAGTTTGATCATATTTATTAATATCATTACAACACAGGTTGTAACAAGGGATAAAAAGTTCTAAAAAAATTTTGTTCACCAGTAGAAACATTTGGATCCAGGATTTGATCCTTTGATGCGCACATGTAAGGTTGAGTCCGCTCCTTTCGGAGCTAACTTTAATCATAAAATTGTAAGGAAAGCTATTGTAAAAGTATGATAGTTACAACTTGATAGTTTTAAAAATGTATTATTACTATATTACAATATTTCATTTATGCAATACAAATTAATAAAACCTCTGATTACTGCATAAAGTTTGATTCTACTTTTACGATTTTTTGACCCTTCGAACACTTCTCATAGCCTTATCCCTAAATCCGAAAAATTATCAAAAAATGACGAATCAAAAGTACAAACAATACCTTTCTTCCTTTTTTGTCCTCGTTACAAGTAACTTCTGTCACCCCACGTGTTCAAACAACACCCAAAACCGTCATTTCTCGTTCCTCAAACTCGCGAGATTGAAAACCACCACAATTTTTTGAATAGAAAAAAAAAGGTCCTTGAACGCCCAAACGGTTGCGCACAATGGGGCGAGCCGCATCCCCCCGTTGATTTCCACCATAGGCCATAAACAATTTTACTATCATCATTTGCTCTCTCTCCGGCCGTTCCGGCTGCCATTCATTTTTCACCCCAGGCGGCAGTCATCATCGAAAAAAAAAGGAAGAAGTCGCGTGCATGCGTCTGACGCACAATTTCCCGCTGGCACCCCAGGTTACCGACCGTGTGATTTCAGTACGGTCCTGCTGTAATTTCATAAATCTGGGACCCCGCCTGATACCCGAAATTGGCTCGGAGGGTCCATTTCCGTAATTAAAGGAGTTTGTCATCCGCGCTAGCATCGACTGATTGGTATCAGGAACCAATTAAATCGATCCTAGAGGAGGCGGGAGGCTTCTATTGTCTGTAAAGGGATTTTTTTACCGACGAGGCTGAGACGATTGGCACCTAAGGCTGTTTGACAAACCCGGTTTCCACGGAGTCATGCAGCCTGCAGCACTGCGCGGACTGGTGTGTGATTAATATTTTTGCCTCGCTGACACGATTCTGTCGTGTAGTTTACGATAATAATAATGGCGTACGAGACCTGGGTTTGAGTGAAAAAATAAATTTATTAATTTACATGGCTCTTTGTGTTGTCGCTTGTCGATAATAATTATGATTTTATTTTCTGCCCTGTTTAGATGTTAATTGCGCGGGGTCTCATTAGCATAAAAATTTGTTCTTCGTGACTAAATAAAGACTTTGTGTCAAACGTTTTTTTTACGGTGCTTTATTGTCTAGGCATCTCACATTTTGAATAGTAATGCGATTCATAAAAAATTTTAAGTTAAATAGGAAATTATTTTGAGAATTGCGTTGGTTTTGGATTAGAGAGTAGAACTATCGATAGATGGAATCAAGTCCCCTGAAAAAGTTTGGGAATTTTTTTAAGTGATACAAATAAATTAATAAAGTCTTATTTGTATTTCTAATAATAAAAAAAAAAAAAAACATCAACCTTTATCTTAAAACTATGTTTAGTAATTTTTAACTCTATTCAATTGTTTTCTGTAATTTGGTAAATAAACTGTACTTTGAAAAAGAACTTTTCAAAGTTTAGTCACAGTTACGGATTAAAATCAATCCAAGTTAGAGAAAACCTTCGTGAAAAACTGTTTTTAATCAATATCTTAAATATGCTTATATTTTTAAATTTTTTGTCTAGTTTACATCAAATACAGATCTACAAGACATCGTTTGAAACCAATATTGTAAAAAAAGTTCACTACTTACTTGCTTTATTGAACTTTTGTGATTTTTGGTCGAATTTTGAAGAAAAAGTCATGACAAAAAGGTCATAAAAGTAATATAAATTAAACTTTTTAGTTTTAGTTTTTTTGATTAACTATTAATAAAAAAAAACGATTATTGGACTCTTGGATCTCGTAATTATTAAAGTAAAGTCATCTACGTACTGCCAACTTTTCGATCATCACGTAATTGTACATAGTTAATTTACTTCATTCAAATTCACTTAAAAGCTGTAAAACTATTCTACCGGTTGCTTTGGAATGACCCATTATCTAATGGATAAACCTTGAACTATAAAGTATGAGACCCAAGTTCGATTCCATGAGACTTAAAAAAAAAAAAAAATTATAACTCTCTTGAATTCATTTGAGAATTAATAAATTTTTTGCATTAGTAGAAAATAATTATATTTCATTAAAAAAGAAATCATTCCTTTTATAATACATAAATAGCCTTTAAACACATGGTAACTTATGTAATCGCCATTTGCGGTGTATAACTTTTTCAAGAATTGCAATTGAACTTTTAGACAGTTTCTGAAACATTAAATTGCTGACTACCTTTTATTTGTTTACCATTTAAAGTTGAAACAATAATGATATTTATTTAATTTTATTAACTAACAATTAAAATTAAAGAGAGCCATTCAGGCCGTAGCACTAAAGACATTTACTCAGGTTCGAGCCTTTGATGAAAAAGGTTCATCCCAGTCATAGAATACGTCAACTTTCAAAACATTTTTCTTATTACATTTTATAATTTACAACTTTCCATCCATTTTTTTCTGCTTATCAACACCATTCGACATAATTTATATTTTCCACGGTAACGAGATCCAATAAATCGGTTCGACTTCGCAGTATAAAGTATCAAATCAGCGAAGACTCCAGACTCAAAGAAAAAAAAAAGGCAAGTCTCCCCCAGTAAAAAAAGGGTGGTGTTCCATTCCCAGGGCACATTTTATCCTAGACCGTATAATCTAACGAAAAATCGACATCGCGCCCGATGACCTCGGAGTCGCTGCAGGGGCTTTTTATTATTATACCCTTTCACGACTCTCTCAAGGTGCTGAGAAGAAAAAAAAAAGAAGGAGGAGGAGGAAAAAATTTATTTAATCGAACGCGCCGCCAGGATATTTTGTTTCGGAAGTTTATGCGGGAGACCCTTTTTTTTTATTCTCGTGCAACCTGCTGGTGCTAAATATTTCGCGACACTGGTTTTGGCTGAAACTTTGTTTCCTCACTGCGCGCGTGTATATTTTTCTCCCGAGCGTGCGGTGCTTGGGACCCGATGAGACATTCATTGTACTCCTTGGGTGGGCCTTTGACTCTTTTTTTTTTGCTCCTCTTCTTTTTAAGAACGAAAATAATTAGTGCTTGTTTTCCTTTACGCGGAGAGTAATCAAGGGTATGGCTCTCTTCAAATAATCAGCCTCTTTCTTTTTTTTTTCTCTCTGTCTCTTGCTCTCTCTCGTCTTCTGTGATCTGCTCTCAGATAAAGAACAAAAAATCTTTGTTTGGGGATGTTGTGATCGGGATCGTTGTATCGCTTCGAAAGTTTTTAATTAGTTTCTTTTAAGGTGGTTTTCTACCAGAGCTAGTCAAGTTCAAGACTAAAAAAAAATTATTGCACCAAATTACTAACAATTGGTTATTAAAATTTATTTTTTAACTTTTTATGGCTTCTGAAATTATTTTCTACCAAAAAAACATTGACAATCACAACAAAACATTTTTTTAAACTTTTAACCTCACTTTTGAATACCACAGTTTTGGAGGTTATTCACGTGAAAATTATTTTTGTAAAATCACTGTAAAATTTGTAAAAGGTCAATTTTTTGCAGTTTCATGAAATGAATTCTTCGATAGTGAAACTATACGTATGTGGTTTTTCTAAAGGATCTCTATTGTAACAAGACAAATATCAATAATTTAGTATACTTTTTCAGCGTAGCGTCCATACGCGTAATAAAAAAAATTCAATCTTTAACTTGCTGTAACTTTTAAAATGTATGGTCAATTTTGATCAGACTTCGTAGAAATGTTTATTAATATCTAATAAACACCTCCAGAGGCTGGTTGAGCTCATTCTCTTATGTCATGCATTTGGTAGAAAACCACCTTAATTGCTTGAGATTTGATCAGCTTTTTAATGTCGATTATTATTTACGTAAATAAAAAAAATTAATCGCAGAAGAAAAATTTTTTTTAAACATTTTAAGTACATTACATGGTTCAGGAGGTTTAGTTAAGAAGATTCGAACTTGAACTATGTCAAAGTCTTAATCTTTATCCCTACAACCAACACAATTCACATAATGTCAGAGTTAATGCTTATCATTCTAATTTTTATTATTCATCTCATTTTAAAAAGAAACTTAAAATGATGTAACAAAATTAAAAATGAATTTAACGTATGTATTTACCTATTGTTAAAAAAATTTTTTTTTTTTTTATTAGATTAGGATCATTTACAATTATATATCACGAAAGATTAATTTTTAATAGATAAACGTGAAATAAAAAAAATATTTTTAAGCAATTGTCAGCCTTGTGGAGTAGCTCAGTCTCAATTTTTTTTTCATTGGTATAATGTCTCAACATAGTCTCGGGATATGAACCCTAGCCTGCTGTAGCATAAATCGAGTTTTTATCCCCATATCCAAGACTGATTACAATTCTTAAAGTGAGGAAATTGATCATTTGCTTACATTTTATCAAGAAACTTCTACAATTTTACAAAAACTTTATAAATATTTTTTAATTAACTGAATAATTAATTAAGATTTTTATTTTCTGCAGGAACTTACAGTTGCTCTTTGATGCAAGTTACCTGAAGAAGTAAAAAAAAAAAAAAAAAAATTTCCCTTCATTCAACAAGCTTCAAAGCATAACTCCCTAAAAGTCCAACTGGGCCTCGGGTTCTCACGCGGACTTATTAAAAAACTCAAACAAAGGAGGGGTCCCTGAAAATACCCAAAATTCACGGAATTTCCCCGTGGTTTTCATTTTGGCTCTGTCTGTAGCTCGGTACGCGTCGTTAGCACAGTGAATAAAGTTCATTCCAGCGAGAGAATGGTCGCTAAAAATATATATACTCGGCCTATACAGACTTCTGGTTTTGAATCCGGGGGGAGGGGGATGATGATTTGTGCTATCTGGGCGGAAGGTGGTCCGCGGAGTATATCGGCCGAGGCGATCGCTCGTTCGGATTATTAATTATTACTTCCTCTACCTACCACTTGCGGCCCGGCCGGAGGCTGATTTCTTTCAAAAGTTGAGCCCCGATAAGTTAGCCAGCCAGCAGCGTGTCATTCTTATAATACCACGGCAGCAGCTCTCGCTCTGCTTTTTTTTTTTCCTCTTTCAAGTGTCGGGCCCTCGTTATTCATATCGAGAATGGCAGGCCTGAAATATGGACAGTAACTCGATATCGATTCGAGCGTGGATTTTTTACTTCCTTCTTTTTTGTTTTGTTTTTTTTTTTTTTTTTTGGTCGTAATAAGTGCTTGTGGATTCGGCGACGTTGGTAACTTTTTTTTTTGGAAAAGTTACTTGTTTTAGAAATTGACAAAAAATATACAAGTTTTTGAGGAAAGAAGAAAGTTTATGACTGATTGACGTGTGATGAGTTCCGACGTGGAATTGTCAGAATGAAGATGATTATTTTTGGCTGAGATTGAGTTTGATTTAAACATCGAGGGTGTACTTTGAGTTCGAGACGTTTGCGGAGTTTTTTAAATTTTAGTGTTTTTATAGAGTATTTTTGTTTAATAATTAGGTACATACATAAAATGTGTAGTAACAGTTGTTCATAAATAAATTGTTATACTGATGTAATCTGAAGCTTATAAATTTGACAATTTGTATACAAACAAGAGTCCAGCATAGCTAGATTGAATGAGCCTGTGACTTTAAACCTAAAGATTGAAGTTCAAATTCAACTAGTTGATTCTAGTATTAGCAAGGAAGATGATATAAATTTCTTTATTTATTCTTGCACTTTTAAAGTTGATAAAAAAAAAATTAAAATGATATTGACTGTGAATAATAAAAAATTAAAAAACTTTCAAAGCCAGCACCAAAAATAATTAATTATTAAATTGAACCACCACTTTCCAGGCTTTTTATTAAAACGAAATTAAAAATGTGGGCTATCGCGGGTGATTTTAAAAGCGAACATAACCGAAATTTCATCTTATTAAGTTCTTTAGAGCGACAACCCGGTCAGCTTTTAGCCCCGAAAAAAAGTTCTCGATGCCGCGATCGTATTAACGCGCGCTCGCTTGCTGGAATATTCAAATTTTCGTCGTGCATATTGAACGGTGCGTATTTTAATACACGTCGGGCAAAAATATAAAGTGGGGAATGTATGGAATGATTTAACAAGTATGATTATTTTAATATTCCGCACTTTTCGTAAATTATTTCGCATTACGGTGTCGTTCGGCCGGCGCAACCAAGGTGTCTCATTAATGCCCCGGGAGTGTACCCCGGCCTCTCATGAATAATTCAAAAACTATATATTTTGATATTTTTCGGTTTTTTTTTTTTTTTTTTTTTTAACGATACTCAAAAATCGACTAATGATTATCTCTCGGAAAAACAACGGGCTGATTTAGGTGACGCGCAGGTGAATCAGGGTTGAATTATTGTCGGCCATCCGTTACGCTGCGCTTCTCGTCTCTATTTAAATCTTCTCTAATTACCCCGCAATTTACGGCTTTATTCAATTCCTCGCTCTATTTTTTCCCGGGTAAAAAAAAAACGCGTACACCGTGCGATTAAAAGAGAAACACAAAACACTCCGGGGAGGCTGCAATTTCACACCGGATTACATGTTTTTCCCATGCTTCCCTTCAGATTTCAAATCGACAAATATAATCTCGCGTGATCGCGGGCGGAGGCAGGAGGACGAAAAAGTAAAAAAAAAAAAAAAATTACAACTCGCCGAGCTGTAATAAAGCGCACGCGACGCACTCCCGGAAAAAAAGTGTACATAAAATCGACACGTGCTGGAGAGGCCAAAACGAATCAAAAGCAGCCCCCCCGAAGCGCGGAAATTTTTTTTCCGTCTCTGTCTCTCTTTTCGGTAGTCGTCAATCGCGGATTCCCGCAAATCGACTTTTCGTCGCTCAACAAAATAGACAAAAAAGTGTACTCTCTTTCCCGGTGCTCTTATCGAACTTTCGGGGTGCGTACGCGGAGCTACTGCTGAACTTTCCGCGTCGACTCTCTCAGCCCTGTTTACCCGGAAAAGAGAAAAGGCGACGGGATAAATAACAAATTACGGTATCGTGACTAGATTTTTTTTTCTTAAGCAAAGTTTAAAACGAATAACCGAAATAAAACTCATTGCTGTAAATTATTAAAAAATATCATGGTTATGGATTTTTTATTTTTATTTTTGCCAATACCGATTCTTATTCATGGAAAACATAAAAAGTTTATTATCTTTAAAAGTATTAGTCAAAGTGATATACAAATTATTCAACAAGTTTAAACGAAAATTTTCAATAGTGAAACGGTATAGATATAAACATTTGTAAAATTAACAGAAATGAATCAAACCAAGGTATGCTTCAAACCAATTAAACTTTTTATTATTTATAAAAAAAAATCTAAAAATCTATAGTATCGGACAATATAATATAATTACAGACAGTAAATAAATTAAAAAAATTATTAATCATTAAAATTTTTTGTCCTTGTGTAACCTAAAAGTGTCAAATTTCTGAACTATCAAAGAAGTGGATGGTTTTAATTTCTCCAGTAGAGCACAACAAGAAAAGAAGCGGTCAAATTTGCATATAAATTGAAATTTTCGTGACATTTCTCGAGCTAATGTCTGAAGAAAAACCATTTTTATAACCCGTAAGAAAAAAGATTCACTCTTGGGAGGCCAACCGCATCCTCAGGAAATGCCACCTATTTTTTTTCTTGCGCGTTTTTAAAATTAGTAAACAGGTATTGTAATAATAAAAACATTCTTATTTCCAATCTATACTTTTGATTAAGATTTAAGAGCCTCAACAGTCAAAAGTACAACGATTCGGATTGGCTCAGATGGTTAAACCTTAAACGGACACACTTAAAGTCACTGGTTCGAATCCCATTCATTGCTCAGCTCTTGAAAATTAAAAAAAAATAATTTAACTTCTTTGGTATATACACTTTTTTTTCATGAAACGGTCAATTTGCCACCTTATGATGCTTTATCAACATTGCTGGACCAAAACCCAGTCTAATTGATAAATTACGAAAAAAAAAATCAAACAAATCCCTCTCACTCAAAAAAATCCCAAATCACGATGATTCACAAAGCCTCCCTCCCATTCTAATGAAAATCTCATCATTACGTAAAATAAAGCTCCGCGATGCGCAAATCATCGTCGTGATTTACAACCCCAGCCGATAAATTTATTCCTAGGGACTCCTGGTCTGAACGCACGTCGTGAGTCACGACCCCCGCGTCGACGCGGAATGTCCCAAATATACCGCACGCGCGTCTCTCTCTCGCAATTTCCGAGTGCCTGCCTGGCTGGGCGAGTCAGTCTGGATTTCTCATCGATTCGCCCTTGCATACGTACGCACCCGGCAGCCCTCTTCCCCGTCGTTTGTCAATCCCCGAGTGACCGAGCTGTCTCCATTTGCGCGAGCTTTGAAAAATTGGCTAAAATAAAGTAACCAAAACGGAAGAGGTTTTTTGGAAAAATACAGCCAACGAATCAATGCTGTTGGGGGTCGGTTGGGGTTAATCGGATTATCCGTGTCCCTCATTTGCCCCGTTAATTTTTGGAGGGGACGGGCATGATAAACACGGGTAATACGCCAATTACGTAAATTCTGGTGTTTGGCAAGGATGATATTGATAACGAGTGATTTGTTTGTTTGTTTGAGTTGTACAGGAAGAATTTAAAATTATGTGTAGGGATTAAAAATTATAAATGTATGGCGTTGTTTGTAAAATACATTCAAGTTTTGTTTTAAAAGAAAGTCTTTCGATATAGTTGTTGAAAAAATAAAAATCACCGCATAGAAACATTTTTTTTTTCAATAATTTTTCAATATACATTTAAGATTAAGTATTGATAAACAATATTAACAACATACTACATTGCTAAAATAAATTTCACTCTAACTCGGTATCTTTTGATTGCCATTACAGACAGACCAAGTAGATTCTCTTATGATCGAGCTGTTGCTAGTCACGATAGGTATCTTAGTAGTACAATGTTTAATTAAATTATAAAAAAAAAGTTTTATTTTTCATTTCAATATACTGAATTCAGACAATAATGTAATTATTATGATTATTGTTTTTACCATAAGTTAGGAGCACATCTTAACAGATATTTTAATAAATGTCTTATGCACCTTACTGTTTGAAAGCCCGTAATGGATTTCGCTACTTAAGACATCCCCCAAGGCTCATTTTTTCATTCTAAGTGCACCGCGAAAATAATAACCCCGTTTTAAAAACACCCCCCCCCCCATGAAACTCATTCCAGTGCCCAAGGGTGCCACTATTTTCCAATCATCCCCCTCCCCTTCAGCAACCTAAATCTTGACAAAACGAGTCTTGCGACACATCAACCTTTACCTTTTTTTACATCTCCGTGGTAAATGGATATTAATTGGGGTGGAATCGGTCTCGGGGCGTAAATAGCGCGCGGTCACTGCGGATCGATTCCGCCTTAATTAGCTTGCGAAAGTAGAGGGAGCCAAAAACCGGGAGGGGAGTTACCAGAGGAAGTGTCATTACGAGCACGAGGATGGTTTTACGGTCTATTTGGCGCGGGAAGAATTATTGGACGATTAGAGAGTCCGGGGGGGATATTTAATAAGCGCGATTTTACGTAAATTAATTTTCAGCCAGGCGCGCGCGCGCGCGAGAGGCCGACGACGATGGCTTTACGGGCCTCCTCTGACGGGAAGTCGAGGAGGGCATTTATTTTTTGCTCCCGGAGCGTGGGACTTTTATGCTCTCGGGTCGACGGAAAGTTATGATTGGACTTTAAAAAAAGGGGTGGGATTACAAAACGCAGTCGCTCGATTGAATTTATGCGCTTTAAATGAGTTTTGTCGGCTAATGACGACGGTTGAATATAATTTGAGGATAATTTATCCGGAAATCGGGAAATTAAGATGAAATAAATTATTAAATTGTTATTTTTTCCTTTAATTTAATGTTAGGTTTATTTCATAAGTGACATGTTTATTGAAGAATATAAAAATCAAAATTCAAGTGAATATTTACAAATCTTAAATTTTGATGAAATACATTTTTTATGATCGATGGTAAAAAATTAATTGTTTCGGAAATTTGGCCGGCAAACACCAGAGTGCCATACATAACCAGCCGGACAGCTGGGACTTCGAACCGTGATGGCTTCGCAAAAATGTTTGTCCAAGACGAATAATAGGATGACCCCGAGCAGTAGCAAAAACAGGAAAAATCTTCGGTCCATTTTTTCTTTTAAACCGATCTGTAAACATTTAAATTATATATTGGTTAAAATCATGGTATATATAAAGACTAAAATTTTGTTCCAATTCAAAGCCTACATTGGATTTTTTTTTGTTTTTTGTTTTTTTTTTTTTTACTATATTGGATTAGTAATATATAGAGTGCGTGTCGCTTGGCTCGTAACCGAAAAATCAATAGTTCAAAAACGTTCTAGTAAAAAAGTCATTGATAAAAAATCAATGTTTTTGAAAAGTTTCTAAATCTGCAACCCAATTTTTTTTGTAAAGGGTATTAAAATGATCTCCATTATTCAAATGCTTAAATTATGTTTAAGAATTATTTTAAATCATCAAAGTGTAAAGGCTAAAATTTTAATATTTTGTAACTCTACCTTTGCTTGATGAATAAAATACGCGTCACGCAACTCAACAAATTATAATATTGTAGGTTCAAATTCAGATACCTTTAAAAGCTCGGTAACTAGATAAAATCAATGAATTGAGCTAAAAAAAAAAAAAAATTTCTTCTAGATTTAAGATGATTTTTTTTTTAAACAATATTGATATTTAAAAAACTTTTTTTAAGTATTGGAATTTGTAATTTATTTTTTATAAAATCGTTAAATTGTTTTATTTTGTCTGGAATAGTAAATAATTTTAAAATATTCAGTTAATTTAAAAATCAAATGTCAAATCAAATTAAACCATGAAAAATATTTGAATGTTCATTAATAAAGAATAATGTTATTTATTTTTTTAAATTTTCTAAAACTGACTTAGAGCAACCCTGATCACAGCTGCATAAAACAATAATTATAATGACATTGTTTGGATTTTTATCAAAATTATTTACTTTCCACCACACGATTTTATATATTGTAATCTTTTAGAAAACAAACTGAATTTAATTTTTTAATTCTGATCCTTACATACTTTTTAATTTTTAAAAAAGCAACGTACATAAGAAAATAACGTCGAAGAAAAAAGTAGAACGACTCACGTGCACACAATAGCGAAGTTGTTTTCAAACTGTAACTTTTTCACTGACCGGCAAAACTTTATATATGTACCACATAAGAACACCACTGTTGCATCTTGACGTCCTTGTACTAGTCAATACATTTTTTTTTTTTTTTCAAATATTATTTTCCTCTAAACTTTGATAAACAACGGCTTTTTGCCGACCGTGAATCAATCACAAACACACTCGCGCGCAATCTAACACGAATATTCATGGTGGGTGTGTCTACGCCATAAATTATCCGTACGAATCCAAACGTATTTACGTTCGTATAAAAAGTTTGTTAAAAAAAAAAAAAGAGGTGATTGAACGTGCAAGTTCTAGAAGTTACTTTAAAAAATTAATTTTTTCGCGCTGAAAGTTTAAATACGATCTTGCACCCAGCTCATACTTTTATAAATTAAACTTTGTTAAAGATTCTTGGGAAAATATGATGATTCATGAGAAAATTTCTTTTTTGAAAAGTCGAGTTTCTCAACTTTTGGAAAAAGACTTCAACGGGATTTAATTGCAAGCTTCAATGAATTTTAATAATCAGAGCGTAACTTATAATGTAAGTATATCCAAGTTTGCTCTTAGAAAAGAAAAACTAAAATTTGAATCAAATTAAAAACAAAGTAACTTTATATTGTTAAATAATCTTTACTTTCATAAATCAATAATAATTGGGTTGATGGCCGTTTCGGTACAGTTTTTAATTCAACAATGGATTTTCTCCATGTAAAGGCTACGTTTTAATAAATATTTTTAAGTGAAAATAATTAAAATAATTGAAATAGAACTTACCAATACTTCAAACAAAAATTTTTAGTAAAGGTTTGACAAGATAATAATCTTTTCTTTGCAAGTCGTGCTTGTCAAAGCGGGAAATTTGATGCTCGGGAACGACCGAATCCTGAGGTATCCAGGTTCGATTCCCCGCCTGACTGAAACGTACTCGCAAATGATTATATTGCCAATTATGTTATTCTCGTAGCAATTACTTATCAGTAGTTGAAAAAAAAAAAAAAAAAAAAATTTAAAGTTGATCAACTTGGTATGTCTTTTATTTTTATTTTTTTAACAATTTTATGTACATTTCAAATTTAAATTTATTTTATCATAAAAACCGTTTTATACCATTCAATTATAAAAGAAAAATACAATATGAACTGATTTGAGTAAACTGTACTTCCGCTCAGGGACCGGGTAATAACAAAATGTTTTGTTATGTTATAATTTTGTTATTGGACAAATAACAAAATCGACTTTTGTTATGTTATTTTTGAAAATAACATAACAAAATAGACTTCTGTTACGGTATAACAAAAGTAACAAAAGTCAAAACTGCTGGTAAAAATTATTAAAATATTTTTTTACAACTTCTTTTTTGCTCTAAATTACTGAATCGACATTAGAGGTACGAAAAAGTAAAATAACAAAATTGACTTTTGTTATGTTATAAAAAAATAACCAAATTCTAAATTGTTGGTAAAAATTTTAAAAATATTTTTTTCAACCTTTTTTTTGTTCAAGATAACGATATGAATACTACGATATGAATAATACTGAACATGGTTAGCGCACCCGAAATAGAATGAAGTACAATTTCAATTAATAAAAAAATTTACATGTTTGACAGTTAAACTATAATAGGGGAACTTTTATGAAGGAACTTGCATGTTCGACAGAACAGAAAGTGCTAAAGAGAAAAACTATGTGTATTCAGATAGTTCAATTGTGTTATGTAAAGTTTCGATCATTAAAAAAAAAAAAACCAATAGCTGCAAATGATTAAATTTAAATTTTTGAAGTTGTTGATAAACATTTGACTTTTAAAGAACTTTGAGGAAGAAAAAAAATTTAATTTGGTTTTTTATTAATTGCTTTCAAAATATTTTTTTTTCGTTCATGCAGTTCCTGCGACTCAGTTTCCGGGGGATTGACTATCGGGAGAAACAGTTTTCGGGGGATTGACTATCGGGGGATTTCTCGTAGGATTGATGATTCGGGGGAATGACTGTCGGGGAAATGATAATTTTTATCCTATATAATTATGTCTTTTTTATACTTCATTTAAAAACAATTTTTAACTTTTAATTTTTTTTTCTCAATTTTAAGTTGAAAAAAAATTTATCCATTTATTTAAATGATTTTTTATTTTAATTTTAGTTTTGTTATTTTTTTAATAATATTAAAAAAAATCAACGTATTTTGATATTTTTTAAACTTTTCATGGCTACATCGAAATTTGATGCAAAAAAGGAGTTGAAAAAATGTATTTTTACATTTTTTAAAGCAATTTTCAATTTTGTTTTTTGTTTTTACTGTTGTTTTTATTTTTTTATTTTTTTATTTTTTTTTTAGTTATTGTATTTAAAAGTCCTGTGGCTATTTTTAACTAACACTTTTGAATTTTGTTATTTTTTTTTGTAACATAACAAAAGTCAATTTTGTTACTAGCACTTTTGACTTTTGTTAATTTTGTTATACCGTAACAGAAGTCTATTTTGTTATGTTATTTTCAAAAATAACATAACAAAAGTCTAATTTGTTATGTTATTTTTAAAAATAACATAACAAAAGTCAATTTTGTTATGATATTTTAAAAAATAACATAACAAAAGTCTGTTTCGTTATGGTATTTAAAAAATAACATAACATAACAAAAGTCCCTGCTTCCGCTCTTCTTTCATGAACTTAAAAAAAAATGATTATCATAATTTTGCAAGTAAAAATTAGCTCAGCAGTGATGAATTACACTCATTCGAAATAAAGGTGTAAACGAAAATAAAAAATTTTCATTCAGTTTCTTGTTTTATTTTTTTACTCATCGTAACCATAACAAACGCTGATTTTAAACGTTCCGCTCGAAGACGATCCTTCACGAAGACGCAGTGTCCTGAATTTATCGGATAACCTTACCCTCGCGGACCTAAATAATTCCGAACCCGAGCAATTGTGCCCACACTCTCAGCTTTGATCGCGAATCATAAAGCACAACTCAAAGAAGTACAAAACCTGGAAATTAATCGTCACCGTTCTCGTCCCACACCGGCTTTATCATCCTCCGCGTCAGCTCTCGCAAGAAAGAGTCGGGGAAATGATCGTACGGGTGTGTTTTGTCAAGCGATAATCGTCCGAGTCGTAAATTGCCCACCGCGCCCGAGTATCTCTGCGCGCGCGGGTGCGGAGCGATTTACGAGAGATTGAAGGGACCCGGGCTGTTATCGCGGGGGGCATAAATTCACCGGGTATTACCTGCTCCGCCAGGACCCCGCGAGATCTTTTTCGACCGCTCTCGGGTTACCCCTCTCAGACTCGCGGCTACAATTACCCCGGGCACCTAACCCCCCCGCTTTAATTATGGCAAGGTGCGATCGGATATTTTTCGGATTGGGACTTGAGTGTGGCGATGACGATAGAAGCTTGGACTGGAGACCCAAGTATCGTTGGTTCGATCCCCGCTCTGTGAAAGATTAATTTGATGAGCTGTTGTTGATATATAGAATTGAAAAAAAACAATAAATAAAATCAAACTTGTCCATAGTAGCTTTTTTTTTATAGTACTCCTGGTCACTCTAACCTCAAAATCAGATTTTAGGTGAATTCGAATATTTGATTCGTGTTTTTAATCACTCGTACTATAAAATAAGCCGGGTGACGCTGCTGCACCCGGATAATAATATACTATTTTTTAAAGGTTCTATTAGAGAAACTTTTAAAAATCTGAGTATCTTTGGATAAAAATTCTTTTAGAAATGTATCCGAAAAAAGTAAATTTGGATACTTTTCCAATTCTTAAGATAGTTCAGTGTACAACTCAAACTAATTTTCCTAATTTTGGAGTCAAAATATGTTGTAAATTAACAAATGTCCTTTCAAAAGATCACATCTAAAATACAGGTATCCATGCTTTTTTTCAACAAACATACTTTTTTTTTCAATTAAATATAGACTTTGTGTTGATTATCCAGGCAAGATTGAGTTGATTATCTTGCCTGGATAATCAACGCAAAGTCGACATTCAATTGAAGCTCTTTATATATCTACTAGGCAATACAAAGTTGTTTTAACAAGAATTGATAATGATACATTTTTTATAATCATAAATAAAACAAAAAACAAAAAAAAAAACTGCAAACCCTCCAATACATCAGTCACACAGATAAGCATAATCCCAACCAAACAATTAACTTAAAACCACATCAATAAATTAACGAAACTTATTCATTGCATCGACACCCGCACAATAAACAAACACACTAAAATATTCAATTCCCTTATGCAGATGTCCGCATAAAGCAACCGACCGAGATTAATATAAATCGTAACCGAGTAACTCGCGTTTACAGTCCATCGATATTTGCTCACAACACTGTTATGGGGCCCCCCTTTGCAGCCTCCTTCCCCCCTCCCCCTTACTCGCGCGGGCACAAAGTTATTAAACTTGATTTGTATCAGGCACGAATTGCGCTATTAACTATCCTCCTCCTCCTCCTCTCCCGGTCTGTAGCCATAATTGGATCTCCCGCGGGGTAACACAATATGCGTGGCGTGACTCGGACCCGTACGGATACGGGGGGGTTTATGGCCAACCCGAAATATAAAATTTTCCCCGAGTTGTTTAACTCGATACCCGGGATTTTCACTCATCTCTTTTTTCTACTTACCTCGCACGCGACGGAATCAATTCCCCGGTTAAAAAGAAAGAAAGAGAGAGAGAGAGAGAGAGATTTCATTTACTCCCCTGGGCATCCAAGCACCCGCGAAAAAAAGCTCTTGGCGTGTCTAGCCGTAATAGGCCTGATTCTTTAATAAGACACCCCGAAATGCGTGCACTTTGGGAAAGGAAGAAGCTCGCGGAGTAAATTGGACGTTCGTGCGAGCATCCAGAAAAATTGAATTTCAACGCGGCTTCTTGTTCTTTCTTTTTTTTTGTTAAAAGGCGCTCTTTTTGAGCTTTCCACTCGCGACGTTTAATGAGTATAATGGGCTGCACGCACATTGACGACGCGGGCGGTTGAATATTGATGCCGAATGGGTGGGTTCGGCATTCAAAGGTTTCGAAAAACCCCACGCGACGGGCATACTCATAAGGTTTAATTCGATTTTGAAGAGATTTTGTGACGCGAATGACTAATGGAGCGTGCTATTGAGTGCGGAGGTTTGGTTATAATTGTGGAAAACACGGACGAGTGCCGGGATTTTGGACGAGGAGATTGGTTTAGCGATAATAAGTCGCGGGTTTGTCGATTGAATTCGATGGATTTGACTCTGATTAAATTAAAGTGGTCTGTCAGTATTTTATTTTTAAATTAAGGACTTTTTTTTTAACAAGAAAAATGAGAAATTTTCTCATGTGCAAAGTCGATGGTTCTTTATAAACTATAGTTTCGAAAAAAATTTGGAAATAGGGTAACAACCTGATCGCACTTATTCTTGGGTTTTTGAGGTACAAATTCGCTCCTCGTTTTTTCTACTTATTCTCCAATATTTGCTGACGGTTTAATACTATTCATGGCAAATTGAGACTAAAAATTAATACAGCGTAACGAGAAAAGAGTGAGGTTCCAATATAAAAAAAAAAACGGCAAAAATTTTCACATTCTCATCCTATTTTTTAACGCAGTAACAATGTCAAACTTTCTCCTCGGTGCATATTGAAAAGTGCTAATTACAAGTCCAACTGAAATAAAAAAGGGGCTTTCTTGAATAAATGATAAAATTTAATAAATTGAGTTACTCAAATAATTTTTTTTTAGGTAAAAAGAGTATTTATTTTAATTTTATTAAAATTTTCTTTAATCTTCGAAATTTTTTTTTCAAGTAAACTGTTACATTGCTTACAGTTCGTAAATAAACTATAAGAAAATCTTTTTAAACTTAACAAAATGAAACTTTTTAAACATTTTGTTTTCGTTAATTTAATTTGACTCGTATTTTAAAAATTGATCTTATCAAAAAGTCATCGTCACTCAAGCGGTTCTCTAAGCTGGATTGATGTATCAATGTTACCTTGAGGACGTGAGTTCGAATCTCAGTTAATGCGCTGAGTAATCTTTTCGCGAATTTCCAGTACTTATTGTCAAATTCAAATTTTAACAAAAAAAAAAAATGAATTATAATAACCTGCTGAATGGTTTTTTTTTTTTTATACGTATTAAAATTATAAAACAATAAACTGACAAATCTAAAATTAAATTTTGTTTCCGTTTCTCTTTTAAAAATCTCACATATCTTTCTGGGTCCGTTTTTCGGTAAATTGTTAAACAAGCGCGCTGCAGTGAAACTTTTATTTTAAGGTGTCCACTGCAGAGCCGCCCGGTGAATAATTTGTTTTCCATCCGCGGCCGGCGAGTTCGCGCGAAAACCCATTAAATCGAACACGCGCGCCTCGCGCGGCAGTCTCACGTCCCTGCGTTCGTCGAAGAAGAGCTCGTCTCTCCCGAACGTAAAAGACAAACGTTTGTACGCGGGCCAATTTACAAACCATTAAGAAAAAAAAAACTAAAGAGATTCGAAAAAAAAAACAAAATACCTTCCCACGTCTTACCAATCCGGACGCGTCGGGGCTAATTACCATCATTCATAATCCCGCTCGACTTTCGCGAATCGCAGCTTTAACAAATGTGAGCGGAGGAGGAGGGAAAAAAAAAAGAGACTGCATCAGCCGAACAAAGAGCGGCGACTCATCGCCCGGCGCGCGTCGTCCAGGCCGTTCGAGAGTAAAAAGTTTTCTTCCCCAATTAGGTCTAATAAAACGGCTCTTAATCCTCGCTCTCTGGCCTCTGCAAAAGAAGACGTGTCGTTTAATTGGCCCCACCGCCGAGAGATGAACTCTAACGACGAGCTGCTTTGAGACGACCGAATATTAACCGCACCGCGGCGTGTGAGGAGAAGGAGACTCTTTGTTGCGGGACGCGGGTAATGAGCGAGGGATTATTGATTCGATTCTATTAATAGAGGCCTTTGTGGGGACCCCCCCCCCCTCCGCTTTGTTTTACAATGCTAACTGTGAATTTAGTCTTTTTCGACCTGATTTTTGACGTTGGAGGTGGAAAAGCACAAGTGACACAAAGGTAAGGAGAACTTTGTTGGAAAGTTTAGTTGAAGTTCTGAGCGTTTTCTCAGTTGGGATGTTACTAATTATTACTGAAGTTGTAAAACTAGCTTGGATTATTTATAAAGAAAACAGCTAACGTTAATTTTATTACCTTTTCTTTAAATACAATTTTTTTTGAAGTATTTTTTGAGAAACCTCATTAGTGAATATTTTTTATAACTTTTTAACGAGGGGCTATGCACTCCAGAATTACCGATGATTCTTTTGATTCTTTTTGATTCTTTTGTAATTCTTTCGTGATTCTTTTGGCAAATTTAAACTGTTTAGAGCCTTAGATCCAATTTCAATTCTGAAGTGCATAGCCCCTCGCTTTTAAACCATTACTTCATCTTGTAAAAAAAAAATACATGTATATTATCAAATATAATTTATTATCGATTTAATTGGGAGTGTTAGAGTTGGAATATTCAAATTTTTTTTTTTTTTTCAAGTATAATTATTGGGTAAACTTATTGTTTACTTGAAAGTATTATGATATTTACAACAGCAATGGTTCATTGACTGAATTGTTGTAACATTTTCTGAAACTGTATAGTAAGTAGGACTTGAACCTATAGCCCATAAATTACTAATGTAGTTCGAAGCTGAATGCCAGCTGAGCTATTTCCTCCATACAACCGTTGGATTTTTTGAAGTAGAATTCATTTATGGCCTTTGAGCAAACCTTAGATATCTAAAAAAACCAAAAGTGTTTCTTAATTTTTGGTTTAATTCTTTTTAAAAACTTTAATTTAAAATTATTACGAAAATCAGAAAATTTTTTTATTTTTTGATCTTTTTTATTTTTTGTGATTAAATTAAAACTTAAAATAAATAATCGGGATTTGACTTTGAAAAAATATTTATTTTTATTAATTAATTTAAACAAACAGGGTTTAAAGATAAGCAAACAGCCAAAAAGTTTTAATTTTATTCCAATATTTGCAATAGTTCAATAATACGGGTATAAATTTATGGGTTAATAAACGTAATAAAGGATCAAATATAAATAAACGTCGCGATAGCATTATCAATAAATTTGAATAAATACATAGGGTCTCCTACAGCAAACAACATATATTTCATTGTTCAAACTTGTATTGTGTTTTTCTCCCCCGAATCTCTTTGTACACGCTAAATCGTGATAAAACGCTTCGTTCAGTCGGAATAAGCCAAATTCAGTGCAATTTTGAGAGCAGCTCAATTTTCGAGAATATTCCGGATAGAGTAATTTGGCTCAATTTGAAAGGTGTTATGCCATTCCGAAACGACAAGAGTGGCGACGTTAAAATTTACCTCCCACACGGCTTCATCAAGCCACTTTATTTATTCTTAACGGCTTAATTTATTTAACACCTTGTTCGCCACTGAGTAATTGCATGTTTTGTTTTATGAAACAATGTTGTACGATTACGTAAGGCATAATTGAATCCGAGAGATTACTCGACTTACGTAAACAAAATCAATTACCGGTGGAAATTATGAGCCGTAACGAGATATTGATTTTGTTATATCGTCATGATGCCTGCTTAATGGAAAATATATTAATTTGTTGTTGTTGTATTTCCAAGCGACTGATTTCTAGTTTAAGTGTTTGATTACTTGTGACCATTTTAAAAAAAATCTCATCAGCTGTTACAAAATTACTTATAAAATTTAATAGATTTCATCACATAACTGAGATCATTCTTAATAATAAAATCTTGACGATTTTTCGCTCGTTTATAGATAACCATTTAAGTGTATGATAAAAAAAAAAAAAAAAAAAAAGAATATTTGCTGATAATTAAATTCATCAAATTTTTATGTCAACCTTAATTCCAAGTTATAAATAATGTAAAATCCTTATGTCGAATAGTGGAAGGAAAATGAAAAATGTTCAAATTTTATGTTCAAATTTTTCGCTGGTCATTGTTTGTCAGCCTCTTCGGAGATATTTATTTAAAAAAATTTATAAGTGTTAAGTAAAGGTTACAAGTTTTACCATAACTACATCAAATTTGAGAAAAATTATAAAAATTACGAGTTTTTAATTAACACTATATTCTACCCAAAAAAAAAACACTAACAATTTTTTTCTAGTAAAGTTTTGACGTAATTTTTATAAAAAAAATTTTAATAAAAGTTTTTTTCTGAAACTTTCATTGAAAGTTTGTAATTTTATACTACGTTGTTAATTTTATAGATTCGGAGTGGCTCATTTAACAAATCATTACGTTATAGTAGTGTCACCTATAATAAGGTAGGTTCGAATCCCACCTGCCATGCCATTTTAAAAATTCAGTTTAAACTAATAGTAAAAAGAATCAATGACTACTGAAAAAAAAAAATCATGCTAAATACAAATTTATTTCGAGATTTTTTTATTGTTTTTTTTTAACCTGTTTGGATTTTGGAAAGATGAAATAGATGTTTACAAGAAATTAGTACAAAAAGAAGTCTGAACCGACTAAAACCTTGAATTACTTGTAGGCATACGTTTTATTTTTTCTCCAGTTTAAATCCTTACCATCACCATCCAAAAAAAGAATTCCAATCTAAAACTCACTACAAAAATTAGCTTTTAAAACCGGATAAAACTTTCCACGCACCTCTACAAAAAAAAACTTTCCCCATTCACTGATACGCACAAAGACCCTTTCAAAAATCCAACTCCCAACCCTTCGATTCCCTCCCAAGTAAGTTTCCTCCGAGATTTGTCCAAAACACGGGTTGAGCAGAGGACAAAAAGACGCGTCTCGGTAGGGAGATTAACGATCCTCCAAACTTCACAGCGAAAGACACTTAGGCCGGGCGCGAGTTTCCTTAATCACTCGTCGCGCGCAGCCCCATAAACGTCATATCGCAGGGAATTCAGGCTCCCGGGGTAGTGTGTAACTACGCGGTGCTTGTTTGCCGATACGACGCTGATTAATCATCCCCCTCGTACATTCGAATCCGGGAAAAGTCATGTTGATGCCACCCCCGGAGGGTGGAAGAATCTCGACAAATTCCCTGACTCATCTTCTTCGGGTCATCCCATGACGCACTGATATCTGCAGGTATCGAATGATCCTAGTGACTCACTAATGAGAAGTTAAGTGTCGATGGATTTATGGGCGCGCCGGTGCGAAATAGAAAAGTCACCCCTGCGCGCGATGTTTAATGCATATGGCGCAGGGCTTACGACCCCCCTCCTTTATGGTATAAAGCAGGAAACCATGACCCCGGATTTTTTGTGCGGGGATATGTCTCTTATTGACACAACAGAACGGTCATGAATTTTTATCGATTGGTTCCGGCCCAGGGGACACCCAAGCTGTGCGGCCGTTTTGATTTTCACGTAAACTCGATGATTTTTGCGCCGGGAGTGGGTGTGTTTTGACAGGTGGGGGGCGTATCGGTGCCGCGGCATGGATATTTTTGGTCCGCGATTGATGATGATTGACGAGCGCAAATCAACCGACGCGGTGTGTTTACTCGAAACCGGTTTTATGGAGTTGCTTTGGAATTTGGCGAACCGCGAGAATATGTTTGAATCGGAAATGCGATTTGGATTTTCGAAGGATGTTTGGGGGAGACGCGAAAAGGTAATGCAGGTTTTCGAGGGAGACGAGAGTAGATTGATGTTTGATCTGGAATTAGAAGTGAAAACGCGTCTCAAAACATTGTCGTAGTTATAGTTTTATACTTTGCTACAATAAGAAATCGATTAAAAGATATTTTTCAGACAAAGAACTAAATAAATGAATTTGATTCAAGTTGTCAGGAAAAGTGAATATTCAAGCGAATTTCAAAGTCGTGGGATCAAATCCAAGTTGATGCTATTCTGAATCTTAATGCTTCGAATCCTCATATGAATGAAAAAAGAAAAAAAAAACAAAAAAATCAATTAAAGCTATTGTGAAAAATTATTGATATGAAATATATTTTATACTATCAATTTCTACTTAAACATTAATTAACAATAAACAATTTTTTTGTTGAAGGTAATGAGCACAATGCTTCCCTGAAAGTTAAATTGAACTTTTATAAATTTCTTGGACGAGCCCAATTTTCTTCATTAAAAACGTACTCAAGCATATTTTTTCTTGTCGTTATTATACGGCCCCGCAATTAAAAGTCAACAGTGCAAAATTAAAGCGCTAAGCTCTAAATCAAATATTAAGATTCCAATTACGTAAAATTGAGTTCATTGACTGCACGCCGGGCTTGAATTTCTCGAGAACAAAGTCCCCTCTTCCTCCCGGGCAGCTGGTGCATGCCAAAAATTTAAATTAGTATTTTAGTCGCGAATTAACCGCATAATGCCGAGCGTCATCTCCCACAGTAGTAACACTGGTGTAGTATTCAATTTGGGTGGGCCCGGGTTGTTAATTCAAATTCTCAGTCGTCAGAACCACTTCGCTTCCTGTCCCGCGGTTTTTCGAAAATTCTCAAAACCTCGTTAGACCACCACAACTTTTCCACACCTGCAGCATCCCTTATAAATTAACGGTAACTTAAAAACCAAACGCTTCGGTATCTCGAAATTCAAAATAGATTTTCGGCTCCGGGGGTTGGGTGCTCAGTGAATGACATTTAATGCAACGCAGCAGCCATGGTCTGTAATGACGTGCGACGTGAGCTTTGCGAATATCACGGGGGCAACCGTCACACAACCAACGCCGGAGTGAGCGTCAGCCCCCCGTGTTTCATATTAATATTCTATTTATATAACTTTGTTCGTCACGTACCCATCGCCCGCGATTTATATTTTACGAGCTTGAAAGAATCCTCTGTCAAAGTTCTAATTACACGTGCGGACGGCATGAGAAATGTGTAAAACTTCACGGAATTATTATTACTCACTCGCGCCAACGGTCTTTCTCTCTTATATTAATTTCCTGCTTAATAATCATACCGTGAATCCGGCAGACGATTTATTATTCCTTTCGTCTGCCCGGGGTGTGTGAAAAAATTATCCCCCACAATCAGCCCGGTTTTCAATGATCGAACAAATTGTAATTAACCGAC
This sequence comes from Encarsia formosa, assembly GCA_038277355.1. Lineage (NCBI taxonomy): Eukaryota > Metazoa > Arthropoda > Insecta > Hymenoptera > Aphelinidae > Encarsia > Encarsia formosa. The sequence goes on from CM076184.1 coordinate 24,197,134, forward strand.
CCTTTCGTGTAACATGTTTATTACATAAAAATGAGGAATTAATGAGTGGCTTATTCATTAAATTTATTATTAATATACATATTAACACTCTGGGGAAATCGCATGACAGTGAGGGGCTTTTTTAATGTGTTCATTCGAAAAAAAAAAATTTAATTTATTTTATCATGTAAATGGTTAATGGATAATATTTATTTAAAAAAAATTAAACCCAAGTAAAAATCTCTTTTTTTATTACGTAACCCAAATTGAATGATTGTGATTTGAACGTTCTTTGAACCAGCTGGGAATCAAACATGGGTCTTAAGTAATCAGAGGAGTTTGTTCGTCCTACATTTAGTTTTGATATCCAAAGCCACACTGATTAACTCGAGTACTGATTTTGAATGTTTGTAGAGAGTTCTTATAAAATGGTAAAAAAATAAAGACTAATCATTTCGATGGCCCCAGCGAAGAAAAACTTAGCTCAAAATCTGCCACGAATAAAGTTACAATGAGGCAACTTTCGGTTACTAAAATGTCTCTCAACTACTTTATTATTCAAGCCTGCGAAAAAAATTTTAAAATCACCTTTTCTATCATAACAATAATATATTGATGGTAAAAAAAAATTTTTGATACACTAGCCACAAATAAAATTACTCCTTCCGGTTTTTATAAGCTAAAAACTTAGTCATTTTATTCGTAGCTGGTGTGTCGAAAATTTTTTTTTTACTAAAATATAGCATCGGTGTGGTTGCAAAGGTCATTTTAACATATTTTGTAGAAGGCTAAAATAATAAATAAAGTGGCTTAGAGACATTTTAATCGCCAAAAGTATACCCATAGTAACTTTATTCGTGGCAGATTTTAGGCTAAGGTTTTTCTTCGCTGGAACCATCGATTTTCTATAAAATATTCATTTACAAAATGACATCAAAAAAAAAAAAAAAAAAAAAAAAAGAAGAAATTATCATTCTTGGAATAATTTAAATATCCATTAGGGACATTTCGTCAAAATTATGACAACTAAAAGCCATAAAAGATATCAATCGACAGATGTAATTTTCAACGCCAGTGTGATTTCTAATGAAACTAATATTTTGATCACCATGTCCTACTTTCCAAAACCAAGTAAACAAATCGCGTCTTCTTCGTACAACAAATTGAAACGCGATACTGGGGCTATTTCGGTAACGAATATTAGGACGTTGTATCGCGCGGTGGTTAATGTAACGAGAACCGTCATAAAAGTGTACCGCTCGCGCGGCTGCTGCACGTGTGTGCAGCGTCTTAAATAAGCTTTAAACTTCTCAAAATAATCCGGCACTCATCGCCCACTGGCGCTCTTAACAAACCCGAAAGCCCCGCCGACAAGTTTATACTTCTCCGGGACCCCCCGAAGATTAACGCCCCGGCCTAATTAAGGACCAATTTTTGTCCCTGGCAAAACCAGAAGAAGAAGAAGAAGAAGAAGAAGATGAAGAAGAAACGGGGACATTAATCCCGAGTCAAAGGTGCGGTGATTACTCGTCGGCTTTCTTTGGAGCCAAAGAAACCCCGGGTCTCTTTTTCCCACCACTACCTCAAACGCTATTGCGTGGAATGAATGTGAAATTGGAAAAACAATGCCGGGTGGGTGGGAGCAGCAGTAGGAAGAAGAAGGAAGAAAATATTACAGTTTTTTTTCGTGGGGGCGATGAGTAAGCTCGGGGGCATCTTCTTCCTGGCCTGGCAACTTGACAACTACGTCTTGTGTGGATAAAAGTCAGGCGCCTGGGCTGCTGCAGTGCAGTTTGTATGAAAACAAAGCGCTTCCTGCGGTGCTCGAGGAAGAAGAAGTGTGACTTCAAAAGAGGGGAGGGAAAGAACAGACGAGACGAGATTGTCAACCGTGGCTGGGGCCAGCTGAGGCTGATTGAAAGTGTTTCGCGGGGGCGAGAGTGGGCAGCTGCGGGGAGAGGTGTCAAATCGCTTGTTTTTGATTAGCGATTTCTTTTTTGGACGCGCGCGGGACGAAGCTTGCTTGTCACCGTCGTAAATATTGCGACAACGTTTGTGGGATTTGTCAAAGGTTTGTCAAGTTTTCAGCAGGACAAAGATACGTTTTGTTGTATTAGGAATGTCATAGATAAGGTGGGGAACTTTTTTTAAAGAATTGTTTGTCATCGTTTAAATGGTTATCAAAGTTTTGTTGTTTTTTTCATGGAAAAACTACTGGTTTTTTGACGCACTTCATTTGATAATTTCGTGTTCTGTGGCTTCGTAGGTTACTTTTTATTAGGTTACGTTATTTTACTTTTTATTTATATACTCTTTAAATTTTGTAACTACACTCACATATATAAATTGTAAAAAATACAATTTTTTGGAATCAAGGTTATATATAGAGTGGAGAAATTATTGAAATTATCACAATTTTTAAATGAAATGAAATTATTTACATTTATATGACCTTTAATAAACTACGCCATGTTTTATGAGTAGGGTAAATCTGAGTGCATCTGTGACTACCTGTAAAATTTTTATACTTTTTTGGAGGATGGGAAGAACAATTTTCAAAAATCGTGATGTAACCTAACGAATGGCTGCTAATCAGATCGAATAATTTATTTCATTATTTAAAACATCCAGGTGAAGTAAATTACGTGCATAACACGTCACACTTATTATTAAAACAATTACTTCGGTGATTTGATCTTAAAAGAAAATTAAAATTTATAATGATTCCGTGGCACAATCAATATTGTACGAGACTCTAATCCAGTAGTCGAGAGTTCGAACTTGATTCAGGCACATGCTTGGATTCGATTTTTCGGATCTGAAGTCTGACTTATTAGTTACTTAAAAACTTCAAAAAACAGCAGTCAGCGGTGCCTGTATACTGTTGAGACAAAAAAGAAAAATTAATATTGAATCTTCATCAGCTAAAAAACCATTTTTTTTTTTAAACCACGTCAAATTAACAATTATTAAATTATTTTTTATTTGTTTTTAGAGTTTTCACAATATTAGTTACTGGTAATAACCAATAAATATTTTTTTATAATCATAAGTTTGATCAAGTTTCAGCATAAACTAAAATTTTATACACCAAATCGTAAAAATAATTCTCTTTCGTAATCCAACCTGTTAATTAAATTAAAAAAAAAAAACTCATCTTTAAAACCACCAATGATCATTTTTTACAATTATGATAAAAAATTTCAAAAAAACTCGTTTTTAAACACGATAATCGGTAAACAAAGCTCATAACGCTCGCCAAAGCTTCGTAAAGTTGAAGTTTAATTATCCCCGCCGTATTCCTGGGTAGTAGTACGTGTGTTTTGAGGTTGAAAGTTTTGATCCGCACGAAAATATCATTATCGTCGAACAGGATCAAATCAAGTGGTCAGCGGGGGGAGTTTGGTATGATTACACTAGTTTTACGAGCATTGCGAATCGACGCTGCTCGCGCAAGCAGCCCGGCATTCATAGATTTCCAGCGCCGTTGAGATTTTACGAGCGGACCCCGCCGACATAATAAAAGCAAAGCCAGCTGTATTTACGAGTGGATTGTAGGTTTATAATTAAGAGGGGGTTGCTTGCTCGCTGCCGTTGCGCGAGGCACGTTGGAAATTAAATGATGAGTGGTTGAAAACCCCGGACGACGGATTTTTATAGTCGGGGCAGAGGAGGAGCAAGGTATTTTTTTCTACGACGGAGCCGAAAACTCGAGCGCTTTTACGAGCCAGTTTGTGTCCTCCAACTTCCTGGATTAAAAAAAAAAAAAAAAAAAAAAAAAAAGAGTTAGATAAATCATAACTACGAGAGTTTACTTGATTTAAAAGAAAAATACAGCCAATTATGATGAGTTTAAGTGTTTGTTTTGTATGATGATTCAGTTTGTTTGTTTTTAAATTAATTGATGAGTAAGAATTTATTGACGATTATGTGCTGTTTATTTGATTTCATTGAAAGAGTGATGAGCAAATATGATACCTTTCAATGATACAATGTACAATATTTGATAGTGCGGTAATGCACTTCGACGATTGTAATGTATACGTTTGATAAATACAATACTTTGTAAATTATAAAAAAATAATTATAATTTCTGACAATTTATTGCTATTGAGGAAAAATAAGAGCTTTCTAGCAGAATTAATTTTTTCTATTTTCAAGATTCGAGGCTTTGATATATTGCAATGGTATGAATACATATAACCAATGATTTGATATTTTTTTATTAATGATAAATAGTTGTACTTTAATTTTAGTAAAAAAGAAACTACAAACCTAATTTAAAAAAAAAAAAACTTTTGTCAATCAATAATTTTTTTTTATCTGCAGTCTGTAGATTACAATGTATACATGAGGATTGTGATACATATAACTTATTAGAAAATGAAAAAGTCTTCAGACAATAAAAAATAATGTCTACAATAAATAAAAAACTTTGTATTATTAAATAAAATAAAAATATTACAAAAAAATGATACCATCTTCTCAAGATACTTTTCTTTTTTTTTATAATCAGAGCTCATCATGATTAACTTTCACTGATATTTCAGTGTTGTGACGAGGAATCGAACCCAAGTCGCGAAAATTTCCGTAGTGATGCTTTTATTGGGCTAGCCACAAACAACTACGTCTAACAGATACTTTTATTTCAAATTGGAGCCCAATTTACAATGAAAAGTAATTAATCATTTTTTAAATAATATTAAAAAAAGAAGCTTTATCCCCCAAAACAAAGCACTGTTTAATAGTTGACATTTAAACTTCGTTTTACACGAACCTTGTGTTTCTGTTAAACTCACGGAGTCGAGTACCCAGCCCGAGTCCAAAACAAAATGCGCATTCAGCCTGATATTTTGACTTTGGCTGGCAACTACAGCACCGGCCCGACGCGGTAAAACACACGAGTAAAAATAGCCTGCGCACCGTCGCTTAGCTGCAGCCTGGCGCACTCACGTCCCATTTCAGAGGCGATTTTTCAAAATCCCGCGATAACCCACTCAAGTAGCGTATCGGGTAATAACCCCGCAGGATGCAGCGAAACGAAAACGTATAAAAATGTACGTGTACGTACGACCGTATTTTCATTCCGTCGGGGACAAATAAAATACCATAAACTCGAGTTTACAATACGGAAGGGGGGGGGGGGTAATGAAAACGTACAACCTCACGTACCGGAATTTTCAGTCGGTCGAAAAATAACGCGGGGCGAACCCATCGTAAAACGGGAAAATATAATCTGACGCGTGCCACTCGCCCCCGGTTAAACAACTAAAAAGTGTCTCTTTACACCCGTTGAATAAATAAATCGAGTGATCTTTCGACTCAAAATAGAAAGCCGGGGTCTTATTTTAACGACCCCCGCGATTTATTTGATCGTCGGAGAAGAGATATTGATTCTAAAACTCTACTGTGTTGTGAATATTTACAAGGCTAGATGGTAGATATTGTTTTTTTTCTTTTTTCTTCTTGTTTTTTTATGGACGGTTTAATTGCCTATTCTTTGGGGAAATTGGCTCGATCTGCGGTTAATAATTCTCGGAAAGTGCACGATAAAACGATCGTCGAGCTGATTTATTCCATCAACATTTGGTGCTCTGGATTGTATTTGAATTTGTGAAACTTGATTGAACGGCTTTTCAAAATTTTAAATTTGATTCTTCGTCAAGTTTTTTAGTACGTAAATATTCGTACTCTTTCAATATGCAATGCGGTATCTTTAAATTACATTTTACGTAAATTTGAAATCAATTACTTAAACTTGTAATTGAATAATAACAATGATCGTCGAACATTGTTAATATGACAGATTAATCACAGTTCATCGTCAATCACATAACTCTAAAGCAACGACTTTTTATCATTTATATCATGCGATAAAATACTTGCACATGGCAATAAAAAGATCATTTTTAAAATCTTTGTACATAATATAGTTTATATCAAAACTTTAGAAACCTAAAAAAAAATTATGTAAAAAATGTAAGTGAAATTCCTTTAAAAATAGCTTTATAAAACCTTGCCAAAATCATTTTCCTTGGACCTCATCCTCGTTTGAAGCTGTTTGTAAATCATGCCAAAATCATTTTCCTTGGACCTCATCCTCCTTTAAAGCTGTTTGGAAACCTTGCCAAAATCATTTTCCTTAGACCTCATCCTCCCTCGAAAAAACCGAAGGAGAATGGAATAGCTGTTTGACAACCTTGCCAAAACCATTTTCCTTGGACCTCATCCTCCTTCGAAAAAAGCGAGGGGAAGGGAATAGCTGTTTGGAAACTTTGCCAAAATCATTCGCCATGGACCGCATCCTCCCTCGAGAAAAGCGAGGGAGAATGGAATAGCTGTTTGGAAACCTTGTCAAAATTATTTTCCTTGGACCTCATCCTGCCTCGAAACAAGCAAGGGAGAATGGAATAACTATTTGGAAACCTTGCCAAAATCATTAACCATGGAATTCAATGTTTCATGTGTTACTTGATGTAGGTCCATATTAATAATAAATATTCAACGTCTTAGCGTTTTCATCAGACTTATTTACAAACTGTAGCAGTTTGTAAATGTAACAGTTGTAACTGTTGTAACTGTTACAGTTTGTAAATAAGTCTGATAAAAACGCTAAGACGTTGAAACAATTGTCACAATTAAAATAAATCTGTGTAGCCCACAAAAACTTAACTGTGTTTTGTTTTTTAATTTAATTTATTATCCATGGACCTCATCCTCTCTCAAGAAAAGCGAGAGAGAATGGAGTACTTGTTTGGAAACCTTCGTCTTAGCCAGTTCCCTTCAAATTACATTCATTCGATTTATCTTCTTCATAATTCAATTAGTTTTACATGCACATCAATTACACCAAACTCATTTCCACCTACAAACCATGAAAAAAAGCTCTCTAAAAACTCAATTCAAACTCCTCCTCCACCCCCGGGGGTAAAAAAATTTTTATCGGTCAATATGAACCCCCTCGCGAATTCGGAGCATGAACGCAACTGCTTCCGGTCCACCGGTTAAACAATAAAATTACCATTTTTTCCTCCCCAGGTCGTGAAAAAAAAAGTGGGTTAAAGCCCGTACGCGTGACACATCCAAAGGCATGACATCATCCGAGAAAAGGTTCCTTTTAACACCGTCCCTCCGTCTAAGTAGATTACGTCGTCCAAGAAAGTTTTATGATAATGCGTCGATGAAGCATCCCCTCCAAAAAACAAGCCCTCACAAAACTTTTTGGACTAATCTTTATTGTTGGCAATATTTTAAGTACTCCAGCGAAATTAGTCTAATTTCCTGTTTATCTCCCGGTGATGGAGGAGGAGGAGTGGGTGGAGTAGCAGTGTAACCGCAGACACTAGCGAGTGAGCTTTATTGGACATTTGAGAAGACAGAGGCTTAATTAGTATCCCCAGAAGCTTTTACGTGTGATTACTCCGAGGTAAACTACCAGACGTGTTTGTTTACTACGCTTAGTACGCTGACATAAATATTCGGCCAATCGTGATTAATTAAATCTCTGGGTTTTTAATTAAGTTACGATCAGGAATCTGTACTATTTGATTTCAAACATGAGGGTTGCTTGAGACTGAAGGTTTACAGTTTTTATTTTAAAAACCTAAATTGGTTCTTCGTTTCTTTACAAAAAGTTTTATAAAAAAAAAAGATATTCAAAATAATAATTTTTTTTTTCTTTATTTTTACTCAAAGAATGTAAATTAAGTAGTAAATTCAGAGCTTAATTAGTGTGTTGACTAATAAGTAAGTTGACAGAGTCGAGAAACTTTTTCCGAAGCCATTACTTTTTTTTGTTTCTTCAATCAATACAATGGCATATAATTCATGTAAAGGTGGCAGAAAACAAATTAGAAAAACACTAGTCGTTGGCAATATTAATTATCGAAAACTATTGACTTTTCAAAAGCTTTTAACATCCATAGTCGTGTGAGGTCAACATATTGAAAACTCATTAATTATTAATATCAATCTTCCGTTACAAAGATTTTCTGTAACACGAATCAAAAATTGCTGAAAGAAAGTAAAATCCAATCTTTCAATTTCATATTTAGATCTAAAATACGATTATGTAAAAATTATGACCGTTTTATGAAATTTGAAAAAGAAGTGATTATTTTATTTTAGAGACATTAAGTGCTTTAAAAAAAACAACATAATTTAAGGATATTCATGAAGTTAATTAAATATAGAAACTCGCATGATTCAAATACTATTGACTTCCACAACTTTCATTAGTTTTTAAATTACTTATACTTTTTTTTTCTGCATACTGCAGATAAACAAAATTACAATCTTTTATGAACGCAGAGGTAAGTATAAAATTTTCAAGATTCGCAAATATTTTCCTTACTCCCGCGCAGTCTAGCTGCTGCAGCGCGTGCACATATAAGTCGGGGAGAAATTTCCAGCCACATTCTTTTCAGTGGGCTCGTATCAACAGTATTTCCAGAAGCGGAATAGCCACGTTCGAAATCCGCTGACCAACAAGTTCACAATACCAAATAACATAGCAAACTGTTATACCTACACACGAGCGAGCGGACCCCGAGCCGAGCGCATTCCACTTTTGCAGAATCAGCTCGACGGAATTCAATTGACCCTCGACCTTTTTCAATAAAAACTACTTGGAAAAAAAAGGGAAAGTTTCGTTTGGAATCTCGTTAAATTTTAATGATGGTTTTTTTTTTTTTGAAAAAACATTGAGTTGCAAACTTTCTACGTTTTTTATAAACTGAGTACAGATTCATAAAACATATTTTGTACCAAAGTAAAATCAGTTAGAATTGCATGAAATCAGTTTTATAAATAAAAGTATCGTTAATAAAGTAGTAACGGAGTGAAACTAAAAAAAAATTTATAAAAAAATCATCCTTTTCAATTTGTTCTAGCTCAGAAAGACCAATAATATCGTAATTGTAAAAAATTGATGGTTTTTTAAATTAGTTTTTTTATTATTTAAAATAATTAATATACTTTACACTCAATGAAAAAAAAATTGAAAATCTTTGGTACCCAATAAAATAAAAATCTTTGTAAAAGTAGTATTTTCAGAAATTTTTGTAATTTTAAGATGATTCTATCATTCTTTTTGTTAGATACATGAGAAACTAGACTATATCTTACCGTCCACACGACACCTTTCTTTCTCCAGTAGAAAAATAAAAGACAAGTAAAATTCTATAAAAATATCAATATCTTACGATCTTCCCATCTGTCAAAGATCCAAATCCATCATAACGCAACACTCGAGTCTTACGAGAGCGGCCCCCTAACCGCCCCTAAAATCCGACATGATCCGAAAATTAAAAAAAGTAAAGTCCGACTCTAATCCCTCTCTCTCACTGACAAAAGTTTCACCTAAAAACTCCCCGATTAAAACTTGAAAGCATTGTGACTGAGATGGTCCCCCGAAGATTAGCATAAGCCCGGCTCCAAACAAGAATGTCATGGTAGTTACCTACGCAGTAAAAGAGAGAGAGAAAAAAAAGCAATTTCCAGCACTTGGAAACTCAACGCCCCGAAAGAATAAGAAAAATACCTTAACGCTCGAGCGGTCCGCGTTTCCATCCCCTCCGTCCGAGCGTAACAAGAGGATCACCCGAAGGTTCTCGCTCCTCTTGCTATTTATACGACCCGCGTTGACAAATGGGAGGGCGGGAGGAGGGATGCAGCTGAGCTTATCGAAGTGGGCGGATGCAACCGGAACTGTTGTTCTTTTTTTTTTACTTCGCACTACCGAGACAATGTTGTACGACAAACCCCCTGACAAATTAATCCGGCCGCGGCGAACTGGCGGCGGCGCGCGCTTTTATCGCGCGGAGTTACCGAAAACGAACGGGGGGACTGAATAACGACGATGCCGGGACTGGATAACGTCGCCGGGGAAGGAATTCCCTGCGTCGTGATTGATTATTACGTTTTTTGGGAGAGTCATTGTTTTCTATTGCGTTTTTACGAGGTGGAATTCGGGCGATACCGCGCTGATGTAGATCGATGCAGCGGTGATTTGATATTAGTTTCGGAATGAGACAAGTAAAAATTACTTTATAATAAATTTTTTAAAAATACTTGAAAATTGGCATTTTAAATTGAAAGTAGGAATATAATTTGAGGTAAAAAAAGAAGATTTTCCGAATGACTTCAAGGTCATTTTGTTAGAATTTTTTGGAAAAAAACCCCGTTTGAAGAGAATCTTATCTGCACCTTTTTGAGAGAAATGATAAAATATTGATTTTCTGATCAAAAAATTCTCTATAAACAAAAGTGAAGTACTTTGCGCAAATTTTCTTGCAATTGTTTGTGATTCTTTGAAATCACATTAAAATTTTGATCTTAAGTTTATTCATTATTTATTTTAGTTTCTAGGCATACTTCAAGTAGCAAAAGAAATTTAATAAAAAAAATTTATTTGAAATGAGACCATACATGTTCGGGGTCCAATAATTTTATTGATAACAGAATAGTTTGAAAAATGTATTAATGCTTCAATAAAAATTTAATGTATCGGGTCAATAAAGACACGAATTCAACTCACACTTTGAATAATTTATAATTAAACAAAGCTACTAATTTTTAGGTACACAATATAACCCGCCACTTGTTATTTTTCGGTGAATATAGCGAAAATTTTTACTGTCTCTGTTGCCTAAGCAGCATAAAAAAAATTTCATATTCTTTTTCCGGTGAGAAAAAAAATTCAAAACCCGCATGAATACCACACCGCAGGAATAAAAGTCAGTCTCCCATTCCATAAAAATTATAGTTTCCTTTTATCTCCGAGCGCCGCACGGCTGCGCGTACAATAATTACAGTTGAATGAAAATAAATCCAAGGGTAGCTCCGCTGTTCTCTTTCTTCCCGGTAATTTTCGTGGGGCGCCGAAAAGCACTCTCGCGAAATTAGCTAAAAATGAAAATGAATTTAAAAAGGGCGCTAAGAGATTGGCCCCGCATTAAAAACAACAACGATAAATACAGCGCAACCGCGCGGGGTGTCGCCACAAATCTCCCGCGCTGATTTAAACAAAATCTGATACTTCCGACCCGGGCTTTATGATTCGGGATCGTTGCCAACCGAATCGATCGCCGCGGCATGCATGCAAGAGCCAGGGCGAGAAATTTCGCGTACCTCCAGCGAGCTGCGATTGGAAATAATTAATTACCCCGGGTCGCGCCGGCGTACGTTTACTTTTAGGCCGCGAGTCGCGTCGTTGCTAGTGTAAATAACTGTTTAGACGACGACTATCTCATTAATAAAAGCTCGGTGATTTACGCGCTTTAATTTTTTTCATGGTAGCTGGTTCGTATTATTTTTCGGGGTCGCGAGTCGTTACCCCGTAATTGATTTACTTCAAAACAGTGACTCGCGAGTTTACTTGCTTTCTCCACCTGGTTTTTTTCACAAAGGAATGCACTCTGAGAGGCGCCCGTTACCCGCGACCGGTAAACTCTAGGATATCTTTTAAAAGGTAGCTCATACTCCTTTTATATCCATCAATAACTCGCCACCGGTATGTAATTATCGAGACTCTCTTGAATAATTTTAAGACCAATTATTGGCTACGACTGACAAATTGGAAATTCAAATTGCCCTTTCGAGGATGATTTGTTGGTCAGTCGTGGAAAATTCATAGATGAGCTGTAATCGTGGTTTAGATCTTAAAGAGAGTAAATATACTAAAAGCGTTTTTTGAAAATAGATTTTTTGAAAACTCGAGTGAGAGTTTATATTAAATTTCGTCCAAAGTAAAAAGATGAGTACAATTTGTGTCAAGTTGCGAGTTCCAACCCAAAGTTCATCTAAGTTGAGATTTAGTGCAGTGAAGATAAGACATGATACGGTTATGCAAATGCATCAAAGTTAAAATAAGATAATAGTTAGGCAAAATAGGATAAAGTGAGTTAACCAATACTAAGCATATGCAAAATATTTTATTCGAAAAATTTGACCTTTTCTTTTGAACTTTGTTTAATTTAATATACTAAAACTGCTTGGTAAAAATAATTTTTAAAGACTTATCTATTATTTTATTTTTGTCGTGATTTAAAATGTTTCATTTATGTTAAATTTGCTCGTGTTTTATAAAAACATATTAAATACAATTATTTAGATCTTTTGATGAATCTCGGGTGAGAAAAAATTTAAACAATTTTGAAATTTAAAAGTTCAGAGAAAAAAAAGCAATAGTTTTAGGATAACTTATTACAAATATTGCTTTCATAGTAATAAAATATAGTGTTAGAGATCTTCTATAAGCTCAGTGGTAACATACTCGACTTGCAACTTAAGTTCTCAGGTTCGATTCCTGTTCTGACAATTCTCAATTATCCTGGCTAAGTTTTTCTTTATTCCTGTTACTTAGAAATTAATATTAGAACAATGTAAAAAAAAAAAAAAAAAAAAATTATAATTTTTTCATTTATTACATTAATAATTTTTTTACAAAAACTAAGCTTAAAAGTTCGCAATTATTATTCATTGCAAAATAATTAATTTTCAGTTGGCGAAGTCTGAACATAATCCATATCGTTGACCCGGGCGAAAAGAAACACCTGCCAAAAAATCCGGTTAAACAGTAACAGTACCAGTTTTTCAAGAAAAACGTAACAAGTTTTTTTTTTACGAGAAAACTGTAACAAGTTAATAATTTTCCGAGATAACTGTAACAACAAAATAATCGGCCAATATATGAGCCAGTTTTTCAAGAAAAATGTAACAACTTTTTTTTTTACAAGAAAACTGTAACAAGTTAACAATTTTCCAAGATAACTGTAACAACAAAAAAATCGGCCAATGTATGAGCAACATTTTTCCGAGAAAAGAGTAATTAGTATATTTTTTCCGTGATAATAATAACGATCAATAAAAAGGGGAAATTTCCGAGAGTAAAGTAACGGGTGCACTTTTTACGGGTAAAGTGTAACGTTAGGATAATTGACGATTAAGATATTGTTTTTCCAGGTAAAAAGTAACAAGACCATTGCCAACTTATTTGAAACAGACTAAGGGAGCTTTTCCCGAGGAAATCGTAACGTTAAGAACTTTTTTCCGAGTAAAGTGTAACGTTGATTAAATCATCGAATATAAAAATATTTTTTAAAGGAAAATTTACAATATCCATGCCAACTTACTCAAATCTGACAAGAGAGATTTTTCCGAGGAAATCGTAACGTTGGGACTTTTTTCCGGGTGAAATGTAACGTTTAGGAAATCATCAAATCGTTGGCCCTTACGAAAAGAAACACCTGCCAAAAAATCCGGTTAAACAGTAACAGTACCAGTTTTTCAAGAAAAACGTAACAAGTTTTTTTTTTACGAGAAAACTGTAACAAGTTAACAATTTTCCGAGATAACTGTAACAACAAAATAATCGCCCAATATATGAGCCAGTTTTTCAAGAAAAATGTAACAACTTCTTTTTTTACAAGAAAACTGTAACAAGTTAACAATTTTCCGAGATAACTGTAACAACAAAAAAATCGGCCAATATATGAGCACCATTTTTCCGAGAAAAGAGTAATTAGTATAATTTTTCCGTGATAATAATAACGATCAATAAAAAGGGGAAATTTCCGAGAGTAAAGTAACGGGTGCACTTTTTACGGGTAAAGTGTAACGTTGGGATAATTGACGATTAAGATATTGATTTTCCAGGTAAAAAGTAACAAGACCATTGCCAACTTATTTGAAACAGACTAAGGGAGCTTTTCCTGAGGAAATCGTAACGTTAAGAACTTTTTTCCGAGTAAAGTGTAACGTTGATTAAATCATCGAATGTAAAAATATTTTTTAGAGGAAAATTTACAATATCCATGCCAACTTACTCAAATCTGAGAAGAGAGATTTTTCCGAGGAAATCGTAACGTTGAGACTTTTTTTCCGGGTGAAATGTAACGTTTAGGAAATCATCAAATATAAAGATATTTTTTAAAGGAAAATTAGCAATATCCATGCCAACTTACTTAAACCATATTTGGGAGCTTTTCCCAAGGAAAACATAACGTTAAAACTTTTTTCCGGGTAAACTGTAATGTTGAAGTTATCGACGATTAAGGTATTTATTTTCCAAGTTAGAATTTAAAATATCTATGCCAACTTATTCAAACCAGACTTGGGAGCTTTTCCCGAGGAAAACGTAACGTTAAAACTTTTTTCCGGGTAAACTGTAATGTTGAAGTTATCAACGATTAAGGTATTATTTTTCCAAGTTAGAATTTACAATATCTATGCAAACTTATTCAAACCAGACTTGGGAGCTTTTCCCGAGGAAAACGTAACGTTAAGAACTTTTTTCCGAGTAAAGTGTAACGTTGATTAAATCATCGAATATAAATACCATAATAAATACCTTAATCGTTGATAACTTCAACATTACAGTTTACCCGGAAAAGTTTTAACGTTACGTTTTCCTTGGGAAAAGCTTCCAAATATGGTTTAAGTAAGTTGGCATGGATATTGCTAATTTTCCTTTAATAAATATCTTTGTATTTGATCATTTCCTAAACGTTACATTTCACCCGGAAATAAGTCCCAACGTTACGATTTCCTCGGAAAAATCTCTCTTCTCAGATTTGAGTAAGTTGGCATGGATATTGTAAATTTTCCTTTAAAAAATATTTTTATATTCGATGATTTAATCAACATTACACTTTACTCGGAAAAAAGTTCTTAACGTTACGTTAAAATAATACCTTAATCGTTGATAACTTCAACATTACAGTTTACCCGGAAAAAAGTTTTAACGTTACTTTTTCCTCGGGAAAAGCTCCCAAATCTGGTTTGAATAAGTTGGCATAGATATTGTAAATTCTAACTTGGAAAAATAATACCTTAATCGTTGATAACTTCAACATTACAGTTTACCCGGAAAAAAGTTTTAACGTTACGTTTTTCTCGGGAAATCTGGTTTGAATAAGTTGGCATAGATATTGTAAATTCTAATTTGGAAAAATAATACCTTAATCGTTGATAACTTCAACATTACAGTTTACCCGGAAATAAGCTTTAACTTTACGTTTTCCTCGGGAAAAGCTCCCAAGTCTGGTTTGAATAAGTTGGCATAGATATTGTAAATTCTAACTTGGAAAAATAATACCTTAATCGTTGATAACTTCAACATTACAGTTTACCCGGAAATAAGCTTTAACGTTACGTTTTCCTCGGGAAAAGCTCCCAAGTCTGGTTTGAATAAGTTGGCATAGATATTGTAAATTCTAACTTGGAAAAAAATACCTTAATCGTTGATAACTTCAACATTACAGTTTACCCGGAAAAAAGTTTTAACGTTACGTTTTCCTCGGGAAAAGCTCCCAAGTCTGGTTTGAATAAGTTGGCATAGATATTGTAAATTCTAACTTGGAAAAAAAATACCTTAATCGTTGATAACTTCAACATTACAGTTTACCCGGAAAAAAGTTTTAACGTTACGTTTTTCTCGGGAAATCTGGTTTGAATAAGTTGGCATAGATATTGTAAATTCTAACTTGGAAAAATAATACCTTAATCGTTGATAACTTCAACATTACAGTTTACCCGGAAAAAAGTTTTAACGTTACGTTTTCCTCGGGAAAAGCTCCCAAGTCTGGTTTGAATAAGTTGGCATAGATATTGTAAATTCTAACTTGGAAAAAAAATACCTTAATCGTTGATAACTTCAACATTACAGTTTACCCGGAAAAAAGTTTTAACGTTACGTTTTCCTCGGGAAAAGCTCCCAAGTCTGGTTTGAATAAGTTGGCATAGATATTGTAAATTCTAACTTGGAAAAAAATACCTTAATCGTTGATAACTTCAACATTACAGTTTACCCGGAAATAAGCTTTAACGTTACGTTTTCCTCGGGAAATGCTCCCAAGTCTGGTTTGAATAAGTTGGCATAGATATTGTAAATTCTAACTTGGAAAAATAATACCTTAATCGTTGATAACTTCAACATTACAGTTTACCCGGAAAAAAGTTTTAACGTTACGTTTTCCTCGGGAAAAGCTCCCAAGTCTGGTTTGAATAAGTTGGCATAGATATTGTAAATTCTAACTTGGAAAAAAATACCTTAATCGTTGATAACTTCAACATTACAGTTTACCCGGAAATAAGCTTTAACGTTACGTTTTCCTCGGGAAAAGCTCCCAAGTCTGGTTTGAATAAGTTGGCATAGATATTGTAAATTCTAACTTGCAAAAAAATACCTTAATCGTTGATAACTTCAACATTACAGTTTACCCGCAAAAAAGCTTTAACGTTACATTTTCCTCGGGAAAAGCTCACTGGCTGACTGAAAATAAGTTGTCATTGTTCTTGTTGCTTTTTACCTGGAAAAATATTATTTTATTCGTTGATCACCAATACGTTACACTTTACCTGGAATAATTTGTGCAGATTACTTTTTCCCCGGGATATATTTTCGTCTTGAGTGAATGTAATTTTTTTCCCGGATAAAAACACTCTGGTTACACTTTCCTCGGGAAATGTTGTCATCGGCCTGCAGCACGTTTAACATGACAGTTTTCTCGGAAAAAAGATACATCATGACAGTTTTCTTGGAAAAAATTGCAACGTTACATTAATCGCGTAAAATTTTTTTTTTGTTATTCTTTCCCTGGAAAAATCACGTAATGGGACTTTTTTCATGGATAAATTTTACATCATGACAATTTCCTTGGAAAAAATCGCAACGTTACATTAATCGCGTAAAATTTTTTTTTTGTTATTCTTTCCCCGGAAAATCACGTAATGGTACTTTTTTCTCGGATTCTCGGTCTCAGGTGTTTCTTTTCGTCCGGGTCAACGATATAGTCTGATGGCTCAATGAATTGAGTACAAATCTCAATAATATGGTTTCCTCGGATCGATCCTTTCAATCATTTGTTTTCAAAAATATACAAATATTATGGAAACAAAAAATTATTATTATTATTTGTAATATAGCTTTTTAGATTTTTTTTTACTTTTCAAATGTCCTACTCAAAAACCATCTTCAAAAAAATATAAAAAAATAAAATCCCTGCTTTCACTAGCTTGCTCCAACTACTTGATTTCCAATCACCGGACGCTGCCGATGAGGACTGCAGCACACCTGAAAGGGACCGGTCATGAAATTGCAATATTTTTCCCTCTCCTCCTTGAATAACCCTCCTACCTATTGAAAAGAGGAGGAGACCGTCCGCGTGTAGGACACGTACCCATCAAAGTGAATACGCTCCTGCCTCAACAAAAGCCCCGGCTGGGGTATTCACCAACCGTTCGATTATTGGCCCCCACAGCTGAATCCGGCAATTACCCGGCAATCCGTAATTGATAAATCGTACAAAAGATATTTTCCCGGTAATCATACCGTAAGCGCAGCGGGTTTTTCTCGGATAAACTTTGGATCCGTCGGACGAGCTTGAATTTACGACGCGCGGACCGCGCCGCATAAGTAACAACTTTATACCGCGGCGGGCTGGCTTTTTGGTTATGTTTCGTCATTAGTTATCGCTCCCTCCGCCCTTTACATTCAATTGCGATTTTAAAGCCGATGTACCGCATGGCGAAACTTCAGGATCGATTTTTTTATACAAAAGTTTCTCGGGCGTTTACAACGGGTTACAAAAATAACGACCGGTAGTTACGAAACAACTTCGACAATTAAAAATTTTTTTTTAAAACAACGAAAAACTATAAATAAAGCACTAACCCCTGTACGTCAGAAATTTTAAAGCAATTATAGAATCCGCAATAAAAAAAAAGAGAGGGGATGGGATCGGCGTATTTCACATAATATTATCCTCCCACGAAATAGCGACGTTCCCTTTAAACCGGAGACGACTCGTGAGACGGAGAGAGAGAAATGCCGGGAAAAATGCAAGACATTCCCCAAGCCAGCATATAAAGAAACTGAAAAATTTCGGGGGTCGAGAAGAAGGCGGGCGGAGGAAGGAGTATCCGTCCGCAATGTCATTTTGATCTTTTCATTAGTACGCGGATAAAAAAGTTTTTCCCCCCGAACCGTAGGATTTCAGTCTCCCCGGGAGCATCGCATCGCTCGAGTGTCTTCTTCTTCTCCTCGAGAAAGAAAGATAAAAAAGAAGACTTAAACAAACGGCCTGCAGAGGAGTTAGGGTCAGCCTACAATGTCTCTGTTTCTTCTTTATTTCCCTTCTTCTTCTTATTTTCTCTCTTTGCAGTGCCTGGTGCACTTGTAGCTGGAAAAGAGTAAATAGGGCAAGGAGATGTTCCGCAAGACGGTTTGTTACCCTACCCCTGACAGAGAATACTCTTGTTTTTTACTTTTTCCTTAATTATGAGAAAATGTTTTCTGTGTACGTGTCCCTTCAACTTGATTTAAAGGCTCATTGTCATAACGAGGACTGGTTTTAATTTAGATCGGTTTTTAATAAGTCTCGTAAATTATTGTTGCTGCGTATATTTGGGATCGAAACTATCTCAAAAACTAAAATGATTCTGTCACTTTTTTTAATGTAAGTTGAGTACAATATTACTTGTGAATGAGTTTGATTTATTTGTACAGACAACTTTGGAAATGGACTCAGCTGGTTTTTAAATGACAAAAAAAGACTTGGTCAAACTTCAAACGAGAATTTGTAGTTCTGTTTTAGCAACCGACAAGTTTTGTTACTTTTCTAATAGACATTTGTTGGACTTGGATAAATGTTTTGGAACAACTAACCAGACTTAGCTGCTTCTAAAACGGACACTTAAAATAAAAGAAAACAGCTAAAAAAAACAAAGAGGAAGACATTTTTTTTTTAAGAAAAGTTTTCAACATGAAGATCAGTGTTGATAGATAACTGAATTTAAAACAAAATTAAACTTAAAACTGGTTTAAATTCTACAGGCTTCACTAATTGAATTTATACATTTTTACGGTGGAGAGTTTGATATATATTTAGAAAAAATTTTTTCTAAGACTGTATGTAAAACTAAATTTAAGTATTCAATGAAAAATTTTGAATCGTATTCATTGTGTTTTTATCAACATACAAATTACACTAATCAAATTTAAATAATAAGTGTAGAAACTTCTTGAAAAATTATCAGTGTTGTTATCATAAAAGATTTAAATCCGTAAGTTCGCTTAAGTATCTCAATTTTCGCCTAAAAGGATCTCAGCTTTGATTCCAAACGCATAAATTAATGGATTTTTCAGGTCGCAGGGCTCATTAATCCTCCCGAAAAACACAGGGACCATTGTAAATCGAGCCTAGCGTCGCGGGCATGCAGACGGCTGAGAGAAATATAAGGCGACTCAAAGAAGAGAAGAACAAGAAGAAGAGGAAGAAGAGCCGCGCAGACAACTCCCCCGACAAGGTCAAAGCCCCCGCGTCGTACAAACTAGCCGTAATTGATTTTCTAATTGCCAGCGGGGGGATTTTATTATTATTATTATTTTTTTTTTTTCTCTCTTTTTATTTTCACATTGTCGCGAAAATTCGATTATGATCGAGGGTTATTGATGTGGGAGAGCTTCGAGAATAATGGACGCGACGACGGCGGCGGCGAGAAGTGCTTATTCCTTTTTTAGCCTGCGTGGTGTACTGCTGCTGGAAGAATGGAATTTCATCAATTTCGCACAGCGCTGAGAAGAGCTTTTTGTTGGAGATTTCGGAAAGGTTGAGCGATGGAAGGATTCGATGCTTAATTCTTTTGTGCTTGGGATAGATTAATTCTGGGGCTTGACGTACGAGGGATTTTTATTTGATTTTCGAGAATTCAGTGAGAATATACAAGGAGAATTTCAAAGTATCTGCTGGATGACAGGTGCATTATTTTACAAAACTAGATTACTTGGAGATTATCGATCCTTTGAGTCATTTTTTTGAGACCTGCAAAACCACTTACCGATATTTTATTTATATGAAATTTTGAAAAGCTTACATTATGCATCTCAACCAGAAGTGCTTTCAGAGTCGATTACAAACTTTAAATATTAACGTTGAGAGTAAGAATAAAGTAAATTAAATTCCGATTTGACATTTTACATTTCCATGTATAAAATTTTAAACTGGTACTGGAACTGATATTTTGCAACGAAAAGTTAAGAGTTCCATCGATAAAATTCAAAGTCCACTTTTATTTCAGATCAGAAATCCGATTATTAAGGAATGGATTGAAGAAGAAGAAGATTGAGTAAGTCGTAATATTTAATAAAAGAAGCGTCGTTTTGTCTTACCTCAATTAACGTACACTTTTAAAATTCAGTGAGATCCTATTGGATTAATTTAAATGAATCTCTTGAAAAATCAATTTAAATATTTAATTGTAGGAACCAGCGACCTGATAAATTCGTAAAATTGGGACGCGACGTCGGTCGCTGGAAAAATTTCATTTTTCATAAAATTTCTGCTGAATGACATTTTATTTAATTTCTGCTCCAGATCAAACATAATCTTCAAATATTACAAGTACGGCAATAAATTAAATCGCCACTTGACATTTCACATTCCCTCCCCGTATATTAAAAACTGAACTGGTATTAAAATTGATACTTTTTTGAATTCGTAATTAAAATTCTCAGCGGGATAAATCATGGCAATAAATGTGAAATTCAACTTCTATTTCTGTCCAGGAATTCGTGCACTTTTACTCTCGCATTTTACCTCGATTTATAAATCAAAATCTGCGCACACTAGATTAAAAAGCAAAAAAAAAAATTGATGAATTTCAAAGCGCGTCTATTATTTACCCATAAATAACGCGTCTTACGTAACTTCTCTAGAAAAAAAAGTCGCTCATTACCATGAAAAAGGCATCTCGCTACACCCAAGATTGATGACTTTTCAAGTCATTTAAAATCGATTTCCTCCCAAAAACAATCGATATTCAGCTGTAGTGGGACTTTCAAATACCAACGAAATATACAATATTTTGGCTATAGTATTTGCATTGAAAAAAAAAAGAAAAATCTCACGACTTTGGCAAACTTAAAAATAAAAATTTTTTTTCAACGTCAGTCATTTATTTTTGTTGGAGTTTTGTAGTAGAATACAATGCAATCATTTGACTTACAAAGAGCTTACTGGACATTTGAAATACAGATCTGTCATCAAACTTTGAAAATCGCTTACTTAAAAAAACTATTATTAACGCTACTAAACGGGCCTTCTGACCGATTCGCTAGTAGATTTTATGTCATTGGATTTTTGTGGTTTTTTTAGCCAATTTAAAAAAAAAATAAAAAAAAAAAAATAAAACAAAACGTACTTAAACCTATTGTACTTAAAGATAGTTCTTCAACTTTGCATTTTCTTTATTTTACCGTAAATTCTGAACCAAAAATATTTTCAAATCTTATTTTGATAATTTGGATCATGTATAAAATTTAGATTTCTAAAAGTAGCACTTTTTGAGCTTCTATTATAGAAATTTCAATTGTACCTAAAACTTGAATTAAGAAACAAAAATTAATAAAGATGAAGAAAACGAGAGATTTCAGATTTAAAAAAATGCAATTGACTTTGAGAACTAATTTTTTAAAGTTAGCTAAAAAATAAAAAAGATCTTATCATCTTTTTCCCTTTATAAAAGAGAGCTATCGCCATTTTGGTGAAATTTTCAATGTAAGATTTTATTCGTGAGCTGATTGGTGGACAAGTTTTTAAAATATTAGAAAAGTGCCTTTTGAGGTTACAATTATTGTTTTTTTCCTATGCGCGCTTGCAGCGCGCTGAGTGGTACTAGTGTTAACAAAATCTGGAAATCCAAAAATTAAACAAATTATTTCGTTTTTTCAAGAGACCACAGAGCTTTAATTATAAATCTTAAAAAGGTCAGGGTGTACTTGTTTATTATACATGTAAAATGCATTACTTAAAAAAACAAGTCATATGTATTGAATTTGATACCATTGGGCCACAAACGCCGATATTGAATTTCCTCAGTCGATCTAACAATTGTATCGATATTGACCTCCGATAGAATACAATAGGAACGCCGCTATCGTCGAAAGCCCTCGCTGCAACACACCGTAATTAGTTCCAGGCCGCGATGCATCCAGATCAAAGGCCGCCGTAATCCCCGTTTAAACAGACACCCCGCGCCCGAAAAGAAGAATCCCCGGTCGTCGTCCCAATAAAAGCGCGAAAATCCTTTTAATACATCTCGCGTCAAAAATAGCCGTTCAGGCAGCATAAAAGTGTCGCCGACGCCCCCCTGAGTAATGATCCGGTACTGCTTAAGTGCTTGTAATAACGTGATTAGACACAGTAGCCGTAGAAGGAGCCGACCGAGGGATTAACCGAGACCCGGGCGCAACAAAAAAATTCACATTTTTCATGCGAGCCGCGCGAAAGTTGTCGCGTGCCTTCTTCTTCTTCCTTTTTTTTTTCTGCCCGAGACTCGCGTGCGTGTCCGGGAAATTTAATGCGGATTTAAATCGTAAAGTGACGCGGGATTAAGAAGAAGAAGAAGAGATATAACCAATAGGAATCTCGCGGGAAAATAAAAAGGTTTTTAATGAAATTAAAGTTAATTTATAATGACGACCTTTTTTTTTTGTTTCGGAGTTTATTTTTCCGGGGTATAAATTCCGAGCGTCGTTCTTTATTTTTACTGACACCTGCGAGAGCCAGTCGTAAAGTTTAATTAGCCCGGGGATTTTATTGATCGAATTCCTCGGGTGGATTTTTAATATTTACGAATACCGCGGCTACTGGATTTAGCGGAGCCGGTTCGTAACTCGCACGGACAAAGGTGTAACTTGTCTATGAATCTTCCGAGGGGCTATGCACTCCAGAGACACTAATGATTCTTTTGATTCTTTTTGATTATTTTTGATTCTTTTGCGATTCTTTTGGCAAATTTAAAGTGTTTAGAGCCTTGGTATCAATGTCAATTGATATTTTGTTAAAAATAGTATTTTTTGGGAGATTTTTGCTTGAAATGATATTGATATTTTATTAATTATATTGATTTTTATGTGTGATTCTTTTAGTGATTCTGAAGTGCATAGCCCCTCGGAATCTTCTCGTTCTTCAAAATCTGATTGCACGCGAGTGGGTGAGTTATATATTTTTTTGTTCCACCACCGAGTTTTATCGGCCTGGCTCTTAAAATCCTTTAACGTTGATTTAGCGCGCGGCGAAAAGTTGATTTTAATTAGATTACACGCACCGCGCGCGTTATACTATACGAGAAAGGCCCTAAGAAACTTTAATTGATCTTGATAAAATAAACGTCCGCTCGGTTGGGTTTGATTTTTACGCGCGACCGTATATCACACCAACCAGTGCTTTGAAAAAAAAAAAAAAAAAAAGTATTTATTTATAACATTTGTGTCTGTGTATGCGCCGGAGCGATCAGATTTCTGCTGCGAGACTTTTATGCTTTAGAGCTGACGGCTGGAGATTTATCACTAGATGACTTCTTTAGTCGAGTTTACGACTTTGATAATTAGCTTGAGTTTATTAGCATTAATTTTAAGATACTAAAAAAAAATCATTTTTATACCGATTTCACTATGGAAAAGTGAGGTTGTGAGTATCAAGTTATGGATTCAAACTTGGGTTCCCAAGTATTTTTAAGTAATCCTGAGCCATTTCAATGTGAACCCAATTATAAATTGAATCATGAACTTGTATTGAGTAGATTAAAATAAAATTTTTTCTCCATCGCAAATCAAAAAGGATCTTTTTCAAGTTAAATTTATAATGTAATAAATTCTTTCAATTTACGTAAAATTTAAAATTGAAAAAAAATAACATCCATTGTATGAATTTTTTTCTGATTTTTTGGTTTATCAAAATACAATAGTATTTGAAGTATTTGCAAAATAGAATAAATAAATATTGTTACTTGAGGCAAAATAAAAAATAGTTTTTGATCTCTTTTTTTTTTAATATTTTTCATTTTCTTTACTAAAATTAAAAGAGATTCATTGGTTCAGTAATTGCAAAAATCAGGTTTTTAGTAAATCTATATTATGTTAATTAAAGTCTATTAAATTTTTTTAAATTCACCAAACTTCTGAAGAACAACCTCTCATTAGTAATTATTCTTAACCGCTCTTCAATC